>JAGSMU010000026.1:14385405-15688311 GCA_029286865.1 Teinopalpus imperialis | reverse complement strand
TGTTACCGAGTAGCTGCAGCTAATTTCTAGTTGTGACGTGAATATTGTTCTTTCTTTATGATCTTTGTAAAGGGACTACTACTTCTAGTTCTCTGACAGATAAAACCACGCCCTCACAGAATACCAGCGTAAAATAGCAGCTTAACGCTGCTGTGTTTCGTCTGGTGAGTGCAGGGATCCGGAGACCTTTATTACTGGAGACGAGGCATTCCATCTCAGTCCTCAAGGGTGACAACGCATCTGCATTATGATTTCTTGTCAAGGATGAATGTAGATGTCATGGGCCGCAGGAATCACTTACCATCAGGTGAACTGTGTGCTCGTTTGTTACTCTTAATGCTATAAAAAAAAAAAAAAAAAAAAAATATATATATATATATATTATTTTATCATGTTCGTTTCAAGAGCCAATGCTTATGCTGTATTTTATAGTCACGAATTCTATTTAATTATGAATGATAATCGTTTTAGTATCGCTTGACCGAACTATTAATAGATAATATACTCTTACATATGGTTAGATTTTTTTTAGTTGGTTTGTGCGTTAGCGTTTTGTATCAAATAAAGTGCTTGTTTATACATATTCACTAAATAAGGCAGAAGAAGGCACTTACACTTCACGTTAAATAATACTTAAAATCTCTTCAACTATAACAATCAGTATTTATGAAAAATATCCCAAACAATGGTTTAATGTCTTATTAAATTAAATGTTTATCGTACTTTATTTTAGAGATTTAATGTCTCAGTATATTAAGTATATAGAGAACTTTTTTTTTAAGAGCATTTATTTTAAGTTTTTTTATGGTAAAAAATCAGCGATTACAAAAAGTTTTACGAAAAGAGGTTTTACATCGATTTTACAATATTCACCGTATACATAAGAGAAAGTACATACAAATTAAATTCTTCAATAAGCTTTTGTATTTACATAATAAGAAAAACAAGGAATGTGGCCAGCTGCAGTGTTACCGAGTAAACCTATTCTTATCTTTGTGTATTAGAGTCTTAAGCATTCCAAATTGGTTTTTGTTGTAGCATTTGTTTAGTGTAATCGTTAGACAGTCATCCTGCGCCGCATTTTAGCCATTTCTAGTCTAGTTGTAATCAGTTATTTTTAGTTTCATTATTACGTAATTTTATTCCATTTGTAAAAATTTTCATTTCTTCGTTTTTCGTGCTGATTTTGTAACCTAACCTAACCTAACCACCTATATCTTGTGTATTAGAGTCTTAAGCATTCCAAATTGGTTTTTGTTGTAGCATTTGTTTAGTGTAATCGTTAGACAGTCATCCTGCGCCGCATTTAGGCCATTTCTAGTCTAGTTGTAATCAGTTATTTTAGTTTCATTATTACGTAATTTTATTCCATTTGTAAAAATTCTTTTCATTTCTTCGTTTTTCGTGCTGATTTTGTAACCTAACCTTTTTACATGGGGAAATGCCTACGCATACCCACTTTGCGGGGCGGCAGGCTAGCGTCGACCTGCACTGACTAAAACCCCATGGTGTTCCACCTTCGTCGCGTATGGCGGGGCCACGGGAACGCTTTCGCACACCTGCACCCTGCCTGCGCTGGGTTTAAGCAAGCCGGTCCCTCCTCCTTCGTGGGGAGACGTCCCCTCTCCACTTCTTCCTGCAAGGCGCGCCGGAACACGGACGCGCCTTCCATCTCGGCCTCCTTCTGTAGGTGGGAAACGGACTCCCCGAGTCCGCCTCCCAGAGGCCATGGGGCCAGGAAAGCCCAGCCCCTGCGGTGCGGATCTATTCAGGCCTGCCGACTGATTCGGGCCGCGGAGGACAGGGAGAGCGGCAACGAAACACCGACACTCCTCTTCCCCGCGGCCCCACCACAGCCGCATCATGCGGTGCGACCCCTGCCTGAGCCGCGGAGGATAGGAGAGCGGCAACGCAACACCGACACCTCTCCCCTCCGCGACTCCACCTCGGCTACTGAGGCGGGGGAGATTTGGCCTCGCTCCGCCACATCCGCCCCCAGCAGTCCACCGACACGCATCCTAGGTTAGCTCATAAAGAGCCCACCCGGAGCGGCCACCTCGGGCCGGCCTCAGAGCGCCTTAGGCCGGCCATTTGGGTTCCTCTTAGCTTCACTGTGGTGATCAAGCCACGGTTACTAAGCCCCCGCTACGACAAAGCGAGAACCCTTCGGGGGTTTGTAACTCAACCTAACCTAACCTAACCACCTATATCTTTGTGTGTGTGTATTAGAGTCTTAAGCATTCCAAATTGGTTTTTGTTGTAGCACGGTTTAGTGTAATCGTTAGACAGTCATCCTGCGCCGCATTTAGGCCATTTCTAGTCTAGTTGTAATCAGTTATTTTTAGTTTTACTATTACGTAATTTTATTCCATTTGTAAAAATTTTCATTTCTTCGTTTTACGTGCTGATTTTGTAACTCAACCTAACCTAACCACCTATATCTTGTGTATTAGAGTCTTAAGCATTCCAAATTGGTTTTTGTTGTAGCATTTGTTTAGTGTAATCGTTAGACAGTCATCCTGCGCCGCATTTAGGCCATTTCTAGTCTAGTTGTAATCAGCTATTTTAGTTCTTACTATTACGTAATTTTATTCCATTTGTAAAAATTTTCATTTCTTCGTTTTTCGTGCTGATTTTGTAACCTAACCTAACCTAACCACCTATATCTTTGTGTATTAGAGTCTTAAGCATTCCAAATTGGTTTTTGTTGTAGCATTTGTTTAGTGTAATCGTTAGACAGTCATCCTGCGCCGCATTTAGGCCATTTCTAGTCTAGTTGTAATCAGGTATTTTAGTTTCATAATTACGTAATTTTATTCCATTTGTAAAAATTCTTTTCATTTCTTCGTTTTTCGTGCTGGATTTTGTAACCTAACCTTTTTACATGGGGAAATGCCTACGCATACCCACCCTGCGGGGCAGGCAGGGTTATGTCGGACTTGCACCGACTAAAACCCCATGGTGTTCCTCCATCAGCCGCGTATGGCGGGGTCACGGGAACGCTTTCGCACACATCCGCGACCCCGCCAGCGCCGGCCGACCAGACGGCCCCCTCTCCGGGTGAGGACATCTCCTCTCTCCACCCTTCTTTCTGCAAGGCGCGCCGGAACACGGACGCGCCTTCCATCTCGGCCTCCTTCTGTAGGTGGGAAACGGACTCCCCGAGTCCGCTCCCCCAGGAGGCCCGGGGCCAGGAGCACCTCCGCCAACCCAGCCCCCTGCGGTGGATCTGGTCTGCGTGGCTCCACTGCCGACTGATGTTCGGCTGCGGAGGATGTGAGAGCGGCAACGAAACACCGACACCTCTTCCCCGCGGCCCCACCACAGCCGCATCATGCGGTGCGATTCTTCGCTTTTCGAGTCGCGGAGGATAGGAGAGCGGCAACGAAACACCGACACCTCTCCCTCCGCGACTCCGCCTCGGCTACTGAGGGCGGGAAAGACGGCTTCGCTCCGCCACATCCGCCCCTCAGCAGTCCACCGACACGCATCCTAGGTTAGCCTACAAAGAGCCCACCCGGAGCGGTGCCACCTCGGGCCGGCCTCAGAGCGCCTTAGGCCGGCCATTTGGGTTCTCTTAGCTTCACTGTGGTGACTAAGCCACGGTTACTAAGCCCCCGCTACGACAAAGCGAGAACCCTTCGGGGGTTGTAACCTAACCTAACCTAACTCTAACCTAACCTATCCTAACCACCTATATCTTTGTGTATTAGAGTCTTAAGCATTCCAAATTGGTTTTTGTTGTAGCATTTGTTTAGTGTAATCGTTAGGACAGTCATCCTGCGCTGCATTTAGGCCATTTCTAGTCTAGTTGTAATCAGTTATTTTTAGTTTCATTATTACGTAATTTTATTCCATTTGTAAAATTTTCATTTATTCGTTTTACGCTGATTTTGTAACCTAACCTAACCTAACTCAACCACCTATATCTTGTGTATTAGAGTCGTAAGCATTCCAAATTGGTTTTTGTTGTAGCATTTGGTTAGTGTTATCGTTAGACAGTCATCCTGCGCCGCATTTAGGCCATTTCCTAGTCTAGTTGTAATCAGTTATTTTTAGTTTCCATTATTACGTAATTTTATTCCATTTGTAAAAATTTTCATTTCTTTCTGTTTTTCTGTGCTGATTTTGTAACCTAACTCCAACCTAACCTAACCACCTATATCTTTGTGTATTAGGAGTCTAAGCATTCCAAATTGTTTTTTGTTGTAGCATTTGTTTAGTAAATGCTAGACAGTCATCCTGCGCCGCATTTAGGCCATTTCTAGTCTAGTTGTAATCAGGTATTTTAGTTTCATAATTACGTAATTTTATTCCATTTGTAAAAATTTTCATTTCTTCGTTTTTCGTGCTGATTTTGTAACCTTAACCTAACCTAACCACCTATATCTTTGTGTATTAGAGTCTTAAGCATTCCAAATTGGTTTTTGTTGTAGCATTTGTTTAGTGTAATCGTTAGACAGTCATCCTGCGCCGCATTTAGGCCATTTCTAGTCTAGTTGTAATCAGGTATTTTAGTTTCCATAATTATTACGTAATTTTATTCCATTTGTAAAAATTTTCATTTCTTCTGTTTTTCGTGCTGATTTTGTAACTCTAACCTAACTCTAACCTAACCACCTATATCTTTGTGTATTAGAGTCTTAAGCATTCCAAATTGGTTTTTGTTGTAGCATTTGTTTAGTGTAACTGTTAGACAGTCATCCTGCGCCGCATTTAGCCATTTCTAGTCTAGTTGTAATCAGTTATTTTTAGTTTCATTATTACGTAATTTTATTCCATTTGTAAAATTTTCATTTCTTCGTTTTACGTGCTGATTTTGTAACCTAACCTATCCTAACCACCTATATCTTTGTGTGTATTAGAGTCGTAAGCATTCCAAATTGGTTTTTGTTGTAGCATTTGTTTAGTGTAATCGTTAGACAGTCATCCTAAGTGCCGCATTTAGGCCATTTCTAGTCTAGTTGTAATCAGTTATTTTAGTTTCATTATTACGTAATTTTATTCCATTTGTAAAATTTTCATTTCTTCTGTTTTTCGTGCTGATTTTGTAACCTAACCTAACTCTAACCTAACCACCTATATCTTTGTGTATTAGAGTCTTAAGCATTCCAAATTGGTTTTTGTTGTAGCATTTGTTTAGTGTAATCGTTAGATAGTCATCCTGCGCCGCATTTAGCCATTTCTAGTCTAGTTGTAATCAGTTATTTTAGTTTCATAATTACGTAATTTTATTCCATTTGTAAAATTTTCATTTCTTCTTCGTTTTTCGTGCTGATTATGTAACCTAACCTAACCTAACCTAACCACCTATATCTTTGTGTATTAGAGTCTTAAGCATTACAAATTGGTTTTTTTTTTAGCATTTGTTTAGTGTAACTGTTAGACAGTCATCCTAAGTGCCGCATTTAGGCCATTTCAGTCTAGTTGTAATCAGTTATTTTAGTTTCATTATTACGTAATTTTATTCCATTTGTAAAAATTTTCATTTCTTCTGTTTTTCGTGCTGATTTTGTAACCTAACCTAACCTAACCTAACCACCTACATCTTTGTGTGTATTAGAGTCTTAAGCATTACAAATTGGTTTTTGTTGTAGCATTTGTTTAGTGTAATCGTTAGACAGTCATCCTGCCGCATTTAGGCCATTTCTAGTCTAGTTGTAATCAGTTATTTTTAGTTTCATTATTACGTAATTTTATTCCATTTGTAAAAATTTTCATTTCTTCTGTTTTTCGTGCTGATTTTGTAACCTAACCTAACTCTAACCTAACCACCTATATCTTTGTGTATTAGAGTCTTAAGCATTACAAATTGGTTTTTTTTAGCATTTGTTTAGTGTAACTGTTAGACAGTCATCCTAAGTGCCGCATTTAGCCATTTCTAGTCTAGTTGTAATCAGTTATTTTTAGTTTCCATTATTACGTAATTTTATTCCATTTGTAAAAATTTTCATTTCTTCTGTTTTTCTGTGCTGATTTTGTAACCTAACCCAACCTAACCTAACCACCTACATCTTTGTGTATTAGGAGTCTTAAGCATTCCAAATTGGTTTTTGTTGTAGCATTTGTTTAGTGTAACTGTTAGACAGTCATCCTGTTTTATTTAGGCCATTTCTAGTCTAGTTGTAATCAGTTATTTTTAGTTTCATTATTACGCAATTTTATTCCATTTGTAAAAATTTTCATTTCTTCGTTTTTCGTGCTGATTTTGTAACCCAACCTAACCTAACCTAACCTAAATCCACCTATATCTTTGTGTATTAGAGTCTTAAGCATTACAAATTGGTTTTTTTTAGCATTTGTTTAGTGTAATCGTTAGACAGTCATCCTAAGTGCCGCATTTAGGCCATTTCTAGTCTAGTTGTAATCAGTTATTTTTAGTTTCATTATTACGTAATTTTATTCCATTTGTAAAATTTTCATTTCTTCGTTTTTCGTGCTGATTTTGTAACCCAACCTAACCTAACCACCTATATCTTTGTGTATTAGAGTCTTAAGCATTCCAAATTGGTTTTTGTTGTAGCATTTGTTTAGTGTAATCGTTAGACAGTCATCCTAAGTGCCGCATTTAGGCCATTTCCTAGTCTAGTTGTAATCAGTTATTTTTAGTTTCATTATTACGTAATTTTATTCCATTTGTAAAATTTTCATTTCTTCGTTTTTCGTGCTGATTTTGTAACCTAACCTTAACCTAACCTAAATCCACCTATATCTTTGTGTATTAGAGTCTTAAGCATTCCAAATTGGTTTTTTGTTGTAGCATTTGTTTAGTGTTATCGTTAGACAGTCATCCTGCGCCGCATTTAGGCCATTTCTAGTCTAGTTGTAATCAGTTATTTTTAGTTTCATTATTACGTAATTTTATTCCATTTGTAAAAATTTTCATTTCTTCTGTTTTACGTGCTGATTTTGTAACTCAATCCTAACCTAACCTAACCACCTATATCTTTGTGTGTATTAGAGTCTTAAGCATTCCAAATTGTTTTTTGTTGTAGCATTTGTTTAGTGTTATCGTTAGACAGTCATCCCAGCTGCATTTAGGCCATTTCTAGTCTAGTTGTAATCAGTTATTTTTAGTTTCATTATTACGTAATTTTATTCCATTTGTAAAAATTTTCATTTCTTCGTTTTACGTGCTGATTTTGTAACCTAACCTAACCTAACCTAACCACCTATATCTTTGTGTATTAGAGTCTTAAGCATTCCAAATTGGTTTTTTGTTGTAGCATTTGTTTAGTGTTATCGTTAGACAGTCATCCTGCGCCGCATTTAGGCCATTTCTAGTCTAGTTGTAATCAGTTATTTTTAGTTTCATTATTACGTAATTTTATTCCATTTGTAAAATTTTCATTTCTTCTGTTTTACGTGCTGATTTTGTAACCTAACCTAACCTAACCCTAACCACCTATATCTTTGTGTATTAGAGTCTCAAGCATTCCAAATTGGTTTTTTGTTGTAGCATTTGTTTATGTAATCGTTAGACAGTCATCCTAAGTGCCGCATTTAGCCATTTCTAGTCTAGTTGTAATCAGTTATTTTTAGTTTCATTATTACGCAATTTTATTCCATTTGTAAAAATTTTCATTTCTTCTGTTTTTCGTGCTGATTTTGTAACCCAACCTAACCTAACTCTAACCTAACCTATCCTAACCACCTATATCTTGTGTATTAGAGTCTCAAGCATTCCAAATTGGTTTTTTGTTGTAGCATTTGTTTAGTGTAATCGTTAGACAGTCATCCTGCGCCGCATTTAGCCATTTCTAGTCTAGTTGTAATCAGTTATTTTTAGTTTCATTATTACGTAATTTTATTCCATTTGTAAAAATTTTCATTTCTTCTGTTTTTCAAAGGATTTTGTAACCTAACTCTAACCTAACCTAACTCTAACCTAACTCTAACCTAACCTAACCACCTATATCTTGTGTATTAGAGTCTTAAGCATTCCAAATTGGTTTTTGTTGTAGCATTTGTTTAGTGTAATCGTTAGACAGTCATCCTGCGCCGCATTTAGGCCATTTCTAGTCTAGTTGTAATCAGTTATTTTTAGTTTCATTATTACGTAATTTTATTCCATTTGTAAAAATTTTCATTTCTTCTGTTTTTCGTGCTGATTTTGTAACTCTAACTCTAACCTAACCTAACCTATCCTAACCACCTATATCTTTGTGTATTAGAGTCTTAAGCATTCCAAATTGGTTTTTGTTGTAGCATTTGTTTAGTGTAATCGTTAGACAGTCATCCTGGGTGCCGCATTTAGGCCATTTCCTAGTCTAGTTGTAATCAGTTATTTTTAGTTTCATTATTACGTAATTTTATTCCATTTGTAAAAATTTTCATTTCTTCGTTTTTCGTGCTGATTTTGTAACCTAACCTAACCTAACCACCTATATCTTTGTGTATTAGAGTCTTAAGCATTCCAAATTGGTTTTTTGTTGTAGCATTTGTTTAGTGTAATCGTTAGACAGTCATCCTGCGCCGCATTTAGCCATTTCTAGTCTAGTTGTAATCAGTTATTTTTAGTTTCATTATTACGTAATTTTATTCCATTTGTAAAAATTTTCATTTCTTCGTTTTACGTGCTGATTTTGTGTAACCTAACCTAACCTAACCACCTATATCTTTGTGTATTAGAGTCTTAAGCATTCCAAATTGGTTTTTGTTGTAGCATTTGTTTAGTGTAATCGTTAGACAGTCATCCTGCGCCGCATTTAGCCATTTCTAGTCTAGTTGTAATCAGTTATTTTTAGTTTCATTATTACGTAATTTTATTCATTTGTAAAATTTTCATTTCTTCGTTTTACGTGCTGATTTTGTAACCTAACCTAACCTAACCTAACCACCTATATCTTTATTATTAGAGTCTTAAGCATTCCAAATTGGTTTTGTTGTAGCATTTGTTTAGTGTAATCGTTAGACAGTCATCCTGCGCCGCATTTAGCCATTTCTAGTCTAGTTGTAATCAGTTATTTTTAGTTTCATTATTACGTAATTTTATTCCATTTGTAAAAATTTTCATTTCTTCGTTTTTCGTGCTGATTTTGTAACCTAACCTAACCTAACCTAACCTAACCTAACCACCTATATCTTTGTGTGTGTATTAGAGTCTTAAGCATTCCAAATTGGTTTTTGTTGTAGCATTTGTTTAGTGTAATCGTTAGACAGTCATCCTGCGCCGCATTTAGGCCATTTCTAGTCTAGTTGTAATCAGTTATTTTTAGTTTCCATTATTACGTAATTTTATTCCATTTGTAAAATTTTCATTTCTTCGTTTTTCGTGCTGATTTTGTAACCTAACCCAACCTAACCTAACCTAACCACCTATATATTTGTGTATTAGAGTCTTAAGCATTCCAAATTTGTTTTTGTTGTTGCATTTGTTTAGTGTAACTGTTAGACAGTCATCCTGCCGCATTTAGGCCATTTCTAGTCTAGTTGTAATCAGTTATTTTTAGTTTCATAATTACGTAATTTTATTCCATTTGTAAAATTTTCATTTCTTCGTTTTTCGTGCTGGATTATGTAACCTAACCTAACCTAACCTAACCACCTATATCTTGTGTATTAGGAGTCTTAAGCATTACAAATTGGTTTTTTTAGCATTTGTTTAGTGTAATCGTTAGACAGTCATCCCAAGTGCCGCATTTAGGCCATTTCTAGTCTAGTTGTAATCAGTTATTTTTAGTTTCATTATTACGTAATTTTATTCCATTTGTAAAATTTTCTATTTCTTCTGTTTTTCGTGCTGATTTTGTAACCTAACCTAACCTAACCTTAACCACCTACATCTTTGTGTATTAGAGTCTTAAGCATTCCAAATTGGTTTTGTTGTAGCATTTGTTTAGTGTAATCGTTAGACAGTCATCCCAAGTGCCGCATTTAGGCCATTTCAGTCTAGTTGTAATCAGTTATTTTTAGTTTCATTATTACGTAATTTTATTCCATTTGTAAAAATTTTCATTTCTTCTGTTTTACGTGCTGATTTTGTAACCTAACCTAACCTAACCTAACCACCTATATCTTGTGTATTAGGAGTCTTAAGCATTCCAAATTGGTTTTTGTTGTAGCATTTGTTTAGTGTAACTGTTAGACAGTCATCCTGCGCCGCATTTAGGCCATTTCTAGTCTTGTTGTAATCAGGTATTTTTAGTTTCATTATTACGTAATTTTATTCCATTTGTAAAATTTTCATTTCTTTCGTTTTTCGTGCTGATTTTGTAACCTAACCTAACCTAACCTAACCACCTATATCTTTGTGTATTAGAGTCTTAAGCATTCCAAATTGGTTTTTGTTGTAGCATTTGTTTAGTGTAATCGTTAGACAGTCATCCTGCGCCGCATTTAGGCCATTTCTAGTCTAGTTGTAATCAGTTATTTTTAGTTTCATTATTACGTAATTTTATTCCATTTGTAAAATTTTCATTTCTTTCGTTTTTCGTGCTGATTTTGTAACCTTAACCTAACCTAACCTAACTAACCACCTATATCTTTGTGTATTAGAGTCTTAAGCATTCCAAATTGGTTTTTGTTGTAGCATTTGTTTAGTGTTATCGTTAGACAGTCATCCTGCGCCGCATTTAGCCATTTCAGTCTAGTTGTAATCAGTTATTTTTAGTTTCATTATTACGTAATTTTATTCCATTTGTAAAATTTTCATTTCTTCGTTTTACGTGCTGATTTTGTAACCTAACCCAACCTAACCTAACCACCTATATCTTGTGTATTAGAGTCTTAAGCATTCCAAATTGGTTTTTGTTGTAGCATTTGTTTAGTGTTATCGTTAGACAGTCATCCTGCGCCGCATTTAGGCCATTTCTAGTCTAGTTGTAATCAGTTATTTTTAGTTTCATTATTACGTAATTTTATTCCATTTGTAAAATTTTCATTTCTTCGTTTTACGTGCTGATTTTGTAACCTAACCTAACCTAACCTAACCACCTATATATTTGTGTATTAGAGTCTCAAGCATTCCAAATTGGTTTTTGTTGTAGCATTTGTTTAGTGTAATCGTTAGACAGTCATCCTGCGCCGCATTTAGGCCATTTCTGAATCTAGTTGTAATCAGTTATTTTTAGTTTCATTATTACGTAATTTTATTCCATTTGTAAAATTTTCATTTCTTCTGTTTTTCGTGCTGATTTTGTAACCTAGCCTAACCTAACCTAACCTATCCTAACCACCTATATCTTTGTGTATTAGAGTCTTAAGCATTCCAAATTGGTTTTTGTTGTAGCATTTGTTTTAGTGTAATCGTTAGACAGTCATCCTGCGCCGCATTTAGGCCATTTCTAGTCTAGTTGTAATCAGTTATTTTTAGTTTCATTATTACGTAATTTTATTCCATTTGTAAAATTTTCATTTCTTCGTTTTTCGTGCTGATTTTGTAACCTAACCTTAACCTAACCTAACCTATCCTAACCACCTATATCTTTGTGTATTAGAGTCTTAAGCATTCCAAATTGGTTTTTGTTGTAGCATTTGTTCAGTGTAATCGTTAGACAGTCATCCTGCGCCGCATTTAGCCATTTCTAGTCTAGTTGTAATCAGTTATTTTAGTTTCCATTATTACGTAATTTTATTCCATTTGTAAAAATTTTCATTTCTTCGTTTTTCGTGCTGATTTTGTAACCTAACCTTTTTTTTTTTTTAGCGTGGGGAAATGCCTACGCATACCCGCCTCGCGGGGCAAGGGCGGGTTATGTCGGACTCGCACCGACTAAAACCCCACGGTGGTCGCCACCAACGCTCGCGAGGGGTCGCGGGATCTCCGTTAGGAACGCAACCGCAACCCCCTGCGCTTCGCTGGGATAGCCTGTCCCGGGGCGTGCGTGAAGATCGCACCCCAGAACCCTCACGGAACTATCACGACGACACGGTACCACGTCGTGCCGTCGTCCTCCTCGGGGTCGCTCATACTGGACGGTCGGAGCCCCCACTCCGAACGTCAGCGACCCGTAGGGCCCCGTTTACGGTAGGGGATCACCGATAGAGGGCCGTGACGAGGCGCGCGAGCGCCGCGTTGGCCCTGTCTCCGAGCAGGATCGGTCCTCTCTGTCCCGCTCGGCAGCCTCCTTTCGGACCATTACGGTCTCGCAGAAGGAGGCTACGGCCCTCCACGCCGATTCCCCGCGCAGCATCGCCGACACGACTGCTGGCAGGGACAGGTTCCGTCCGATGTGACCGACCAAGACCCGCCGCTCGGCTTCCCACGCCGGGCAAGCGGCGAGCGTGTGCGATGCGGAGTCTTGGTCGTTGCCGCCACAGTGGAAGCAATTCGCCGTCGCCTCGCGACCGATCTTACACAGGTAATCACCGAAGCAACCGTGCCCGGTGATCACCTGCGTAAGTCTGTAGGTGAGTCTTCCTCCTCGTCGCTGCATCCAGGCTTCGAAGACCGGCAGGAATGCTCCGACGACGCGTTTGCGCGCATTCTGCTCCTCGCGGAGCCTTGCGCGCCACGTCGCGAATGCGATACGTCGTTCCTGCCGTTTTACCGCCTCGAGCGCCTCTTCTGGCTCGCCACCACCGCTCTGGCGTAGGACGCGAATCCGGTGATACACCTCGCGTCCATGTCCGCCAGAATATCCAGAGGTGGAAAGCGAGCCAGGATTGTCGCTGCCTCGAACGATACCGTCCGGTATCCTCGTACGACCCGTACGGCCATCCTACGCTGGACGCTGTAGATCTTAGTCCTACAGCGTCGGATGGCCAGCCTCTTCGCCCATACGGGCGCCCCATAGAGGGCTACGGATCGTACGACCCCGGCATAGAGGCGGCGAACTTCTCACTCGGTCCCCGAGATTGGGCAGCAGTCTGTGCATAGCACCCGCTACCCTCTCGATCCGGGGGACCAGGCGCTCGAAGTGCTCTTCGAAGCCCCAGCGACTGTCCAGGGTGAGGCCTAGGTACTTCATGTACCGCCCCACTCTGACTTCAGACTCACCTACTCGGACGCACGAGTCGGGTGGTTCCCTGCTCCGCGGCAGTTTGTGGAACCATAGCGCCTCGGTCTTGTGAGGCGCTACCTCCAGTCCCAACTCGTGGACTTTGGCGACGACGATTTCCGCCCCAAGCTCGGCGAGCTCCTTGGTCCTCTCGAAGGAGTCCCCGCTGGCGACCACCAACGTGTCGTCAGCGTAACAGACGACATATACGCCAGCGGGGAGCTCGACTCGCAGAACAGAGTCGTAGGCGAGATTCCACAGTAACGGGCCCAAAACCGACCCCTGTGGAACCCCACACTGATCTCCTCCGGATCCTCGTACCGTCTCGGTCCATGTACAAGATGTACCTGTCGCGCAAGTAGTCCGCGATCACGCCTTGCAGGTAGGGGGAACACCATGGTGTAAAGTCCCCTTATCGCGTCCCAGGGCAGGAATTAAAGGCGTTGACGATATCAATGTTTATCGCCAACGCCACGCCGCCCCGGGACACAGCCTGCTCCGACAGGGAGCGGACGCGCAGAACCGCGTCGATGGTGGAACGCTCCCGTCGGAAACCGAACTGGTTTTCGGCGAGATCGGGACCGACACGCGACAGATGCCCGCTGAGACGGGCCGCCTCCACAAATCGGGTCGCCATTCGTAGGCTGTGGACGAATGAGCCCTTGAGGTTGCCCGATTTGTCGGCAACCTTGTCCACCGCCAGCAAGGACGACCGGATGAAGGCATCCAGGTCCGTGGTCGACTTGGCCTCCATCTCCCGCTCCAGATCTGCGGGTTTTGGAAGGCCAGCCTTAGCTCTCGTCAGGCTTTGGGCCACCGTCGGATCCCAGATGCCATCCTCCTCGTCAGCGACCACCTCCGTGTCCGTGCCTGAGACTGCGACTGCCTGAAATTTGTCAGCCACGACAGTCGCAGGCTTGGCTCTCCTCTTCCTGCTTGTCCTTGCGGACACCTCCGAGGTTGCGGACCTGAGCGAGGCATCGGATCTTCCGCCGTCACTCACCGCCCAAACTCACAGGCGTGCTTGACGCGCAAAGCGTCCACGCCTGTTCCGTGCCGGGGCTACTGGTCCCGCAGACACCGATCTTCCTCCTGGCTCTGGTCCCTAGATGTTGAGGGACCGTCGACTGTTATTACAGACTCAGCGCTTTCGCTGAGTCTCCTTCTCTCTCTTGGTTTTTGGTAATTCCATAATTATTCCCACGAGTTAGGACGAAATAAAATGTCGGTCTCCGGGTGACGCCTATTCCAGAGACAAGGCTACTTGCTGTGGGGTCGCCTGGTACCCACAGGTTTTCAAGACTTCGCTGTCTGATTTTTATAGAGGTTTACTCCTCGCGGGCCGGCCGGTTAAGGCAAGCCCTCCGCTCCGCTGCACTTCGACGTACCCCATAATCGTCAATGCTGGGGTCCTTGAAGAAAGTACAACGGGTTACGGCGCGCTGGGAAAGCCGACGTAACTCCCCAGTTTTGACGGTTGAATGCCCGGTGGCAGTGTGAGTGCACACCGAGCCCGTCCTCCCTATGAGCATTAGGCACTGGAAACGATATATCGTCACCAGTTCCCAATACCCACCATCATTTGTTGCCTTTCCCCGGATACTTTGATCAAGGAGAAATGCAACTTCATTCGCGCATTGGGCACTGAGAACGACGTATCGCCACCAGTTCCCAATGCACACCTTTCATTTTGTTGCCTTCCCCGGATACTTTGATCAAGGAGAAATGCAACTTCACTCGCGCATTGGGCACTGAGAGCGACGTATCGCCACCAGTTCCCAATGAGCACCTCATTTTGTTGCCTTTCCCCGGATACAGAAATCAAGGAGAAATGCAACCTCCACTTTCACATTGGGCACTGAGGACGACGTATCGTCACCAGTTCCCAATGAGCACCTCATTTTGTTGCCTTTCCCCGATACTTTGATCAAGGAGAAATGCAACCTCCCACAACGCTCGATTTGTTGAGTGCCCGGCGGCAGTAAAACGCACACCGAGCCCGTCCTTCACTATGAGCATTAGGCACTGGAAACGATATATCGTTGCCAGTTCCCAATACCCACCATCATTTGTTGCCTTTCCCCGGATTCAGAAATCAAGGAGAAATGCAACCTCCCACAACGCTCGATTTGTTGAGTGCCCGGTGGCAGTAAAACGCACACCGAGCCCGTCCTTCACTATGAGCATTAGGCACTGCCAACGACGTATCGCCACCAGTTCCCAATGCACACCTTTCATTTTGTTGCCTTTCCCCGATACTTTGATCAAGGAGAAATGCAACTTCACTCGCGCATTGGGCACTGAGGACGACGTATCGTCACCAGTTCCCAATGCACACCTTTCATTTTGCTGCCTTTCCTCCGGATTTGGAAATCAAGAGGAAATGTAACCTCTGCCACTCCGCAGTGCCCTCCGCTTATCAGAGGGACACGCAGAGTAGCTATCCCCTGTCAGAACATTCGCCACTGGCAACAACGTATCATCACCAGTGCCCAGGGTGCAATTGTCCCGGCGTTGCCTTTCCCCGGATACAATAGTATCAAAGGGAAATTCAACGACCAGGCACTCGAGGAGGTTTTCTGACGTGGCACCCCTTGTAACCTAACCTAACCTAACCTAACCACCTATATCTTTGTGTATTAGAGTCTTAAGCATTACAAATTGGTTTTTTTTAGCATTTGTTTAGTGTAATCGTTAGACAGTCATCCTGCCGCATTTAGGCCATTTCTAGTCTAGTTGTAATCAGTTATTTTTAGTTTCCATTATTACGTAATTTTATTCCATTTGTAAAAATTTTCATTTCTTCGTTTTTCGTGCTGATTTTGTAACCTAACCTAACCTAACCACCTATATCTTGTGTATTAGAGTCTTAAGCATTCCAAATTGGTTTTTGTTGTAGCATTTGTTTAGTGTAATCGTTAGACAGTCATCCTGCGCCGCATTTAGGCCATTTCTAGTCTAGTTGTAATCAGTTATTTTTAGTTTCATTATTACGTAATTTTATTCCATTTGTAAAAATTTTCATTTCTTCGTTTTACGTGCTGATTTTGTAACCTAACCTAACCTAACCACCTATATCTTTGTGTATTAGAGTCTTAAGCATTCCAAATTGGTTTTTTGTTGTAGCATTTGTTTAGTGTAATCGTTAGACAGTCATCCTGCGCCGCATTTAGGCCATTTCTAGTCTAGTTGTAATCAGTTATTTTTAGTTTCATTATTACGTAATTTTATTCCATTTGTAAAAATTTTCATTTCTTCGTTTTTCGTGCTGATTTTGTAACCTAACCTTTTACGTGGGAAATGCCTACGCATACCCGCCCTCGGGTGGGGGCAGGGGCGGGTTATGTCGGACTCGCACCGACTAAAACCCCACGGTGGTCACCACCAACGCTCGCGAAGGGTCGCGGGATCTCCGTAAGGAACGCAACCGCAACCCCCCTACGCTTCGCTGGGATAGCCCGTCCCGGGCGTGCAAGAAGATCGCACCCCAGAACCCTCGCGGAACTATCACGACGACACGGTACCACGTCGTGCCGTCGTCCTCCTCGGGGTCGCTAATACTGGACGGTCGGAGCCCCACTCCGACCGTCAGCGACCCGAAGGGCCCCGTTTATGGTAGGGGAGCACCAATAGGAGGGCCGTGAAGAGGCGCGCGAGCGCCGCGTCGGCCCCGTCTTCGAGCAGGATCGGTCCTCTCTATCCCGCTCGGCAGCCTCCTTTCGGACCATTACGGTCTCGCAGAAGGAGGCTACGGCCCTCCACGCCGGTTCCCCGCTCAGCATCGCCGACACGACTGCTGGCAGGGACAGGTTCCATCCGATGTGGCCGACCAAGACCCGCCGCTCGTCTTCCCACGCCGGGCAAGCCGCGAGCGTGTGCGATGCGGAGTCTCGGTCGTTGCCGCCACAGTGGAAGCAATTCGCCGTCGCCTCGCGACCGATCTTACACAGGTAATCACCGAAGCATCCATGCCCGGTGATCACCTGCGTAAGTCTGTAGGTGAGTCTTCCTCCTCGTCGCTGCATCCAGGCTTCGAAGACCGGCAGGAATGCTTCGACGACGCGTTTGCGCGCATACCGCTCCTCACCGAGCCGTGCGCGCCACGTCGCGAACGCGATACGTCGTTCCTGCCGTTTCACCGCCTCGAGCGCCTCTTCTGGCTCGCCACCACCGCTCTGGCGTAGGACGCGAATTCGGTGATACACCCTCGCGTCCATATCCGCCAGTATATCCAGAGGTGGAAAGCGAGCCAGGATTGTCGCCGCCTCAAACGATACCGTCCGGTATCCTCGTACGACCCGTATGGCCATCCTACGCTGGACGCTGTAGATCTTAGTCCTACAGCGTCGGATGGCCAGCCTCTTCGCCCAGACGGGCGCCCCGTACAGGGCTACGGATCGTACGACCCCGGCATAGAGGCGGCGAACTTCCTCCCTCGGTCCCCCGAGATTGGGCAGCAGTCTGTGCATAGCACCCGCTACCCTCTCGATCCGGGGGACCAGGCGCTCGAAATGCTCTTCGAAGCCCCAGCGACTGTCCAGAGTGAGGCCCAGGTACTTCATGTACCGCCCCACTCTGACTTCAGACCCACCTACTCGGACGCACGAGTCGGGTGGTTCCCTGCTCCGCGGCAGTTTGTGGAACCATAGCGCCTCGGTCTTGTGAGGCGCTACCTCCAGTCCCAACTCGTGGACTTTGGCGACGACGATTTCCGCCCCAAGCTCGGCGAGCTCCTTGGTCCTCGAAGGTGTCCCCGCTGGCGACCACCAACGTGTCGTCCGCATAGCAGACAACATTAACGCCAGCGGGGAGCTCGACTCGCAGAACAGAGTCGTAGGCGAGATTCCACAGCAACGGGCCTAACACAGACCCTGTGGAACCCCACACTTGATCTCCCTCCGATCCTCGTACCGTCTCGGTCCATGTACAAGATGTACCTGTCGCGCAAGTAGTCCGCGATCACGCCGTGCAGGTAGGGGAACACCATGGTGTACGAGTGCCCCTAATCGCTTCCCAGGGCAGGAGTTGAAGGCGTTGACGATGTCTAGGCTAATCGCCAACGCCACTCCACCCCGGGACACAGCCTGCTCCGACAGGGAGCGGACGCACATAACTGCGTCGACGGTGGAACGCTCCCGTCGGAAACCGAACTGGTTATCGGCGAGATCGGGACCGACACGCGACAGATGCCCGTTGAGACGGGTGGCAAGAATTCTCTCGAATAACTTGCCAGCCTCGTCCAACAGGCATATGGGACGGTACGCAGAGGGAGAATCTGCGACTCTGTCTGCCTTCTTCAAGAGGACCAGTCGGGCCTCTTTCCAGGCCCTAGGGAACGAGGAGTTACGGAGGCAGCTGGTGAACAGCTGCCTCAACCTGCACCCTAGGGTAGCCAGACTCAACACCCAGACCCGGCCGGGAATTCCGTCGGGTCCTGGCGCGGTGTTCCAGCCTTTCAAGCGGCTCACGGCTCGGTCCAGCTCCTGCTCGGTCACCCCCATCTCGTCTCTCCACTCCCACGAAGATTGGGGGTAGACTGAGGGACTTGACCGGCCCTCCGGAAAGAGCGAGCTGATCACTACTTCCAAAAGGGCCGGATCGAGAGTTTCCGTCACCGGGGGCATCCAGGGACGGAGCTTACCTAGCACCATCCGATACGGACGCCCCCACGGATCCTCGTTGAGTCCCTCTAGGAGCTGTTCCCAGGACCGAGACCTGGCGTTGCAGATGGCTACCTGCAACGCCTTCGTGGCCGCTCGATACGCTTCGTAGAGTCTGGCTATGTCCTCACTCAGAGCTCGCCTTCGCCTCCTTCGGGCTCTGGTGTACTGGCGGCGGCTCCGCAAGCAGATCGCTCGCAGCTCCGCGATCTCTGCCGACCACCAGTACACCGCCCCGCGCTTGGGGCGACCGGTCCGGGGCATCGACGCGTCACAAATACGCGTCATCGTGTCCCGGAACCAGTTCGCTTCCACATCCGGATCGGACGGAACCTCTTCGGCGCTTTCTGGCCATATTGCAACGTTGGCGGCGGCCCCGAGCAAGTCTCGGTCTAGCCGCTTGAGACACCAACGTCGCGTGTGACTGCCTTCTCGGTGGCTGGAGGCATAGTCGGGACGGCGGATTGCAAGATCGAAAATAATGTGGCGGTGGTCGGATAACGTGACCACCTCCTCTGCAACCCGCCAGCCCGAAAGCATGCGCATCGCAGCGGGAGTCGCCCATGTTAGGTCCACGACCGACTCCCCCTGCCACCGCACGCACGTGCTCACAGACCCCCGATTCGCCAGTCGAAGGTCCATTCCAGCCGCCCACTCCATCACCGTCTCTCCTCGGACTGTCTCTGATTCCCCACGCCCTGGAATGGGCGTTGAAGTCTCCCAGGACAATCGACGGACGAGGGAGGCACCTGCGAACGCAAAGCGCCACCTCGTCCAGGTACACCTCGTAGTCGGCGAGGGACCTCGCGGGAGAGACGTAGCAGCTGACTATGGCCAGGGTGCCCCATTGCACTGCAACGAAGCCCTGGCCCCTTCTCAATAGGGAGCAGGGTGGGACACCCTCACCACCCCCCCAGTAGATCGCCACAGAACCCAGCTCATCACCGAACCAGCGAGGGTGGTCCGGCACGGCATAGGGCTCCGCCACTACTGCCAGAGCAACCCCCCACTCCGCAACTGTCTGCATAAACAAATGCTGAGCATTGCGGCAGTGGTTTAAGTTGCTCTGGAGGACCTTGAGGGGTGTGAAGAGGCCTAGGAGACTTCCATTCCCGAGCTAGTGCTCGGGGTTGCGATGGTGCCGCCGGGACCGCTACGCTCGTGGAGGCGGGAAGAGATGGTATTTTCCCGCCCTTCTTTGAGGGTGGGGCGCACTTCTTACCATTAAGGCGGTGGTTAGAGGGACGCCCCAGATCCGAGCACAGCGGGCACTTGAGTGCAGGTGTTTTGCACTCTTTGGCCCTGTGCCCGGTCTCTCCACAAGCGTAGCAGCGTGCGCTCCGGTTCACCTGATTGGGGCACCTGCTGCCAACGTGCCCCTTCTCCAGGCACCGGAAGCAATGCATGGGCCTGGGATCCAATAGCTGCACCCTAACAGATCCCCAGCCCACGCATATGCGCCCAGCGGCCACCAGTTTACGCACCGCCGTAGCGGGGCACCGCACCCAGCACGTGCCCATACGCGTTGGTGTCCGGTGGACCTCCCCGACCTTCACGTTGTCCACCGAACACCCTCCCGCCTCAGCCACCGCCGCCGCGACCTCACTTGGACTGACGGCATCGTCGAGGTCTCTCAGCCGAACGTCTCCCGATTTAATCGGGCGATTTATAACTAAATTCAGGTCTGAGAGGACCTCGCGCATTTTTGCCGCCAATCGGTCCGCCTTTGGGCTACAGTCTGTACCAGAGATCTCCAATAGGAGACCTCCAGTCACTGCCCGTTTTTGGCGGACCGTCTCAATGCCCATGTCCGCAAGGCGAATTTTAGACTTGGCTACCTCCATCACCTTAGCGTAGTTGATGGAAGAGCCAGTCGGCAAGGTTACCGTTATGGCAGCGGTGGATGGAGTGCGTATGACCTTCTCCTTCTTTGCTTTACCCTTGGAGGGTTTAGGAGAGGTCATCGCACCGAGAGTCGCTTGCTGGGCCTTGGCCTTCCTTGGCTTTCTTGCCACCTGTGCCCATGTGCTCGCGGGCAACTCCACTGTCATGAGTGGTATGGGCGCAGCCACCGGAGGCAGCTGCGCCACAGGGGGCTGGGATGGCTTCTTGGCCTTCTTTTTAGTCTTCCGTGAGCGGGGCGGTGACGGCTGCACTGACTGTGACAGCGGTTGCGCCTCACTCGCGGAAGGCAGCTCTGGCTGACCTACCAAGGGAGGCCGAGTTGCACTTCCCCGAAGGATTTTCGCCTCAAAGGCAACCAGCCTTGCCTCCACAAGAGCTCCCAAGCGCTCCATGAGCCCTTCCTCTGTGCTCCCGGACTTCGGAGCACTAGGAGCCCGCTTAGAAGGAGGCGTGGTTGCCCGAGGCTCTCCCCGTTTCCGGAGAGCACTGAGCTCCTCCGACAGTCCCCCCACCTTGATCGAGAGCTCGGCTAACTGCGAGCGAAGCTCCGCGTTCTCGCGCTCGAGCTTCTCGACGTTGGGGGGCTGAGAAACCCTCCGTGCCAGTTCTGTGGTAGCTGCCTCTACCATTCTGGTTGCCACCCTCAGGCTGTGGACAAAAGTGCCTTTGAGGTTGCCGGACTTGTCGGCAACCTTGTCCACCGCCAGTAAGGACGACCGGATGCAAGCACCCAGGTCCGCAATTGACTTGCCCTCCATATCCCGTTCCAACTCTTCGGATTTTGGGAGGCAAGCCTTCGCCCGAGTTGATGTTTGGGCCACTGTCGGGTCCCAAATTCCCACATCATCAATGACCTCAACATCCGAGGCTGCGGCTGGAACTGCCTGGAATTTAGCAGCCGCAACGTTCGGTGCCTTAGTCCGCCTCTTCCGCGTCATCCTTGTGGACACGTCGGATGTGGCCGATGTAAGCGACGCATCCGAAATTACTCCGTCGCTCTCACCACCCAAGCTCGCTGGCGTGTTCGGGCGCAAAAATCGTCCACGCCTATCACGTGCCGGGACCACTGGTCCCCCCGACACGGCTTCTCCCTCGTTTTGGTCCCTGGATGTTGTGGGACCGGCGGTTGCAGTTGCATCACCGCGCAGCAGCTGGTTGCCCCCCTCAGATACGATGGGGCTGCCCGGGCTAGGCCCGGGGGTGGACTCTCCGGCATCGCCGGTACCACCCTGAGGTAGATTTTTGTTACCTACTGCTTTCATGTTTTTCCTTTTTAAGGGTATGGTCCCTGCCCTCAGCTAACGACTGGACTCCCCCCAGTCATTCATCCCATCGGCACTGGAGACCTTGGGATTGGGGTTATTTTTTAGAGAGGCTTTCTTCCTCGCGGCTCCATGGCGCGTACGTCCATAGAGCCCCCGGGCCCTACTGGGCTTGCGGGTTGTCCGGTGTCGGCTTTCGCCGAAGTGCGCCTGGCACAGCACCGCACGCGTTGCCTCCCCTGTCCCCTCACAAGAGTGAAGGGTACTGGGAGCAACCTCAGGCCTCAAAGAGGCCCGCCTCGTCGGGCACATAGCCCTTGGCCGTTTCTCGGTCCCGTGAGGGACTGAGGGTACGCCCCAAACCCAGCCAGTTTTGGTCCGCGCCGGTTTCCCGGTACCGCCCATATCTGGGCAGCGATCCCCTTTCCGCCACCTGGGGGACGCGCCCGATAGAAGGTCTGGCAACTAACCTAACCTAACCTAACCTAACCACCTATATCCTTGTGTATTAGAGTCTTAAGCATTCCAAATTGGTTTTTTGTTGTAGCATTTGTTTAGTGTAATCGTTAGACAGTCATCCCAGCCGCATTTAGCCATTTCTAGTCTATTTGTAATCAGTTATTTTAGTTTCATTATTACGTAATTTTATCTCCATTTTGTAAAATTTTCATTTCTTCTGTTTTTCGTGCTGATTTTGTAACCTAACCTAACCTAACCTAACCTAACCACCTATATCTTGTGTATTAGAGTCTTAAGCATTCCAAATTGGTTTTTGTTGTAGCATTTGTTTAGTGTTATCGTTAGACAGTCATCCTGCGCCGCATTTAGGCCATTTCAGTCTAGTTGTAATCAGTTATTTTTAGTTTCATTATTACGTAATTTTATTCCATTTGTAAAATTTTCATTTCTTCTGTTTTACGTGCTGATTTTGTAACCTAACCTAACCTTAACCTAACCACCTATCTTTGTGTATTAGAGTCTTAAGCATTCCAAATTGGTTTTTTGTTGTAGCATTTGTTTAGTGTTATCGTTAGACAGTCATCCTGCGCCGCATTTAGGCCATTTCTAGTCTAGTTGTAATCAGTTATTTTAGTTTCATTATTACGTAATTTTATTCCATTTGTAAAAATTTTCATTTCTTCGTTTTACGTGCTGATTTTGTAACCTAACCTAACCTAACCTAACCACCTATATCTTTGTGTATTAGAGTCTCAAGCATTCCAAATTGGTTTTTTGTTGTAGCATTTGTTTAGTGTAATCGTTAGACAGTCATCCTGCGCCGCATTTAGGCCATTTCTAGTCTAGTTGTAATCAGTTATTTTTAGTTTCATTATTACGTAATTTTATTCCATTTGTAAAAATTTTCATTTCTTCGTTTTTCGTGCTGATTTTGTAACCTAGCCTAACCTAACCTAACCACCTATATATTTGTGTATTAGAGTCTTAAGCATTCCAAATTTGTTTTTTGTTGTTGCATTTGTTTAGAGTAATCGTTAGACAGTCATTCTGCGCCGCATTTAGGCCATTTCTAGTCTAGTTGTAATCAGTTATTTTTAGTTTCATAATTACGTAATTTTATTCCATTTGTAAAAATTTTCATTTCTTCGTTTTTCGTGCTGATTATGTAACCTAACCTAACCTAACCTAACCACCTATATCTTTGTGTATTAGAGTCTTAAGCATTACAAATTGGTTTTTTTTTTAGCATTTGTTTAGTGTAATCGTTAGACAGTCATCCTGCGCCGCATTTAGGCCATTTCTAGTCTAGTTGTAATCAGTTATTTTTAGTTTCATTATTACGTAATTTTATTCCATTTGTAAAAATTTTCATTTCTTCGTTTTTCGTGCTGATTTTGTAACCTAACCTAACTCTAACCTAACCTAACTTAACCACCTATATATTTGTGTATTAGAGTCTTAAGCATTCCAAATTGGTTTTTGTTGTAGCATTTGTTTAGTGTAATCGTTAGACAGTCATCCTGCGCCGCATTTAGGCCATTTCTAGTCTAGTTGTAATCAGTATTTTTAGTTTCATTATTACGTAATTTTATTCCATTTGTAAAAATTTTCATTTCTTCGTTTTACGTGCTGATTTTGTAACCTAACCTAACCTAACTTAACCACCTATATCTTGTGTATTAGAGTCTTAAGCATTCCAAATTGGTTTTTGTTGTAGCATTTGTTTAGTGTAATCGTTAGACAGTCATCCTGCGCTGCATTTAGGCCATTTCTAGTCTAGTTGTAATCAGTTATTTTAGTTTCATTATTACGTAATTTTATTCCATTTGTAAAAATTTTCATTTCTTCGTTTTTCGTGCTGATTTTGTAACCCAACCTAACCTAACCTAACCACCTATATCTTTGTGTATTAGGAGTCTTAAGCATTCCAAATTGGTTTTTGTTGCAGCATTTGTTTAGTGTTAATGTTAGACAGTCATCCTGCCGCATTTAGGCCATTTCTAGTCTAGTTGTAATCAGTTATTTTAGTTTCATAATTACGTAATTTTATTCCATTTGTAAAAATTTTCATTTCTTCGTTTTTCGTGCTGATTTTGTAACCTAACCTAACCTAACCTAACCTAACCACCTATATCTTTGTGTATTAGAGTCTTAAGCATTCCAAATTGGTTTTTTGTTGTAGCATTTGTTTAGTGTAATCATTAGACAGTCATCCTGCGCCGCATTTAGGCCATTTCTAGTCTAGTTCAAATCAATAATTTTAGTTTCATAATTACGTATTTTTATTCCATTTGTAAAAAAAAATTATTTCTTTGTTTTTCGTGCTGATTTTGTAACCTAACCTAACCTAACCACCTATATCTTTGTGTATTAGAGTCTTAAGCATTCCAAATTGGTTTTTTGTTGTAGCATTTGTTTAGTGTAATCGTTAGACAGTCATCCTGCGCCGCATTTAGGCCATTTCTAGTCTAGTTGTAATCAGTTATTTTTAGTTTCATTATTACGTAATTTTATTCCATTTGTAAAAATTTTCATTTCTTCGTTTTTCGTGCTGATTTTGTAACCTAACCTAACCTAACCACCTATATCTTTGTGTATTAGAGTCTTAAGCATTCCAAATTGGTTTTTTGTTGTAGCATTTGTTTAGTGTAATCGTTAGACAGTCATCCTGCGCCGCATTTAGCCATTTCTAGTCTAGTTGTAATCAGTTATTTTTAGTTTCATTATTACGTAATTTTATTCCATTTGTAAAAATTTTCATTTCTTCGTTTTTCGTGCTGATTTTGTAACCTAACCTTTTTTTTTTTTTTTTTTTTTCGGGGGGGAAATCTTCGAAAGATACCCTGCCTCCTGGGGGAGAGACAGGGTTATGTGGTATTTCTAACCACTAAAACCCCCCCGGTGGCCATCCTCAATGCATTTAGAGGGGCTCCGGGATCTCCATAGGAACGCACCGGTGCCCCTCTGCACGGTGCCTGAGCACGTCCCTGGGGAGGAAACACCTCTCCTAGCACCCTCGCGGTGCTACGGCAACTCGAGACCACCTGAGTTGCCGTCCTTCCCGGGTCCGCTTCCCGGGTGGTCAGAGCCCCCACCCCGATCACCCGCGAACCCGAAGTCCCCTTTTAGTCGCCTTGTACGACAGGCAGGGGTACCTTAGCCCTATTCTTATGCCCGGGACTAAAGGGCTGACGGGCCGGAGCGTACGTTGCCACCGCCCCGGCGTCGCCGTCTCCGAGCGGGATCGGCCCTCTCCCGATCACGCTCGGCGGTCTCCTTCTGTACCATGACGGATTCACAGAAGGAGACCAGCGCCTTCCATGCGCCTTTATCCGCCAGCGCAGCCGCTACTGCAACTGGCGGAGAGATCTTGCCCGATCCTCTGGACCAGGATCCGTCGCTCGGACTCCCACGCAGGGCACTCGGCGAGCGTGTGCTGTGCGGAATCCCGGTCCCCGCCACAGTGGTGGCATTGCGTTGTCGATTCGCGTCCAATCCTGTTCAGGTACTCACCGAAACACCCGTGCCCGGTGAGTACCTGCGTCAGTCGGTAGGTGACGTGCGCCTCTTCCCCCGCTCGCAGCCAGGCTTCGAAGCTCGGCAAGAGCGCGCTGACCGTGCGCTGGCGCGAGAAACGAGGCTCATGGAGCCTCTCGCGCCACACTCGTAGCGCCCGTCTACGCTCCTGCCTTCGCACCTCGCCCGCATCCAGGGGCTCGGCTTCCTCCTGTGGAAGACGAAGGCGGGCAAACACCCGCGCATCCATCTCCGCCAGGATGTCCAGTGGTGGAAACCGAGCTAGGACAGTGGCCGCCTCGAAAGATATCGTACGATATCCTCGTGCGATCCTGATGGCCATCTTTCGCTGCAGGCTATTGAGCTTAGCTCTGCAGCGTCGGACGCCCGTGAGTCGATGTGACCATACGGGCGCCCCGTAGAGGGCCATCGATCGCACGACCCCCGCGTAGAGGCGGCGGACTCCTTCCCTGGGGCCCCCGAGATTGGGTAGCAACCGGTGCATGGCACCCACTACCCTCTCGATCTTGGGGACCAGGCGGTCGAAGTGCTCCTCGAAGCCCCAGCGACCGTCCAGGATGAGACCGAGATATTTCATCACCGGTCCCACCCGGACTTGCACGTCACCAACGCGAACCGACAAGCTGGGTGGTTCCCTCCCTCTGGGGAGTTTGTGGAACCAAAGCGCCTCGGTCTTATGAGGCGCTATCCGAAGACCCAGCTCGTGGATTTTATCCACGACGCATGCCACCCCAAGCTCAGCAAGCCGGATGGTGCTTTCAAAGCTGTCCCCGTCGGCCAGTACCAGAGTGTCATCTGCATAGCAGACGACACTAACACCGACGGGGAGATCGACCCGCAGGACCGCGTCGTACGCGAGGTTCCACAATTGCGGACCCAACACGGATCCTTGTGGAACCCCGCAGTTCACCTCCCTCAGGTGGACAGACGCGTCCCGACCCACGTACCGGATGCACCTGTCGTACAAGTACGCCCCAGCGATGCGCAGCAGGTAGGGAGGCACGCGATGGTATGCCAGAGCCTCCCTAATGGTTCCCCAGGGCAGCGAATTAAAGGCATTGACTATGTCAAGATTGACCGCCAATGCCACACCGCCCCGGGTAACCGCCCGCTGCGACTGCTCTCGGACGCGAAGGATCGCGTCCGCAGTCGATCGCGCCTGCCGAAAGCCGAATTGGCTGTCCGACAGGTCGGGGCCCACTTGACGCAGGTGCGTGTTGAGGCGGGCGGCAATTATCCTTTCGAACAATTTGCCCGCCTCATCCAGCAAACAAATGGGTCGGTACGCGGAGGGAGATTCAGCGATCCTGCCATCTTTCCTCAAGAGCACCATCCTGTTCTTTCCAGGCTGAGGGGAAGACACCGACACTTAGGCAGCTGTTGAACAGCTGTCTCAGTCTTCCCCCCAGCCCGGCGGCGAGAGCGATCACCCAGGCCCGACCAGGAATTCCGTCAGGGCCTGGGGCCGTATTCCTTTCTCCGAGGCGCCTCACGGCTCGGTCCAACTCCTCGTTGGTCACCCCCAACTCATCAGACCACGCGACCTCGTCTGATCGCAATGTTGAGGGTGCGGGGCTGTCCTGGACCCTAGGGAAGAGAGTGTCCACAACTCTTCCAACGAAAGTAGGGTCCAGGGTTTCCGTCAACGGAGGGACCCATGGTCGGAGCTTGCCTAGTACGATTTTGTACGGCCGCCCCCATGGGTCCCTGTTCAGCCCTCGAGGAGTTCGCTCCAGGACCGAGACCTAGCATCCTCGATTGCGAGTTGGAGCGCTTTTGTGGCGCCTCTATACGCCTCGTATGCTCTCGCCTTTCATCGGCAGTGGCTTGCCTTCGTCTACGGGCTCTGGTGTACTGGCGTCGGGCCCGCAAACAGTCCCTACGCAACTGTGCTATGGCTTCCGACCACCAGTACACCGCCCGGAGCTTGGGGGACCCGGTCCGAGGCATCGACACGTCGCAGATTGACGTCATCGTAGCCCGGAACCAGGTCGCTTCACTTTCGGGATCGGGCAAGACCCTTGGGCTGGGTCCCCTGTCCAGGCCGCAACGATGGCTGCGGCTTCGAGCATATCTATGTCGAGCCGCTTGAGGGACCATCGTCGCGGAGGGCCGCTACTGCGTTGGCGGCGGGTAGCACCGTCGGGAGAGCTGAGCGCCACATCGAGAACGATGTGGCGGTGGTCAGACAGAGTGACCACGTCTTCCGCCACTCTCCATCCCGACACCATGCGGGTGGCAGAGGGAGTCGCCCACGACAGGTCGACAATCGACTCCCCCTGCCACCGCACGCAGGTGCTAATGAACCCCCGATTCAAAAGTCGGAGGTCGAGTCCCGCCGCCCATTCTTGCACGGTTTCTCCCTTTGCGTTGTCCCGGGTGCAACCCCACGATCTAGAGTGAGCGTTGAAATCACCCAGGACAAGCACAGGACGGGGAAGGCATGCACGGATGCAATCGCCCAGCCCGTCCAGGTACGCCTCGTAAGCGGCGAGGGTACTGTTGGGAGAAACGTAGCAGCCCACAACTACAAGGGGACCCCACTCAACGGCGACGAATCCCTGCCCCTTGGCAATCAGGGTGCAGGGAGGATCCTCCCTTCCGCCACCCCAGTAAATAGCAACGGAACCCTTAGTGTCACCGAACCAACGTGGGTGGTCCGGGACTCGGTAGGGTTCCGCCGCTACTGCCAGAGCAACTGACCACTCCGCGAGGGTTTGCAGCAGCAGGTTTTGCGCCCCGCGGCAGTGGTTCAGGTTGCTTTGGAGGATCTTCACACTTCTGTTGAAGGTGAAGCCTCCATAGCCTCCGGCGCACTCGGGGTGGCTTCAGGTAGGGGAACCTGCCCCCTCCCCTTGGTCCTTCTTTTTGGTGCGCAGGCCTTGGTCCCCAGCCGATGGTTGGCTGGGCGGCCAAGGTCCGCGCACAGCGGGCACTTCAAGGTGGCCGCAGTGCACAGGCTCGCCTTGTGTCCCGGCTCCGAGCAGGCATAGCACCTAGCGCTCCGGTCCCTTTCGCTGGGGCACCTGCTGCGAACATGCCCCCACTCAAGGCACCGGTAGCACTGCAGCGGCCTAGCTGCCAGCACCTCAATCTTCGAAGCAGTCCACCCCAGCCGGACGAACTTTGCCGCGGCCAGTTTCCGTACGGCGCCCAGAGGACACCGCACCCACACCGACCCCAGACGCAAGGGTGTGCGATGGATTATGCCCACCCTTACGTCTGCGACAGCGCAACCACCTGCCTCGGCCACCGCTGCTGCGACCTCCGTTGGGGTGACAGACTCGTCAAGATCCATCACCCTCAACTCGCCGGTCTTCAGTGGACGTGCTATATGCACATCCATGTCGGCTAGCACCTCCCGCATTTTAGCGGCGAGCACGTCGGCCTTAGAGGCGCAGTCGGTGCCGGATACCTCCAGTATCAACGCACCCGTAACTGCCCTCCTTGGCCGGACCGTGTCGATGCCGCAGTCTGCCAGCTTTATCCTTTGTTTCGCCGCAGCCATTACTACGGCGTATAAAGCCTGGCTATGCTCCGGCACGGTGACCGTGATGGCCGCTGATCGTGGCAACTTAGCCGGTTTCACCACTTGTTTTTTTGGTGCTGCCTCCTTTGGCGGCGCCTTTCGGGTCACGGCTGCTTGCGTTACGGGAGTAGCCCTAGCAGCCGCCCTCTTGGCCTTACGGCCAGCCACTACCGCCCATGTTTGGGATGCCAGAGAAACCGGGCCAATCTCCACTGGCTTCGCGGGAGGTGCGGGAGGCGCAGGAGTTGCGGTAGGCGCAGCAGCTGAGGGTGGTGCGGGAGGAGCTGGCTGCTGGCGCTGGGCGCGCTTCCCTTTGCCAGACCTCTTCTTCGCGGCACCGAGGGACGAACCCTGTTCTGGAGGGTCAGCCACAGCGGCAGTCACGGGCGCTTGCGCTCCAAAAGCCGCCATCTTTTTCGATCAGCGCATCGATGCGCTCCATCAGCCGACTCTCAAAATCTCCGCCCGCCGGCGCAGGCACTGGCGTCTTGGCAGCAGAGGACGGACGTGCCCTATCCGCAGGTGCATCGTCCTGCCTCCGGAGTGCGCTGAGCTCCTCTGTCAGGCTCCCTACCCTCGTTGAGAGTTCTGCGAGCTGTGAACGCAACTCCGCGTTCTCGCGCTCGAGCTTCTCGATGTTTCGGGGCTGCGAGACCCACCGCGCCAGTTCCGAGGTCGCCGCCTCAACCATTCTCGTTGCCACCCGCAGGCTGTGGACAAACGACCCTTTCAGGTTGCCGGACTTGTCGGCAACCTTGTCCACCGCCAGCAGGCTATCACGGATGCAGGCACCCAGGTCCGTCATTGACTTGCCTTCCATATCCCTTGCCATATCTTCGGGTCTTGGAAGGCTCGTCTTAGCCCTTGTCATTGACTGGGCAACTTTCGGGTCCCAGATGCCGTCATTGTCGGCAACCTCCACGTCCGTGCCTTCGGCTGCGACCGCCTGAAACTTATCAGCCGCGATCGGAGGCTTGGCTCTCCTTTTCCTCGTCCTTGCGGACACGTCGGAAGTGGCGGATGTAAGCGATGCGTCCGATCTTCCGCCATCGCTTTCACCGCACAAACTGGCTGGCGCGCTCGGGCGTACAAAGCGCCCACGCCTGTCCCGTGCCGGGACCACTGGTACCCCCGACACAGCTACTACATCTCTAATTTGGTCTCCAGATGTTGGAGGACCAGCCACCGCAATTGCGGACTCTACGCTTGAGTCCCTCTCCTCATTTGTGTTTTGTGTACTTTTAATCATGACAGTTCCCACGAGATTGGACGAAATAAGGTCGGTCCCCGGGTGACGCCTTTCCGGGGACAAGGCTATATACTGTGGGGGTCGCCTGGTACCCACAGGTTTTTAAGACTTCGCTGTCTGGTTTTAAAGAGTTTTCCTTCTCGCGGGCCGGCCAATTAAGGCAAGCCCTCCGCTCCGCTGCACTTCGACGTACCCCATGATCGTCAGCGATGGGGTCTTTGAAGAGAGTACAGCGGGTTACGGCGCGCTGGTGGAGCCGACGTAACTCCCCAGTTCTGGACGGTTGTGCCCGGAGGCAGTGTTAGTGCACACCGAGCCCGTCCCTCCACTATGAGCATTAGGCACTGGAAACGATATATCGTCACCAGTTCCAAATACCCACCATCATTTGTTGCCTTTCCCCCGGATACAGAAATCAAGGGGAAATGCAACCTCCACCCGCGCATTGGGCACTGAGAACGACGTATCGTCAACAGTTACCAATGCACACCATCGTTCGGTTGCCTTTCCTCCGGATTTGGAAATCAAGAGGAAATGCAACCCCCCTGCCACTCCACAGTGCCCTCTGCTTATCAGAGGGACACACAGAGCAGCTGTCCCCCCTGTCAGAACATTCGCCACTGGCAACAACGTATCATCACCAGTGCCCAGGGTGCACCGGCCCGGCGTTGCCTTTCCCCCGGATACAATAGTATCAAAGGGAAATTCAACGACCAGGCACTCGAGGAGGTTTTCTGACGTGGCACCCCATTTGTAACCTAACCTAACCTAACCTAACCACCTATATCTTTGTGTATTAGAGTCTTAAGCATTCCAAATTGGTTTTTTGTTGTAGCATTTGTTTAGTGTTATCGTTAGACAGTCATCCTGCGCCGCATTTAGGCCATTTCTAGTCTAGTTGTAATCAGTTATTTTAGTTTCATTATTACGTAATTTTATTCCATTTGTAAAAATTTTCATTTCTTCTGTTTTTCGTGCTGATTTTGTAACCTAACTCTAACCTAACCTAACCTAACCACCTATATCTTTGTGTATTAGAGTCTTAAGCATTCCAAATTGGTTTTTGTTGTAGCATTTGTTTTAGTGTAATCGTTAGACAGTCATCCTGCGCCGCATTTAGGCCATTTCTAGTCTAGTTGTAATCAGTTATTTTTAGTTTCATTATTACGTAATTTTATTCCATTTGTAAAAATTTTCATTTCTTCGTTTTTCGTGCTGATTTTGTAACCTAACCTAACCTAATCCCAACCTAACCTAACCACCTATATCTTTGTGTATTAGAGTCTTAAGCATTCCAAATTGGTTTTTGTTGTAGCATTTGTTTAGTGTAATCGTTAGACAGTCATCCTGCGCCGCATTTAGCCATTTCAGTCTAGTTGTAATCAGTTATTTTTAGTTTCATTACGTAATTTTATTCCATTTGTAAAAATTTTCATTTCTTCGTTTTTCGTGCTGATTTTGTAACCTAGCCTAACCTAACCTAACCACCTATATATTTGTGTATTAGAGTCTTAAGCATTCCAAATTTGTTTTTTGTTGTTGCATTTGTTTAGAGTAATCGTTAGACAGTCATTCTGCGCCGGATTTAGGCCATTTCTGAATCTAGTTGTAATCAGTTATTTTTAGTTTCATAATTACGTAATTTTATTCCATTTGTAAAAATTTTCATTTCTTCGTTTTTCGTGCTGATTATGTAACCTAACCTAACCTAACCTAACCACCTATATCTTTGTGTATTAGAGTCTTAAGCATTACAAATTGGTTTTTTTTTTAGCATTTGTTTAGTGTAATCGTTAGACAGTCATCCTGCGCCGCATTAAGGCCATTTCTAGTCTAGTTGTAATCAGTTATTTTTAGTTTCATTATTACGTAATTTTATTCCATTTGTAAAAATTTTCATTTCTTCTGTTTTTCGTGCTGATTTTGTAACCTAACTCTAACCTAACCTAACCACCTATATCTTTGTGTATTAGAGTCTTAAGCATTCAAATTGGTTTTGTTGTAGCATTTGTTTAGTGTAATCGTTAGACAGTCATCCTGCGCCGCATTTAGGCCATTTCTAGTCTAGTTGTAATCAGTTATTTTTAGTTTCATTATTACGTAATTTTATTCCATTTGTAAAAATTTTCATTTCTTCGTTTTTCGTGCTGATTTTGTAACCTAACCTAACTAACCTAACCTAACCTAACCACCTATATCTTGTGTATTAGAGTCTTAAGCATTCCAAATTGGTTTTTGTTGTAGCATTTGTTTAGTGTTATCGTTAGACAGTCATCCTGCGCCGCATTTAGGCCATTTCTGAATCTAGTTGTAATCAGTTATTTTTGGTTTCATTATTACGTAATTTTATTCCATTTGTAAAAATTTTCATTTCTTCGTTTTTCGTGCTGATTTTGTAACCTAACCTAACCTAACCTAACCTAACCACCTATATCTTTGTGTATTAGAGTCTTAAGCATTCCAAATTGGTTTTTTTTTGTAGTATTTGTTTAGTGTAATCGTTAGACAGTCATCCTGCGCCGCATTAAGGCCATTTCTAGTCTAGTTGTAATCAGTTATTTTTAGTTTCATTATTACGTAATTTTATTCCATTTGTAAAAATTTTCATTTCTTCTGTTTTTCGTGCTGGATTTTGTAACCTAACCTAACTCAACCTAACCTAACCACCTATATCTTTGTGTGTATTAGAGTCTTAAGCATTCCAAATTGGTTTTTGTTGTAGCATTTGTTTAGTGTAATCGTTAGACAGTCATCCTGGTACGCATTTAGGCCATTTCTAGTCTAGTTGTAATCAGTATTTTTAGTTTCATTATTACGTAATTTTATTCCATTTGTAAAAATTTTCATTTCTTCTGTTTTTCGTGCTGATTTTGTAACCTAACCTAACTCTAACCTATCCTAACCACCTATATCTTTGTGTATTAGAGTCTTAAGCATTCCAAATTGGTTTTTGTTGTAGCATTTGTTTTAGTGTAATCGTTAGACAGTCATCCTATGCCGCATTTAGGCCATTTCTAGTCTAGCTGTAATCAGTTATTTTTAGTTTCATTATTACGTAATTTTATTCCATTTGTAAAAATTTTCATTTCTTCTGTTTTTCGTGTTGATTTTGTAACCTAACCTAACCTAACTCTAACCTAACCTAACTCTAACCACCTATATCTTTGTGTATTAGAGTCTTAAGCATTCCAAATTTGTTTTTGTTGTAGCATTTGTTTAGTGTGTAATCGTTAGGACAGTCATCCTGCGCCGCATTTAGGCCATTTCTAGTCTAGTTGTAATCAGTTATTTTTAGTTTCATTATTACGTAATTTTATTCCATTTGTAAAAATTTTCATTTCTTCGTTTTTCAAAGGATTTTGTAACCCAACCTAACCTAACCTAACCACCTATCTTTTGTGTATTAGGAGTCTTAAGCATTCAAATTGGTTTTTGTTGTAGCATTTGTTTAGAGTAATCGTTAGACAGTCATCCTGCCGCATTTAGGCCATTTCTAGTCTAGTTGTAATCAGTTATTTTTAGTTTCATTATTACGTAATTTTATTCCATTTGTAAAAATTTTCATTTCTTCGTTTTTCGTGCTGATTTTGTAACCTAGCCTAACCTAACTCTAACCTAACCTATCCTAACCACCTATATCTTTGTGTATTAGAGTCTTAGGCATTCCAAATTGGTTTTTGTTGTAGCATTTGTTTAGTGTAATCGTTAGACAGTCATCCTGGTACGCATTTAGGCCATTTCTAGTCTAGTTGTAATCAGTTATTTTTAGTTTCATTATTGCGTAATTTTATTCCATTTGTAAAAATTTTCATTTCTTCGTTTTTCGTGCTGATTTTGTAACCTAACCTAACCTAACCTAACCACCTATATCTTTGTGTATTAGAGTCTTAAGCATTCCAAATTGGTTTTTGTTGTAGCATTTGTTTAGTGTAATCGTTAGACAGTCATCCTGCGCCGCATTTAGGCCATTTCAGTCTAGTTGTAATCAGTTATTTTTAGTTTCATTATTACGTAATTTTATTCCATTTGTAAAAATTTTCATTTCTTCTGTTTTTCGTGCTGATTTTGTAACCTAACCTAACTCAACCTAACCTAACCTAACCTATCCTAACCACCTATATCTTTGTATTAGAGTCTTAAGCATTCCAAATTGGTTTTTGTTGTAGCATTTGTTTAGTGTTATCGTTAGACAGTCATCCTGCGCCGCATTTAGGCCATTTCAGTCTAGTTGTAATCAGTTATTTTTAGTTTCATTATTACGTAATTTTATTCCATTTGTAAAAATTTTCATTTCTTCGGTTTACGTGCTGATTTTGTAACCTAACCTAACCTAACCTAACCTAACCACCTATATCTTTGTGTATTAGAGTCTCAAGCATTCCAAATTGGTTTTTGTTGTAGCATTTGTTTAGTGTGTAATCGTTAGACAGTCATCCTGCGCTGCATTTAGGCCATTTCTAGTCTAGTTGTAATCAGTTATTTTAGTTTCATTATTACGTAATTTTATTCCATTTGTAAAAATTTTCATTTCTTCGTTTTTCGTGCTGATTTTGTAACCTAGCCTAACCTAACCTAACCTAACTCTAACCTAACCTAACCACCTATATCTTTGTGTATTAGAGTCTTAAGCATTCCAAATTGGTTTTTGTTGTAGCATTTGTTTAGTGTAATCGTTAGACAGTCATCCTGCGCCGCATTTAGGCCATTTCTAGTCTAGTTGTAATCAGTTATTTTAGTTTCATTATTACGTAATTTTATTCCATTTGTAAAAATTTTCATTTCTTCTGTTTTACGTGCTGATTTTGTAACCTAACCTAACTCTAACCTAACCACCTATATCTTTGTATTAGAGTCTCAAGCATTCCAAATTGGTTTTTGTTGTAGCATTTGTTTAGTGTAATCGTTAGACAGTCATCCCAGCCGCATTTAGGCCATTTCTAGTCTAGTTGTAATCAGTTATTTTAGTTTCCATTATTACGTAATTTTATTCCATTTGTAAAAATTTTCATTTCTTCTGTTTTTCGTGCTGGATTTTGTAACCTAACCTAACTCTAACCTAACCTAACCTAACCTATCCTAACCACCTATATCTTTGTGTATTAGAGTCTTAAGCATTCCAAATTGGTTTTTGTTGTAGCATTTGTTTAGTGTAATCGTTAGACAGTCATCCCAGCCGCATTTAGGCCATTTCTAGTCTAGTTGTAATCAGTTATTTTAGTTTCCATTATTACGTAATTTTATTCCATTTGTAAAAATTTTCATTTCTTCGTTTTTCGTGTTGATTTTGTAACCTAACCTAACCTAACCACCTATATCTTTGTGTATTAGAGTCTTAAGCATTCCAAATTGGTTTTTGTTGTAGCATTTGTTTAGTGTAATCGTTAGGACAGTCATCCTGCCGCATTTAGGCCATTTCTAGTCTTAGTTGTAATCAGTTATTTTAGTTTCATTATTACGTAATTTTATTCCATTTGTAAAAATTTTCATTTCTTCTGTTTTTCGTGCTGATTTTGTAACCTAACCTAACCTAACCACCTATATCTTTGTGTATTAGAGTCTTAAGCATTCCAAATTGGTTTTTGTTGTAGCATTTGTTTAGTGTTATCGTTAGACAGTCATCCCAGCCGCATTTAGGCCATTTCTAGTCTAGTTGTAATCAGTTATTTTAGTTTCATTATTACGTAATTTTATTCCATTTGTAAAAATTTTCATTTCTTCGTTTTACGTGCTGATTTTGTAACCTAACCTAACCTAACCTATCCTAACCACCTATATCTTTGTGTATTAGAGTCTTAAGCATTCCAAATTGGTTTTTGTTGTAGCATTTGTTTAGTGTAACTGTTAGACAGTCATCCTGCGCTGCATTTAGGCCATTTCTAGTCTAGTTGTAATCAGTTATTTTAGTTTCATTATTACGTAATTTTATTCCATTTGTAAAAATTTTCATTTCTTCTGTTTTTCGTGCTGATTTTGTAACCTAACCTAACTCTAACCTAACCTATCCTAACCACCTATATCTTTGTGTATTAGAGTCTTAAGCATTCCAAATTGGTTTTTGTTGTAGCATTTGTTTAGTGTAATCGTTAGACAGTCATCCCAGCCGCATTTAGGCCATTTCAGTCTAGTTGTAATCAGTTATTTTAGTTTCATTATTACGTAATTTTATTCCATTTGTAAAAATTTTCATTTCTTCTGTTTTTCGTGCTGGATTTTGTAACCTAACCTAACCTAACCTAACTCTAACCACCTATATCTTGTGTATTAGAGTCTTAAGTATTCCAAATTGGTTTTTGTTGTAGCATTTGTTTAGTGTAATCGTTAGACAGTCATCCCAGCCGCATTTAGGCCATTTCTAGTCTAGTTGTAATCAGTTATTTTAGTTTCATTATTACGTAATTTTATTCCATTTGTAAAAATTTTCATTTCTTCGTTTTTCGTGCTGGATTTTGTAACCTAACCTAACCCAACCTAACCTAACTCTAACCTAACCTAACCTAACCACCTATATCTTTGTGTATTAGAGTCTTAAGTATTCCAAATTGGTTTTTGTTGTAGCATTTGTTTAGTGTAATCGTTAGACAGTCATCCTGCGCCGCATTTAGGCCATTTCAGTCTAGTTGTAATCAGTTATTTTAGTTTCATTATTACGTAATTTTATTCCATTTGTAAAAATTTTTCATTTCTTCTGTTTTTCGTGCTGATTTTGTAACCTAACCTAACTCTAACCTAACCTAACCCCTATATCTTTGTGTATTAGAGTCTTAAGCATTCCAAATTGGTTTTTGTTGTAGCATTTGTTTAGTGTAACTGTTAGACAGTCATCCCAGCCGCATTTAGGCCATTTCTAGTCTAGTTGTAATCAGTTATTTTAGTTTCATTATTACGTAATTTTATTCCATTTGTAAAAATTTTTTCATTTCTTCGTTTTACGTGCTGATTTTGTAACTCCAACCTAACCTAACCTAACCACCTATATCTTGTGTATTAGAGTCTTAAGCATTCAAATTGGTTTTTGTTGTAGCATTTGTTTAGTGTAACTGTTAGACAGTCATCCTGCGCTGCATTTAGGCCATTTCTAGTCTAGTTGTAATCAGTTATATTTAGTTTCATTATTACGTAATTTTATTCCTTTTGTAAAAATTTTCATTTCTTCGTTTTTCGTGCTGATTTTGTAACCTAACCTAACCTAACCTTACCAACTATATCTTTGTGTATTAGAGTCTTAAGCATTCCAAATTGGTTTTTTGTTGTAGCATTTGTTTAGTGTAATCGTTAGACAGTCATCCTGCGCCGCATTTAGGCCATTTCTAGTCTAGTTGTAATCAGTTATTTTTAGTTTCATTATTACGTAATTTTATTCCATTTGTAAAAATTTTTCATTTCTTCTGTTTTTCAGTTGATTTTGTAACCCAACCTAACCTAACCACCTATATCTTTGTGTATTAGAGTCTTAAGCATTCCAAATTGGTTTTTGTTGTAGCATTTGTTTAGTGTAACTGTTAGACAGTCATCCCAGCCGCATTTAGGCCATTTCAGTCTAGTTGTAATCAGTTATTTTTAGTTTCATTATTACGTAATTTTATTCCATTTGTAAAAAATTTTTCATTTCTTCGTTTTTCGTGCTGATTTTGTAACCTAACCTAACCCCCTATATCTTTGTGTATTAGAGTCTTAACCATTCCAAATTGGTTTTTTGTTGTAGCATTTGTTTAGAGTAATCGTTAGACAGTCATCCTGCGCCGCATTTAGGCCATTTCTAGTCTAGTTCTAATGAATTATTTTTAGTTTCATAATTACGTAATTTTATTCCATTTGTAAAATTTTTTTCATTTCTTCGTTTTTCGTGCTGATTTTGTAACCTAACCTAACCTAACCTAACCCCCTATATCTTTGTGTATTAGAGTCTTAAGCATTCCAAATTGGTTTTTTGTTGTAGCATTTGTTTAGAGTAATCGTTAGACAGTCATTCTGCGCCGCATTTAGCCATTTCTAGTCTAGTTCTAATGAATTATTTTTAGTTTCATAATTATGTAATTTTTATTCCATTTGTAAAATTTTTTTCATTTCTTCTGTTTTTCAAAGGATTTTGTAACCTAACCTAACCCCTATATCTTTGTGCATTAGAGTCTTAAGCATTCCAAATTGGTTTTTGTTGTAGCATTTGTTTAGTGTAACTGTTAGACAGTCATCCTGCGCCGCATTTAGGCCATTTCTAGTCTAGTTCTAATCAATTATTTTTAGTTTCATAATTACGTAATTTTATTCCATTTGTAAAATTTTTCATTTCTTCTGTTTTTCGTGCTGATTTTGTAACCTAACCTAACCCCTATATCTTTGTGTATTAGAGTCTTAACCATTCCAAATTGGTTTTTGTTGTAGCATTTGTTCAGTGTAATCGTTAGACAGTCATCCCAGCCGCATTTAGGCCATTTCTAGTCTAGTTCTAATGAATTATTTTTAGTTTCATAATTACGTAATTTTATTCCATTTGTAAAATTTTTCATTTCTTCGTTTTTCGTGCTGATTTTGTAACCTTAACCTAACCTAACCTAACCCCTATATCTTTGTGTGTATTAGAGTCTTAAGCATTCCAAATTGGTTTTTGTTGTAGCATTTGTTTAGAGTAATCGTTAGACAGTCATCCTGCGCCGCATTTAGGCCATTTCTAGTCTAGTTCTAATCAATTATTTTTAGTTTCATAATTACGTAATTTTATTCCATTTGTAAAAATTTTTTCATTTCTTCGTTTTTCGTGCTGATTTTGTAACCTAACCTAACCCCTATATCTTGTGTATTAGAGTCTTAAGCATTCCAAATTTGTTTTTGTTGTAGCATTTGTTTAGAGTAATCGTTAGACAGTCATCTTGCGCCGCATTTAGGCCATTTCTAGTCTAGTTCTAATGAATTATTTTTAGTTTCATAATTACGTAATTTTATTCCATTTGTAAAAATTTTTTCATTTCTTCTGTTTTTCGTGCTGATTTTGTAACCTTAACCTAACCTAACCCCTATATCTTTGTGTGTATTAGAGTCTTAAGCATTCCAAATTGGTTTTTGTTGTAGCATTTGTTTAGAGTAATCGTTAGACAGTCATCTTGCGCCGCATTTAGCCATTTCTAGTCTAGTTCTAATCAATTATTTTTAGTTTCATAATTACGTAATTTTATTCCATTTGTAAAAATTTTTCATTTCTTCGTTTTTCGTGCCTTTTACTTGGGGAAATGCCTACGCATACCCACCCCTGCGGGGGCAAGGATGGGTTATGTCGGACTCGCACCGACTAAAACCCCATGGTGTTACACCTTCGTCGCGTATGGCGGGGTTACGGGAACGCTTTCGCACACCTCCGCGACCCCGCCTTCGCTGGCCGTCAAGCCGGCCCCTCCTTCGGGGGGAGGACATCCCCCTCTCCACCTATCTCCTGCAAGGCGCGCCGGAACACGGACGCGCCTTCCATCTCGGCCTCCTCTGTAGGTGGGAAACGGTCACCCCCGAGTCCGCGCCCCAGAGGCCATGGGGGCCAGGAAAGCACTAAGCCAACCCAGCCCCCTGCGTTGGATCTGGTCTGCGGCTCCACCGCCGACCGATGTTCGGCCGCGGAGGACAGGGAGAGCGGCAACGAAACACCGACACTCCTCTCCCTCCGCGACTCCGCCTCGGCTACTGAGGGCGGGAAAGACGGCCTCGCTCCGCCACATCCGCCCCCAGCAGTCCACCGACACGCATCTTAGGTTAGCTCATAAAGAGCCCACCCGGAGCGGCCACCTCGGGCCGGCCTCAGAGCGCCTTAGGCCGGCCATTTGGGTTCCTGTTAGCTTCACCGTGGGTGACCAAGCCACGGTTACTAAGCCCCCCGCTACGACAAAGCGAGAACCCTTCGGGGGGGGCTGATTTCGTAACCTAACCTTTTTTTTTTTTTTTTTTTTTTTTTTTTTGTTATCGGGGGGGAAATCTTCGAAAGATACCCTGCCTCCTGGGGGTGAGACAGGGTTATGTGGGACTTGTAACCACTAAAACCCCCCCGGTGGTCATCCTCAGTGCATTTAGAGGGGCTCCGGGATCTCCATAGGAACGCACCGGTGCCCCTCTGCACGGTGCCTGAGCACATCCCTGGGGAGGAAAAAACCTCCCCTAGCACCCTCGCGGTGCTACGGCAACTCGAGACCACCTGAGTTGCCGTCCTTCCTGGGTCCGCTTCCCGGGTGGTCAGAGCCCCACCCTGATCACCCGCGAACCCGAAGTCCCCTTTAGTCGCCTTGTACGACAGGCAGGGGTACCTTAGCCCTATTCTTATGCCCGGGACTAAAGGGCTGACGGGCCGGTGCGACCGCTGCCACCGCCCCGGCGTCGCCGTCTCCGAGCGGGATCGGCCCTCTCCCGATCACGCTCGGCGGTCTCCTTCTGTACCATGACGGCTTCACAGAAGGAGACCAGCGCCTTTCACGCGCCTTTATCCGCCAGCGCAGCCGCTACTGCGACTGGCGGAGAGAGATCTTGCCCGATCCTCTGGACCAGGATCCGTCGCTCGGACTCCCACGCAGGGCACTCGGCGAGCGTGTGCTGTGCGGAATCCCGGTCCCCACCACAGTGGTGGCATTGCGTTGTCGATTCGCGTCCAATCCTGTTCAGGTACTCACCGAAACACCCGTGCCCAGTGAGTACCTGCGTCAATCGGAAGGTGACGTGCACCTCTTCCCCCGCTCGCAGCCAGGCTTCGAAGCTCGGCAAGAGCGCGCTGACCGTGCGCTGGCGCAAGAAACGAGGCTCTTGTAGCCTCTCTCGCCACACCCGCAGCGCCCGTCTGCGCTCCTGCCTTCGCACCTCGCCCGCATCCAGGGGCTCGGCTTCCACCTGGGGAAGACGAAGGCGGGCAAACACCCGCGCATCCATCTCCGCCAGGATGTCCAGTGGTGGAAACCGAGCTAGGACAGTGGCCGCCTCGAAAGATATTTTTTTATTTTATTTTTATTTTATTTTATTTGGAAAACATACAGCAAAATACAAAATAACTTAGGTTTATATACATACTATAAATAAGCTAGTAACATGTTTTCACATATAAATATCTAAAAAATAGACCCCATAAGTACAGACACTTCACCGCGATGCTTTTATAATATATATATACAGACTTAATTTAAAATAATAAAGAAAACAACAACATTTGCTTGAACAGAAAACAAATAAACAGAAACAAAAAATAAATAGTAAAAAGAGTATGTTAAGCTACAGTATCAAACCAATTTCTAGTCAATGTTTTTTTTATAGTGGTGATTTTTGAGTTAAAGATATCAAAGTCATGTTGTTCTATGTATTTGTTAATTAAATTTGAAGCACGACAGAAAATGAATTTTTCTATATTTTGTCGCGTGAAAGGGTATGTAGAAAACAGGATGTTTCCGTCGTGAAATAGCTTTTGTGGTACAAAAATTGTAATTTATCTAAGAGTAAAGGACTGTCTACTCTGTTTTGCGCAAGTCTTAGTAAGAATACTATATCAGCTATGTTTCGTCTTTCTGCCAGTGGTAACAAGTGGTGTATTTTACATTTTGATTCATAATTATTGCTTTTCGTTCCACATTTAAAATCTAAAAATTTTAAAAACCTTTTTTGAATGGCCTCTATTCTAATTATATAAATATCATAGCAAGGATTCCAAAGTTGCGATGAGTACTGAGAAGACTCCGCACATACGAGCAATAAAGTACTTTAATGGATTTATTTTTTTCAAAATTCCTGCAAGACCTTATTATGAACCCGAGAGCTTTATTTGCTTTTTTAATAATATAGTCGATGTGCCTGTCATACAAAACTTTGGAGTCTTGAACTACACCCAAATCTTTAATTTCTTTTACTGAAACAAGATTTTGGTTCATTATTTGGTAATTATATTTAAAGATATTTTACTTTACGTGTACATGACATTGCGAAGCACTTAGATACATTAAGATCCAACTTGTTAGATAGACAATACTGCTCCAGTCTGAGTAAATCTGCCTGCATGAGCTTACAGTCGTTATAATTTTTAATTTCTTTGAATATTTTCATATCATCTGCATATAGTATGAATTGAGAATTTAAAAACAAGTATTGATGTCGTTTATAAAATTATAAATAATAAAGGGCCCAATAAGGAGCCTTGTGGAACTCCTGAGGGGATTTTGGTCCAAGAAGACGAATATCCATTAATAACAACAGCTTGCGACCTATTTTGAATATAAGAAGTAAACCATCTATATAAATCGCCATGAATACCAGCAGCTAGCAATTTTTAGAAGTATTTTATGGTCTATACGATCAAATGCCTTTGTAAAATCTGTAAAATAGCATCCACTTGTGAACCCTTATCCATGAAAAGTGACATAGTCATTAAATAATAAAAGATTACTTAATGTAGACCGATTTTGCATAAAGCCATGCTGTTGGTCGATTAAAAAATGAGAAACTGTTGCATAAAGTTGCTTAAAAATTATTTTTTCAAAAACTTTTGCAATTAGGCATAATTTAGAAATTGGTCGATAATTTTTAACATTATTTTTGTTACCGTTTTTATGAATAGGTGTAATAAATGCAGATTTCCAAATATTTGGCATATATCCTTCTTTTGTCGATCTTTTAAATAATATACAAATTGGTTCTAACAGGCTATAAGCACATCCTATAATTAGTTGTGACGAGATGTTATCAGGTCCAGCACCTTTAGTCAGGTCCAACGTTTTTAGTAATCTTAATACTTCATTTGAATCAATCTCAATATTACTAATATATTTGGAGGCTATAACTTTATCACACTTTGGTGTACCTTGAACGATGGCTGAAGATGGTAAAAAGGTGGACTGAAAGTACGAAGAAAATAAATTACAAATGTCTTCACCTGAATCGGCTACAACATTTTCGTAAATTATTTGCGAGGGTAAAGTGTGAGAAGACTTAGAGATAGACTTAACATATGACCAAAATCTTTTAGGAGTATGAACAAGAGATTCTTCGGTTTGCTTTATATATGCTTGAAAACATTCCTCCTCTAACCGTTTTGACCGATCTCTTAACAACATAAAAGTAATCTTATCTTGTAAGTTGCCATATATCTTAAATTTTTTATGATATTTTACTTTTTCTTTTAGTACTTTTCTAAGTGATGAACTATACCATACAGGATAATCTTTAGATGATGTTAATTTATGGGGTATGAACTTGTCACGAGCTTCGTACAGTTTCGTGTAGAAGAAATTCACGGCATCTTCCAATGGTTTCTCATGTAGACAAATATTCCATGGAATGTTTTGAGAAACGATGTTATCTTATCGTAATCCCCGGAAGCATATAGGTATTTGATTCTACCTTTGTGTTAAGTACACAGTTTGGTAAAACTTCAATTTCAATTAATAAAGATTTGTGATGTTTGTCTTCAGAGACCAATGGATCGGTGCAAGAGGATAATTTTAGATTTTCTGTGGTTAAAATGTAATCTAAAATTCTGTTTTAACATTGCAATTATCGTTCATTTGAATTAAATTACACTGCATCAACGTATCGAAAAGTTAGTCTGGGCTTCACCAGTTAATCCTAATGGTTCAAGAATATTATTCTGCTTACACCAGCCGATATTGGGAAGATTAAAGTCTCCCATAATTATAAATTTATCGTTTGGACATGAACTTACTATAGAGAATAATTTGTCCGAGAAGTTGTTTAGTTGAGCTTGCAACGAAAAACCCATATTTTCGTCACATAGGTATAGGGTACATATATGTAACTTATACGTGCTTTGATTATTTTTCATAGATAGGGTAATCCAAAGGTCTTCGGCAGAAGAATGCCAGTCGGTGCGAGGAATAGCAGGGATGGACTTGCGCGTGGCTAAAGAACTCCACCTCCTTTAGTCTGTTTCGTTGATAAGTAATCGCGGTCGCGACGCCAAACCCTATACCTGTCATCAAAAAGCTCTTGGTCTTTAATCCCTTCACATAGCCAAGTCTCTGTTAGTGATATAATATCATAGTTATTTAGATTTACTTTTCTCTTAAGTATACTCGTTTTTGTGCGCAGCCCTCGAACATTCTGATAATAAACGTTAAGTTGGTGAGGCATTTTCACAGATATGACGATAACTGTTTAAAAATGAGCTAATAATGTTAAGAAAAGTAAATTGTAACAATTCACATTGAACCTTGAATACAGCCAAAATATGTGACAAATAATTAACTTTGGTTTTATACATGAATATACGTTGTTTTTTTCTTGATATATTAAACACAAGTAAACTCGTTACAACATACTTGCAGCGTAATTTATGCATTACATCAACTATATTAAAAAATAAAAGAAAATAATACAAAAAATAACATTTGTAAATTATAAGATGTTTATATGTAACTACGAGTATGTGTTTGAGACTTGCTTTAGAGAGATTTTTGTAAATTTTTAAAAAGTAACTACATTCATTATCGAACAATAATGAACAATATGAATAAAACTCGAATTGGTTTGTAAACATAATGGCAGTAGACAAAGAAAGGGCCGATTTAAAAGTACCGTCATGTAATACTTGACTTAGTGCGAAAATACGAAGCAATAACAAAATTGACACTACATATTTGCACTGCAATTTGTACGTTGACGCAAACAGAATAGAATATAATATGCATTGGTCCAAATACTCACCTGCAGTTAATATTCCTTTGAACAATACTTTATGAATAAAATAGCTTAAGACTATGTAGGTAAATATAAACTTTGTGAACGTGACTAACACGGTTCTCAAACTGTAGTAATATTGTTTAAAAAACGTTGTTTTAACATTAACTATGAGAAATGAAAATATTTTTTTTATATGATATACTACCCGGTTTAAACTATATTTTCCAGATCTTTTTCTGATTTTATAAAAATATTTTGAATTATCATTTTCCTGATAAATATCTTACAGTGTTTAACCCAGATAAATTTAAAATTATGTTCTTTCGCTAGTGACTTGGTTTTAGACAACAAATTTTTATTATAGGTGGTTAAATGATCGTTGACGTAAACGGGTCCTTTTCACTATATCCCAAAGAAAGTAAGTACAACTGCCGGTTTTACGAGCTGCAGCCACAAAGTCTTCTTTTAAGTAGCGGTTATTGAAAGATATCACTATGGGTTTCAAGGTTGTTGGAAGGCGAGTAGGTGTTCTAGCTATGTAGTTTATGTCCTCCTTTCTTATATTTAAATTAATGACACTGCTTATTTTAAAAGCAATTTCGTAAAGATTTTCATTCTTTTCAGAGGAATACCTTTTATTTCTACATTGTTTAATCTGGCCCATTGATCACTCTTGTGAACCTCATCGTTTAACCTTTCTACTTCTGATTGTAATACTGGCACCACGTTAGCAACATGTTCAATTTGAGTAATGTGGGTTTCTAATTTTTAGTAACAGAGGTAAACTTCCTATGGCATCATGCGCCATCTCCAGTGAACATTTCAGATGTCTTATTTCTTCTTTATCTCCCTTATGTCTTCCGTTAAACCTTGTAGTGGTGCTAATCGGGCAGTAATTTTTTTCAATTCTTCTTGAACACTAAACTCTTGAGCCGATTTATTCTTTGTTGAAACTTGAATTGGTGACGTATTGCTCTTGCATTTTGAACAGCGCCAGGTGTTTTTCCGTTCTCCGAGCTTTCGGTACCCAGCTTCCGTTATCCCCGAACATTGAAAATCAAGCAAACGATTGCAATTGCTACAAAATACACCATCTCTAAATTTCGAATTACATTCAGCACATGTATTCATTTTAAATGGAAAAATGAGTAACGTTTGAGAATCTCAGTAAAAACTGCGTTGATGCTACACAAACGTCAAGTACCGATGAGGACTAATGCGAGACTGATATCGTACGATATCCTCGTGCGATCCTGATGGCCATCTTTCGCTGCAGGCTATTGAGCTTAGCTCTGCAGCGACGGACGCCCGTGAGTCGATGTGACCATACGGGCGCCCAGTAGAGGGCCATCGATCGCACGACCCCCGCGTAGAGGCGGCGGACTCCTTCCCTGGGGCCCCCGAGATTGGGGTAGCAACCGGTGCATGGCACCCACTACCCCTCTCGATCTTGGGGACCAGGCGGTCGAAGTGCTCCTCGAAGCCCCAGCGACCGTCCAGGATGAGACCGAGATATTTCATCACCGGTCCCACCCGGACTTGCACGTCACCAACGCGAACCGACAAGCTGGGTGGTTCCTCCTCTGGGGAGTTTAGGAACCAAAGCGCCTCGGTCTTATGAGGCGCTATCCGAAGTCCCAGCTCGTGGATTTTATCCACGACGCATGCCACCCCAAGCTCAGCAAGCCGGATGGTGCTTTCGAAGCTGTCCCCGTCGGCCAGTACCAGAGTGTCATCTGCATAGCAGACGACACTAACACCGACGGGGAGATCGACCAGGACCGCGTACGCGAGGTTCCACAATTGCGGACCCAACACGGATCCTTGTGGAACCCCGCAGTTCACCTCCCTCCGGTGGACAGACGCGTCCCGACCCACGTACCGGATGCACCTGTCGTGCAAATACGCCCCAGCGATGCGCAGCAGGTAGGGAGGCACGCGATGGTATGCCAGAGCCTCCCTAATGGTTCCCCAGGGCAGCGAATTAAAGGCATTGACTATGTCAAGATTGACCGCCAATGCCACACCGCCCCGGGTAACCGCCCGCTGCGACTGCTCTCGGACGCGAAGGATCGCGTCCGCAGTCGATCGCGCCTGCCGAAAGCCGAATTGGCTGTCCGACAGGTCGGGGCCCACTTGACGCAGGTGCGTGTTGAGGCGGGCAGCAATTATCCGTTCGAACAATTTGCCCGCCTCATCCAGCAAACAAATGGGTCGGTACGCGGAGGGAGATTCAGCGATCCTACCATCTTTCCTCAAGAGCACCATCCTTGCCTCTTTCCAGGCGGAGGGGAAAACACCGACACTTAGGCAGCTGTTGAACAGCTGTCTCAGTCTTCCCCCCAGCCCGGCGGCGAGAGCGATCACCCAAGCCCGACCAGGAATTCCGTCAGGGCCTGGGGCCGTATTCCTTTCTCCGAGGCGCCTCACGGCTCGGTCCAACTCCTCGTTGGTCACCCCCAACTCATCAGACCACGCGACCTCGTCTGATCGCAATGTTGGGGGTGCGGGGCTGTCCTGGACCCTAGGGAAGAGAGTCTCCACAACTCTTCCAACGAGAGTAGGGTCCAGGGTTTCCGTCAACGGAGGGACCCATGGTCGGAGCTTGCCTAGTACGATTTTGTACGGCCGCCCCATGGGTCCCTGTTCAGCCCCTCGAGGAGTTCGCTCCAGGACCGAGACCTAGCATCCTCGATTGCGAGTTGGAGCGCTTTGTGGCGCCTCTATACAGCTCGTACGCTCTCGCCTTTCATCGGCAGTGGCTTGCCTTCTTCTGCGGGCTCTGGTGTACTGGCGTCGGGCCCGCAAACAGTCCCTGCGCAACTGTGCTATGGCTTCCGACCACCAGTACACCGCCCGGGCTTGGGGACCCGGTCCGAGGCATCGACACGTCGCAGATTGACGTCATCGTAGCCCGGAACCAGGTCGCTTCACTTTCGGGATCGGGCAAGACCCTTGGGCTGGGTCCCCTGTCCAGGCCGCAACGATGGCTGCGGCTTCGAGCATATCTATGTCGAGCCGCTTGAGGGACCATCGCCGCGGAGGGCCGCTACTGCGCTGGCGGCGGGTAGCACCGTCGGGAGAGCTGAGCGCCACATCGAGAACGATGTGGCGGTGGTCGGACAGCGTGACCACATCTTCCGCCACTCTCCATCCCGACACCATGCGAGTAGCAGAGGGAGTCGCCCACGACAGGTCAACGATCGACTCCCCCTGCCACCGCATGCAGGTGCTAATGGACCCCCGATTCAAAAGTCGGAAGTCGAGTCCCGCCGCCCATTCTTGCACGGTTTCTCCCTTCGTGTTGTCCCGGGCGCAACCCCACGATCTAGAGTGAGCGTTGAAATCACCCAGGACAAACACAGGACGGGGAAGGCATGCTCGGATGCAATCGCCCAGCCCGTCCAGGTACGCCTCGTAAGCGGCGAGGGTACTGTTGGGAGAAACGTAGCAGCCCACAACTACAAGGGGACCCCACTCAACGGCGACGAATCCCTGCCCCTTGGCAATCAGGGTGCAGGAGGATCCTCCTTCCGCCACCCCAGTAAATAGCAACGGAACCCTTAGTGTCACCGAACCAACGTGGGTGGTCCGGGACTCGGTAGGGTTCCGCCGCTACTGCCAGAGCAACTGACCACTCCGCGAGGGTTTGCAACAGCAGGTTTTGCGCCCCGCGGCATTGGTTCAGATTGCTTTGGAGGATCTTCACACTTCTGTTGAAGGTGAAGCCTCCATAGCCTCCGGCGCACTCGGGGTGGCTTCAGGTAGGGGAGCCTGCTCCCTTCCCTTGGTCCTTCTTTTTGGTGCGCAGGCCTTGGTCCCCAGCCGATGGTTGGCTGGGCGGCCAAGGTCCGCGCACAGCGGGCACTTCAAGGCGGCCGCAGTGCACAGGCTCGCCTTGTGTCCCGGCTCCGAGCAGGCATAGCACCTACTACGGTCCCTTTCGCTGGGGCACCTGCTGCGAACATGCCCCCACTCAAGGCACCGGTAGCACTGCAGCGGCCTAGCTGCCAGCACCTCAATTTTCGCAGCCGTCCACCCCAGCCGGACGAACTTTGCCGCGGCCAGTTTCCGTACGGCGCCCAGAGGACACCGCACCCACACCGACCCCAGACGCGAGGGTGTGCGATGGATTATGCCCACCCTTACGTCTGCGACAGCGCAACCACCTGCCTCGGCCACCGCTGCTGCGACCTCCGTTGGGGTGACAGACTCGTCAAGATCCATCACCCTCAACTCGCCGGTCTTCAGTGGACGTGCTATATGCACGTCCATGTCGGCTAGCACCTCCCGCATTTTAGCGGCGAGCACGTCGGCCTTAGAGGCGCAGTCGGGGCCGGATACCTCCAGTATCAACGCACCCGTAACTGCCCTCCTTGGCCGCACCGTGTCGATGCCGCAGTCTGCCAGCTTTATTTTTTGTTTCGCCGCAGCCATTACTGCGGCGTATAGAGTCTGGCTATGTTCCGGCACGGTGACCGTGATGGCCGCTGATCGTGGCAGCTTATCCGGTTTCACCACTTGCTTTTTTGAAGCCACCTCCTTTGCCGGCGCCTTTCGGGTCACGGCTGCTTGCATAACAGGAGTAGGTGGAGCCCGGGCAGCCGCCCTCTTGACTTTACGGCTAGCCACTACCGCCCATGTTTGGGATGCCGCATTTGGGCCAGTCTCCACTGGCTTCGCGGGAGGTGCGGGAGGCGCGGGAGCTGCGGTAGGCGCAGCAGCTGTGGGTGGTGCGGGAGGAGCTGGCTGCCGGCGCTGGGCGCGCTTTCCTTTGCCGGACCTCTTCTTCGCGACACCGATTGACGAACCCTGTTCTGGAGGATCAACTAGAGGGGACGTCACGGGCGCCTGCGCTCCAAAAGCCGCCAATTTCTTCTCGATGAGCGCATCGATGCGCTCCATCAGCTGACTCTCAAAGTCTCTGCTCGCCGGCCTAGGCATTGGCGTCTTGGCGGCATTGCACGGACGTGCCCTAGCCGCAGGTGCTTCTTCCCGCCTTCGGAGAGCGCTGAGCTCCTCTGTCAGGCTCCCTACCCTCGTTGATAGCTCCGCGAGCTGTGAACGCAACTTTGCGTTCTCGCGCTCGAGCTTCTCGATATTAAGGGGCTGCGAGACCCTCCGCGCTAACTCCGAGGTTGCCGCCTCAACCATTCTCGTTGCCACCCGCAGGCTGTGGTCAAACGACCCCTTTAGGTTGCCGGACTTGTCGGCAACCTTGTCCACCACCAGCAGGCTTTCGCGAATGCAGGCAGCCAAGTCCGTCATTGACTTGCCTTCCAAATCCCTTGCTATATCCTCGGGTTTTGGAAGGCCCGCCTTAGCCCTCGTCGATGATTGAGCCACTGTCGTATCCCAAATGCCATCATCGTCGGCGGCCTCCACGTCCGTGCCTTCGGCTGCGACTGCCTGGAATTTGTCGGCCGTGGTCGGAGGCTTGGCTCTTCTTTTCCGAGTCCTTGCGGACACGTCGGAAGTGGCGGATGTGAGCGATGCGTCCGATCTTCCGCCATCGCTTTCACCGCAAAAACTGACTGGCGCACTCGGGCGCACAAAGCGCCCACGCCTGTCCCGTGCCGGTACCACTGGTACCTCCGACACAGATACTCCGTCTATACTTTGGCCCTCAGATGTTGAAGGACCAGCCAACGCAATTGCGGACTCAACGATTGAGTCCCTCTCCTCAGTTGTATTTTTTGTAGTTTTACTCATAATTATTCCCACGATTAAGGTCGAAAAAAACGGTCGATCCCCGGGTGACGCCTATTCCGGAGACAAGGCTACATACTGTGGGGGTCGCCTGGTACCCACAGGTTTTTAAGACTTCGCTGTCTGGTTTTAAAGAGTTTTCCTTCTCGCGGGCCGGCCAATTAAGGCAAGCCCTCCGCTCCGCTGCACCTCGACGTACCCCATGATCGTCAGCGATGGGGTCTTTGAAGAGAGTACAGCGGGTTACGGCGCGCTGGTGGAGCCGACGTAACTCCCCAGTTCTGGACGGTTGAATGCCCGGCGGCAGTGTGAGTGCACCGTCCCGGCGTTGCCTTTCCCCCGGATACTATAGTATCAAAGGGAAATTCAACGACCAGGCACTCGAGGAGGTTTTCTGACGTGGCACCCCTCGTAACCTTTTTTTTTTTTTACATGGGGAAATGCCTACGACAAATTCAATACTCTGCGGGGGCAAGGATGGGTTATGTCGGACTCGCACCGACTAAAACCCCATGGTGGTCGCCACCAACGCTCGCGAAGGGTCGCGGGATCTCCGTAAGGAACGCAACCGCAACCCCCCTGCGCTTCGCTGGGATAGCCCGTCCCGGGGGCGTGCGAGAAGATCGCACCCCCAGAACCCTCGCGGAACTATCACGACGACACGGTACCACCCCTCGTAACCTAACCTTTTTTTTTTTTGTTATCGGGGGAAATCTTCGAAAGATACCCTGCCTCCTGGGGTGAGACAGGGTTATGTGGGACTTGTAACCACTAAAACCCCCCCGGTGGTCATCCTCAGTGCATTTAGAGGGGCTCCGGGATCTCCAAAGGAACGCACCGGTGCCCCTCTGCACGGTGCCTGAGCACATCCCTGGGGAGGAAAAAACCTCCCCTAGCACCCTCGCGGTGCTACGGCAACTCGAGACGGCACTCCGAGTTGCCGTCCTTCCCGGGTCCGCTTCCTTTCATTTCAATTTTCATTTCTTCGTTTTTCGTGCTGATTTTGTAACCTAACCTAACCTAACCCCCTATATCTTTGTGTATTAGAGTCTTAAGCATTCCAAATTGGTTTTTTGTTGTAGCATTTGTTTAGAGTAATCGTTAGACAGTCAACCTGCGCCGCATTTAGGCCATTTCTAGTCTAGTTCTAATGAATTATTTTTAGTTTCATAATTACGTAATTTTATTCCATTTGTAAAAAAAATTTCATTTCTTCGTTAATCGTGCTGATTTTGTAACCTAACCTTTTTTTTTTTTTACATGGGGAAATGCCTACGCATACCCACCCTGCGGGGGCAAGGGTGGGTTATGTCGGACTTGCACCGACTAAAACACCATGGTGTTCCTCCATCGTCGCGTATGGCGGGGTCACGGGAACGCTTTCGCACACATCCGCGACCCCGCCTGCGCCGGCCGACCAGACGGCCCCTTCTCCGGGGGAGGACACCTCCCTCTCAACCCCTCTCAGGCAAGGCGCGCCGGAACACGGACGCGCCTTCCATCTCGGCCTCCTCTGTAGGTGGGAAGCGGACTCCCCCGAGTCCGCCCCCAGAGGCCATGGGAGCCAGGAAAGCAGTAAGCAAACCCAGCCCCCTACGGCGGATCTGGTGATAGGCTCCGCCGCCGACCATTGTTCGGCCGCGGAGGACAGGGAGAGTGGCGGGAACAACCATCATTCCACTGAACCCGCGGCCCCACCACGGCCGCATCAGCGGTGCGACCCCCGCGTGAGTCGCGGAGGATAGGGAGATACACTACCCTCCCTCCGCGACTCCGTCTCGGATGCGGAGGATGGGGGCGACGATGCGCGGTACCGGTCTAGACAGTCCCCGCACCGCCACCCCATTCCCCCGACTCCGCCTCGGCTGCGGATGGTGCGTAAGACGGCCTCGCTCCGTCCATCCGCACCCCGCAGCCCACCGACACGCATCCGGGGCGGGCTCAGCTCCAGCCCGCCCGGAGCGGCCTCCTCGGGCCGGCCTTAGAGCGCCTTAGGCCGGCCATTTGGGTTCCTCTTAGCTTCACCGTGGTTAACTCCACACCACGGTTACTAAGCCCCCCCGCTACGACAAAGCGGGAACCCTTCGGGGGGGTTTGTAACCTAACCTAACCTAACCCCCTATATCTTTGTGTATTAGAGTCTTAAGCATTCCAAATTGGTTTTTTGTTGTAGCATTTGTTTAGAGTAATCGTTAGACAGTCATTCTGCGCCGCATTTAGGCCATTTCTAGTCTAGTTCTAATGAATTATTTTTAGTTTCATAATTACGTAATTTTATTCCATTTGTAAAAATTTTTTCATTTCTTCGTTTTTCGTGCTGATTTTGTAACCTAACCTAACCCCCTATATCTTTGTGTATTAGAGTCTTAAGCATTCCAAATTGGTTTTTTGTTGTAGCATTTGTTTAGAGTAATCGTTAGACAGTCATCCTGCGCCGCATTTAGGCCATTTCTAGTCTAGTTCTAATGAATTATTTTTAGTTTCATAATTACGTAATTTTAATCCATTTGTAAAAATTTTTTCATTTATTCGTTTTTCGTGCTGATTTTGTAACCTAACCTAACCTAACCCCCTATATCTTTGTGTATTAGAGTCTTAAGCATTCCAAATTGGTTTTTTGTTGTAGCATTTGTTTAGAGTAATCGTTAGACAGTCATCCTGCGCCGCATTTAGGCCATTTCTAGTCTAGTTCTAATGAATTATTTTTAGTTTCTTAATTACGTAATTTTATTCCATTTGTAAAAAAATTCATTTCTTCGTTAATCGTGCTGATTTTGCTCTGGATCGGTCAGTCCGGTCCACAACCGTTGAATCAGGCGAAACTTGGAAAGAAAACGGACAGAAATACGAAAAATCCGAAGGAGTGTTGGCAAGTGGGAGTCCAGTGTGGACCCCACTACCCCCAAAAAAGTGGCTAAGGCAGTGTGTAGGCGTATAGTGCCCACGCAGGACAAGCAGAAGATAGCGGTTAGGGGAGCTGATGGTCCCGCCGTAGGGGAAGGTACGAGTACCAGAGACAGAACCAGAGAAGCGCGGATCCACTTGGCGAATAAAGTCATAAATAAGAACAAATAAATGTTATATAGTTGTACTTACACATGCATATACACATATCTTATAAAAAAAAATATTTTAAAATTAAAATTTTTAAATAATATTTTTTAATTAAAGCGATAACTCAAATAAGATAAAGCTATGTAATAAGTACATAGATATTGAGGAAAGATAAAAATTTTGTAATATATAAAACGCAATAAATAATCGCCGCCCCGGGACACAGCCTGCTCCGACAGGGAGCGGACGCGCATAACTGCGTCGATGGTGGAACGCTCCCGACGGAAACCGAACTGGTTTTCGGTGATCGGGACCGACACGCGACAGATGCCCGTTGAGACGGGCGGCAAGAATTCTCTCGAATAACTTGCCAGCCTCGTCCAACAGGCTTATGGGACGGTACGCAGAGGGAGAATCGGCGACTCTGTCTGCCTTCTTCAAGAGGACCATTCGGGCCTCCTTCCAGGCCCTAGGGAACGAGGAGTTACGGAGGCAGATGGTGAACAGCTGCCTCAGCCTGTTCCCGAGGTAGCCAGACTCAACACCCAGACCCGGCGCGGTGTTCCAGCCTCTCAAGCGGCCCACGGCTCGGTCCAGCTCCTGTGCGGTCACCCCCATTCCGTCACTCCAATGACACGAAGATTGGGGGTAGACTGAGGGACTTGACCGACCCTCCGGAAAGAGCGAGCTAATCACTCTTCCCAAGAGGGCCAGATCGAGAGTTTCCGTCACCGGGGGTGTCCAAGGACGGAGCTTTCCTAGCACCATCCTGTATGGACGCCCCCACGGATCCTCGTTGAGTCCCTCCAGGACCGAGACCTGGCGTTGCAGATAGCTGCCTGCAACGCCTTCGTGGCCGCTCGATACACCTCGTAGAGTCTGGCTATCTCCTCACTCGGAGCTCGCCTTCGCCTCCTTCGGGCTCTGGTGTTCTGGCGGCGGCTCCGCAAACAGATCGTTCGGAGCTCTGCGATCTCCGCCGACCACCAGTACACCGCCCCACGCTTGGGGCGACCGGTCCGGGGCATCGACGCGTCACAAATACGCGTCATCGTGTCCCGGAACCAGTTCGCTTCCATTTCCGGATCGGACGGAACCTCTTTGGCGCTTTCTGGCCATATTGAAACGTTGGCGGCGGCCCCGAGCAAGTCTCGGTCTAGCCGCTTGAGACACAACGTCGCGTGTGACTGCCTTCTCGGCAGCTGGATGCATAGTCGGGACGGCTGATTGCAAGATCGAAAATAATGTGGCGGTGGTCGGATATCGCGACCACCTCCTCTGTAAACCGCCAGCCCGACAACATGCGCATCGCAGCGGGAGTCACCCATGTAAGATCCACGACCGACTCCCCCTGCCACCGCACGCACGTGCTTACCGACCCCCGATTTACCAATCGGAGGTCCAATCCAGCCGCCCATTCCATCACCGTCTCTCCCTTCGGACTGTCGCTGGGATTCTCCCACGCCCTGGAGTGGGCGTTGAAGTCTCCCAGGACAATCGACGGACGAGCGAGGCACCTGCGAACGCAGTTGTTGACCAGATCGCTCGGGCTGACGGCATCATCGAGGTCCTTCACGCGAATGTCGCCCGACTTGACCGGGCGGCTAATTCGGACGTCTATTTCGGAAAGGACCTCCCGCATTTTAGTCGCGAGACCATCCGCCCTCGAGCTGCAATCAGGACCGCTGATCTCCAATAGGAGACCATCGGTCACAGCCCGCTTTTGGCGGACAGTCTCAATGCCGATGTCCGCCAGCCTTATCTTCGACTTGGCTACCTCCATCACTTTTGCGTAAGTGATGGAGGAGCCAGTCGGCAGCGTCACCGTCACGGCAGCCGTGGACGGAGTGCGTATTAGCTTCGCCTTTTTTTGTTTTGCTTTGGCCTTGGTGGCCGCAGGGGCCTCTGGCTGCTGGGTCTTAGGTTGTTTGGCCTATTTGGCCACCTGTGCCCACGAAGTGGATGCTGGCACTTCCACCACCATCAGAGGCCTTGGTGTGGCCACCGGAGGCAGCTCCGCTACTGGAGGGTGGGAGGGTTTCGACTTCTTTTTCCTCTTTATCTGCAAGTGCGACGGTTTTTTTTGCACTGGCTGGGGCAGCGGTTGCGAAGCACTCGCGGAAGGTTGCGACCGCACTCCCAAGGGCGGCCGAATTGCCCTCTCTGGGAAGATCTTCGCCTCAAAGGCAGCCAGCCTCGCCTCTATGAGAGTCCCCAAGCGCTCCATGAGCCCATCGTCCACGCTCCCGTACTTCGGAGCGCTAGGAGCTCGCTGAATAGGAGGTATGGCTGCATGAGGTTCCCCACTCTTACGGAGGGCGCTGAGCTCCTCAGACAGCTTTCCCACCTTTGTTGAGAGCTCGAACAGCTGCGAGCGGAGCTCAGCGTTCTCACGCTCCAGCCTCTCAACATTGGGGGGCCAGGAAACCCTCCGCACCAGTTCCGTAGTGGCTGCCTCGACCATCCTGGCCGCCACCCGCAGGCTGTGCACAAATGTACCCTTAAGGTTGCCAGATTTATCGGCAACCTTGTCGACCGCCAGTAGATTGGACCGGATGCAGGCATCCAAGTCCATGGTCGATTTGACTTCCATCTCCCGCTCCAAATCTGCGGGTTTTGGAAGGCTACCCTTCGCCCTCGTTTTGGCCTGGGCCACAGTAGGGTCCCAGATGCCATCCTCCTCATCAGCGACCACCTCCGTGTCCGTGCCTGAGACTGCGACTGCCTGGAATTTGTCGGCCACGACAGTCGCAGGCTTGGCTCTCCTCTTTCTGCTTGTCCTTACGGACACCTCCGAGGTTGCGGATCTGAGTGAGGCATCCGATCTTCCACCATCACTCTCACGTAATAAGTATATATTGGAAAGTTTAATGAATGAAAGAGTCAGTGTTAATCTAGAACTTAAACGTGTCTCATTTCGCACTTGGTGCCAACATCGCAATGCTCCCCTAACCTTCTCGGTTTTGGGCCACTCAACGACAATCTTAACTGTGGTTTTAGTCTTCCGAACCTACCATCACCCCTTATTCGTGCACTGAGTCCTTCCCGTCACGTTGAACAAATACCGAATCATGCATGTGAGTCAACATCCTCTGCCACGAGACCACGCATGACCCCAATCTATCCAATCCCGTCGAGCAATCCGATTCTTCACAACTTCATGAAATCGGTCAATGATTCCTTAAATTCCAGAAACTCCAACCGACACCCACCTTTTTCCTTCGCCGAGTGCTAAATCGACAGAACTTCTACGTAACATTGACTGGAACGCTGACGATTACTCTGACTTCTTAAAACAAATGACAAGAACAGACAAAAATTTCAATTTTTTCAAATTCAACACGGAACTCAAAGAACATAATCAATATCTAATTAAGACACCTTCCCGATTTATATTAGTTTCAACTTTCCTAGATCTTGATGAATCGACCCCTTACACCTAGGATATCCTAAACTTCCTTGAAAGTCCAAACGACGACATAAATTGCTAAAATTATACCATTTAATTTGAAATAAATAATAAAATATACTACTTATTACTTGTTTGCTGCAAAGAGGTCCAATACTTCGATGAATGCTCCTACAAAGATATATACATAACATTGAACTCGGTAAGAAATGAATTATTATGATATACAAGCGTTAGCAATGGAGTAGCCATATCTGATTTCAATGAAGTAGCCATATTCGATTTCAATGAAGTAGCCATATCTGATTTCAATGAAGTAGCCATATCTGATTTCAATGAAGTAGCCATATCTGATTTCAATGAAGTAGCCATATCTGATTTCAATGTAGTAGCCATATCTGATTTCAATGAAGTAGCCATATCTGATTTCAATGAAGTAGCCATATCTGATTTCAATGAAGTAGCCATATCCGATTTCAATGAAGTAGCCATATCCGATTTCAATGAATAAGCCATATCTGATTTCAATGAAGTAGCCGTAAGAGAAGTAGAAGTAGTAATAAAAGAAAGATACTACTATCAGATCCGTTATAGAATCTTACGTCTAACAATGTTTACGTTGTGAACAAAATAAAGCCTTTAGAAAAACAAATCGCGCGCCGATGCCAGTTACAAATACTTCTACAAGTCCTTTTCAACGCGGAGCACTGATGTCGGTGGCTCTCTACCGGAATCCGCCAAATTAAAGTATATACTCACCATTCAAGGTGACTTAACATGTCTCATCCGAGGAACAACCGACTGTCTCGTTCATTTTATCTCCCGATTCGGGATTCCTTAATCCATACTCACGGATCAAGTCACAGATTTTACCGCAGACTTATTTAAAATAACATGTATATTCTTAAAAGTAAAGCAATTGTGGTGCACTCCATACCACCCACAGACCCAAGGTGCGCTTGAGCGTAGCCACTCCAGCCCTTAAAGAATACCTAAAATAATTTGTGGATTCCAAGGAAAAACAATTGGCCACGATATGAGACCACGCGGCGATGTGTTGGTATTGTATGTTACACAATATAAATGTACAACGTACACCATGTGAGCATAGTGTATAAATGTACAACGTACACCATGTGAGCATAGTGTATAAATGTACAACGTACACCATGTGAGCATAGTGTATAAATGTACAACGTACACCATGAGCATAGTGTATAAATGTACAACGTACACCATGTGAGCATAGTGTATAAATGTACAACGTACACCATGTGAGCATAGTGTATAAATGTACAACGTACACCATGTGAGCATAGTGTATAAATGTACAACGTACACCATGTGAGCATAGTGTATAAATGTACAACGTACCATGTGAGCATAGTGTATAAATGTACAACGTACACCATGTGAGCATAGTGTATAAATGTACAACGTACACCATGAGCATAGTGTATAAATGTACAACGTACACCATGTGAGCATAGTGTATAAATGTACAACGTACACCATGTGAGCATAGTGTATAAATGTACAACGTACACCATGTGAGCATAGTGTATAAATGTACAACGTACACCATGTGAGCATTGTGTACAATTTTTTGTTTTCAAAAAGAAATGAATATCAGTATTTGTAGAAAAAATGAAACACTAAGGATATATTAAAATTTAATTTAATTTTAGTTATGGCCGAGGTTCCGCTCGCCGCAACCTGCTCGTCGCTGGAGAGGAAATGTTGCCCACAGTTATAATGACTAATCATTATTTACAAAAACGCCAATTATAATAAATTAGTATCAGCATCTTAAACTATTTACATGTCATGACGTACAAAGATTATTTCCTGATACAGTTAAGGAAGACATATCTTGGACTTGGACCACTACTGTTGTGTTAAAACGAGACTTTACTGAATCCCCGCTTCCGAAACAGATGTCGCCGCATCGGGCGGAATACGCTAGGCAAAGTACAGGTAACACTGGTCGATCATTCCGTTTCACTCACACGCGCTCGCGGGAGTGGGAATGAAACACAAAGTTTAGAAAAGTTGTTCATTTGGGCGACGTTACATTATCTACAAGACGCGCGACGTCATAGCGCGGCGACGGCGGGCGGCGCGACGTGCACGGACACGCGCGGCATGTGCGGTGCGTGCGGCACGTGCGGCACGCGCGGCAAGTGCGGCAAGTGCGGCGGCGCGTCAGGCTCGTCCAGGTCGAGCGCGGCGTCGATCATCGTCGTGTCGTGCAGCAACCGCAGCCGCGACGCGCTGAGCCCCGCCCCGCGCCCTCCACCTATACATATCTCTGCAAAAGCAAAGCCGAAAGGTGAAGATCCCAATAAAATAATATCATAAATCTCTCATTTTGTTTTAAACGCAGACGATCTGAGAATGTTTAAATTAATCTATTTGTGGTCGACGCCTAGCTCTTCAAGTACGTCGTGGTTACTAACATGTCGATGTTGCTCCACTTTTTAAAATGGCACCGATTTTTTCTGTAAAAATAACCGATGTAAATTGTATACTTATAAAATACGAAAAAACTTTTTTCCCGACCCATTATTAATCGAAACGAACAATGAACAAGCAAAGGGTAGAATTCCGGGATCGCGTCCTATCCGTCTCGCTCAACTGGTGCTCCCGGAGCGGAACAAGGGTTAGTTCCATGACACTTACCAACATACCAAATGGATTTATTCTTAAAAGCTCTTTAGCAGCGCCAACGTAGGTGCTGCTAAGGAGCGGCACGTGTTTGAAACAAACTGAACAAACTTTAATTTGCACAATTTTAATTACAACGTTTTTTTTTTGTACGGGGTTTATTTCAAGAAAGCAATTTTAGTTACTAAGGTTTTGAATTTGAATCGTAAGAAATAATTCAGAATGAGTCACTGTAACTTTGATCTATCTCGACGATTGGTTACTGAAATTTTAATTGGAGGGCGGTCGAGGTACACACCTTGCAGCGGCACGGGGTCCAGGTCCAAGCTGTGGTTCATGTAGGCGTGGCGCGGCTCGTGCGCTGCAACACAAGCAATTTCACCTTAACCGACCCACCCGGAGGGTCACGCCGCAGCTGCGAACTAGCCAGGCTTTAGCAGTTCTTTTAGAAAAAGTTTAAGCTATCCCCTGCATGTCGTATAAGGTTTGTTAAAAGTGGGTTACGGGTTTGTGGGTTCCACCCTGATCGCCCAGGGTAGCGAACCCGGGTAGCGATTTTGCCTAGTGCAGAGGTGCCCCTCTGCACTAGGCACGTCCCGTAGTGCGGTCTGTAGAAGATCCCGAAGCCCCAATGCCCGGAGGATGACTCTACCGAAGTGCTACCTCTAGGAGGCAGGGTACGTGTTAATGATTTCCACCCCGACTGCTATGAGCGCGGCCCGCGATGCCAGCGTAAGAGTCTTTGAAGGGTACGATCGACTACTTCAGTTGGTTTCAAGTGGACTCCAGTTCCGTTAATTTGCGCCCTTATAATTTTTTTTGAAAATTTGGACTCAAGACGCCACGGCCACTTCCGTATTCTGGAAGTTACATACGTACGTTCGTGGGGCGCCGAGATGAAGGTGGCGCTGGAGGCACCGGCAGGTGCAGGGGGCACAGGCGGTGCGAGGGGCGCGGGTGGCACCACGTGCACCTGGTGGACGGCAAGCGCCTGCGCGAAGCCGGGCGGCAGCTCGCCTTCCGCGCTCACCAAGCCTCGCCTGCACATAACACACACGTGGCTTCCTCGTATCCCCCGCAACTTGATTTTTTTTTGTTACGGCGACAAGCGGGCAGTTACTTCATCTGATGGTCAGTGCCCGACCGTGCGAGAAACGGAGCAGCGGCGGACGCACCACTTGTGGGGCAAATAATACTCGTGTATTGTCTATTCGATAATGAGGAGACAGAGATATGGTACCGGTCGATGAGGCTGGGCGCCAGCGGGCCGCACAGCACGTGCCAGCAGTTGGCGCAGGCGTTGCCGCGCGAGTAGGGGTTGGGGTTGGGCACGCCGCCGCGCCGCGAGAACGATCCCTTGATCTGGGAACAACGAGCAACCGGCACTTTACCATTTCATTCCATTTTACCTTTTCAGCAAAAAACAATATAAAGTTTTCATTATCTATTTATGACTTTAAGTGATCTAGAGCAACGGGCAGCACGGCACGGCACGGACATCTTGGAGTCTCGTGTGCGACAGGTCTCCGTCTCCACGAAGAACTGACAGGGCAGCCGCCCGTGCATACAGATAAACAGCACCACACTACGATCTCTTTCACATTGCTATCAACTATTCAAAATTCAGATTAAATACTAATTAGTTAATATACTGGTAATCTTAGAAGTATTTATAACACTATATGTATATGTCGATCAAAAATATGAAAACACAGTAGACCGACCTTGTTGACCGACGCGCCGAGCAACAATAACGTATCAAAAGTATTTTTAAAGTCATTTGAAATTAAACAATGTTGATTGTATAACAGCTTACGTCCTCGTTGGTGGTCTGGTCCGTGGAGGCCAGGTAGGTGTGGAAGCCGGCCAGCCCCAGCACCGACCACACCGACAGGAAGCAGACGGCGGCCACGAGTGCGGAGGCGGGCGAGGCGCGCAGGGCGGCCGCCAGGCCCACGCCGCGCGCCAGCAGCGCCAGGTGAGCCACCGCGCACGCGAACACGAACACCGCCAGGAACGAGAGGCAAACCACGAATGCGTAGAAGTAACGGTAGTTGCGCTTGCCCACGCAGTTGCCCACCCAGGGGCAGTGGTGGTCGAAGCGGTCCACGCAGTTGTCGCAGAGAGAGCAGTGCGAGGCGCGCGGCGGCCGGAACATCTTGCACGTGAAGCAGTACTTCAGTTTGACGGGCCGACCGCGCACCAGCACCTCACGCGCGCGCGGCGGCGGACGACCGGCGGCCGGGCCGACGCACGGCGCTGCGCCGGCGCTGGGCGCGTCCAGTGCCGCGGCCTCGGCGGGCGCGGCGCGCGGGATTATGCCGGGGTCGCTGAGCGCCGTGCGCAGCAGCGCGCCAAGTGTGGCACCGCACAGGGCCGCGCCTAGCGCCGGCACCGCGCCCGACACGCGCGCCGCTAGGAACGGGCAGTCGAACGCGAAGTGCAGCGCGCACGTACCGCAGATCAGTGCCAGCGTCAGCGCGAACACGCCGGGCTGCGGCGCCGTCATCAGCCGCCCGCCGCACCAGAACCGGTTGCGGCCCGCGAACACCTCCCACTTGCGCGTCACGCGGCGCGACGCCATGCCGGCATCCCCGCCGCCGCCCGCGTCGCACCGCGAGGCGATCTAACATTTTGTGAAAAACAGCGATATGCATACGTCTGCCACACGACGTACCAACTTGCACTGGATTGGATTGTTATAATAATGATTATTTTATAACTTTTTCTATATATGATTTTCTATAATGATATTTACGTTCAAACTTATGACCGTTCCCATTGCTTTTTTTTCTTTCAGATGTACAAAATGTTACGTTGCAAGTGGGCGAGGGATCGACTGACCCTCAGTGTGTACACTGAGGGTCAGTCGATCCCTCGCCTGCAGTGTGGCCTCACATATTATTACACTAAATTTCATTAAAAAATAATCTTATGGAGCTTTTATTTAGGTTGGTAGCCAGCTTGACCTATTCCATGTTCGAAACGAATAGTGTAGTTATACGTTTTCAATAATTATAAATTATATTTATACTGTGCTCACGACTTTTAATCACAAATTCGTTTCCTTGATTTTTTCAAAACAAGAAAAGTACAATTATATTATTTTTCTATTTTTATTCTCATACTGCTCAAACTAAGCAATTAAACATGTAATAAAAAGACGTGTATCATACAAAGTCAGGACGTCTAGAGCTATTGCAACGTTTTGGTCGAGGGCAGTAAAAAGTGCCGTGACACACAGACAATCACACAAATAAATAGCCAATTCTCGCCCTTATAAATTTTAAGCACGATAGAAATGTTTATCGGTGAACAACGACATCTATCAAAAAAAAATTATATTAAAGATTGAGTAAATCGATAATAATATAAGAATCATTACTCAGTACTTGTACACATTTTAAATTATCTGTATAAATGTCATTGTAAAAAGTATAGTGTTAAAGAACGTATATTCCGTTATCAAACATTGTTTTACCGCAAGAAACGCGAAGTTCTTTCCGTAACGTCAATACCCACTAAGAAACTATTTTTGCGACTTCTATAACGGCGTAAAATAAGGGATGGACGTTTGTATGGTACTTTGTTATTTATGAACTAAACAACGAAAATTAATTGTTACTTTTAGAACAAATTTTATTACATACCCATAGACTATTATTATAAGACGCTTTTTTTATTTATAAGTTAGCGTTTAATTATATTGTACTATATTAAGATATGTTTTGATTTCTTTTGATCAACCTGTAAAGGAGTTTGATAAAAGGGTGTAATTAAGGGGGTATAAATTTGAATTGGATTATGGAAATTGAAACTGGATTAGCATAACTAAGTAAGGCATGATAAGGTTTAAATTGCAATGAAAAATTGAATTTACTATAGGCAACACCATGAGAAAACATCTTCTGTATAATATGTTTTAAATTTTTGGCTCAACTTTGCTCATGGATTCATTAATGCATCATTTTCGGCTTTATTAGGTTTTGCATTGCATTGCAACATATATTGCCTTGTTGTAGACCCTAAGCAAAAGGTAAACTTCATCAATGTTTTAAATTTGATAGTTTTGGCCAAAACCTGCATTAACAATGATTTCTTCATTAATATAACATTGTATATAAATTATATAATAATAATAAATTTACATATGGCTATGTATAGGTCTGCTAGTGATCAGTGGGTTAGATTCCCAGCTGAGGAGCAATAATTGTGTATCACAAATTGTTTGTTTTGCAATCTGGGTGTGTTGTATGTGCGTCTCAAGTATGTGACACTGCATCTGAAACTTCCGCAGATGTTATTGCCCATGCATATCATCAGACTGGAGATAGGGAGAATGAGTGAATATTTTCATAATTGTGCTCACAACACTGTACAATATTGTGAGTCTTCAAGTCCATCTCCGTTAATTTAGTTGTTTCTTACCAGGTGGATCCTTTAATTAGTAAAACAGTGTCATCTTATTGTCAGTGTCAATTGTTTATTTTTACTCCAGATTTTGCAGTTGTATGTTTAGCATGAGATTTAACTTCGTAGATACTTTTTTTTGGTTGGTAAACTAGCACACAATTAACTTCATGGTAAGTGGTGACTACAGTCTGTAACACCTCCACCTATGTCCATCCTCATATGTGTCAGGATGCTCTAGCATTTCATCTCTGACAGCTAAGACAGGTTGTCTCATTGCCTGCAATTGTTCTCAGCTCCCTACACTTACCACATGGTACAAATTGGTATTCGGAGAGGGTTCCCCTGTCAAGCCAACATATTCATGTACATAACATGATATATTTAATCATTTTAATTTAGTGAAAAACTTAATTTCTCATTATTTATGAACATCAATAAGTATATAATCAATCTCATTATTTATGAACATTAATAATAAGTAAATAAAATGATTAACAGAGTTTATGTTGCCTGTCTGTTCTGTTTATAGGTTTATTATTATACCTGATGGCCTCACTGAGACTGATTTGGTCATCCAAGTACAATGACTAACTCTTCTGCATCAACACTTGAAAAAAATTGTGTATTGAAAATAAGTATGCTTCAGCATCAAACTGTACTTTTTAAACTGATATAACAATATGTTACAATACTAAGAGTATAAAAACATAATAAAATATTAAACTTTAACGAAACTGAGATGTGGGATATGTAATGTAGCAAACATTGCAAGTCCTAACTTTCATTCTGTGCCTTGGCTTGAACCATTTTTTAATGGACTTAAAAATAAGTATAGTTTTCAGTGTTTCCAATAATAAAACAAAAAGTAATGTTGCCTATTTGCTTCTCACCAAAAGGGGAGAGCAACACTTAATATCTGTCCGAATTTCATTATTAAATTATGCAGTCAACTTACATGACTTATATTTCCAAGCGATTAGCTGATAAGATAATCTGTGCAGAAATCCATCAAGAAAATCCAAAGATAAATTGTACTTATGATAAACAGGAAACTTTTGATTCTTCTCTTAATTATTAAGCCTTTGTGCCACCCACGTCAACGAAACGAACTTAAATTACACTCCATTAATTTATTTGTTCCGAAGCGATAGTAAAGTTGGAACTTATGTTTTTAATAAATAAAATAAAGTACTAAAAACTTTCTCTGCTGTGTGTTTGACAATGACAAGTAGTATGAGTAGAATAACTTTTTTCTTCTTTGGCAATAGCTATTATCTTTTTGCCAGTGTCAAGTGTGAATAAATTTCCCGAATGAATTTGGATTTCGATTCGAGGGATTATCTAAGAAAATATTCATGAAGAGAACGCGTCTAAAATATGTTATTTAATTTCAACTAGGACTTATAAATCTGTCTAGTATACAGTTATATTGTTACTATGACGGTTCTATGTATCCAATTGATGCGAAGAAGTTGGGTTCGAATTTCAGCCCACAATATTTAAAAATGCATAGTATGAAAGATATTAATGAAAATATATGAATATCAAGCACCCCTGTCCCTTTAACTTCGAAATCGCTGAGCTTACAGAAAAAAAAAGGAAAAGTTTTAAATTTGTCGTGGTAAACCGCATATTGCAAAATCCATGCGAGTTCAGCGAGCACTTGACCGGTTGTATATTTCTTAAAAATCTTGTACAACCTAATACTCCTCGTAATCTGTTCTTCAGAACGTGACTCTTCCTTACGATGCGGTAGTTGTTTCCAAACTTAAAAAAATATATATTTACAATATCCTGCTCTTGAGAAATAAATAAATAACAAAAATTGAAATGGAGTACAATATCAACAGTGGCTAAAATCACATCCGGTTACTATTTTAGTCTATTCTCTTGTTTGTCTAGGGCGAGTGAAGTATTCGACTATGTAGCAACATTACATCGTGTGGCCGTGTGGCAATGGCCATAGACTCATAGACGTCAACGTCACTGCTCTGACGTCTAACCGACCGCCAAATGCCAAAAGTTGTCATCTCGTCAACAAGTAATGTGTATTCATAGCCAAATTTACACCATTTTATCACGTTCACATTATTTATAACTTAAAAAAAGCAATTCGTGTCTAAATTACGCAATAAAACGGTTTCGTGTAGGGTTTTACTGGGTTGAATGCGAAGGTGTTAACTTAGTAAAATTGTTTTTAGTAATGAGTCGTGTTAAAATTACGAAATTGAATAAGAAAAATAATCCTTAATGGATAAGATGTGACAGGAAAGATTTTATTAAAAGAAACGATATTATACCGCGAATATGGGCGTGGCGGGTGGACGACGCGAATCTTTGACGGTGGTAGCGCTGTGTATAGCCTGGTACACCCTCAGTTCAGCGAGCAATGTCGTAGGAAAGCTCGCAATGACGGAGTTTCCGTACCCATTGACGGTGACGATGGTGCAATTACTGTCCGTGGTGGTGTACAGTGCGCCGGCCTTCGCCCTATGCGGAGTGCGACGTGAGCCCGAGTTCCCGCGCCCATACTACTGGCGCACGCTCGTTCCTCTTGCCTTCGCCAAGTTCTTTACTACAATGTTTTCGCAAGTTTCAATATGGAAAGTGCCCATCTCCTATGCACACACAGGTTAGTATGCGTATTCTGTCAAATGACCATTGCTTCAGACACATCTCTCATAACTACATTTATTTATTTTATTTTATAGTTACATGCATTCATATCACATGACAATGATTCACCTCACCTTCAGAGCTCACCATTCTTGTTTCTTTATTTTTAATATAAAGGTTTCCTACAATGCTGTAGATAACTAGATATAAATTATGCAAGACAATGTTGAATGATTGTATAAAACACCAAACTTAATTAAGCATTTAATTTAGCTTGTAAAATGTAATAAATGAGTGATATGGTGCCTGCTGCCTGAGTCACACCAATTTAATTGTAACGTTAAAACTAATGTCAAAGATAAACCATTTAATGTAGCCAATGATAACACCTGAGTACATTTCAAAGTATACATTTTTTTATAGTATATACTGAGATGTTGAGCAAAGATTTGCTGCCACATGTCTCGGTACATAAAGGTTCCCGTATACAATAAGATGAGACGGTGAGACACGCAGACATTGCAGTACAGTACTGTACTATACAACAGATTCATAATTATGGCTCTCCTCTGATCTAATGGATTGTTGTTACAAGTGAACAGTAGATTGATTTCTTGAATCTCGTAATCAACATGTGAAATGGATGTCATTCTGAGGTAGCTCGGAGCGAGTCAGTTTGTGGATGGCAATAGGTCGTAACAGAAAAGGTAACGAGGGCGTGCGTTAGTGAAGGCGACGACGCCGCTGTGGACGGCGTTGCTGGCGCGCGTGCTGCTGGGTGAGCGGCAGTCGCGCGGCGTGCAAGCGGCGCTGCTGCTCATTGCGCTGGGCGTGGGCGTGGCCTCGGCCACCGAGCTGCACTTCGACGCGCTAGGGCTTGGCGCCGCGCTGGCGGCCGCCGCGTTGCTCAGTTTGCAGCACATCTACTCCAAGCGCGTCATGAGAGATACCGGCGTGCACCACCTGCGACTGTTGCAGGTGAGGGTCACGTACCAAATGTAATATATTTATAGGTGTAAAGATAAAGTGGCCTAGGGGGCACATGAAAGGTTTTATATCGGACTATAAAACTTCCATGGGTCTCACGTGTTAATGAATTGTCCGAGTGGGTGACGTGAGCCGTGCTCTCGCGCCGCGAAATTCATTTCGCTGTTCAGGTTTATTTTAGTTTAATTATTATTTATTTTAGTAAAATCCCCCTCGACTTATAAAGAAGTTTTTTTATATGTTTCCATAAGTTTGCGGGCTCTATTTACATTGGCGGGGTTGTCTACTGTATGCAAATTATATTATATTAATTTTGTTTAAAAAATGTTATCTTCCTTCTCATGTCACATAATCTTCAAATTGAACTTCTATGTCCTGAAGTTAATTTCAGTCAGCCTCTATACTCATGTCCGGCTCAACAGGTTCTTCCCAATCTTCTTCTTCTGGCAACGAAAATGTACAGCTTTTGATATTGTAGTTACAGATACACTTGTCCAAGCCTCGTCTGTCAGCCTGGTTGCATGCAATACATTCATAGATGAAGCAGACTGCTGTTCCGTATCAGTTAACAGTTTCCTAACAACTTCCTTTCTGTAATAAGATTTAAAGTTTTTTTATTATTCCTTGATCTAAGGGCTGTAGCTTAGATGTTGTATTGGTTGGAAAAAAAAATTACTTTCTTAAAGTTTTTGTAAACATTCATTCCCCGTGTGCAAGGCACAAACAATACATTAAAAGACCCGAACATTCCTTTTGGACTTTATTTCTATTATTTCGGGGAATTCCACGTAAGACGTCATTATATTTTACTAACTACGACTTAGGGAGTCCCCTTTTTGAAATTCGATTTATAGAGTAAATATGTCTATATCAGTACCTGGCAGGGAAATAACATTTAGTTCGAGTTATGAAATAAATAATTCGAGATACCGCGTATTTTGGGGTTCAGCGGAAAGTAATTGCAGTCAGTTAGAGGATTACGACTACAATACTCTCCGTGTGGCTTTCTGCGAAAGTGATTGTTTTAGTCGACTTGCATGTCGCAGCTCATGGTTTGCTGGCAGCGAGAAACCGTGTTCGTTTCCACACAATTTTCTCGACCTACTGTTCCGGAGTTACCTCTACGAGAAACTGATGCGAATTCATGTAGCCTATAATATAAAGTTTTAGTCCGACTGGACCATTGCCCTAGGCCGCTTGTTGTAAATGTAAGTAAAACCGATTGTTCCTAAGCAATATTAAAATGTCATATATTAGAATGTTTTCACTTTGTGTAGTTCGTAGTTCGCTATCGTACCGGGTCTCTGTTTGCCTCGGCGTTATAATCTCTATAACTCGTGTGCTGACGTATAGTTCTTGAAGTGGTATATCGTACATCAGAAACTGGGCCGGCTGGCGCTGGTGCTGCTGCTGCCGGTGTGGGCGGTGGCGGAGGGCGGCGCACCGTGGCAGCTGGCGGCCGCGCAAGACGCGCCGCGCCTGGCCGGGCTGCTCGCCGCGGACGGCGCGCTCGCCTGGCTGCAGGCCGTGACAGCTTTCAGGTGAGCGGTGCGAACACTGCGGCACGGGCGGCTGCGGCAGCGCGTGTATTCAATGTATGTATGTTATGGTGCAGTGTGCTCTCGCGCGTGTCGCCGCTGGCGTACGCGGTGGCGTCGGCGGCCAAGCGCGCGGCCGTGGTCGGCGCCTCGCTGTTGCTGCTGCGCAATCCGTCCCCGCCGCTCAACCTGGCCGGCATGGCGCTCGCCGCGCTCGGCGTACTCGTCTACAATCGCGCCAAGCTCCAAGCGCGCCAGCAGCAGTCCCACCGCCCGCTACTCCCCGTCTGACCGTCGCCCCCGAACATAATAGATCAATTTACCGTTAATCTAGCACAATTTTTATAACGATTAATCGACGACTCTTTAGTGTTCTATCTGCAGCTGCACATTGAATTCCAATGACCGGTTGAACACGGAACTACGAAACAGCTCCTCGCGATGTAAGCACGCGCCGGCCCGGGCTTCCGGGGCCTGGCCGCCGGCGACTCTGATCTATGTACCTAATGCGACTTGCGGCTAAGTCTTGTACAAAATGCGAATTTATTATAACAATTAAGTGTTTTAAATAGATATTTTTGTTAACATTACGTTTCATTTTCCTCGAAAGTTGTTTGTCACTACTTCAATAACTTTATTTGAAATTAAAATTATAATTCTAATCAAACAGATAATACAAACTATTTATTATAAGATATCAACTTAGTGTCAGGCTGCTCGGCTGCTGCGCTGGTTACTAACATTAATAATTAAGTAAATAATCCGCCATATTGAAATTATCTATGGTACGATCAATACATTTCCTCGCTAAATTCCTGAAGTACTAAGACGTAGCTGACGCTCTAATTATCTATTAACTAACGAAGCGTAAACAGTATTCAACTCCATGTGAGTAAAGTAGAACAATCGGGTGTCGGGTCCTACATAACGCGCCACGATAACAGTACTTGTGAAACCAAAGGCTAACGGCCTGCTCCAATTGCTATCTACTTTTCGGGTAAACAATAACAAGCAAGAAACATATAACTCCAACAAACTTTTAATTAACACGAAGAAACAGCCAACAGCGCATTAATAAATTGACAGCTTTCGGCAGGGGAGCATCTCCTCAGCATACATGAAGATACAAAATATGAGATAGAATTTATACCGTAGTATTATAACCATGTTTGAGTAAATATTTTGTAAACATTTCTGTTTATAGCACGTCACACGTTCAAGTACGGAATACTATGAAACCAGATACATACAGGAACGTTTAGATTATTTGAACTATACGAGTCCCTTGTCGCATGTCCTAAATTTCAAAACACTTCCCTTGGTACATCAGCTTGTATCGGGATGGTTGGCGTTCACGTATCGAGCAAAGTTCGGTTCCGTAGTCACTTGGAGACAAGGCCAAATTAACGTCTAAAAACTTGAGGTGCTCAATAGAGCAAGACAGTATTTCATTCAACGGAGAGCGGCTAAAATCGTCGATGACCAGGTACTTTTCAAACAGCTTGATTCTCTGACATTGCGCTGAGTGAGAAAGATTGAGAGATGTTGCATCTTTATGCATTTTTTACCGAATTTACTATGCGGAATGCTCTGAGGAGTTGTTCTGATTAATTCCACCCGCTGAGTTTAAACATCGTCCATGAAGACAGAATTCAAAATTACATCATTTCAATCAAAAACAGCAATGGCAATCCACCAGTGTGCTTTATGCGACGCACTGCCACTCTGTGGAATATGCCGTCGCTAGCGGAATTTCCACACCGATACGATTTAGGGTCCTATATAAATCAGCGGAAATAACGGAGCGGAGTTAATTATTAAAGCTGCATGGTTTGGCTTCTAAATCGTGTGTACTAGAGATACCACGACGCTGGCAGATTTTACCTAAGAAGCGGTTCCGGTAGCACGTGGTGCACATGTGCTTTTAAATCGTGTGTACTAGAGATACCAGGACACTGGCAGATTTTACCTAGAAGCGGTTCCGGCAGCGCGTGGTGCACATGTACTTCTAAATCATTATTGTACTAGAGATACCAGGACGCTGGCAGATTTTACCTAAGAAGCGGTTCCGGTAGCACGTGGTGCACATGTACTTCTAAATCGTGTGTACTAGAGATACCAGCACGCTGGCAGATTTTACCTAAGAAGCGGTTCCGGCAGCACGTGGTGCACATGTACGTCTGAATCGTGTCTACTAGAGATATCAGGACGCTGGCAGATTTTACCTAAGAAGCGGTTCCGGTAGCACGTGGTGCACATATACTTTTAAATCGTGTGTACTAGAGATACCAGGACACTGGCAGATTTTACCTAAGAAGCGGTTCCGGCAGCACGTGGTGCACATGTACTTCTAAATCGTGTGTACTAGAGATACCAGCACGCTGGCAGATTTTACCTAAGAAGCGGTTCCGGTAGCACGTGGTGCACATGTACTTCTAAATCGTGTCTACTAGAGATACCAGGACGCTGGCAGATTTTACCTAAGAAGCGGTTCCGGTAGCACGTGGTGCACATGTACTTTTAAATCGTGTGTACTAGAGATACCAGGACGCTGGCAGATTTTACCTAAGAAGCGGTTCCGGTAGCACGTGGTGCACGTGTACTTTTAAATCGTGTGTACTAGAGATACCAGCACGCTGGCAGATTTTACCTAAGAAGCGTTTCCGGCAGCACGTGGTGCACATGTACTTCTAAATCGTGTCTACTAGAGATACCAGGACGCTGGCAGATTTTACCTAAGAAGCGGTTCCGGCAGCACGTGGTGCACATGTACTTCTAAATCGTATGTACTAGAGATACCAGGACGCTGGCAGATTTTACCTAAGCAGCGGTTCCGGCAGCACGTGGTGCACATGTACTTCTTAATCGTGTGTACTAGAGATACCAGGACGCTGGCAGATTTTACCTAAGCAGCGGTTCCGGCAGCACGTGGTGCACATGTACTTCTTAATCGTGTGTACTAGAGATACCAGGACGCTGGCAGATTTTACCTAAGCAGCGGTTCCGGCAGCACGTGGTGCACATTTACTTCTAAATAGTGTGTACTAGAGAAACCACGACGCTGGCAGATTTTGAAACTGTCAGAAACGAGTGGCTGTTTCCTTCCAGCGTGTCTCCGTGGCAGCGATAGACGAGTCTACAGCAGACCTGAGAGCGATTCGCCCAGAGTTGCACAAGTAAAAATGTGGCATTTGGTGGAGCTTCCTGGATGGTGTTGGCGGGCGGTTACCATGGCAAAATTTAGCCATCCACACTCTAGAACATCTTTGGCGACTCCCATACATAAACATGGAGACGGGGGAAGCGGGCCAGGCAGCTGTTGCTGTTCAGCCATTTATAAAATCAACCATGGATTGTTAGAGCCAGGGTAAGAAATAATCAATAAAAGTTCCAAAATACAGCGAACTTTAACCTTAAAAAGTTGGAGCGACGGGCGCAGGTCTGCATTGAAGAAAACAACTTGTTATTAATAAATACTAAATTTATTTACATTACAGTAATCTCGTCGTGCATGAGCTCACTTATAACAGACAGTCTTGCTCGGCTGGGGCAGCGCGGACACGTGGCGCCAACAGACAGTATTACGGGCGACACTGACTCCTATCTAGTTATTGTTCTAATTATTTGCCTTTAGACAACTGTTTTGAATAGAGAATGCGCGCAATGGCTTGAGTGTATTGCACTCGGCTGCCCCTGCGAGCGTGGAATAACTAAAGTAAATATGTACGGACCGCTGGCTGTTACAATTCGTCGTGGTCGTCGGCGGGCTCGGCCTCCGCCTCGGTCTCGGGGTCCGCGTCCACGTCGAAGTCTTCCTCCTCCGGCTTGGCGTCGGGCGGCAGTCCCAGGGAGTACTGCAGCATGGATTCGACGGTCTCCGCGAACTCGACGGCTTGGCCCTCCTGCAGCATGTAGCCGGAGCGCAGCGCGGCCGTGCGGTACAGCGTGTTGGCGGCGCGCACGGCGGCCGGGTCCTGGGGGTCCTCCTGGACGCGTCGCAGCAGCTCTAGTATAACAGGGTGCCGTGGATTGATTTCTAGCATCTTCTTCTGGGATAGGTGGTGCTTGCGCTGGGCATCGTCCGCCTAAAAACATTTGTTGTTATTAAACAATTACATTCTTATATTTATTGGTAACAAAATTCTCCATATAAATAAATATTGACCATTCTCAATAAATAAAGAAGTCTTCAAACAATTAGTTATTATGGTGTAGGTGAAAGATCAACACAATAATCTATATTTGGTGTGATTACCATATAAACTTGATATTAGGTCTTTACCTATGAAATAGCCGTTCTTCAGTATTGGCCATTTTAAAGCGAAAAAAAAAAGTTTTGATTGGCTGAGAATTCTAAATTCAAATTAATTTGTTTAAAAACATGAATTTTTTTTTAAAAATTTTTCTTAAAAATGGATACTTTAATAATTCGTGTAATTATGGAATCCGTCGTGGCATCAACGGAAAAAATCACAAACGGCACGTGACATCAACAACGTTTACGGAGAGAACTATACAAACGAACGCACAACCCGTTATTGGTTTGCCCGGTTCCATTCTGGAAATTTTAATTTGAAAAATGAACCTCGTGATCGTCTGGACACTTTGGTCAACAATGATGAATTAAAGGTGATTGTGGAAGCTGATGATACTCAATCTACAGCCGAGCTAGCAGCAGCTTTTGATGTTAACATCAAAACAATATTGGTCCATTTGAGACAAAATGGCAAAGTAAAAAAGCTTGATAGATGGGTGCCCCACGAACTTAACGATCGCCAGCGCAACATACGCGTGAGACATGCCTAGCGCTGCTCTAGAGGCACAGAAATGAAAGAATTTTGAACCGAATTGTTACGTGCGACGAGTGGATTCTGTTCGACAATTGAAAGCGCTCAGCAAGTTGGTTAGATCCTGGTTCAGCACCAAAGCCCTAACCCCCCCACGCAAATGCCCTAAACGAAAAATGACCTCTAGAAAGTTGATGGTCTAGTGCCGGCGTGATTCATTAGTTTTTTACCAAACGGCATGAGCATTACTGCAGATGTGTACTGTGAAGAACAAAGATGGAGAAGCTCGCACAACTGCAACCAGCTTTGGTCAATCGGTCGTCCCCGCTGCTCCTTCACGACCCCATACTGTACAACAGACAGTCTCCAAGCTGCAAGAGTTGGGGTTGGAAGCTCTCCCTCATTCACCGTACTCACCAGACCTTGCACCCACGGACTATTACTCTTTCCAAAATTTGGACAACTTATTAGCGGGAAAAAAATTCAATTCCCGACAGGCAGTACAAAATGCCTTTGAAGAGTTTGTTGCCTCCCGTCCAGCTGATGTCTACAAGAAGGGCATCAACAAACTACCACTGCATTGACAGAGATGCATCGATTACATGGGTGATTACTTTGAATAACGGCAAGTTCATAGGTAAAGAGCTATTATTATGTGATCATCAGATTGATGTTTCTGCCATCTTCATCAATCTTGATAATGAGTCCAAACGAAAGTTGATTCGATATTCAGTGAATCTCAGTGGCCCACTTGGGTGCGTGGGGTACCTTCTGGTGCGCGTTGGAGAGTGCGAGGCGCTCCATGTTGCCGGTCCAACCGAACACGGTGGCTACGAGAGCGGCGGGCGAGCGTGCCAGCCGGCGGGACACGGCAGCGCGCGTCACCCAGGCGCCCAGCTTGTCACTCAGCCAACGGGTCAAAGGCTCAAGTTGTTTTTTCTGAGCCTCCAGAGTTTCCTTTTTCTGTTCACCTGTAAACAAAAAATGCTTGTCATCGATGTGTAACTCCACCATTTAATCTTCACCAGCCAGCTACTACAAGTAGCGACTCGCAGCAGGCATCCTGTGATGCCGTAGTGTTGAGACTGATCAGTATAGAATGTATTACATCGGATGAGGGAAAATAATTATGAGTGACTCTTTGTTTGGGCAAATACTTCTGCCACAGTAATGTAATGCACAGTTGACGTCATTTGCTAGTCAGTAATATATCGACCAAGAAGCATTACCAGTATCCCAAGAATTCTAAAATCCCAAAGAAATTGAGACAAACACTTATTTGGTCAGTTTTCAGCAAGAATATTTTGGCTGCTGTCTTGTTGACATTACATGGTGGAATATAGTTCAGCATACTGACAGGTCGTTCAGTCTATAACAAGAATCACATAATGGTTCCTGATATTTACGTGAATTAAACGGATTTTTGGTTGGCTCGGGAGATCCTGCCACCGCTAGACTGTTATTCATCAAATGAAATTCCAAACCATACATACTATACATACCATACATACTATACATACTACACATACTATACATACCATACATACCACACATACCATACATTCTATACATACCATACATACTATACATTCTTTACATACCATACATACTATACATACCATACATACTATACATACTACACATACTATACATACCATACATACTATACATACCATACATACTATACATACCATACATACTATACATACCATACATACCACACATACCATACATTCTATACATACCATACATACTATACATTCTATACATACCATACATACCATACATACCATACATACTATACATACTACACATACCATACATACCATACATACTATACATACCATACATACTATACATACCACACATACCATACATTCTATACATACTATACATTCTATACATACCATACATACTATACATACTATACATACCATACATACTATACATACCATACATACTATACATACCATACATACTATACATACTATACATACCATACATACTATACATACTATACATACCATACATACCATACATACCATACATACTATACATACCATACATACTATACATACCATACATACCACACATACCATACATTCTATACATACCATACATACTATACATACCATACATACTATAAATACTATACATCAAAACAATATTGGTCCATTTGAGACAAAATGGCAAAGTAAAAAAGCTTGATAGATGGGTGCCCCACGAACTTAACGATCGCCAGCGCAACATACGCGTGAGACATGCCTAGCGCTGCTCTAGAGGCACAGAAATGAAAGAATTTTGAACCGAATTGTTACGTGCGACGAGTGGATTCTGTTCGACAATTGAAAGCGCTCAGCAAGTTGGTTAGATCCTGGTTCAGCACCAAAGCCCTAACCCCCCCACGCAAATGCCCTAAACGAAAAATGACCTCTAGAAAGTTGATGGTCTAGTGCCGGCGTGATTCATTAGTTTTTTACCAAACAGCATGAGCATTACTGCAGATGTGTACTGTGAAGAACAAAGATGGAGAAGCTCGCACAACTGCAACCAGCTTTGGTCAATCGGTCGTCCCCGCTGCTCCTTCACGACCCCATACTGTACAACAGACAGTCTCCAAGCTGCAAGAGTTGGGGTTGGAAGCTCTCCTCATTCACCGTACTCACCAGACCTTGCACCCACGGACTATTACTCTTTCCAAAATTTGGACAACTTATTAGCGGGAAAAAAATTCAATTCCCGACAGGCAGTACAAAATGCCTTTGAAGAGTTTGTTGCCTCCCGTCCAGCTGATGTCTACAAGAAGGGCATCAACAAACTACCACTGCATTGACAGAGATGCATCGATTACATGGGTGATTACTTTGAATAACAGAAATAATAAAATACTTTAAGTTATTTCATACGAAACGGCATGTTCATAGGTAAAGAGCTATTATTATGTGATGTTTCTGCCATCTTCATCAATCTTGATAATGAGTCCAAACGAAAGTTGATTCGATATTCAGTGAATCTCAGTGGCCCACTTGGGTGCGTGGGGTACCTTCTGGTGCGCGTTGGAGAGTGCGAGGCGCTCCATGTTGCCGGTCCAACCGAACACGGTGGCTACGAGAGCGGCGGGCGAGCGTGCCAGCCGGCGGGACACGGCAGCGCGCGTCACCCAGGCGCCCAGCTTGTACATGCCATACATACTATGCATACCATACATACCATACGTACTATACATACCATACGTACTATACATACCATACATACTATGCATACCATACATACTATGCATACCATACATACTATGCATACCATACATACTATGCATACCATACATACTATGCATACCATACATAATTATACATACCATACGTACTATACATACCATACATTCTATACATACCATACATACCATACATGCTATACATACCATACATGCTATACATACCATACATGCTATACATACCATACACACCATACATACCATACACACCATACATACCACACATACCATACATACCATACATGCTATACATACCATACATTCTATACATACCATACATGCTATACATACCATACATGCTATACATACCATACGTACTATACATACCATACACACCATACATACCATACATACCATACATACTATGCATACCATACATACCATACATACCATACATACTATACATACCATACATACTATACATACCATACATACTATACATACCATACATACTATACATACCATACATACTATACATACCATACATACCATACATACTATACATACCATACATACTATACATACCATACATGCTATACATACCATACATGCTATACATACCATACATTCTATACATACCATACACACCATACATACTATGCATACCATACATACTATACATACTATATATACCAAACATACTATACATACTATATATACCAAACATACTATACATTCTATACATACCATACATGCTATACATACCATACGTACTATACATACCATACATTCTATACATACCATACATGCTATACATACCATACATACTATACATGCCATACATACTATACATACCATACACACCATACATACTATGCATACCATACATACTATGCATACCATACATACTATGCATACCATACATACTATGCATACCATACATACTATGCATACCATACATACCATACGTACTATACATACCATACGTACTATACATACCATACGTACTATACATACCATACATGCTATACATACCATACATACTATGCATACCATACATACCATACATGCTATACATACCATACATTCTATACATACCATACATACTATACATACCACACATACCATACATTCTATACATACCATACATTCTATACATACCATACATACCACACATACCATACATACCACACATACCATACATACCATACATTCTATACATACCATACATACTATACATTCTATACATACTATACATACCACACATACCATACATACCATACATACCATACATACCATACGTACTATACATACCATACATACTATACATGCCATACATGCTATACATACCATACACACCATACATACCATACACACCATACATACCACACATACCATACATACCATACATGCTATACATACCATACATGCTATACATACCATACATACTATACATACTATACATACCATACATACCATACATACTATACATACCATACATACTATACATACCATACATACCATACATACCATACATACTATACATACCATACATACTATACATACCATACATACTATACATACCATACATACTATACATACCATACATACTATACATACTATACATACCATACATACTATACATACCATACATACCATACATTCTATACATACCATACATACTATACATACCATACATACTATACATACTATACATACTATACATACCATACATACTATACATACCATACATACTATACATACCATACATACTATACATACCATACATACTATACATACCATACATACTATACATACCATACATACTATACATACCATACATACTATACATACCATACATACTATACATACCATACATACTATACATACCATACATACTATATATACCAAACATACTATACATACCATACATACTATACATACCATACATACTATACATACCATACATACTATACATACCATACATACTATACATACCACACATACCATACATTCTATACATACCATACATACTATACATTCTATACATACCATACATACCACACATACCATACATACCACACATACCATACATACTATACATACCATACATACCATACATACTATACATACTATACATACCATACATACTATACATACCATACATACTATACATACCATACATACTATACATACCATACATACTATACATACCATACATACCATACATACTATACATACCATACATACTATACATACTATACATACTATACATACCATACATACTATACATACCATACATACCATACATACTATACATACTATACATACTATACATACCATACATACCATACATACCATACATACCATACATACTATACATACTATACATACTATACATACTATACATACCATACATACTATATATACCAAACATACTATACATACCATACATACCATACATACTATACATACTATACATACTATACATACCATACATACCATACATACCATACATACCATACATACTATATATATACTATACATACTATACATACTATATATACCATACATACTATATATATACCAAACATACTATACATACATACTTATATATAATATATAATATAATATATATAATATATATACATATATATATATATATATACATATATATATACTATATATATATATATATATAATATATAATATATAATATAATATATATAATATAAGGAAAATATAATATATATAATATAATATATATATATACATATATATATATATATATATATACATATATATATATAATATAAGGAAAATATATATAATATATATAATATAATATAATATAAGGAAAATATAATATATAATATATAATATATATAATATATATAATATATATATATATATAATATATATATATATACATATATATATATATATATAATATAAATATAAGAAAATATATATATATATATAATATAAGGAAAATATAATATAAATATAAGAAAATATATATATAATATATAATATAAATATAAGAAAATATATATAATATAATATATATATATAATATATATATATATATAATATATATATAATATATAATATAATATATAATATAATATATAATATAAATATAAGAAAATATATATAATATAATATATATATATATAATATAAATATAAGGAAAATATAATATAATATATATATAATATATATAATATATAATATAAGAAAATATATATATATAATATATATATATAATATATAATATAATATATATAATATAATATATAATATAATATATATATAATATAAATATAAGGAAAATATAATATAATATAATATATATATATATAATATAAATATAAGGAAAATATAATATATAATATAATATATAATATAATATATATATATATATATATAATATAATATATATATAATATAAGGAAAATATATATATATAATATAATATATATAATATATAATATATATATAATATATATAATATAAGGAAAATATATATATATATAATATATATATAATATATATAATATAAATATAAGGAAAATATAATATAAATATAAGAAAATATATATATATAATATATATATATAATATATATATAATATATATAATATATAATATAATATATATAATATATACTCGGGCAGCGAGGCCAGGCAGTACTCGTCCACCGCCTCCGTCAGGAACAGCACCTCGTAGCCCGCGCGCACCAGACGTTCGGCGAACGGTGATTTCTCGACCTGCACACCATTACAACAAAATTTATTTTCCGTAAATGATTTTTTTATATGATATTACAATTGAGAAGCGAGCACTCTTGATGCTATGTGACTCTGGCCATGATGTCCACTTTTGATGAAAACACTATTGACTGGTGCCTCGGAGACTCCCACTCGCCAGGCGAACAGTCTTCAGGTTCTCAGCGAGTACAAGTGTTTTTAGAGCGCACCTCGGCCCGGCTGGAGCCCGCGATGTAATAGATGTGACTCTGGTGCGGCTTCATGCGCGCCACGTAGTCGGCCAGGAACGTCATCTCCTGCGAGCTCGACGAGTGGAAGCGAAGTAGCTTCGCAAGGCGGGACCGGTTGCTCGGGTCCTCCATTACTCCCAACTTGATGCTAGAAACAAGTGGGCAGATAAAAAACTTGAACATGTGTGTGTCAAGTCTCAAAGTAAATTAACTGTACCAAAGGTGTCTAGCAACATTTATATAAATCAAGACTGTTACTTGGTAGAGTACTCCTTCCAGAAGTGTTCATACTCGTCGTCGGGGATCTTCTTGAGCATGTCAAGAGCCTTGCGCACCAGCTTCTTCTTGATGATCTTGATCAGCTTATGCTGCTGCAGAGTCTCGCGGCTCACGTTCAGCGGGAGGTCGTCCGAATCCACGATGCCCTACCGCAATCATTCTATTTAACTACGTCATGTACAGTTCCTGTTACATTACGACGAACTCGATAAACATACATGTCTATACACATAGTCTAGTTATAAACTGACTATAGAAATAATAATATAATGTACAATTAGGTAAAGGCGAGATGTACCTGGATGAAGGCGAGGTAGTTGGGCATGAGGTCGTTGAACTCGTCGGTGATGAAGACCCTTCTAACGTACAGCTTAATGTGGTCGGTCTTGGTGCCGTAGCGGTTGAAGCTGTCGGTGGGCTGGACTCGCGGCACGAACAGTAGCGCACGGAATGTCACCTCGCCCTCGGCGACGAAATGCGCCCTGGAATACAAACGCGTCCGCGACTTGTAGCTTGGGAGCTGGAGACGCCAGCGAGAGAAGCTGGACCATTGTTATTATTTCCAATAGTTACTCCATGCCACCAACAAAACAGTCCGCAACTCAATCTGACTTTAAAGTCTGAGGCTGCTAAGAATTGAAGCAAGATAATAATAGTAGTAGTAGTAATAATAGTAAAAGTAAATAATAATAGTACCTGGCGAGGGGCGCGGAGGAGTCCTTGGTGAGGCTCTTGTAGAACTGCGCATACTCGTCGTCAGCCACCTCGCTGGGCTTGCGCGTCCAGATGGGCTTGTTGTCATTCATCAACTCCCAGTCCCACACCGTTTTCTCAGTCTTCTTCGGCTCGCTCTTTTCCTCCGCCGCATCTTCAACCTAATTAACGTAAGAAATAACAAATGTAAAGCTGCTATAGTCCAAAATTATACATCTAGAATCCCTAAGGACATTAACAAGTTTATTTATTTATTATTAAGGTAACCAACAGCGTTTTTTTACAAACTTAAAAAACTATATGTGAAATAAATGTGTCGTAGATATACAGAAATAGATCCAAACATAGGAAGTGTTATTTACCAACTGTTGCATTAGCTTCGTCTCTCAATTGGGATTTACTGCCGGTAAAACAAGTCCACTTAATAACAAACTTGAATAGACTATGTCCTCAGGCGATATGGAAGACAAATCACGACAAATGGTATAAATAAACATTTTATTTAATGTTTTATTATTATGTACAGGATCGAACCGAGGTTTGTTACCAGTGCAGTGAGAGAACAAAGTTTTAACACAAAATGAAGCTACACGTACACAAGGTTACTGGTCGTCAGGTGAACAGCTACACATAGCTTGGGCACAGTTCATAATCTCAGCCTGGTACTCCGCAATCAAATATATTGTGTATTATTAGAGTGAAGACAATCCGAGTGACGACGACAGTAAGAAGCAAGTGTTTGCACAAGTACACACCTGAGCATCCTCATCCTCATCTGCCTCGGGCTGGTCCTCGACAGCTTCCTCCACGGTCTCGGTACGAGAGGCCCACATGTAGATGGGGAAGTTAATGAACTGCGAGTACTTCTTGACCAGCGAACGGATCGTGTCGGGTTGCAGGTAGTCGGCCGCCTCCTCCTTCATCTGCAGCCTGCAACGTGGCCCACAACACCACTACAGTACAGCAACCAGTTAGCATTAGACCTACGCATAAATTACTTGGTGCTTACTGTGGATGCACAAAACATACAATTCAGTATATAGCTGTACTATAACCCGGCAGGACTAGCAACAATCAGCCATTAGCGTTTTGAATTTACTTTTGCACAAATTGAAGAGTAGCTAGTATTCCTCCCAGCAGCACCGATACAGACAAATGCACTAGCTAGTAATGCTCCCAGCAGCACGGATACAGACAAATGCACTAGCTAGTATTGCTCCCAGCAGCACCGATACAGGCAAATGCACTAGCTAGTATTGCTCCCAGCAGCACGGATACAGACAAATGCACTAGCTAGTATTGCTCCCAGCAGCACGGATACAGACAAATGCACTAGCTAGTATTGCTCCCAGCAGCACGGATACAGACAAATGCACTAGCTAGTATTGCTCCCAGCAGCACGGATACAGACAAATGCACTAGCTAGTATTGTTCCCAGCAGCACGGATACAGACAAATGCACTAGCTAGTATTGCTCCCAGCAGCACGGATACAGACAAATGCACTAGCTAGTTTTGCTTACAGCAGCATGGATACAGACAAAAGCACTAGCTAGTATTGCTCCCAGCAACATGGATACAGACAAAAGCACTAGCTAGTATTGCTCCCAGCAGCACGGATACAGAGAAATGCACTAGCTAATGTTATATAGTTTAATGTTTGTAAATACATGATTACAAACAATTTAACCTTCTAAAATTCTTCTTTGCGTTTTGCAAGGTACCATTAAATTCAATCAATTGTTGAAGTATTCCAGTGCAAGCGCAAGAGTTTACATTTGATTAATAGATGTGTGTGCCATTTTGTTGGACCACTTGTAGGAAGTAACATAATGCCATTGATATAGACATTTTGTTGGACCACTTACTGGCCACTTGTAGGAAGTAACATAATGCCATTGGTATAGACATTTTGGTACTTGTAACTGCGACAAGCAGTGTTGACAGTCCTCTCTTGATGTTACACTGACCTAACACTACCTAAAGAATTCTGAAGACACTGAAACAGAAAATCTGAGGGTGCAAGGTCAGGGCTATATGGTGGATGCATTAACACTTTCCAATTATGTATAACATAACCCATTATGCTATAATCCACTGTCTTGCCTTGTGGACAGGCAACAGCAATTGTATGGGATATACTCTCGTGGCACAACCTACAAGAACACCATAACGTTACTGCGTGTGCAGTGATTCATATTGAAGTGTTAATAAAATATCTAATAATTGTACAGGTTACTGAGCACACCGGCCACACGCGTGCCCCGTGGGCATTGCTGAAGAGCATTAAGGCTATGATATACGCACGTGATGTGCGTGCCGCGCCTGAGGGTGTCGCCGCGCGGGTCCGGCGCGATGCTGAAGGCGCTGGCGTCCGACTCCCAGAAGTGCTGCGTGTCGTTGTTGTGCTTCGACACCACCGTCACCTTGTCGGCCACCAGGAACGCGGAGTAGAAGCCCACGCCGAACTGGCCGATCATGTCGTTCATCTCTTGTGAGTTTGTCTGTGGGCCACAGTGAACACTACGCATCAGACAGTTTCCGTAACCTACACTCCGTTCACCGTCCACACGCCCGCATCCACGACCGAGCTACCTCTGTGGAGAACAGCGCTTCTCGTCCAGTACACAAGAAATTATTACGGAATAAATTATTTGAAATATTTTCTTAACCGAACATCTTTTGCGATTTTCAAACGAAAATCTTTAATATCTTTACATTCCTTATATTTGTGCTCCACGGCAAATTCAAATAATTACCTTTTCCGAATCCTGCATCTTGGAGAGGAAATCAGCAGTGCCGGACTTGGCGATAGTGCCAAGGTTATTGACCAACTCGTGTCGCGTCATGCCGACACCCGTGTCGATGATGTGAAGCAGCCGTTTTTCCGGCTCCGCCTTGATGCGGATACTGAGATCCGGGTTCGCGTCCAGCACTTCCCGGTCGGTGAGTGACAGCAGGCGGATCTTATCCAACGCATCGGATCCGTTAGAGATCAACTCACGTAAGAATATCTGCAACAGATTCACCGTTTATTGTCAACATTGTATGTGAACGTATCGCTGACCTGACGCAGTGAGAATAATATCCTCAGGTTGTGGCCGTAGGGCTCAGCCGCCGCAGCCGGCGGTGGGGCTGACATCGTATAACACGGGTGTCAAGTTAGCGATCATTATAATAAAGTGTACACACGTCCGAGCCGCACCTCCTTGTTCCTGTACAGCGAGTTAATGATGAGCTTCATCATGCGGTTGACCTCGGTCTGGAAGGTGAAGTTCTGCGCGCGTTCGCGCAGTTCCCTCATCTGCGCCACGCTCAGGCCGTCCGGCGAGATAGCCTCCTCCTCACGCAGCACCGTCTCCGCATCTGTGGACACGCGCACGTTAGAGCCGGTGATGGAAAACAATAATTCGGCGTCTCATGCAATAACCTGGAGTACGCCCAACAGTAGACATGGCGTGGGTCGTCTCGTCTGCCTGCAGGAGTCCTCCAATGCAAGTTTAAGCTGAAGTGTATCAGAACCCAGTGGATCTATGTAATGACTGCAAGTTGTTACGTATAGCCCTGTCCTTCATATTAGTTACACATTCACTGATGTAATGCACTCAACAGTTACGGCGAAGGGATGCGCGCGCCGCTCGCGACCGGTCGCCACGGCAACGTGGCCTCGATTGTTGGTTACGAGCAACTCGATCCACAAGGGAATAACATGTCACGTGAGGCGATGGGCGCGGAGCCGCTGGAGCAGCGCAGTGCGGAGGCTGCGGAGCAAGTGCGCCGGCCGTCAGTGCCTCCGCGCTCCTTTAAGCTGCGCTTTGCTGCGCAGCGCGAGGCGGGCCGCTCCACCGTGTCCGCCACGAGGCCGCTGGCGTTGCGTAAGTGTTTTCCTGGATTGTTGTATTCAGTACAGAAGTGGATTGCAAGCAACACGAGCGAGTCTGCCGCGTGATCGGTGTACCACCGTCAGGGTCACCTTCATGTGGCGCGACGGTGTTCATGCATCAGTAAATTTGTCGACAGCGGCTCGGGTCACCGACAAGTTCTACGCGCGCGCGGGGCCGGGGCGGGGCGGAGCGGAGGACGAGGGGGCCGTGGAGAGGGCCCTGGCGCGGGTACAAGAGAGCTTCGCGTGCGGCCCGCGCGACCGCTACCCGCGTCCGGTCACCACTGCCCAAGAGTATGTATTTTCAACTAGATACCAACAGTATCGCAACCGCTGGGACTACAGGTCTCGAAGTGGACAAAGCTCTAACTGCACGAGTGGGTCGACTCGGCTGGGTAAGACCACGCTTTCCGGAAAACCAATGCAAAATAAAATTAACCCTTGAGCAGGATACTCCGCACACCATGTTTTACTTTTGTCTCTTCGCCTCCGGCTTCTCTCTGTATATGGGACATGTCAGCCAAACTCCTTCAGACTTTCGAGTATGCTTAGGAAGACAGTAATTGAATTTAATTTGCAGGTACGGGTGGTGGTGTGGGGTATCGGATAAGTCCAATGCGGCGGGGGCGGGGGGCCGGCACCACATTCGGGACTCGGCGTGGCTGCGCACGCGCCTCCGGCTGTTGGCGCCGGACGCGGCCTTCAAGCGTCGCTAGTTCTGTAATGCGATGCCTAACGCAGATTGGTGCAAAACTTATATACTATGTGAAAATTCTAAAAATAAATCTAAATCTAAAAATAAATTTGTTGTTGCCCTGTGTGCTCACCTGCCACTGTACGTCCATAAACAAACAAAGCTAACCCATCCAATAAGTCAATACACATCATTTGCTAATGGACTCTGTTTATTTGATTAATAAATTTTTAAAAAAATTGTTCACACCTACAGCAATTCCGTAGAAAGAGAACACTCCATGGAGCTTTGTAGTTTGCTGTGCATTCATGACAAAATGACATCTATTGCCTCTGATGATGCTTTGACTTGTCTGTGTATAGCTATACAACTTCAACTCCAAACAAATTCAAACACCAGTCACTACAGATTGTTGTTACACGTGTGCCTCCTGGCCTCAACCAAGTACCAACCTTCCTTGACAACATGTTTCAAATATATTTACAAGTGTTTTAACAACAGAATAGGCTTTATGGAACCTCTTGCCACCAATTGTCAAGTTGTGCACTGCTCCCCAGGTTGGTCCGAGTCCTACATATATAATTTATTTCAACTTTATATTAAAGAGTACAGTCTGGAGCTGGTAGCGCTGCTCATGCAAACCACTTTGCCTAGTAGAACATTATGTGAAAAATTTGAATTTCAATAAAACAAGTGATGAACCAAAAAAACCTATAATTGCTATGGCAACCTTAAACACAAAACTTACTGGTAATCTCACAAAAACCATGACACTGCATTGTCACCAAACATTATCCAATGGGCCCTCCAATGTCTGAGAAATAATGGAAGGTGCCCCATCAGGAGACACACCTCCCAGAGTTAATGATAGACTTAAGTCTCGGAGCAAGTTAGTGCACAACAATTTTGGTGAAAATAATCACAATAACAGTCTCTTGTTACACAACTAATACTAACTGCAGGATGAATGGGTCAGCTTGACCGGGATAGGGGCATGCCCTCACAAAATATTGGTGTGAAATAGCAGCATATTGCTGTTGTGTTTCATCTGGTGAGTGAAGGGATCCGGTAACCTTTATTGCTGGTGACGAGGCATTCCATCTCAGTCCTCAAGAGTGACAATGCATCTGTATTATGATTCCTTGTCAAGGATGAATGTAGATGTCATGGGCCACAGGAGTCACTTAACATCAGGTGAACTGTGTGCTTGTTTGTAACTCTCAATGAAATAAAAATTAAAAAAAAAACTTAAATAACAGTTTGAGCAAAATTCTTTTATTCACTTTTTTATTGAGCTAAAAGGCTCAATAAAAAAAGTGAAAGTAGAGTAAATTTAAGCAAAATATAAATAAAAATCCCCTGAAATATTTCGCCATAAAGAATCATCTGCCAAAATTACTCAATTTGATTCTCTTTTTGCTATCCTAAGTTCTGAGTATGAAGTTGCTACAGCTCATTGTTGTCTTATAGGGTTTTTTTTTGTTATAGGTGGCAAATGAGGATGTGACCCACCTGATCACCAAGTAATCACCATTTTTTTTGCTTACTGTAACTTTGTCAGCCTGTAAGAAAGGGAAGGAGGCTATTTTCCTAGAATTGTGTAAGCTGTATCAGTTTGGAAAATATGATAGTTATGATGATATTATGATAGACGGCTAATTCAATGTAGACTTCAACAATTCCCAACAAAACATTTGGTGACCCATCAACCGTTATGACGGTGAGGATGAAATTTTATATTGTTATTTTTTGACAGCTAAACTCACTTCCTCAGGGCACTCATCAAATGCAGTAAAAATATAGAGATGTGACAAATGCTCGAAAAGAACAAGGATGATGAGTGTCATGTTGCTATTAAATTAAATTTAATGTGATATATTAAAATGAAATCCCAGTAAAGTGTATGAAATTTATCATTACAATATGTCTGAGAGTATACTTAGTTTCCGAATAAAACAGACTAAATTATGTTTTTACAGAAAATTTTTAGCTGTTTTTTGATATTTAAGACTTAAGTAGCTAGAAAATGGAATAAGATAGTGCCATGAGCCAACCTGTACGAGAACCTTCGCGCGACGCGCCGAGATCGGCGTCCACGGTTACTTCCTCGACGGTGCCGACGCCAACTCCCTCCGCTTGAGCGCGGGACCATCCTAAAAAATAAACCATCAAAATAAAAAAGATAAACATATTCCCTGATCTTAAACACAATTACATTTTTAAAATAGTTTTTAATCCCTAAATTATATTAAAAAAAAATCCTAATTGGATAAAAGGTAGTGGAAAAATGCTATAAACATGTTAATAGCCAATATTGACGACGGGTGAAAATATCCAGAGATGCAACGTAGACAACGAAATGAGTGCATTAAAGCTTACCTGAAAGGAACAGGACTCCCAACGACAGCAATAAAAAGTAATTCATAGTCTTATAATCTTTAAATAACATTGTGGTATAGAACTATAGTAAGTTAAAACTAATAAAGCCGGCAAAAGCCGACGACGTCTGTAATCACAAGTATATAGTTTGCTAGCAACAACCGAACTACCATTGAAATCGGCGATTCTGTACTCCCTAGCCTCGTTGCGAACACAACAAAGCGCAAACTTTAACTTACAGGTTTTTTTACAATTGGTCAAATCTATGCTATGTGTCAAAACTAACCAATCACAGAGAGCCACGACAGAAAATCATCTAATAGAATAAAAGTTAATACAAATGTCTCTTTTCCATTGGACTAATCCGGATGTTTAACTACGATTATCAGTGCTGCTAGTGTTAGTTAAATATCTAATCGTTGAACAAGAGGTTTATAATAAACTATAGAGAATCTTTTGAAATAATATATGTCAAAAGGAAAAAAAAATGAGATAAGAACATGAATTTGTAAATAACAATAAAGAAAATCAACATTGTATATAAAATATTGCTATTGTTTATCTATCACAATATAAGATATATAATATGTTGGCTATATTGGATTTCTTTTATTCGTGAATATATATATCAATAATAATAAATGATTATTATTATTGATATTTATGATATCGTAATTTAATCTGGAAAATTTTAAACAAATAATCCACGCAAAATGACAAAAACGCAATATCAGAGATATCCGCAGAGGGTTTCACTACAAACTTAAAATCTAGCATCTCGAGACCTCGAAGTCAGCTTTGTTTTTTCATACCGAGGCGCAGATATGTTCTCTGACTAACACCTCATATCTCTGTACTGAGTACGAATTGGAGCATACATGTTGTTCTATAGAGTAAAAAGGATCTTTTTTTAGATTATTATATTAAAAATACAGAGGAAATCTTAGTATTTTGTGTAGTACTAGTATATTTAAATTTGAGATTCAATAATATTACTATGTTAAATGCTGTGATAAAATTGCAGATAGAACAATACGCATTCGAAATCTTAGTTAAAATCAAATTATGATCGTTCTTGAAAAAAGATAAACTCAACAATAAAATGGTTTGTGTAAGCTGTCAGATATACAGAGTTGAGGTAAGATATCAAATGGGTCGGCAACCGAAAAAGTGTACGAAATTAAGAGTGTCAAAGAAGTGAGCTAATGAGAGAGAAACATCCCAGTTTAGTATTTTTTATAAATAAAATAGTTATTGACGGCATCGAAGGTAAATGGTAAATTCTTAACATAATGAGTAGTCAATATTTATAGTGCCGTAACCTAAAAATATAGATAAACTTTCTTAAAAATTTTGCCCTTCGTACTTCTAAACTCCGTAGTGGAGACACTGCCTGTCATATAAAGTTATAGTAATATATTCTTTGACCTCCTTGTCTTTGCTGCTTGTTGAACTTGACACTGACAGTATTCGATGTCAATATCAATTATTGCAGAGTATGTGTTTTCAAATAATTGTAAGGAACTTGACACGGCCGTTATAAGTTTTACTTTCTAAGAGAATTTTAAGAGGAATACTTGCAATTTGGAAATATTACAGTATAAATTAATGTCATGGACGAAGGAAAGTCACCATGCATAGTAACGTCGAAACGAAATATTAAATATCGAAAAAGTTCATGGAGTGTCTATGATTTCGAAGTATGGAGCGGGGAACTTTTATGTCGTGCTGCTGTGTTAAAGATGGAAGACTCCGTAATGTTGTGGCTGGGATCCAGTCAACCAGAATTGGGGGAGGTAGCGCTCGGCATGCCCACACCGACCGAAGGGCGCGATGCCCTCAGCAGCTCGCTGCTTGGTGCGGAGCTCGGCGCGGCGCCATTCGCACGCCAGCTGGCGCTCGCGCTCCGGCAGCCTGTGTACGTTTGTTGTGGCGCAAACTTCGACAGGTTCACTGCGCCCCTCGTTGCTCGAGGCCTTATTGCTGAGATTAAAAGCAGGCCCGAGCGTTTTTGATATGCAGTTATATTACAGAAGTAACTCAGTCACACATTCTTTTTGCTTAAGAATAGGAGAGTATAGTCCTAAACTTTAGAAATAAGTGTGTTTTGTTAATTAAAATAATATTTACTTGTGCAAAAATATCTTACTCTTTATTTTACCTTTTCCATCTGATGTTTTTACTGAGATATCAATACAGTTTTGTGAAAGAACAGTAAGGAATGCTATTAATACTATTTAATTATTTTTTTTAATACTTAATAATTGCTTGCAGTGTAAAAGGTGGACTTAATGCCTAGAGACATTTTGCTTTTCTATCAGTCAACTGCATTTTAAATAGTAATAGGTCAAACGTTTTCTTGCATAATTGGAGAAAAAAAGAAAAAAGTAGATTTAGGGCATACAATATTATATTTAATAAATATTATACTAAACAATAATATGTATATACCACTAAACAAATTGATGTAGAAAGAAAAAATGGCATAAGCTGATGGAAGAGGTCAGAAAAGTACACATTTTGCAGATAAAATATAAGATGTCTTCTTACATTGGAGGAAAGCCTGTCGCAGTCATGGCAACAGTGGCTGACAGAAAGCCTATATGATGAACATACCCATCATCAACTCTCAACTCTGCTCAATGTTTTTCATGACAATTGTTAAATGGTGGATATGAACCCTGACCTAAAATTTTGAAGAAGTAGATTGTAACCTAAAGTATCAGGTTATTGGTGCTACAGTTTTGAAAGTTACCAGTTGTCACTTGAGTATTGGTGGGCATGCTAAGTATTGGTGGGACGCTGAGTATTGGTGGGATGCTGAGTATTGGTGGGACGCTGAGTATTGGTGGGACGCTGAGTATTGGTGGGATGCTGAGTATTGGTGGGACGCTGAGTATTGGTGGGACGCTGAGTATTGGTGGGACGCTGAGTATTGGTGGGACGCTGAGTATTGGTGGGACGCTGAGTATTGGTGGGCAGAGTCCTCTTATTATAATATGAGCCATAGCAGAGGTTCTAACATTCCAAAATATATCAAAATGTATCATATACTGACAAATGTAAAATATTTATCATGTATAAAATTTATCATATATAAATAAACACTGCAGGTTGTAATTTAGGGATTTCACAAGGCAATGAAGGCACTGACAGGCTACAGAGTTTGTTTTTTGTCTTCTTTTTCCTTTTTAAAATTGATAATTCTTAGGCTTGTTGGCCACCAGCCACCTCTCTAATACTATTGAAGGCATGTGGTGTCATGTAATTTATAAGATATCATCCCAATCTAAATATTACTTTTATGTATAGTACTGAATGACCTTAGAGTTACAATTTATTTTATAACTATTTCAGAACAAGTTTAAACAAACAGTAAGTTTTTATTACACTACAACCTGTGGATTCTGGTGTTATTTGAGTTGCTTGAGCTAGTTTAGCTCTAGCTAGAGCGAACATAACATATTATTATCCATATCTAGAAATATATATTTATATTCCTAGATATACATAAGATAGTTCCTAATAAATATATTTATATTAGGATCATGTGACGTAGGACGCAAGCCTTCTCGTCTGCGCCATCTGGCGGGCGCGCACCGGCGGGGCCGCGTCGCCGCCAGGTGGCGCTAGGCGACGCACGTTTATTGAAGCAGGCACTCGGAGCGACCACCTAGATAGGATATCGGAGGTGACAAACGAGCACCTGTCGCTGAACCATTCGTGGTACAGCTAACAGAAACAAGCGGTGGCGTGGCCAGTAAATGTGCGCGCTCCGTCGCTCACGGCTGCCGCCCGGGGGAGTATCCGGCACTTGACCGTTGAGGAGTCCACATCGATACGAAACACCCGTGTAATCCTCAAATGATTATTCTCGTTGTGGAGGACGGTATCCGTCTGTGGCAAACGGTTGTCTAATAATATCGCGCGCGCACATGCACATGCGCTGACATACACAGAGCGGCCAAGACTGTAGGATGGAAAACAAAAATATTAGACGAAGACACATTCCGCATTGCCATAACATGGAAAGAGAATATGCAGTGCGAAGGCAGTAGCGTTGAAGAACTAGCAGAGAACACTATGAAGAGGGTGCACAAAGGCTAGAAGACTTGCGCAACGTCCTCGGAAGAAGCAATCCTACCTGTGCTGCAACCTGAATATAAGGAACTACGAGCAAAACTTAAAAAGGCCATCAAATGCCAGAAAAAGACCACATGGGTAGAACTACTAAAGTAAGTAGAAAATACCCTTAGGGAAGATCGTACACTACCGTCATGACAAAGCTCAAGAGAAGGTCCTGGGAACAGCCAACTGACGCGGACCAATTAAAAAATATCGTAACAACATTGTTCCCACAACAAAAACAACAGGGCTACAAGGCGAACGGTGCCATTATTGAAACTCCAAGCGTTACGAGCAGCGAACTCATTGTATCCTGTAAGAAGATAGAGAATAAGAAGGCCCCAGGAATGGATCGGATTCCTAATATAGACTTTAAGAAATGGAGGATCCACAACCGTTCCTGGATCTATACAACAGATGCCTTCAGGAAGGAAAATTCTCAAGGGTATGGAAAAAGCAGAGACTAGTACTCATACTCGAAGGGCAATTGCCGTTGGCTTATCGTTCCTTATGTATTATATATAAGGATACAGCAGGAAACGTACTGGAGCGTATTTATCTATAACAGAATGGAAAATGCGATATGCCAGTTAATACAGAACAACCAGTACGGTTTTCGAAGAGCAAGATCTGCTCTGGACGCAATAGAGCGGGTAATAAACACTGCTAAGAATGCTACGAAGGGCGGACGCTGCAAAGGGGGAAGTGAAAACTACCTATTAGTGGCATTAGACATCCAAAACGCCTTTAAGTCGGCAAGATGGGATAACATCTGCGAGGCCATGGATAGACTGGAAGTACTCACATACCTTAAATGTATCATAAAGAGCTACTTGAATGATAGAACGCTCCTTTACGACACGGAAAATGGACCTGAGGTGTACAAAGTTACGGGAGGAGTTCCACAAGGATCAGTGCTCGGACCGCTATTGTGGAACATCATGTATGACGGACTGCTGAGACTGAAATTATCGGGCGGAGCCGAACTAACTGCTTTCGCGGGCGATGCCAAGGGTGCAAAACACATCGAAGAAATACTCAGAATATTTGAAGAAACCTACCGTCTTATACAGCAATGGATGGAATCAGCTTACAACTAGCCCAACATACGACAGAGGCACTACTAATCACAAATCGCAAAAAAGCCGAAAGGATTACTCATGGGCATGGCGACGAAGTTCATCACCTCTCAAACACGTATCAAGTACCTAGGGGTAATTCTAGATTCCAGGTTAAGCTACAACTCCCAGGTGGAGCATACTGTAATAAAAATTTCAGGGTTGACGGCCGCTTTTGCAAGACTCATGCCCAACTTTGGAGGGCCCCGACAAAATAAGAGGAAAATGACTAATGACCATACATTTACTTGCACAAGAGAGAAGAGCCTTGTTCGGCCTTAGGAAAGAAACTAAAACAACCCGGACCAAAGTTCTAGAATCGGACCGAAGACTAAATGGGAGAAATAAACTAAAGGACGATGGACACACAGGCTGATTATTCAGGTGGAGTAGTGGGTTAACAGCAGACATGGGGAGGTTAATTTCTATCTGACACAATTACTGACAGACTGCGGATGCTATCGCGCATATCTCGATCGCTTTGGTCTCTAGATCTCCCCGGACTGCCCTCACGGGTCTGCCCGCGATACAGAAGCGAACGCGAAGAGCGGAAGCATTAGGGACCATAACGGTGGAGAAACTAGTGCAGACCATGCTAGAGTCTGAAGATGCATGGAACCAAGTAAGCTATTATGCTGCAAGGTGCTAATAGCAATAAGACACAATGAGCGAGAAAGTCGCAAGGCCTGAGGATTGAGGAAAAGCAATGATTGCTAGACCACCCTCACGTAGTAATACTTAACGGTGGTCCCGTGGGGTGTTCATAAAGTCTTTTAAGTTTTTTAGTCTATATCACCCCTAACCACCAGGGATTGAGTCCGACACTCCGCGCGGAAAGGCGTTTTTTACCTCCATAAACAAAAAACTACATACACACAATAAAGTGATTGTACTACATACACACAATATAGTGATTGTGATTGTACTACATAAACACAATATAGTGATTGTACTACATAAACACAATATAGTGATTGTACTACATACACACAATATAGTGATTGTACTACATAAACACAATATAGTGATTGTAATACATAAACACAATATAGTGATTATTGCTACATAAACACAATATAGTGATTATTACTACATAAACACAATATAGTGATTGTACTACATAAACACAATATAGTGATTGTACTACATAAACACAATATAGTGATTGTACTACATACACACAATATAGTGATTGTACTACATAAACACAATATAGTGATTGTACTACATAAACACAATATAGTGATTGTACTACATACACACAATATAGTGATTGTACTACATAAACACAATATAGTGATTGTACTACATACACACAATATAGTGATTGTACTACATAAACACAATATAGTGATTGTACTACATAAACACAATATAGTGATTGTACTATAAACACAATATAGTGATTATTACTACATACACACACAATATAGTGATTGTGATTGTACTACATAAACACAATATAGTGATTGTACTACATAAACACAATATAGTGATTGTACTACATAAACACAATATAGTGATTGTACTACATAAACACAATATAGTGATTGTACTACATAAACACAATATAGTGATTGTACTACATAAACACAATATAGTGAGTGTACAACATAAACACATCCGCTGTTTTGTGCAAACGTCAGTCAATTAGACATTTTACAATCCCGTCAAAATTCATTCGCAGACTCCACACTGGAGTTCTATTCTTGGACTTAGTAAAAGTGTTCAACCGTCGTTGGTATTACGGCCCATATATAAGTTGTATGAGGTCGGCGTCTCAGATGGACTCGTCCCAATCATACGAGATTAACAAGAAACTGGGAGCTCTCCCTAACCCGCCAAGTGGGTGCGCTCGGCGTAACATCGCATTTCTCTCCTGGTCTCCTATCCGCTCCTAAAAGTCAAGTTCTTCATGAGGCACTGAACACACAGCACACAGCGGCATCTCAGTCCATACGATTAGAAGTATTTGTTGCACCGTATCTTCCTCAGCGACAGTTGCAAAAAAATCTTGTCAAATGTGACCTTTGTGACAAAGCCAACCCTGCGTACTGGAATGTCCAGGATTCATCAGTAAATGTTTTCTTCACATTCTTTACGCAATCAACGTAATATTCATATTCCTTAAGCGAAAAAACACTTGTTTGTGGACACAAATAAACCTTTCAATAAGATATTAAGACAATAATTCAAAATTGATACTCGATTTAGAACCTTTTTAACATATCGTTTTGTACGCAGCGGAGCAGGTAGCTGCGCTGCGTGAGGCAGGCCGCGGAGGACAAGGTGGGACTCATACGGACTGACACATAGTGCAGCAACGGAGTTTGCTCTATGAGGTAGCCCCTCAGTGTTGTGCAGCATCTCAAGTATACAGAGGACATGAATTATGCCGTGGATGCGCAGCGCGAGGACCGGACTCTTGCCGGCCGCGGTGACATGGTTGCAAGTCGACTTTGGTCAATGGCCACTGCCTCTGTTTCTGTCCCTGCTGGCCGTCGCGTGCATGTGATGACTACTTCGGCTTCTTGTGCGATGGTTGAAATTCTGCAACGCCTCGACCCAGTTCGGGAAGGCTGGGTTCCCAGATTTCTTTGCCTTTGTTTGTTGTCGTCGTGTTTTTTGGATGCCGGCGTTATTTATTCTGGCCAACCGCGTACAACATGTCAACAATTCATACAATATGTTAAATGTGGGGAACTTTTATTGCTATATTGACTTACAATATATTTATTTTTCTTTCGTATTTTCGATATCTGGTCCTGGAAAGCTGAAGTAAAACTATGTTATATAGAGTGAAATAGTAGCCTAGTTTATATGTTTATATGTCGAACGAAAGAAACTGGTGATGCTAATCAACGCGGCCCGTGCGGCTGCCCGCGCGCTGTCTTGTGATTCGATCGAGGAAGTGTGGGAAACACTGTTTTTTTTTAAAACACACATTAGTTCGTCATGATGCAGATTTGAAAAAGAATAAAAATGGGCTTGCCATTCAAAATACGCGGGAATCGGCCGTTCATTTAAATATCGTTCCATCTCCTGGTGATCGACGTCGCTGCACATTGGGAGGAACTGTAGGCATAAAATTGTTTAATAAAATACTTATCGCAGTCCGAGATTCGCAGATTCATGAGTCCACTTCACTTGTCCTGCCGACCCTCGAGGGCGACGTGTGGAGGCGGCGAGGTGTTGTTGCAGGTCAGCGTGACGTCACACGCGGGAACAGCACGTCGGGTGTCCTGCGGGACATGTACACGTCGCACGCTTAATGAGAACGAGGCTCTTATTGAGACAACTTCAGGCTTGTAAAAATGAAAGTAGAATGTACTCTGCTCTGCTTGAGTTTTTAAACGCGTGAATTTAATAGTGAGGGACAGGGCGTCATTAACTGAAAGTTATTTAGTCCGTAAATCTAACAAACAGCGTGCGTATGGAAATAAGGCAGCTCGGCACCGGCGCTTCGGGGAATTCGTTGGAGCTCCGATCCGGGTCGACCGCGCTGCGAAGACGATATATCGGTCGCATTAAGGCGTCGTAAAACGGTCGCCTAATGGTGCGCGGGCTCGGCGCGCTCTGTCCGCGCCGCCGTCAGAGCTGGCGGCCGCTTATCTGAGGGATCTGGTGTATATTTATTGGGGCATGAAAGGCCGCTCGAGCACAGCCCGTGTAGCGCGGTAGCGCCCCTAAACCCGACAGTTTAATGCCCCTCTTAAGGCGACGGGTGCAGCTCGTCGGCGATAAGTTCTCTTATTGTCTCGATAAATTAGCTTAATTAGGGTGTAAAAAATGCGGACGGCCCGGAATCTAGTGCGGCCTCGTGGGTGGTCCGGCCGCGGGCAGCCCGCCTGCCGCCGGCGCAGCGCAGCGCAGCACAGCGCGCACCGCACGCGTGGGAACCCCACTAAACTCGTCCCTTAATTTTTGTCGTAATGTTTATTATCGACCAGATTCCTTAAATTCTACAAACTCATTGAGAGCGTGTAGAGAACGAGGTGTTCACAGATGTGACGCGCCGACCGCGCTCGCCTGCGGCAGCCTCTTGTGCTTAAATGTTGTACTTTTCAACAATGTATTTTATATATGAGGATAACACAGGCGTTGAAGATTTAATTATTTTATTTTATTTGGGACATATGCAGGGAAATAATTGATATCCACGAACGCATGTCTGATGCGTGGCCAATTGAACTGGACAACACTACTTACGAGTATACGCGAACGGTTTTCGTATAACGTAAGATTTACGGAGAAAACAAAACAATGAATACATCAAAATAAAAACAAAACAGAATTAATTTATCAAATAACTTAAATAAAATTGTAAGTTACATAAAGATTAAATAAAATCAAATTTGAACTCACAAAGTCAACGACAAAATACAATACAATACAATACAATTAAAACAAGACTTTTTTCCTGATAATATATGCAACAGCAGGCCCGCTGCTGGGAGAGATTTTTATTGTAAAATAAGCTGCGCCTTTGTACATACCCTTTCTATATGACTTGCCTTATAATGCTTTGTGTACATATATATAGTACTACTGGCTAGTGCATGCGGCGGCTAGTGCGTGCGGCGGCTAGTGCATGCGGCGGCTAGTGCATGCGGCGGCTAGTGCGTGCGCCTCGATCCGGCTCGCAATAAATGAGCCGCCGGTCGCCGGTGACTTTCCCGGAACGTCTCCGCGTCACGTTTATGACGTACTTAGAGTTATCACGCGATAAATTGGAGCCTCGCGAGATCACCTTGCGGCATCAATTGTGTTGTACATATCGGTCGCTGGAAGGGATCGGGGCGCGCAGCCCCCTAAGCACTTCCAGCCAGCGATGACGTGAAGTGAACAAATCCGCCGCAGCGGTACCGGCTCCCGGGAGGCCGGGGCGGACACCGCACACCGCCTGCCGCAGCGGTACCGGCTCCCGGGAGGCCGGGGCGGACACCGCACACCGCCTGCCGCAGCGGTACCGGCTCCCGGGAGGCCGGGGCGGACACCGCACACCGCCTGCCGCAGCGGTACCGGCTCCCGGGAGGCCGGGGCGGACACCGCACACCGCCTGCCGCAGCGGTACCGGCTCCCGGGAGGCCGGGGCGGACACCGCACACCGCCTGCCGCAGCGGTACCGGCTCCCGGGAGGCCGGGGCGGACACCGCACACCGCCTGCCGCAGCGGTACCGGCTCCCGGGAGGCCGGGGCGGACACCGCACACCGCGCACCCGGGAGAAAACCAAAAAGGTCTTGCGATCCCTTCGCTATAAATTATTATAACATTTATACTTTATTTATACAAAGTACATAACATTACATAAGTTGCCGCTTGCGTCCATCTCGCTTCGACTCCTACAAGACGGCAATGCTGGGTGCGCGCGTCACGTCTTTCTTTTATGCAGCACCACCCACCAGCAGCTGTTCCGAGGCCGGGGGACCACCGCCGCCCACCAGCAGCTGACCTGACACCGGGGGACCACAGCCGCCGACCAGCATTTGCTGCCGGCGCTTTTCTTGAAGGTCGTGTCGGTCTTATTTTTAAAAACTTTTTTTGAAACTTTGTTCTCGAATACAATTAGTGAATTCGCGCGGTTACTTGACATGACACCATGACATCCAGCTTAAATAATCAACACGCACATGCGCTCATCTCTGAGGGCTCGTTTCCTGAAGTGAACCCTCGGAACCTACACTCGCCATATGAAACACAGCGCCTGTGCGGGCGAGGGCGAATCCCCCGAGACTCCACCGCTGGCAGCCGCGCCAGCACGCAGTTTACCCGACAGTGATCCCGTCCACGAGGCACACATTAATCGCCGCCTAAGACACATAATGCAGATTAAATATGAAACACCAACAATACTACACGGTTCACATTTGTAGAATATTTAAATATGAAACACCAACAATACTTCACGGTTCACATTTGTAGAATATTTAAATATGAAACACCAACAATACTACACGGTTCACATTTGTAGAATATTTTTAAATAGTAATCATTGCCTTAAAAAATAAAATATATTGATTTTTTATTTTCGCGTTCACAACAGATATGGCTTTATTTATAGACACTTGTGGCGGAGGCAAGCTGCAGCGTTAGCGAGGGAGGCTGGATACAATAATAAGAGAATAAAGCTTCTATTGGTAAGGGGCTGAACACGTTAGAGTTAATAGAATTTTATTCGAATGTATTTATGTCAGGATTTCTTTTCTATTCTATTCTGAACATTGGAGTCATTAGAAGACAGAGAAGGAAGCGCGTGACATCACGCCGCAGTCCGCGAGGCACGACCAAGTAATTAGAGCTCATCTCTTGTCTAAACTGATTTATTTTTTAATATTTGTAAGTGATAACTTGCTATTGGTCCATTTTGGCATCATTGACTCTTATTTAAGATATTGACAACAATTTCAATGTATTTTTCATTTACAGAAAGTATTCACAAGCTTCTCTTCAAGATTTTGACCTCCAAAACAAAGCCCGCGAACGGCCGGAGACCCAAGTTGAGAATTAAAGGTGATCGTGGCAGTGGATCCATCACAAACCACGTGAGAGTTAGCGGCAGGCTTCGGTGTGAGTGACAAAACTTAATTTTAATTCACTTGAAACGAATTGGAAAAGCGAAAAAACTCGAGATATAGGTATTGTACGAATTGAGTGAAGCACACCAACATAACACGCACACGATCATACGCGACCGCAAAGGTGCTGGTGAGTGTTGTATGGGCCAGTGATGGTGAGTGTTGGGTGGGCCAGTGCTGGTGAGTGTTGGGTGGGCCAGTGCTGGTGAGTGTTGGGTGGGCCAGTGCTGGTGAGTGTTGGGTGGGCCAGTGCTGGTGCATGTTGGGTGGGCCAGTGCTGGTGAGTGTTGGGTGGGCCAGTGCTGGTGAGTGTTGTGTGGGCCAGCGCTGGTGTCATATGCTACAGCTTCCCAATATTTGGCCACACGACTACGGCAGGTCTGTGTTTTGAACGATGGCAACACCACACTCCATTGCTTCACATAATTTCATAAAGATATCGCTTTTACTTTTTCTATATAATACGTAAGGAGGTCAGGAGGTCAGGAAGTCAGGTGAGGCGCGCCCGCGGCCCCTCTAGCGGTGCTGCCGCCCCGTGCCCTGCGGAGCGGCTGCTGGCAGCAGAAGCTCGGTCGCCGCACGTTCCCTGTTTTTCGAGCTCTGCTGCTGGGTGTGATGGATACACAAACCATCTCCACTACGTGCAAAATATAACGTGATGATAGTGGCACGCATCCGGTTGTCCAGAGCGGATAACCATGAGATCCACCACCGTACGAGGATCCTGGTGGAGTCCTGCGCAGCGATCTCCCAGGAACACTCGACGCGCGAGCTTCTTCCGGAGCCGCTGTAACGACAAAAAGTTACATTCCAGACACAGCGTGTCGTTTGACACTTTTAATAGAATTATCTCCAAATGAGAGGCTTAAGAGCGTCACGTTATTAAACCACATATCCTCGTGGGCCGCGTAGGGATCCGAGCGAGCTAGATTCGCGAGTTTTTTGAAATTAGAAAGCATGTGGCATATGGTCGTGTTATTATATTATATCGTATGATTAATTAAATCCCAAACCAGACATACCACGGCAAGACCAGAATATAATGGGAGCTCCTTCTGCGTAAATTGCATCAAAATTAAATAACTTTATGTATTTATTTTGACCGTAGTTCGGATTAATTATGACGTCGGACTTGGACCACGTTAGGCCATCCCGCGGCTAGGAGCGCTGTGAGTTACTCCAAACGTCGGGGTGGACAAGTGAAACTAGACGCCATAATATCGGTTAAAATTAATTTATTTCAAAGTGAACGGAACTTTAACAGATATCGAGCAATTATTCCGTGAAAGCCTTGCATGTAATTGTTCCGTCCGTCGTGCGGGACGATGGCGCACTAATTGGCTGTGCGGCCCCATTGTCTGCTCGCGGACACATTCTAACAACTCTATCTGCTCTCGGCGAGCGGGAGAGCCTCTTGTTGGCTCGTCGGAGACAGCTTGCTACGAACTTGGAGCACGCCGCTGATCACTACTCAGCTCTTCACCTCAGGGGAAGGCACGTGCTGCGCGGCTCCTCAACTAATAGTTAAGGTCTGCGAGCACGCCCAGCCCCGCACGCACGTATTGAATCTATTGACACGTTATTATAAATTGCTTTTTTAATAATTCTTTCCCGTGAATACGCTCAAAAAGAGAAATCTTAGAAAATTTTCTTTGAAAATCTGTCAAACTAATTGCAGAAAATAGGAGTATAATAGTACACAAGAGTGGAAAGAAGCAGTCGACATTAATTGAGAATATAATAGTACACAAGAGTGGAAAGAAGCAGTCGACATTAATTGAGAATATAATAGTACACAAGAGTGGAAAGAAGCAGTCGACATTAATTGAGAATATAATAGTACACAAGAGTGGAAAGAAGCAGTCGACATTAATTGAGAATATAATAGTACACAAGAGTGGAAAGAAGCAGTCGACATTAATTGAGAATATAATACAACATGATTTATATAATGATCTCGAGCACCCGCTCGTAGCGAGATACGAAGTCGCTAGCGAACAAAAAGCCTTGGCCGGCGACTTGATCAGATAACGGGTGAGAAGGGTTGGTGGTGTAATTAAGAAAAATCTCGTGGAGCGCGCCTGTACTTTATTTAAAATTTTCATTAAAGCCCCGCCCGCCCCCGCCCGCGGCTTGCCTGTTTAATCGCATGAGACACAAGGGCATACGATATTTATTTAGAGACGCCGACTTGTGCCTGCGACTCGTTCTCAACTCAACAATTGAACTCAACAGTTGATTGATATTTTTAGAGTGAAGTGAGTCCTCCAGGAAGGCTCAACGCCTTTTGTCTATAATTGCGTGTTATCCGTGTGCAGAAGTCGGCGGCGGAAGTTCGCGGAAGTTAATATAGCGCTCCATTAGATAAGTTTACCGCTCCGCACACACGCGGCCGGCTGACGGCTCCTCGACATGGAAGAAAATTAATGACTTTCAACTTTCTTACTTCAAAATGTTGCAAGTTTTTACGAGGAAGTTGTTCAGCACGTTATTGAATATTTCAAATGGATATATGTGAAGCAAAACAAATACAACATATAACATCGCGACAACCGTTGTGCGTGGTCATGTTGCCTGGTGCAGCCGCTGCTCCTGGGACCTTGGCAACAAGCTCGTTATGGAAGCACGGCCCGTGCACATTGTGCGTATGCTAGCATGACAGCACACCTGCAGTTCTTTCGTAACAGAGCATTGTTATGTTCCCACGTAGGTTAAGTTACAGTAAGACATTTTGACGTTTAGTTTGTGGTGATGGTTTTGGACATTCGTTGTTGGCATCCCACTATGGCAACACGCTAATTAAATTAGTTTGTAATTAAGTTTAGTCTTTTATTTTTAAAAAGTCCATAGGATGCTCCCGAGACTTGGAGCGCCGGCTGAACACTAGCACTGCTACACTGCCAAGTTGCGTCGGAATGACCACATCCCATAGTGTCGATCACTCCATATAACCAACGCGTATCTTCTCTTCACTATCGTGCTTCTTATCTTATAGATAAATTTCAGTGTCTCTCATGACATCTATCTTCATCTAATAATCAGCTCACTTGACCGGCTACCTTGCTAATTCGTTTACTGTCCGAGCTAGCCCTGCTCCGGCATTCCCTGCCCCATATTTCACCAGACCAGCCTGGGGCATTGAGTCCGCCCATGTGAAAACAACTTTGTTTAAGTTAATGCCGAAGCCATTTGAAGTACATTTGAACATCCCTGCAGACGTCCTATGCAGGGGAACGTTGCGGAATGTTGTTAGTTCTGGAGCCCGGTGTGTTTGGGAGGTCGCACGCGGCCGCAGAAGGCGTTTTCTTTTGGTAAATATTGAGCGAGGCAGGAGGCGGCCCGCCCTGCACTAATTGGCGTCGCCACGGACGCTGCCTCTCCGGTATGCCCACCAAGTATTAATGTCTTCAACACCGTGAACACATTAGTAATTAATCTCAAACAGCGCAGCACAGAACAAACTTAATTACTGGTAATCTCACTAACGTCCATTCCCCACATACTTGTGTGATTGTGTTCCGCGTTAATTTATTGCGTTTGCTTGAATTATTAGGAAATACTTGCAGCTGTAAATATTTCTTGGTATTTCATTATGCGATGGTTGTATTTATATTAATGAATAGTTCTTAACGATAGGTAGATGTACCCGACCGTTGGTATGTGTTCCCCCATTTAAATTTCGGAACGTGTCCGGCGCGAAACAAGGGCAGCGTCGAGAGGAACACAACGGTCCATGTGATGTCATTGGGCACATGCCAGCTGACATCAACTGCAGGACATAGTGCAAGGCAGTCGCGCTCGCCGGCCCTTGGGGAATGGGGGGCGGTCCAGATACAAGCTCAAGGACACGGGACTTACATGTAACAGTGTGTGTTCAGACCCACATGTAACAGTGCGTGTACAGACACACATGTAACAGTGCGTGTACAGACCCACATGCAACAGTGAGTGTATAGACCCACGAATTCTTTCTTCTATACATTAAACACTTATCAAGTTCATTGAACGTGGAATTAACTGCTGTCACATGGGTTCTGGGTTTGTTCCTCGGCAGAAGCTAATATTTGTACTCACTTAAGAGCTTGAGTTATTTTTTTTATATTATAAGGACCGGACCTTTTTCTAAAATCCTATTTTACAATAACCACATATGTAATAGTGCAATAATGTTTAATGTCAGGATAGTATCGGTAGTCTGTCACTGTGCAATAATGTTTAATGTCAGGATAGTATCGGTAGTCTGTCACTGTGCAATAATGTTTAATGTCAGGATAGTATCGGTAGTGTGTCACTGTGCAATAATGTTTAATGTCAGGATAGTATCGGTAGTCTGTCACTGTGCAATAATGTTTAATGTCAGGATAGTATCGGTAGTCTGTCACTGTGCAATAATGTTTAATGTCAGGATAGTATCGGTAGTCTGTCACTGTGCAATAATGTTTAATGTCAGGATAGTATCGGTAGTCTGTCACTGTGCAATAATGTTTAATGTCAGGATAGTATCGGTAGTCTGTCACTGTGCATTACTTTCAATACAATTGCAGCTCATTAACAATATTAGCAAATTTGCGATATCGATAGTTTAATCAATATGTGCGTTATCAATAGACTATCGATACCCATATGTGTAGCGACATCACTACTTTAGACCAGTAATAAGTTAAACTATAGACGTAAGAATCTATTTTATAGCACCAATCTAGTTTACAGTGAAAGTCACTTTTATCTCGCTAAAAAGAGGAAAATATCTACCTATTCGGTTTGCAACTATATAGAATAAAAATGTCTCGTCTTGTGTCTTGCCGCACACTGCACACTGCTCGCTGCACGCTGCACTCTGCACATTGCAGTAAAGTAACAAATAAATCTGTGGCAAGTGTACCACCATCGCTGAATGTATCGCTGGTACCGAACTCCGTTATGAGGCGTCCGTTGCGCTGTCTCTGTTACTCAACGACTGGCTAATGCCCATGTCATATCAAATTATTTTAAATACGAGATGCGACGGGCGGGTGCCTAGTTCTCGTAATTGAAGCATTAAGTAGCGCTTCCCGCTGGGTTTGTATGGGGATCCGGACCTCCCCGGTCTCCCCGGCGCGGTCCCCCCGTCCATAGTGCAGCAACAAAACTGGAGCTGTCCACCGTCCCCGTAGCACAAAGCCAATAGTCCGGTTTATCGCTTCTATTTCAAGTTATCTGTAGATTAGATTAGATATATTTATTTCATAAAACAATTACACGTTTCAATTTGAAAGTATTGGTTTTTAGTCGTCAAATGTAAATAAACAATATTTAACACTTATAACGATCTCAACAACACTTGGATTGGTTTAAGTTACTAAGTATACTTATGTTATTATAATGTAACTAAAATTAAAGTAAAGTTAAATAAGTAAACAAATGTCTGTTGAACGGAATGTCGTGAAACCAAACATGTTATATAATGACTAAGAGGACGTCAGTTCGTTGTTGTAATTACAACTAAATACATAAATTAATAAAGTGTCTGAATCTAAAAAAATTTAAAACTGTAAGGAATTTCAAGGAAATTAAAATTTCTGTATATTACAAATACATCGAGATTACAATTTCATGTTAGTAAATTGTTCAACCGAGTAAAATGACCCAACACAAGGTTCTTGAGACGACACTAAAAGTTTGGACTTTTGGTACCACGGGCCCGCATCACCTCGGCGCTGCCGTCGACTCACGCACCAGCAAAGCCGGAAATATTTGTCCAAATATAAAGAGTTCAGTGTCACGGTTCCTATTGAACGAAGTAGGCCTTGGAAGATTCTTACCGTCTTACCATCCGTAGCGTCCGCTTGTGGATTTTCCACTCTCACACGATGTGATCCAGTGCATTTTGGTGTACCATAGGATATGCGAAGTAAGCTTGCCTCAATGCATTGCAGCAACGGTCTTCGTGCTTCACTTCGTAGCATCGTCGTTGTCTCCTTACTCAGCGGGCCCCCCGCTCAAGAGTCTAATTAGATAAAACTGTAGAGGTCACTGGACCAACAGCAATACTCATACACAAAAAAAATCACTGAAGCTCAGTTGGGTGCTACTATCGGCTTGGGATCCTGTGATTAACAAAACTGCCAACTGGTGCTCGACCTCGAGGTACTGCGAGCTCCTCTCGCGTAGATCGGACAGCTGGCGGAAGTTCGGGTCACCTGCAGGGTCCAGTTAAAATAAACACGATAAAATTAGTTTTATTCCCTGTATAGTATCCGCATCAATATAAGAAACGATTTGTCACGAACAGTTCCCAAGTGTACATAGCATGATCTACACAACTGGCGCCGAGGCCGCCGGGTGCGGCCGCGGTACGGTTTTACAAAGACATGACAAAATAATCAAGTTGACGTGACTATGACAATAAGTTATTTATTCTAACAAGGAGTCGTACTGCGAGTTTCGTGGCCCGGCGGTGTCGCCAGCCTGCACGTCGTGGCCGCAGTGTAGCCATGTTCAGCTTCATAAAATTAATAAAACATTGACAATTAATGCTTTATGGGGTAGCGTCTTGTCACCCTGTGAGGAACTGTTGTTGTGCTGTCACTGCAGATGGAAATAACACTGTGTTGTTTGCTGTCCTTTGACGAATTTAATTCGTTTTTTTTTTATAATTCGGAAACTTTTATTAAAATGCAGTTGCGTTGCATTTCAAGGTACTGTGATAGAGTGCCTTCGAGCCGATATCTTCAGCTATCGTCGTGTGGCGACTGGTAAATGGGGAAGACGAGTGCATTCAATGTTACGGCGCCGTACAGTCTGGCGCGCGCCATTGTGTGCTGCCCCTGCCGCCCACCGTAAGCCCCCGACGCTCGCCACTCCGGCCCACGGTCGGCCGGGTTCAACAACCGGATTGGTCGCTTGCTGACAGGCCACTACCTCGCTCGATATACCATCCGCTACGAAAGTTCGCCAACCCTTCAAACTGTGCGAAATGCTTTTAAACCGGCGCAGCACTCACTGACGCGTCTGTGTGTCGCGTAGGGCGTGGTGAGAAGTCAAACACAGGCCGGCGTAGTCCGAGGTGCGACAGGCTGGTACTGAACCCATGGTGGCCGAGGATACAGGGGCACATGGGTATTTAAATTAATTATTCTTAAAATACGTCATTTGCCGCGTCTCGCGGTTGCGGAGGTTGTTAGGCTGGCGCGGCAGGTTACACTACCCACTTCACCCACGTCCGCGTAGATTAAATAATTAAATTTGTTGCTTAAACTAAAGTTTATTCTGGCGAGGAGTCCTGGCACGGGGCGGGTATTAGCACACAATGGCGCAGCTGCCGCGCTCGGACGACCAGCACACGCCTAAACATTCAATTAAAGGGCTGGCATATCAACGATCATAAACACACGCCGCCAGGGAAAAACTACTCGCGTCGCACCGAGCGTCGCTCCGAGCGTCGCACCGAACGTCGCACCGAACGTTGTACCGAGCGTCGGACTTGGACTCCTGAGCGGGTGACATCGCTCCTACTGCTGACTATTACTCAGTTCATCAGCGCATCAGTATTGAGTAACTTGTCCGCGGCCTCGCTAATTACACAAGTAGAGTATCGTGAAGCTAAAAACTAAATTCTATAAGTTTGAATGATTACTGCGTCGTGTGTGGGTTCTGCTTTAACTGGGGAATATGAGGTCATAATGTTCCCCTGCTTATACTCCTCGTGCAGGGCTGATGGAGACTCCAGGTGCGAGGGACAAGGCTCAACTTTTGTTCGTTTCAAATAAGTATAGAATGCGTGATCGTATTTTAATTTATTCTGTATGGTTGCAGTATTTAATGTTCATTATTTATATTTCGCTACAGATTGCCAGATGACGTCGGCGCTAGGAGTCACCGTCAGGTCAACTGTGTGATCATTTGTCTCCCTCAATACAGTAAAAAGTAAATTCAAAACAGAGAAAAAGAATTAGAGAAATAATTTGGACCGGTATACCGTCCGGCGTCACCGATCTTGTCCACATAAGAAAATTGTTGTTCTCCGTACCATTCTCTAATCTTATAATTAAGTTGATGGTGCCGTCGATCAGAAGTCAAGCTCGCAACAACATCGGACAGAAGAGCGCGGCCCGAGAAAAACGAGCACGTAAGCACGTCATATATATACAACATATATATACAACATATATTATTGAATCTTGAAGTTTTTTAGTCGAAGAGTCGTCGAGGTAAGGTGTATCGGAGGATGTCCGTCGTCAGGCCTTGTCCCTTTTCTCGTATTAGAACTATTGTTACAGCGAGCCCGGCGAGGGGCGCGACGTAATGGTCCCGGGGAGGTTGCATTATGCATGAAGGTCACAAAAAGCGGAAGTGGCGCGAGTGCTGCGACTTGGCGCGCTGACGGAAGCTGTCAGACAGTGGTGTGGCGGCACAATGGCGGCGCTTCCGGCGCGCGAGGTTTTTGCGCGGCGCGTGCCGGACATGAATAATGTAAACCCGCGTCCCGCGACCTCAACTGTTCCATTTAACGTACAACTAAAGATCGCGAGGACCGATGTCCGCTCTCTTCAACGAACGTCGCAGGCGTACGAGCTTGTGGAACACTTCATTATTATGATCTTAATTTATTTCACTTTTAATGTGGTCTCGTGTAAGATATTATACCAGGGCGTCTTCCACTTGTTCCAATGACGTCAGAACCGGAGCCGGTATCAAGATCTCTTCATACTCGGTTGTGTCGAGTATATCCAACACGCCACTAAATAAAATTTGACATTCAACTTGAAAAGTGTTTATTTCCTGATTATTCGTTTTTTTTTCCAAATATGTTATATGTATATATTCCATATAAGTTAAACGAAGTGTCTGATGGCAGCTGGCGGGGCCGGCCACGCATTAGCATACAATGAGGGCGACAGGAGCCTTGCGCGCACTCCACGTAGGAAGTAACAGCAGTCCGCGGTGTACGGTGCAGTGTTGGCGGGGCTCGCTAGACGGCCCGGCCGGGCACGCGCTCTTGTGGACGATGGAAAATCATATCTCTAACTTTAATAAAATATTAGAATAGAAATAGAAATGGTAAATAATGTTTGCGGTCGGCCGCGACCGGCGTGGCCTGCGCCGGCGCCGGCTGACGCCGCGGCGAACTATAGGGATTAGTTCCAACCCTTGCCAGCGCGGCGGTGGTACTGAAACTAAAAACAATAATTGTAATTTACTTATTTTTATTATATTATTTTTATATTAAACAACTATAATAATTAGTTCTTGCAAACTAAAACACCATTAATATATTATACGAGTACGTTGTTTTTTAAATATATGTTAAAAGCAATATGAAACAAAAATAAGGAAACAAGTTGGCGCCGGCTCACGAGTTTACCGAATCCGTCTCAACATAACATTTCCATACAAAATAAAACTATTTTTACAATAATTTGTTCTCGTACTCGGGTTATACAATAAGTGTGTCCGTGCAGCAGGTGACCTCACGGAAGCTGACAAGTGTATTGAATCAACAGCGTGCAAAGAATTTCGACTAAGAAAGTTTGAGTCCCTGATTAAGGTAACGTGACGAAGGGTTTGTAACAAACAAGGGATTGTGAGTGCAGATACGAATGATCATAATAACGAACATTTATGAACTTCCACTGTGGAAAGCGGGCTATAACATGTAATATTTTTAAGGTGATTCGACAAGAAAATATTAATAAAGTATCCATTCAATCTAACGTTGCCGGAGATAAAACATTATGTCATTCATGGAAGATGTCGAGTTGAGTCTTCTATCGGATTGAGTTTTGTATGCCGTAAGCTCGATGTGTTTTCGAAAAGTAAGCTGTTTATATAATAGGACACCTAACTTGGTATCTTTTTGACTGGACTCGGACCGGATCGGGTTTTTTGGACCCTCCGTCCCAGCGAGTACGTGCTCGCAGACATTCACACAAGACAACAGTGTCGCAGTGCAAGCTTGTCCTTAGTGAAGACACATTGTTTTTGTTATCATTACAACAAGACAGCAGCTGAAGATATCACGCCGTGGCGGTAACATGGCGTCGGAAGGGAGCTGGAGCCTGAATGCTGCTCCGCGGGATACCAAAAGACATCGGGACATTATCTGAGCACACGTCGGCTTCGCGTTTATGCTCTCTTTAATATTTTTCATAAATTAAGGAATCTTGACAAGGGATGGCCACGTGAAGCACACGTTCCGAACAAATAAAAATGAAACCATTGGAGACGGTTTCATTTAATCTTCATTGTCGACGGCTGGCAGCAAGGTTCGCATAATATTCATAAAGAAACGCAACAAAATGAGGAAAATTGAACGATCTCTTGTTTAGCGTCGTTCGGTGAATTGTTCGATAACTGTGAAAAATTGAAGCTGCGCTAACTGAGCAAATTGAGTGAAGTATCAGCCCACACCCCCGCCACCCCCTGTCGTACCCCCTGTCGGCCGCCTGCCGACCCCGCTTCGCCCCCACCCCACTGCGCTAGGCGAGATGAAAATAGCGAATGCGATATGATGAGGCTCTGCCTGCAGGCGAGCTGCCGCCGCGGCGCGCGCTGCCTCAGCTCTTGCTGCCACCAGGATATTATTGTGTACATTTTTGTATATCGATGGTTACTTCTTTTATTGATGAGTACGGCGGGATTCACGTCAGCCAGGTCAGCCTACCGGCTTCCGCTCCGCAGGGGCTGCAGGAACTGCGCGACTCAAGCGTTGCCGTCTCAAGTACCCAAGATCTACATGAGGGGGAGGAGGTGCTCTGATGCCATTGTCGATACACGCCTTCTGGTGCGAACTGCAAGCCCTACAGCCACACATGGCCCTGTAGCCACACATGGCCCTGTAGCCACACATGGCCCTGTAGTCACACCGCTGCAATGCGCGTCTTTTGGAGACGAGAGCGAATAGGCATCTCGTATGCTAACTCGGTCACTACTCTTGGATTCATTTTCTCTTTACATCGGGCGGGGCGTTCGTATTTAAAAATAAAAATAAGAAACTGGCAATGTGCAACTGTGCAACTGCAGCAAAGTGCTTGGAGTCCTCAGTCAGACAGCACGACAACATGGCTTCGATCGCAACACAAAGTGTTAACTAGACGGGATATTTTATAGTGGCGGGAGAGTAGGAATATATAAAGAAACGGTTTGTCGCCCGCGCCTCCCTCGTTTGTCGTAACTAATAACGTATCTGCAGAAGCTGAACTTCGAACTTCCTCGGTTTCCTGAGTCCAATAGTGCACAGTTATTTTCATTTTAAGTCGAGCAACGGTTCTTTACTTATGTTTATTTTTTTTTAAATTACTTGACAAAGAGCCCGCAGGCGGCTCGTCTTGGCTGCGAGCGGCTGCCGTCACCCCGTTTACATCCTCGCTTAACTATTTGTTCAAGATGCACATGCCACATCATCCCCGAGGGTTATGGTGGAATGTCTCTGCCTGTGGTCGGGTTCCTGGAGTCTATGAAATTCCCTCGCGGGACACAGCAGCGTTACATTGCATTTTCACACTGGTATACTGCGAGAACGTGCTGCTTCCTCGGCCGAGGAGACCCACTCAAGTTAAAGCCATAAACTAGCTGCAATGTGGCTCTAGCACCGCTGGGTTGAAGCTGCAAGTGGCGACTGTACAAAGTCGTCAAGTTAATTACAAATGAGGTGTGACCGTTAAGTGGAGCGTAAACTTGTCGCTCGCGGTTGTTAAACATAACGTGTCACTTGGCCACCGCCACCGACCACTTGTCGCGACATCTGTCGTCGCCGTGTTGCTTATCGCGAAGTCGATGTTAATAAATTTCGCTACTTGTCAACATTTTTCAAGATAACATTATTACGCAAAATTTATCGTTCTGCCTGTCTTTTAAATATTATTTATTGCACTTGCCGCTTGTGACGTCTCCGCCGGCAATGAGGGCACATGTGCTACTTGACCGTGTTAGTATATTTACACATAAGTTTTATATGCATACGTATTATAGCAGGCATTACATCTTAATCCTGTGCGCAGGAGGAGGAGGTGAACAGCTCCACAGGCGCCTCTTGCCGAGCTGCGAGGGCCGGCGTGATGGACCGCAGCAGTTACTTGCTGTCAGGCAAACGTTTGGCGACCAGGGCGTGGTCAGGGAGCGCGGCCACAAACGTATAACTTCGGCCCCTGGCTCTGCATTTGAACCTTCCTCTTATCATATTACATATGCATCATATACAAGAAAGTGAGGAGATATAGTGCGCGGGTGACGTCACCCGGCAGCTGCGCTCGCGCACGTGGCCGCGTGTGTGCAACAAGTCCAAACGCAGTGTAGTCGGAACAAACTCAATAAGCTATGAGTGAGATATATCACTTGTGCTCTGGGCCGCCGACAGCTTGTTTCTGCAGCGAAATTGGAAATTTATAAACAGGGATAAAGCTGGTACAAGTGAATGTCACTAGAAGTTCATTACCACGTGATGGTACAGCAGCACCGCCGCCCTGTTGCCCTCACTGAGTGTCTCGTATAACATAATAATAATATTTTCGTACTTCTTGATTAGATCAGGTTAGGTTAGGCTAGAAACAAAAACAATGCGTCCGTCCTTGGTTCCAGTATTTAACGTATTAATTAAATACGAAGTCCAACGCGGTGGCGCGTAAAGCATAAAAAAAATTATTTATATATTAAAGTGATCCCCTCAACATTGTTTGTATAGTTTCAGTGCCGACAGAGGGGGCCGTCCCCCAACCCCCCACGATCCTTGCGCACTTGTCGGTGCAATATCGGTTAATAAGCTTATCTCATTGTGCAAGTGGTCGCAACTACAGGGGTCAACACGAGACGCGGCGCAAGTTCAAACCGTTGCAAATATTTGTGCATTCGTTTATAAATAAAACTTACGAGAAACAAATTGCAGTGGGAAAAACTACAGGTCGAAGATTCGAATCTACCATTCACTTATCCTAGCACAAGCATTTTAAGCTTATTTGGAGTGTCAGTAATGATACTGGTAATGGCAGCTTTCATTATTTGAATAAAAGCATGAGCGCAAGCACGTCGTCACGTGGGCTCCCGCGGCGGCGGAGCGGGCGCACCTGGCGCAGTCGCTGCGGGTTCTTGGACTTACAACCGACAATGTACTGGATATTTGTTTAAATTAAATGGTTTGCTGAACTCCGTACAGACGACAGCGAGCCCGCGCGTCCGCCTGACACTACTTCAACGACCCGCGCCTCGTCGCAGCCGCCGCCCGCGCGCCGCTGTTTGCGTACGAACATTTAAATAATAATCAACAATTGTCACATTATTTTCCATCTTAAAAGACCATACGCGCACATAACGTGAGGGCGCTCCGGGCTGCGCTCGCGTGTGTCAAGGAGACGTGGTCAGCTGCGATCATACAAAGTCCTGGTCGCCACGTACTTCGTACAAAGTCAGTCGGGAGGTTGGATGGATGAAAACTAAATAAGGCCAGGAGATAAAGAGGTGCGATAGCGAGCGTGCCGTTGATAACCGAGCGGCGGACGGGACACGGCGGCACGTAATTAACGCTCGCTTCGGAACACGTGTCGGGACATAAATCCACGCGAGCGTCACTTAATTTTAGTAGCAACGTGATATACACGCGGCGCCGCAAGGATGGCCCGCGCCGCCACCGCCTGGAGCCCTGGCCCCCTCTCCAGACGCAGCCCCAACCGAAGACCTACCAGGTGTGAAGCCCTATCGCAACCTCAGTCGTGCTCGCCGCATGAGCCTTTTAGTATTATTTTTTATTGTTATAGTTCTTAGTTCAGTGGTATTTTTCACGATTTTTAAACAGATAGTTCGACTTTGACAGTCGAACTTCGAAATTAAAGTTTATGTTTAGTATTACTAGGTTAATTTTAACATAAATCTATATATTTTTTAAATAACAAAAATAATCAAATTGAGGCAGCCCTGCGCTTGCGCATCGGCGTTTGACATATTGACGTACGGCGCCGCGCGCTACGCATATAGCGCGCGCGCCAAATAACTGCAGGCCCGCCCGCGGCCCCTGCTGGCGCATTTTTAATTCATCTTCATATAACATATTCCTTACGAACTTGCTGTTCCGGCTTAGCAATTCATCACACATTTTGTGATTATAATGTCTGTGACAACTGGTACACGAAAACCAAGCGCTTATAATGCCAATAATATAATTAACAACATAATAATGTTGAAGTGATGTATTTAAACATGAACACTTCTGCCGATCACAATACCATCGCCGTAGCGACGTGATTTATAATCATCACGGATACCCACGAGAGACGCCACTTGTCCCCATCTCCCGTCCTTTGAGGCTTGGGGGATCAGCATTTTGCCGATTGATGGTAGGTGGTGGTTGCTAGATGGTATTTAGGCGTTTAAGCAAGCAAAGCACTTGGCCGCAACCACCGTGGGCTCGGCAGCGGCCCTTGTTTTATCGGCCACTCGCCCGGAGCCTGAGCCCCGGACAGAGCGACCGAACTTGGTACCGAGCTCCCCGCTCCGATGGAGGTCGGTACCAAGTCGGACCATTCCTGACGGATGGTCCGACGCTCGGTAACCGGTTTGCACCTGAGCACCCCTGGCCCAGCTGCTTGAGTGCGTCGATCGTTTTCGCTAGGCCCCAACCGAAATAAACGATTCGACTTGGTGGACACAAGTGTCCTCCCATTGGGGCTGTACGGGGAATCTCACCCCGTACCAAAGCCCAGGTTACGTTCAGTGGAGAACGCTGCGCATACCGAACGAATCCAGCAAACCTGGTCACAAGCCTGACCGCCGCCACCCGAGGGTTACAGCGGTGGAAATGCGCTTTCTCTCGCAGTTTTTAGGATGTGCCAACGAGATCGAAGCTCCGCAACAGCCGCAAACGGTGCTTACTATTTTAGGCAATCCCCTCCTCCCGTATCAGTCTGGAGCAGCTGCGCCACGAGCAGGCTTCGGGCAGGAGTTGGGTCTCGATCGTCCGGCAGTCCCTCCAGACGTACGAGACCCCATTGGTTAGCCTCGAAAGCTCGCGTATCGGATGGTGTCAGAATGGCTGGCACTTTTTCGACCATCCACGCATCGGCTTCCGGGGCTATGGGTTGTCACAAATTCCCGCCCGTTAGGGCATAGCACTAAATCGTACTACTTGGAGAGTTCACGGCACCCAAGCCAGACGTGCGAGATGTTTACCCCCGCAGATGATCTTTATGTACCTGATATTGAGGATTCCGAATAACCGTACGATACCGCAGTTTGGTACAAACTAAGGTGGCATAGGTACGTGGGTGGCACTGAGAGTATTTAGAACCGACCAGTTGGAAACATTGCCAATGAAACCTTCTTTTAAATTTCGATTATAGAACTCTTTGGTTACCTGATGTGATGCATTGCATTCATTTGACATTTGTTTTTGTGAGTTGGCAGCAGTTCCAAAACTCTTGTTACACCTCAAAATTAATTAACGCAAGAAAATTTTCGTTCCATGATTTTTTACGACTTTCGTTGTGGTCTTAATCAACAACAGAGCTATGATAGACTTCGACTTTAGAGGCATTTAGTTATGAAGCCCCATCTCGCGCCACTGGTTACAATTGACTTAATGAGTTTAAGCATGGGCGTAGCAATCTCAGAGATGATCTGCATGAGGGACTTCACCAGCGACACCTGAAGATAATATCAGTGCCGTGCGACGCATCATAGAGGAAGATTCTTATCTTGATTGAGAGGGACCTACCAGCACATGAAGGCAAGCTTGGGAATTGGTATGAGTCAAGTACAAAAAATATTACACGAACATTTAGGTTTCAGGAAGGTTTGCACGAGATGGATTCTTCATCATCAGACCAAAAACCAGAAACGTCTTCGCATGGACTGGTGTCGCAAAATGTTAGAAAAGTTCAACGGAGGTGACAATCCTGTATTTGACACCACAGGTGATGAAAGCTACGAACCCGAAATCAGCTCATTGGGTGTTTTGATTAATGCCATAGACCTATAAAGAAGAATGGGCCCACTGTTTTTCTCAATGGTTCCATCGAAAGCGAAGATGTAATGAGAGCAACGGAGACTACTTCGAAAAACAATAAAAGTATCAGAAACTTTCTACATTTCAAGGTTTTTTATATTTTAAAGACTTTCTGTGTGACCCAGGTATAAGCATTTTTTGGTAACTAAGTTTTCTAAATTGTTTGGAATTTCTAAACACAAAACCACTATTGGTCGTGTACTTTGAACGGAAGATTTAGTGATTTCTCTGTGAACTTTATGTAACGTCCATTGTCGTTGTAGCGGTCCTCCACTCTTCATACGTCTAAATATTGATCAACAAATGTTTAGAACTGATGACTGTGGTATGTACAAGGTGTTCAGTAATTGTTTGACAAGCAATGCAAGTGACTCAAGTGACTCAAGAGCTCCTGAACACCGATCATTTGTTCGTCGCACACATGACTGAGCCAGCACTGGCAGTCTTCGGCGGCGACAGCGTGGCTCGGGACTTAGTTGTACACTGTGACGTCATTACACGCTCTCATTGAATCAACAAAATATCAAGAACGATGGTAACATATTTATAAATAATAATAATAAAATAATTAAAAATTACAATTTTGTAGGGCGTAAATAAAGCACGCGCGTGTAACGGTTGAGTCATGCCTGCCCTCATGTATACCTTTGGCATACTTAAGTGCACTCAAACCGAACTAGAAGCCCTAGACAGAAGAGTCCGCACAGCTATGACGTCCCACAGGATGCGATGTGACCGGAGATCATCGGTAATGTAACGGTTGCCTCCTGTTTGTCCGGTTGCTCGGCGCTTTCCAACTCCGATTATCTGTACAGGCACAACCTAGTAGCCAGGATTCTCCATCTGGAGCGCGCTCTTAGATATGGTCTTGTGTATCGGAGATTGTCCTTACCTTATTATAAGTACACACCGGAAGCCATGCTGGAAATTACCTGCTGAAAATTACATGGACCAGCCTATCGTCACGGACAGGACTATTCTTGCGAATAAGCCTTGAAATCCGTTGATACACGGTCCGGGTACGGTCTAGAATATTTTTGGTCGACATCACCGTCCCATATGACGAGAACCTCGTGAAAGCTGAAACAGACAAAATATCTGGACCTGGCACACGAGGTGACCGATATTTAGGGTGATATGCCGACCGAAATCATTCCTATAGTCTTATTTACAAACGGGTTAATCCCAAGCAGCCTCTCCAATCACCTGCCTCAGGTTGGGACTGTGGGAAGGGCAGCTCCGGGCTCTAATGCAGAAGGCGGTGCTCCCCGACACCGCTCCTATAGTTCGTAGGTTTCTCTCCCTTTTGCCCTAACTCTCGACCGTTTGAACTCCTTGGGGGATTCCCGTCTGGTTGGTCTTTAAGTATGTACTGTATTTTATTGTTATATTTGTTTTATTACATGTGTATAGTATTTTATTTATTTATTTTATCGATTAACCAGGTGGAGATAGAAAAAAATCCCCTTTTTTAATAATAAATAAAATGATCAATTTAATTAAAAAGCATAAAACATTTCACCCTAAAATAAATCAAACAGGTCTCTTTAAAACTTGTATCCGTGTCTATCGAGGGCAAATTAAATGAGTAAAAGGTCGGATCCCTCTCAAGGACGAAATAAAAAAAGCAATAAAGAGAAAACAAAATGAAACGTCGCCCGGCCGCTTTGACGGCACACCCTTTGCCGGAGCGGGCGCGGGCACGGGCGCGGGCGGGGCGGGCGCGGGCGCGGGCGGGCGGCGACTGCTGCGAACGCATCACATTCAATTCTATTACCTCCGCAACATTAATCACAGAGAATCGCGGGGCGCGGGGCTGGCCACTCACTGTAACAATGTATTGTGCGTCAAATAGTTCACGGTATCAACACTTGTTGGCTTTTTTCTTTACAAAGTTAGGGCAGAGCTGTTTACATGTGCCTGTGGTCTTACATCTACACATGCTGCTGGTGGAATGTGAATACACAAGTGACCACACATGCGTTTTCAGTCTCATCAGGTCTCTTAGACAATACTTAGATAATACTTAGACATTACTTAGACAATACTTAGACAATACCTAGACAATACTTAGACAATATTTAGATAATACTTAGACAATACTTATAATTTATCTTCCAGGATGAAGGTCGGCTACACGGCGGTACGTAGGATGTGCTCTTTCTTCTATTGTTGGACCAGTTGGACCGTACGTATGTTCGTGTTCAGCCAGCCCGCAAGTCGCTCCAAACAACTGCAGAACGGTTATGTGCGGTTATATGTGATAATGAGCAGTTAACGGGCGAGGCCCGGCGCCCGGCCGCGTTTCCACAAATACCGCGCTGTTATTTATTGCGTAGCGTTGCTAGGCCAGGACGGCGGTGGACAAGGTAGAAGGCTAGCAGGCCGGGGCATCGAACTGTGCGCTCACGTGGACAGATTTATAGAACGTTAGTTGTAAAGTCGCGGTCCCTTCGCGGAACCCGCGGCCACTCTCAACTACAGGGTGTGCTATTTTGCGCTACTATCAAATATATACAAACGGTTAATTTATTATTTAGGATGTGCGCGGTGGAGCGATGTTTGAGTTGTGTTCCAGTGCGGATTCATTTACTAATTCTGTAGATTGTGGCGTGGCATCAGGACGGTGATGGTGTCCATAAGAAAGACAAGACGTAGAGCAACCTGAATGTATATATTAATAAATAATATTAATAACCGAGTCGAGTAGTGGGGCCCACGCCGCGAGCTGGTGCGCGGGCTTGCGGGACCGGCCACGGCAGCGCAGACGTGCTACTGACACTAATGGTACACTAATACTGCGAGCGCAGCAATAGCTCGAATTATGATGACGTCAATTAGCTTGTAATACAAAACAAGGATGTGGGGCGCGAGCGCTGCGACCTGCACCCTGCACGTGCGTGCAGTGTGCAGTTGCTGTCTCCGCGAAAAAACTAATAAAGTGACATCACACGCGAAATCGTCGGCCCCTCGCCCCCTCCCCGCCGCCCGCGTCCCCGCCCTCAGCGATCTATCGCCTCTGCATAGTTGGGATGCTTAGCAGAAGCGCCTCTCATTCCTAAATGTCTTAAGCCGCGCCGCGCCCTTGGCCCTCGCCCCTAGCCCACTCAATAAGCGCATTCCGCCTGCACCGAGCCGAATTAAAAATCAAATAATGTTGTGTTGCGTGGTGTGGGGAGCGGAGACGAGTGGCGCACGTGCACACCCATCCACTTCAACTATATATTACACGCTAATTGAATGACCAAATATGCTATGAATAAATTGAAGCAATAATAATGGGTATTATTGCTTCAATTTATTCATAGCATATTATAAATTGAAGCAATAATACCCATAATAAATTATGTTCATATGTAGAGAGACAATACAGTTTTATCGGACGCCGGTCGGGGATCTGCGGTGGACAGGAGGAGGGAGGGGGGGAAGTAAGACAGATGTTTTTAATATTTTGTATTGGTGCGAAGTATAGCAGGTGTTCGATTGCAGGACAAGAGAGGAAGAAGAGGCCGCCGCCGGGGATAAAGAGACGAAGACGTGTGCGCGGGGCAGAGGATACGTAGCCCGGAAAACCTGCGCGCGTGTGACAAACGGCTTCCACTCGTAAGCAGAGGAGCGTGCCCTCCGAGGGTCGGCAAGTTGGCATGGCGGCCGTGCAGAGCAGGTACAGCGCACGCGGCGATGTCGGGGGCTCCCCGGCCTAATGAAAACTTTAATATGGTCGCACGTGCGCGCGGGGGCGGGCGGGCGGCGCGCGGGGAGATAAGTTGGCATGTCATAAAACCGAATTACCGCGTCCGGTCGATTTGCCGGCCGGCACGTCGAGTATTAATCTGTTGAGAGGCGGCCGCCGCGCCGGTGCGAGGGAGCCGGAATTAATTCGGGACGCTCGGGCACGTGGCCGGGCCCGGGCCCCGACCCGTGCTCTTCACAATTTATTAAACAAAATTCACTCACTCAATGAGTGCGCATCTTTTGATAATATTTCCGTCTCGCCGGGCGCCCAGTGAGGTCGACTTGTCCTGCCAACACGTCGGTGAACATTTTATATTTGTATGGAATAATAAATTCACCGTTTCATTGTAAACAAATTGAGATGCGGTTATGTATGACGGCATGAGCGGATCTACCGCTTATTGTGATAGGATTCATGTCAAATATAAAAATATATATGTATAGAGATGACATAGCTTACAATTTTATAGAGATAAGCATATATGAGGTCTTTCTGTCTAATTTACGAATTATATACCTGGCTTATTTCAAAACCGAATTATATACCTGGCTTATTTCAAAAACGAATTATATACCTGGCTTATTTCAAAAACGAATTATATACCTGGCTTATTTCAAAAACGAATTATATACCTGGCTTATTTCAAAAACGAAGTATATACCTGGCTTATTTTAAAAACGAATTATATACCTGGCTTATTTCAAAAACGAATTATATACCTGGCTTATTTCAAAAACGAATTATATACCTGGCTTATTTCAAAAACGAATTATATACCTGGCTTATTGCAAAAACGAATTATATACCTGGCTTATTTCAAAAACGCAGTACATACCTGGAGTATTTCAAAAACGAAATATGTACCTGGCTTATTTTAAAAAAGATTTATTTATTATTATTTATTAAAAGCTATTCAAGTTATATAGCAAAGCGTCTGATGGCTGGCGTGCGGCGCACGGAACACGGCTGGCACCAGCCCGGCCCCTGGGGTCACCGCACCTTGAAGTCTGCGTCCATCCTCGACAAAGATTCCAGACGCACGTGCTGTGTCTCCCGTGGAGGTTGACATGGAATACCTGCTTACCCATGTTTCCGTATTTAAAGCCCTAAAGCTAAACTAATAATATGTTACTGTAACAAAGCTAAATCTCTCCGTAAGATGCGTGGACTCATCTTTTTGACTGCTGGGTGATACAGATACTCGATAATAATAATAGTGATTGATATTAATTGAGTCAATTCTTAGTCAGAAGCAACTGACAGAGCCAAGGTTCCGCACTTTCTAATTAGACGCTCTCGCGGAACAGGGTAACGGTCCAAGCCGAGGCTCCCTCTCGGTAGCCCTTGTGCTGGTTACCCATTAATAGAGGTTTCGACTGACGTTCTAGAGTTCAGCTTCTAGCTTTTAGCGTTCTAGAGACGACTAGAGTTCAGCCAAGACATGGGTCAGGTTCCTTGTCGACGATCTGTTGCAGAGAAAACCAATCTAAGTTGGAGACACAAGAGACGCTAAATCGTACTGCATTTAGGACTGTGACCGGGCTACGGGTTCTTGTTTTCTCTTTTTTGAAGACTGAAACCATATTTTTCTATACGTCCTACTGATGTATGGTAGGCCTTCGAGAGGCGCATGTTCGTCAGGTGAACTGCGTGCCCTTTGGTCCGGTAATATAATAAAAATACTCCTTATGGACTGACGGAACCGTTACAAACGGACAATGCTCTGTAAACTATGCTCTATAGTGCCGCGGTACGTGCTGTAGCCGGGCCGCACCTCGACACTTGCTCTAACACGAAATGGTTCCTTTCTAATGTCAATGCCGCACATAATGACGCACACACACCAAAAGGAACCTGATACTAATGCTGATGGTGTGGGGTGCATGAGATGCTGCTGCGGGCAAAGAGCTCTTCTCGAACTCTTTGCTCGAGCAGCAGCCGGCACTCCAGTTACAATTAGTAAACATGGACTGGTCAATCTAGTGAAGGGTTTAATTGAATTCCTTGAAGGGAGGGCAATGGAGGGCGGAGGGTGGAGGGCTGAGGGCGGCCGCGGAGAGGACAGGGCGTTATTTACGCAATCACTTTACATTGACATTTCTAATATTTCATTTCACTTTACTTGAATAACGGTAACTCTCTTCTTACTTTTATATTTAAATCCTTTCCGAGACACTTTACACGTCTTGGGTAAATGTGGATTACACAAAATGATAAAAGACATGCAACTGTGGTATACATGTCCAGTGGTAGAGCTACGCTGTAGTTTATTTCTAGCTGCAGTATGGTGGGTCAACTTAACCGGGAAAGGCCACGCCATTCTGTGAGAATACCAGCTTGAACTAGCAGCCTTACTAGCACCTTTATTATTGTTGACGAGGCATTCCATCTCAGTTTGCAAGGGTGACAACGCATCTGCATTCTGGTTCTTTGTCAAGGATGAATGTAGATGTGATGGGCCTCAGGAAGCACTTGCCGTCAGGTGAACTGTGCGTCCGGTTATTACTCTTAATTTAATAAAAAACTGTACAAACAGAAATATTTAATGACATCATAGTAGGTATCTCTTAATTGAAATAATTGAAAATATTATACATAAAAGTGATGTATGGGCAGCTCCTCACGCCGCGGCACTCGGCCAGATCGGGACCAGTGGCAGTACCGGAAATGGTATAAAGAAATAATAACAATATGAACTGATGACTTGATGAAATCGTTATGAAAGTGCAATACATGCATCTGAGTAATTTATATTCTTACAGTTTTTTTTTTAAGTTATATTATTTAGTTATATTAGTAATTTATGACTTATATAATTTATAACTTATGCTTTAACCAACGCATGCTTTTGGTGGCCATCGCTCATGACTGCAGTGCTATGCTCCACCTGCCACCGACTACCATGCTCGGGCCAGGTCAGCGGGCGCCACTGGCCACGCCACGACGTCGTCTACAAGCGACGCTGGCACGCACATCTGCACGTTGATTGTTTTCATTGAGATGTTTTACAAAGTACTAAAAGTTACATAGGTCTAAAAAATTTAATATTCTATTGTATTTATTTTTAAAGAAATGTGGCGGAGGAGCCACGAGTTCCGTTACACGGGCCGCGTCAGTTGCGTGCGCAGAGATCCAACTGGAAAGGTTTCGGTCCTGTAGTGTTTGGGATACGAAGATGAATACATGAAATACTCGATATTAAATCTGAGATAACTATTAATTTGTGAATTGTACAATTACTGGGTACCCACAGCCGGTTTATTTTTTTAATTCTTTTTCGGTGTTACCCCGAGGGCTTTTAGAGTTTCACCAGGTTGGAAGGTGGCCGAGCGCTAAGCGCACTCAACCGAGACCTTTAGTATAGGTAACCAGCACCAGGGCTGAACCGTCATCCTGTTGTGCCCCTCCTCTCCCTCAGCTCAACCAGTTGCTTCTGGCGGATTATTGAAGTTAATATCAAAATTATTATGAATGATCTGTACCACCACTTCGGAGGGCGTCGGCGCTGGAGAAAAAGTTGCGCAAGAAACTCCAGCGACGCTCCTATCTGAGATAAATGGTGAAAACCGGCCTGCGGTATGGCGGTATCGCGAGCAATATGTAATATGTGGAATAAGAGGTAGGTTGGCCACAGCCGGGGCCGACAAAGAAATGGGTACAGTTCAGTACAGTGTTCCTTCTTACGAGTGTCTACGCGAGCACCGGCACCCCCTGCCCGACCACCAACAACACCACACTACGACTAACTACATGCTAGGGAAATGATCGTAACAACGTCGGTCAGTAAAGTACTAGACAATACTAATAATGTTAATAGCGTTAACAGAAATGCAGTAAACTTAGTTAAGTTTCATTACTATAATTGTAATTAAACTTAGTTAAGTTTCATTACAATCATTGTAATTACACTTAGTTAAGTTTCATTACTATAATTGTAATTAAACTTAGTTAAGTTTCATTACAATCATTGTAATTAAACTCAGTTAAGTTTCATTACAATCATTGTAATTACACTTAGTTAAGTTTCATTACTATAATTGTAATTAAACTTAGTTAAGTTTCATTACAATCATTGTAATTACACTTAGTTAAGTTTCATTATTATAATTGTAATTAAATTTAGTTAAGTTTCATTACTATAATTGTAATTAAACTTAGTTAAGTTTCATTACAATCATTGTAATTACACTTAGTTAAGTTTCATTACAATCATTGTAATTACACTTAGTTAAGTTTCATTACTATAATTGTAATTAAACTTAGTTAAGTTTCATTACAATCATTGTAATTAAACTCAGTTAAGTTTCATTACAATAATTGTAATTAAACTTAGTTAATTTTCATTATAATCATTGCAATTAAACTTAGTTAAGTTTCATTATAATTATTGTATTTAACTTAGTTAAATTTCATTACAATCATTTTTAAACATAACCGAGGAAATGCTCGGGTCAACTTTAGCAAAAAGGTAATTATGGTTAAATATTAAATCTCCAAACTCGGAAATGAAATATGATATAAATATACTAATACTTTTATTTTTGGATGTTTTATGAACACGTTGATGCTGTAAATTAACTGTAATATATCATTGATAAAACAAAACGTAAGATAAACAAATGAGATTAGAATTTCTCGCAGCTCCTCTGGGGATATTAATAACTTTTAAAACTATGACCTGAACATATTTTTTTTTGTTTATTTGTGCGCGCGTTGGTTGAGAGCTATTGGAGAAGCAAACATTGATACAAAAACATTACAAACAACTTGGTGTCATGTTTTGTTTTCATTTCATTCGTGTCCGGCGTCGACCGGGCAGTGAGGCCGGAGGAACGTTCCGCATGTCCTGGCTGACCGAAGCCAGCGCACGCGGCCCACTGCACCGCCACCTCGTCAGCAGCGGCAGGCAGTACGTCAGGCTACCTTCGCCTTTACGAAGTAAGTTTAGGATTAAAATAAGGAATGATGTCGAGCGCGTCACGGTGCGCTTGTAATGTTAATGTCGCTATTTATGAAAGGCAGTCGAAGAGTAGGTCGTCCCGGGGCCCGCGTCCCTGCCCGCGGTTGGTGACAGTGCAAGACGGATGTCGCGCCGCGGGCCCCCGCCGCGCCTGGGAGCGCGCCACAAAAACCGCTCCGAACAGATGCCTATCGCGCGCGCCTACATCAATCTTGGTGTCGAGCCCCTGCCCGACCCCCTGCCCGACCCCCGGCCCCCCGCACGCGCCTCTCCAGCACGACGCAACTCATCATTAGTCAATCTGTGTTTAAAAAACGACGTGACCGTGGTGCCGTGACACTGCGTTCTGCCAACCGAGTGCCGGCGCGCTAGCTGCGCCCCAAGAATCCTCCTTTGTTAAGAGTTTCGCAAGTCACACCGCGAGCATCGATGACCTGCCGGAGCGCGGGGCAGCCCCGCCGGACCAGGCCGGTGGTGTCACCTCGTTTTATTGAAATTCAGTAGTGTAAATCTTAGATCGAAATTTGTTTGAGACTTTCACTCGAGATTGTACCAGGGACTCGTGCAGCATAAAAATAGCGGAACACGCGCACAAACAAAGGAGTTCGTTCGAGGAGGAATCCAAGCAACATTTGTTTCAATCAGAAGTCGGACAATAGTTTCCGGTGAGCGTTGCCGTACAGTTATATTTAGGCAGCGGAGATAAATAGCGAGTTGATCCGGCGCGGTGGTGCGGTCCGTGTCTAGCCTTCATCTCGCGGCGCTAATCTGCCGGATTCTTTATGCAGCTCTCTCTTTGTTTACGATCGGGGTCGCGCTACTCAACTATATTTAACTAATTAGTCGGAGCGGCTCCGCTGCTTCCCACGTTTCCCTTTCCCAGTTCGTTGATACAGGAAAACAATTAAATTAAAAATTTATTAAAAGTGTTTTAAAATTATTTTGAGACTTTATACGACACTGCAGACATTCCTTAATGGATCAGCTGAAGCCAGGCAGCAGCTCGTCCTTACGGGCGACCTGCGAGCTCCAGCAGCGGCCGTCGTTCCGTGAGAGCGGGAACGACTGGTTCACGCCGCCGCCGCAAGGAGAGCTAAAAAATAGTGTCAACACATACTTTTTTCTCCGAAGAAACCGAAAGCTGTATTAGGAGTGAGCAGGCTCGGGGTGTGCGGGCTCGTGGCTGCAGGGACGATACGCGAACGCGGCGCATACACTGTAATACTATATACTAATAAACACTTTGGTACCTTATTATGTTTTGTTTCGTTAACGAATATAATTTTATTTAGATTTCTGATTGAGTTCGCGAGTATCTCTCAGATCTAGTGTGAGTACACTGTGGTTGTGTTTAGCGAAGTCACGAGGGCGGTGCGCTTGGAGGCCGGCGACCGGCGGCACCGCCACGAAACTGTTTGTGAACTCGGACCATTAATATTAGTCGAGGTGACTACGCGGCTCTTTGAATCGCCGTTCTTTGATTGTCCGTGCGTGAATCACACAAATGGATACTTCGTAGCTCACAAGCCGGATACGGAAAACAGACGAGGTAAGTGCTACTACAATGTGTCCACTGACACCGTGCGAAACAAAACCGGTCCCTGCTCGCACGTAAGGCAGTCAGTAGGTGCAGAGACGGAGTGGGCGATCCTTGAGAACACAGTGGCGGTAAAGGTGGTGCGTTCTTAATAATAACGATCATCTGCAAGGTACAGGCGGAGCCTCTCACTGCAGGCGGACCAACAGCTGAGGACGTGCAGACGTAACAGAATCCAATCTGCGTACCTGTTCGCCTTTGAGACCGTGTTCTGGTCCTCAAGCCGAAAGTGTTGTGTGCAACTGACTCCTTTATTCGATATTAAGATCGTAGCCGCTCCAGTGCCTCCTGTAGCTTGTGATTTGAAGAGTCGTTGAAATGTTAAACACTCATTTCATTACATAAGATAATTGAGCGTGGAGTGCGCAGTGTGCAGGGCGGGCGGCGGCGGGCGGATCGCTTCTGCACAAGAATGCCGCTGGCCGCGGCAGCGGGCGGCGGGCGGCGGGTGTTCCCACCGCGCGCAGAATGCGGCCGCGCGGCGTGGTTCCCACCGCGATGCCGCAGATAAGCGCGATAAATTTAATTAAAGCCGATGCCGCGTCTCCGACGAATTTGTGTTCGCAACCTTACATGCAGGTTAGACTTTCAAACAAAATAAAAAATCCCGTCGCAGCTTTAAAAAGAAGAAGACGGGCCGCTACTCCCCCGGCCGTGTCACACGGGTTAACATACTTCGCGCTAAACGGCTTCTTCTTGGGCTGACTCGTTCCGTTGTACTGATTCTTGATTTGGGAAATAAAATGTACATTTCGGTTGTTATATAGGTATTCTTTATAAAAGTAAGATGGGAAGCAGTGCAGCTGATGACGCAGCCGCGACGCGGAATATGTCGAAGTTGAACGGTGATCGTTGTCCAAACAACGCGAATATTTGCACGCAATTCCTTATGTTTGTATATTGTGCGAAGTAACTGCCCCGTGTCGCTGACACTGCACCCGACTCTCCCGAGCCGGTGCCGCGCCCGCTGGCCGTCTGCGCGGAGTCCAACGCACGAGCAAAAGGCCCGCTGGAAGCAAACATATTGTACACAACTGATGTCATCGTGTAGTTACAGTAAACTTATTTATTTCAATAAAGACGCCATATAACTAACACTACGCCATTTACCGCATGTAGGTATAGACAGCGCAGCATCAGCCTGCACCAGCAGCTGCGGCGTCTTCACGTGGCACCTGTCCTCGTGCGCGCCCGTCACGTGCTGCATGTCCAGACTCCGTCGATCGCGAACAATGTTGAATCCAACAAGTCGCACACGAAGAAGGGTCCAACAACACATGAATAACCACCGTCGCCAGCGCCCGCGCCGGTGACCCGCAGCGCGCTGGGACTCTTTAACTTTAACTTTAACTTACATTAATAACCTTCATGACATGCAACTTGTTGGTGATCACATAGCGATCTATTTTACAGATTCAAATATTTGTCAAGATGTATATGAATATGTACCGATGTATATGTACCGATGTAACAAAAAGGTTAAAATTAAATAAACATTTTACTTCATTTTAACCTTTTACATATCGTTCACTCTTAGAAACGTCCGCAACCAAATGTTCAGATTGCAATACCGCCTAATGCTTCCAATGCCGATATAGACAGGGTACACGACACAAGCACCCAGCACTAATAATTGATCAAAAACTAAATTGGGAAAGTTAGATTGATCTGTATCTAGAGTAAATCTACACTCAAACTTTGATACACTTATAAATGTTATTTTACAAAATTCTCCCATAATTTTTTTTTGAAAATGACTTAAAACCTTAACAGAGATATTAGTATTAATTCCGTTACAAGAACCGTTTGTAAATATTTCAATGGTTATTAGGAAAACCTGGCGAAAACACTGAGAATCTTGTGAAAGCTTGTCAAGCTTTAAATATTGCATATATCTGAATTAAGTTAAATAATAAGCTGAAGCATTAACGTTGCGGTGGCCCCGCGGCCGCGCGCCCGCACCGCTCGAGTCGCGTACCTGCATCATTACTACAATTTATATTTAATAAATAACTGTCATTGAATAGAAGTCATTTTTACGGATGTTATCTTGTTTATATTACTCGAACTAACTTCGGCGTAGATTGTCTCATTAATATATAATTAAAAGCTGGATGGAGCTAAGTCTGGGTTCACTATGAGATCGAAACTTGGATACTTCGGGCCTGACCGCGTAAAGCTGTCGAAACGTCGAATCCGTAGATTTTAGTTTTGTTGATCTGCATGTAGTCGCGTAAATATAAAAAGTCATTCAATGATTGTGAGGATATAAATATATTTGAAAACATAACTCTGATGTGTTTTGTACGGTGAGTGAAGAGTCTGTTGATCCAATTACTGGTAACGAGGCATTCCATGTTAGTCCTCAGGGGTACGTGTTGAATAATTTTCAACGATGGCTGTCGAGATGAGGAGCCGCCGTCGTCAGGTGTCACCACGAGGCCCCTCATGTCCTCATTTATCAAATTAATAATATAAAAATAAATTCAGAAGATGTTTGTATTTGCTGTCTCTTTCGCAAATAGTCTTTGATTTTTTTCATTAACATAATGTTATGGTAAGGTTAAGTTAAGTTTTTTTGAAATTTGCATATGATTCTAAATATAGTATATATTGGCAATTATACGTTCATGCAGTTCTGTACACGCCGCCAACATTCTTACAAATCTCGACGGAGGTAAATGATTCACTTTACCTGTTTATTATATTAATAGTAAAAATAAAAGTGTGCATGTTAGTTGCGTGATAGACATCCAGATAAAACACATTATTTTTGAGGACTACCACTCCGCGTCGCCAGTTCATACAAGTTTATGTTCGGAAATGTTCACGACAATAGTGTAACGGTAGATTCCAACCTGCGACGTTGTTCCCCAGGACGTGTCCTAAAGCATTGAATTATTTTCGCTTCTCATTAAGAAATTGTATTAAGATTTTTTAGTTTGCAATCGTTAAATAATAGGAGAATGTTAGGACACGCACGCGGGCTGGCTCGCGTGCGTGTCGGTGCGGCTGCGTCGTCCCCGCGCCTGCCAGCACTGCGCCGGCCAGCACTGCGCTCGCCGAACGTTTTCACATTCACATTTCGATTTTCAAAAGAAAATGGACCTAAAGACAACCAGCCATTTCCTAGGCGCGCGGCCTGTCGCACCGGACTGCACTCTGTCGCACGACTACAGCATTTCGTAGCGATCGAGGTGTGAGCGCAGACATCGTGTAGTCTCATACTTAAGGAAATTAAACGTCTATGGTTCGAACCCGCCGCTTGGCTGCTGCCGTGAACCAGCTCCTCATACATCTCGGCTCAACGGTCAACGGGATGAGATCATTCATGGCAATATCATTGCCGGTATTATTTTTAACGAGATAGTTTATGTAGTGGCAGGTGGGGCGTGGCTGGACCATCCGCCGACTCCGTCCACAATAAATAGCGCCGTGAGGTAAACAAGCCGCGGACGCGAGTCGTCACATGTCCGCACCATTAATTAAGTGCGGGCGGCGAGCACAAAGCGCCCGCCACCGACCCGCAAAAACGTCCCCGCCCGCCCCCGCGCGCCGTCGCCCGCCCCCGCGCCTCCCCGCACAGATTCCTGCCGTATGCTATTACCTGCCTAATTCGTACTTTTTCTCGGCGCGTCCCCTGTTCCCGGTAGTGCAGGGAACGCCGCCGCTAACTCCGCCGCTGCTCCAATTATCGTCCCTTAATTATTTCTTATTTCATGATTCTTCGTAATTGTGTATTTTTACAATGTTATCTAATATTTTTGAAAAAAGATTGAAATTTTTTGAATAAAAGGTAAACTGCATTTGTATGCAGGTTAGAGCGAGCCCGAGCGTCGCATGTTGTAACTGGTAATATATACAAGAAGTCATATCCACTTGCAAGTTTTAAGACAACGTTATGAAGCGGCGCTGCCAGACGATATTACGCTGCTTCATTGCACGCAGGATGCAGAATGATAAGATCATCTTCGTCATCTCGCCCATTGCCAGTCCGTGTAAGATAACAGTCAAACATTGTCACTAAGTACAAACCTGAGTGACTTGCATCCACCGCCTTGCTGCTCACGGTACGGGACGAGCACATCCGCAGCGCAGTGGCGACGGCACATCTCCAAGCTAATGGATAGCAAGATGAACTCCTTCACTCCTGCTCGATTTCAAGTTCGGTGATATCTTGTGGTCATTACCAGATCACATCAACTGCGCAGTACGCAATATATATCTTGTGGTTATTACCAGATCACATCAACTGCGCAGTACGCAATATATATCTTGTGGTTATTACCAGATCACATCAACTGCGCAGTACGCAATATATATCTTGTGGTTATTACCAGATCACATCAACTGCGCAGTACGCAATATATATCTTGTGGTTATTACCAGATCGCATCAACTGCGCAGTACGCAATATATATATCTTGTGGTTATTACCAGATCGCATCAACTGCGCAGTACGCAATATATATCTGTGGTTATTACCAGATCCACATCAACTGCGCGGTACGCAATATATCTTGTGGTTATTACCAGATCACATCAACTGCGCAGTACGCAATATATATCTTGTGGTTATTACCAGATCACATCAACTGCGCAGTACGCAATATATATCTTGTGGTTATTACCAGATCACATCAACACAATATACATCATAGTGGTGTAAGCATTGGCGCACACACACACTGGCGCTCACTTGTCGTCCCATTCTCTTGTCCCCTGTACAGCGCGATAAGATCGGAGCTAGGTTCATTCAATGTCAAAGACACGGTACATACATACCGACCCTTACACATCCGAAAACTAACGTTGTGTGATACCTATTGTACGTGTATGTTCCAAGCAGACAAGGTCAAGTCCGAGGCAGCAGGACGTATCTCTGAGTTCCTCCGTGAGCGGTGTCCGCCGGGCGAGTCTGCGCGTCCTTGTGACCGGCGAGTGGACACGAGCAAGCACAACTCGAGGCCGGAAGCTGCGGCGGAGCTTGCAACAGGAGAGGATGTGATGATTGATGCACACAGCGGCCAGGCAGCCAGCGCAGGTGGCGGCGAATCATCTTTTTTATAGTATTAGAGGCGACTGCGTCTCGACACATGTACACCCGTTCTCAACGAGTCGCTGTCGCCAAGAACATGGAATGCAGGGATCAACACTTCAAGTAATAATAGCTTACATACTCGTCCCACTGCTGGGTGCCAGGGTTCCCTCTGACGCGGCTTCACACCGATTCAACTGACTTAACATTCTTTGTACTGACGTTCATTGTGAAACGATGTCTCAGTCGCGCAGGTCTCCTCAACGCCTCACCAACAGCGCTCGCGAGTTCTAATATTCTTAATTGAGAAAGAAAACTTCTGAGTTTAGATCTCGTGCAGGTAAAAAATATTTCAAAGACGTGAGAAGCCACATAGTACTGGTGCACTGTGCTAGCCAGCGGGAGGCCCGCGCCTGGTGACGGCCTGATGTACCGGCTCGCGGCACTACGTCAGTGCAGTTCTACAATAATTCAAAGATAATTTAACGACTAATTAGTTTGTATGCAGGCGGGGCAGCTGGCTGAAGGCGGTCGGCTGGTTATCGCAGAATAAAGTGAATATTATCATTTAATATCATGCATTGTGTTCTGCCGGGCGGCGGGGGCGGGGGCGGGGGCGGGTGCGGAGGGTTAATTGTGTCACTCATCGTGTGCTATAAAAGTTTACGAGTGTCGTTATCGTCACAAATTGCACGTAATTGTGGCAGCGGTGCGGTGCGCGCCGCTCCTAGCTGTGTCCGCGCTGGGGACGACAGTACGACGATCCACGCGTTCTGGATAGTTGACTTCTTGGTTTGTTGTGGCCTCAGAACTGGGCTGTCGAGACTCCCGAGTTCAGCTGCCAGCAGAGAGTTGCATGGCGTGGACACGCAACTGCTGAGTGTTGTTGATTTACCTAACTTCTAGGGGCCCACCTGCCCGCAATGTAATATGAATCCTACTAATACGAGTATTATAAGTGTGAATGTTTCTATGTTTGGATATTTGTTACTCGACCACGCGGAAACTGCTCAACGGATTTGAATTTAGTTGACGTACATATACTTATAACCTGGACGACTTAACATATAACTATAACCTGGACGACTTAACATATACTTATAACCTGGATGACTTAACATATACTTATAACCTGGACGACTTAACATATACTTATAACCTGGATGACTTAACATATACTTATAACCTGGACGACTTAACATATACTTATAACCTGGAAGACTTAACGACTTATCAATTTATGTTAAAACTATCTCGCGACTCAGTCTACGTGGACTTCAAATTTCGGTCTAGAGAAAAATGAATAATGTATGACTTATTATTTTCCGCCAGTCCGTGTAAATTTTAGGCACGCCTTGCTTTTCACACGGTCATCTGTATGTGGCTCTTTGGCTGCTCAAGAGGATCGAGCGCCCAAACTAACACGTACCGGCGGAGCGATGTTCCGGCGCGCCCGTGCGAGCGGCCCTGCTAGTCGTCCCGACGAAGAATGCTCTCGCTGTGGCAGCTGGCGCGCTGCCCCCGGTCGAGCCGACCGACAGGTCTCTTCTTTTTCTGTTACATATTTTCCAAAACATTTTTTAAAATATACCAAAGCATCATGTTCACTAGGCTGCAGCTACTTACTAGCTGCACGTATGTTCAGAAAAGAGATAAATATCTTTCTCATATATATTTTGAAACACTTAACTTAAATTTAGTAATTTTTCAACTTAAAGTCATTTAAATTTTCTCTTGTACGCGGACTGCAAGTCGTTGGTTGGCCGATTACCTTTATGAGAAAACATGTGAAACAATTATTGAGAAGGGGTTCGCGCCCGCTCGTCGTGTCTCCGGTACTTAAGACTCTTTGAAATTAATCCTTATATTTTTTACGATTATCTGTGTTTCACAATACCTGTTGGCTCTTTGACTCTAACCCTGATATATTTCATATATTTGTATATTAATATTATTTATTTATTTTAACTTTCTTATTTTTCCGTGTCGCTGTCGCTTCAGTTACGGCGACATAAAGATTAAACTAGAAAGTGAAATTTGTTATAAAAAACGTTGACCTTTATAATATATATTTATGGTCAGAAGTATTGTAAAATGAGTTTATTTTCAGCGTCGGTTTTGTTTGTTGGGCATTAGATGGCGCCGTGAACTGTTCATTTTAGTGAATAAGTAATGTTACAAGTAGACAAGTTACTAATGTATTCTCTGGCAGCCCCGGCGCCGAGCTCGTGCTCTGCCGTCAGTCAGATGCCGTCTCTTCATTTATTCAGCTGCCAGCATCACGCTACTGCTTCACAACATTAGTATATTGCAAAAAGTTTAATGTAAGTCATTTCATTTGTATTATTATCATATCATATTGTTTTTTGTTGTTGTCAATGGCTCTGCATGTGGGGGTGTGAGAAGACTCAATAGCTCTGCATGTGGGGGTGTGAGAAGACTCAATAAATCGCGTCAATTGTTTTCTTTACGTTTACACTTCAGTACATTTTAGAACTTCTCAGGTGTAACTATTGTTGTTGTTTTTTATTAATAAAAGAAGCGATCACTGGAACAAGTTTTCTAATGTTTTTGCTTTTATGACTCATGCCTAGACATACGCCTTCACATTTGGATGTTTTCAACTATAATTTATAGTTGGCAAACAAACGCATATATTTTGGAAACCTTTATGAAAATATTCACGTCACATCAGTCGCCTGGACGAGCAGCCGAGGAAGATCGAGGATTACAAACTAATCGATCCTCACGATAAATGTAATCCTTGTTGGGACTTCAATAACGAAATGTGTTTTTCTGAACCCACCTGATATTCTTTTAAATATTAGAGACAATTTTCCTAATATAATCTTTAATTTGCACATATTGTGCAGAGCGCCGACCTGCAGCAGGGCGACCAGCGCCGACCTGGCCCACTGCACGCTGCAGGCGCGCCCCAACGTCTGCCTGCAGCGCGACAGGTTCATGAGGGCGGGCAGATGCCGCCGCGCGTATCACTTCCCCATATCTGGGATATCTGAATAGATAGCTCTCTAATTTTATTGGAGAAGCCCGTAAACTTTTTGCGGTTCCGAGAAGGCGGCCGGCGGCCCGACCCGGCCGTTAGGAATTCCGTTTGGATTCCCTACTCGGTGATGTATTCGGTGTTTGTATGTGTGCTGGGACCACGAATATCAATAACTTGTAAATAATTATTATCTGAATTCTCGTTTTTAATCGCGTCATTAATTTGGTTCGTTACACGTTAGTTACTTAAATACGTCATTATTTAGGTTCCTTAAAAAACACCCGTGGGAACGGTCGGCAGGAAGCTGCCGTTACTCGCGGGAGCGGTGCGATACAAATCCTCTAAGATATGGTACCGCGCTCTCGCCACCCTCGCCACCGTTGCCGTATCTCATGTTTCTATTAATAAAAAATACTTCAAGTGAGTATTCTACCAGTTAGTTACTAGGTAACTGTGGCAGTAAAACTAAAGTCTGGTGCTCCGAGCCGCGGCCCCGCTCGCCTCAAAAATTAAGAAACAAACTTGTGCGCGTACATTTGTTGACACGTCGTACGTTGTTTTAATTTTTTTTTCTTTATTTTTAAACGAATAAACAAGCAAATAAACAGTTGTAACAAAAACCCAAGCGTTGTGTTTAGAGAAGCGGTAGGAGTGATCCAAGAATTGAAATATTAGCGAAATATTTAGAAAAAATAGGGAGATAAGGTATGCATAGACAACACGTAGCAACCATCAATAAAAAATATAAATTGAAGCGTCAGCCTAATGGTTTAGGGTACGGTCAGCGTAACTAAAGGTCGTCGGTTCGAATCCACCGTTACACTATTGTCGTGCTCCATCTCCTGGCACAAGCTGTCGCGGTGAACCGGAATGTTAGCTGTGTTAATAGCATCGCTAATATTAAAAATATGAAATAACTAATAATAAGGGGTGAGGGAGTCAGTTGCTGGTAGATGACCAGCCCACCCATTCACTTTACCCCTCACTTCATTAATGCAGACTTCACTCACACGCACTAACCGAACTAAGCGATATCGCAACTCAAGATGTGGTCGCCAGGAGACACTTTCAGGACAGACCTAGTAAACAATAATGGCTGACAGATGGTGATAACACAAGTATGGTTCGTTGTTTGGTTCGGGACGTCCTTACACGAGAGGTTAATACGAATGTCGATCCTAGCCACCGATCCTTTAGATCTTGAATCAATGATTCTGTGTTAAAACCTTAACTATTGCTGATTAGGGAATTTAGTTAAACTAATGTGTTGACATACACGTCACGTGCGAAGGTCGACCACATAAGATAGAATAGTAAGACGTATTGAGATCAAGTCTCCATGCAGCTCGCTCCTGCCAGCAGCATGAATGGGTCAACTCGCCCCAGCCGTGGTCTTCCATCGATTTCTCTTCCAATCAATCTCGCGAACATGTCCAACTGAGCGAGTGAAGCCGACGGCGAATCATCAGGTGCTGGCACCGCTTCTTGTAGCGCTATGCTGCTAATTCACCTTGTTAATATGTGGCGGCCTAATTTTTCCACAGTCCAGCCGACCCATGTGTTCGCGGTACAGCCAGGTACTGAGCTGCAGCATGGCTCTACCACGGTAGAACGATGCATAAGTCAACCTTTTTTGGACCTTTTGTAACCTTATATCGATCCGTACGAAGGTTAGAATGAATAATGATTTAGAGACGTTGAGGCACGTCTCTACGTACAATGAGGAGGATCTCCCGGCGCCGAGCAACCCTTGCTGTCGTCTCAAAAGTATAATTTAAGAAGACATCCGTAGAGGTTTTTTGTGCGGCAGCTGGTGCGTGGCGTGCTGGCCGCGGCCGCAGCTCCCGCCGCGGACACCTTACGTCTTTATCATGGCCGTCATCGTCGGCGCGCGATTTATGTGCGGTGGAGCGCCAGCTCCCCACCGAGACCCCACCCCACCGTACCCGTGTAACGGCGCGCCCGGTGATTAATTGTAGCCGATGCTATCGCTATCGCCGCCGCAGGACCTTAATTAATTTAAATGAGTCGCCGCTGTGCAGACACCGGACCAGCCTCCGCCCTGTGACCTGACGGCGCGGGCCTGAACGATAAACGAAGTAGACATTTTAAACAAATATGAGTATTACTTTGCACAATGGTTTTTTATTTATTCTGCTTCCGAGAGTAGACAGCGAGGCAGAGGCAGAGTAAGAGCGAGACGCGTGCGGAGAGGTCCGAGGCACCTCATCTGGGCCTCACGCTGACGACGCAGGTGCATCTTGAATCATTATTAAATATGGGTGCCGACGTCATACGTCGCGGGCATCGCCTGCCTTCAGGGGAGCTGCTCGCCACCGGACACGCCGCGGTCGGTCGGCCCCGTCCCCAGGAATGTCAAGAATGACATCAATTAATTATTATTTATGTCTTATGATATGTTGTTTATGATCGCTGTTTATATTAAATTGTTATCACTCTATGTGTATCGTGAAGAAACAAATAAAAAAGAATTTTACTACGAATCAAGAAGAATTGTAACTACTCACACATTAAACATATGGACATCCTCGTGCGCACCGTCGACTACCAATGCTGCTTCGAACTAGCGAGTCTAAGCCTCCTTTTAGGCGGCAGCGGGAGCGTGGGAACGCGGCGCACGGCAGGACCCGCTGGTAGAGCGCGGGTCATTATGCCGAACTACTGATTTGCTGACGCCGCCCCAACCCTCTTGATCGTTGGACGTTGTAACGTTTTTCAATTTGAATCGGTTGGACAGGTACACAAGTGGATGAAATAAGTTTTTAATTTTTACTCGATTTGTTTGTGTTAATCGTAAAACTCAATTTTTTATTTAAATATACGTTTTTGATATTCCAAAAGGAGACATGTGAGAGGTATCAATTACGATTGAGTTGGTTTTGAGAAATTTAATGACGCGAATGCACACGCTGTGGGCTTCCGCCCACAGCGTGTGCATGTGCTGGGAGCTGAAGCATCAACACGGTGACTGCACCGTGCTCGACTCTTGATGAACAGCCGCTGATGGGCATTAGAGCGCCGGCCCGCCGCGCGCTGCCCCGCGCTGGCTTGAGAGACGGAATCAGCACACACAGCCTTCTTGCAACAGTACAACAGTTTAGTGATGCCCACACGCGGAGACTGCTTCGCGGCGGGTGCGGGCTCCGCGATACTGACGCGACTACGTCTGCTCTAAGTATCATCGGTTATTCATTTTTATTGTGTCTATAAATATAAGTGAATATATGAGTGAACTCTTCTGTGAATATAAATGTCCATTCAAAAATTATGTAAACATATTGTTTACATAATGTTTGCAAGAACAGAAGTCACCGTCGTATACCACGCAGCATCTCAATTCAAAACAGAGCGACAAACGAGCACCCAGCTCTGTCAGTGCTCCGTGCTGCCCATGACGTCTGCATCTATCCTCAGTTGAGATTCAAGATGTGTACGCGTTCTCATCCCTGAGGACTAAAATAGAATTGTTAACCCGGCTTAGCCGCACTTCTACATTTATTACAATTCCCTTGAACCACAGTAGCTTTATGCACCTATTACATCCTGGTGTCCCGTGAGAAAGTGTCGAGCCGACATGTTGCTGTAGCAACTGACTGAAGTGTGAGACATTCGCCGGTCGAGTGGCCAATGAGTATTTCTTTCAATATAATCTAGCGTGATATAAGATAAAGTTTAGATAAGATTATCTTCGATGAAGAGGCCAACCAATAAACCTATGAAGATCGGTAGTGCATTGCGCGGAAGAACGATCTTCAACACAAGACAGCCTTTAGCCAAAGAACCAGCAAGGAAAACGTTTAGATCGATCCCTACCGGATGCAGAAAGTGAAACTTTGTTGTAAGTGCAGTGCAGTGAGGAATGAGATCCGCGGCAGGTGGTGAAGAAGACGGTTCTGCTGCAGCAGCTTAAAGTTCAGTTGATCGCCCGCAGTCGACCAACCACCGGCCGTCGGAACCACGCCGGGAATTTCCACGCTTTGCTTGCCCGACACGCTTTAAATGTGCTTTTATATTTGTAAGCTTTTGTACAAGTGTACTGCAGCACTTTATTGCGTGCGATAAGACTCAGAGGCCCGCGTGGCGCGCGGTGCGGGGGCGGGGGCGGGGGCGGGGAAGGCCGCCTTATTTCATTATTATACGAGGAAATGCAAATCAAACGATGACGTACGGGCGGGCGCGGTAATTACTACACGCCGACATGCCGCCGTTCGGTATAAATATTCCGCCTCGTAGTTCGGTAGCTCTCCTCTACCTTACATTATATTGTGAAGTAATGAGGTTTTAAAGGAATTTCATTAAATATGTAAGTAGGAATATGATTTAGGAGCCGGCGAGGCCCATTAACACCAATTTGCATACCGCGTGTCGTAACGCTACGCCGCGACCGGCCTACGCGGCGTAACGACGGCCACCTCGGATTTATTACACGCGGTTTATTATTTACCGACGCATTCCACACTTCAAATATGTTCGACGTTCCTGAGTACAAAATATTGTTAAAGCCTCGCGACAAAAACTATATTGAATCCAAGCACTATATTCTACGAGCTGGAGGACGCTCTTTAGACGAGTCTTTCTGTTCCAACTTGACTCAGGGCTTGCAGGTTGTGAATACGTAATCTTGCAAGAGAACGTGCCGCTTTGCTTACTGTGATGATTATTTTCCGTCCGTCTGTTCGGAGCGATGAGAGAGAGTACTGTGACAACCTGAAGCCGTTTCTTGTAATTGAAGAACTTGTCACGACTCATTTCAAGGTAATGAACAGAGACAAGTATTGGAAGGTCGGGTTCCTCCTTGATTCGGTCCAGGTCTGCTGGTATTGATTTCCCCGCGACGTGCGAGGCATGTGGGCTGCGCGGGGTGCGGGGTGCGCCGTGCTGGGTTCGGGGGTTGCGGAGGGCGCTCCACACTAATTCCCCGGCGGCAGCACAATTAATTATCCTAATTTATTGTACCGTCTCACACGCATCCCCCTCCCGCCGACCGTGTCGTCTTCGTACAAATTTTTACTTATCGTAATTACAGTCGATTAGAGAAGTCGGACTTTGGACAAGGAGCGATAGATAGGCTATCATGGTTCAATGTTTGAGTGGGGAAGACCAACACTCTCACAGAATACAAGCATAATGCTGTTTCGTATGGCGAGTGAAGGGATCTGAGGACCCAGGTATAGGTAAGGAGACATTGCATCGCAGGCCTGCGGGGGTGACTACGTGTGTACAGCCTGAGTCTTCGTTGAGGATGGATGGAGACATCATGCTTATCACTTTTAATATGACAAACAAAAGTGGTGCAGCAGCTGCGTTCTCATCTAGCATTTCATCCTGGGTACTAAACAATTTATAACTTCTGCCGCCCAGCTGTAGGCGGTGTAGGCGGTGCTACGGGGACTAGACTAAGAGTAGTTTCTTCATCATTCGTAAGTCGCAAGCGATAAGTGCAATAGTATGTCGTAACCATTCCACGCCTCGTTGACGCGAGCCTGCTGGTATCGTCTGTTACTGTGGTCGTAGATAGTGGAGGTGCGGTGGCTCTTATCTTATCGCCGTCACTACGGACAGCTTCCGAACTCCTAACGACCGGCGCCGGTGTTCGTTACGATAGATGTGTGAGCGGTTTTGTTTAACATAAATGGTTTAGATATCTATTTTGTGATGTAATCAAGAGCAACATTCCTTGACGTTGGCAACCGGAAGCGCAGCCGCTGCCTCCGACTTGTGTCTCTCACCGACATATACAATCCTATTTTCATTTTTATGTAAAAATTTATTCGAGATCTTTTTTTAAAGTGTCGAATAAATATTCTTCGGAAGGATCACCACTTTATTACGGACCCGAATGTAGAGCGAAAGGCGGAGGAGTTGTGCCGACCTTGTTGACATGACCAGAGACTTACTTTAGCTTACTTAACTTACGCTTTTCAACCTTCGAGTTTCATGGAAGCCAGCGTGCCCTGAAGGGAATGCGATTGCTATTCTGGAGTTATTTGTTCCCAAAGTTAGCACCAGCTGTGTTGTGGTTCAGCTGTCGCCGGCCGTAGGTCCGAACCTTGCAGTCGTTTTGTCTGTATTTTCTTTAGGGAGATTGTTTCCTTATTTTAGAGTTGAAGACGAATTTTGTGTAAATATTTTTTTTGTAAACAAAAACCTTCACCTGTAGTCTACTACAGTCAAAAAACTAATCTGACCAACAGATTGTCGCGACCATATGAGATGACCGCAGGCGTACGCCGTCACTCGATTTGTTTGCTCACTTGAGTTTATATATATCTAGTCTTCCTTTTGCACCAAGCACGTGGCTAATCAGCACAAAACAATTGTAATCACTAAGTTGGTTCGCTCGCGGACTAGGCGAACCTTTTTTTATTATCCAACAGAAGAAGAACATGTGACCTCCTTCTTTGTGATTGAATAGCTGGTGCTGGCCGTGTCGGTGGTGGGCATCGGCAGCGCCGGGGGCCCGGGCGCGCCGCGGTCGCAAGATGGCGGCTACGGATGCAGTAATTACGTTCGCGGAACGACCGCGGCTCGCATACAGATTGCAGCGTTTGCAAAAACCACCCGTACGCCCTGCGGCCGGTCGCCACGCCCCCGCACGCCCGCGCACCCCCGCTCACCCCCGCGACCCCCCGCATACCGCCTCGCTGCTGCCACAATCGGTCCTCCGCGAGGCTCGTGGATCTCCTCGCGCGATCGGGACGGAGCTGTCCCCGGGCGAGGGCTGCGGTGTGTTTGGACACACGAGTAAACCCGTGACCTCAAGCATTGTTCGCTGTTCGCTGTTCACGATTATAATTAAAACGTTTATGAAGAACTTTATTTATTTATTTATAATTCTTGAATTTATTCCGAAGAAATATTATAAATAACATAAGTGAGTTTAGACAGCGACCAAATAAGCGACCGGGTCACTAACGCAGTCACTCGCGACCATACACACCGATAGCAAAATGCCTTCATACGTCGACTATATACAAGCTAGGTTGACAAAACAGCACCGTCCGCCCGCGCTGATCGACTACCGATGCCATTAAACACACGCTGATCCTCAACAAAACCTCCCGCAGCTCACTCCTGGGGTCTGAACCGACGACCTCGTTGCCGGCGCCGGGCCTTGCAAGCCCGCAGGCCCACCAACGCCGAGCGCCGAGCCGGAGCCTCCGGGAGCAAGTGTTGGAGCATCTCTAACATTTTATCGAAATTTACCAATTTCGTCAAAATTAGATTGTATTTTAAAGTTTGTATGAAAGATGTAGTCGTACGTACTAGATTCCTACCTCATGACAACATCACATCATGAAAGAAAAACGTAAAAAATATAAACAGGTAAAGCAACACTCGGAGACAAATCCCGCAAAGATCTAATATCTCTGGCATCTCTCCTGAATCTAAAGCAGCATGCACACTGCGTTCTCAACTTGATGACCAGTAGCGACTTTTGTCCAGACTTTTCTCGTAGGTAAATTTAAAACCTGCATTTGCTTCTTTAGCGCAGCTCCCCGTCTACATTAGCCGCGCCGCGGGCTCTCCAGCTATTGGGAGCCACGTGTTTTAAAGAATGCACGTCGGGTTACTTTTGTCCGCCGCTGATGGCACTGCCGCCGCGTGGTGTCCGCTGGTCCACGATATTTCCGTTGTCTATGATATTCATTACTTATTATTGTTACGTTAATTATAAGTGAAAGAAACTTCTTTTCATTCGTTTTTCAAGACATATGCTCTTACGGTTTTCGTTTTATTTTACAATTGCCTTTGTATAAAGTTTTTATTTCATTTCATATTAAAATTTTTAACAAAAATTAGATTTTGAAATAATAATTTTATGCAAATATTTTATTTTACAACTTTTAACTAATCATGTGTTGTCTCTATCACTGTCAACTACTGACGACGCGGGAGCGGCAGCACTGGAGACATGGAGACAGGAGAGAAAGAGAATTTGACTAGAGCACATAATGAGGCTGGCAACGCCGCGCTAGTATAGTTATAATGTCACGAGAAGGTTGTGTAGCGTACGCCGGGTTCCGTCCACCGCAATACGCGGGGCGCGGGACGGCCAGCGTGCGGCGCTGCCTAAAAAATGGTTCCCGCCGCCTCGAGCCATCCTTCAACGTCTTTCAATTATTTATTAGCGCGTTAACACGTGTCCGATACCCGCGTGTGGGAGCCAAGATAATCGTTTGATAAGAACTTTTGATAAAACTAAATAATGCTTGAAGTTATAGAAAGCGAGCTCGTGCTGGTATCACCGACGCTGCTGGGTGCTACTGGGAATTGTTGGCCAGAGTATCAGGACTGGCTACAGCATTGCTCTAATATAGTATATGCATTTGTGTCTACTCTCTACTGTACACTTTCTTTCTCTTTCCTTAATTATAAATATTTACAAATCTATTAAAACAGAAAATTGAACGTAATTATTGGAATTACAGGTTAACTTAATGGGCAGTCGGTGTCTTCGTGCACAAATAACTTAATCCTGCAAACGAAGCAATAATTAACAAGTAATCTAACAGATTTTACGCAAGATTTTGTAGATCGGTATAAAAAAGAAAAGCGGACATCACTGGAATGTTGCATTACAGTTAATATACATATATTTAATTTTTAAATAATTTTTGTTTCGAGTAAATTTGATGGAATGTGTGATTTACATATAACTAGTCTGGTCATAAATACTGTTACATAAAAACTTTTGTTTTTTTCAACTTTTTAATTATTTTGAATATGGAACACGTATATTATTTTAAAAACTTTTTTCGATTTTGCGCCATTTCACATATTTTTTCGTGTTCATTATCAAATTACGATATGGAATGGGGTGTTAAAGAAAATAGGATTGCAGTGATCGCCTTGTACAAAGTGGATATGGAGCCGTCGGTCATATTCCAGACACTTCAAAAGCTTGGTATCAGCCGTATCTTCGTATACCGTACTATCAACAGATACAACAACACTTCCTCTATCGAAGACCAGAAAAGATTGGGGCAGCCGCGTGCTGTTAGAACTACAAAGGCTGTTAATGCTATTAAACCCAGAATTCGTCGAAACCCCATTAGGAAACATAAAATATTATCGCGATTGAAGAAAACTACAACAAGCAAAATGATAAAGTGTACGCTCACAGTTCTAAAGAAGCTGCTCAAGTGGTCGGAAAGGTACAACGTGGTCATCATCCTGCGTCAGTGATGGTTTGGTGGGGCGGGTCTAATCAAGGAGTTACAAAACTATATTTTTGTGAAAAAGGAGTGAAAACTTCAGCCAAACTGTATCAAGATACAGTCTTGGATCATGTTGTGAAACCTCTTAGCAATATACTTTTTAAAAATATATCGTGGACTCTCCAGCAGGACTCTGCATCTGGTCACAAGGCACGATCTACCCAAGCCTGGCTTGAAACCAACTTTCCGGACTTTATAAGAGCTGAAGACTGGCCCTCATCTAGCCCAGACCTCAACCCTTTAAACTTCAAATTATGGTGAGTTTTAGAGGACATAGCCTGTTTTTCACGACACGGCGACATCGAGTCTTTAAAAAATCTTTGGAGCAAGCAGTGGCGAAATTTCCCTTGGAAACAGTGCGTAAATCAATAGATTCGTGGCTAAAGCTTCATCTGGAAAGGCCTGTATAAAAGCCAAAGGGGCCTTTCAAATAGAATATTTTTTTTATTTTTTGCTGACTGACTAATAAATATGTAGGTATACATTTTAATAATATTACATTACTTCATTAAAAAAAATGTATTTTCATTTGTAACAGAACTTATACTTAACCATGCGAAGAAACCGTCACGACTTGCATTTGAAGCGGAGCGAGCCAACATCACCTGGACAGCATCCGAGACGTCGCCGTGGTCGGTTGTTGATGGCATCGCATCTTGTTTGTCCGACATAATGATTTCGTTTTTGTTTAGGAAATAGAAAACCATAATTACTTTATGATCGCTTCCGTACTTAAACTGCAAAGATAATGATGCTTGTGCTTTAATAAAGTCATAAAGTATGGTTTATGGACGTTCTCTTGTACCTGTTCGGTATGAAGCACTTCACACTGTCAACTTCACAATAGTGCACGGAATCGTACACGATATATGTTTATTAGATTTATTGTTACAGCAATCACCACATCATTGCAGATAAACATTCTATAGTTTTCCGTGCTCTGTGCCAATAATTTTATTTTTTTTATTGTTTAATTAGTAAATTTTGAAGACGTCTTTAGGTTTTTTTTAAAGAAAAACAAATAAAATGAATTAACAATTTCATTAATCAAACACGTGTCGCCACAGTTGGATGCCGAGGTGGAATCAGTCAATCATTACTGAGTGACTGAACACAAAGAATTGTTCTCGTAACTTAGCCAGGAGACGTCGGTTGTATATCGATATCATAGCGCCGTGCGTGGGGAGCGCCACCGCTGCGATTCCGCGTTTTTTGTCGCTGAGCTAATTGATGTTTTCTACAATACACGATGATACAAGTCCTCGTGTGTCTTCACATATTTATCTATTTATAATATCTAGTTCTAGAATGATGTTGTTTTTAATCTAGATTAGTTGAGCTATTGTATATGCCGTACACCTGTTTGGGTAGCAATGAAGCAATTAAATGTAGCAATAACGCGGAGGCGCAGTTATCTTGCTCTCAGAACATGTAAGTAAATAGAAATCCCATTCCTCCCAGCTTGGTCACCGTTTCATGCAAAATACTTAAATTAATATAAACAAGTGATCGCGATCGGTTATTAGCAGCAGCCGTAACATGTACAGATTGTAAGTGAACACAACGGGTCATGTTGAAAAAAAAATGCACATATATTTATATATATGCATTTTTTACATTGAGAGTTACAAACGAGCACACAGTTCACATGATTTTAAGTACATCCTGCGGCCCATGGCATCTACATCCTTGATAAGGAATTATAATGCTGATGCATTGTCAACCTTGAGGACTGAGATAGAATGCCTCGTCACCAGTAGGAAAGGCCTCCGCATCCCTTCACTCACCAGACGAAACACAGCAGCGTTATGCTGATATTTCATACTGGTATTCTATGAGGGCGTGGTCCTACCCCGGTCGAGCTGACACATTCATTCTGCAGCTAGAAAGAAACTGCAGTGTAGCTCTACCACAGAAGTATTGCATTTTTCTATATTCCGACGGCTTCAGCTTGTGCTCTCTAGAGATGTATTTATGTTTTTATTAGAAAACTATGAAACGGTTACGATCACAATTCGCAATCAATAAGTTATCTTACATTAATAAGAATTTAGTAAATTTTTCAAAAGTTGTAAGTTTCACGGAGCTCAGACCTGTTGAATAAAGTTCTACATATCACATACATATCTACATATCACATACATATCTACATATCACATACATATCTAGATATCACATACATATCTACATATCACATACATATCTACATATCACATACATATCTACATATCACATACATATCTACATATCACATACATATCTACATATCACATATCACATACATATCTACATATCACATACATATCTACATATCACATATCACATACATATCTACATATCTACATATCTACATATCACATATCACATACATATCTACATATCACATAAATATCTACATATCACATACATATCTACATATCACATACATATCTAGATATCACATACATATCTACATATCACATACATATCTACATATCACATACATATCTACATATCACATACATATCTAGATATCACATACATATCTACATATCACATACATATCTAGATATCACATACATATCTACAGTACAATTTGACCAAAATATATGTTCGGTCACATATTTAAAATCTGTCAGACTGTCTCTGGAGCGGACCCCGGTCGACTTCCTCGTTGTTAGTGTTATTACATATGGGCTGCAAGGGATCCACGGATCAATCAACAAATAACTAAATAAGAGTGACTGTTGTTCGATGCTACTATATTAAATAGTACAATAAGGCGTAGATATAAAATGATTACATTGTTGTTTTCTCGCAAACCTTTAGCGTACTTGACAATAAATAGTTATGCTAATCTGCCGGAGCTTCGGGAGCTTTTTATAGCGGACGCGCGCAAGCACAGGTGGCGGCGGGGGCTGTGGGGGCTGCGGGGAGCTTAACGAATGCACGAGGCGGTAGTGCGGTCGCGCACCACGTGCTGCACTCGACACAAAACACATGATGTTGAACGATAACTGATCGATTTATTCGAACGCGATTTCATCATGCAACAGACGAACAATTGTCGCGGTCATGTGCCGTGTGCCCGGAGGAACTCGCAGTGTCGGCTTAATTAATTATTTAAAAAAGTATATTATTTGGAATAATTATATATTTTATTGCTTTCCGTATTGCGCCGGGCTGTCACGACGCGGCGGCGGTGGCGCAACACGTGTTTTCAGGAAAACATCACGAAATATCATTAAAACATGGCAGGAGATAAAAATTACAATTTCAAATACATACCACATGAAAAGCTCTGCTCTCAACGATGCTCTTCGAACAGCTCAATGTCAGTTCGAGTCCTTGTGTCATAACTTGGCAGTTAATGATCACGCTAGGTAACAACAACAATCCTCGTGCAGCGGCAGCCCAGCATAGAGAGCGTCCGATGGCGGAAGATTTAGATAATTAATAAAAACATTACTTAGCCACTTGCCTCGGGTATAACTTATAAATGTTAGTCTGTAGTACACTACACTACACTATACTACACTGTACTACATTATACTACACTATACTACACTATAATACACTATACTACACTATACTATAATAAAAAATTGTAAGTGTAGCCACCGCATTCTCTTCCTCGCGTCACGGCCCAGGGCGCGTCGCCATTCGTGACAGTGCTGCCTCGACTTCTTGCCCTCCTCGGCACTCTGAAGACGCTGAAGTTGTTCCAGCGGCCTCCGCCGTACTCGCTGCCCCTTATCCAGGCTATCGGCGTCAGAATTCCCTGTCAATTGTCTAATGACTTACTTTGACAAATATTGTACATACGTGTAGGAAAATTTGTTAATTACTCACTTCTTCAACTTTGTTAACATAGTTACCAGTTTTTTGTTCCATTAACTATTGTTGTCCATATTTATCATTGCGATGGTTCTACAGAAACGCTGATGAGTTCTCAGAGGCGGCGCGGGGCTCTCGCTGCTCCCGCCACGTGGCGTGCTGCTTGCGGCGCCGAGCGGCTTGGAGCTGCAATATTACGAGTGAGCTTGCTTTTAAGCTTCTTTCATTTCTCATACACATACATTACAGGTAATATTTAAAATGTAATATTTTGCTATTGTAACATGTACCAGCAGCAGTGTCACCGTGACGTCACCGTGACGTCACCGTGACGTCACCGTGACGTCACGTGACGCTCGTATATATTTTGTCAGTATTAGTGTTTACTTTTCATCACGTTGTATGCAGCGCTGCCACTGGCCCTGCATTGGACAACTACGGAAATGAAGTAATGAATGACGCCTGCCGGCCTCTGGTGCCGGGGGCGCGGTTCCCGGAAGCTGCTGACGTGACGCCCTCTGGGGTCGTAGGGTCCACATACCTTGTTTGGATAATATGTTTTCATAGAATCGATATAGGCAAAAGGTAAAACTTTAAAATGCTATAATTGCATTTTATTGTAGCATCAAGTGTAAGAACGACAACACTCGTACGTGCTGGAGGAAGTGTTAATTGGAGAGAATGTCCGTTGGAAATTTTTGTTTTATGAAACTACGGCAATGATCGCGCGCCCTGCAGCTGGCGGGCAGCGGGCACCTGCGCATCTCCTCAACGTGCACGTTTGGTTGCCAGCGAAAACCAACTGGTCCTGGTGGAATGCAGCTACACGAAACATAGCAGCACGGTAATGGTACTCCACGCTGGTGTCCAGTGAGGGTGGGGTTCGCCCCGGCCAAGTCGACTGTGTAAACAATGACGCTGTAAAAATGTTACGTGTATTTAAGTTTTGAGGTTAGCAGTAGTTATAGAATACTGGGAATTGAATCAATGATCCACCATATTGAAATTAATATAGCCGAGAACTTGCGGCGGACATTCATGAATGACTGCTGTCCACACGTCGACGCCGGCGCATGCCCCGCGCTGCAGCGTGGAGGCGGACTCTACAGCTGCACAGATACAGGAACGTGATATCTTAATTATTTATTTAATAAGATGTGTCTCAGGATTATTTACTATCAGGTCAACTGTGTGCTCGATTGTCACACTTGACTTCGATTTGTTACACATAAAGCGATACTTCCGTTCAGTTCTCCGCTCATCAGCGTCTCCGTGCGTGTCGACGTTGGCCTGTGCAGCATCGGCTCGCACACCCTACGGATCACCGTAGTGTGCCGCGCCCCACAATATCTGCGTTAAATAACATGCATCACTCGTAAAAGATATGTTTGCGTGTACAAAGTCGCCGAGACTTGACTTGCTGGCCGCGAGGTGGGTGGCAGCCTTTGTTTATAGCGTCGCACAATAGTTTAGTAATATAGTCCACGGACCGAGGTCTTCCGCCTGTTGTCGCCTCTTCTAGCGCACGCCCTTAGGGTTAACGGGAAAGTTGATAGCATTGTTGGCATTCTTTAAAAAAAAGACCACTCGTTTGTTTGTTTGTTTGTTAGCCTGTGTGAATGCATCACTACACAATACGAGGACCAGCTCCGAGTCGGTTGTAGTTATTTAAAACCTGTTTTTGTTGATCTTACAGTTTTTTTTATAACTTAATCTAGTTATTAGTTTTGAAATGTATCTGATGATTAGGCATTGAAATCAGTTCTTATTGTGGACAGAAGTAGAAGAACAAAAGGGAGACAATGTAATCTAAAATAAAACTGTAAAAAACAAGTTGTGAAAGTTAGGTTAGGTTAGGTGCGAGCTCCCCCCCGAAGGGTTCCCGCTTTGTCGTAGCGGGGGGGCTTAGTAACCGTGGTGTGGAGTTAACCACGGTGAAGCTAAGAGGAACCCAAATGGCCGGCCTAAGGCGCTCTAAGGCCGGCCCGAGGAGGCCGCTCCGGGCGGGCTGGAGCTGGGCCCACCCTGGATGCGTGTCGGTGGGCTGCGGGGTGCGGATGGACGGAGTGAGGCCGTCTTACGCACCATCCGCAGCCGAGGCGGAGTCGGGGGAATGGGGTGGCGGTGCGAGGACTGTTAGCACCGGTACCGCGCATCGTCGCCCCAACCTCCGCATCCGAGACGGAGTCGCGGAGGGAGGGTAGTGTATCTCCCTATCCTCCGCGACTCAAGCGGGGGTCGCACCGCTGATGCGGCCGTGGTGGGGCCGCGGGTTCAGTGGAGTGTTGGTTGATCCTGCCGCTCTCCCTGTCCTCCGCGGCCGAACATCGGTCGGCGGTGGAGCCGCAGACCAGATCCACCGCAGGGGCTGGGACTGTCCTGGCTCCCATGGCCTCTGGGGGGCGGACTCGGGGGAGTCCGTTTCCCACCTACAGAGGAGGCCGAGATGGAAGGCGCGTCCGTGTTCCGGCGCGCCTTGCAGGAGAGGGGTGGAGAGGGGATGTCCTCCCCGAAGGAGGGCCGGCTTGCCGGCCAGCGCAGGCGGGGTCGCGGAGGTGTGCGAAAGCGTTCCCGTGGCCCCGCCATAAGCGACGAAGGTGGAACACCATGGGGTTTTAGTCGGTGCGAGGTCGACGCCGGCGCATGCCCCGCGCTGCAGCGTGGAGGCGGACTCTGGCTGCACAGATACAGGAACGTGATATCTTAATTATTTATTTAATAAGATGTGTCTCAGGATTATTTACTATCAGGTCAACTGTGTGCTCGATTGTCACACTTGACTTCGATTTGTTACACATAAAGCGATACTTCCGTTCAGTTCTCCGGTCATCAGCGTCTCCGTGCGTGTCGACGTTGGCCTGTGCAGCATCGGCTCGCACACCCTACGGATCACCGTAGTGTGCCGCGCCCCACAATATCTGCGTTAAATAACATGCATCACTCGTAAAAGATATGTTTGCGTGTACAAAGTCGCCGAGACTTGACTTGCTGGCCGCGAGGTGGGTGGCAGCCTTTGTTTATAGCGTCGCACAATAGTTTAGTAATATAGTCCACGGACCGAGGTCTTCCGCCTGTTGTCGCCTCTTCTAGCGCACGCCCTTAGGGTTAACGGGAAAGTTGATAGCATTGTTGGCATTCTTTAAAAAAAAGACCACTCGTTTGTTTGTTTGTTAGCCTGTGTGAATGCATCACTACACAATACGAGGACCAGCTCCGAGTCGGTTGTAGTTATTTAAAACCTGTTTTTGTTGATCTTACAGTTTTTTTTATAACTTAATCTAGTTATTAGTTTTGAAATGTATCTGATGATTAGGCATTGAAATCAGTTCTTATCGTGGACAGAAGTAGAAGAACAAAAGGGAGACAATGTAATCTAAAATAAAACTGTAAAAAACAAGTTGTGAAAGTTAGGTTAGGTTAGGTGCGAGCTACGCTCCCCGAAGGGTTCCCGCTTTGTCGTAGCGGGGGCTTAGTAACCGTGGCTTGGTCACCCACGGTGAAGCTAAGAGGAACCCAAATGGCCGGCCTAAGGCGCTCTGAGGCCGGCCCGAGGAGCCGCTCCGGGCGGGCTGGAGCTGGGCCCACCCTGGATGCGTGTCGGTGGGCTGCGGGGTGCGGATGGACGGAGTGAGGCCGTCTTACGCACCATCCGCAGCCGAGGCGGAGTCGCGGAGGGAGAGGAGTGTCGGTGTTTCGTTGCCGCTCTCCTGTCCTCCGCGGCCGAACATCGGTCGGCGGTGGAGCCGCAGACCAGATCCACCGCAGGGGCTGGGACTTTCCTGGCTCCCATGGCCTCTGGGGGCGGACTCGGGGAGTCCGTTTCCCACCTACAGAGGAGGCCGAGATGGAAGGCGCGTCCGTGTTCCGGCACGCCTTGCAGGAGAGGGGTGGAGAGGGGGATGTCCTCCCCCCGAAGGAGGGGCCGGCTTGCCGGCCAGCGCAGGCGGGGTCGCGGAGGTGTGCGAAAGCGTTCCCGTGGCCCCGCCATAAGCGACGAAGGTGGAACACCATGGGGTTTTAGTCGGTGCGAGTCCGACATAACCCATCCTTGCCCCCGCAGGGGTGGGTATGCGTAGGCATTTCCCCATGTAAAAAAAAAAAGGTGCGAGCTACGCTGACGACACGTTGGTGGTCGCCAGCGGGGACTCCTTCGAGAGGACCAAGGAGCTCGCCGAGCTTGGGGTGGAAATCGTCGTCGCCAAAGTCCACGAGTTGGGACTGGAGGTAGCGCCTCACAAGACCGAGGCGCAAGCTGCCGCGCAGCAGGGAACCACCCGACTCGTGCGTCCGAGTAGGTGAGTCTGAAGTCAGAGTAGGGCGGTACTTGAAGTACCTAGGCCTCACTCTGGACAGTCGCTGGGGCTTCGAAGAGCATTTCGAGCGCCTGGTCCCCCGGATCGAGAGGGTAGCGGGTGCTATTCACAGACTGCTGCCCAATCTCGGGGGACCGAGTGAGGAAGTCCGCCGCCTCTACGCTGGGGTCGTACGATCCGTAGCCTTGTACGGGGCGCCCATCTGGGCGAAGAGGCTGGCCATCCGACGCTGTAGGACGAAAATCTACAGCGTCCAGCGTAGGATGGCCATACGGGTCGTACGGAGCCAGAAGAGGCGCTCGAGGCGGTGAACGGCAGGAACGACGTATCGCATTCGTGACGTGGCGCGCAAGGCTCCGCGAGGAGCACTATGCGCGCAAACGCGTCGTCGGAGCATTCCTGCCGGTCTTCGATGCCTGGATGCGGCGACGAGGAGGAAGACTCATCTACAGACTTACGCAGGTGATCACCGGGCACGGTTGCTTCGGTGATTACCTGTGTAAGATCGGTCGCGAGGCGACGGCGAATTGCTTCCACTGTGGAGGCAACGACCAAGACTCCGCATCGCACACGCTCGCCGCTTGCCCGGCGTGGGAAGCCGAGCGGCGGGTCTTGGTCGGTCACATCGGACGGAACCTGTCCCTGCCAGCAGTCGTGTCGGCGATGCTAGCATAGATGTAGCCTCCTTCTGCGAGACCGTAATGGTCCGAAAGGAGGCTGCCGAGCGGGATAGAGAGAGGACCGATCCTGCTCGGAGACGGGGCCGACGCGGTGCTCGCGCGCCTCGTCACGGCCCTCCTGGTGATCCCCTACCGTAAACGGGGCCCTACGGGTCGCTGACGATCGGAGTGGGGCTCCGACCGTCCAGAATGAGCGACCCCGAGGAGAACGACGGCACGACGTGGTACCGTGTCGTCGTGATAGTTCCGTGAGGGTTCTGGGGGTGCGATCTTCACGCACGCCCCCGGGACGGGCTATCCCAGCGAAGCGCAGGGGGGATGCGGTTGCGTTCCTTACGGAGATCCCGCGACCCCTCGCGAGCGTTGGTGGCGACCGCCGTGGGGTTTTAGTCGGTGCGAGTCCGACATAACCCGCCCTTGCCCCCGCGAGGGCGGGTATGCGTAGGCATTTCCCCACGCTAAAAAAAAAAAAAAAAAAGGTTAGGTGCGAGCGGAACCCCAACTAGTAAAAGATAATATTTTAATTGAAAAAGGTAGACGGACAGATGACGAGAAATAATAATGTATGAAATACTGTACTGGTTATTCTATTATATGGAAAAAGTAAACAACTATTTTTTTATGCAATTATCTATGGGTACAATGAATCGAAGTATGTATCTCTGCCCTTTCACTATTTTATAGGTAGTTCATTGATTCCGTTGATGAAAAAATTTTGGGAGCGAGAATGTTTGTAAGCGATTTGGACTGCCGCATCAGAATTCAAGTTTTTTCCTTGCAAGAAATTATCGAAATTCCGAAAAAAGTAGTAAAGTAACGATATGATTCCAAACTCCCTCGTAATTAGGTTATTATTATATTGTGACGGTTGAGTTATGTAACGCAGCACTCAATGCGTGGTTGTTGTTGTGTTCACTCAATGCGTGGTTGTTGGTGTGTTCACTCAATGCGTGGTTGTTGTTGTGTTCACTCAATGCGTGGTTGTTGGTGTGTTGACTCAATGCACCGTTGTTGTTGTGTTCACTCAATGCGCGGTTGTTGGTGTGTTCACTCAATGCGTCGTTGTTGTGTTCACTCAATGCGTGGTTGTTGGTGTGTTCACTCAATGCGTGGTTGTTGTGTTCACTCAATGCGTGGTTGTTGGTGTGTTGACTCAATGCACCGTTGTTGTTGTGTTCACTCAATGCGTGGTTGTTGTGTTCACTCAATGCGTGGTTGTTGTGTTCACTCAATGCGTGGTTGTTGGTGTGTTGACTCAATGCGCGGTTGTTGGTGTGTTCACTCAATGCGTGGTTGTTGGTGTGTTGACTCAATGCGTCGTTGTTGTTGTGTTCACTCAATGCGTGGTTGTTGTTGTGTTCACTCAATGCGTGGTTGTTGGTGTGTTGACCCAATGCACCGTTGTTGTTGTGTTCACTCAATGCGTGGTTGTTGGTGTGTTGACTCAATGCGTCGTTGTTGTTGTGTTCACTCAATGCGTCGTTGTTGTTGTGTTCACTCAATGCGTGGTTGTTGTTGTGTTCACTCAATGCGTGGTTGTTGTTGTGTTCACTCAATGCGTGGTTGTTGTGTTCACTCAATGCGTGGTTGTTGGTGTGTTCACTCAATGCGTGGTTGTTGGTGTGTTGACTCAATGCGTCGTTGTTGTTGTGTTCACTCAATGCGTGGTTGTTGTTGTGTTCACTCAATGCGTGGTTGTTGGTGTGTTGACCCAATGCGCGGTTGTTGGTGTGTTCACTCAATGCGTGGTTGTTGGTGTGTTGACTCAATGCGTCGTTGTTGTTGTGTTCACTCAATGCGTCGTTGTTGTTGTGTTCACTCAATGCGTGGTTGTTGTGTTCACTCAATGCGTGGTTGTTGTTGTGTTCACTCAATGCGCGGTTGTTGGTGTGTTCACTCAATGCGTGGTTGTTCGTGTGTTCACTCAATGCGTCGTTTTTGTGTTCACTCAATGCGCAGTTGTTGGTGTGTTGACTCAATGCGTGGTTGTTGGTGTGTTAACTCAATGCACCGTTGTTGTTGTGTTCACTCAATGCGCGGTTGTTGGTGTGTTCTCTCAATGCGTGGTTGTTGGTGTGTTCACTCAATGCGTCGTTGGTGTGTTCACTCAATGCGTGGTTGTTGGTGTGTTGACTCAATGAGTGGTTGTTGGTGTGTTGACTCAATGCGTCGTTGTTGGTGTGTTCACTCAATGCGTGGTTGTTGGTGTGTTGACTCAATGCGTCGTTGTTGTTGTGTTCACTCAATGCGCGGTTGTTGGTGTGTTCACTCAATGCGTGGTTGTTGGTGTGTTGACTCAATGCGTCGTTGTTGTTGTTGTCACTCAATGCGTCGTTGTTCGTGTGTTCACTCAATGCGTCGTTTTTGTGTTCACTCAATGCGTGGTTGTTGGTGTGTTGACTCAATGCGTCGTTGTTGTTGTGTTCACTCAATGCGCGGTTGTTGTTGTGTTCAATTAACGCGCGGTTGTTGGTGTGTTCAATTCAATGCGTCGTTGTTGTGTTCAATTCAACGCGTGGTTGTTGGTGTGTTCCACCAATGCGTGGTTGTTGTGTTCACCAATGCGTCGTTTTGTGTTCACCAACGCGTGGTTGTTGGTGTTGACTCAATGCACCGTTGTTGGTGTGTTCAATTAATGCGTCGTTGTTGTGTTCACTCAACGCGTGGTTGTTGTGTTCACTCAACGCGTGGTTGTTGGTGCGTTGACTCAATGCGCGGTTGTTGGTGTGTTCACCAACGCGTGGTTGTTGGTGCGTTGACTCACCGCGTCGTTGTTGTTGTGTTCACCAATGCGTGGTTGTTGTTGTGTTCACCAATGCGTGGTTGTTGGTGTGTTGACCCAATGCGCGGTTGTTGGTGTGTTCACCAATGCGGTTGTTGGTGCGTTGACTCAATGCGTCGTTGTTGTTGGTGTGTTCACCAATGCGTCGTTGTTGTTGTGTTCAATTAATGCGTCGTTGGTGTGTTCCTCAATGCGTGGTTGTTGTGTTCAATTAACGCGTGGTTGTTGTTGTGTTCACTCAATGCGCGCGGTTGTTGGTGCGTTCACCAATGCGTGGTTGTTCGTGTGTTCACCAATGCGTCGTTGTTGTTGTTCACTCAATGCGCGGTTGTTGGTGCGTTGACTCAATGCGTGGTTGTTGGTGTGTTGACCCAATGCACCGTTGTTGTGTTCCTCAATGCGTCGTTTTGTGTTCACTCAATGCGCGCGGTTGTTGGTGTGTTCTCTCAATGCGTGGTTGTTGGTGCGTTCACTCAATGCGTCGTTGGTGTGTTCACTCAATGCGCGCGGTTGTTGGTGCGTTGACTCAATGCGTGGTTGTTGCGTTGACTCAATGCGTGGTTGTTGGTGTTCACCAATGCGTATTGTTGGTGTGTTGACTCAATGCGTCGTTGTTGTTGTGTTCACTCAATGCGTGGTTGTTGGTGTGTTGACCCAATGCACCGTTGTTGTTGTGTTCACTCAATGCGCGGTTGTTGGTGCGGTTCACCAATGCGTGGTTGTTGTTGTGTTCACTAATGCGCGGTTGTTGTTGTGTTCAATTAATGCGTGGTTGTTCGTGTGTTCACTCAATGCGTCGTTTTTGTGTTCACTCAATGCGCAGTTGTTGGTGTGTTGACTCAATGCGTGGTTGTTGGTGTGTTAACTCAATGCACCGTTGTTGTTGTGTTCACTCAATGCGCGGTTGTTGGTGTGTTCTCTCAATGCGTGGTTGTTGGTGTGTTCACTCAATGCGTCGTTGGTGTGTTCACTCAATGCGTGGTTGTTGGTGTGTTGACTCAATGAGTGGTTGTTGGTGTGTTGACTCAATGCGTCGTTGTTGGTGTGTTCACTCAATGCGTGGTTGTTGGTGTGTTGACTCAATGCGTCGTTGTTGTTGTGTTCACTCAATGCGTGGTTGTTGGTGTGTTGACCCAATGCACCGTTGTTGTTGTGTTCACTCAATGCGCGGTTGTTGGTGTGTTCACTCAATGCGTGGTTGTTCGTGTGTTCACTCAATGCGTCGTTTTGTGTTCACCAATGCGGTTGTTGGTGTGCTGACTCAATGCGTCGTTGTTGTTGTGTTCACTCAATGCGCGCGGTTGTTGGTGCGTTCACCACCGCGTCGTTGTTGTGTTCACTCAATGCGGTTGTTGGTGTGTTGACCAATGCGTCGTTGGTGTGTTCAATTCAATGCGTCGTTGTTGTGTTCACCAATGCGTATTGTTGGTGTGTTGACTCAATGCGTCGTTGTTGTTGTGTTCACTCAATGCGCGGTTGTTGGTGTGTTCACTCAATGCGTCGTTGTTGTGTTCACTCAATGCGTGGTTGTTGGTGTGTTCACTCAATGCGTGGTTGTTGGTGTGTTGACCCAATGCACCGTTGTTGTTGTGTTCACTCAATGCGCGGTTGTTGGTGTGTTGACTCAATGCGTGGTTGTTGGTGTGTTCACTCAATGCATGGTTGTTGGTGTGTTGACTCAATGCGTGGTTGTTGGTGTGTTCACTCAATGCGTGGTTGTTGGTGTGTTGACTCAATGCGTCGTTGTTGTTGTGTTCACTCAATGCGTGGTTGTTGGTGCGTTGACCCAATGCGCGGTTGTTGCGTGTTCACCAATGCGCGGTTGTTGTTGTGTTCAATTAATGCGCGGTTGTTGCGTGTTCACTCAATGCGTGGTTGTTGGTGCGTTCACTCAATGCGTCGTTTTTGTGTTCACTCAATGCGCAGTTGTTGGTGTGTTGACTCAATGCGTGGTTGTTGGTGTGTTAACTCAATGCACCGTTGTTGTTGTGTTCACTCAATGCGCGGTTGTTGGTGTGTTCACTCAATGCGGTTGTTGGTGTGTTCACCAATGCGCGGTTGTTGCGTGTTCACCAATGCGTGGTTGTTGGTGTGTTGACTCAATGAGTGGTTGTTGGTGCGTTGACTCAATGCGTGGTTGCTGGTGTGTTCACCAACGCGTGGTTGTTGGTGTGTTGACTCAATGCGTCGTTGTTGTTGTTGTGTTCCACTCAATGCGTGGTTGTTGGTGTGTTGACCCAATGCACCGTTGTTGTTGTGTTCACCAATGCGCGGTTGTTGCGTGTTCACTCAATGCGTATTGTTGGTGTTCACTCAATGCGTCGTTTTGTGTTCACTCAATGCGTGGTTGTTGGTGTGTTGACTCAATGCGTCGTTGTTGTTGTGTTCACTCAATGCGCGGTTGTTGGTGTGTTCACTCAATGCGTCGTTGTTGTGTTCACCAACGCGTGGTTGTTCGAGTGTTCACTTAATGCGTCGTTGTTGTGTTCACCAATGCGCGGTTGTTGGTGTGTTGACTCAATGCGTCGCTGTTGTTGTGTTCACCAATGCGCGGTTGTTGGCGTGTTCACCAATGCGTCGTTGCTGTGTTCACCAATGCGCGGTTGTTGGTGTGTTCACCAACGCGCGGTTGTTGCGTGTTGACTCAATGCACCGTTGTTGTGTTCCTCAATGCGCAGTTGTTGGTGTGTTCAATTAATGCGCGGTTGTTGGTGTGTTGACTCAATGCGTCGTTGTTGTTGTTGTGTTCACCAATGCGGTTGTTGGTGCGTTGACTCAATGCGTCGTTGTTGTTGTGTTCACTCAATGCGTGGTTGTTGGTGTGTTGACCCAATGCACCGTTGTTGTTGTGTTCACTCAATGCGCGGTTGTTGGTGTGTTGACTCAATGCGTGGTTGTTGGTGCGTTCACCAACGCGTCGTTGTTGTTGCGTTCACCAATGCGCGGTTGTTGGTGCGTTCACTCAATGCGTGGTTGTTGGTGTGTTGACCAATGCACCGTTGTTGCTGTGTTCACCAATGCGTCGTTGTTGGTGTGTTCACCAACGCGTGGTTGTTCGAGTGTTCACTTAATGCGTCGTTGTTGTGTTCACTCAATGCGCGGTTGTTGGTGTGTTGACTCAATGCGTCGTTGTTGTTGTGTTCACTCAATGCGTGGTTGTTGGTGTGTTGACTCAATGCGTCGTTGTTGTTGTGTTCACTCAATGCGCGGTTGTTGGTGTGTTCACTCAATGCGTCGTTGTTGTGTTCACTCAATGCGTGGTTGTTCGAGTGTTCACTTAATGCGTCGTTGTTGTGTTCAATTAATGCGCGGTTGGTGTGTTCACCAATGCGTATTGTTGGTGTGTTGACTCAATGCGTGGTTGTTGTTGTGTTCCTCAATGCGTGGTTGTTGCGTGTTCACCAATGCGTCGTTGTTGTGTTCACTCAATGCGCGGTTGTTGGTGTGTTCACTCAATGCGTCGTTGTTGTGTTCACTCAATGCGTGGTTGTTGGTGTGTTGACTCAATGCGTCGTTGTTGTTGTGTTCACTCAATGCGCGGTTGTTGGTGTGTTGACTCAATGCGTGGTTGTTGTTGTGTTCACTCAATGCGTGGTTGTTGGTGTGTTGACTCAATGCGTCGTTGTTGTTGTGTTCACTCAATGCGCGGTTGTTGGTGTGTTCACTCAATGCGTCGTTGTTGTGTTCACTCAATGCGTGGTTGTTGGTGTGTTCACTCAATGCGTGGTTGTTGGTGTGTTGACCCAATGCACCGTTGTTGTTGTGTTCACTCAATGCGCGGTTGTTGGTGTGTTGACTCAATGCGTGGTTGTTGGTGTGTTCACTCAATGCGTGGTTGTTGGTGTGTTGACTCAATGCGTGGTTGTTGCGTGTTCACCAATGCGTCGTTGTTGTTGTTGTCACTCAATGCGTCGTTGTTGTTGTGTTCACTCAATGCGTGGTTGTTGGTGTGTTGACCCAATGCACCGTTGTTGTTGTGTTCACTCAATGCGCGGTTGTTGGTGTGTTGACTCAATGCGTGGTTGTTGGTGTGTTGACTCAATGCGTCGTTGTTGTTGTGTTCACCAATGCGCGGTTGTTGCGTGTTCACCAATGCGTGGTTGTTGGTGTGTTGACTCAATGCGTGGTTGTTGCGTTCACCAATGCGTCGTTGTTGTTGTTGTCACTCAATGCGTCGTTGTTGGTGTGTTCACTCAATGCGTGGTTGTTCGAGTGTTCACTTAATGCGTCGTTGTTGTGTTCACTCAATGCGCGGTTGTTGGTGTGTTGACTCAATGCGTGGTTGTTGTTGTGTTCACTCAATGCGTGGTTGTTGGTGTGTTGACTCAATGCGTCGTTGTTGTTGTGTTCACTCAATGCGCGGTTGTTGGTGTGTTCACTCAATGCGTCGTTGTTGTGTTCACTCAATGCGTGGTTGTTCGAGTGTTCACTTAATGCGTCGTTGTTGTGTTCACTCAATGCGCGGTTGTTGGTGTGTTGACTCAATGCGTGGTTGTTGTTGTGTTCACCAATGCGGTTGTTGGTGTTCACCAATGCGCGGTTGTTGGTGTGTTCACCAATGCGTGGTTGTTGGTGTGTTGACTCAATGCGTCGTTGTTGTTGTGTTCACTCAATGCGCGGTTGTTGGTGTGTTGACTCAATGCGTGGTTGTTGGTGTGTTGACTCAATGCGTCGTTGTTGTTGTGTTCACTCAATGCGCGGTTGTTGGTGTGTTCACTCAATGCGTGGTTGTTGGTGTGTTGACTCAATGCGTCGTTGTTGTTGTTGTCACTCAATGCGTCGTTGTTGGTGTGTTCACTCAATGCGTGGTTGTTCGAGTGTTCACTTAATGCGTCGTTGTTGTGTTCAATTCAATGCGCGGTTGTTGGTGTGCTGACTCAATGCGTCGTTGTTGCTGTGTTCACCAATGCGTGGTTGTTGGTGTGCTGACTCAATGCGTGGTTGTTGGTGCGTTGACTCAATGCGTCGTTGTTGTGTTCACCAATGCGCGGTTGTTGGTGTGTTCACTCAATGCGTCGTTGTTGTGTTCACTCAATGCGTGGTTGTTCGAGTGTTCACTTAATGCGTCGTTGTTGTGTTCACTCAATGCGCGGTTGTTGGTGTGTTGACTCAATGCGTCGTTGTTGTTGTGTTCACTCAATGCGCGGTTGTTGGTGTGTTCACTCAATGCGTGGTTGTTGGTGTGTTGACTCAATGCGTCGTTGTTGTTGTGTTCACTCAATGCGCGCTTGTTGGTGTGTTCACTCAATGCATCGTTGTTGTGTTCACTCAATGCGTCGTTGTTGTTGTGTTCACTCAATGCGCGGTTGTTGGTGTGTTCACTCAATGCGCGGTTGTTGGTGTGTTCACTCAATGCTTCGTTGTTGTGTTCACTCAATGCGTCGTTGTTGTTGTGTTCACTCAATGGTTTGTGATGGATCCTCTGCTGCGATAACCTTTAATTCTCAATTGTCAACTTGGGTCTCCGGCCGTCTGCGTGCTATGTTTTGGAGGTCAAAATCTCAAGAAAGTAATTTTTGGAACCAAAACGCATATGCCGTTGCCGAAGGTCAACAGAACCGAGCGCAGGTGGCCTGGCCGTGGTGCGGGAGATTTAGAGTTCTCGTAAAACGTGGCTCAACAACTTTACAACAACTCAATATTTAGCAATAATTTATTTTAGATAAAATCTCCACAACTGTATGCGCACCTTTCTTTAAATATGGCTTCATTCTATACAGTACTTTAGTACTTTTAATTTATAAAATCAGGTTTTAATTGAATTCGCAATATATTTTATATTTTTCTCGAATCGTAAGTTAGTATTCACGTGCCTCGCTCCCACGCTCCATGCTGCAGTTTACTCCTCAACATTAGATATTCTGCAAGCTAGTACTTGCTGAAGCTCGCTCGCAAGATTTTCATTTACTTTATTCATTGCATTATGAATTTCTCTTAACTTACAATAAATATACCTGTATACCGTGCACCTAGAAACGAAACATATATAATATAACATACTAATACATAATATATAAAAGATATATACGAAAGTTAGTTCCAACTTTCATACATGTTAACATAACCTTAACACTACTGTATGTCATTACTCTCAGTTTTATAAAGATGTGCGCGGATGCGTCACAGCAGCCGTGCCAATAGAAATGTTTGTAAGGTTGTTTGTCACGAGTGGCTGGACCGGATGCGGCCCGGGCGCAATTGCTCTCCAGATTAGATGGTCACACAGCCGCCGTACACTTGTGAACTGCGTGTCATCCACGTGACGTCACCTCCCACACAACAAGGGCAAGAAATAACATTGGTGGCCAAATTTTTCATTAAATACATGACAGAATGAACATTCCAATACTATCCTGGTATTGCAATAGGTGATGTTGAGGTGCTGTGTTTGCGTTGGGAACGCTTACGGCACTATATTGTATCCTGCGCAGTTGATGTAATGTGGTAATGATCAGGACGGTCCAAGAGGACACCATCACTTGTAGCTTATTTGTATTGTAGTCCGTATACTAGGCTCGCACTCATCAGCTCCAGAGGTGGAATCATATTAAGGTTACCCTCGACAGTCAGGTGGTTGTGCTGCGCAGACTATATAGTTGTGCAAGAAACTATTTGTTTGCAGCGTTGTTACCAGCAGCAGTAACATTAGCACATTTACAATGACATTAGCACAGTAACAGTGACATCAGCACAGTAACAGTGACTATAGCACAGTTACAGTGACATTAGCACAGTTACAGTGACATTAGCACAGTAACAGTGACATCAGCACAGTAACAGTGACTATAGCATAGTTCGGTATTAGTCCTCATCGGTACTAGACGTTTGTGTAGCATCAACGCAGTTTTTACTGAGATTCTCAAACGTTAATTATTTTTCCATTTAAAATGAATACATGTGCTGAATGTAATTCGAAATTTAGAGATGGTGTATTTTGTAGCAATTGCAATCGTTTGCGATTAGCACCACTACAAGGTTTAACGGAAGACATAAGGGAGATAAAAGAAGAAATAAGACATCTGAAATGTTCACTGGAGATGGCGCATGATGCCATGGGGAAGTTTACCTCTGTTACTAAAAAATAGAAACCCGCATTACTCAAACCGAACATGTTGCTAACGCGGTGCCAGCCTCACAATCAGAAGTAGAAAGGTTAAACGATGAGGTTCACAAGAGTGATCATGGGCTAGATTAAACAATATAGAAATAAAAGGTATTCCTCTGAAAAAGAATGAAAATCTTTACGAAATTTCTTTTAAAATTTAAGATAAGCAGTGTCATTAATTTAAATGTAAGAAAGGAGGACACAAACTACATAGCTAGAATACCTACTCGCCTTCCAACAACCTTGAAACCCATAGTGATATCTTTCAATAACCGCTACTTAAAAGAAGACTGTGGCTGCAGCCCGTAAAAACCGGCAGTTGTACTTACTTTCTTTGGAATATAGTGAACCCGTTTACGTCAACGATCATTTAACCACCTATAATAAGAATTTGTTGTCTAAAACCAAGTCACTAGCGAAAGAACATAATTTTAAATTTATCTGGGTTAAACACTAAGATATTTATCAGGAAAAACGATAATTCAATAATATTTTTTATAAAATCAGAAAAAGATGTGGAAAATATAGTTTAAGCCGGGTAGTATATCATATAAAAAAAATATTTTCATTTCTCATAATTAATGTTAAAACAACGTTTTTTAAACAATATTTACAGTTTGAGAACAGCGTCATTCGCGTTCACAAAGTTTATATTTACCTACATTATCTTAAGCTATTTGATTCATAAAGTATTATTCAAAGGAATATTAACTGCAGGTGATTATTTGGACCAATGCATATTATATTCTATTCGGTTTGCGTCAACGTACAAATTACAGTGCAAATATGTAGTGTCAAATTTGTTATTGCTTCGTATTTTCGCACTAAGTCAAGTATTTATTTATTTATTTATTTATAAACTTTTGTACAACTAACATATGCACAAAGGCGGACTTAATGCCTAAGGCATTATCTACCAGTCAACCTTGGGGGGGTTCAGAGAAATCAAGGTAGGGACAGAAGAATAATAATAAAGAAAAAAGAGACATACAGTACATCTAAATGCTTATACAATTATATATACATATCATTATATATTATCTTAGGAATTTATAATACTAAGTAAAATAATAGATATTTATATACAGTTACATTAACTATAAAACAAAAAAATATACACGACGACAGTATTACACGACGGCACTTCTAAATCGGCCCACTCTTTGTCTGCTGCCATTATGTTTACAAACCAATTCGAGTTTTATTCGTATTGTTCATTATTGTTCGATAATGAATGTAGTTACTTTTAAAATTTTACAAAAATCTCTCTAAAGCAAGTCTCAAACACATACTCGTTGTTACATATAAACATCTTATAATTTACAAATGTTATTTTTTGTATTATTTTCTTTTATTTTTTAATATAGTTGATGTAATGCATAAATTACGCTGCAAGTATGTTGTAACGAGTTTACTTGTGTTTAATAATCAAAAACAACGTATATTCTTCATGTATAAAAGCAAAGTTAATTATTTATCACATATTTTGGCTGTATTCAAAATTCAATGTGAACTGTTACAATTTACTTTTCTTATAATTGATCACGCGTAGAGTATGTCCTGGCATAACTATTATAAATTATTCCACTACAATAAATTTATATATTATTTTATAATTTATATTTGTAAATGCCATCTAACGTGTGCATTAAATATTGTAATTAGTCTATTGCTTTTAAACTCTATCTGGTTCATACTAAGTTATTTCTCAAAAATAGCATTTTATTATTACATATGTTATATTTAACCTTGCTTGATGCTATCGTGACGTTATTTGCATATTTATATATTACGACTTTTTTTTTGTGAAAGACATAATTTGGTTTTTATAACTATTTGTTTTCAATGTGTCTTCATAGTTTTTCTAAATTACTTATCGAAATTAAATAATACATTTAAAATTCTCAGTCATTATGGTTGTGATAAATTACTGCCCAAAGGCAATGGTAACAAGTTGATCGAATTATTTATTAGTTCTTGCATAAACCGAATCGTGCTTGAATTTTATATTAACATTATTAGTTCATTTTTAAACAGTTATTGTCATATCTGTGAAAATGCCTCACCAACTTAACCTTTATTATCAGAATGTTCGAGGGCTGCGCACAAAAACGAGTATATTTAAGAGAAACGTAAATCTAAATAACTAACAGACAGATATTATATCACTAACAGAGACTTGTCTATGTGAAGGGATTAAAGACCAAGAGCTTTTTAATGACAGGTATACGGTTTGGCGTCGCGACCGCGACTCTTTATCAACGAAACAGACTAAAGGAGGTGGAGTTCTTATAGCCACGCGCAAGTCCATCCCTGCTATTCCTCGCACCGACTGCCATTCTTCTGCCGAAGACCTTTGGATTACCCTATCTATTAAAAATAATCAAAGCACGTATAAGTTACATATATGTACCCTATACCTATGTGACGAAAATATGGGTTTTTCGTTGCAAGGTCAACTAAACAACTTCTCGGACAAATTATGCTCTATAGTAAGTTCATGTCCAAACGATAAATTTATATTTATGGGAAACTTCAATCTTCCCAATATCGGCTGGTGTAAGCAGAATAATATTCTTAAACCATTAGGATTAACTGGTGAAGCCCAGACTAACTTTTTCGATACGTTGATGCAGTGTAATTTAATTCAAATGAACGATAGTTGCAATGTAAATAACAGAATTTTAGATTACATTTTAACCACAGAAAATCTAACAGTATCCTCTTGCACCGATCCATTGCTCCTTGAAGACAAACACCACAAATCGTTTATAATTGAAATTGAAGTTTTACCAAACTGTGTACTTAATACAAAAGGTAGAATCAAATATCTATACGCTTCCGGGGATTACGATAAGATAACATCGTTTCTCAAAAACATTCCATGGAATATTTGTTTAAATGAGAAACCATTGGAAGATGCCGTGAAATTCTTCTACACGAAACTGTACGAAGCTCGTGACAAGTTCATACTCCATAAATTAACATCATCTAAAGATTATCCTGTATGGTATAGTTCATCACTTTGAAAAGTACTAAAAGAAAAAGTTAAATATCATACAAAATTTAAGATATATGGCAACTTACAAGATAAGATTACTTAAATGTTTATACGAGATCGGTCAAAACGGTTAGAGGAGGAATGTTTTCAAGCGTATATAAAGCAAATCGAAGAATCTCTTGTTCATACTTCTAAATGATTTTGGTCATATGTTAAATCTATTACTAAGTCTTCTCACACTTTACCCTCCCAAATAATTTACGAAAATGTTGTAGCTGAATCAGGTGAAGACATTTGTAATTTATTTTCTTCGTACTTTCAGACCACCTTTTTACCATCTTCAACCATCGTTCAAGGTACATCAAAGTGTGATAAAGTTATAGCCTCGAAATATATTAGTAATATAGAGATTGACTCAAATGAAGTATTAAGATTACTAAAAACGTTGGACCCGACTAAAGGTGCTGGACCTGATAACATCCCGTCACAACTAATTATAGGATGTGCTTATAGCCTGTTAGAACCAATTTGTATATTATTTAAAAGATCGACAAAAGAAGGGTATATGCCAAATATTTGGAAATCTGCATTTATTACACCTATTCATAAAAACGGTAACAAAAATAATTTCAAAATCGGTCTACATTAAGTAATCTTTTATTATTTAATGACTATGTCACTTTTTTCATGGATAAGGGTTCACAAGTGGATGCTATTTTCACAGATTTTACAAAGGCATTTGATCGTATAGACCACAAAATACTTCTATAAAAATTGCTAGCTGCTTGGTATTCATGGCGATTTATATAGGTGGTTTACTTCTTATATTCAAAATAGGTCGCAAGCTGTTGTTATTAATGGATATTCGTCCCCTTGGACCAAAATCCCTTCGGGAGTTCCACAAGGCTCCTTATTGGGCCCTTTATTATTTATAATTTTTATAAATGACATCAATACTTGTTTTTTAAATTCTCAATTCATACTATATGCAGATGATATGAAAATATTTAAAGAAATTAAAAATTATAACGACTGTAAGCTCATGCAGGAAGATTTACTCAGACTGGAGCAGTATTGTCTATCGAACAAGTTGGATCTTAATGTGTCTAAGTGCTTCGCAATGTCATGTACACGTAAAGTAAATATCTTTAAATATAATTACCAAATAATTAATCAAAATTTTGTTTCAGTAAAAGAAATTAAAGATTTGGGTTCAAGACTCGTTTCGTTTCGTTCAAGAAATTTTGTATGACAGGCACATCGACTATATTATTAAAAATGCAAATAAAGCTCTCGGGTTCATAATAAGGTCTTACAGGAATTTTGAAAAATATAAATCCATAAAAGTACTTTATTGCTCTTATGTGCGAAGTCTTCTCGAGTACTCATCGCAACTTTGGAATCATTGCTATGATATTTATATAATTAGATTAGAGGCCATTCAAAAAAGGTTTTTAAAATTTTTAGAAATTAAATGTGGAACGAAAAGCAATAATTATGAATCAAAATGTAAAATACACCACTTGTTACCACTGGCAGAAAGACAAAACATTTTTTGTACCACAAAAAGCTATTTCACGACGGAAACATCCTATTTTCTACATACCCTTGCACGCAACAAAATATAGAAAAACCTCATTTTTCTGTCATGCTTCAAATTTAATTAACAAATACATAGAACAACATGACTTTGATATCTTTAACTCAAAAATCACCACTATAAAAAAAACATTGACTAGAAATTGGTTTGATACTGTAGCTTAACATACTCTTTTTACTATTTCTTTTTTGCTTCTGTTTATTTGTTTTCTGTTCAAGCAAATGTTGTTGTTTTCTTTATTATTTTAAATTAAGTCTGTATACATATATTATAAAAGCATTGCGGTGAAGTGTCTGAACTCTTGGGCTCTATTTTTAGATATCTATATGTGAAAACATGTTACTAGCTTATTTATGGTATGTATATAAACCTAAGTTATTTTGTATTCTGCTGTATGTTTTCCAAATAAAAATAAATAAAATAAGTAACAGTGACATCAGCCCAGCAACAGAGACATTAGCACAGCAACAGTGACATCAGCCCAGCAACAGAGACATTAGCACAGCAACAGTGACATCAGCACAGCAACAGAGACATTAGCACAGCAACAGTGACATCAGCCCAGCAACAGAGACATTAGCACAGCAACAGTGACATCAGCCCAGCAACAGAGACATTAGCACAGCAACAGTGACATCAGCACAGCAACAGTGACATCAGCACAGCAACAGAGACATTAGCACGGTATAAAGTTGTGAGTTATGATATTCAGCGACTGTTGGCTGCAGATATTGTTCGTCATAGTTGTTATCTTGTAAAAACTGTGTCCACACGTTGTGTACATCTAGAATGTCGTGTGTTTTGCGCCTGCGCATATGCTTGCTGTGCGGAGTGTTTTGTATGCGTCGCGACGCTCACTGCCGCTGACTGGTCGCGCACTACTCCACGGAACAGCTGAGTACGCCACCATACAGAGTGCGGCAAAGCATCCACCGACTGCCCTCCAAGTTGCACAGGTCCATCTAAAGGTTGTCTCAACAACCTGAACTTAAATAATTCCTACTTCAATTGAATATACGCCGATGTGTACTGTAAGTACAATTTGTTTATTTTGCTGTGAGTTCTTTTGATCGTTATAACAGCCCTGAGCGACGTGATAGAGTGCGCTGAAGATCGAGGCCACGCTCCGGCCGGACTCGCCAGACCGTCGACTACTGCGTCGCTATAGACACATGCCATATATAATTCGACTTCTCAGAAGTTGCAATTTTCCATTTGGTAGTGCGCGGGTCGGTCTAGCTAAATGATAAGTAATGCGTCGTTAGCGGTATGGAGCGACATTAATTAGCCGGTCAGCTCCGAGAGCGCCGCGCCGTGGGAAGCTGTGAAAGTGCGCCCCTGGCGTGTGACTGCTTCGGTTTATGCGCGGGAAATGAGCCGCCACGTGCCGGGCCGCAGCCGCCGCTCGATACATGAATGCACTTGTTCGCACCATCGATGTCGAATTGTATTAGATGTGATCTACACAGATACATATTGATTCGCATTCTGTTAAAGTGAAGTGCATCGTTGGCGAGCCAGCTAAAGTGAAGTACATCGTTGGCGAGTCAGCTAAAGTGAAGTGCATCGTTGGCGAGCCAGCTAAAGTGAAGTACATCGTTGGCGAGTCAGCTAAAGTGAAGTGCATCGTTGGCGAGCCAGCTAAAGTGAAGTCCGCTGTTTATGACCAACTGCCGCGTACTTAGTAAATCACTCTATTGTTCGTATGTATGGAAATAAAATCGAATATGAATTCCTTCGTGTTAGATTAAATCGAGTTTCCAGATCGATGTTAAATCATTTATCTTAAGAGGTTTAAAACAATGCGTGGAGAGGGTTTAATGTAGACCGAAATACTGGTAAAACTATGTCCAGCCTCAAGTGCAAGGTTGACAAACTTAGAACCACCAATCTGGAGAAAATTCCTTGTATTTGAACGAAACATTTATATGATATTAATTTTTAATGCAAACGCTTAAAACAAAGGATTACAATAATTTTCCTGTGTTAATAATTTGGCTGGAATAAAATATAAGTGAAAGAGAAAAACTCTAACCACGCACTGAGTCTTAAAGAAACCGGATATCCGGAATGCTTTCACACTAAGAGATTGCGGCCGTGAGTTTGTCCCGCCGTCGGTAGTCGAATCAGCTGCAAAAAGAGAGCCATAGAGATCGGTTGTCTCCTTTACGACGAGGACAAGTGTAAATCATCTCCCTGTGCAGAGAGATCGCTCGCGAGTCTAATTAGATAAAGCTGTAAAGGTCTCTGGATCAACAGCAATACTCTCACAAATAAAAAATCATTACAAAAGTAGTAGACAGACCGAATCACCGAGTCGATATATCTAAATAATAAATATATACAAGTATTCAAAAGCTAAAGCTTCTAGTGCTGGCGCCTAGATGCAGATAATTTCTAGATGCGGCGTGAGCGGGGCCACAACCGCACAGAGGGCCAGCCTGATATTATTCCTGATATAGGAACATAACGCGCTATGTTTTGTTTGGCGAGTGTCGCTGCACTCCGAATTCCTGTACATCTTGAATCTTATTCGAGGACCGATGTAGAGACAGTGCATGAGCGGCAGTCACCACTCGCCGACAGGAGACCTGTGTACCGTTTGTTACTCCGAATATAATTAGAAAAACCAGTGCAGGTATCGCTCTACCTCCAGCACGGACTCGTTCCGTCCACGGCGCACGCGAGCGCTGCCAAGTCAGCGTGGTCACCGTGTCAGCTGGTCTCGCCGGCGCGCGCACATTAAATTTTCCCGTCATGGAAAACTTGTCGATTTGCGCGTTTAATTAGTGCGCGCTCTGTGTCGACACCGCGCGGTGCGGAGGACATAGTCAGCATTATTCACGAGTATGTTATATTGTCACAATTAATATAGCCATAAAAAGATTTTTAGACAATATTATATTTATTTATCTACTCTATATTGTATTAACCTTAACAAAGTTGAAAGTTCACAAAGGGCGGACTTAGTGCCAAAGGCATTCTCTACCAGGTAACCCAAGGTGAGGTGAGATATGCGTACTATAGGTATAGCAGTAAACTAATTACCAAAAAGAAAAAAACTAAAAATTACTAATACAAGTAAAGAATAATACATACATATATATATACATATATATATATACAGTGGTGGTCGTATAATTAGAAACACTAGCAACGGTCCTTGACATAATGTAAGATACTTCACGGCAATCGTTTTTATTTTGAAATTAAACAATAAATAGGACAACAATATGTTCAACGATTTATCATTTATTAGAAAAACAATATAAATCCCATTACACAAGTGCAGTTTCAATATTACATTACGGACAAACATTTAAATCAGTTTTAAGGTATGAAAAATAACGATCGACTCATTAGAAACAACAACAAAAAAGTATAAAACACATTACTTTTTAAAGAATTAGTAATTAGTATTTGTATTTACTACATAGCTCCTATCCACAGCCTACCAATAGTTATAATTAATATTTAGTGGCGTATCCCTTATTTTCAATAACAGCACTACAACGACGTGGCATTGATTCAATCAATTTCATACATTTTTTTAGGGGGATTTAATTCCATGCTTCAACAAATGCTTCATATAGTTGGTTCTGACTGGTGTTACGTTTGTTTGAGACTTTCTTTTTAACAATATACCAGAGATTTTCTATCGGGTTTAAATCCGGACTATTTGCTGGCCAGTCTAAAACGGATATACGCTGTTCGCTAAGGAAATATTTGACGCTATTGACCGTGTGTTTGTGGGTCATTGTCATGCTGAAAGATCCAGGTTACAGGCAAATGATCGTCCGAGTAGGGAATCATTGTGTGCTCTAAGATATTTATGTATTGCCATTGATCCATTGTACCTTCAATCTTCCGGGTTCAACTTCACATGCGGAAAAACACCCCCAAACTTTAATGTTACCGCCACCGTGCTTGACTATACTCCTTGTGTAATTATAATTAAAAGCATTGTTTACAGGACGTCTAACATAGCGATTTCGCATCGGAATTTACCATATTTATTTTTGCTTGATCTGAAAATAACACTTTTTTTCCATTCTCGTACCATCGAATAATCCAGTTTTTAGCGAATAATAATCGCTTCTCTCGGTGTTGCTTGGTAAGAAGCGGTGTCTTTCGAGAGATTCTTCCAAATAATTTAGCTATTAATCGAGCAAATAATGATTGCATTAAAAACTTTCTTAATAGAACAATTTAAATGCTCAGCTATTCTTCTGTACGCCCACTTATGATCTATATGTAAATTAACAATTATTTGCCTAGTTGACGCGTCACAACTTTTATTTTTGCCCATTTTGAGCAAAATAAAATTCAGATTAAATTTTCAATTGCCGCCAAAATAATAGAAAAAGCCAAGAAAGAAATGTTATTCTCCAATTTCAAAAAAAGAACGAACTATGGATGCTTTTTTATAATGTTTGTATGAGTTTTTTATTTGAGTGGCTATATTATTGCATGATTATCGTTAGCCGCCGCGTACCCGGGCAGCGCGGGTTCCGCCGTGCAGTGTCAGTATTCCTTATTCAGGCAATTTTAAATCAACGACGAAGAATGAAAACAGTGCAAGGCAACGTCCTGCCAGCAGCGAGCCTGCGGGCGAGTACTGACGTAGTGTGCAGGGATGAGGTCTCCTCCCTGCGGGCCACGACGTACTGACGTAGTGTGCAGGGATGAGGTCTCCTCCCTGCGGGCCACGACGTACTGACGTAGTGTGCAGGGATGAGGTCTCCTCCCTGCGGGCCACGACGTACTGACGTAGTGTTCAGGGATGAGGTTTCCTCCCTCCGCTCCCAACGAAAGGCAACTCTCTCAGCTCACTATATTTACCAACGAAACGAAATAGTTTTCAGTTGATCAGGATCGAAGCCAACACACCAAAAGGACCAATGACTGACAACCTTTGTTTAGCCGGCGCTCGCTGGTTGTTGCTTGGCTTAGTTGATAAAGTATGCGAATATCTCACATATGTTATATGTTATACGGCGGGTTGGAATAAGATGTGCAATGGATTCGTATTCACTGTGGTTATCATTGTATCTAATTGATAGTGGAGACAGTATACTTTCTCATTGATGGTTGTTCGCCTGTTCACACAAAAATGGCATTGTTCCAAAGACCTCACTGAGATTGGAACTTGTATAAGAAATATCTACATAGTTAATTACATATACTTTACCCTGAACTAGTTTTAGTGTACCCAAATTGTTGAGGTAGATGCCAGACTCCGAAGGAAGTGGTTGTACAAATTCTGGGTGCGCATATGTTGAGGCGCTGAAATAAATATTACCTTCGTATTATTTATAATAATTTACGGCTATTGATTATCTTACTAACTCGGTTTGTTATTTCTGCAGGTTTGAACTGGTCAAAATGGTGTGTCACATGGCGTCGGTTGATTAGTAGTGTAGCTGTGTGATTATTGTGGATCTTATATGGGCCTTTCCAAATAGGCGATAAGGCTGACCTGAGCCGTAAATGATTTTAGAGATAGACATAATCACCCGTTTTGTATTGTGGAGGGTATTTATTATGGGAGTCGTAATATGTTTTTGAAGATTCTTTTGATTTTAGAATATGCTCGTAGGCTTTCCTTCGCGTATAATTACGTTTATGTTGTAGCATTTGTATGTAAAATTTGTTTTCCAGCTAGATTCATAGACAGAATTAGGAATAAGGGGTTTGTGTCCAAATACCAATTCATATGGGGTGAATTTGGTCGTGGAATGTACCGTGGTATTGTAAGTTAGTATAGCAGTATACACGTAAGTGGGCCAGTTATCACGATTTTCGTTAGTGAAGGATTTTCGATATTCCTTGACTGTTGTGTGACTACGTTCTAATGCGCCCCGAGTCTCAGGGTGGTAAGGAGTCGACCATGATTGCTTGATAATTCGCATGTATTCTTAAACAGATCGGACGTAAAATTTGTACGCTGGTCAGTAAGAATAGATTTAGGGATCCCAAATAAAGAAATAAAATGAATCAGGCAATCTGAAGTTTCTTCTGCTGGTGTACTGCGTAAAAGGGTGAGCGATTGAATACTTTGTAAGATCATTCTATAATGTGAGTATATATTTTAGTTTAGTCGGGCCAGATTCCGGAAGGGGTCCGACGATATCCAATGCTATACGCTGGAATGCGGCAGTGGATGTGGAAGTTATTTCCATAGGTGCTCTGTTTAGTTTCCTTAAGGCTTTGTTTTCTTGACAACACTTACATTTCTTAACATAGTCCTCTATGTCACTTCTCATCCCTTACCAGTAGAATTGTTCCTGAATTCTACTATACCTAACCTAAATTCCCAGCTATTGGAATATCGTGGTTCTCATGAAGAATTTTGGCTCTTTTACCTTGAGATGGGTAAATTATTTTGTTTAGGTAGACGTGAATAGAAATATTTGTATTGTGAAAAAGTAAGTAAGAATATTGTAAATTTTGGTATAGGAATGTCGAATGGATTTTTGAAGTTGGATATTGCAATATCTGTTATTTCTGAACACTGTAGTATTACATATCTAACTCGATTTAGTGTTTCATAAATAGAGGGATAGTCTGATTCATCGAAATAGTGAACTTTTGTGAATATGAAGTAAATGGTTTTGTCTCCATATTTCGTCTTTAGGAATGAATGTAGTTCTTTTTCTGAGCTAAAAGCTTCGTTTTGGTTTTCTAAATTTTGTAGAGTTTGAAGCACATGGGGATTATATTCATCGGTATCTAAAGAGGTCAGAATTAGTATAGTTTTGAATGTGGACTTGAGGAGGTTTTCATTGTGTTCTTTTAATATGGTGTTGAAAGTTACTTCTTTATTAGTATTATTGATAGGAGAGTATGTTGAGATGTTGCACGTTTAATTCAGCAGCAGAAGGGATGTTAAGGTTTTCGAAGTCCAGATTCAAATCAATTGATTTAGGGTCCATATCTAATGACCCTAGCTCTATGAGGTCGTTTTCATCACCGGGTACCATGATGGGTTAAGACGGGTTCTAGTGGGACAATCGGTATAGTGTCCGAACTTTGTTGAGAACCGGGGTCTTTACAATTAAATAACCACTAGAGAGGTTTATGGTCGGTGACGATTGTAAATCGGCGTCCATAAAGATAGGGATGGAAGACTTTAGTACCGAAGACTATTGCTAGACATTCTTTCTCGGTAACACTACAGTTGCATTCTGCTTTATTGAGTGTCCCAGAGCAATAGGCTATTGGACGATCTTTGCCGATTGGACCTTGGGATAGTATGGCTTATACAGCGTAATTAGATGCGTGGCATGTTAGAATGAAAGGTTCCGAGAAGTCTGGTTATGCTAAAACTGGTGCTGTAATGAGTTTGTTTTGTAAGTTTTCAAAGGATAGTTGATGTTCGTTCTGCCATCTAAAAGGCACATGTTTTTTCAAAAGAGATGTATAGTCAGGAATAAATGTCTTGTCGTGTACGATACTAGGCCGAGGAAGGATTTTATATCCTTCTGGCTTTTAGGTGTTGGGAGTTGTGTGATGGAATTTACTTTGTCTGGATTTGGTTTGATACCGTCGTTATTGATATGATGGCCAAGATAAGAGACTTCTTTGCATAAGAACTCACACTTATCTGGCTGCAATTAAAGGTTATAAGTTCTTAGTCTTTCAAAAACTGTTGATAATTTACGGATATGAGATAGAAGATCTGAAGAGTACACAGCTATACCATCAAGATATACCAAACAGCGGGGTCCTGGAAGTCTAGACAAGCAAGTATTCATTAATTTTTAAAACGTTGAAGGAGCGTTATTAAGCCCAAATGGAAAGTAAAATTAAATTGAAAGTGACCCTGCGGGGTTGAAAATGCGGTCTATGAAGCGTCTTCTGAGGAAATAGGAATTTTGTGAAAGACGGAAGCAAAGTCTAAAGTTGTAAAATATTGGCTCTTATCTAGCTGATCCAAATCTCGGTGACTTGTGGGATAGGGTAAGTTTCACCTATGGTAATGTCGTTGAGTTTTCGGTAGTCAATGACTACTCTCCATTTACGTTCTCCGGATGCATCTAATTTTTTTGGAACAACCCAAATCGGTGATGACCAAGGAGAATTTGAACTAACTATGATATTTTGTTCAGCATTTTATTAATTTGATTTTCTACTTCCTTCTTATGACACTCGGGGAATCTGTATGATTTAGTATGAACAGGTCAGTATACAACATATGTCGGGGTTTGTTTTGATTGTATGTTCAATGGCAGTAGTATAAGAAAGTTGATCACCTAAGAGGTAGAATATATCGGAATATTTAGAACAGATACCTAACAAGGCTGCCTTCTCTTCATCGTTTAGATGTGATGTTCTAAGTTGTTGAAGGACTTCTTTAGTTATATTGGATACGTTATAGTAAGGTGGAAGATTTGGAACGCAAATGCAAGAAGTTGAATCGAGTATCCCTAATTTTAGATTTAGATTAGGGTGAATGGTAGGTTTTTCAAAAATATTAGTGACTGTTATATTGATCCGTTTATTTTCTTTCACTTTGACAATACAGTTAGCAAATAACAATGAATCTGAGATGTGTTGATCAATTATTGTGCCTTCTTTGATATCTGGGTTACTAACTATACATTCGATTATTGTTTTTGTGCGAGGAGGTATTGCATACACTGGTTCAGAAAACATTAGTGGAATAGAGCCATTGTCTATCAACAAGATTCCCTTTGGGTAGTTCCTAGTTCTTTTAAGAGATCGTTTCCGATTATACCGTCGTGATGCAGGTTTATTTGTTCAATGACGTGGAATTCATGTGTAAATGGTTTATTAGATTATTTGAAAATATACATATAGAAAAAACCAAAAGTTGATGTTGTTTCGTCACCAAGGTCAATACTCTTTAAGGTTATTATTGAGTCGCTTAAATCTGGGGCCATTAACAGTGAACTGAGTTTAATCAAACTAGTTGAAGAACCGGTGTCAATTAGAAATGATGATGGTCGATGAGCTACAGAATTTTGAATCATGACATGAGGTAAGAATCTCATTTCAGAATTATTGTTTATTTTCAGGTTTGTAGTATTTCTGGCAGTTTGAGTAACAGTGATTGGAGTTGGAATACATGGCTCTACTGGTAGAGATGATACAGTGGGTTTAGTACAGAGGCTTGATTTTGAAATACTTGATTCGTTAAATTTTGGAGATTTAGTAGATATAGAAGATTTAGTAGAGTTAGAGCTATGAAATTGGGGCTGGTTACCCTGTTTGTTAGCACTATGTATGATTAATTCAGTGGAGACAGTGTGATTTTTGATATCGACTTTGGAACTGCAATGATAATTTCCCGGGTGATATCGATCGGGAAATTTTATTCGTTTAAATTAGAATTGTTATAATCTACCACGTCAATTCCATTTTCGTCGGTTTGTACGGTAGTGAAAACTTTTCCGGACAGGCCGGGAGTGGCATTTGTAGGACCAGTGTTATTATGTCCTTGAAAAGCTGGGGCATTGTATTGTTTCCTATTATCATTATAATGTCGTTTCCGACAGTTTTCAACAGTGTGACACAGATTCTTGCAATATCTGCACAATATCACCATAGCATTTGTTTATACATGTCTCGAGTTATTTGGTCTGTAATGTTGTCTCCCAGAAAACTGGTTCGGACGAGGTTGAAAGTCACGACGAGGGTGAATCTCACGCTATCGGAGTTATTATACTGAGGCCGTTTGACGATACTTGATAAAGTCTTTACCTCAGCCACGGCAAATTTTACTGCTGAGTTCAAAGAATCAGGATCGCGACGTCTAATAATTTGTGATAAACGAGGGTTCTAAGCCCTGTTATGAATATGTAGAGAGCGTCCTCCATAGCAGCAACACGACCGGCCAGCTCTGCTTTCTGCTTGCTTGGAATCGAGATAGTAAGCAAATTGATTGACAGATTCGGATACCCCTTGTTTAGAGTCCTGCTACTCTGATAGGAGATGAGTGTAATGCTTCTTTTCTCCGAATTGTTGTTTTAAGAAATCTATGAACTTCTCGAAGAAATTAAACTCCTTGAGGAGAAGGAGAAAAAAACTGCAGGTGGTTTCTGCCCTACTTTCTATTTGGCTCAAGATATATTTACATAAAATATTCTTCTGCGATTTAGTTGCAAGGTTATAAGCATTCCGACAGTTTGAAATAAATGGGTTCAATTTTTGACGGGACCCATCGAAGGATCTGATGAATTTTAAAAGCACACTGAGCTCTATTTTCTCTTCGATTTCACTCCGTCCAGACATTGACTTAGAAACACTGTGTATATCGTCTTTAGCTTCAGACTTCGACATGGTGGAACTTATTTTAAATAATTATTACAATATAAAAAGTCACCTCTATACTAATTTAGCGACAAAGACGGACGGCTTATCTGTGATGAGCCACAACACTGTTACAACGTTGCTACACGGAACCAACTCACGATTACGTACAACACTTAGATATTGGTTACACTAATATTTAGTTAAGAAACTTATTTGAGATATTGAATTTAAACAGTGACTTGTAATAGAAAATTAAATAAATATATTAATAAATAGCAAATATTAAATAGCTCCGAGTTCAACTTCAAAGTCTGATTTCACTGCAGTAAAGTTAACTATCAGTTTTTACTATCAAATGTATTTACTATCACTCACAGAAATACTGTCAATACAATAGTAGGAAGCTGCATTCTCTTGCCTGTTCACCTGGAATCTCCTTCAGGATAATGGAACTGGATTTGGTACCGGTTTGCTTTAGTAGAATCGTAACTTATTTCTTGAACGTTCACAGGAACACAGGATTGTTAATTATATTTAGCACCAACACAATATTACTTGTAATCATGTAATTCACGATAAAGTGTTCATAGTTCTTCATAGTGAGACGTATTTGGGGATTTTCGTGTCCCACCGTTGCCACCAAAATGTTATACGGGAAACCTCACTTTTGTTTTGTTATATTTGGAAATGGAACTTAGTAGAAACTTGGAAACAGAGTGACTCGGAATTAATATAATTATTAAAGAGGTCCAACCCGAACCGAGGTCAATGATTAACTGCCCGTCTTTTCTGCTAGACTCAAAGTCTCAAGACTGCTGATATGATAGCTTAAAAGTGTGATCAGCTCTTCTGCTAGCATGCACGGGGTATAACAGTGCGTTGGCCACGAGTTCGGGAGAGTTATTTGCGGCTGTGGTAATAGATACGGCTGCTTGTAGTAATGACATTCCGTAGGAAGGTCGCACCCGGTGCGCGCGGCGGCGAGTGCACGAGCTGGTGTGGTGGGCGTGCCCCGTGCGGGCGCCGCCCCCGCACGCAACGCACACTGCGCACGCGCAGCCGGCGAGCGCCGTCAGGGCCTCCCCGTGCTAATCGGCCCGTAGATCACAAGGCCGGCCGAGCTGGCGCTCCGTAGTGTGCACATTTGCTTTTGAGATATAAATCCATTCAACAATGAACGCTCGCTAATTGCGTGTTTTGTAATGACGCTTAGGTATTTAAAAATATTTTTGTGTGACCATAGCAGCTTGGATTGGTCGCCGAATCTGTCGTAGCGTCGCTAGTAACCTTCTGTTCTGGGAAGAAAGTATTTCTCGAGCAGTTATTTCATCTCCGTACAGCAAAAACAAAGTTGCTTGTTGTTTTTTTGGGATTGTTTAATTAAATAGTGAGCTACAAGTTGGCAACTCTGTATATTAAATAGTGAGCTACATGTTGTCAATTCTATATATTAAATAGTGAGCTACAAGTTGTCAATTCTATATATTAAATAGTGAGCTACAAGTTGTCAATTCTATATATTAAATAGTGAGCTACAAGTTGTCAATTCTATATATTAAATAGTGAGCTACAAGTTGTCAATTCTATATATTAAATAGTGAGCTACAAGTTGGCAACTCTGTATATTAAATAGTGAGCTACATGTTGTCAATTCTATATATTAAATAGTGAGCTGTTGTCAATTCTATATTAAATAGTGAGCTACAAGTTGTCAATTCTATATATTAGATAGTGAGCTACAAGTTGTCAATTCTATATATTAGATAGTGAGCTACAAGTTGTCAATTCTATATATTAAATAGTGAGCTACAAGTTGTCTACTCTATATATTAAATAGTGAGCTACAAGTTGTCAATTCTATATATTAGATAGTGAGCTACAAGTTGTCAATTCTATATATTAGATAGTGAGCTACAAGTTGTCAATTCTATATATTAAATAGTGAGCTACAAGTTGTCAATTCTATATATTAAATAGTGAGCTACAGTTGTCAATTCTATATATATTAAATGATGAGCTACAAGTTGTCAATTCTATATATTAAATAGTGAGCTACAAGTTGTCAATTCTATATATATTAAATGAGTGAGCTACAAGTTGTCAATTCTATATATATTAGATAGTGAGCTACAAGCTGTCAATTCTATATATATTAAATAGTGAGCTACAAGTTGTCAATTCTATATATTAAATAGTGAGCTACAAGTTGTCAATTCTATATATTAAATAGTGAGCTACAAGTTGGCAACTCTGTATATTAAATAGTGAGCTACAAGTTGTCAATTCTATATATTAAATAGTGAGCTACAAGTTGGCAACTCTGTATATTAAATAGTGAGCTACATGTTGTCAATTCTATATATTAAATAGTGAGCTACAAGTTGTCAATTCTATATATTAAATAGTGAGCTACAAGTTGGCAACTCTGTATATTAAATAGTGAGCTACAAGTTGTCAATTCTATATATTAAATAGTGAGCTACAAGTTGTCAATTCTATATATTAAATAGTGAGCTACAAGTTGTCAATTCTATATATTAAATAGTGAGCTACAAGTTGTCAATTCTATATATTAGATAGTGAGCTACAAGTTGTCAATTATATATATTAAATAGTGAGCTACAAGTTGTCAACTCTATATATTAAATAGTGAGCTACAAGTTGTCTACTCTATATATTAAATAGTGAGCTACAAGTTGTCAACTCTATATATAAAATAGTGAGCTACATGTTGTCAACTCTATATATTAAATAGTGAGCTACAAGTTGTCAACTCTATATATTAAATAGTGAGCTACAAGTTGTCAACTCTATTTATTAAAAAACATCTTGATCTCAACACGGCCCAACAAGAGATACAGGGTGCACCCTTAACGGGACACTGAGCTCTCGGACAAAAATAATAATCGCTACTTAATAAGTTAAGATAAACGCGGTGAAAATCGTAAAATAAGTGTTATTATATATGTGTAGTATTTGCGTATAAATTATAACTAGTTAGTTCACAAGGGAGTTAAGGGAGGGTGCTCACTGTAACGGGGCCGCTATGGATCTGCTGGCCGCGTCGTGGAAATAATATCTGTGGACGTACTCGCAATAGAATGTAAAAAATTGTAAGCTGTCCACTCCAATACACATGCATTTATAAGTTATTAATTATTCACTTAAATAAAATCATCCTTGTGCTTTTAACCGGGGCTGCTCTAAGGCCTCTAGAAAGGGCGCGGTGCTAGGAGACAGGCGGGTGCGGACCTGCGCCGGGTGGGGCGAGCTTGGCTGGCGCTGCCGGTGCGCGGGACGCTTGTTAGTTATTATAAAGCGAAAGCAAAATAGCGGAGTGAAGGCTCGGCGACGGCAGGCGCTGCACTCAACGAGGAAACAAAAGGTTCTCCGCTAACAACATACGCTATTATTTATCTATTTATCTGTCTTTTCATTCACCTGTCTCTATATTTCTTTGTACTTGCGAGCTGCTACTTGTTCCTGCATGACACATGTTGGTGGCCAACCTTTTCAGCAAATCATTATGACCAGTGATTATCAAACTTATTTCTTTTACCGCCCCTATGAAAATCAATAATTTTTCAGCGCCCCCCATTTTTAAAAACCACAATTTCATTACATTTTGTTATATTAGTCGGTTCTGATGTTTAAACTTACATTCTAAACTAGAATTTTTTACCAGTGAGAGAAAATAAAACCCAACTTTATAATTTTAATAATATATTTTAATCATATTGAAAGAAACAATATAAATATGTAATCAGTTTTTATACTAATCTAATGAGATGGATGAATTTGATGATGTTTAATAAGTTTGTTGATATCAGGTTCGATTTTACTCAAAAACAGTCGTAAGTCGCCGCGTTTGTTAACTTGCAAATTATTTCTCTTTTTAAGCAGCGTTGTCACAGCGCTACATCCACGTCCACACAAATATGACGAATGCTATCAAAAATCGTTCAACGATAGACCACAATCCAGGGTACAACTGCGAGATGTAACAGAGAGATATTGTATGAAGCTCAAAGTCCGCTCCGTCCTTCATCGCTTCGTTTGAAAATGTTATTGAACAAAGAAGGCACAAAGGCAAACATGGGTTTGTTGAGTTTTCTATGAATCCATATTTAATATATTCTACACTGTACTGTCGTTTCTTCTTTTTTGCTTTCGACATGGCTTTGTTTTCAAAAATATGTAAATAAAGTGTTGAACTTAAATACTTGTTTACAGATAGCGCGCGAAACCACAAATAAAAATATAAGAAAATTACGAGCTTTCATACAGGATTTAAATACAGCAAGTAACGACAGGAATAAGACAAACACGCACAAACTCGTTTATCTCTTTCGACGCTCACTCGTACTGAGCCAGTATCGATGCAGCAGCCGATGTACCGGATTGCACAATACCATTATTTAAGGTTAGCATTCAGTCGGCACAGTTAGCGTATTGTTTAGCATATAGTGCTATCTATTGATGAAAATTAAAACTTTATATTTTTGTAAAAGTTTTGTATTTTACTAAGATACGATAATTTTTGATAGTGCTGTACATGTTTTTGTGCTAAAAACTTATGTTGTGGATTGAACATACAACTAATACATACAAATATATATCATTGTTATTTTATACTTAAATGTTGTATTAATTTTAGTAAATGTAGTAGCACGTAGTACATATGTATTTGTAGGTGCTCTTATTGTTTCCTCATATATGTACGTCTATTGCTACAGAGCGCGTATTTACTAATTTGCAAAGTAAAAATGAATTCATCTCAACAATATATTTGTTTAAATTCAGAATTACCAAAATACATTGCTATTTTATTGTACTAATTTATTAGAACGAAACTAATTTTGTTGAATATCTTTCTTATTTATATAGGATAACATTCTCATCATAAGATAATTAAAATTTTACATTTCGACTAGTCAATAATACTACTAACAATAATAACTTATTGAACTTCGGAAAATATATTAATATCATTTCGTATTGTAGATAAATATGGGTCATTTCTCACAGAATTTTAGTTTATAATTTAGAACTGGTTCAAATAAAAACCGCCGCCTAAGCCAGCGTTTTTATTATTTGTAATATTTAATATTTCTAATATATAGGCTTACTGTACTATTGGACACTGGACCGTAATGTTGGTTCATTGGAAAAAAAAATTCTAACACAACTTTTTGAATAATAATTATATACATATTTTCATTTTATATAAAAATGATGATTCTTACATCAGTAAGTTCTTATAAAATGCTAGGAAAATATTGAAATACGCACTTAAGTTAAAACAAGAAAGAAAGTAAAGAAAACTCCAATTTAAAAACTGTGCAAGCTAGTTTTTTCCTAATGTTTAAAGTAACTTCTGGCGCAATGTCATTCAGGTAAATTTGCTCTAATTTGGTAACTATCATCGAATATGTTCCTTTATCCGCAGAAACTCGTTACAACTTGATTGCGTACGGTGTGTGGGCTGTCTTACGAAATCTAAGTATTTGATGTTTTATAACATCATACAGAAATATAAACTAATTATTTGTTATTGTGCAGTAGGAGGGTTTTCATTTTAGTGAAATTTAAAATACTATATAAAGTAAATGAAATTACAAATTACACATCGCCCCCCTAACCTCTACCTCTAGGTTTTTAGGATGAAATAGACCTCCACCGCCTGCTGTCTACACTAGTAGCAGATGGTAGATGTGTGAAGTCACCGCATCGCATACCGTACCTATGCGCTCATGGGGCAGCTACAAGCCAGCTGCGCTGTGCCTCTAGCGCTGTTAATCTGTTTTCGAATCGCAATTATTTGTCTTTTTCGTTGCTAAGCTTTAGCTGAACACTTGGGGAAAGCGTCGTAGCCGACCGCACTACATCTTTCTGTCATTAGTATAGACATACTTTAGCAATTCTTTTAGTTCGCATAGGGGTATGTATGAGTGGAATCGGCAGTGTGGTGTAGTAATAGTAATTGTCTGCTACGAAGCTCCAGGGTTCGATTCCCAGCCAAGGAACAGTACTTATGTGTCGATAATCTGAGTATGTTTATTATATTTATATATATATATATATATATATATATATATATATATATTTATATATATATATATATATATATATATTTATATCCCGAGTCTGTTATTGCAAAGAATTAAGTAGTATTTGACCAAATGCAAAGGCAATGACGTCACGGCGCCCCGCCCCTTTCCCACGTGCAGCTCGTATCCACACTGAAATACATTACACGACAAAGTCGACCGCTCTGTTTTCTAAAACAACTAATTAATTAAGCGCAAATGTATGACATCTTTATATACGGATGCGTTTGTGGAAAATCCAATTTATTTTAGTGCAAGACATTTAAAAGCTGCACCGCATTTAACTTCGCGTTCCCCTCGAGACACAATGGAAATAGTACAGCGCGGCTATTTGTGTCGCTGGAGTCGCTGTGGTGCGCTCGCAGTGCCGCCCTGATGCTGCACACAACTTCAGTTGGCACCAGCAGCCCGACCAGCGCGACCACGAGCTGGCCAGCAGTGCTGCTCGCTACTTTCGCGACTCGTTAGCATATACTGACATATTTTTAAAATAGAATATGGCCATGCATGACCACCAGCCACCTGCTGTAGCCAGGGTATAAAGTCCAGGAGCTGCAGGAGACTCATGCGCTCGCGCTACACGAGTCCAACATTACGATTAAAAACACTACTTCCTATCTCATTATGAATTTTCTCGCAAATTCTTCATAATATTTATGGAATAATCTATCAGTTATATTTGCCGATCATAGCGTATGACGTACATGAGGTGACGCCACTCTACTGGTTGTTTATATCTACGGCTCGAACGTGTTGGCTCCACCGGAGACGGCGTCTGCTGAGCGTAGGGACCCGGAGACCCTGGAGACTAGGCGGTGGACCTGGACCTTCGGGCATCAGGTGCACCGTGTGCTTGTTTGTCATGCTCAACATAATTATATATAATAAAAAAAATTATGGAAGAAGTTAAGCTGAATCGTGTTTAGGTTGTAAATGACAAAGATACCTAGTTTTTTTATTTATGTTGCCTCGTCATTATGCTGGACTGGATGGTTAGCGGTCGTAGTATCGGTTTCAATCCAGATGTTTTCGTTATTATTGTGTCATTAGGGGAAGCTTTAAGACTTTCTTGATAACCCTTTACGACTCGTAATATTCCAGCTACAAGTGTATGTAACGCGAGTCAGTCCTAGTATCGTACTCTGTTGCTGATGTCCTGGACCTAATTGTTTAAATAAAGCGCGTGTCAAAACTTTTGAGAAGCGATCTGTCGGGCCGACATTGACAAGCGAAAGGGGCAAATAAATCTCGTGCCGCCATACCGCGAGCTAACGACCGCCGCGCGCTCGCCGTTTGACATCTTTTTAACTTGCCTCGTTATTTACTGTCATAACAACCGCCCTCCCCCCACCACCCCAACGCGTGCACTCCCCACAGCTACCCCGAGCCCTTGTTTAAGCACATCGCATCTCGTCGTGTAATTGACGCCGCACCCCGGCGACCCTCCTCCCTCCTGTAATTCATTCAAGCTGTCTAACTGGCAGATGTGTTTTGGTGTGGAGACGACCACGTAATGCGCTGCTTTCTTTGTTCTCGCCTCCCCGGTCTCGAGCTCGCGGGGGCTTCCGCACAGAGGACGCAAAGCGGAAATCGATGAACAGACAAAAAGTCGCTTCTTGGTGACGAGTGAGTCTTGTCTTTTATGAACGGAACCTAAATGTTCAGCGTAATGTTGTGTAATGTTACGTAATGCTGCAATTTTATCCTGAGCGTAACAAAATTAATAGAAACAAAACACATGTCAGAATTGAAATGAATAGGTTTGCCTAAAATAGAAGATCTTAAGTGTGGGTACATCTCCAGAGAGCAATTACGATTTGTTCTCTGGCACCTTGCACTCACGAAGGTTATCCTCGTGTTTAAGTCTATCTCGCAGGAACAGGACACGCCTGCAGCCTCGCACGGAGGGCGCACGGAACGGCCAAATGACTGATGTCGTTACGTCACGCGCCACACACACATAAAGTTGCACGAGCAACAACAGCTCCTCCAAATGTTAGTCTCGTTACTGCTGCTGCGGCTGTTCTCGGCGTGTGTTTAAAACTGAAAATTGTATCAACAATGTACACGTATTGACATGGACGGATTTTGTTTTCGTGTGTGTAGGGTCAGGAGGTGATCAGGTCACAAGGAGCGCAGTTTACCTAATGGTAAGTAATCGACTTCTGAGCGAGTTATTTGATAAGAAGATACAGACCGATAAATAAAGATTTTTTTTGTATTTAGAACTGTAATTAGATTTTACTTTGTGCTTAAATTCTGTCAGATTACATTGTTGACTTGGAATGCGGACCATAATATAACGCTCGGGTGTCGGCGACGGATGCGCGCGCTGCCACTTATCTGTGGACACGGTGCGTAGAGCTTCTGCACGTATCTTTAACAATAAAAAGTATACTAAAGTATTACAAATGCATACGTCGCTGACATCAAAAGCAATTCATTACTGTACAGAACTAACATTCACTTACACTAAACTATTTCAACAATTTTTAAGCAGTTTTGAATAATTATTGGTATAAAGACCTATTTGAAAAACTTCTCTGGATTCTCAGGACCTTATTCATAGAAGTCTTCGTTTGAACGCAATAAGTCTTCTGAAGATGACAAAACATAAAACATCACGTTATAGAGGTTGTTTCAAATTTGCTGCAAGAACATGGAACGACTTGCCTCCTTTGAGAAATAAACTAAGTATTGTAAGATACAACTTGCTGCAGACAATATGGAACACGTCCACTGGACACATACGAACCTGAAAGACTTACACAACCACAATAACCCGAAAAACCAAAACTCGCACACAAACACCGACAGAATACACACACACAAACCCACACCAGCTCACATGTGCACACGCAACAGCACGTATCAGTAACAGTTAGTAGCAGTGGATAGTGTTCTTGTCTGCTCAAACTTACTTTTTCTTTTAATTTGTCGCGTATAAACACCTTGTAAAACATAACTTTTAAATGGTGATCGGGAAGCCCTCAATCCTCACGACTTCCGCATCATATCCAAGGATGGTAGTGGCTGGACAACAGCGCTGCACGGGACTATAATCCTGTGTCAGGAAAAGCCGAGTCAACTCCGTTTGCCAAAGTGTATAATGTCGTTTATATAAAGTTGTTTATGTTTTCTGCGGCAATAAACTGTTTAATTATTATTATGTACTATGAGCGGCTGGTGTTGGAACTGCACGCGGTGATCGCGGGAGAGAATGATGTTCGCGCAGCACCGAACGACTGTAAAATTTACTTTGATCTAACAAGACTTATATTGCTGCGAAAATATTTTTACATTCATTGCTAAAATAGCGTTTAAATATTGTGAAATTTTAACGTTCGTGTAGCAAGACGGACTATAACGACGGTTTGTTCGGTTGAATTGTTTTTGGAAATCACGAGTGTTCCTGCAGTTTAATTAGATAATAAATGTAAAATATAAACATAGCTTGTTGCCCGGTCGCACTCCCACTCCGAGTGCGCCCACTGCTGGGGCCACTGGGAAGGTTGCCGTCGTTCTTCTGAACAAGTAGACGGTTGGTTAATGTCATGATCGCTAATTCCCGGAGGACAGCGCCGCGGGCTGCGGTGCCGACGGAGAGCGGAGGTGACATTAGATTAAAGTGAAACGAACACAAACGATTTCGCTCACGGACAGTTTTATCGTCGTTATCTAAAGCTAATGAGGTGTGTTACCATGTCACGGGCGAGCGTCGTGCCGCTGCAGCAGCACTTGCTTTGTGGCGCGCCGCCACGTCTCCATTCATTCATTCATTTATTGGTCGCACTCGCAATGCAATGACAACTGAGGGGTGCGGTTGGTGGTGCGAGGTGTCCGGGGTAGGCGGGAGATGCGAGGGGATCGCGGCGGTCGTAAATAAGTCAGCGAGGAGATGCATACGCGAAAGCCCCGCCTGCCGGCCGCGGGTGTGACATTATACACAATTATCAGATGCCATCCCGGCGGAGCGCGGGCCGCTGGCGCCGGCTCTGCGCTTTTATTGCTCAAGATTATCTGCTGCTCCTCACGATACGGTCTCGTTCAATACTGACCGAGCCGGCGACCCGGCGACCCGGCGGGGCGCCCCACTGTCTTGTTCTGCTCCTATCGCTACATGAGGAGACTCGCATCTCACTTTGATCGCAACGCATTCTTTCTTTGCATGAATAATAAGTCTTGAAGAGAATTGTCGCATTCGCTTACCGCCCAGATCGGGCGGAGAGCGGGCGGAGAGCGGGCGGAGAGCGGGCGGAGATCGGGCGGAGAGCGGGCGGAGATCGGGCGGAGAGCGGGCGGAGATCGGGCGGAGAGCGGGCGGAGATCGGGCGGAGAGCGGGCGGAGATCGGGCGGAGAGCGGGCGGAGATCGGGCGGAGAGCGGGCGGAGATCGGGCGGAGAGCGGGCGGAGATCGGGCGGAGAGCGGGCGGAGATCGGGCGGAGAGCGGGCGGAGATCGGGCGGAGAGCGGGCGGAGATCGGGCGGAGAGCGGGCGGAGATCGGGCGGAGAGCGGGCGGAGATCGGGCGGAGAGCGGGCGGAGAGCGGGTGGAGAGCGGGCGGAGATCGGGCGGAGAGCGGGCGGAGAGCGGGCGGAGATCGGGCGGAGAGCGGGCGGAGATCGGGCGGAGAGCGGGCGGAGATCGGGCGGAGAGCGGGCGGAGATCGGGCGGAGAGCGGGCGGAGAGCGGGCGGAGAGCGGGCGGAGATCGGGCGGAGAGCGGGCGGAGAGCGGGCGGAGAGCGGGCGGAGATCGGGCGGAGAGCGGGCGGAGATCGGGCGGAGAGCGGGCGGAGATCGGGCGGAGAGCGGGCGGAGATCGGGCGGAGAGCGGGCGGAGATCGGGCGGAGAGCGGGCGGAGATCGGGCGGAGAGCGGGCGGAGATCGGGCGGAGAGCGGGCGGAGAGCGGGCGGAGATCGGGCGGAGAGCGGGCGGAGAGCGGGCGGAGATCGGGCGGAGAGCGGGCGGAGATCGGGCGGAGAGCGGGCGGAGATCGGGCGGAGAGCGGGCGGAGATCGGGCGGAGAGCGGGCGGAGATCGGGCGGAGAGCGGGCGGAGAGCGGGCGGAGATCGGGCGGAGAGCGGGCGGAGAGCGGGCGGAGATCGGGCGGAGAGCGGGCGGAGATCGGGCGGAGAGCGGGCGGAGATCGGGCGGAGAGCGGGCGGAGATCGGGCGGAGAGCGGGCGGAGAGCGGGCGGAGAGCGGGCGGAGAGCGGGCGGAGAGCGGGCGGAGATCGGGCGGAGAGCGGGCGGAGATCGGGCGGAGAGCGGGCGGAGAGCGGGCGGAGAGCGGGCGGAGAGCGGGCGGAGAGCGGGTGGAGAGCGGGCGGAGATCGGGCGGAGAGCGGGCGGAGATCGGGCGGAGAGCGGGCGGAGATCGGGCGGAGAGCGGGCGGAGATCGGGCGGAGAGCGGGCGGAGAGCGGGCGGAGAGCGGGCGGAGAGCGGGCGGAGATCGGGCGGAGAGCGGGCGGAGATCGGGCGGAGAGCGGGCGGAGATCGGGCGGAGAGCGGGCGGAGAGCGGGCGGAGATCGGGCGGAGAGCGGGCGGAGATCGGGCGGAGAGCGGGCGGAGATCGGGCGGAGAGCGGGCGGAGATCGGGCGGAGAGCGGGCGGAGATCGGGCGGAGAGCGGGCGGAGAGCGGGCGGAGATCGGGCGGAGAGCGGGCGGAGAGCGGGCGGAGATCGGGCGGAGAGCGGGCGGAGATCGGGCGGAGAGCGGGCGGAGATCGGGCGGAGAGCGGGCGGAGATCGGGCGGAGAGCGGGCGGAGATCGGGCGGAGAGCGGGCGGAGATCGGGCGGAGAGCGGGCGGAGATCGGGCGGAGAGCGGGCGGAGAGCGGGCGGAGAGCGGGCGGAGATCGGGCGGAGAGCGGGCGGAGATCGGGCGGAGAGCGGGCGGAGAGCGGGCGGAGAGCGGGCGGAGATCGGGCGGAGAGCGGGTGGAGAGCGGGCGGAGAGCGGGCGGAGAGCGGGCGGAGAGCGGGCGGAGATCGGGCGGAGAGCGGGTGGAGAGCGGGCGGAGAGCGGGCGGAGAACGGGCGGAGAGCGGGCGGAGAGCGGGCGGAAAGCGGGCGGAGAGCGGGCGGGGAACGGGCGGAGAGCGAGCGGAGAGCGGGCGGGGAGCGGACGGCACGCGGCGTGTGGGCGGCAAAAATACCGAGAAGTTGCTGTCGGCAGATGAAGATGCGGCGGAGGGCATGCTGGCATTCCTCACGGAGTTAGGGAGGCGCGCGCAGAGTTTGCTCCGGGATCTCGATACGCGAGTAGTGTTGTTATACTGTTTGGAGGGTAAACTGTAAGTTGGTTCACATGCGAGTCTAGTTCTTCTCAACACCAAGTTGGTACACATGCGAGTCTAGTTCTTCTCAAGACCAAGTTAGTACACATGCGAGTCTACATGGTGACGAGACATTCCATCTCAGTCCTCAAGGGTGCAACGCATCTGCATTATGATTCCTTGTCAATGATGAATGTAGATGCCATGGGCGCAGGAATCACTTGCCATTATACCAGTGAACCCAAGGTGTAGTTAAATATTGTACTAGGTGTATAAATATTATTAACTAATTATTAAAAGGAAAAGACTAGAAATAACTACTATAGAAATAAAGATACATATACAACTATATAGATATTAAGTAAATAATAATGTAAAAATACATAATACGTAATAGCATGCCATAGCGGTAGCTAGCCATGCATGCATGCACTCCAGATGTGGGTGGTGAACTTATCCGACTACAGGTAACCTGAGTAAGTCACGAACTAAACTCTTACTCACTTCGAAGATCGAAGAAGTCTGTCATGTGATAAGGAGAGATATTGTAAATTATCTTAAAGATCAGAAGGTGACGACGGATCATTTGAAATGGAGAAGAGAACAAGCAGAATTCACGATTTGACGACAAAGACTTACAGTCTTGTGGCAGTTAGTCACTGTGTTAGTCACTGTGTTAGTCGCTGTGTTAGTCACTGTGTTAGTCGCTGTGTTAGTCACTGTGTTAGTTTCTGTGACTTGTATTCGCCATTTAAAAGTGTTGTCAACATGTAGACCAAGATTTTTCGAAGAACTATTAAATGGTATTAAAATATTATTATAATAGACAGGCCGTAAATTTTGGCCGAGATTCAATGACTGCTGGCGACCGCAAAGATAAGAAGAAAACTATTCCAAGGCAGCAGGAGCCAAGTTGTAATGGGAGAGGATAGAAACAAGGATATTTAATTATAGAATTAGGAAGCTCATTTGGTTCTTTAAGCAATTAAGAGATGTGGCGTGTGGAGATTTTGACACATTACTCAATGTTTATATCGCGTTAGCACAGCCAGTGCCTGAGAGGAACCTGTAACACTTTCATCATCCAACTTGAAACAGCTCTACCCTAAACAATAACATCAAATCATGCAGATTCCTACTCAAACTATACAGGTTCCTACTCAAACCATGCAGGTTCCTACTCAATCCATGCAGGTTCCTACTCAAACTATGCAGGTTCCTACTCAAACCATGCAGGTTCCTACTCAATCCATGCAGGTTCCTACTCAAACCATGCACATCAACTGCCAAGTGCTTACTGTTAGACAGTTGTACATTCTACAAGTCCTAAGTCGACATCAAACCATGCAGGTTCCTACTCAAACACTGTACAACAACTGCCAAGTGCTTACTGTTAGACAGTTGTACATTCTACAAGTCATAAGTCGACATCAAAGCATGCAGGTCCCTACTCAAACACTGTACAACAACTGCCAAGTGCTTCCTGTTAGACAGTTGTACATTCTACAAGTCATAAGTCGACATCAAAGCATGCAGGTCCCTACTCAAACACTGGACAACAACTGCCAAGTGCTTACTGTTAGACAGTTGTACATTCTACAAGTCATAAGTCGACATCAAAGCATGCAGGTCCCTACTCAAACACTGTACAACAACTGCCAAGTGCTTCCTGTTAGACAGTTGTACATTGTACAAGTCATAAGTCGACATCAAAGCATGCAGGTCCCTACTCAAACACTGTACAACATTTGCCAAGTGCTTACTGTTAGACAGTTGTACATTCTACAAGTCATAAGTCGACATCAAAGCATGCAGGTCCCTACTCAAACACTGTACAACAACTGCCAAGTGCTTCCTGTTAGACAGTTGTACATTCTACAAGTCATAAGTCGACATCAAAGCATGCAGGTCCCTACCAAACACTGTACAACAACCGCCAAGTGCTTACTGTTAGACAGTTGTACATTCTACAAGTCATAAGTCGACATCAATGCATGCAGGTCCCTACTCAAACACTGTACAACATTTGCCAAGTGCTTACTGTTAGACAGTTGTACATTCTACAAGTCATAAGTCGACATCAAAGCATGCAGGTCCCTACTCAAACACTGTACAACATTTGCCAAGTGCTTACTGTTAGACAGTTGTACATTCTACAAGTCATAAGTCGACATCAAAGCATGCAGGTCCCTACTCAAACACTGTACAACAACTGCCAAGTGCTTACTGTTAGACAGTTGTACATTCTACAAGTCATAAGTCGACATCAAAGCATGCAGGTCCCTACTCAAACACTGGACAACAACTGCCAAGTGCTTACTGTTAGACAGTTGTACATTCTACAAGTCATAAGTCGACATCAAAGCATGCAGGTCCCTACTCAACCCACGCAGGGCCTTACGTAGATTTATTTAATTGCTTAAATAAGTAAAAATCTCTTTCTGATAAAAAATAAACAATAAACATCACAAAGATTCTTAGAAAACATGCATAAAAACTTAAAAGCATAACTTTTTAGCTATATTATAAAATATACAAACAGTTTGTACGTTTGTGTACAAATTGCTTATTTAGTTTTACTCTACTCACCTTTTTATATTCGGAACGAACACTTGCCGTCCTCCTCACACCTGACCTATGCCGACGAGTTCATGGCTCAGGAGGGACCTGAGGTCTGGGAAAACCTCTCGCAATATTTAACTGGCTCGACTAGCAGATGCCAAATAATAGATTTAAATAGAGTTTAACATTTTTAGAGGTGGGTGTCGGTGGAATACTCTCGAAAACAAGTAGCAGCTAAGGCAGCGTTCGTGGGTAAGTCGTTACGCCACGTTACGGCATCTGAAAGAACAAACGCTCTCTCAGTTGTAAAATAACCACATAATGATTTTATTTAGCAACGCTAAAAGTAGTGGGCGTAGTGCGTGAAGTGCGTGACGCGTGAAGTGCGTGGCGCGGGTAGTGCGTGGCGCAGGGGGTCGCTAATGAGTCCCTGCACTAACGAAGATTAATTAGGTCTGCTCAGGACTGCGTCATTAGGCACCAGATTCACACGGCGACACCGCCCGGAACCGACCCCGCCACTCTGTGTGAACGCCGCGGCTGTTAATTATGTGCTTAGAGCATAAGGTTCGCAAAAGGAACAGATGGTCACCGCGCCACCTACCTGCCACGCCGCGCCGTCGTGCACGTAACAATAATAATAAAGCCAAAGCTAGGCCCAGCCCATCGCCGGTAACAAGCAAGGTTTTGTTGATATGGCAGAATGCAGTGGATGGAAGACCGCACTCCAAAAAGCACCTTCTCTGAGGTTATCATTCCAGAGGAATATGAGCAAAACCTTACACGGTGGCGTCCGTGCTGCTGAATTATTTGGTCCAGAACTGGAACGCACGACATCTTCTTGTCTCGGGGAACCTTCCCAAAACTGAGCGTTGGCTGAATGAAGAGTACGAGTACAGAAGTTTAGCTGGCCAGCTCGGACCGCGGCGACCATCGGTATCCAATTATTTTTCTATTCAAAGGATGTTAGCAGTGCGGTTGGGTGGGCGAGACTCCGGCCCGCAGGTGGACTGTGAACCCTCGATATGAAAAAGTAATATATTGCCTGTTCCTATACCGCCATAGATATTCCGTCAGCCTAATCTCATACCATCATGTATTAAAAAGACTGCTCCCTGAGAGCGGACATTGAGAGAGAGGACTCGACGAAGTCGGAGCCGAGCGAGGTGAACCCTAATTATTCTTTACTTAAACAATAAAAACAAAAATGTACCAAAAGGCAGATTTAATGCAAATACATTCTCTACTTTCCTACCTTATAATTATAATATATATATATATATATATATATATATATATATATATATATATATATATATATGTATAAAATATAAAACATATCTTACTTAAATTAAATTATTCAGTTAAGAAAGTTTTTAATGTAAAGTAAAGTGTTAGTGTAAACTTTATTAATAATAAGGCTCAGATTAAAAATGAAGTTTTTTCGTCTGATGACCCGAGAAACATCTCGTCGAGACTGATACGCCGAAGATTAGTGGAAGCTAAATTGTTTGGAAGAATCTTTCGAAAGGTACCGCTTCTTACCAAGCAACACCGAGAGAAGCGATTATTATTCGCTAAAAATACGTTAATTGGATGCTACGTACGAGAGTGGAAAAAAGTGTTATTTTCAGATGAAACAACGTACAAATAAATATGGTAAATTCCGATGGAAAGCGCTATGTTAGACGTCCTGTAAACAATGTTTTTAATTATAAATACACAAGGAGTATAGTCAAGCATGGTGGCGGTAACATTAAAGTTTGGGGGTGTTTATCCGGATGCGAAGTTGGACCCGTTCAGAAGATTGAAGGTACAATGGATCAATGGCAATACAAAAATATCTTAGAGCACACAATGATTCCCTACTTGGACGATCATTTGCCTGTAACCTGGGTCTTTCAACATGACCCTAAACACACGGCCAATAGCGTCAAATGTTTCCTTAGCGAACGGCGTATATCCGTTTTAGACTGGCCAGCAAATAGTCCGGATTTAAACCCGACAGAAAATCCCTGCTATATTGTAAAAAAGAAAGTCTCAAACAAACGTAACACCAGTCAAAGCGAACTATATGAAGCTTTTGTTGAAGCATGGAATTCAATCCCCCTAGAAAAATGTATGAAATTGATTGAACCAATGCCACGTCGTTGTAGTGCTGTTATTGAAAATAAGGGATACGCCACTAAATATTAATTATAACTATTGGTAGGCTGTGGATAGGAGCTATGTAGTAAATACAAATACTAATTACTAATTCTTTAAAAAGTATTGTGTTTTATACTTTTTTGTTGTTGTTTCTAATTAGTCGACCGTCACTGTTCATACCTTAAAACTGATTTAAATGTTTGTCCGTAATGTAATATTGAAACTGCACTTGTGTAATGGGATTTATATTGTTTTTCTAATAAATGATAAATCGTTGAACATATTGTTGTCCTATTTATTGTTTAATTTCAAAATAAAAACGATTGCGGTGAAGTATCTTACATAATCAAGGACCGTTGCTAGTGTTTCTAATTTTACGACCACCACTGTATATCGTAGCCAAACTGCATGTAAAAATTGATCTATGGAACTGGTCGCGCAGGAGTGGGCATCGCTGGTGCGGTGTGCTGCGCGGTGTGGTGAAGCAGAACAATCGGTGGAAGCGGTCTTAATGCAAATGTGAACATATTTTTGCAAATGATGGCAACAAGTAGCAACCGCTGCGGGCGCGCCCGCACGCCGCCGCGCACTCCGGCACACCAACTAAACATTGTTAGGGTTCCGTTAACGTATTGGTTATACGTTATTATCGTAAACGGTCGTTCTAACGACACCGTGTCACACGATATGTAAGTGAGTTAAGTGCAAGTTGACGCCACATTGGAACGTTCCCGGAATGTCGTCGCCATTAGAGCGAAGTGGTCCCGCGAGACGCGGAGTATTGTAATGCGCCGCGTTGTGGGCCGCGACTATAAATAACTGAACTAAATTAAAACAATGGCGTCATCCGGGTGCAGGGTGCACCGGAGCCCGAGCTGCCGCGGATTAACACCGGGGACGTTATTTCGGGGCAGGGCTCCGCTGAGGGCCGACGTGCCCTGCGAACTCTACCGGGGATTAGCTCCCTCTGTTTACACCTCACGACCCGTCACCGACACGGGGACGACATTAGCTGTTTAATCTAACTAGTAGCGAATTGCTGTTTAACATATTTAGTCATTTATTAACTTTCATGGCACTGACGCATCACTCCAGAGAGCTACTCCTGGATAATCAAGAACACATCAATACAAACTGCTATGTACCTTATAAACTGCATAAATAAAATAAAAAAATTATAACGTATTCAAACTTATCGTGACAGGAGATGATTTTTTATGGGTAGCATTGTGAAGACCCGTGTCCGAGTCACAGGTGACGCGTGACGTCGTGGCGTCGTGACGTCGCGAGCGGTGACACACTCCTCGCGAGATCACGTCGCGTCACACGCGTCAACTACTGGGCTTCCGTTAACGAGCGCCGCTAATCCCGGCTGTCAGCGCCGCCCGCCGCTCGGGGTCGCACGACGGATTTAGGGATTACATGTGTTGAGCTGCCTAACGTATGCACTTCCCCGAGTCCAGGGTCACAAGCTGCCGCAGTCGTGTTCAAACAATTATCAAATAGGCCCGTACCCTGGAGTCAATAACTTCTGCGTTTCACATATGTTTCTTATAATGTTACGTAATGTGACAAATGAGCACACAGTTGCAATTGGTGCGACCACGCACCAGCAGACTGCGTCCGGCTCATTGTGCTGGCTGACAAAGAAAAAAATGTAAAGAAAGCAAAAAGTATCGTGTCAGGTCGGAATGCATTACGATCGGCAGCACAGCATATTGTCAATTGATGGCGATGACCTGTGCGGAGCTGGGCCCGGGGTGCTCGTGCACAGCTGGAGTTGCAGCTGCCTGTGCCCGGCTCGCAGCTGGTGTTGCAGCTGCCTGTGCCCGGCTCGCAGCTGGAAGGTCGAGCCACTCTCGCTCTGGAGGGAAGCGCCACTGGTAGACACTCGACTTCGCCTTATGTCTCGTGTTGCATTCGCCAACTTGTTATTAGCCGGTGGTCACCGACGGGCACAAGGACCACAATAATAGATCACTGACGACGGGTGACAGCGGCGCAGTTCGTGCGCTCGCTCCTAAGTAATACGCGAACACAGAGGTCCTCATAAGACATCTTCTAAATGTTCTGCTCTGCTGCAGATGCATATGAGGTCAGAGAAGAATGCGAGTGGCGGCAGTGAGAGACCCTCGCCCTCACAACATGCTAACATAAACATAATACTGATGTGTTTCGATTAAGAAGCGCAGTGGAGCAGGGCGCGGGGCCTCGCACGTGCACCCTGGGTGTTGCTGGAGGAGTGGCACGCTGCAGGAATATAGGAGGCAATATTTCGTGTATGCTGCATCCATTTAGACATAAACTGTCAGAATTTAATATAATGTGAGCACCCGGCTGTTCCCTGGCGTGTCCTGGAGTCCTGGATGACATGCCCGACGAACAAAAATATTTGTGTCACAGATTGTTGGTGCGTTGTGTGTACGTCCTGTGTACCCGACATGGCTCTGAGCCAGATTTATTCTGCAGCTAGAAACAAACTGCAGTGTAGCTCTACCACTGTCAAAATATTCCATATCGCGTACACGCTGATAGGTTTAGCTATAATTTCTCTAGGTGGCTTAATACGGCCAGATAGAGGAGCGATCGAAGGCACGAGAGCCGCGGCCGCAGCGGCGGGAGCCTAGTTACTCGGTGGTTCCCCAGGGTGGACAGTCCTCTTCGTAAGAGATCGGTGTACTTTTAAATTTCCAAAAGCTTTTTGCCTTTTGGTACTTCTTGGGAAATAGAGTTTTTCTTGATACCCGTGAGTACCAAACCTAACTCATTAACGTGCGATGCTTGCACTGATAGGCAGCCCGATATATCTCTAGGACAATGCCAACAGAGAAACAGGACCTGAGGTCCTGTTTCTCCGTCTTCATGGCGAGTCAGTCACAGTTGAAGCCAATAGCTTGGCTTAGGAATCAGAGACGTCACAAGTCAAGGAATCTCGGCTACCTCACTAATTCGCTTCATGTCCTACAATTTTTTTCAACCGTAAACGCTCGTGCGTTGATCTTAATGTGTTGTGATAAGATCAATTTTAACCTAATTAAACGTAATCTTTCGATTTTTTTTTTAATTGGTGCTGGTAAGATGTTACTAAAAAGTCGAGGATCAAAAAGTATAACAAAATCTTTTTTTACGTAATTTTTTTGTCACATATTTTTAAATATCAGAATATACTGACTGTAGGATACTAAATAACTAAATATCAGAATATACTGACTGTAGGATACTAAATGACTAACAGTACAACTAGTGAGTCGTACTAAAAGCCTAAACATTGTCACCAAAGTAATGTACAACTGTACCAAAGAGCCGGTATGTGGGGGACTCAGTTAGTCTCGGGTAAACGACATGGAATGAAAAACTAACAGTGAAACGAATCCATCCAATGTTGGCTTTGTGCTAGGAATATCTGAACTGTATGTTGTTGGAGGAGCAGATCTTGCGCGAGTAAACAACATTTAACTTGACGTCATAAAAAATATCATAGAAAAAGAAACTTTCAGTTACTCTTGGAAACACTTTAAAAGTAACCATTGGAGTGATGCGCTCACCAACGAACAGCATTTACTTGTTGATACAGATAAAGCTCGGAGTCCATTACGTTTTACGAGCCGCGGCGTGTCGGCGACGGGCAGTTTAACGCCTTCACAAATAGTAGGCGACGCAGAGGCCCACAACACCACTACTAATGAGCTTGACAGTGTTTGTGCCGCGCGAGACAAGTGGGAAGCAGATGCGGAAGCTGCGGCGTCCCGCTCGCATGTCTCAAACGTAAGCGATTTTTTTTGCAGCGCGACGTGCACACGTGCGTTGCACCCCCGCCCCGTCCCCCCGCCCCGCAAACCCGTGATCAATACGTAACGTGACGGTAATAACTACCGACAACATTACCACGGTAATTTCTAGTCTGATTGACGCAACCATGAGCTGACTGATTACAGTAGGACAGGCGGTTACTTTACCTTATAGCTGTCTGTTTGTGTGATACATTAATAAAGTTTAAATAATTTGTGTCAGAGTGGCGGACGTCACAGATAGCGGAGTACTGTGCGCTGGCAGAGGTCGAAGCTGAACCGCGGCCGATGCTTCCTACACGACACAATCATTTAATTTATTGCGATGGTCTTTAGCTGCTGTCAGCTGAGTTTATGTGCTGTGCCGCGCTGCCCGACGTTACTTGTGAGCGATTTATGGAAACATTAATGTCGTTTGTTGCATTAACGCACCCGTCGCGGTCCACCGGCGGACCACGAAGTTGTCTGCCCTCGCGCCGTGGACCTGGTCCTCGTGCTATGGACCGTGCGACGACGACACATAACTCGGCCACCGCCTCGTTACTTGGCGATTGGCTCGCAACAAGTACTGTTCATTTGATCAAAGACCGAGGCCGCTCACCCCTGACTACTTCCAGCTTAGCTAGCGTGGCACACACTCACACATACACACACACACACGCAAATAATGGCCTCCCGCCGTGCGTCTTGAACACCGATGACGAAAAGTGTCTGACTATAACATATTGTGTACCTGCCAGCACACTCTCCGAAATATATCCTGTGAAGCTGCGGGAGGTCCGCTCGGCAGGTTCCCTTGTAATATAATCATATGATCATCATCAGTCTCTCAACGAATTATGTTTTAGACAAGTGGAACTGAAACATCTCAATAGATATGTAGTTCCTAGTTATTTTCCTTGTGTGCTGAAATATCAATCGTGAATGCTAACGAGTCGCGCTGCGGGCTCGTCGCAGCGCTTTACGACAAGGCGGCGGCACTCAATTAGCCGCTTAGTATTCCGGGGACGCCGGGGACGAACCCGCGACGGCCGCCAATCTCTAAATTAAGACATTTGTGTTGCGGGGGAAGCTGCAGCAAGGACTAATAAGGCATCCCTTACTTAGACATTACTTACTTTTATGTGTTATATTGAGGGTGGAGCGGAAAACTTATTGCAGCATGAGGTCGTCGCCACCACGTAGTGTCATCACGTGATGACGTAATGTTTAGAGTTGTTGCTACGTGACGGCTCCTGGTTGCGACCCCAGCCGAGGAACAAAGCTGTGTATCACATATCGATGGTTTCCGAGTGTGGTGGCGTCGAGAATTGTGTTGTGCGTATGTGCCGTGTCCTTGACACTGCATCTAGACCTTGACCTTGACCCATTTGGTAACGCATGCATTGCATTGCATGGGAGGGTGGCGACGAGTGGGTGCGCAAGTGCTTGCCAGACAGACCAGAACCCAACGCATCCAAAGCAGTTGATGTCACTTGGAGCTGGTGCGGCCACGTGGCAGTAGAGTGACGACTGGCGAGAAGTTTCCCCGTACTACTCAAGAACGAGCAGGCGTGTGTGGCGGCGCTGCTGGCTCACCGACCTGCGACGCGGCAATCTCGCGCATGGGCTCCGCTATTGTTCAATTCTATATTCAAACCTATAATTAAACACATCGAACTAAATAATAATTACTGACCTACACCGCTCATTACAACCCGGATGAAGTGAAGGTCATTACTTCATCCGGGTTGTAATGAGCGTGCAGGAGTTATAGACATAATGCATTTGTTTAAACCCAGCGGCGCTCGCCCCCTAATGCCCCTCCCGGTGCGACTTGCGGTGTAAGGTTAAGAGTCCATGTGGAGCAACACTTCACAAACGTACCCCCGTCATCATGCCTGGATGGTAAAACAAATTCATGCTTCACTATATGTATATGATAATGTAAATAAAATGTCGTTAAAAATGTGACGACGCAATGAGACACCGCAGCGTAGGACATCACCAACACCTGCGCAATGAGGCGCCGCAGCGTAGTACATCACCAACACCTGCGCAATGAGGCGCCGCAGCGTAGGACATCACCAACACCTGCGCAATGAGGCGCCGCAGCGTAGGACATCACCAACACCTGCGCAATGAGGCGCCGCAGCGTAGGACATCACCAACACCTGCGCAATGAGGCGCCGCAGCGTAGGACATCACCAACACCTGCGCAATGAGGCGCCGCAGCGTAGGAAATCACTGCGCAATGTGCGGCCCCGCCCTCCCCGCTGACCACAGACTGCCACAAAGATCGATTCTGAGACCCTTCAGCCGCCGACTTCCCGCAGACTTGTACAGGTGGTCGCGCCACCTATTGGGGGGTCGTCATACACTCCGTCTGCCAGTCCAAGGTTGCTACTAAAAACCTTTGTTCCCTTTATTTTGCTATTGTTTTGAGCTGTGTCGGTCACCCTCGTTCTACCGCGGTGTACGGTCTACGTTGTGTATTCTACCACGCAGAGAAACACAGCAGCATGAATAGGTCGGCTCAGCCCTCAGCTCAGTTGTGTGCCCAGACACTGCTATGTTCAGCATCGTCTGGGCACACAACTACAAGTAACAGGTGTTCCAGCACGGTGCGCAGCGCTCGAGCTGCTGTAACCTGTAGCGGCATGGGTGGGTCGCAGTCACGTCGGACCTTCGGAGTTATGTGCTCGTTTGTCGTTTGATTAGTCCACATGAGGCGAGCTCGGCGCTGGCGGTGCGCTCATCAACATAAACAAGGCGGCGCGACAAATGACTCGACTGCGCCGGTAGGTGTCTACTGCGGCGCTAAGTGGCGGCGGATTGTTTACAAACAGCGGCTAATGGCTCTATTTGCGGCGCCGCGCCCGCCCATTGTTTATCCTCCGCGCCCAAATCCTACACTTAACACCGGCGACACGTGTCCACGTGTGATGAAGCGCGCGCTCTGAACCACCGACGCACTATATTTACTTAAGTAACGGCTCACTTAGCGCTGGACGCTACGCAAATAGCTGCGCACGCGCATGTCGACAGCTTCATCACGATCGCGTCGCCTGGGGACTACACGACTACACGCAAGGCAAGGTAGAGCACCTGGGTAACCGCACTCGGTATGATCATTCCTTTCTTTTCTGAGTACGGACACCAGGGTCAACATGCATTATATAATTTCACTGTATCGCATTGTGGATGAGACAATCGAAAACTAATTATGCGTGCAGTGGGATTCCGTTTTAGTCTTCAGAGCTAATGCACGACATCGATATGGATGGATACAGGTGTCTATGGTTACTGTCACCTAAAATCAGGTTCTACCTCTACTAGCGTATGCCCAGCAGTGGGACTGGTCTGTAAATCTCTTCTGGTTATCACATTACTTTTTGCATGTGCACGTGAATACAATGGAAGGTGATGTCCATTCGAGTAGGCAATTTGTCAACTTGTAGCTACGTAGTGATGTTAGTATAACTAAGTTATTAACATCCATCCATCAATGCGTGGCTCCGTATATGAGGTACCTTTTTTAAAATCTAAGATCGTTCGCGGACACAAGGAAATATTTAAATATAAATTCAAATATAAAAATATGGGTTACAACTTTCCACATGATGAAAAAAGTTGGCAGCGTCCGGCAGACGGCGGAGTCGCCACAGATAACTGTGCTGAATGGTTAGTCAACTGTGAAGAAACCATTGCCAGCATGGGATGGTATCCGGGTGTCCGGGTCCGTGCTGACGTTGGACTCGTGTTATCAATCGCAAGTGTAAGGTACATTTTTATTCAATTAAAGTTTCTTGTAAAGGCAAATTACTGAATTGGTAAATAAATGTGAATGTTGGTTGTTGTTGAGTCAGTCGGGCCGGGGTGCCTCCCCATCTCAGAACAGCAACGCACTAAAGCAGTCGCTGCTATTTTTCGCATGGTGCGTTTAGAGAACAGAATACCCAATTACGGGTAACGAAGCAATCCATGTCAGTCTTTAGGGATTCCAAGGTAAAGCATATCTTTAGTCTTTTACACAGTTAAGATGTTTGTTCCTCAATCACGCAAAAATGTATAACTTTTGGTACACGGATAGTTTATAACTTGGGTAAATACATAGAACACTTCTTAACCCGGTGAATGAGACGGCTTAACGGCTGTTTTCAATTTATATTAAAACTAGCAATTGTCCGCGACTTCGTTGCTTGGACTACAGGATTGGATCCAGACAGAAATAAAAAAAGTATGAGATGACAGGAACGTATGAATGTCAGGAATTCATTTGCGCTCTCCTCGCTTCTCACGCGGTCAGCTTCACGTGGACCGCCCAGAGTCGAGCGCCCGAAACTAACCCGCACCGGCGGAAAATAATGATACGGCCCGTGTGGACGAAATTGTACGAATTAACTTAGTGATTTTACATATACGTTTATCTACGTATATTTCATTTGTCCAGACCAGTGGACGCATACCGCGGCCAGTTGCTAGTAATAAAAATATCGACAATACTCTTACCTCTCTTTTAACGAAACTAAAGATAAATATTATTCGAGAAGTGAGTTGCAATGCCGGGTCTGTCAGTGGGGGCCGTGTGTCCCCGTGAGATTCATTGTTTCATACAAACTACTGTGTTTATCTGTTCAGTACCGAGGTTCTTCTTGTCAGATTGTTTAACCTTTGCTTTATGTTTTGAACACACCCTGGATGCCGATGCTGACACAAATTATGTTCTGTTATCAGTTAATAAAACACTCTTTTTTGAATAAATAACATGATTTATTTTTTAATTTTTTACTAATTGCTCATAATACTTAAATAAACTTCACTATTATAAAAAGACGCGTTATTTAATAAATTTGAATATAATTTAGTGTTTATATTGTTATTAAATAAACTCATCCATTTGTGGTTTATGTTCGAAACACTTCGGACGTCGAGTTTGTTTTACATTCAGTCACAAAAACATAGGATCCATTGAGCTTCAGCCATCTCCACTAATTGTATAGATAGTGAATAAATGTCCTTATCGTCTAGGTATATAACAATTCTGATATAATTAAACGTCATTTCAAATAAGTTTTTTGTTGTCGTCAATTGGTCTGCACTGGGGACGTGCGTGCGTACGAAACCACTCAAACGCCTCAATAAATCGCATCCAGTATTTTCAATACTTTTATAATCCAGTAAAGTTTAACTCGGCGGCTGCAGCGATTGTTGTTTGTTTGTAAATATTTACATAATTGATCACTGTAATTATTATTTTTACTAAAACTGTACTTTTGTGACGTCATTTTCTTTATTTTAATATTTTCATAATAGAAGTGTGCACGTTTGGATTTAGTGATTTTAAATTAAACGACCACCGCTCCAATACTAAGTATGGTAGAGCTGATGCAGCGACGTGCGAGACCCAGCTTCTGGCCTGGCACAGCGTGTCTAGCAAAAACAATATTGTGTTAGTGCTAGAACCGCTCCTGGATGTCGAGCCTGCAACCACTGGTGCTCGGCCTGCGAGGGCATGTCCTCTGTTTAACTCTGTAGTTCGGAGTCAATTTTGGATTCTGGGAAGTACAATTATTTTGTTATAGAGACCAGTTTCCTTATGTAAATTACTGTGTTTTATTTTATTTGTCGTACAAGTTTACGTACTCGGCGGTGGAGGGAAACATGAACATGGTGGGAAACCTACATATCTTGCAAATTGTAAAAAAAAATATATATTTTAAGACATGCGAACCCCACCGATCTGGTCGCGGTGGTCCTCTACCTTCGCTGGAGCTGAGACCTAAGCTATCTATACAGCTTACTCTTATGTTGTATCTATATGCAAGGCTACCCTCCATCTCCTCTTTCAGTGCTGCCGCTCACCTGCCGTTTCGCTTCCTGGACACTTGTATGAGCATCAACCATCTCGTCTTTTTCTTTGCGCAGCTCGTGTACTCCCCCTTAGTGTACAAGCGTGGCGGTCGCCGCTGTGATGAGAGGAGATTATAAAATGAAACAACGGATACGTTTAAATTGATACATTTATTGAGGCCGGCCGCCGCCAGCAGCAGCACCAACAGATATAGCTCGCGGCTGATAGCTTGACGGATGGCCAATCTGTCGTCAGCGCGAGGCGATGCCAAGCAATGCCAAGTGCTCTCGGAGTGCAAACGTTTCTCGTACGTCATTAAAAGTAGCACAAATCAATTCTTTAGTGTTTATTACTAGCAATACAATTTATTATAAAATAATCTATGTTTTCACCGTGTATTACAATAATCGATTCATTATACATAATGGTACGCGGCACCAGTTCCTTGAGTTGTTTTACGACCGGGTGTCTAACGTGCTTGAACCGCTGACCGCGCACGCGCCCCACGCTGCAGCGCTGCAATGGCTGCTGCAGCTTCTCCGACGGAAGCGCCGTCGCAATCAAATTAATTTTAAATTGAAAGCTCACCGCGCAGGGTTCCGCTGACAACTCTTTTATTGGGAGTTTATATAATTTTAAATAAATCTTACAAATAATGTGACAATATTTGATGCCAAAAAGTGAGAAGCTCTGTACTGGGCCTGCGCCGGCCGGCGGGCTGCCGTGCCTATTTACACTGCCTAGGTAACCTAAGCCGCTGCGCTTTAGGTAGGTAGGTATGTACGTACATACGTGTCTATATTCATTAGCTAATACTGACGAGCTGCGCACGCCGCACGCCGCCCACCTTTACCTATACTATATTTTTTACATATTATCTTAATTATGTTGGTTCCTATAAAACATTGTTTCTCAACCATTTAATGCAGCGAACAAGGAAAAAGCTGAAGCGGTTAGTGAAAAGCGTCGAGACCCTCTTCACTGTTAAATTATAATAACGTTTAAATTAAAAGTTTATTTACACAAAGCAAGTTGTGAGACTCGTTTTTCAATTTGTTATTACTTAAATAAGTTTATAAAACTTTCTTAAAATTCATTCCGTTAACTGCTGTTTATCGAACAGATTGCGACCCCCTTCAACAACAAAGGCGACCCCCGGTTGAGTAACAATGCTCTAATAGGACCACAATAACAGTTGCAACAAACAACACCAGCACTTGAGTACGACGGGGACAGTTCCAGGACAAAACGTGTGGTTACCGTTTGTAGCAATCTGTTCAAATAAAATGTCGCGTCCTTTAAATTACTTGCGGCATTTTAGATTTAAAATCCAATGATTATATAATGATACGATGTGAACTTATAGAGAACTAATATTATGAAGCAGTACATTAAGTGATTGCTAAGGTTCAGTGCCAGGGGACACCTGGAGTACAATGTTCTGGTACCTCCCGTTTATTATAAACACTACAGTGAGGCCGTCGAGACGAGTCGGTCACCACCATATAATCCCGCCCTCCCCCCCCCCCCTTACCCCTGCCCCGTCCGCGAGAGCTATCAGCTTACAAGCTAAGCCTAACTACGTGTAGGTCGGTTGCTACCTAACTCTATGCCTATAGCTAATGTCTTTCTTTACAGCCTTGCGGTTTGTGTCACCCGGCCCGCGGCGCATCCGTTGTCCACGCCCGGCGCTCCCTTAAAACCAGTAGAGGTCCTTAGACGTGTCTTGCACCTGCGCCTCCAGACCTGTCGACAAGTGGACCCAGTTACAAACATATCTAATTACATATTGTGACGTCGTCTTCATGTTAGTACCAGACGATATCGTGTGTGCGGGATTTGTATAGAGTGCACGCCGATGTAGTGGGCTGGCAGGAAGGTTCACGGTGCAGTGTCCGCCACTCGGCACTAGACTACACACACACACTAGACTAGACAATTTATTATAATGCTCAAATTTTGTGTGTCGACCACCAACAAGCGGTTGTTCCGCCCGCCCACGTATCGGAGACTTGCTTTTCTACCTTCTGCATGTATGGGACCAGCTCGACTAGCGGGTACTCTTACAGTTGTGAGGGAAAAATAGATAAGTTATAGTGGGTGGCGAGGAGTCAGCACTTCGCCAAATAGCAGTTAGTGTTCAAGTTATTGCTAATCGGCTGGATGATGAAAAGTGTACATCTCAGGAGCAGCGGTCACCGAGTTACCTTCATGTGAACTGAGCTGTCTATCAACTCAACATAATAAAAAAAACATGTACACTGTTGTACGGTAGCACCAGGCGAGCATAGGCGCGCAGCGGGCAGCGGCGGTCCGCGGCTCCCGGCGTGTCCAGTGCGAAGAACGTTGGGTTGGCTAACCAGCACCACTGTGTCGACAACTGTGCAGTATTAATTTTAATGTATCGACGGTGACAGATAAGCACACAGTTCACCTGACGTTCATCCCGTAGAAAGAATCATAATGCACTTGATGCGTTGTTATCTATGAAAATAAGATTGCCTCGTCACCAGCAACAAACGTCTCCGGATCCCTACACTCGCCAGACGGAACCCAGCAGCCGTATGCTGTTCTCTCATTGTAATTATGTGGCTCTAGTGCTGTTAAATGTTTATTCATGTGAACGTGATTCACTCGCTCTAGTGAACACTGCCTGGCCATGATCCACGGCACATTGTTGGCGGGGGACATGCCCTCACGCGCACCCCCTGCCGACCCCTCCACCCCAGCCACCGCACAGTCAGATCAGCTCGTAATAATTGCACGCAAAATATACCGTCACTTATATATTTAAACTTCGCATTAGAATGATACGATGCACACATAGTTCAGTTGAGAAACGTCAATTCTCACAACTTATGTTGCTCTGGTAAGTGATTGATATTTTGTAAGAGATGCTACAAAAGTTTAATTTTGCCATGACGATGAATCCGATTGTGGACGGCGCCCCGGCGGCTGGCGGGCCCGGCCGTCGCGGCGCCTCATTAGCATCGCACGCTCGCTCGGCTGCGCGCCGCGTCATCGCACGCCAATTAGTCGAGATCGCCTCCCGCCGCCGCGCAACTGTGACAATAAGTCACACTACTGAATTTGATAAGCCGCGAGTGACGCCACCGCGTTCACTCTAAAGATATCATACTTGCTGCAAATGGAACCCCGGCCTAGAACTGGTCCCATGAATCGCGGCGTCGGGGAATTTAATGATTGCAAATGTTGTATTGTTTTACTCTGCGCAACACCTCGAAATGAAGCCATTGTTATGTTTAGGTTTGCAGCGATAAGACAGATTTTACAGAAAGATTTATATGTGTTATTTATAGTTGATGCCGGGCGGACACGGGGCAAGTTAGTTAGTGGCGGTGGCAAGCGTCCAGACATCGCGGCCATCGCTGGCGTGTCGCGCACCGGCTCAATGGTCGAATATTTAAATACCGCGCCACGGAACACCGCCGCCGACTGTTGCTGCCCTGGTACCCACCGTGCCTTTCTTGCTCTTACCGAATCATTCCTCAAATACTAATTAACGAAAACGAACACTTAATTGACAATTTGATTTGAGCAACAAAGCGGATAAAACTGTTATAATGGCGACATATAATTAATTATATTTGATAAGATAGAAGGAATGTCCATTATAAATACCGTAAATTGTTGAGTCGATCTGAATAAATGAACTAACATTTTATATGAATAATGTGAGAAGAAGGAAAACAATTAGCTGCCTAATTAACATTACGAACACTTCGCATGAGAATGGAGCGAGACTGTCCGAGACGTGACTCGAGGTATGGCATAGCCGACATAGTGCGCGCGCCGGCACTACAACTGAAAGAGAAAAGTGAACGAGTTCGAGCACAACAAACTTTAAACGATATTTTTATTATATTTAACAGAAATGAAGAGGAGCTCCATCAATCAGGAATGATGAAGAAGATGTAGGGGGATAAATGAGTGCGGCCGCGGTACCGGGGCCGCAGAGATCGCAAGCGGTGGAGCTATTAATTAAATTGGCCGCGCGTGTTGATTGCGGCGCGGGGCATGGGCGGGAGGGACGGTAATTGACAGCGCGCGTGATATAGTGGCCGAGGCCGACGACCCACTCGTGGGGCGGGGCCGCTCCGCGCCGCTATTGGTGGAGCGCACACTCGTTTCACAAGCCCCGCCCTCGGCGCCCGCTGGTGCTCGCCACTGCCTTGCGCTTATGCGCGCCTGGTAGCGGGCGGCTGTACGAATGCCGGACAGGACGCTAGCCCGCCGGCCGGTGTTCCGAACGGCTGAACGACGGATCAATGAATGGTTCATTACATAAATAGGTTATTATAAACAAGTAGCGTGGGGTCCCGCGGCCGCTAGATGGCGCGCGCAACGATACTGGCACACGTTCTGTTCAGGGACGAGTACCTATGTACCAGTATTATTAGACTTGCGCCATTTTATAGGTTTCATTGAATCCACTACTAAAAAACTTGGCGACAATTAATAAAATGTATGAAAGTGGTTTGCACTGCCTCATCCGAATTGAAGTTTTTTCTTTGCTAAAATTGTCTTCCGAAAAAATTGGTAATCTGTTGGAGCAAGGCCCTGGGAGCATGGTGGGTGTCGGAGACATTCCAATCGCAGTTCCTCTAGTTTAGCGACCGTGTGTCGTGCGTCCGCATGGATAATAATAATAATAATAATGGTACATACTTCGATATAATATTATATCATTTCATTAAAAAAATGTTTTTACTTTTTCCATACAATGCGCTCATTTCATATGGAAGCAGATAATATTTCACAATTAAGAGTTCTAAATCAGTATTGAAGGAAACTGCGCGTATAGCATATGAAGGAGATTTGAAGAAAGATGTGGAGAAATGCACATAAATAAAAGCAAACATAGATTCCGGTAGGCGAAGCATCCCCGTGCACACGGACGTGAAGCACTATACATGACCGACCGCGTGCACTGCCTCGTACTGTCAGATAACTGTAGGATGTGCGGGGGCGCTCGTCTCGGCGCCGAGAGACAGACAGACGGTGCCCTACTATTTGTTTTGTTAATTTTAAATACAATCCAGAAAATTTATGAACGTTTTCTGGATTCTGCTGTAAAAACTTGATTATTTGTAAAAATCTAATATTTGTAGTAATCTAGTTACATAATGGAATCAGTATTTTGTTCCTAGTATTACATCGGTTCATCTTCAAATGTGTACCGAGAATGTGTCCAAGAGAACACGGTTCGTTTCCGTGAGGTTCGCCTCTAGTCCTTCATATTTAACATAAAAAAGAAAATAGTGACCGACAGCATTGTTATCTTGTTGATCAATTTAGTTAGTGATTCTTCATGTCAGTATAAACTGTCCTAAAATTAATTATTGTGAACAACCTCCATTGATCAGAGTTACTCCATCCATCGAAGTTCACTTGTTCCGTGTATACTGGTTTAATAATCCAATCACGGCCTAAGCTTTACCTAACATAGGGTTCCGATACTACGAAGGCACCAAGCAAAATATACAGCGTTATATATTTACAGAGGACAGGGTTACCCCCCACCCACGAGACAAGGCAAGTGTGGAGCTGTGGCGTGTGCGAGTGCTGTCCTGGTGGCCGCGAGCCCCGGTCCGAGAGATATCGAGCGGCGTCACGTTGCCGGACATGTTGCCCCGCCCGCCCCCTCGCCTTCCCGCGGCCGCCCACCCTCCCCCTAAGCAATCCCACTGCTCCACACACTGAGCCCGTAACACTTAAAACATGACGTAATTCGTTCACAAGCTTTGCGTTAAGATCAAAGAGCCGCGGGAGCCGAGCACGATGTACATGTTACATGTATACATGTTGCATGTGTACATGTTGCATGTGTACATGTTGCATGTGTACAGTGCATGCGTGTCTTATTGTATAAACAATTAACATTCACAAGCAACCTCGTCACTTGTACCTAATGCTAACACAGAACTCACTCGCACAACACCAACTACATAGGATGGTGTAGGTTTTGTCATTACGAGATGTTTATATTTGAAGTTTACCGTTAGGAGGTTCTATGATTTTGCACTGCTCGTATTTAATTCAGCCATTAAAGTGACAATAGTAATAGAGCCACGTTAAGCCACGAGTTAGATTCTAGTTGTGTTCGGCAAGCAGCACCAGCGTGAAATAGTTGAACGACGTCACTGTGTTTCGTGCGGTGCGCGCAGGGATGGAGAGCGAGGTGTCATCCTCAGAGGTTGTCGCGGTAGAGTAAAGTCATAATATTGAAACTCGGCGGCTGCAATTGAACTGAACAACCCTGCAGAACACTCCCCAGGGTAAATTCGGCAAAATGAGAGAAAAGAGATGCAACATCTCTTCGCAACGCCAGTGAATCAAGCCGATCGGAACGTATCTGATCATCAACGATTCGAGCCGCTCTCCGTTGAATGCGGTCAAACGGAAGAAGCTAGTACTGGGGTGTCCCGCCCCAGAGATGAGAACAGTACTCCATGTGAGGCCGAACTTATGGTTTGTAAAGTTACACACAGGGGCCGAGATGTAATATTGTCTCGCTGTATTAAGCACGCCCAGTGGTTTAGAGAGACCCTGCAAGTGAGGGCGGAGCTGGACCTCGCTCGACATGTCGTCTACAACATGCAAAATACTAGCTGAGGTAGCAACGGAAGTGATTCAGAATTAGGAGATGCGACAAAGGAATCCCTTTAAAGCGCAAAACACGCAAACTTGTGTGTGCAGGGCTGCCGTCGCGCCTCGTATTTTGAGGATGCATGCAGGGGGCAACTGCGATGGCTGATCTTTCTTTCTCGTTTCGGATTCCGCCATATTTGTTTACATTTTGCTGTGAATTATATAGCTTGACAAGAATGCTGCGCGAAGATTGTCGTGCAGCATCACGGACGTTCTCACCATGGCCGCCGGCACCGTCACCTGGGCGTCGGTCCCTGACTGTGGACTCATCTCCATATAGTTGATGTGTAACGCGATCCTCCGTGCCCGCACAGGGTGGAGCCACACCTGCGTCACTTGCTTCAGCTGATTAAGCGTTAGTTTCATTCAAATTCCATTCTTAAGGAAAATATAAAAAAAGCCAAATCTATTCTTCATTAATTTGTACGTAATATAGTGGGTTTGTTATTATTCTCTAATTGTTATGATTAATTATTGATTTTACGTATTTATCCACGGCATACCGAAGTTTGTAAGGTCAGTTGTTTTCTCTTGTCACCGGGAGCGATACATTTATGTTTGTTTATATTTCCTCCCTTGTGGTGAACTCCAACAGGCAAGTAAGTAAACAGGTGTATTTTATTTATTTACTTACAGACGACGTTGTCGTTCACACAAAAATACATCGAAGCCGTACAAATAACTTTAGAGCTCTAAACACATGTACACACGGTCGTCGGGCGCGCGTGTGCGTGTGTGCGTGTGTGTGTACAAGGTCGCCGTACCACAAAGTGACACAAGCACAAAAAGCTGCGTCGCGCTCGGAACCCACGTACGCAGTGCCGTATATTAGCCGGTGGAATGTCCTCTGTCATATTAAAAAGGCGTAGTGTAACGCACACGGCGGGGGTGGCCACCCCCGAGCCGCCGCGAGGGTGCCGCCGCTCTGCCCGCAATATTGTGACGACACCCCGCCCACGAGCGGGGAGCGCCCGCACATGGAACCACTCCAAAAGGAAAATATTAAACGCAATAGAAAACTGGCGCTACGAGTGATGTGACATTACTGACATTCCCAGCGCGGGATGGTTAGCTACAAAAGTCCACGCGATCACCGTACGTACATTTCGCAGACCGTATTTAATCATTAGTTATTGACGCTTCAGATTACAGACGATTGGAGCGAACATAGTGACAGCAAAAGAGCGCCGTCACCGTTTGCTGCTGCCACTGTGGTGCGAATAACTGGCCCTATCATCTTAAGCACAAGTATTTGAGCAGCGTAGCCTCTTGTTAATACAGCAGCTGTAAATAGCTTCGCGTTCGTTTCAATTTTATTTTATTTTTTTCTTTGATTATTTCCAATAAATATGACTAAAGTACATCTAGACGTGTATCGTAGTGCAGAGAGGTCTCGCATGCGTGCCGCGCTTGAGACCAACCACGACACCCGCTATACTGGAAGGTATTAAATACTATTTACAATGGCTATCGCATCACCTTAACAACTTACTGCTATACAAGCGCAGCATGCTATAGAAGTGTTTTAATTAAAACAATTCGACACGACCGCGTAACATATTCATGTGTGTGGAAGTGAATGTAACAGACGGCACGACCACGTGCGAAAGAAAGTGTAGTAAGGAGAACAGGAACAGCTCGCTGCTAGCACTCATTAAACTAAAAGAGAGATTCTACAGTAAACGTATAACCGTTGACGTCGGGAGTCTAATCAACGATTACAATAACTTATGTGATCATTCCAAGTAGGAAATACATGGTGTGCAGCGCCCGCCCCACCAGCCACCACGAGGGAAGCGGATGTATTAGCTCATAAATAACGCACCACCCCCGCCCGCCCTAACTAGCTTTCACCCCCGCGCGGTACATGTCTCTCACAGAGCGAGGACGGAACAAATCAAACACTGTCACATGCGTTCCTATTTGCAAATTCCGATTTGACATTGTAAACATTTACTTGTACATGTACAATCATCGTAATCAGCTCAGCCTGTCCACAGCCCACCGCTGAGCGTGGGATCCCACAGCTTCCCACAAAGCATGGCCTGAGCCGGCTGCGTAGGTCGTGCCACATGTAAAAGTAATTGTAGAAATATAGTTCCGGTGAGTTTGTTCCGGCGGTGCGTGTCCGAGTCGCTGTCAGTATTTAGTATTTAGTCGGTCAGTAAGCAAGTGGTACTCGTGTATACAATAACTACATTTGATTTAATTAATTCACCGCGACCACTAATGACTCGTATTCAAATGAAGTTGCCAGAAAAACAAAACTTTACTCAGAGCTCACAAAGCCAGATTGAATTAAAACTTCAATAAAGTTTTTTTACCTATGAATAGATTTATTAGTGTGTATCTGGAGAGAGGAGCGGGGGCTCGGTCGAGGCAACCTACTGTCTGGTCGACCGTCGAGACACTGTAAAGTACTTGCTCCGGAGTCAATTCGATTCACATTTTTTTTTAATACTTGAGAAGAAAACCAAGACATGGTTCATCTGACGACAAGCAATTTCAACAAAGTTTCGTGTTGCACATGCGTGGTAACTCCATCGAACATATTTATAGGTTTATTTGTGTCCGAATGCCTATCACGAAATATAGCAGCGTTACGTTACGTTACGTTACGTTATGGCTGACGATTTCATGCTACAACTAGGAGGTAGAGGCAGCGTGGCTCTATCACTGTACATCCTGCTCGCTTATAATATTATTTCCAGCACAGTGCTGTTAAAGCGGAATGCTACGCAGTTTCGGCGGCTTTTCTACCAGCACCAAGTTAAATAAACATAGCAATTTGTTCGGAGGGCATCCGTCTAACGGACGGCACGCGGGGTTGCCGGGGGTGCGGGGGCGTGGGCGGGGAGACGGGGAGGTTGAAGAATGTAATTCGACAGCGCGCCCCTCGCGGTGCAAATTAATTTTAATCACCGTCATTAGAGCGGCAGGCTCGTCGACGGTTTTTGCTGCGCGGCCGCGAGCGCAGAGCCCGCAGCTTCGATCCTACGCCGCGCCCGATGAGAACATTTGTTGAGATTGACTTGGATAAAGATCATTAAGGAATTCACAACTAAAATGCATACATTCAACATTAGTCCAGATATAGTTTGATATAAATTGATGCAGTGTTATCGGTGAAGCCGTAAACATTTGGCTTCGCAAAAAGGTACAAAAGATGTTTATCCGACTTCTCTAGTATAAGTTCAAAATGAGCAACATTGCAAAAGACTTAATTTCCTTAGTCGGCACACTGACTGCTCCATGCTCGTACTAACTATCGTAAAGAGAGTTTCCTGATAAGAGAATGCAGCTACACATTCTTCACTAATGGCGGCAACGATGAGTTTTTAGTTTCGCGGAGCTTTTATTCCGTTAATTGGATAATAGTTCAACCGTTTAATTTATTTAACCCTCGTGCTTATAAAGAAATAAATAACATACCTATTGGAAATTAACAAAACAAACAAACACCGTCACAGTGTATCTTTTACATTTACGTGTCTTGCTGTAGATGTCACAAGAAATATCAAAGCAACAATGTTGGTACATTCAGATCTATGCTGAGACTGGGCGAGGGAGGGGAGCAGCAAGCCACGTCTCTACACTTGCGACGCCGCTCTCGGAGTACTCCATAATTTAGCACTAAGTTAATCCAAACGTTAACAAAGAAACAATTTGCTACAAAGGGATTCTCTGTGCGGGAACAAAGCAACAGCGCAGCCTCGCGCCCCCCCCCCTCCCACACCCCCACCCCCACCTGCCACTGCCGCACCTGTTGCTGGCTGCCCACATCTAAAGCGACCTCCACTACACTCATGTTACACAGCAACGTTAAGCATTGAGGATATTGATGAACTGCCTGTTTACAGATCTACAAGCAGCCGCGTGTTCTATTACTCGTGCACTGCGGCGGGCAGGCAGGTCCGGTGGATGTGTAGCACGGCCTAGGCACCGCGAGGACCGTCGCCACCGACGCTACACGAGGCGCATCTCAACGGACGTCTTGAACATTTGTTTCAGACAAATGGGAGCGACTCCTCCAACACGGCCGACAGCTTTGATTCAAGTCGGTTAGTAATAAAGATTTATAATGAAACATGTTGTAGCTTCTAACGACCACAACAGAAAAAAACCTCGCAGTAATGTTCATACCTTCGACTAAATATCTTGGACTAAGACTGCGAAGACAAAGAAAACAATAAAGTATCGAAAGTTGACGTAACTTTATGTAGAGGAGTGTTCGGGGGTGAGGGGCGGCCTCGCAGAGGAGGGGGGCAGGGGCTGAGGGATGGGCAAAAAGCGACGGAATGCGAGGTCACGCGTGGATCGCTTTCATCTCGCCGCCACGAGCTGCGCGGCATACGGCGACCCACATTGTTGGACAAAAGCAAAACGAGCGCCGCGGCTCGCAGGCCGGCCGCGCCGCGTCCCGATCTGTTTCATGTGTGGCGTGGCAAGACTCGCATTCTCTTTGTACCACTTAGGATACGTTTAAATTAGCGGATGACTTGTGCAGAGGCGCGATCGACTCCAGCACGTTAGATAACCTACAGGTTGCTTTGAGGGAATTCACTTTATGTTTTGAGTAATTAGTTAAAGAATTTGGTATGTAGTGAAATGCAGAGTTATGTGTAGTGTGTGCGCTCACCGGGCACCGGCGGGTACGAGTAGGGCGCGCAGGCGGGCTCCAGGTGCGCGTGCTGCGCGCCCCACTCCACGGGCTTGTACTGTGCGTGCAGCCCGCCGCGGCCCAGTAGCAGCCCGCCGTAGCCGACGTGCTGGTAGTCGCGCGCGTAGCCGTACGGCTGGTGCCAGGGGTCGTACTCGTACAGCTCCAGGCCGCAGCCCGGCGCGCCGCCCCCGCCGCACGCCGCCGCGTTGAAGAAGGACGCGGGCAGGTTGCGCGACGCCAGCGGTACGCTCTCTGCAACAACTCCACCACTGTAGCCACGCCGCTGCCACTGCAGGCGGTCATAGCAGCTGCACCAGTGGTGCGACGGGGAAGGACTATGGTCTCCCAGAACACCAGAGTGAAATAGCAGCATAGCACTGGTGTGTTTCGTTTGATGAGCGTAAGGTTGACGTGGACTCAAACACTAGTAAAGGGCATTCCGTTCCTGTCCCTCACCCGAGGATGTACAGCTCGGATCCTGGTCGATGAGGAGCGCGGGTGTCCCGCCCACCGCAGGCGGACAGCTCGCGCAGTATTTCTTCAGTTTCACATAATGTTTAGTCAAGTACAGTGAATATTTAATACATTTTCTTGCCACTCAAGCTTAATGGTAGAAATAACAATAAAATGTCCTCGCACTGTAAAAGAAAAAGCAATAACACGTGATCTTTGGTTGTTTTTAATGATCTCAGTGACAGCCTTAGGTATTAATATCTCGTAGTTATTGTCATGCGGGGACAGTCTGCATTGTGGTTCCTTATTGAGGATGAACGAGGGTGTGCTCGTTTGTCACCCTCAATATGAAACATATAAAAACCGTCACTCTCAAAAAACAAGCAGAGAAGGTGCAATCCGATAGCAGCTAGGGGCTACCCCAACTGTACATCAGAGAAGGCGGAATGTCAGGTAACTTGTGCTCACCAAATGCTGGCAACGAGGGTCGCGAGCCTTGACTCGAATACAAGAGAAGGAATGGCCTTGCTTCCCGTTAATGTTACCGATTAGGAATGAGTGCTGTATTGAAAATAAATTTATTAAATTCTCTAAAAAAAAAAATAGAAAACAAAGTAATAAGGAGGATGGGCAGCGTCTAAAGTCCTATGTAGGTAACATATCAATGAATGAATGAATAAACACTTTGTGACAAACAGATCTATTAAAATATTACAAATAAGATGTAATGTGATATGAATGTTACATGAGAACAATATCCAGAGATATATGTACAGTGGTACAGTGGTACAGTGGTACAGTGGCACAGTGTGCGGAAGGGTTCGGGACGTACGAGTTTGTCACGTCCACGAAGTGGAAAATAAGAAGCAGAAGGAATTTCCATTTACACAAAACATTTATTGATATTAGCCCGTGCGATGCTTACGGCGGCGACATTCTGAACTAATAATTATTGATATTGATACAAACGAAATATTTGTTAACGAAAAATAATATTTAATTCAATCGACGATTTCAACATTTCCATTAATTAACGTTTCGTGGACTAAACAAATCATTTTCAACTAGTGACGCGGTACGGACATAAAAACAACTCACTGCGTCCACTGCGAATGCTAATTCAGCACTTAAATTGGGATTTAATTTCATTGTTGCGTTCGTATAGCGCTTGGAGAGCGAAGACTTGATTGGATATATGCTCTAACATCCTCTCTACAGAGAAACCCTATGCCCAGCAGTGGGATTTACTAACAGTATATATACTGTTAGTTTACTTTTATTGCAAATGATGAAAAGTGCGAATGTGCGTGTAAATGTAATGAATAGTTTAGCAGATAATTGCAAAATGTTCAATTAACGAACAGCATGTCTGACGCGCGAGAACGAGATACGAAAATATGTAATTACTGTGTTATTGATTAAAATGAAAGGTTTATTAAGGTCCGAGCGCGACCCCACGCCGCGACCTCAGTACTAAATATTAAATATCAGTCGTTAAGACAAAACTGTATTCATTGGTTGTTGTAATTACGGAAGATCGACGCAACGTTATTGATATATGATCTTACATATTGCTTCCTTTATTTAATCGGCTGATTGGATAAGATTATAGGGCAACACTAGCACATCGTAAGTACCTAGGTTATTCTAATAAGATGGTGAAATTGAACGCGCTGTACAAACGAAAGATGACTGGTTGCAGCGACTGCATCTGTGTCTGTGCTCTGTATACCGATGAAACAACGGCAACATTTACAGAAGCGTTCCCCTGGACCGGCGCGCCGCGGCCCGGGATGCTGGGCAGCAAACGTGTTGCATGTAAAGCCTCTCAATTCAGGAAATATTAAGATAGATCTGTGGGTCACACATACAAGAGCAAAAGTTCTACCAGTTGATGAGCAAACTGAGAGTTACATGCAAGGGAGCAGACCATGTATGGACTTGTAAGGACTTTCAAAATAAATGGGTATCTAATGGTTTGTCAATCAAAACGCTCTGCTCGTAACTTCCTACTACTTATTACAACCGCAAGCTACGTGTGTTGCTCAATGCAAACATTGTTTCGAAGCGAAGGATTCCGTTGTACCAATGCTTCATAAGTTTTAAAGTCAATCTGTGTTCTCTGTAATCATAATAAAGTGAAGCTCAGTGTAACGCTAACGACAGATCACACAATCCGCCACACGCCACAGTAAATTAAGTCCTCTTCACGTGACAAAAGTTAAGAGTAACGTACTCATACAAAGTTGTCGCACCTCGTCTCCGCGCCGGATGGTTTCATTCAACAAAGTTTATAATGCTTGGAATGTAACCATTGTTTAAACACACCAACAGAATCGTTCGTAGCTTATAACTCAGTGGCTTAATATACTTATCTGTAACTTGAAGTAATGTGAGTTAATGCGAGGCGGGTCCGTGATCGATTCACAGACCGGTTATATAAACGGAGACGTGGCCGGGGATTGCATCTGCGGTAATTATTTATTTTATTTATATGTTCGAGACAAACTTACGATAGCGGTCAAAAGGAAGCAACTTAGCAAAAAAAAGAAGTCCGATTACAAGTTTCCACAAATAGATATATATTACAACAAGAAATGTTCAGGTAGAAGAAATAATAAGGAGCGTACATACAGAACTTGAGAAAAAAGAAGTCACATCAAAGCTTTATACACTCATGGTGCTTAGCTAGATGTCCGCGTAGTGTGTCGTGGCATTAAAGGTATTGCACGCTAATATTAAATAAGAATTTACACAGTATACTGTGAGAATACCGTTGGTGTACCGTGTCATAAGCGTTAATACTCCTTGAAGAGTCACGTACTGGTAAAGTGAAATACAATATCTTAATAAATATAGAGGGTTGTGCTTCCGCGAAATGGCTAGAGGTACCACCACAGACAGAAGTAATATTACATCCAGCTGTGAGCAAGAGCAGGTGCGCGCTCTACGCAGCAAGGAGACCTAGGTAACGCTAACGTGACAACGAACTTATATCTTGATAATAACCCCGAGCAGACTTCGTTACACCGCAACGAGACGAGGGAATCATTTCAGTGTGCGAGCGACCACAGCATGCGGCCTCCACACACACACACACATGAATATATTATGAAAATAAAATGTAAGTACAGAAGAGTACCATAAACAGATTGGTACTGTGACAGTACCAATCTGTTCTCCACGCGCTGTGTGCTGCCAGCTACGTGCAAAAAGGTTAAGTTTTTGTTGAAACAGAATTTAGCAAAATTATTAAAATTATTATTGTAAAATAACGGACAGACGTAACACTTAAAAAAGTAATATTGTATATAGTATTATATATAGGTTTGTACCATTTGAAAAGAAGTCTGTATGGAAAAGGGTCCGAAGTAAATGCTCAAAGGTATGTGGCGAATTATTTTGTTCGCGTTGCACTAGCATTCGTTCTGCAGCGGTGGAGACCGTCGCCGGGCAGATGACGTGCCGACCCTCCGGCAAAATTTTTGAGAAAGTGAACAAAGAAGCTAAACATACACTTTATTCTCCACGTAATTCTTAAATAAAAATATAATTGAAATAAATGAACCAAAGATTTCAAAACGTAATATGAGATCATTTCGTTCAGAATTGCCAAACGAAGTGAATTAAAAAGATATAATGTTGCGCTCTTTTCGGAAAGTAAAATAGATAAGCTATCGAAAAGAATATTATTAAACTAATATACGAGTATTTCTTACTTCATTGTTCCGTGAATATCTAATACAAAAACTGTATCCACGGATCCACGGGATGTGCATGACATTCCGCGACGGATGTAACTCGACATATTGAAATGGAACTTAACGCCCGCTATATTTACTTTTACGTGGGTACCGTACCTCAAGTATGCAACATAGTAATAATAAAACGATATTTACTTTTACGTGGGTTCCGTACCTCAAGTATGCAACATAGCTATAATAAAACGATATTTACTTTTACGTCGGTACCGTACCTCAAGTATGCAACATAGCTATAATAAAACGATATTTACTTTTACGTCGGTACCGTACCTCAAGTATGCAACATAGCTATAATAAAACGATATTTACTTTTACGTGGGTACCGTACCTCAAGTATGCAACATAGCTATAATAAAACAATATTTACTTTTACGTGGGTACCGTACCTCAAGTACGCAACATATTTATACAAATATGTGATCCTTATAAAGCGCGGCCGGCTTTGCTTCGAGCGTTGCACGTTACATCTCATACAAGTTCAGCACGGCCACGTGCTTTTTGCACGTGCATTGCTACGGGTGGGCTGGTAGGTCTCAAGGGGCTGATGGGGCTGGTGGTTAGAATCTCTTACCAATAGACAAACTAGTAAGACCATACCAAAGTAATGCTATTTCAGGGCCCATTTTGGAAATGAAGGGAGAGAAGTTTTGTTTTATATGGTCACATCACATTAATTACGGTTATAGGCGGTCGCCTCGAGTGGGATGGCCGCGCGCCGTGTGATGTGCTGGGCGCGCAGGGCCCACGACCAGCGGGTCAACTGCAGCCTCGTCTGTTACCGGAACTAATATTATAAAAAACAATATAACTAAAAGTCAGTTACTCAAGAAAATGTTTCCTCTGCCGGCGGGTCAACATCTCAGCTTATTTATCAAACGATTATATATAAAAATTGAGGCTATGAAAATGTATGTAATGTGTTTCGCTTTACCACGCAACTCAATATGCTATCTCCGTATTGTGAGAGCATTACAGTCATAGATTATCGTCTCTACATGCCTGGCAGCAGGAGCGGCCGATCCTTGCCTTCTGCGGCGTCCAGATTGCATCGCACAATAGACCGCGCCCGCCCCCCTGACCAGCTCCCCTCCACGCCGCAACACGCGCGACGCTACCGCGAAGCGCGAAAGAATGCGTGCATTTCGCGGAACACACACTCGTTAAATCAGCACTCGGTCTTTACGCACCGATTAATTGCAGACCCTTGCCCCCGCCCCCCTCACCCCCTGTGCAGTCCGAGCTTCCTCCACTCGGCGGTACATATGCAGTGTGATGTCACTCCGCGGGTTGAGGTGTTCCTGCGCGCCACATGCGACGCACTGTTCGATATCTCCGCTAACATTGTTCACTCGTTTTGTTCACGCGCTGACATTTATATTTTTTTCCAATTTATATAGACTATGAAAGTAAATATTTTGTACGTTTGTGACATTAATATGCTTTGTAAAAAATTATAATTCCATCCATTAAGTGGCAACAATGCGATACGATACGGAAACACGTGGAACGGAGACGTGGAGGCACACCACGAAGCGTCAGCCTGGGGCGCACGACAGGACACCGCGACTACGCCGCAGCCTTGCTCGTCATGGGGAGTGATCAGAAACTACAAATTGCAATCAGCACGCCACGATGTTTTGAATATCCGACGCAGCTTTGCGCGGATGTGCCGGAGCTGCGGCCGGGCCAGGGGACGCCAAGCGGGCAAGCAGCATTCAGACACGTAGTCCTACTCGGGCCATAGCTCGTGGGAAAAAGGTCCGCCCGGCCCGCCCACCGGGCCGCGGTGAGTGCGCAAAAAGCCGCCACGTCGCCTGCGCGACTTTGTCCGCACCGGCCTTAAACACTGCCGCTGGTCTCAACACACGTTGCTACTTAGGCAGCTGCCAAGCGTCTCCGTTACGTCTCTCAATGTCACGCTGCCATCTACAATTATGTCCGATACATCCACGAGCGTATCTTCTTAAGGGCTAAATGGGCAACTTTTTGGGTGGCGAGTGCGAACGCTTTTTCCAAGCTGCATTGCGTAAACCTAAATCTTAGTAATTGTGAATGAATAGACCATGGAATATATCATTCGCAGATTTTCTCTCATTCACATCATTTCACTTTAGTTTCGAATAAAAGATCATTATTTAAATATCTCTTTGCTTGTGCAGTTGCGAGCACACTGCTCGCCTGGGTCTGCTATAATGTTCTCTTTACGCGACGGAATGAGTTCGCAAGTTCGGGTGCTCTGTGCTACAAACGTCGTGTGAAATGTTCAGCTCGTTCGGACTCGGTAACAGGAATCCTAGACATTTTAATAGCGTAGCGTCTTAAGGAGACATTGCCGGCGGTCCATTTGCATAGCAGTCCTCGGCTGGCATGATTGGAGTTGAGCGACGACCACTGGAAGCGACGCAGCCACCGACCGTGCAGCGGACGACCATATCTGTTGTAATGTCTTTTTGTTGCGCTTTTTAGGTCGTCTAATAAATTATAATGATTAACTAGACTTTTCTTCGTGCAGTAAAGGTGTCCACGATGGCGTGGGCCGGATTACTAGAGTGAGTGCATGTTTTTATTGTATTAGATGAGTTATGAATGAACTGACAATTTATTTGAAGGTAAGTGATTCCTTCGCGCCATGACGCTCGCATTCGATAAGGAATAGTATTGCAGATGCATTGTTACCCCTGAGCATTAAAATGTCACCAGACTAATAAGGGTCGCCGAAGAGATAAGTCTCACCCGCCGAAGCGACCCATTCATTGTGTAGCTATATACGAGCCGCAATGGTTGCTCCACTGTTAAATTTACTTTACCCGTACCCGACGGAAAGACTATACACAATTATTAATTCATTAAATTCTGTAATTAAGTAAATATATTTAGCCATTGTTATTAAGTATAAGTTTGAATTATTAAAAGTAATATGCAATGACCACACAGATCATAAACATGTAACACATATATTTATTTATCAAAATAGGTGCCAACGATGCCAGACCAGCAAGATTAACAAGGATTGAAATTGGAATTGAAAGTTTCCAGTAAAGTTCTCACCAAAAGCTCAGAAGCATTCTGTAGGCACTGCGGCACCAACAAAAAGTCCAACGCGGGAGTGGAGGAGACGCTCCCACGGGCGCATTCCAGGAATCGGAGCTCGTCTTGTTGGCTCCGGCATGGGCGACGGGGAACACTGTAGGAACTCCGATCTGTTATCTGCGCGCAGTGTGGACCCGGGCGGCGCGTTTGATCCGTGGCGGCGCGCCCACTGATTGCCGCTGGCGGAGCGTCGGCGCTCGAATCGCTCGATGATGACAAATTGTTATGTAAGCGATACAATTAGTTGAGAAGCAAACATGTATACTGGAGCTATTCTTTCCTCAAACTAAATCCATCTGATGACAGGACTATTAATATATTCGCAGTTCACGAATCAAATAGCATATTTAAAGTAACTTTTCAAACGACGCCTCGGATTCTGCGCGGAAACCGTTACATGGCCGTCAAGTTTGATTCTAGATCACGACGTTCTCCTGAGGCTCACGACGAGGACATGTGGTCAGTTGGACTCCCAGTGCGCCGGCGACGGACGTCCGATCTATCTGGTAGCCTGAAATGGCTTGCTCTAACTTGTTGATAAACATTTCTGTTTTAAGGTTGTTCTGTTCTGGTCTTTTCTAAGGTTTGCGGAATTTGTACATTTATTTTATGTTTGGTTTACATACCATTGGTATTTTAAATAGAAAAGCAGGTCAGTGGGGCAAGCAAGACGAAGATATGAATTTGTATGATATGAATTTGTATGATATGAACTTGTATGATATGAACTTGTATGATATGAACTTGTATGATATGAACTTGTATGATATGAACTAGTATGATATGAACTTGTATGATATGAACTTGTATGATATGAACTTGTATGATATGAACTTGTATAATATGAACTTGTATGATATGACTGACATAAACCAGAGTTTGTAACGTTAGCTTCTTTAAAAAGGTTCTCAAAGCGTAACGACCAAAGCGTTTCACTGCGGTGTGGTGCTGGATGTCTTTTAACCAACTTAATTTCATTGGTTTTAAAGTTTCTAAGGATATCTCCTCCTGTGGTCTAGCGTGTGGTGACCAAACTGTAGGCATTTTAAAAACTAAATAGTGCGCCATCAGGAATCTACTTTAGTTTTAGTCGGCTCTCGTGTCAGGCGCGTAGGGCTCCAGGAAGCTCAAGGAATCTGAAGCACTGGTTACGCCAGCGCACACGAAGTCCCTCCTTACTATACCAGATATTCCCTTTTCTCAGCTCTAGCTAAAATATAATATTCCATATTTCCTTTAACAAAGCAAGTATGTTTCTAAATCAGATTTTCTCCTGATTCTCTGTATACAAAATCACACTGCGCATATTCATTCACATCAGAGCGTGCAGTTGAGCGCCTGGACTCTCCAGAATGTTACCAAAAAAAGAAAGCAATGGTCCCGTCTCGTCCGTCCGTGCGGCGGCGGTCCTGGAGCCGCGCCAACCCGCCAGCGCTGACCTTCCTGCTCGACCCGTGCGATTGCCCACAGCTAGTCACCACGTTACAACTATTTCTTCTTTTTAAATAGTTTCGCGACCACGGTCGTCCACTTCAGTCGAGCGATAGACCTACATGTCTTTAGTACGCTTTGCATGATTCATCAAAGCATAGAAACTAAAGATTATTTTCTAAGTAACTTTTTTAACTCAATGTTTCTCTGCGCGGTAGAACGAGGAAAACCGACGTAACTCAGAAGACTAGCAAGCTGAGGTGGCAATGGGCTGCCCATGTACCTGATTGGGAAAAAAGATTCTTGAGTAGCAACCCCGGATTGGGGTGGGGGGGCTGGTCAGCAGTTGGCTGCGGCCAGGCTGTGTTGATGATGATGAATTCTTCTTAAAATAATTACATTTGTTTTTTTCAAATACTTCGCACTTATAGACTGGTTTCATCGTTCTAAACACAACATAATTTTGTACTTCTGTAAAACCCTTGTTTTGTACTCAGTTTACAATCGTCTTCATTAATTTTATACAATCACTTATATAATAGAAAAGGACATTTAACAATTATAGTAAAACTTAAAGTAAGTCTATTTATATTAGAAAAATAAGTTGAATGAACTTAGTGTGATGGACGACAAAGCGTCTGTCTTGTTGGAACGTGAGTAGACACGATATCTCTCCAAAGACTCAAAATCATAGCTCGAGATCATTTTTTGCATTAAGATTAAAATTCAGTCCAATGGCACTGTATTGAATTTCACTACTGTAACTATGATCTCACTGTTTGTATAAAGTTAATAAAATAACGAGGATTTTCCTTTGCTACTTTAGAAATTTCAATGCAACATTAAACAGTGCTTCATCATTGATGGTTACGTGTTTTTAACAGTTAAGTCGGTGACCACTTGGAGTACGAAAACAAACTACAATTAATCTTCACAGGTGCACTTCCTCAATATATCCATCAACTCGGGTACTTCCTGCAATGCGCAGTCGAGCCCCATTCACCAGAGGCGCACGGCCGGCGGCCCCGAGCCCGGTATCCCACGGCTCGCGTCGGTCCTTGTTTTTCTCTGCGAGAATCACTAATTAGCCGCACCGTTTGATCTGCCGACCAGCAGCTAATGTCAACCGCCCCTTCCCCTCTCACCTCCATCCCCCCACCCCCTCGCTGGGAACTCACATTTCCTTATTTAACAAAAAGTTTAATTAAGTACGAGCCACTTGATCGTTTATTCTTAGCTTTGCGAAGGTATTTATAAGGATGAGCGAGCCGAGATGCAGTCAAGGTGATGTCAACTATGCAAGGACGAAAAAATAAACTATTCATTGATACAAAAAGAAACATTGGAACTTCTAAGCCGAAGAAAAGAAAATAAAAAGAAATATTATTGCCAGGTCACAAAAAATGTAATGCAATGCAGCGTCATCAACATCAAGCCCGTTGTCACTAGTCCTCTGGCCATCGACTGGCTGCCACTTGATTGGTCGTACGAGGTGGTCATTATGAGGCTGCACTGGAGACTCTCTTCCTCGTCGACTATCGGTTCTACGAAATATGCAGCCAGGCCGTTGATACTTTAGCTTGCTGCTCCTTCAAGCTATGTCGATATTGTTGAGTGCGTGAGTGCTGGTAGCAGGTCGCACGACCACTTTGTCGTCGCCAATTTGAAGGTAAGCGCTGTATACGCCACTCATAGTAATTCCGTCCGTGTCCGTGTATACTTACAATTCATTACTTTAGATGCATCTTCCAGTGCAATGCGGTGTATTGTACCCAACAATTCACTACTTTAGATGCATCTTCCAGTGCAATGCGGTGTATTGTACCCAACAATTCATTACTTTAGATGCATCTTCCAGTGCAATGCGGTGTATTGTACCCAACAATTCATTACTTTAGATGCATCTTCCAGTGCAATGCGGTGTATTGTACCCAACAATTCATTACTTTAGATGCATCTTCCAGTGCAATGCGGTGTATTGTGCCCAACAATTCACTACTTTAGATGCATCTTCAGTGCAATGCGGTGTATTGTACTTAACAATTCATTACTTAGATGCATCTTCCGGTGCAATGCGGTGTATTGTGCCCAACAATTCATTGCTTTAGATGCATCTTCCGGTGCAATGCGGTGTATTGTACCCAACAATTCACTACTTTAGATGCATCTTCCAGTGCAATGCGGTGTATTGTACCCAACAATTCATTACTTTAGATGCATCTTCCAGTGCAATGCGGTGTATTGTACTTAACAATTCATTACTTTAGATGCATCTTCCAGTGCAATGCGGTGTATTGTACCCAACAATTCATTACTTTAGATGCATCTTCCAGTGCAATGCGGTGTATTGTACCCAACAATTCATTACTTTAGATGCATCTTCCAGTGCAATGCGGTGTATTGTGCCCAACAATTCATTACTTTAGGATGCATCTTCCAGTGCAATGCGGTGTATTGTACCCAACAATTCATTACTTTAGATGCATCTTCCAGTGCAATGCGGTGTATTGTACCCAACAATTCATTACTTTAGATGCATCTTCCAGTGCAATGCGGTGTATTGTACCCAACAATTCATTACTTTAGATGCATCTTCCAGTGCAATGCGGTGTATTGTACCCAACAATTCACTACTTTAGATGCATCTTCCAGTGCAATGCGGTGTATTGTACCCAACAATTCATTACTTTAGATGCATCTTCCAGTGCAATGCGGTGTATTGTACCCAACAATTCATCTGTTGGTATTATTCATTTTGTTAACAGGCATGTGCAGCATCTTTATGAGCTTTTTCGTAAAGAAAGATAAAAAGATAAAGGTAAGTAGGATAAATACCTACTGGCAATGCACGTGCATTTGCTTGAGGTACAGTAATTTGCGTACACGATATTCGTCATTAGTTCTCGATTATAAATATAATCCTATTTCAGAGACGCGACCAACAATGAAAATATTTAAGTGTAAGTCATCTCATGGAGACAAAGGGAGCGAACGGTGAAGGCGGTTTTGAAATTTTGCATCCGTTTATCATTCACCATGACTTGCACAATGTCACATTATAACAGACTCAAAGCTTTCACATATAAGTATTAAAAAAAATGCGTTTCCCGAAAATGTTCCGCTACCGTTTTATCTTATGTCTTGAAGTAGAGAAGATCTTGTGAAAATGCTTCACTCTATTTGTAAACATTTTTTTAGAAAATTTACGATTTATGTAATCATACAGTATATATTCAGGTCGAGGTCATTCGCGTTTCCAATTTGTTTCAAGTGAATTAAAATTATTTTATCACTCCCACCGAAGCCAGCCGCTACTTCCGACGTGGTTTGCGATGGATTCGCTTCCGCGATCACCTTTGATTCCTTATTATCAACTTGGGTCTACGGCCGTTCGCTGGTTTTATTTTGCAATATCCAGAACGAAGAGGTTGGAACTAAAAACGTACCAATCTTTCATTGACAGTAGCTTCCGCATACACAAAATTAATCCTCCGAGCAGTTTTGCAGCGCTGATGCCACGGTGCAAATCATATTCGTTAATAACACGACATTTCAAGTTTTCTATTTTGTTAACAGAAGGATGTCAAATAAAAAACAAATGGCGCGAATACAAATGAATCACTAAATTCGAAACACAAATACACACACAAGGCTAAATTTGAAATACATTTAGATCTGGGATTCCTAACCAAACGTTAGATTATTTGAGATTAAAGTGGCCAGTTTGACAAAACGGTTAGAAACGTGAACGTTTGTATGTTTGTGTGTTTGTTACTCAATCACGAAAAAACGGCTCAACGGATTTGAATGTAATTTAGCTCAGTTTACCTGGATTATCATATAGCAATTATACATTTTGTGTTTTTTTGGTGGAATCTGTACTTAAAGTACAAAGAACAAATCCTTTGGAAATCAGGTTTGGCTACGACGAGTCGACCTGAGAAAATATATTTAATCCCACTGTCATTGTTACATCCCGTACTCGAAGCTCGAGTTGTCTTAACTGAAATGTTAATCATAATTTAGTTCTTAACATGATATAAACATTATTATCGTAGCAGATTCGACAAAAGTGTTGGTGTGTGTGTGTGTGAATGTTAGGTGTCGAGAATGTGTTGGTGTGTGTGTGTGAGTGTTAGGTGTCGAGAATGTGTTGGTGTGTGTGTGTGAGTGTTAGGTGTCGAGAATGTGTTGGTGTGTGTTTGTGAGTGTTAGGTGTCGAGAATGTGTTGGTGTGTGTGTGAGTGTTAGGTGTCGAGAATGGTTGGCGTGTGACGACGGGCGCGGACCACCGGCGCGGCCACTCAGTCATTAACATAAGCGATCGTGCTTCTGATTGTAAGAAGTTGTTCTCGTTGACTGAGACACAGGGGGTTCACTAACATTACACTTATTGTATACACAAGAAGGTTCATGTTTAAGTGTACGTTCGGTTACGAAAAACACCTTTTTTTTCAACTTTAAATCCATATGTAGCTCACTAATTAGTTTCGTGGCGTTTGTAATGGAAGACAAAGTAATACAGGTTTTGCGGCATGGCTCGTGTCAAAGTTTCGCATTCTTGTACAATAGTTACATTAGCATCGCGCATTCGTATCGCGGTGCACGCGTCTGCTCAGTCATATCACAGAACACATAAGATAAAGTGATCCATTCATATAATGGTGTACAGATCAATGTAGGGCAAGGCCTCACAAGATTTAGCTTATGTTCAGTTTGCGGGAATACGCTGGACTCTTGCAGCCAGGATTGTGGAGCTTGAGGCGGACAAGGAGCGTACCTTTGGGCTTATCAGCGGCGAGTGCTCGCGCGAAGTGTTCGTCGACGACGGCGGCCACGTCACCCGCGTAGTGGGTGAACACAACGCAGTTCGCACTGACGTACTGCGCGCGCCCGCGGACACCGCACTCGCCGTCGGACTCAGAGGAACCGCCGCCTGCACACACGGCCGCGGTCAATCAAACATACGCAATAAACAACAATAACTGTGACATCAGCTATGGCCGGCACACAATACAATTTGTTTACAAATTAACTAATGCACACAATGATGAAGTCTTCACCGCCAGTTTGACTGATTCAAAAGTTAGGTTCAGTACATTTATTCATATATCAGTACATAATTGTCTTGACAATCGACTTGAAATGTCATGAAATTTACCATAGAAATATTACGAAAGTCAGGGAAGGATAATTTATTTGTTCTCATGCACTCTCTGTGCAACTTAAACTGTGCCCGGCGCACGTGCACAACGCAAATGATTCACTCGGGGCTGCAGCGTGTATGCAGGCTGTGCTCCAGCCCCGAGCTCACCAACGTGGGCAGATCTTTTACAAATTTATTTGCTCGCCTTGCAAACACGTCGTCAATAAAGTTTTTCGAAATCGTGGTTACTCTGGCACTTGTGACCAAGGACAGAATATAAAAAGAACGTGCCCGCTTCTGCTCGTAACAGTTGTTTCACATCCCATTACTCCTCGCAGACCAGGTGCAGAACAGCCAGGATGTTTTGCTATATTGTGTGGAAGTGGTCTCTCCGGTAGATTCGAACCTCTCAAATTTCTGCCAAGTAATTTCATACATAAGTATATCACTGCTGTGTTTCGCATAGTTATTGGGAATAAAGTAGCTTTCTTAGTAAAGTTCTACCAGTAATTAGAAACAACTGTCTCTAAAGGCGATTCCGCTGGTTTTGCGGAGGTGGCCGTGATCACTTATCGTCGTGAGCTGCTTGCTTTAGCAACTGTTTAAAAATATTTCAGATGTGACTCGTTACCGTCGGCACTAGCGCGTCCGTGAGCAGACAGGTCTTCCTCCTTAGCGCGCAGGCGCGGCGACTGATGAGCGGCATGTGCGTGCGGGGCGTGCGTGTGTGCGTGCGCGTGCGCGTGCGCGTGCGCATGCGCATGTGCGTGCGCGTGTGCGTGCGCGTGTGCGTGCGCGTGCGCGTGCGGCGCAAGCGGCAGGTGCGCATGCGGCGGCGAGGCGGGCGACTGTGCGCCGGAGGACGCCGAGCCCGAGCTGAGCGCCGCCGCTCCCGCCCCATACTCGCTGCCATTACCGCCTTGTACGTTTAACTGCAACAAACACACCACTTTACTCTCGTTGTTGGGATGGGTTATGAGGTGGTGGGGCGGCGAGGTTGCGGTGTGCATCTACAAGCTGGTCAACTTCGCCAGAGAAGTACCAGGCTGTCCTAAAATGACAACGTAAAACTGGAGCATAATGTTGGTGTGTTTCGTGTGGTGACTGAATGCAGGAACCAATCATTGGTAATGATGCACAATAAACACACCTGGCCTTCGGCGGCAGCCGCGTCCCTGGTGCACGGCACTCAAATTTCCATCGGGTTGACCCAGCGCGGCGATTCTATAGTAATTTGATTTTTGATAAATGGTTTCTCCTCAGTATATATAATAGTCCTCCAAAACAAAGCGCATTGGAGGAGACCTACCCAGTATTCCAGTAATGAGCTGATACAGGCTGTTATTGATGATGATGATCCCAACCCAGTCTTGACTACTTATCCGCATCTCAATTCATTGTCGATGCTGGCTGGAGGTGTCGTGGACCATGGTGCAACGCACTCCCTTTTTTCTTTAGATACACATTTGATATTAGTTTAGTTTGAGACGCACAGTAGTCGCGTCGCGCTAATTATTATCATTCGACACCTCGCGGCGAGATGTTTCAGCTACCGATACGTTCCGCGCAGCGCGGCTCCGGCAGGAGAAGAAGACAAACTGTCCCAGGCGCTGCACGGCGACGTGCACAGGACTCCACGCTTTAGAATAGATCATAGATACGTCCTCCATGGCATCAGTTTACCGGAATAAATATAGTGCGAGGCTATGATCGGTGTTCCTCTTCGTGGTAGAGTACGCAACCTAGACATCCGCAGTAGAACGAGGGTGACCGACATAGATCTAAACATCAGCAAGGTGAAGTGCCAACAGGCTGAACATATAGCTCGTAGAACCGATAGCCGATGGGGAATAAAGATTGTTGAGGAGCACCCAGGGACTGGCAGCCGCAGTGTAGGCGGAGCGACGTCATGCACGTTTGCTGGAAGTGGATGGATGCAGGTGGCTGAGGTCCTGTTGTCAGCAGTGGATAACAGGCAGCCTGTGATCAGGATGATATAAATTTCAGTGGTTTTGAAACTTTAACGTATCAACAAAGTTTTTTTAACTAAAATTCACATTACGGTATTATATTGAGGTGTTACAGAGGAATGATTCTGCGACTGTCGGCTCATATTCCGCTTTGATCTTTACTTTTTCTTTAATAAAACTTTTGGTTAAAACCAAATGTTGTGCCATATGGCACACTTGTGCCATAAAATGTGGTAACATTCTACCGTATAAGCCTCCTCCAAACGAAGCAGCAGACAGCAGTCGATTACATCGTGTTCTCAACCCCAGAGTTGTCAAAATAAATAAACATATTCATAAGCCTTGAATTCGTCGACAATTGAATGAGTTTACTGTCAAAGAATTCACGGACCACTTTTGTAATTGCCATATTATTTTAAATTGTTGTGTTTATTTACAAAGCGCGTTACTTGAGGTGTGGCATCCCATACGTAACACTATGCCAATGATAGGAAATACAAGAATTTTCGTCGCAACGGAATAAAACCGTGTAAGTATAAAAAAAATCAATGGTATGATGTGTACATAATAATATAATATTTGATTGCAACAACTCTCGCGGCAAGAAGATATGCAAGCAACATAGCTATAGATAGTCTGGAACACCTTTATAGCTCTACTCCATCGAACGAGCAGTACATCCACACGTTTATGTGTTCATTGATTGTGTAAAAACTGCTTTTAAATTGTCTTCAACTGTTTGTTGTAGTGCACACCCATCCTGCAAGTGAGTCGTCTACTTCGAGCAGCCAACGGTTCGTGCCAGCAAATTGATGTCCAGTGTTTAGTCAATGCTGGAACCCGCGCGGACACGACGCCTCACGAACATAACAGTAGCAAGTATGACTTAACAATTTTATTCCTTTAAGATGTTCTCTCACGGAACTTACTATTAATAAAAAATAATCATCAGCAGTTTCTCTCACAGCAGTGTGCCGTCCGAGCGGCGCAGCGAGTGGAACTAAAGTAGACAAGTCTAGCTGAATCCACATTACTAAATAGTTTAGCTTTTCTAACTGCAAAAGCTGCTGAGCTAAGTACTCCTGCTAGACTCGATATGTCCACTCGATATCTTAATATTTATCTGGCAAATATGCTTGGATTTAAGCTTTGAACTCTTGGTTCAATACTGGACAACTCCTGGCCTTTATGTTATCACTTATTATTTTTAAAAAAATTCATCGAGTTGCTGCCATATCTACTTTTTCGGAAGGAAGCTGCTAGCGCCTTTCGAAACGGCAATAGATATCTATTAGCGATGCAAGAGCGTTTTGTATAAGCCTACTTGAATAAAGTTTTATATGATTTGATTTGATTTACAAATGCAATCTTGTCAACAATGCCAGCAGCATCCTGGTATTGCTGGAACCAATAACATCTGACAGTAAATCTTCTTTTGTTTCGTGTTTAAAATTAAATTATTTGTTGTAAATTGTAAAAATTGCAGGACATTGATGGTAATCAAGTTCATTTATGTTAAACAAAAATAATTATAACAAGATTATGTCATGACCTTAGAAAAAATATTTCATGTCATGTCATATTCAATTTAGCGACTGCTCAATTGTTAAAACCATATTAAAAGTACTTTGTTTGAATGCGTTCCTAAGTTGACTGATTTTTAAGCGAAAAGTGGAGAACCTTATATACAGGACATACATACACGTACACGTTAGTTATTTTTTAACTGCAATCAATGTAAACTGAAGCGATGACCACGACCACGACCACTCTGCCAAGAGTGATAGAAATAAAAAAAGATGAAAAACCACAGAACCACAAAAAGTTAATAAATAGGTTCGATTAATTTTGTATGACCACTTGTTACCTAGAAATGCAGTTATTCCCCCCGTACTTCCTTGCTGCAACATGCCGCGTATTGAGGGAGACTAAAAGATGTGATCGGGCGACGTTGGAGCTACGACGTGGCGACAGCAATCGGCAGCTCTCTACGACACCGGGACGTTATCGCGCACCGATCCGCGGGCACATTCAAATGCAAAACAGCCAACACAGGCAGTCGCGTCAGCTGCCGCCCGCGCCGTCTCCCCCGACGCTAATCACCGCGCATTTCCTTCAAATTTTCTTTAATATTCAATTATTCGATGTCAAACCGGCGATAAGGAAGACATAAGGCTTAAATTAAACGCACCAGTCCGGCCAACAAAGGCACATTTATTAAGTTCTATCGACGTGAGGAGACAGCGGAACGTTTCGAGCTGGCTGCCTCGCCACCACGCTCGTATCTGATCGCTGTATTATATTACACCCGTGTTACGACACGTATTTATGGATTAGATTAAATTGTGTTTACCATAATTTAATTCATTTAGGCTGTCATTATACGAAACCCACGCGAACGTAAACTCGTCGAGATCTTAATTAAGTATTAGAGGCCTCTTTCTGTCCCGTCATTATTCCGTGTTCGAATGCAGCGGATCGTGAATTAATGTTGGAAATAGATTCAAGAATGCAGCTCGTTCATAACTTTAATCCTTACTTTTGTGGTCGTCGAGTTATGTAAAACATCGGCCGCAATAAAATATAGAATGCGATGCTACGTGCAATAACGATAATTGTTTCCAAATTAAATGAATAACAAGCAACGACAGGAAAAATTAATGCGCGATTCCACACTTGAACTCATTTAATAGTAATTACTTCAGCCCGGTATGCGGCCTGCAGCTGATTTCATGATTTTACCTACGTTCGTATATCGGTAGTGTATATGCCGGGTGGTACAGAGGAGGCAGGACGGAGGCGGGCCTTCTGCACCCCATGCCATTCTTCATCCGAGATGAAGCCATGCGGTAAATATAAAACGAATTTTCAACTCTACTGAGTTATACCATATATCTTATGTGGACATTCCGTGGACGTCAACATTATTTATTATTCGCGCTGTACGAGACAAGCTGAGAGCCTACAGTCTGTTCACTCTTACGCGAAGAGGCATCAGTGTGCTCGTTTGTCACCGTCTCCCCTACAAATGCACCTAACACTACGTATCCTGAGCGACCACTGTGCTCCGACATTTGGACGACGTATCCCGTTTATCCGTTCGCTCGCGAGAATTGCGTCCCGAGCCGTCTGATAGGACTTCCTCGCTAATCGACCCTCAGCTAATATAAACATCGCGTTCAACGAAAATTCAACTGCCGTATAAATCAATTAGATTTAAATAAACGTTTACCACAAGAAGTGGCCGACCTATCATTCTGTTTCGTGCCTCGTAAACCTAATAAAAACGACCACTAAAAATAGCCTTTATAGTCACGAGCTTGGAGTTAAATATACTCCCGACCGGGACGGGACACTCTCCGGCCGTTTACCTAACTGCGGCAATAAACAATGCGTTCACTGTATTATTCTAATCGTGCTATTTATATTTGGACTTACATTCAATATAATACTTTAAGTCGCTATTGAGCCCTCTCATGGCTCTACCAGCCACGTTGCAACTGGACCTCAGCCCCACCACGGAACGAGTTGCGCGACCGATGAAGGGAAGAGATAAAATCAATCCTCAATATACAAAAATAGTAAAAAACATTCCGTTGTATTCCAAATTATTAAGACTGTGTAAGCTATCGCCACATCTGCCCGCTACAGTCGTAAATAGTTCACGATAAATTCCAGCTCCGCCATTAGTTGGAGACATTGTTATTCTATTTTTAATAGAATGACATAGAAACAAGCTAATGTAGTTAAAGATTTAAGAGATAAATCAAGCGCAAAGCGAATAACTACTCTTTCGGTCTTCCGTATGATGTCCCCCGAGAGTGTATGAGCCGCAAAATTGTGTATGGTCTTCTTAAAGCTCAGCATTACCACACTTCTAGTGCCGACAGAACTCGTCAGGAAGGAACAGGACGGAATTAAACAGCTTTTGCAGACTACAAGTACCGGTTCTTCAGCTTCTTACAGAATACCAGTACATAACTGGACGCATCTCCCTGTCGAGGATGAGGTACGCATCCAGGTCCCGCCTCACTCTTCAGCCAACCTCCGCGCCAGTATGCGCGCAGTTCCCATTCATCGCACGATCACAACTTGCGCGCTGCTTTGTTCTAGGCAATCGCAATACTTAACGTACACCTTGACATTGCGTGCGTACATGTAGCCAAGACATTCACGCGAACTGTAAGATGCTGGTCCCTGGGTGCAGCACGAGCTGCTCGGCGAGTGGAAGAGTCCAAGTACAGGTAACGAGGGGAATATATCTCTCCAATAAAATGATACCTATATATACTTGCTCTCGGTGCTGCTCTCGTGTCTATATTCAACCTCATGGACTGCTGCCTACCGCATCGTTACTATATTCAACCTCATGGACTGCTGCTTAACGCATCGTTACTATATTCAACCTCATGGACTGCTGCCTACCGCATCGTTACTATATTCAACCTCATGGACTGCTGCTTAACGCATCGTTACTATATTCAACCTCATGGACTGCTGCCTACCGCATCGTTACTATATTCAACCTCATGGACTGCTGCTTAACGCATCGTTACTATATTCAACCTCATGGACTGCTGCCTAACGCATCGTTACTATATTCAACCTCATGGTCTGCTGCCTAACGCATCGTTACTATATTCAACCTCATGGACTGCTGCTTAACGCATCGTTACTATATTCAACCTCATGGTCTGCTGCCTAACGCATCGTTACTATATTCAACCTCATGGTCTGCTGCCTATGTCGCGTCGTGTCCGTCGATATCGCGGCCACCAATACCTGTTATATTTATTCCGTTCACCTCTAAGGACAGCAAAGCGAAAGTCTGAACAAGATCATTAACTCAAAAGTTAAATTAGTTGAATGTAAAGAGCACTTATTATATTTAAGTAATAATACACTTATTCGCATAAACTTTATCACAAGTTTACCTGGCGATTGAATTTATTATAAATTTTGTGACAGATCGGTAACACAGATCAGCCGAGATACACACAGCCGTCTTCAGAATGGATGTGAGTATTCATTTGTCAAGGCAGTCAAGTTAATAACTAAAACATATTTAGCTGAGTGCTGAGCCGGCGAACCACCACGAGCAGCGCCGGGCGCGGGCGCGGCGGCGGTGGCGCGAGGAATGCTCCGCCTCGGTATCGGTGCGCTAACTCGTTACAAATCCGCTTAATGACCAATTAAAAATGTATATAAAGCGTTAATTACGGAAAAAATTGTAGTAGCGGCTAAAGCGGGCAGGAAAGTTGCGCGTGACAGGTTTGCGAGCTAGACAAGTCAATAACGACTTATCGCGCACCGCTTTTTAGGCCGCGCACACATTGTATCGCGGCAGTGATCGGCACTAGACGGCGGCGCACTCCGTCGTTACCCTACCACCTCTCGGCTAGCTGAGCACCTCTGCTGTATTGAGGGCGACAAAGAAGCACAGAAACTGTAAGTGATTCCCGCGCCCCTTGACGCGCACATTCATTCGCGATAAGTTATCGTAATGCAGTCGCGTCATAACCATTGAGGACAAAGAGTAAATGCCTCTTCACCTGTGACAAGGGTCTTCCAATCCTTACACTCACCAGACGAAACGCTACGTTATGCGGGTATTCCTTGAAGTTGCGATCCTGGTCCGGCCAAGCCAAACCATTCATCCCGAAGTTAGAAACAATCTGCAATATAACTCTACCATGCTTGAAAGCTTTAAAATAATTAGTATTTTATGTCAATTTAATTAATACTATAGAAGCAACTTTGCTCGGGTTCTTGTTTCGTTTGCTTTTGCGTTTGGAACCCTTGTGCTGATTACCCATTTATAAATGTCTCGGCTGAGCGCCATAAGCGATCAGCCACCTTTAAACCCGGAGAAGCTGTAAAAGTCTTCGCGCTAAAAGATGACATTCAGCAAAAAAAAGTTTTTTAAAATTTTAATCTTAAATTGTTTATCCATGAATGTATAATATTAAGTAAATAGCGCATCAACGGCGTGAATATACTCCCTTATTGAATGTACTCCCTTATTGAATGTACTCCTTATTGAATATACTCCCTTATTGAATTTGAAACGGTTAATTTCAACTTCGAGAATCGGTTAATAGAATTCATGATTCGTAATTAGAATTATTCTGTGACTCCACGTGTCACGTGTGACGTGTTTCGCACCCACACCTCCGATCGGCGACAATTTATCAAACGATAAATAATATTTTTTTGTTTAACTCCGATTCTAGTAGTCATGCGTATTATAAATTTATAATAGTAATAAATCCTAATTGGATAAGTCGTACGTATGCAACACTGTACCGCGCACCGTTACAGTTGCTCGGAGAAGCTGGCAGCAGCGCGGACGTTGGCTCCACCGGGGAAGGACTATCGAAAACAATAAGATATATGGGGGAGAATAAAGAGGGGAATTAAAAACTCACGTCACCGGGAAGTATAATTGATAAAAAGGTATTCTTCAGCACTAACACGTGCGTATGGATAGCTTGTGTAAGTGCTTATTACAGTGAGGGGTCAGGTCGGACGAGCTCTTGGAAGACTTCCACGGAACAGATGGAAACATCGGAAATGGAAACACGTGCTTAGAAATTGATTTGCCCATAGTCACGTGCCCGTAGCGATTTGCAGGCTATCGCTGTGTGCAGTACTACAGGTCAGCAGATTGGGACGAAATGCGGTCTTTTTTTTGCATCCTACCCATGATTCTGTGTCTGACGTGGTACTTCATGGGAAGAAACTCTTCATTCCATCCTCAATGGTCCCAATCGGGGGTGGATCCCAGCCTTCGCTTGGTCGCTCTTGTAAAATAGTGTCACGCTACAAGCAGGAGTGTTACCGGGCCTGGGCAGATGCATTGACGTCAAGGGATGCAAAGTTCATCTTGTTTATAAAAAGTACAATTCTGCCTCCAGGACCTTCAAAAAAGTTATTACAGAAGCAAAGTCTGTGCACATTGGCAAAATTGTCAAGAGACTAGTTCGTCCCCCTTTGGGAACCCGTGCCTTGTGGTCTTTCACCGAAGCTGTCCAAGGGAATTTCTGCCGGCCATCTCTTCCACCTCCGTTGGGGTCGCTAAGCTGGTGACCTTCTAGTCTACTTGACTCATCGATGAGCGTAGGCAGTCGAGTCCAAGGGAGAGGCCTTGGCGGTTAGTCTGGACGTAGTGAGGCCTTCAATCAAACCCAATCACAAAACGTTTCTTTCGAAGCTACCTTCCCCATAGGAATTATGCAAGCTCTTCCCGAGAAATTATGCAAGTAGGTCGCCAGTTTTCTCTCGAACCGTAGAATCAATGTCATAGTCGACGGTGCATGCACTGACTCCAAAGCAGTGAAAGCCGGTGTTCCACAAGGCTGTGTATTATCTCCTACCTTGTTTCTGCTTCATATCAATGACATGTTGCAGATTAATAACATTCATTGCTATGCGGATGACGTTATTAACTGGCCGTACCAATATTTTTTTCTGAGGTAGAGACTTTATCAAACAAAGTTTCAAATTAACAGTGATAGAATTTCACTGCAGTTTGTTTCTAGCTGCAGAATGAATGGGCCAGGTCAGGGGAAGGGTCCACAGAATACCAGTGTAAAATAGCATCATAACGCTGCTGTGTTTCGTCTGGTGAGTGCAGGGATCCGGAGACCTTTATTAATGGTGACGAGGCATTCCATCTCAGTCCTCAAGGGTAACAACGCATCTGCATTATGATTCCTTGTCAAGGATGAATGTAGATGTCATGGGCTCCAGGAATCACTTACCATCAGGTGAACTGTGTGCTCGTTCGTTTCTCTCAGTGTAAAAAAAAAGAAAGTAAAAGAAAAAAGATTGGGGTCGACAAAATCTAGTCCAATTTAACCCCACAAGGTCACAAGTTTGCGCATTTACCGCTAAAAATATTCCCTTTGTCGAGTCTCCTTATTTTGTAAACATTGCCCTTGCATCCTCAGCTGGTATCGGAATCCTTGGCGTTGACATATCGAGGGACGTTCTGTTCCGCGGTCTTGGACTTGGAAGGTCAGGCCAAATTGACCTCTAGAAAACTTGGCGTGCGATACATAGATATATGGCGTTAATAGAGCGAGACAATATTTCATGTCGGCCCACTGTTTGCAACTTTACAAAGCACAAGTTCGGCCTCACGTAAACCTGCATGCGTCTCTCACAGTGGGGACTCAAGAACCTCTCTACTCCATAGGTTATTGGTTTTACCAATTAAATCGCTACTTCGGTTGCATATACATATATGCACATATTGAAACCGTGTCGAGTAATTCCGCCTCCGTCCGCTATCAGCACTATGATTCTTTATCGGAGATAAAGTTCGCTCGATTTTTTTTATTTCGATAAAAATCGGTCACCGTCAGGCGCTGCGTGCTTGGGTGTCACTCTCGATTCAATATAAAAGAAGAGAAACACCGAGAGACTCTGTATATCAGTATAAGATAAACGTATAGTATAAAATATTAATGACAATAGATATAGTAAGTATTGTATTAAATTGCGAAGCAGTAAGTAGATTAGAGTACGGCGAGTGTGCGAGCCCGCCGCGGGGCCGCGCCTGGCGCTCGCCGCGTGAGCGTAGCTCATGCCTCACCGCGCGCACTGCGGACTGCGCGACTGCCGGAAGCGTTTGTGTCATATACCATAAATATTTACAATTATATACATATATATATATTTATGTAATAAATATATACATGTCAATGAAAAAAAAATGAAGCCTACGGATGATACAGTAACTTACGAATAACGAGCTGACGTCACACAGGGAGTTAATGTGCATTTGCTGACAGCGGCGGCAAAAGCGGATGAAAGAGTAAACTGTCAATTGGCGACCGACCCCCCCCCCCGCGCCAAGTACACCACCACCTCGCCCCCGCTACTTTAACATGGCCGATCGGATGCAATGATCGCTCACAGGGACCCATTGCACGGGTAAGCCGTCCAGGCGCCGCACACGCAGCGGCGGCCGTCCAGCTCCTCCCGACAGATTCGCACATTGTTGTCTATAGCCGCAGAGAATTATTATTGTCGTTATGTCACAAAGCGGCCGGCTGGCCCGCTCTCCATGCGACTGCCACCGCAGACAGTGGTGGGGCCACATTGATGAAGGACGCGAGCCCCGTGAGGCGCGGTACCCCAGTGAGTAGCGCTCGGTTTACCCGGTCCGTGAGCTACCAGGGTTCAATCCTCGGTGCACACGTGAACATTGTTAATTGTAATTTTAGGTGCTTATTTATTGCGTGCTCAGACAAAAAGCCATCGCGAGGAAATGGCTTCTTCCCAGTAGCTGGATATATAGGCTTTACTGTAACTTTACTTTTGGGTGGACGGAATATATAATGAAGAATCAGGATTATAAAGCGATTGATAGAGGGATGGTGGATTCGCGTGGGTGGCGGTACTTACCCGGTCGTACTGGAAGTGCGGCGCGTGGTGGAAGGAGCGCGCGGCGCCGCGCCCGTACAGGTAGGGGTAGTAGGCGCCGTACATCCCGCGCCTCAGCGCCCCATGCCGCCCCCTCCCGCCCCCGCCCCGGCCCCGGCCCCAGCCGCAGCCGCACCTGCCGCAGACAAACACACGTGAGCAGCCTGGCGTCACGGGCACCCTCGACGCAGCCTCGTACATGAGTGTAACACACCAACCTCACACACATTACACATTTCAGGGAATGACTATTTATATAATTATAAGTTCAGTTATTACCAGATGGCAACAACTCTGCAGGATATATTATAGTCCATTGACGCAACGAGGCACTCATTCGTCACAGCGGGCCGGGTCCACCGGTCGCGGGCCAGGTGCATGAGGCAGCCGGGCCCGCAGACCTGCTACTAGTAACACGTCTACCCTGCAGGGAGCTGCCATACAAGCAATGCTCGCTGCTCGGGCAGAGCGCCTAGCCGAGCAGGAGATATTTTATAAGGAATAAGTTCATCCTATATTGCTTCTGGCCAGTCTGTTCTCCTTTGAGGGTAATGCAGTGTAGTTCACATAATGAACGCATCTTTTACTCCCACATATATATTTAAGAAGAAGTTTTCTTAAGGATGTTCGCGTTCACCGTTTAACACGCGGTAACGCAGCACTTATGACCTGGTGTTAGCACGGGGTCGGGCATTCTGCACGGCCAGAGGCAGCACCGCGGCCATCACGTGAGGCCAGTACGAGGCAGAGTGTAAACAGACACGACAGCGACAAATCTACTAACTTATTATAAGTCTCACTCGAGAACGCGAAGTAAATAACAGAAGCACAACACTCATCGTCCGAGACAAAATAATATTATAGACATAAATTCAGTGCTATAATAATATTATAGACATCAATTAAGTGCTATAATAATAATATAGACATAAATTAAGTGCTATAATAATATTATAGACATCAATTAAGTGCTATAATAATAATATAGACATAAATTCAGTGCTATAATAATATTATAGACATAAATTAAGTGCTATAATAATATTATAGACATCAATTAAGTGCTATAATAATATTATGGACATAAATTAGCTAAATATTTTCTGTTGATTTCCACCCTCAGATATTTAACTATCCTTGCGTGAGACACCTACGACTTGAAGCAATAAATTCTCGTAGACTAGAAGTGACTCTGTGACATTTACAACACGGACTTAGTAATGTAAACTATTAAGAAATATTAAAAATACAAATACATACTAATTATACAAATTGCACGCGACACATTGTTGTCGTCGACGTGTTAAAACATGTGAACAAGCAGAAGGCTGTGAGAGTATTCATTACCGTAGCAAGGCGTCGGGAAGAATTACTTTGTAACATTTGCAATGCTCCTGCTGTGACAAGTTCATGGGCAAAGGGGGTGCAAAGAAATAATGACGGTCAGGACAATTTTATAGATTTTTAATTTTAGACTTTTTACGAACAAACTCCCAGATCTGAAATGAAAAATCTTTTTATCTTGCCTTATTCTTCAGGGCTGAGACATCGGGCTCAACAGCACTTCCACCCCTGCAGATGTTACTGATTGACTTTACAGCGTTCATCTCATCAATGTGGCTATACATCCTAATTCGAAGTGCCTACAACCAAGTTTCGTGTAGCCTATCCCCATCTATCTGCTACAACGCAATCTTTTCCTAGTAAGGGCGATTCATACACTAAATGGATGAAGAGGTTTTAAGCGAACACGTAGATTTGTACTTTTGTAAAGTAGATTTACTAAAGCGTCAATAGTTTAATGGTGACGATCTGCTAAAGTTAAGGCCCCTCGACTATTGTCATGAACCAGCTTCTAGCACAAGCATTTATGCCGAGTTGTAGCGGTTAACGGGAGTGTTAGTAAGCATATAGACCAAGTCCTCATCACATGGATCACTCGAAACTAAAAGACGAGACTAGATGAAGCAGTAGTCGGTGTCCAGGAGTGTGGAACACTGTGGAGGACACACCGCTGCGACCGTCAGCCACATAGTGCCACTCCGCTGGCGCCGCTGTCTCCTTGTTATGCGCGCATATAATTGAATTAGATTTATTGAATGCGGAAGCAGCCAAGGCGTCCTCCGCACGGATGAGCCTCAGTGAACGGCTGCCTCGGAGAGAAGGACTCACTCAACGTAAACAAATTTAAATGCAGTTTAACACTATAATTATTTATAACATTAGTGGTTTTATGTCGCACAGAGAGCATGTCTGCGTAAGGTATTGCAAACGGTTTCAGAGAAGTAAGTTCCATACCTCCTGACAAGTAGTGCGGTTGTCCGCACGCCTGGCACGTGGTTTAGTTTATTTATATTTTCATTTTAGTACAGGTTGTGTTGGCTCGGGCGTTTCTCTCTTATCGTTCCTAAGTATAGTCTTGTATCGTCGTACATAACGAGTCACCGGCTGACACATACATACATACATACATACATACATACATACATACATATTACATGTCTTACATATCTACACATTATACATGTTTATAAATGATTGTGTAATGTCTAAACCTGTGATTCTCAACCTTTTTTTTGTTGCGGCACATATTTAACGATTTCAAAATTTGGCGGCACACAAAGATAAGATAAAAATTATTTACTTACTACAACACACTGCATAAATAGTTTATGACATAAATTTTAAATATACGAAATAAACTAATATATACTACAATAATAACTAAACGTTTATTAAGGGATTAATTACAAGCTAATAATAAAAATATTTTTAATGCGAAATTTGAGCTTGATGTATATAATAGATAATTTCATTTATATTTGGTCGTAAAAATGACAATGCTATTCTCATATCGTCTTCTACATTTAACAATCTTGATCTTTTTTTAGTTTTAATGTTGGCTAATGCTGAAAATCCGAATTCACACAAATAAGATGTGGAAAATTGTAATAATATGTTTAAAGCTTTTTTGGCTATCATTGGATAATCGCATCTGATGTTAATCCAAAATGAATTAATTGATACTTCTGAATGTTTTAAAATTAAATCTCGATTATTGGAAAGCAAAATGAGTTCTTCCTCTTCATTCAAAGTTAAGTCAAATACAGAAGTATCCGTTATGAGAAATGGATTACGAACCCAATCAAATTTCTTAATATCTAATTTTGGGAAATAATTTACCTTCCTGAGCTTTATTTTTCCATAAAGTTATTTGTTTTTTGAATCCCACCAGCTTATCGGTTGAGTTTAAGATATTTTCATTAGGCCCTTGCATATTTGAATTGATGTTAAAAATAACGAAAATGTTAGTGTAATGTTAGTACACCATATTTTATCTTCCAACAAATGAACAAATTCATAATTTTTATTTTGTTCAAAAAATATATTCATTTCGTCTTTTAATTTCAGCACACGAGATATAACTTTTCATCTGGACAACCATCTTACTTCTGTATGGAGTAACAAGGATTCGTACTTGGCTTCCATAGCTTGGCATAATTTACTAAATAATCTACTTTTTAATGGTCTTGATTTGATATAATTAACCATTTTAACACATTGTTCCAGAACTATTTTCAAATCTGATGGCAAAAATTTTGTAACTAGTGCTTCTCGGTTCAGTTCTTTAACATGTGCTACAAATCCTTTTAGATGTCCAGTCATAGCTGGAGCACCATCTGTGCAAATGCCAATACATGACTTCCAAGAAACTTTAATTTCTTCTAAATATGAACTAATTACTTGAAAAATATGTTTACCAGTTGTAAAATCAGGTAACTGCCGACAACATAAAAATTGATTAATTATATAATTTTCGTGAATAAATCTAACGAATGCAATTAATTGAGCATTTCCTGTAATATCTGTTGTTTCGTCGACTTGTTGAGCAAAATTTGAATTTGCAAGAGTATTTTGCTCAATATTTTCTGACATATCTTTAATTGTGCGATGGATTGATTCATTTGAAAGTGGTATTTTGCAAATATCAATATCAGCTGATCCACCAATCATTGTTTTTACAATTTTGCGATAAGCAGGTAATATAATTTCTTCAGCCTAATTGTGAGGTTTTAAGTTAACAGCATTCAATTCAGCTATTTCGTAAGAAGCTACTTGAGCCTTTTCAGACACACATACTTGTTATTCAAAAACTTTTACTTGCTTAATTTTTGATGATAAAGACCTTTCAAAGTAGCTTTTATCTTTTGTTGAAAGCGAAGGATGGTTAGTCACCAAGTGACGTTGGAGTTTGCTAGGAACCACAGCACTATTTGATCATTTAAAACCACATATCACATACTCGGGAACAACTATGTCATTTTCCATTGTAGAGGTAAATCCAGATTTCAAAAAATCATCATTATATTTCCGATGGACAACGTATTTTTTTGAGCAAGAAGTTCCTTGTGCGTTATCATTATCACTATTATCATCATTAAACTTTTTCTTTTTAACCATTTATCCATTTTCAGAAGGATCTGATAAAATAAAAATAATATTGTCGAAACATTTAAAAAAAATGGTTCAAATATTACCTTTGAATTTAAAATAATCTAAATTATGTACTCACTTGTAATTTATGAATATGGAAAATTAAACCTTTCTGAAATTGTGAAACTTTCACTCAAATACAATTTTCCGTAGATAAAACTTTATGCGAAGAAATACAGACACAGTGTGCGTGTGCAGCAAGTCAGCACATAAGCTCGGGATTCCCCGTGAGATGTGTACACGGCGCACGTGTTCAATCGCAGTAGCATTTAGTAGCGTGCGATAAAAACAAAAAAAAACTTATTTGGAAAACCGTGTAAAAGCGAAAACGTGTAAAACAAGTACCATGTAAATCGGGGGATAGGTGTACTGCAAAGTTAATAAGTTTACAAATTTATAAGTTGACACTACATGCAAATAAATTAATATTAAACCGAATCACATACATTTGCCAATTTTAACGAAAAAAAAGGTGCAGTAACTACCATGCAACACCTTGTGAATCCCAACTATCACTAAAACAACACGTTTTGTACGCAGAAGTGGCAAGAGTGCGCCGACTTGAGACATTCCTATTGCTATGTACGCCGCTTCATCATAACTTGTCACTAAGAAAAACCGCGTTGCAAAGCAAATAATAAAATAATTTATTTTTTTGTGGATTTAAATATATATTCATGTTAAAAATATTTTTCTTTTTAAATGATATAATTTAATAATATTAACATTATAATATATTTGCAAAATTTGGCGGCACACAAAAGTGCCGCGGCACAGTGGTTGAGAATCACTGGTCTAAACGCTCTGCATTTTTTTTGACGGTTCGCTTAACGGTGACAAATTCACACACAGATCAGAAGTAATTTCTGCGGCCCAGGACAGACTCTTCATCTAGTGGGAACCGGAATGAAGATGCACACCTGCGGAGTGCGGGGGGACGTCTAGTAATAGGTAATTCGAGGAACAAAGAGGCAATGACTCCATCAACAGCAAGCGTGCTGTTCCTGGAGTCCGCATGTTTATTCATAACTAAAATAACATGAACTTGTCGCGGCAGGTGACACCTCGTGTTTCTCCACAAGCTACAAACGCATTATATTTATTTTTCTACTCATTTAAAACGGACGCGTACATTCTAAGAAATTTAAACTGGATTGTAATAGATTGACTACCATCATTTATTTATATTTCATAGTAGTCACTCCGTAGTTATAAACTAGCTGTAGCATGAACAGGTCTGACCACTCAAGGTAGCACCACACTCTTCGGATTTACGGACACGCCGGAGTACACTAACAGTTAGGCGCTAGAGGTGAATGCTATAGAAAAAAAAACGGTTTTATAAAAAAACAGATTGATGGCCAACAGACTGCGAAGAACACGGGAGAGCGGCTGCAGTCGTCGACAACTCCAGGTTACTTCCGACCAGTTGGACTCACTGGCAGGGCGAAGAGATTTGGCTTCTCTGTGTTGCGACAGTGGTGATCATTTACCACCCGTTCTACTAAAAAACGTGGGTGAGGGTTCCGTGGGGAGGCGGGGAGGCGGGGAGGCAGTGGTCGCCACTTCACAGAATTCATGGAAACAATAAAAACTTGTTGCATTTAGATCCATACTTAGCTGACGAGCGCTCGAGCGCCCGCTCGGGTGCCCACGCTTGCGACGCTGCCAGGACTTACAAACAGTTTTTATAATGCAAAGGGTAACAATACGGCCGATGCCAGCTACATCCGGACTCAACTAAGACTCAAGATGCTCATCCCTTGTCACTCCTGAGTACTGACATGGAATGGCTTATGAATCGTGATTGGGTCTCCGGATACTCAACATATGAAACACATGACATCGCCAAACTGGTGGACTACGCTGGTATTCGGTGAGGGCTCGGTCCTGCCCCAGCCGAGCCGACCCACTCGCGCTTCAACAAGAGACCCAATCCGGCTTGGTTCAGCCACTGTATAACTTATGTAGATCTGCTTTATCTGTTAATGTTCAGTAGTACCCAGTTATATGTATTAAAGAACTGTAGAATTACTAACAAAAATTAGTCCACCGTTGTAAGTGATAATATTTCTACATTGACACAATCAACGCGTAGAGATTTATGTGATGAATGGAAATTGAATTTGATTGCTGAGGAAATGAGACGCAACAGTATCACGTCGTTTATATTTTAACAATAGTTGTGAATTGAAGAAGATAAGCAAAGGATCTCCTCAGACTCCGCCGAACCATTTGGTGAACTGCGCTAGTTGCTATCGTACGCTCTGCATCCGACTACGTTAGTCTCACTGACTAAATGTGTCCGTGGCGGCCGTCGGCCCGCTGTGCATTTCTTAACTCCGCTTTAATTGCAATGTTTTCTCGCGATATTATTATTTGTTATGCCCATCAAATTCTTACGCATACTCATGCTGGACGATAAACCGAAAAATACTTTAGACAAAATTGACTATAAAAGTCTCTCTCTCTTTCTCTCTCTCACGTGCGCACGCACACCTCTCAGCTCCGCAACGGATGACGGTGTCCGTCTGTACGCACACTGCTAAATGAATTATTGACTTATTTCCTTTTGATTTTTTTATCAGCCGCTGAGTTTGGATATCGTGACAGATGAATCTGAATCAAAATACTGTTACCGACGAACGAAGCAAACTGGCATGGCTGGCAATTGCACGCGTTCTACGTCAGCCGTGTCATGTATGAGTTTGGAACGGCGATCCATGCCGGCAGCAAGAAATAGTGAAAATACTTTTTGCTGGTATCGTATGAGTGGCCCATAATTGACCTGCCGGCCGGCGGGGTGACGCTGCCGTGGACTCCGGAGTCATCGCTACATGACGCCTTCATTTAAATACCCGACCACTCGCGGCCCGGCGGCCGGCAGGCGGCGCTTGCGGAGCGAGTCACTCTCCATTAACAAGGTCATGATGAGCGATGCACGAGTACTTTAGCTTCTATTCCCGGACGACGGAGATGCCAGCTCGCTACAGGGTTGACGTCTAACATGAAACGTGTAAACGCCTCGCTTACTGTTTGATTCCCGACTAATGATAAACTATTCTACGTCAAAAAATCTCATCGCATGGTCAAACCTTGGCCTCAAAGCAACGTCTTCTTTGATCGGCCAAAGTGCTGCAACCAAATCCATAGGTATTGGCGCAGGATATAAAATCCAGCAAGATTCCTTTGCACTATCAAAGTCAGTAAAATCGATATCGCCAAACAACACAAATGTTCCGGGGCTCGCTGTGAGCCAGAGTTGCAAACTCGTTACAGACTATCTGTTTAAACAAGTCACTGCACCACACCGTCGTACTCAACAACCGCAGCACCAGAGGAGTCGCAGGTGTGTTGCCGGCCTCTCAGGAAGGTGTAGGCTCTTTTCTTGAAGGTTCTTAAGTCGCATTAGTACGCAAACGAGCGTCTCCTCGTCCTTGGTGTCTGCTCACACCGTTTTTATCTTTTTCTTACAATTGTTTTGGCCGCAGTCCCCACCTGCCTTCAGGTGCACTGTCGGAAGCCTTTCTTTTCCGTTGACCATCCACCTTTCAAGCTACCACCGAGCGTGGCGCGGCGGAGGCTGAGTCGGCAGCGACCGCGAGTACACACAGCAAATTACTGTTGGTGTCGCCGCGCGCACCAGCTGCGCCGGCACACATTGCGGCCTCGCCCGTCACCCGCTAATGTAAACAACCATCTCACCTCACACACCTAACTAATTACCATTTTTTACGATCTTTTAATTATAATACATTTTATGGCTCACAAACCCGTCAGAGAACATTTCGATAGAAATCATTGAATTTATAATCATTCACTAATCGCACCGTGTGCCAAGATACTATCGACGACAGAATAACTAACTAATGGACTTCTAAGAAGATACGCTACGACTTGTGAAGATTGTAAAAACATTATTTGTTGGTGCACAGGTGTACATGTGCAAGTAGCCCCCCCCCCCCCCATCAACGGTATTAAAAATATAAAATTTTAAATTGTAACATGTAAACGTGACAAGTTAAATAAAATATATATGTAGGTAGGAAACTTTAGTTTAGTAGTTTTTCGACGTGTCTTCTTTGTTGAATGCGAAAATGAGCCCAGTGGCTTATGGCAGGCTCCCAAGGGTTACTGGTGGCCCCCACACAATAACTCCGACTTATTGATTTGATGTTCTCTGGAGCTCATGTCGTCGCCAAGACACGAGCACGTGCTAACTGTGTGTTTATTTAATGATTACTTATATAGTTTAAGGATTTGTTAACAATAAATTGTTTATGAATATAATTATTTTTAAATAAAATCCATCAGAAATTCAAAAGAAAAAAACTCTATGACATATATAGTACATACCCATATTACTCAAATCAAATAAACGATCATTCGATCATTAAATTCTATGTTGTGTTAAAAACATTGTAATTATTGAAGAGCACGTGGCCATTGTATTAAATAATAATAAATAATTAAGTAATTGCTTCCATTTCTGTTGGCAAACAATTGTATATAACGCAACCGCCAGACACCGAGGCCATCTCGCAGCCTCCCCCCGACCTGGACGGTTGGACATCATCGGGCGTGCATCATCGTGTCCCCCGGCACCGGTCCGCTGCTGAACATGACCACAGTACGATCGCATCGATCGACTTCCAGTCTAGACCATATTTGTGTATGAAAAATAGTTTTTCATGTCTGGACGTGATGTGTACCTGCCCCAGCTCGTATTGCACGCGCATGATCTGGGAATAGGCGAGTGGACGAGAAGCGACTGCCTCCGTTACGATACCTGTTGAAGGAGCTGAGCAGTACATTTAAAAGAACGGCATCACCTATAATACCATGAATGTATTTTCTAATGAGCAAATGCCTATCCAGTATTCTCTGGAAGTCACCCATTTATACATATTATATTGGACCAGGTGCTTGCAGGACAACGCTCGCTAGAAGCACCTGGCTGCAAGAGTAGTATCACTTCATCTTAACCAATATATTTAATTATAAACGTTCAATATTTAAGATCACTTAGTCAGTTTAAGTGCAAAACTTAATGTGATAAGTACACAGGTTAGTTAGTGCAGTTACAAGACTCCCCGCTCCCTTGCGCTGCAATAACATTTGATCGAGAGATTAATTTGTATGCATCACGTGGCTCACCTGAGGACCCCACGCAGCGGAGGGAGGGCTTCCCATCTAGCTGACCAAGAACACAACTGATGGCCTGAGGGTAGGGCAGGCTAATCGCCACCAAGTTATAGCTAAATATTAAATCACAGTAATTTGTTAACGTCATAACGAACTTTAAAAGCAGATTATTTAGCAGATATTTAACATTTTAAAACGACGTGAAATTTTGACAAGTCAATGACGTCGGTTTTTATACGACCAATGTATAAAAACCGATTTTACTTTTAGATTATATATATATATAATCTAAAAGTAAAATAAAATAAGGAAATAATTTCTATATCAATGTTAGTGTCAAAATCAGTCGAGGCAGACGTGGCTGCCCCGCGGCACAAGTCCTTCATCAGAAATAAAGGATACAAAAGGCTTTGTCGGGACGTCTAGCTCTGGAGGCACATTCCTAAATATGATTAGCGACACAGTCGCACCTCGGCACCCGGCGCTCCCCGGTGCTCCCCGGCGCGGGGAACCGGCCGCTTCTTGCTAACACCAAAAACCCACGCCTTTGAGATCCCGCGACCTGAATTTTATCGCTTTTAAGAATCCTTATCTTTATAAGAAGCCGTATTCGACGTCGATTAATAAATCGAAGGCTGGAGACGTTCGCAACAAGACAAACCGCGCCCCGCGGCCGCGACCCGCCACGGGGGTGTGGGGGCGCGGGGTACGGGGTGCGGGGCGCGTAAACAATTGGTGGAAAAGGATGACGTCATCTTAACGTGCTGGTGGCAGCCGCTGCTGCTGGGCACCACGCCATCGCACTGAAGTATAACTAGTCACGTTCTAAACACCGCCTTAAAAAACATTATCAACACCACATTTTCCTTTAATATCCTTAACTAAAATTATACATTTAAAAATTTATAACACGGTCGAGATTTGTTTCTACGTTTTTGTTTGTTTCCATTTCCCAAAACTTGGGTCTTGGTTCCAATACTATCGAGTAATAATAGTGACCGAACCCGTTTGGCCTGCGTCCATGACTGGGCCAGTTTTCCAGGAAAACGCCAGCAAATCTGGCGCTTTCTTGAAAAAGCGTCCAGCAGTGTCCTCGATGACATAAAGAAGAGCTACAACAACGAGCCGACTTCTAAACGTGACCACGTTCGCGCGACGACTTCAATGAATTCGATTGTTTTTTCTTCCTCTCCTGGTTTAAAACATTAAGTACAACTTTTTTTGAATAATCAATTATGGCAACACAAGTGACTTAGCGGAGGTATTTTTTTGGGAACGGATTAAACTTTGATTTACTTCTCACGGAAAAAAGAATATTAAACATTTTATAGTAATTTATAAAAAACCTTCATCGGACAATTTATTTATATTATTATTCGTATTATTATAATATAAATTCGTTGCAAAATAATTATTTTAAAATTTATTATTTAAAAATTAAAGAATACTGGGTGTGAGCATGTCCTCACGTTTCATTCGAAAATGCGTTGCCACGAACTCGCTTGTGTGTCGTTCTAGCACCATAGGTACTGCCTGTCACTTAAAGTTAGATGACCTTTCTTAAAAAAAATACTATATAACTACACAGCACAGGTACGTGACGGTGGCCACGTTGCGGTTTGATTCTAGCTGCGGCATGGATGTGTCAGATCAACCGGAAGGAGCACACCCTCACAGAATACCAGCGTGAAATAGCAACATCACGTTTATGTGTTTCGTGAGTGTAGGAATCCGGAGACCTTTAGGGTGACAACGCATCAGTATTATGATCCCATAAAGAGGATAAATGTGGGGTATATGAGCCGAAAAAATCACCATCAAGTGAAATCGATTGGCACCGTCAGTACAATAAAGGAATAACGTAGTCTTTATTTAGAACAATACACACTCGTATGTTAGAATGAAACTCGGAACCGGATTCCTCTAAACCACAAACACAGCGGATATATTGAATTGATTAATTCGTAAACAAAATTTGATTTTTTTTATTAATAGCTGCGCTTGAATTTCTTAAATATATTCCACGGCCTGCTCGTAGCTGTCCGAGGAATACATTTGACACCGCTGCCTGTAATAAGGTGCATTAGCTGTGCGTTAACAGCAGCCTCACCCGCAGCGACGTGTGCCAACTGCCTTCCTAGTGGCAGCCAGGCCAACGCACCCGCCTGCAGGACGCGCCAGGTCTTCAGGAATTTATTTTTATGTCTTAGTGAATGAATATTTTTTTTACGTCGAGAATTATGAAATCGTGCATGACAATATAATGACAATATAATGGAGTGTGAAATGGCAAGTATTCCCACGACCGAGTACGTATTACATTATTCGTTATCTCCGTTATTTATAATTCACTAAAAACACTACATTCGCTACATCTGCTGCATCCGCTACATTCACTACATCTGCTGCATCCGCTACATTCGCTACATTCACTACAGGATCCAAATATGCGCACATTAAGAATATAAATGAATCGCAACTATTTGTTCAGGCAAGCCGCCGCCAAAGAGATCAGTAATGTGAGAGTTCGTGGGGACAGAGCGGGAAATGTTGCTCAGCTTCTCTTTAATAATTATTTATACTTTAATTTTAGTTAAACAAATGTGCGACGGAGGTAATGCCTGAGGCGTTCTCTACCACCTCCCTGCCTAGTTAATAAGTATACAATATTTAATTTGCTCTATTATTACATTTCATTTTAATTTGCAATGTGTCGCTAATTCTCGTACTCTATGTTTATCCATTAGACGTCGAGTGAGCGACAGAACCCCTTCGTGACACTCGAGGTGTTGTTGTTATAAGATCGGATGAGAGAGTCAAAGATTCAACAAGCACACGCGTTGTCAACCCAATTTGCCTGGTTACCTATGCTTGGCTCCTTTTCCTGCTGGTATATTGTGAGGACGCGGGAGGAGGAGGCTCTACCATCAGCGTGGCTATAGCACGGTGTAGTTACGCTTGTTAACATTTGAATTTGTTAACTGCGTAGGATATACACCATCAGAGAGAGATTCGTTCGATTTCGCGATTTTTAAAGATAATCAAAAATGTTCGAATGCAGTGTAAGGAACACGGGACGGTGACAATACTGCAACAAGCACATGCGTTATGTATGTGGATAGGCCTATGGATGTATATATATATATATAATATAAATATATATATATATATATATATATATATATATATATATATATATATATATATATATATATATATTAATCAAAATAAACTATGACAAATAATTCTTGAAAAATTCTAAAAAAAACTTGAATTTGTGTATAAAATAGGAAAAAACTTTTTCCCCGAGCCGTTAGTATCTTCTGAAGAGACAGATGTGTTTTGATGTTTGGTATGTTTATCCCATTTATTAATGAACCTGAACTAAAAGACAGATAAAATCTATGATAAAACGATGAAAAAAAAAATTCTCAGTTGGACGAAATACATAAAAAGTTTAGTTGTTTTGCAAGTCGTATAACATTTAAATACGCATTCGATTCCTTGCTTTTATGCATAAAACATGCGTTGCGATCAAATATTTGTAGGCTTTTTATAAATGTACTTATCTGAAGTGTTACCGTTACCAGTAAATGCTGCTGTGGTCACCAATAATGTCGAGAGACAGCCCTTTCCTTTACACTCTATAGATAAAGTTATTTCATCATTTGAACAAAAAATGAGCTTGTAGAAATTAATTAAATATATGATATGTACGATCGATATCGACGACCTATGCAGGTGGCTCGGCGTCCTGCTCCGTGCCGATGTGTGTGGGACCGCAGTGAGGCACTTGAAGATCGAATGCCGAGAACGACGTTGCCCCACAGAATACGAAGGTGTAGGCTCTTTTCTTGAAGGTCCCTAAGTCGTATCGGTTCGGATAATACCGCCGCGTGATGCGCACAGCGGAGGGTTGCCAACCATCGGATGAAATTTAGAAATCCGTCGTGACGTACGATGTTTAAAGTCAGCGGCTGGAGTTAACTTCGAACAACTCCTCAGGTTGCATATTGAACATTTGCTGAGGCTGGAGTCGTCACTTACCGTCGGGTGAGCTGTGTGCTCCTTTGTCGCCGCTATTGTTATAAAATGATAATAATATTAATCTAATTATAAAATATAACAGAGGTCAGCAACTACAGCGATATACTTGCAGTCGGTGTTCATACGGAAGTACATAGCGCGGGGGCGAGCACCGGGGGTGCGGGGGGGGCGCGGGGGGCACGGCGGTCAGCTGATTAGCGGCGGGCGGAGCGAATGAACTGCACCCCGAGCGTGCCCACGGACTGCAGCAGCAGCCCGCCGGCGGCCCAGCACGCCCACCGCCGCACTAACTCCGACAACTGCTTACGCGATTTATTTTGCTACTTAACGGTAACCTTTAAATGTAACCTCTATCTATTGTATTATCCTTGTACCATATTATTAAATAAAAAAAAATATAAACGGACCGAAATAAAAACATACAATTAATGACTTTTTTAATTTCTTAATAAAATTGTGATGTACAATTTAAAAAGGAGATTAGAAACACTTGCGCTAAACTGACAGTGTCCACTACACTGACAGTGTCCACTACACTGACAGTGTCCACTACACTAGTGGAATGGCGGATTGAAACCTACAACGTTAAGTTTCGCAGAAGTGCCCTAAAACGTCGCTAATAAATTCTGAAATTCGTATTAAGATAGTGAATTGCTTATAGTAGACAAAGTATCGAATGAAATCGTTTAGTGCCATTAGTTTATTATGGAACCGCGGGACCGGCTCAGCATGATCCTGACTAAGATACATTTTACAAAGATTTCATAAAATAAAGGATTCGCCGCTTGCCCCACGTTCTTCACAAGATAAAATTCATTCCACAATCTTGCTTAGTTTAAAACAACATCTTATAACAAAATGTCGTTTGAGTAATAAAACAATTGGAAGTATTAACAATTAACGCACAAAATATTTAGTAGCGCCTCATTTTAAACGTGTGGAACACAAGAGGAACAGACACACAAGAACCGAGTGCCAGGCTCTGCGTGGCAGTGGACAGCCGCGCCGGTGAGCTGGTGGGCTGGTGGGGAGTCCGAGCGTGCAGCTCAGGCCGAGGAACCGCATGGCGCAGGGTGGCATCAGGGCAGCGCTCCACAATACAAGGCAACACAAATAAAACTTAACAATGTATTCCAGGCACTTCTTTATGAAACTAAAGGTGAATCCCACGTACACAAAGTAGGCAGGTACGACTGTCTCTGTAGCGTATAAGTTACAATACGTACAATGCGATGCAAGACTCCGCCGCCCGTCCAAATGTGTTTGAGTTCAAGTCCAGGAGCTGGTGGCGAGCCGACTCTAGGAGACCAGAGCGTCATGTTTTGCCGACACGGCTCCAATGGCATAGGTCATTTGAAGCGGCCTTTTAGAAAAAAAATAACCAGGTACCAGATACCATTGCACATGAGTTTTTCCCTGTAGCCGTGCATGTAGCATGGGGCGACGTGGACAAAGGCCCTCTATCTAAGTAATAATCAAAAAGACTAAGAACAAACGACTCTATCTGATATAGTTCCCGCTGTGTGTATCAATAGGTTTTGTTGCCTCGAGCGATCTGTATTATTCGTCCGTTTAGTTTCAAGTGGAAGCAGCTTCAGCCTCTGCAGCACACAGCACACAGCACGCAGCACGCAGCACACAGCACGCAGCACACAGCACGCAGCACGCAGCACGCAGCACACAGCACACAGCTGACAAACATGAGACACGCATATTTGCGCTAATCTTTCTTTTACTCTATCTTATCACTTTGTTTTTCATTCTTAAACTTTGATTATTTACCTGTTTAATTATTTTTATTCTAACTACTGTCATTATTTAGTTGTGTGTGTTGCACCAACTATGTGCTGCACCAACTGTGTGTTGCGCAAATAAGCCCTATCGTTCTTTCTTTCTTATTTGCAGTTTTCATTAATCTTTATTTATATGATGACTTTTATCTGTAAGCTAACTAATCAAATTAGCCAGTTTAGCTATAAGTACGCTTAAGGTTTCATTCTTAGGATTAAATTATTCCTTCCTCGTACGCCCCACGGACATGGCCGCGGTCCGCTTTACTTCCACGTTTAACAACAACAACGCCAGTAGCTTCCTGATTCATAAATATAACTCGGGGCAATCGTTGCTCGGTCTAATTGATTAAAATTACGTTAAAAGAACGGAATTACTGACAGACATTATTTATTTGTAAGCGATATATTATTCAAATAAATATAAACAAGTCATAATTGTTGAACATTACGTTGTTATGTTAACCGTATGGGTAACTAGATCTTATGAACTTAGTTCTATTAAGTTTTCCTTCCCCATACCTTCTAGTTTTTCCTTAATGAAATATTAACTTGATAAATAATTGTATACCGTGAATTTATACGTTGTTAAGTTTTACAGCGAATCTTATTTTATGATTAGTTGAACAGTACTTTCAAGTTTATTTCTTACGCGACATCGCGGCGGTCACGAAAAGCACAACAATAAAACATTTGGATAATAAAGCTCTGCTCAATTATAAGATATATAATTAAGTTGTAATTAATGAACAATAACGAAATGTCTATTATTGATATTAATTTTGCTAAATGCTTTGCCTATATTTAATTTTCTTCCGCAAAAATGTGTAAATTGTTTCTATAAGTAGTTTAATATTTTATTTTTACAATATGATAAAAACAAAGGTGATCATGCAGCCCCGTTCCTCGATGAACTGTAATCAACCATCGAACGAGAACAAAACCTCCCGTGTCCAGCTACGACGGCCTCACGGACCCTTCGGACCCATCATTTAATAGTTCTTTTAATTCCGAAATCAAGATTAAAGATTTTTTATTTGTTTTGTGATTAGGAGAGTGCTACAGAGACTTCAGTAGAGGCACAATGGATACGTTGTATTGGACTCTGTCGGCTGGTGGTCGACCGCGACATGGTCAAAGCATCATTAACTGAGCTTGGCTGACACGAAAGTGTCATATACTCGATAAAGTGACAAGGCCTACTTTATCGAGTCTAAATTACGTTAAGAATTGTTTTACATAATCATGTATTACCCCGTGTAGGACCGCGTACTCTAACTGACGGCAGAGGCCGGCTATTGGTGGTTCGTACTAGCCTCTAAATAGTTGGAACAATAATTATTCTGCTCGAACTAAAATCGTTGGACCTTAATGTGAGAGGCTTTTGTAGCAGTGGTCTAATAGTCTGCCCACACTCCTCAATGCACTATTTCTTAATTTGACGCAAGCTGGTCTTACATTTCATATCCGCGAATATCTAAGCGCGCGACGCGGTTTAAATTTGACATAGTTTTTGACCGTCGTCCAATTTAAATTAAAAAAGTGCAATTAGGTCTCGTCCGCTGTGGAGATGAAGGCACCACAGAGCATGAAGGCACAGACGTACTCGTAGATAAAATAAGTTGTTTAACATGTTACTATATACGGAGATAAAACGCAATGTTTTATTTCATTGTTTGATTTGCTTACAGATTATAGGTAATGTGATTGTTATCTTATTGCATTCTTACAAGCAATACTTACATTCTTACTCTCCCACTTTTAGATTCTTTTAATATTTGTTTATATATTACCTGCACTACATAAAGCTTTAGTCTTAACGCAAATACGAGGCACATGCGTCCAGGACGTGTGTCTCGTGTTCATTACTCGTGGTCGATTCGATTCAATATGATGCTGAGTGATGGACATATGTACCGTTACAGCATCGTGTCCGTGCCGGCGCGCTCCTCCCCGCAGACGAACCTCTGTGCTGAGCTGGTTGGCTACAGTCACCCGCCACGCACCACACAGGTTGCTATATGTTAAGTAACGGGACCCGGCTCGGGTACTACACTGCGTTTGATTGCACCGGTTCCGTCCGTAAGTTTTGTTTACAAAACAGTTAATTAGAAATTCGCTAAACTGTTGGAATATTGTTCACTGTGTCTTCCTACGAGGTGGTGAGCGCGGCCGCCGTGGTCGCGTGGTGGCAGGTGTGCCAGTGCGGGCGACAGAAAACTTTCTTCACAAAACTTTATAACAACTTTGATCGTCTTTTTTTCGAAAAAAACTGGTTTGTTTTAACTTTCGATTAATGTAAACTGATGATTTTAACTTTCGATCGAGGCAGAATTAGCATAAAATTTAGCATATCGATAACCGCTGGTTCCGATAATGCGGTGTCCGCAGCCCACCTTTCTGAGCGAGGCGGTGTCCCTGGCGGCGCGGCTGGTGCACTCCGGCAACACTCAACACGCAGCTAGCACAGCACTGGGCACTCGCGACTCGGGCTCGGCTCGGCAGCAGAGCGCGTAAAGAATGCGTCCTAAGCGGCGCGCCGCGCGAGACTGGCGCGCCAGGCGCGCCGCCCGCCCCCGCCGCCATTGGCGGACCCGCCCGCCGCACCCGCACCCGCGCACCCCTCGCATGCCGCACCTCCCGCACCCCCTCCGCCAGCCCGCCCATCACTCGACACTCGTTTAACTATTATCGCACCTCCGCATAAAAAACGTCGCGGCCGCCGCCCCGCGCCGCCTTCGCATTAAACTCAAATCTTAAACAGTGCTGTATAGCTAGCGCATGCCTCGATCATTTTATCGGTACTTGTGTGCGTAATTGCGCTCGGACCACGGCCGGCCGCCCCGCACCCCGCGCTCGCCGCGCTCACGCCGCGGACCGCCCTCGGCCAGGCCGAATGTGTCCGCCTATCCTTCCACCACGCAACACACCCCTATTGAACATCACTTCAGCGCACCTGGTATCTATTGCATCGACAGCTCAATTAGTCAATTAGTAAATGAACCGTGGGCGCCCGCATCGACCAGCTCGCTGACACAAAGCAGACAAAACTGAGAAGCTTTCATTTAAATTTTGTGGCAAAACATCGTTTCAGAAGTTGCGATATATGTAAATCTTAATGTAATCTTAATCGTAGCGTGCTACGAGGAGGAAGTGAACGGCAGTAGAGTGATAGAGTCAGGATGCAGTTGATTTCTGGCTACGTCATGACTGGGTCGGCTCGACTGAGTGCTTCGCCCTCACAGAATACCAACGTAAAATATGGAGTTTTCCTACAAACCCAATTACAGGTAATCATCCCATCTCGTTCTGCAGGAGTGATGAACCATCAATAATCTAAATTGAAGATGTAGGTGTCGCGGTGTGGCTTTCACTAACCATGAGTTGAATCACAAGCTCGCTTGTCAGTCCTTAGCTCGCTGAGCAAGTTCAGTGAAACATTACCCAGTAAACTCTATTCGTAAAAGCTCGGCGTATCCGCTAGGCGGGCATTTTATTTTTCTTACTTTCCGTGCTATACAAACATACGTACTTGCGTACTCCAAGAATATTTGTTTATAAGAAGATGAAGGCAGTGGCGGAATATGACAGAGGTTAGAAAAACCCCCGGGCTAGGTGTTAAGTCACGGGGAAGGCAAGTAAAGCATCTAGGTGTGCACGAGTAGACCGCGCTCTACGTTACGTGGTGCCGCCTCGACGCCAGGTGTGCTGCCCGCACCCTGGTATAGCAGGCCAGCCAATGTCTAATGTGCAGTTTCTTTAATAAAAGCCTAGTTATTCATTTTTTTTGCTTCAGTAAGTAGCGGTGACAAACGAGCACACATATCACCTGTTATGTTGTCCCTGTTACATCTGACGTTTATACTAAGATATTTTGGAAAGGCAGTTTATAGGAATGCTTGTGGGAAAGAAATTGACTTTGATAGATTATCGAGTAGGCGGTGTGTTTCTCTTTGTCAAGTTAAAAGTAAAAGCTTCTTGATTGAACAATTCTTAACCTTCTTGATGATATTACACGTACAGTGGTCGGTCAAGAGATCGCAGTGGGCCACTTGCCTACTAAGAAGGAATACCTGTTCGTAAGATACTCTTATTTCTCTCACTCACCGAAAGACTGTTAAGATGGACTGCTTTTCTACGTTGATATTTCGCGGAAACATATCACGTGCGTGCCCACCCATCCGTACTACATATCGTGACCACGATGTCTCAGCTCTTATATATTTACTTACAAGGCAGCTCCTTGTTTAAATGTTGTGTAAAAAGTTGTTAAATCACAAAACTTGTCGTCGATTTCGAGCGCAGCGATATCTTCCTGTTATAACCAAGTGGTATATATACGCGGGATAAATGATGGTAGTGTCAGAATTTGCGCAAACACAGCGGCACTCAGTCGTCACCCCCTTCCCTGGCCCGACGCTACCTGCAGCGGGATGTGATCCTCTGAACTTGACATATTAGTATGATTTCATCAAGATTCCTCGAAGAAGGTCGGCATTGGGCCGGCGTGACTTCCCGCCGCGCTACTTCTAAGTTTATTTGTGTCAATAGCACTTGGCACGTTTCAATATAAATAACTTTTTGAATAATAAAACGCAGCTATTATTTCTCTACGCAAGTTTATCAGAAGTGGACGGATGCTGGAGGCTCCCCATGTGCTCTGTAGAAATCTATCGCGAGGCCTGTACACAGTGGAAAAAATATTGAAATAACATCCTTTGTCGCCTGGCATTTTTAAATTTGGACCGATAATTGTTGTTTACATATTCATAAAAACTATTTTTATAAATCAGAAGAAAAATTGAGATTTAAATGGACTATTGTCGTGTAGTCTCTGGTGCACGTTAGGCAATTGGACAAGTTAAGTAATATCAATGGCGCAGCTGTTCTTAAGAACATGGTGGTGCGTGCTGCCGGGATGCGAGGGCACTGTAGCCAAGACGGGACCACATTCAAGTCGCTCTTTTTGTTTACGAATGTCCATCATCGTAAAATATGAAATGTAATAAAAACCTTAAACTTAGGAAAATCCCCCGACGACAGCTCAATAAAGTAATAAACCCTAATAAAGCTCGTAAGTGCGAAATATATATACTGATAAAAAAGTTCTAATCTATCTTAATGAAAATATAAGAGCATATTTTTAATTTTTTGGAACATAACGTTTTGTGCCAACGTACATTGTGGGAACGTAACACGAACGTAACGGAATAAACGTACGGGGGCTTCGTATACAAATATTGTAGTGAGGCAGTATACAGGTAGACAAGTAGACATCTCCCACCACACGGACGAGACCCGTTGCCAGCGTGCATGTAGGCAGGAGTTTCAGGTCATGTCGACTCGGCTGGACATCAGTCTCTATAGCCGGTTCCATTTGCGAAATAGCCTCATGGCTGAGGGAAGCATCTGCGGAAGTGATCGTATGGTGGACCATATAGCAGAGTCATGTTGAGGGATAAGAGGATTGTTCGCAACGCTTTTGGTGCTAGCATTCTTTTAAATAATAAGTGTTCATTTTTTTATTTTATGGTCGTGTTTCTGTGACGGTATGTTTATGTATCTAGTGTTCCTCTTCCTGACCTACAGCCTGGCTCCATCAGAGCCTTGAACTACCAAGGAAGACGCACGGCATGTTTACCTCCGCACTACTCAACCGATAGGCCGTCCGACGCATCAGGCAGCCTCGATTATACAGGAAGATGGCCATGGGGCCGTAAGGACTAGGGCACCGTCTGCGTCATGCTCATATAAGTATAATCACGAGGATCGACGACGAGCACAATTTAAAAAGCGGGGTCTGTACCTATATATGAACCTCGCGCAACAATGTAGTGCGCGGTGGACTTAACGATGTTAAATTCCCCGAGTAAACGTCCATGAATAAACATGAAAATACATAACTGGAGGAGACTAGGCCAATAAATGCTAACCAACAAGGAAATCTATGAATTTAGACGAGGAATTTATCGATCTAAGATCGGTGGTGACTTTTATATTGCTATAACTAACAAGTAGTCATTCAAATCTCAAAAGTGCATTAAAGTCAATAACGCTTTGCAGTTCCATTGGCAAATGCTGGAATCGACAGCGTCGTGGGTATTCGGGTATTCTTCAAAATGTCAGAAAGTCATCTAAAATGGAAGTGGTATTTTGCTATCACCATGTCGCCATATTCTGAGGCTGCATACTTGAAATTTGTTTAAAAATGTAAAGAAAAGTGTGAGGTATTAAAAGTAAAATATAATACTATATATATATATATACCATCCTTCAGGCAAACGTTCAAGGTGCCCATGAGTAGTCCCGGCTCTAGGAAACACAACGTTATGATGCTACTTCACGTCGTCGCCGCCCCATTCATGCCTAAGCTAGGAACGGAGGCCGCAAGTGTCAAGTTTCAGGCAGAAGTGTGCTACGTTGCAGTATAAGGGCGGCAGTCTTTTGTAATCATAACAAAGGCTCGACTCCACTCGGTGTGGAAGCGCCATCTAGTAAAAAATGGTAAAATTTTTTTAATTATATAATAAATGATATTATAACAAACTAACATGAACATATAAAAAACTATGATTTAAAATTGATATAATTATTTTAACATTTTCATCAATTCAAGGAAATATTGATATTTGTGTTTTCGGCTTGCCAACAATATAGTTATTGGATTGAAGCACAGAAATAACAATAATGTTAGTATCGTCATCCACACCCGCATCCCAGCTTGTCCACGGCCCACTGCTGAACACAGGCCTCCGCCATAGATACACCGGACCAACCTACATTCATAAACTTGAATGGTGGTCGCTCCATCTAGTGGAGGGTTGCCCTACTCTGCAACTAATGTAGTATATATCATTAAATCTTCGTTCATCTCGTATTATGTGATATAATATAGACAGGGACATTACATACTAGATTACATAGAACTTAATATAACGCAGCTCTTTTATTTTGTGCAACTGATCTGTACATTGAAAATAAATTTATTTTAATTTGAAAAATGGATAATTGATGTTAGATTTAGAGTGCGTTGTGCAAATTAACTTTTTACAATGTCCTTTTTCCGAAAACGAAGACAGACAGGAGATAGTACTAATGACACCTTTGATGATGGGTCGGAAAAAAAATCGATCCTGATTAAAAAAATCATATTTTTAAAACGTTTTATGAGCATTATTTACGCTCCATCATGTTAGTACAGCTAAATGAAACGACAATTTCATGAAAAATGCATTACTTTACTAAAAAAAACCAGCAATGAAACACAAAATCAAAAACAGCCGATACTCACATTCCGAACGCCAGGGCGCGGCGCGGCGGTGATACCGCGCTTCCCAATGTTTACAACTTTGTAGGTACAAAATTTGCAGGCGCTATAAAAGAATTAGAGGCGGCGTTCACAATAAAAAATCAAGTAATTTTAGCTAGTTGTGACGTACCTACCTGTTTTCAAAGTATGGTGTTGGACGGACTAAACACGGAAAGTCTGTTAATATAAAGTATAAAAGAATACTATTTTAAATTCATTCTGCTAGATTAATTAACTGTCGATCATAATTGCAATTAATTTTAACTATCAGATTATTCCGTACCATTACATTTTTAATTCCTTGTACAAAATCAAAGATAAAGATTAAATAGCTATTATAATTGTGTACGTGAGTATCCAATTAGGTTAATTTAATATTCTAATATCATTTTTGTAGTAACGAGCTTCGAGTTACGTCAGATTACAATTGAATGTATAGTTGTATTAATTAATTAGAGTTATAGCGTCTAAATTCCATAAAAAGACTAGTTAGTAGAGATAGCTAAGCTTTATTTTATATAAAAGTTGGAAATGTCTAACGCTTTATTAATCTGTAGAAATGATCAAAGTGCCGTTAACGGCGCCCGCGGCCCACTAAAATCAATTTTACAATTTAACAATTTTACATATAAGTATTTCGCCAAACTACAATGTTTATTTATTTATTTATTTATTTATTTACCCACATTTATTATTTATTTATTTATTTGGCTCACTGAAAAGGAGCGGTTTGTTATTTTGATCGATTATTATTCTTAGTATTTTTAGTTTTGGAGACAGTTTCGCCCGTGCGTTCGTTGATCCGAGCATCAGCTGATTTTGTTTTGTGTTTCATTGCTGGTTTTTTTTTAGTAAAGTAATGCATTTTTTTTAAACTATCGTTTCATTTAGCTGGACACGATGGAACGTAAATAATGCTAATAAAACGTTATAAAAATATGATTTTTTAATCAGGATGGAGTTTTTTCCGTCCCATCATCAAAGGTGTCATTAGTACTATCGTCTGTCTTCATTTTCGGAAGCGGTCTCTTAATACACAGTATATATAACTCCTGCGCAGTGACGTTTACATAACGTTCGTTCTCTTACAGAGAGCTGTGGGCGAACAATACATTGAAGAGCCATAATCTCAAGCACAGCGGCAAGCGCTTGTCACCGCAACAACTTAAACGATAACACCGGAATGAGGACAAATAGATATATAAGATACGAAACAAAATTTGGATACATGGAGTTGTAATGGGTCTTTGAACCTATGAAATTGCCGTCTTGTATGTAATAACTTAAGGGTTTTTTTTCAAACTTTTTTATTTCTGTTATTCAAAGTAATCACCCATGTAATCGATGCATCTTCTCCAACGCAGTGGTAGTTTATTGATGCCCTTCTTGTAAAAATCAGCTGGAGGGGAGGCAACAAACACTTCAAAGGCATTTTATACTCCTTCCTCTCGGGAATTGATTTTTTTCCCGCTAAAAAGTTGTCCAAATTTTGGAAAGAGTAATAGTCGGTGGGTGCAAGGTCTGGTGAGTACGGTGAATGAGGGAGAGCTTCCAACCCCAACTCTTGCAGCTTGGAGACTGTCTGTTGTGCAGTATGGTATCGCGCGTTGTCGTGTAGGAGCAGCGGGGACGACCGATTGACCAAAGCTGGTTGCAGATGTGCGAGTTTCTCCATCATTGTAATTAGTTCTTCACAGTACACATCTGCAGTAATGTTCACGCCGTTTGGTAAAAAACTGTGATGAATCACACCGGCACTAGACCACCAAATAGTGACCATCAACTTTATAGAGGTCATTTTTCGTTTAGGGCATTGCTTTGGTGCTGAACCAGGATCTAATCAACTTGATGAGCGCTTTCGATTGTCGAACAGAATCCACTTTTCGTCGCACGTAACAATTCGGTTCAAAATTCTTTCATTTCTGTGCCTGTTGAGCAGCGCAAGGCAGGTCACACGCGTATGTTGCGCTGGCGATCGTTAAGTTCGTGGGGCACCCATCTATCAAGCTTTTTTACCTTGCCAATTTGTCTCAAATGGACCAATATTGTTTTGATGTTAACATCAAAACCTGCTGCTAGCTCGGCTGTAGATTGAGTATCATTAGATTCCACAATCACCTTTAATTCATCATTGTTGACCAAAGTGTCCGGACGACCACGAGGTTCATTTTTCAAATCAAAACTTCCAGAACAGAACCGGGCAAACCAATAACGGGTTGTGTGTTCGTTTGTAAAGTTCTCTCCGTAATCGTTGTTGATGTTACGTGCCGTTTATGCCGCGTTGATGCCACGACGGAACTCATATTCCATAATTACACGAATTTTTAAAGTATCCTTTTTGACGAAAATGTTTAGACGTAATGAAAATACAAAGCTAATTAATAAACAAAAGACTTACTTTGTATAAAGAATGTCATGTTTTTAAAATAAAATTAATTTGAATTTAGAATTCACCGCCAATCAAAACTTTTTTTTGGATTGAAATGGCCAATACTGAAGAACTGCTATTTCATAGTAAAACCTAATATTTGCACTGATATTGAAAACAGAACCTACAATTTAGAAGCCTGGTTCTTTAGCCACGAGGCAACATAGCATTGATTCCTAAGTATATAACACTAACAAAGCTAATAAGATATAATGATATACTATGATATACTACATTTAATATTAATACACAATTATGGATGTATGTACTTCGGTTTGTTTTTACGATAAAACTTTTAAGAGCTAGCAACACTGGTCTTACGTGACATGACAGCAATGACAATAAACATCGGTGCAGTTCCGTCGGCTTCGCTGATAATATTTTGTAAAACAAGTTGTGTTATTATTAAAATGCGCTGTGATATAACTGATAGTAAACGATCAAGTTAGTTGGAATGGGAAGTTTAAATATTGCAGAGTGGTCTCCGGACCAGGTGGCGGAGTGGTTGTCCGGTTTGTAAAGGGAATTGTGTTTTGATTCAGTTGTTTTTGCATGGTGAGTCACAGTATATGTGTGCAGGGTTGGGGCCAACGGTGTCGATCTACGTGCCGTCGCTTCGGCAACGCGGCCTGAACGGCTCCAAATTACTCACTCTCCGATGCGACGATCTCGAGTATCTTGGAATCAACATCATTGGTCATCAGGAACTTCTACTGGAGGCAGTCGAACACTTACGAAACTTTGTACGTAACAGTTGATCCAGTTGAATTAACACAATACTTCACATAACATCATAGTTTAAAATAATCAAAGTAAAACTTGAGTGGATATTCATTTCATACTGACATTAAAAGAAGTGTTAGTAAATAAATCATGAACATTTTCGGCACTAAAATATTTAGCATTTGTCTCCGCATTTATTCCGTTAGTCTGATTACACTGAATGTATCAATATGTTGTTGGGTAACCATTATCATGGTTTCAACTCAATCGGAAGCATTAAGGAATTTGTGGCCTGCCTATCTTCTCGTCAAATATACCTCAATGCTTAACAACAAAATCTTTAATCAGTGTGTGTTGGTAGTGATGAACTGCAAATCTGAGATGTGGTGCTTCACTACTGGCTGCTTGAGGAACCTTAAAGTCAGTGAGCTATGCAGAGGGCCCTTCTTTGTGTTTCTCTGCATGATCAAGTAAAATGCCATATAGCACAACCAAAATGACCCCTCACTCAATAATAGATGGAGTGATAACCTATGCAAGACTGCCTGTAGTGGATTGATGTAGGTGGTTGAGGATGTTACTCTGTGGCAGTCTGTGGGGGAGGACTATGTCCAGCAGTGCACTGGTGAAGGGCTCGATGATCATGAATTTCATTACAACAGCGGTATTTCATTGTAAACTTTTTAATCAAATGAAACATGTTAGAGGCACTGTATGCAACAACTAAAAAGTAACTTTAATGGTTCATTTCAACCATGGAAGGATCAAACTTACTGAGTGTTTTTGTAAAGTAGTGGTTGAGCACTGCCTCGTCAGGTGAGTGTGTGAAGGCGGAGATCTAATTGTAGGCTTCATATGGTATAGATGTTGGTAACATTATTGAACACTTGTTGGCATTGTGGGGGTGAGTTATTATTATAACTATATTTTAAGGCTGACCAATCCCCTTCCTAGACAGTCCCCCTCTGCTTCTTAAAAACAGTCTCCGCACATTCAGGGTTAATTGTCAATATGTTTGTCGATATCTACACATGTCATTGAAATCTTAGTCTTGGGGGTGTCTAGATTCAGTTGTGTCAGCATTGTTAGACTATGTGGCTCATCAAAGCTTCATCAAATTCTAGGCATGGATCTAAGATCCATAAGTCTGATTTAGGTGGGTGTTATAAACTGCAGGCAGGAGTCACTTATAATCATTTTTCACTCAGTTATTTCTGTTATCTTATTTATGTTAAACACAAAACAATATTGCCTGCTAGTAAAAACATTAAAATCACACGATTACACTTTAATTTTGTTAATATATAATCCTGTTTATCTAAGAACTGATAAACAATGTAACCAAAGAAAGAAAAGAAAGATTTGTCGGCAGCCTCATATTGCCCATTGCAGAGTAACTAGATGTTAAATAACTAGAGACTAGATGGCAACTTATGCAAGTTGGCAATAAATCAATGGATTCAGATGGCTCGGGATGCTACGGCACTCTGTGTGGGTGGTCTATGTTCAGTGAACTAGTGATTGGCAGAAATGATAATGATGATCTTTTGTAGCTTATAAATGCTAAACTAATCTCTTATACATGTGGTCGCTTATGGTATGAACAACTTACTATCAGTTAAATTGGCTGACCTATTCCTTTCCCTAGGTTTTTATTTTACATAGGTATTCTTCATCTTAATAATATTTATTTATGTTATAAGAAGTGACACGTCCAACAATATCATTAAAAAGATTTAAGCCAATTTTAGCCATTTTTATAGGTTGCTCATATTTTCAAGTTGAGTATTATAAGCTTTTTTGAATAAAAATTAATAACTATACAAAACAAAATGATTCCACGCTTGTATAGCATCATATAAGTATAAAGAGCAGAAACACAATTGAAGTAAAATAACAAAATTGCACAACGGCTGATGCTCATTCAAGTAACTAAGTATAGCAGAACATGTCAACAATAATAAATGTATTTGGAGCAAATAACATAACATGGAATAGAAATTAGTATGAAAATAAGCAAAATTACAATACATTTATTGTCATATAGGTATATATATATATATTGAACAGTGTGTTGCAGTCTCTTAATGTTGCTTTTAAGTGTTTTAAACTTATCTGTAAATATATCAACTATTTTGTTCGCCTGTTAACTAAGAAAGGAGATGGAAATAAGTTTAAGAGGTGTGCATTTGGAGCCAACCCCCCCCCCGAAATAAACCTATTTGGGGTTGATTGTTGTAATGATGTAGTGGGTTTGAATTGCAGCAGTACGAGGTGTCGCGCGAGTGCGTGCAGCAGCTGGCGCTGCGCGTGTCGGCCGCGGCGACGTCACTTGCTCGCGCGCTGCGCCACCACGCGGACGCGCGCCTCGAGACTCACTCGCTGGCGGACGTCGCGCGCACCGTGCACGCTGTGAAGCCTCTCGTGTGCTGGCTCGACAGGTTCTTTCTTCGTTGTTTTATCTGATGGTCAATTTTCACCGCCGTCCATGGAAATCGCAACACCGGAGGAGCCGCAGATGCGATGCCGGCCTTTAAAAAAGGTCTCTCTCTTCTTGTAGGTCATAGGTGGGTGTAGGTGTAAGGTATAGGCAACATAGGCAAAATCTGGGGGAGCTACAAAGCTTGCTACATTCAGATTCCAAGAAGATGTATAGATCCCCATTGTAGGAATGGTGGCGTATGGTTTCATCAGGGCTGCGTGTTGGAAACTTTATGGATGTGTTGTCTATTAGCATCAAGTTAGCTGTTCGTTTGCAGTCCCTAATATTATAATATATCGCTAACAGTAAAATATATTAAGCAACTTGTGGTTTTGAAATTTAGTTCGCCCATCTTCATATGTTATCAGTGTTCTCTTTAGATTCACTCGGAATCATGCTTGCAATGGTTTTTATATATTTTGTAAATATATTCAATATTACACTGCAGCACTCAAGTGTACTATGTAGTGCCTATAACAATATTACACTGCAGCACTCAAGTGTACTATGTAGTGCCTATAACAATATTACACTGCAGCACTCAAGTGTACTATGTAGTGCCTATAACAATATTACACTGCAGCACTCAAGTGTACTATGTACTGCCTATAACAATATTGTGCCGAAGGGTATAACATTTTATTTTGTATTCATTTCTACGGTTACACAACCTATTTGACCTATTTTTATTGCACGACGATATCTTATTTTCATAATGTTTTTTCAATGAGACAAGATGTGTAATTCAACGCGACGGGGGATTCAGGGATTTATTTTACGTAATATTAACAGAATATGAATTAAATCAAATCATCTGCATATAATAAATAGAAAACCTAACCAGTAAACAAATCGCTTATGAAATTGTCAAAATAAGAAAAATTGTCGTCGTTTTGTAATACGTCTACGTTAAATTTTCAAAGCAAACAAGACAATATTCCTCAGGGAATTATTATGTACTATTTTAGGGGTTTCGTTAATTCTCCAGCGCTGCTCCTTGAAATAAATTTTAGATTATTTCGAAAAACCGATTTACCACCAACCACCAAATTATTGTATTGTTGCCGTTTTGTAATACTCATACGTGTTGTGTAAATACTTCATTACACACAGGTCAAGCTAACAGAGTGTTATTAAGAAGCGTCACATACCGTGCTTTTATTAATATGACTTGATTTTATTTTAGTAATTTCATAGTACGCGTATAATATAAAAACAAATAGGAGTAGGCGTCGTACAAGTGTTAGTACATAACGTGCAGTGTGGCTAAACGTGACTGTTGGCAAGGTGGGCGTGTACGGGCGCGGCGCTGGGCGAGCGCAAGGCAGCGCTGCTGAAGCTGGCGCTGGAGGCGGCCACGTGCGCGCAGCGGGACCGCTTCGCCGAGCAGCCGGCCCGCGCCGTCGCCGCCGCCGCCAATGCCGCGGCGCAAGTCGCCGACTACATCATACAGGTAGCTTGCGGGTTCCGTCTGTAGTCTGTAGTGTCATTCTGATCTATTGTAATGTTTCGTATGTTGTTTTATTCCATTCCCTTTGATTTATTCTTCGGTGTATCAGGACGTGTCGGACCCGATGATCCTGCAGCCTGCGTCGCTGGACACGGTCACCCTGCGGCAGGGCACGCGCGCGCTCGGCTTCGAGGTGCTGCCGTCGTTTTGTGGGCACCACCAACTCGCCAACATCCGCTTCGGCTCGCCCGCGCACGCGTCCGGCGCCGTGCACGACGGCGACGAGATCCTGCAAGTACGTCCTGCGGATGCATCACCAGCACATTTTTATTTTATTACAGATTAAGTTTAAACGGGACATCCTGGTGTATTTACATAAGTAGAACCTGTGGCATTTAAATCTTTTCTGCTGTCCGGCGGCGAGCTGGTCAATTAAGCCAAAGCGCAAATAACTTATATTCCTCACCTACCGATACAAATATAGCCAGGATCGTACGTACGTAACGTACGGTACCGACGGCTCGGGTACCAGCAACGAACCATTTCATCTCGGTCCTCAGGCCTGAGTTAGTGTCCTAAAAATAACGTTCATATAAACAATTGATTGCAATGGTTAAAGCTAAAGTACTTTGTATTTAATAATTGCAGGTGGGGGGCCGCTGTGTGATCGCGTGGGGCGGCGAGGCGGTGGAGCGGCTGTGCGCGGCGACGGCGGCCGCGGCGGCTGGCGGCGAGCTGCCGCTGCGGCTGCGGCGGCGCGGCGGCGCTCGGCCCGCGCGCACGCCGCCGCTGCACGCGCCGCGCCGCGCGCGCCGCCGCCTGCCGCCCGCCGCCGAGCTGTGCCTGCACCGGTACGGGTGCGTACACCTCCCCACAGCCACACGGTTGTTTCTCCCAGCATGTGCTGTGTGCGCAGATAAAGAAAAGGAAGATAATCTTAAAATAGAAATCATTTAGACTAAAGGACTCGCTGCCGAACGTCGCGCATTTGGTCTCGTAAATATCTATTGGCGTTATTTGTAATGCTTCGCATGTACTGTATAAACATTGTTATTGTAATATACAGTTAACTGAACTCCAGGTACGAGCTGAACGTGCCCCGCGTCACGACCACCGACGTGAGCGAGGACAAGCAGCGCAGCGCGGAGGCGGAGGCGGCGGCGGGCGCGGGCGCGGAGGCGGCGGCGGGCGCGGCCGCGGACCCGGGCGCCTCCTCCTCCGACGAGAGCGAGCCGTTGTCGCCGCCCGCCTCGCCCACACACCTGCACCTGGACAGCGCCAGGCACGTGCACCACTTGCAGTACCAACGAACCTTTTTCTTTCGGGCGGATGGCCGCTGTCAGCCCGAGGGCTTTTACAGTTTCGCCGGGTTGAGAGGTGACCGAGCGCTTATGGCACTAAGAGATCTCGAGATCAGTGGGTAACCAGCACAAGGGCTCCCGAGAGGGAGCCTGGCTTGGACGGTCACCCTGTTCCGCGAGAGCGTCTGACTCGAGGGTGCCCGAGAGCTATGGTCGGCAGCTCAAGATCTATGTGTAGATTTTCGTTACGCAAGAACCACGGTGCACCGGTGGCCTTGCGCATGAAACGATTTTGTATTACCTGAAGTCGGTGAATGTGACGCGAGGAGGCATGCGCAAAGACGGGGCTTGCGTATGTCATTATGGGTCGGATGCACGCTTTGTAAAGTGTAATTTTATTACGCAGGGACATTTTGCTATTTTTATTAAGTAACGGGTGCAAACGACCTAGGACGAACGCTGCTCGATTCCGTACGCGGTTGACATGCGGACCGAAGGTGAGTCTTTCATCTAATGTGACGCCTAAGTATTTGACCTTATATTTTATTTTTATAGTAGGTAAAAGTTCAGCGGGAATTTCCCGCGGGAGGTTTTTAATCACCACTCTGAGTTGGCATTCCTATGCAAGGGCGTAGGTGTGGAAGAACACACCTTTGTCCTGAGAAAAGCGGGTAACGGCTCTATGATCCGCAGTAGTTTCCAGCTGTAGTTTAATGCCTACAGCGGTGGGGACGGCGTGGTCCTTGTACCGATTGGACAGGGCTGCGACAGTAGACCACTTGTCCTGCGCCTGTGTGAAGACTGGCGGCGGGCGTTTTGATGGCTATGAAACAGCCCAAGATTGCAGGGGCAGGGGTCTCTTAGTTATCTCCACAAGGCACTAGTGTAACCACACACACAGATGGCTTTACAATACGCTTTCTTGGAAACTAAATTCCGATAACAATAGCACCAGGAATAAAAATTGCTCAGTGAATTGTTCTCGCAACAATAGGTGCGCAGGTGGGTCGCTCGAGGGCAGGCAGCCCGGGACGACCGTTCTCGGCAACTGCTGACCATTGAATGTACTTGCTCAACACGCGCTCAGCGGGACAGACCATTCTTAAACTCTGCTCTGGCCTCTTTCACACCCCACACGCATTATATTTTTGCAATGTTATTTTGTTGCCATATGCAGGATGTACCCGATGCGGCCGCGCGGCGGAGCGCGGCGCCGGCACAGCGTAAGCGGCGGCAGCCCGCCCGCGCGCCGCCACCACCTGGAGCTGGATCAGGTGCCACCACTTTTTGTCATTTTGACGTGATATAATCAGCGCTGTCGTGCTTAAAGAGCTGGAGCTAAGGAGAAGTGTTGGTATTGCAGTTCTGGCAGGAGCTGCAGCAGCGACGCTGCGTGCGCGGCCACAGCCCGCCGCAGGACCCGCTCTACCGCCGCGACAAGGTATAACAACATTGTATAATCTAGTAATCGGTCTGTCTCTAGGATTGGAAACCGTTATCCATGTGCCGCCGGTGTTGGTAGGCAACCCGTCCAGGTGACTGTAAGAAAGCAGTGGGTTTCATAGACGCACGTCTTTCCCCGAAGAGTCAGGATGCAGTGCGTGCACTCCTCTGAGAACTAAGACGGAATGTTTCTTCACCAGGAGGCCTCAAGGTTAATCTCACGGCCAAAACAAAACTCCAATTCCTAAAGAGAAAATACGCCTTTTAAGGATGAAAATAAGGAATAAAAACTAGAATGATTCGATGTAACGCCGCGCAAGGATGGCGGGTTGATGACTCAGTCCAAGGTCTTGGTCGCAGCCTCCTTGTGGTCCGTATTTTAAGTTTGTCATATTTGCGATAGTTATTATGTTTGGGTTCATAATATTAATAAATACGCAATAAAACAGATGTTGTTTTTACGTTGTCACTCCACGGCAGTAAAATGTATTTGCATTCAGTGATTCATTACTTTTTTTCTTTCTTTTATGTCTTGATAGAGGTTCGCGTATAGATCAGAATCCTATAACAAATAAACCGAGTATATTTATTATATATATTAATACATAACATTATGCGCCCGTCATACTTTTGACTCTCAACCCAAATATAGACACGAGTTGAATGCCTCTTGTTGCTTTCAATTCGTGTTTAATTTAAAGTTTAAATAAATAAATAATTTAAAACAAATATGCGACCTTGTCCACTGTGCCGGAGAGAATGTACGCTATGTTGTGACTCGCAGGTAAGGTAAGGTTGGGTAAGTTTCGGGTTACGGGGCTATCATTTAATTCGTAATTCTTCAAATATTCCAAACCGAGACGTCCAGGTTTCAGACCTCGTCCAGGGTCCAGGTCCATGGTTTGTATGCTTTTTGTGTTGTGTTCGAAGTTTTAATGCAGCAGTGGTATTGCTTCTACAGGCAGTGTCGTACAGCACGGGGCTGCAGCTGTCGCCGCGGCCGCGCACCTGCCTGGGTGTGCCTCCGCACGCGCAGCACTCACCGCTGCCGCCCCCCAACCCCTCCTCGCCGTCTTCTCACCGCGGCAAACTTGACAAGAGCCACTCGACTCCCGCTTACGACTTCGACGGCTCTCCTCCAGATCCTCCATTCGCCCCTCTCACAACCCAAACTATTCCTGAATCCCCGACAACCCCTACAGATAGCCCCTCCATCCCGAATTCCGAGAAAGCGGGTCAGATTCTAGACTTTAAGAAGTCTAGTTGCCAAATTGGCGAGGCCATACTACAGCAAAGGAGTAGACGAGTAGGCAACGATGAGAAGGAAGATTTTCACGACGAGGATCAAAGAGAGACGGTGGAAGCTTTCAACCCGGTTGTTGTGGAGGGGAGGAACGATGGGCTGTTGGAGCTGATGGTCGGTGAGGACGAGAGTCCAATAGACGATGATGACGTGGACACCGGCACTGCCACCGAGCCACGGATAATTGCGCTCAGGTATATATTGGGAGCCTATTCCCGACCGGCCCCTCATCTTGACATTAATTTGGTGATTATTTAACCGTGGCACCGCACGGCGGCGCGCTGGACGCCGGGCGCACTTTTCCACCTCAGCGAATAGCGTAACGCTGCTGTGTTTCCTGTGCTGAGTGAGGGTGGCGCGGGCTGCAGCGATGGATCACCATCAGGTCAAGTGTGTGCTCTTTGTCACCGGTAACTATAAAAAGAGTTTATGTATTAATCAGTAAAATAAAAAAATGTCATCGCTCGTCTTAGGATCATTCTAAATAGTTAACATAGCACGTGGCTCTAAAAGCAGATCCCAACGTGCACACAAATGTTATGTTGGTGTTACATCCGTATATATTGATTGCAATCATTTGAATATACTATACGTGTGATAAACTTGTCACACCTCACAGACAACCGAAACCCCGAGCAGCAGAACGCTGCAGCCCACCGGAGCCGCCGCCCCGGCCCGTGCCGGCGGAGCGTCGCTCGGTGACGGCACACGCGTCGCCGCAGAGTGGCCAGCAGCGGCAGCGCTCGCTGCTGGCTGGCGGGCGGCCGCGGGAGGCGCGCCACGCGTCGCCGCCCCCGGACCTGCCCGCGCCTCGCAGTACGTCCAGTGAGTAATTCGCGCGAGTGTGAACCCCTTCCGGCCTCGGTCGAGATACACCGTGCTATGTGTAATCCATCGCTTGTGCAGGTGTGTGTATGGTTTCCGTGTCGTCGCCGGTGCTGCTGGAAATGCCCGCAGGACTCGGAGCTGCCGCCCTGGCGAGCCCCGCCACGCCCGCGCCCCGCGTCACACGCGATTCCCAGGTTATTTCAACTTTTCTTACTCCTTACTGCGCTGGCTTAGAGACCCAAAGTGAATCTTGTTCTGCGACACCAAAGAGCGCCACTCCCTCAGATTGTTTATCCGAAGAGTGAGCAGGTGGATCCTTATTTCATTACCCCCGCGGTTCCGTGGACTCCCATTACCTTTCCCTATTTGTCGGCCAACTTATGATTTCTTCAATTTATATATTAATAATTTAATATGCAATTTTTCTTATCGAACTCATGGATTACGTTCGCTTTACCTTATATTTCTTTACGACGACGAGATGGAAACGTAAGATGGATGCTAACTTCCATCTCCGTCTTTAGTTCAAGAATCTAAGGGGTTTAAGGTCCTTTCTATTAAGACGTATCCTCTCCGACTCCTCTCGGTTCGATCAGTCTGTTTTAGTAAACTCCGGTTTTGGTCATATAAGTTTGGACACTAGAATTTTATGTAATAGAAGATCTTAGAAAGCTTTGGATACGGAGAGCTTTGTTATCTTCTCCTGCGCTTGTGTCCCGTTATTGTAGATGGTATTTGAATGAGCACTCACCCAACGACTCGTGCAGCTTTACAAGTGCTGTGTTTTGAAATAATGAACGAGGCACCGGCTACCTATACAAGTTATATTCATCCCTTTTATGTTCGCAGGGCTCCCTCGTGCGTCACATCACGAAGCACGACATCAGACTGGTGTCGTGCGAGCGACGCGCGTTACCCCCGATCAACGGCGAGGCGGAGCCCCCGCAGTCGCCGCCACCCCCGCACGTGCCCCACTACACCCCGCAAGTGCCCAGCACCCCGCAGCCTTCCGCCAGCAGGGGACTCTTCCCCTCCTCCAAAACGCGCAGTTTGAAAAAGAAGAACTCTATATTGGCCAGTAAGTGTTGCCTTGCGATCGGCGAGCTCACGCTTGTTGAAGAACGGGATACACAGTAGAGCGCAGATAGCTTCATTGTTCTCGTTCCACGAGTGCATTTTGTTTGTGTGTGTGAGCTGTCCGTCGTTGCGCAGAGCGGCGCGACATCGCGGCGCGCACGGTGGCGGCGCGCGGCGGCGCGGGCGGCGGCGCGGCCGGCGGCGGCGTGTGGCAGCGCGTGCGGGCGCGCGCGGCGCAGCAGCCGCGCTGGGCGCGCCGGCACCTGCTGCTCGCGCACAACCTGCTCTATGCATACCGCTCGCCTGATGTATGTGCCTGATAATTTTCTACTATCTTACAAATACTATTTCTTGTTCTACGTCCACATTGAGCTTGCAAATTGTAAGCTTTTTAAAAACAATGCATGAGAATTATTACTTTTGGGAAGAATATATAAGTGCTGTGTAGTACAGGTAATATCAATAATTATTTTATAATAAACTAATAAATCGTGCCGCCCTAATTTTATTCCGTGAATACTTTCTAAATTTCTGAAAGACTGTACCGAGTATGCCCGCCTCGGCCTCGGCATCACACAGGCGGTGTACAGTGGTGCACTAAAGAAATGTAACACTTCTGGTGAATTCATAACAGTTGTATTCCGTCAAACAATAAAGAACCGTAAATGTTCCTTCCACGTTCCTTCTTAATGAGAACAAAAGAGACAACATCTTTTGTTTATAATATAAGCACGTAAGTAATGAAATAAAAATACAATAAAAAATACTTGAAGCTAGGATAGGTTTTTCCTTCTGGAGAGAGAAGAAATAGTGCCGATGGTTTCCCGACTCCTGAGCACGCAACGTACGAACAACACGGCAATCAACATTTATTCCACACACTTGTAACGATTGGCCTTGGGATTTATTAATTATCATTGTGAATCCAAGGCGCACTGGTAACGACACGTGGACACGTTAAAATTCAAAAGGAAAGTCAGTTGGCATTAGTGGTCTTCTTGGAATGAGCACGTCCTCGCCTTTGAACTTTCCTATGATTATAGTAGCTTCTATCAAATTTTTCATAATTTTTTTAATAACGAATCCTGTTCCGTTGCCCAATTTTGGCTGATTCAAATTGCGTAACATAATTATCACAGAGCCAACTTGGAGCGGTAAACGATGTGGCGGTAATCCTGGCAACTCCAATGAATTTAAGAAATCAATTGGATAAAAGACTACTTCATTTGGATCGATATTGGAATCGATTGACTAAAATGAATGCATTTGTCCATCAATTTGAGTCTGATTTTTTGTATTTAAATCATCTACATCCTTATTTTTATATTTAAATCATTTAAATCCTTATTTTTATATTTAAATCATCTACATTCTTATTTTTATATTTAAATCATCTAAATCCTTATTGGTATATTTAAATCATCTACATCCTTATTTTTTGCTGCTAAAATGTCTCGTTCGCTTACCCAAGCATGATTTTTATAATTAACATCAATATTTGGGAGTACTTTCGATATTAATTCTTCCTTTGACTGTGTGAAGCGACAATCATTTGATGGTAACAAACTCAGGCTAGTAGAAGTGTCAACAGGAATGTTCCCACTGCCAATGTCTAATAATGCACTTGAAAACAATTCGGCATGTGTCCTTTTGTGTAATGCCACTTGCATATTCGTAGTTACCTTGACATATTTCACGTATCTCGATAAATTCGATGCCTTCAAGCAACCATTTATTTCATCAGCGGTTGTTGATCTGGGTTTGATGAAAATCTCCGGCTAGTAAAATCATCGCGCCTCCGAACAGGTTCTGATTGGTACGCAAATCTTGTAATGTTCGATCGAGTGCCTCTAATGCTCGTTGGTGCGCCATCGTACACTCGGCCCAAATTATTAATTTACAGTTTTATAGCACTTTTGCCATTGCTGATGTTTTAGTTATATTGCACGTCGGTTCATCTATTGTTTGCAAATTTATTGGCAGTTTGAGCGCAGAATGAGCGGTTCGTCCACCTTCTGACAATGTAGCAGCGATCCCAGGTGATGCGACTGCCAGTGCTATTTCACTTTGTGCCCATATTGTATCTAATATTAATGAAATCAAAAATGTTTCACCAGTTCCGGCGGGTGCATCGAGGGAAAAAATGCTCCATTGGCGACATTAACTGCTTCCATTATCGTATCGTAAGCTGTTTTTTTGCTGCAAATTTAAAATAAATTTGTATTCGCCATCAACTGATGGCAACAATGCTCCTGCGTGCTGGAGGATTTGTCCTTGAATCTGTAATATTGAATTTAACAAAATAATAAAAAAAATCCTCATTCATAAAGTGCATAAAGTGTGTCACAGAATAAAAAAATACCTTAAAAGTTGAATTAAAACCGCGCTCTTCAATAATGTTTGCACCAAATGATGTTATTTGAAACACACTGTTGTAATTTTGAAATGCTTTGATAGAGGTTCTTGCCCTGAAAGTAACGGATTCACTGGTTCAGGTAGAGCCGTCAGTTGTGGTAATGTGACCTTTCCATTCACACAACAATCTTGTCGGTTGAAGCCGAAACCTCAAACCTTTGCGATATGTCAAATAGTGCTCATTGTTCCAAATTCAACAGATTTATCGCCGCCATCATCAATTGTTGTATCATTTCTATACACCAAACGTTCATAGCTAATTGTTATGTTTGATCGCATGTTTTGTTGCCTCTCGTCGAAGTCGATACTATGGATTCGTCCGCAGCCGTGGTAGATCTCACTTGAGAAATTCCCATTCTTTTTGCTTCCAAACGCTGCCTACGTTTTTCTTCCGTCTCATTGTCTCGAAGATTGTGCACTCGACTTGCATTACGCGTACGTCGACCAATATTTTGACGCCTTACTGGAGGCATTTTTTTATCAATATAAAAACCACAATTAATAACACGACGATAAACCTCTTAATACAAACACCATTTGAAAAACCGTTTTTCTGTTGCGAAAGAAGCAGTAATTGCATATGATTGACATTTATGATATGACGTATGGTCTGCTCGAAGTTGTCATTCGTTGGCTGAACAACTGAACGTCATTGTCTCATTTACTCACTTTTCTTTAATGAGGTTTCACAAAATCGTAAGAATAAATAAATAAATAATTTTAATAAAAAAACTTTTATTTTATATACAAACCTTATTTTAAAAATAACAAACCCAAAAAAGTAAGAATCATCCAATTTGAACTTTTTTGTGAATTTATGCGCGTAACGAACATACATTTCGACGATTCATTTTTATTTATATAGATTTAGTACTGAAGCATTTGAAATACATTGCAACCAATCGATAGTACAGTAATTTTTGTGTAATTGACCGTAATCATATATATTACAAGGTTACTTAGCATCTTGCAGGAGGGTACGTATACCGGTATCCCGGTACATAACATTGGGACAAGTGGCTATATTGCAGTGCAGCCGCGCGGACTGCATGATCTACCTGGAGGGCTTCACGGCGTGCGCGGCCGGCGAGGTCAGGTCGCGCGCGCACGCCTTCAAGGTGTACCACACGGGCACCGCCTTCTACTTCGCGTGCGACTCGCGCGACGCCATGCTGCTCTGGATACAGCTCATCCACCGCGCCACCCTGCTGCCGTCGCTCCGAGCCAACGTGAGCACCTTCGCCCTGACTTCGCACTAACGTACCGTTCTAGCAGAACTTACAACTTGGCTTGCTCATAGCTTGCGCTTAGGCATAGTACGTTAGTACAGCTTGCAACATACAGACAAGCGTAAGATACCACACCAGGTGGCAGGTACAGTAGGCTGTGCAACACGAGCCCTGAGATTTGTGTATCTCACATAACGCGTGTCCTGTGTCTGTAACACTGCATGTGAAACTTGCTTTCCTTTCGTATATGGTATATATCATTTTTATATCGAAACTAAATCCGGCGCGGCCGATGTCACCCGGCATTAGCCGTAACACTGCTCGATATCGTACCGTACTGAATAAAGCAAAAAACAAAATCCCGAACGTTATGCATTTACTGTATATAATTCGTTTACTGCCTGCAACACTTTTCATGTAAACATTATTAGTATGCCTGTGCTCATTATTAATTATTATTGTTGGTCCCGGAATAAAGAAAATCAACTTTATATGTTCATTAGTTTGGTTCTTTGAAAATGCAAACGTTTTTAGCATAATTCATGCTTTAAAAATTGGTTTACACGTGTAAATCTTTGCGTAGATACGGGTGGGGGGTTCCTTGAAAATATATCATACTAAAATTTGGACTAGATTAGTTTATTCTTCTTCCGCGAAGCGAACTCAAGCCCCGCGCGTATGTACTAACTAATACTGTGTTATACACTTTAGATGGAGTTGTACAAGCAGTTCTCCGAAACGGACTATTCAGAGACGGAATCCGATAACGAAAGTCCCGACAAGCGAAGCGAAGCACGAGAGCGGGATAGGGACAGGGAGAGGGACAGAGACAAGGATAAGTCAAAGTTCGGCTCTCTGAAGAAACTCACGCACCGCATGCACCGGAGCGAGTCACAGGAGAACGTCAGCCACTCCTCAACCAGCCTAGACAGGAAGTACCTGCGGTTTTTCTCCAGGAACAAGAGCAAGGATGAACCCAAGCCGAACAAGGTGACACTTTTTTTCTAATTTAAAATAAGCTAAACACTGACAAAGTGCAAGGAATGAAGGCGGTTTTCTAATTGAAAATAACGTTCTAAGTAATAATATAGTATAATTTCGAACCTAAACGAAGCTGCTGATAGCTAGACACTGACAAAGTGCAAGGAATGAAGGCGGTTTTCTAATTGAAAATAACGTTCTAAGTAATAATATAGTATAATTTCGAACCTAAACGAAGCTGCTGATAGCTAGACACTGACAAAGTGCAAGGAATGAAGGCGGTTTTCTAATTGAAAATAACGTTCTAAGTAATAATATAGCATAATTTCGAACCTAAACGAAGCTGCTGATAGCCAGACACTGACAAAGCGCAAGGAATGAAGGCGGTTTTCTAATTGAAAATAACGTTCTAAGTAATAATATAGTATAATTTCGAACCTAAACGAAGCTGCTGATAGCTAGACACTGACAAAGTGCAAGGAATGAAGGCGGTTTTCGATTTTGGTGCACAAGATGGCCAGTACCAGTTTTATTGAGAGACCGCGCGCACGAGGTCGCGGGCGCGTGAGTCCCCGGGCGGCGGGTCGGCTTGCGAACCTTGCTGTCTCTGTCTTCTTCTAAGCACATGTATGATAAGAAGTTTATTATCATGCATGTGTTTTTACACATATTATTTTCTCATTATTCCGTTATGTCAAGTCGTAGCATTACAAGATGTATGCAATGCACGTTGCAGGGCAGCCCCAGCCGCGCCCCGGCCGCCCCGTCCGCCCCGGCGGAGCCCCCGCGGCGCACCCCCGTCGTGAAGAAGATCCCCAAGCCCATCAACTATATCCACGCGTCCAACCCTAACCTGCTTGACTTCGAGAAAAGTGACTTTGTGACGAAGCCAGCGATACAGGTCATAACACTCACTTATTATTCTTTTTTTTGGGTACGTTGAGGGTTCCGCGCATGCAGCTACTGAAGTATGTCTTGAAGTCAGTCGAGTGGCTGACGAGCGAACTCCGGGATCCGGTCCTTCCTGGTTTCGTTATTAGTAGATATTTATTTTTATCCATACATACACACAATTATAGATTATACGTATTAAAAAACTAATAAGTTTTTTATACGGTCTTTTTCATAAGCTTTTTAATTAAAATCGCACGAGGTTTCTTTTAAAATGAACTGTGAGGGGCAGTTGCGTGCCGAGGACAGAAGTCTGAGACAGACTTCAGATTCATAGACTTCAGGGAAAAGACCACGCCCATGGAATCTTATTAATACAAATTATTATTAAAAGACTTAATACTTACAATAGTCGTGATCTTCAGACTCGTCTTTGTAATTAATTATTAAGTTACTTTTACTATTATTAAGTACTACGCAATACTTGATTTACAAGCCGGCCTGCAGCGAGGCAGTAAACGCACTATAGCGCGGTATATACCGGGTACCGGTCCTGCGCTTGTGTGGTGAGCGTGCGTGGGCCCAGCCACAGCGGTGCTTGTCCGGTGAACTGAGCCCATAGGATCGTATTGAGTATCGATGTTGTGCAATAAATGCAGGTAGCGGTGCGCAAGGTGCAGAAGCCAGACAGCCTGGTGGGGCTGGTGACGCTGGAGCAGTTCATGCTGCAGCGCCAGGCGGAGGAGCGCCAGCAGCGCGCCACGCGCCTCCCCAGGGCGCGCAACGAGGACCACGTGGCTGCCAAGGTATTTAGTATTTAAAACAGCGTTGCTCACATTCAAGTGCGAAAACAACATACAATTGCGCAGCTTGATACAAACAACATACAATTGCGCAGCTAGATACAAACAACATACAATTGCGCAGCTTGATACAAACAACATACAATTGCGCAGCTTGATACAAACAACATACAATTGCGCAGCTTGATACAAACAACATACAATTGCGCAGCTTGATACAAACAACATACAATTGCGCAGCTTGATACAAACAACATACAATTGCGCAGCTAGATACAAACAACATACAATTGCGCAGCTAGATACAAACAACATACAATTGCGCAGCTAGATACAAACAACATACAATTGCGCAGCTTGATACAAACAACATACAATTGCGCAGCTTGATACAAACAACATACAATTGCGCAGCTTGGATACAAACAACATACAATTGCGCGGCAATTACAAACAACATACAATTGCGCAGCTTGATACAAACAAATCTCGTATATATTTACAATGTCTTACCCATTCTATATACTTTGTGTATAGTCCGTAGTGTAGTCATGTGAACTAGTGGTGTATACCGCTCGTTTTATTGTATAAAATCTTTACCCCGAAGATATATGAAGATATTTTCTGCTTTTATCTAGTGATCAGGTGGGAACTGGCAACGCGGCAAATGAGTTTGACCTACATTTATTTTTTAACAGATTGTCACCTCTTCATTTTCTATCAGCTATATCATACTTAATGATGTTTAAACAATCAAATTCGTTCACGATCTTTTCCCTTCAGTCGCTGTTTCATATGACAAAGACACGAAAAAATCTTTAAGTTTTTTTTTATAGTATTAAGAGTAACAAACTCGCACACAGTTCACCTAAAGGCAAGTGATTCCTGCGGCCCATGACATCTACATTCATCCTTGACAAAGAATCAGAATGCAGATGCGTTGTCACCCTTGAGGACTGAGATGGAATTCTTCGTCACCAGTAATAAAGGTCTCCGGATCCCTGCACTCACCAGAAGATATTTGACCCCGGTCGAGCTGTCCCATTCATTCTGCAGCTAAAAACAAACGGCAGTGTAGCTATAATAACAGTTGTACTATATATATTTATACATATATTATATTATATCCACTTACAACTAACTTTATTCCGACTATTCGAGTCCTTTGCAGCACTCATGGTCACATGTCACGTGTGTGACTTCACAGTTAGCATGAACTTTTTTTTATTGTGTTTATATTAACAATCGAGCACACAGTCCACCTGACGGCAGGTGCTTCCTGCGACATCCATAAGGAATCCTAATGCAGACGCGTTGTCACCCTGATGATTGAGATGGAATGCCTCATCCACCAATAACAAAAGTGCGTTATCAGGAGAACCATCAAGCGCTCATTGAATAGTTATTTGTATAATCGAAGGGGAGCCAACTGGCACACGGTTCACCTGGTTCGGTCCGTCCTCGACATGGAATGCTACTGCGACTCGTTGCACCTGTAAACAACATAAAATTGCGCAGCTTGATACAAACAACATACAATTGCGCAGCTTGATACAAACAACATACAATTGCGCAGCTTGATACAAACAACATACAATTGCGCAGCTTGATACAACAACATACAATTGCGCAGCTTGATACAAACAACATACAATTGCGCGGCAATTACAAACAACATACAATTGCGCAGCTTGATACAAACAACATACAATTGCGCAGCTTGATACAAACAACATACAATTGCGCAGCTTGATACAAACAATATACAATTGCGCAGCTTGATACAAACAACATACAATTGCGCAGCTTGATACAAACAACATACAATTGCGCAGCTTGATACAAACAACATACAATTGCGCAGCTTGATACAAACAACATACAATTGCGCAGCTTGATACAAACAACATACAATTGCGCAGCTTGGATACAAACAACATACAATTGCGCAGCTTGATACAAACAACATACAATTGCGCAGCTTGATACAAACAACATACAATTGCGCAGCTTGATACAAACAACATACAATTGCGCAGCTTGGATACAAACAACATACAATTGCGCGGCAATTACAAACAACATACAATTGCGCAGCTTGATACAAACAACATACAATTGCGCAGCTTGATACAAACAACATACAATTGCGCAGCTTGATACAAACAACATACAATTGCGCAGCTTGATACAAACAACATACAATTGCGCAGCTTGATACAAACAACATACAATTGCGCAGCTTGATACAAACAACATACAATTGCGCAGCTTGATACAAACAACATACAATTGCGCAGCTTGATACAAACAACATACAATTGCGCAGCTTGATACAAACAACATACAATTGCGCAGCTTGATACAAACAACATACAATTGCGCAGCTTGATACAAACAACATACAATTGCGCAGCTTGATACAAACAACATACAATTGCGCAGCTTGATACAAACAACATACAATTGCGCAGCTTGATACAAACAACATACAATTGCGCAGCTTGATACAAACAACATACAATTGCGCAGCTTGATACAAACAACATACAATTGCGCAGCTTGATACAAACAAATCTCGTATATATTTACAATGTCTTACCCATTCTATATACTTTGTGTATAGTCCGTAGTGTAGTCATGTGAACTAGTGGTGTATACCGCTCGTTTTATTGTATAAAATCTTTACCCCGAAGATATATGAAGATATTTTCTGCTTTTATCTAGTGATCAGGTGGGAACTGGCAACGCGGCAAATGAGTTTGACCTACATTTATTTTTTAACAGATTGTCACCTCTTCATTTTCTATCAGCTATATCATACTTAATGATGTTTAAACAATCAAATTCGTTCACGATCTTTTCCCTTCAGTCGCTGTTTCATATGACAAAGACACGAAAAATCTTTAAGTTTTTTTATAGCATTAAGAGTAACAAACTCGCACACAGTCCACCTGACGGCAAGTGATTCCTGCCGCTCATGACATCAACATTCATCCTTTATAAGTAATCATAATGCAGATGCGTTATCAACCTTGAGGACTGACATGGAATTCTTCGTCACCAGTAATAACGGTCTCCGGATCCCTGCACTCACCAGAAGATATTTGACCCCGGTCGAGCTGTCCCATTCATTCTGCAGCTAAAACAAACGGCAGTGTAGCTATAATAACAGTTGTACTATATATATTTATACATATATTATATTATATCCACTTACAACTAACTTTATTCCGACTATTCGAGTCCTCTGCAGCACTCATGGTCACATGTCACGTGTGTGACTTCACAGTTAGCATGAACTTTTTTTTATTGTGTTTATATTAACAATCGAGCACACAGTCCACCTGACGGCAGGTGCTTCCTGCGACATCCATAAGGAATCCTAATGCAGACGCGTTGTCACCCTGATGATTGAGATGGAATGCCTCATCCACCAATAACAAAAGTGCGTTATCAGGAGAACCATCAAGCGCTCATTGAATAGTTATTTGTATAATCGAAGGGGAGCCAACTGGCACACGGTTCACCTGGTTCGGTCCGTCCTCGACATGGAATGCTACTGCGACTCGTTGCACCTGTAATTGAGTCCCTGGACCCCTGCTCGCACTACGATTTATCGTACTGCTATTTCCGCTGGTCTATGAGGTGTAGTTTCTCCCGCTCGAGACAACCAGTTCATGCTGCAGCTAGTTTCTAGCTGAACTGTTGTTTCTACAAATGGGTTGTCTCGATACCAATAAATGTGATCAATCATTGGACTGACAGCTATTGTCAGCGTGAGACGACTGGGCACTATCGTCGTCTTATAATTATTGTTTGGTGCTGACATGTGCCTTGAGTCCCGATTCCGTAAGTTGGAGTAACGTGCGGTGGCACCGGCAGGAGCTGCACGCGCAGCTGGAGCGCATCGTGCCCGACGTCATCTACGGAGAGGTGCGCGAGGCGCGCGAGGTGCGCGAGGTGCGCGAGGTGCGCGAGGTGCGCGAGCGCAGGCGCGCCGCCGACGGGTAAGTGTCGTGCGACGATCAAACATTAGCGACGTGTTTAACCAACATTAGTTCCTTAGTGATTCCCCATCTGTACCCAATACGTAGCGCGTGCTGACACTATCTGCGACTGGCGGCCGACTACATAAAAAAAAAGAAATGGAAATGAAAATGGAACTCTCTGGGAACATGTTACTTTTTATTTGCGAGACTGTCATTTGTTTTCTCAATGTGGCTTCCTATAAAAAGTTGGGTGCCGCCGCTATTACGATGAATTTAACTCTAGTAAATTTTGACTAAATAATATTTTACGATTTTCCCTAAGTCACAAGAGAGTTGACACTTCAATAGACATGGTGATGAAGCCCCGTCGCGGCTCGGTGTACTCATGGTTAGCAGAATTTAGACGTGGACGTGATCATCTCCATTAGACCAACAACAGAACTAAAGTTGTTCATGCACCGCTCTGCAGTTCTCTCCTTTCTTTCTTAAGCAAACAGTAATCCCCCCTATAACCCGATACTCTTTTAACGCAATTTTCATATTACGCGATTTCAATCCCCCGTATAACACATTATATTTAATAAAACGTACATACTTCGTTCATAATATAGTATTTTCTTAATATTAGATTTAAAACCCCTTTAGCGAGAAAAGTTAAATGTGAATAATTTATACGTAACTCGTTACACAGGGTTGTAAAAACGCGTTATACGGGAATACTCCTACAACGCGTTTTGCTATAATGCGGAACCGATCCGCCGTGCCATACGGGGGATTACTGTAGTCTGTATCCTTACTTCGCAGTAATTTTTGAAAACAAAGTGATCGAGATATTGTACACGCCTGTTGACGTGGAATACAAGTACTAAGTTCCGAGTACAGATTTTAATTGCAATAAACAGCACCCTCATTCCTTGTACCGGTACTGTACCGTCGTAGCTCCGTCGCGTTTGTATATGTGATTGATGCTATCCGGAATTCTCTCGATATGACTCAATTTGGAAAACTTCCAAAGACGGCGCCTTCTTTGGTATATTTTCTGGATACTCGGACACGTGCAGAAGGTATTATTTTCCTTAATTGATGCGGTGTCCAGGAACAGCAATAGGATGCGGTTAACGCTACAATATATTAATTTTGTACGAATAATAAAGTGGTGGCACACTATTATTTATCGATCCACTGTTGCGGACGTTTAATATGCATTAAAGTAAATAAATCAGACAAATATATTCACCCGTGCGAACGAAACCGCAGCCACAGAGTACAAGTTTCATATAAAACAATAGACAGCTAGCAGTGACTAGCTGGCTGCTCATCAAGAGCCATGTCGCTGACTGTACCCACGCGTCGCCTTGCAGATACGAAAAGATCGCGTACCCGGACAGTCGCGGCGACAGCTGGCGCGACTCCCTGCGCCGCAACGACAAGGTAACCTCGCTCAACCGAAAGCGGATCATACGGGACACATCAACCTGTTATATATCCTTTGATTTAATTGTTGTGTTAAGTTTCACGAGTGAGCACAGTTCTCCTGCCCGTGACACCCACGACAAGAAATAGCAATGACCTCATGGCCAGTAGCAAGGGTCTCACGCGCAACGACGTACCACCAGACACCAGCAACAGTGATCCCCCGGACTAATCGATTCTTCACTGCACTTTTTTTTTTTTTTTATTTATTACATAACAAACTCACATACAGTTCACCTGACGGCAAGTGATTCCTGCGGCCCCTGACATCTACATTCATCCTTGACAAGGAATCATAACGCAGATGCGTTGTCACCCTTGAGGACTGAGATGGAATGCCTCGTCAACGAAACAGTGTCGTTATGCTGCTATTTCACGCTGGTATTCAGTGTGTGTGGTTCTACTCCGGTCGAGCTGACTTATGCATTCTGCAGCTAGAAACAATCTGCAGCGTAGCTCTACCACTGTTTGATGTAATGTGAATCTAATAAATACTTGCATTCGTCAGGTTCACTCGGGTGGTCGCCCCGCGCCGGACAGGTGAGTCGTCATTAAATCATTTTGTAACAATCGTAGAAAATCACCTGGTGGTTATAACATTCATTCCCGATAATATGTTTCATGTTATTTGTATGTGTGGCAGCTGGGTAGAGGGCGGGGGCGGGGGCGGCGGCGGCGGCGGCGGGGCAGTGCTAGTGGTGTGGGCAGTGGGGCCATGAGTGGGGCGGGCGGCGGGGTGGTCAGCGGAGCGGGCCACGTGGCGGCCAGCGGGGCGGCGAGCGGGGCAGTCAGCGGGCCGGGCGTGTCGCGCCTGCGGCTCATGTTCGGGGGAGCGCGGCAGGTAGCTCTTGACACATAAAGGTTCAATTTTAAAAAAGAATATACATCTAACAATACGTACATCGAAGACTAAAAGAAAACAGAAACTTGACCACCGCGTGGTCACAACTCGTGCACTCGTATAGGCACGAAGCCCCGAAACGCCTTCCTCATAGACCATCCAAAAGTCGTTGTTGTTCCGGCGATGAACTCAACTGATCACCACCGGATTTTGCGGTTTACCAGGTCCAGATTCTTCAATTCCAGTGTTCACCTGACTAAGTCATTGCCTGTACTTATGAGTAGGGAGAACTTGTACATATCTCTCCAATAGGGACGAATCCACTTGAAGAATCAATTTCCCCGATTTTCTACAACGCGCCGCGGACAGTATTCGCGGAGTAAAATCAACAGACAAAATAAGGAAGCTTTACCAAACTAAATTGGGATTGAGCTGAGCAACTCAACTCACTGGGGCCCGCACGACAGGAAACGACGCGCAGGACAAAACGGAAATGGCTACAAGACCTCGACCTTTTACAAAGTTTGGATCAATACAATTTTAAATGGAAATAAGAGCTACATGTAATAAAAATAAGTCCTAGATTTTTATATTCTTGAATATATATAGGATATTGTCAGTTTTAATATTAAAAAGGAGTTTCTCATCGAAAGTGATACCTAATTGTCTGATGTGTTGCTAATTAGCGCCGGGTATGCAAACATGTGCTCTAGTTTAATGAGGTGGTGGTGTTGAGGGAGAGTTAACTAAAAGGGAAAAAATATTTAAATCTGAGAACAAAACAGCTTGGAGTATCCAAACATGAATGTTATTCCATGTAGCAATCATCCACGCAGGACAACGTATAAAAAGTTTTGGTCTCAACTGCAATGATTTTTAGAAAGTAAATTGAGGGAGTCCCTGTCCTGGCGCGAATGCTTGTGTCCTCACGGTGGTGCTTGCTGCAGCAGGAGAGTGGCCGCGGCGCGTATCCGCACCTGCAGTGCCCGCCCACCTTCCAGCCCGAGAGCTACTCGCTGGCGCACGCGGCCGCGCGCCGCCCCGCGCGCCCACCCCTGGACTGACAAACAGGTGATGTGCTGTAGATGCCGCTGCACAGCAACTGTTGGCAGGCCTGCCCTCGGCGCAGCCGTCGGGTGAGCGGTCCCACGCCCGGCGTCAAGTGTTAGCGATGAGACATTCCGTTGAGTCTACTCCTTTGTTCTAAACTTTTGATTTAGTCAAAATAAAATGCCAATTATTTAGCCTTTATCATCTCTTATCTAGTAAAAAAACTTTTATCCATAAGACGTTCTATTTAACAGTTCTGATATAGTCTAAAGGGAACATCTTTAAATTATATTATTATATATATAAAATATTATATAAAAGAACTAATTAATTTTTGTGTGGATCAGTGGATGTAATCAGTTGGTCCGTGTGTGGACATACATTATATCTTTGCAAAGAAATAAGACTATTTTTCCCATATTCAGTTACAGACGCGAGCGGGGGTCGCGGTGCGGGCGGGGAGCGCGTTCTTTATAACGTGGACTGAGTTGCAACGGCATCGCTGTACGACGCACTTTGTTGTACAGACTGCGAAGCTACGGAGAGCTGCCCACTTTGAACAACGTTTCAACTTATTGTATTAAATATTTTAATTTTAGATAAAAAATTAAATGGACGTATAATCGACGGTGAATATCATATAGAAATGAAAACGCCGATAAGATGAAAATTATGTTTATCGATTTTAAACTGATTATTGTTATTGTTAAATGAACACATGCATCCGCGTCGGTGTCCGTGTGTCAATTCTACTTGTGTTTTATGTTTGCTTGTCACAAGAACTGCAATAGAGGAGCGCGTGGAGCTGGTGGCACCAGGGCTGGTGGAGGACACCGGCAACCTATGAACTGCAGCAAATATTTTATTTTAATGTGTTTTGGGATAATTATTAGGTAGCGTTCATTTTTTGCCAATGACGTGGGCGGCTAGCCGGACTACTGATATACAAGTGGTTGTGCAGTCAAGCCTAAGGGTTGACACCCGTCCGTTTCCAGTTTGCTCATTTTGAGGCTCGAGTTGTTTATTTTCTTTCTAATATAACGTAACGTCTTTTCACAAGCCTTCACTAGTAGAACGTAAACCACGTTATGGCCATGGGCGGCAACAGTTACTGCCGTCATTTATGAATTTGGCCACTTTGGGCTTCTCGAGCTGATTGCTCGCAAGGAGTTTTAAGAATCTTCGGATGTTACTCTTACAACACTGAGTTTTTCTATGTCGGTGCGCAAACATGGTAGCGCATGCTGACAGTTTTGTAGTGTCCCCAGTTCACCAAGTGACGGAGGACGCGGCTTGAAAAGAAATTATTAAAAAATTATGCACTCAAGCGTTTGTTTGTGTATTTGGAGAGATGCACGCCGACGATGACGGTGTGTCTGGCGTGGTCGAGTGTCGTGTCCGCGTATGTTTAATCGTCATCAGCTCATCTTAAACTTATCTAAAATGTTACTATGTAAAAAAATATAAACATAAAAATATTAAATGTGCTCGTATATGTAGACATGTTACTTTAGGTCGAGCGCTCGCCAAACGTCCAGTATTACGTACAATAACTTGATGATATCTAGTGGTTAGGTTAGGTTAGGTTAGGCTCGAGTGTGCTTTGCACATAATATCAATTAATTTTTTATCTCAAACGAAAAAGAAATTGTAAATATCTTTATAGAAAGTTATTTCTCATAAAGCACATCAATCAATTAATTTGTCAACCGTTCTTGTATATATGTAGTTTATATTAGTGTCACTATACACAAATTCAATTCCTATACGGGGCTGCGATCAATTGAATGTATTGGCAGGTGGACATAAGTTGCGACATGTTGCGGACTTGAGTACGCATTGCACTCTCGAGAGGGCAGACGAGATAGTGATTTGACATCTGTGTTCACCCAGCCCGGGTGTTCATTATACTATGTCTCGCTCTAGGTACCTTTAACTTTGGAATTTATAATATCTTTAAAATCTCGGGTAAACGGAATGGGGTTACATAGATCCGATGTTCTGTACTGGTACGTCATACGAACATATGGTCTCATCAGAAAGCATGCGCACAAATATCTAGCTTTAGCAATAACTTTGTGCGATTTCCATATTTTCACTGAATAAACATAAATTTGCTCGAGGCCTCGAGGAGGTTTTTGTCCACGCGATATCAGTAGACTAGAGTTCCTTACTTGTTTAAGTAGTCGATGATGCAACATAAATGATAATAACCCCCTGCTGTTGTGCTTTTGATAAACTGTTCTAAATTCATTTACATTGACAAAACTTTCAAACGTTTGCATTCTACATTTATCCTAAAATCATCTACAAAATCATCACGTGATGAGCACACGTTCACGTCACCTTGTTGGATAAATTTTAATTTGATTCTAAAGATAAAAGGTGCTGCCAGTGCAAACGTGTCCCAAATACTTTGAACTGTCACGTAAACATTAAACGTATTTCAATTATTGCCAGTGTCATCACAGTGCACCCAAAATAGTCAAATGTTGATTACGAAACTCGGTTATAGTACATTCAATAAAAAGCAATTTGATGTGCGCGTGCGCATGTGCGTGTGCGTGCGCGTGCGGGTGCATCCTTGTGGTTGTTGTGAGAAGTACACTACCACGTTTTCACAGTAAGAGATGGGTCTGCCAACGCGAGATGCTGAATGATGTTATCAAGTACTGTATATGATCATTTTGTATAAAATCTTATTATAATTGAAACTTTAGTATTTTACGTTTATTTACGACGTGTGTAAATATATATTGATTCTAAAATATTCTAAAATAAATCTTCATACCTTTAATTCAACTGTTTTTATAGTGTTGCCATATTTAAAAATGCCAAACAAATGAAATATCAAAATATTTAGTTTCAATCATTATTGTAATCAGATTAATGTTTTTTAAGGAATATATTGTAATTTAATAGAGGCTCAACGTAGAATATGGACTCCGCCCAACGCTGGGCAGCGCTTAGGTTATCGAGTACACTTGTTTCATTCGAAGAAAACACACGCACAGCAGCGTGCGGCTACCGAGTTGTGAATATTTGTCTCTAAGAGCAGTTAGTGGCGGAGCGTGGCCGGCGGTGCAGTGTGCGGTGCGCTGGGTAAGGTTTTTATATACAGAGAACTGTTACGGACTAGGTCACGGTTCCGACACGTGCACGCAGGACGCGGCGTCTATAGTATATTGTTTAATTAGTGAATGTCCTATATCATGTTGAAATTATATCAAATACATTCAATTATCTCCATATATATATATATACATATAAATACATTTTTTACGTAAACAAGGTTGTTTTATTTAATGATGAGGGAATATTTTTACAGCAGGTACAACTCATCGTCCGTTGGTCAAAACTTACCTTTATCATAATAAATATTATTGTAACGATTAAAACTTCAGTTTATGGGTCGTTGCAAAACTCATACTATTTGAGTGTTAAAAAGAATATAATCTAAGTCACACAGATTATTTTAGCTCAATTAATTGCTCAATGCAATATATAACCGCTTTAAGTTGTGCTTAATAGTACCGGGCTAATTCGTCGCGGGTTTGCATAGGTTTCAATTTTTTACATCGGACTAGAAAAGAGGACGAAGGGTGCGTGCCTCCGTGTTTGCGTAAATACTTCCGGCACTATAACATATGCGCAGTTGATGACCAGAAGATATTGAGCATCATATATAACCGAGCGCTTAAAAACAATTTATTCCGTATAATCCAGATTCTTACTGACTTACCGAGCGTCATATACTCGTAAGTACTAACGCAGCCGACACTCGCAGCATCAGTGCGCGCAACGTCACAGGCTGGCAACTCGATCACAAATCACTGGAAGCCGCCACGCACACACAACCACGAATATGTCAGACGAAGCGTCTGTTCGGAGCACTCTCTTAGATTACGCGCCATATCGCTCTTAAAAAATGGAAAGAAGCCATTTTGTGGATCGTAATGTTCACTGTAAAAAAGAATACAGTGTTTGTATTCGTAGGAAAATATTTGATAATATTTTTTATTAAAAGATTTCTTTTAACTTTTATTATTATTATAACAATAAAAATATCATCTTTTAGAAAATATTCATCATAATTTTTGTAAATTAGATTAGTTCTCTCGGTCTCCCGTGTCAGAAGCCGCCATTTCTCTCGATTTAGCATTGCAGCAGGCTCGACATCAACGGCGAAAGAGAGGCTACAAACGGCCGGCTCATAACGCCCGGCCCGGGACGGGTCCACGTGTGCCCACGAGGGTGGCAGAAGTGGCAATGTGCGAGGCACCGTCTACCTACCCCTTGGCGGAGGAAACGGCGGATGAGTATTGCTTTTACGTTGCGCAACACTCCCTACCTTGCAAGGGCTAAGATGCACCTTAACAACTGACATGGAATGCCTCATGATCAGTAATTCAGTTCTCTGATCTCTACACTCACGCAACAGCAGCGTTGTATAGGAATACGCTCTCATGTTCTGTCGTTGCCTGGTGAGCTGGAGGAGAAAGATTGTGGCGGTGATGTGTGCGAAATCTCGCGCCACTGCCGTTATGCGGTTAAAACCTCGAGGTTTCAGTCCGACATGACTCTACCTTGACCCCTTAGAAGTGAATATTCATAAGGCAGATTCCTGTAGAAATTCACAATACATGTTCTTGTAAATTTAACGTGAGTCGTTAATGTAGATATCAAGAAGACAGTGATATAATTTCGTTTTCTAATTGTAGAAATGAAAAACGTATTGTAAGAGTGGTGGCTCTATTGAGACGCGAGTTCTCGGTCCGAGGCTTATTCGACGAAGTTATCGTGCAAAGGGTTTCGCATGCAGTAACTTGTTGAAGAATTATTTTATTCCATGAAGAGAAGTTACATCACTACAACTGGGGTCTTACATCTTATGCATGTTATATGTATTTAAAAGGTGTCCGTCCTGTTCTGATCTAGAGGTATAAAAAGAAATAAAAAATATGTTTACGTTGTTAACAAATGATTATTTATCGATATATAGAAATAATCAACCAAACTTAAAACTTACTTATGTTACATGACAATAAAGTAAAAGAAAAGAGTGCGCTCTAGTTGTACCCATTGTAGTCATCTAAAACAAAAAACGATTTTTAGAAAATCCTAGACAAGAATACCAGCCTTAATATTACATGTCCAGGAGAATCCAGGAAGTTTCTTTGGTTGTGCCTATATTGAATATAACAATATAGGCACAACAGTGCGCCGTCGCGTGCCCGCCGCGGCCGCACCGGCTGCGCACGCCTGCAGAGCTGGACTTGGAAACCGAATACGAAGCGGCGGAGCACGGCAGGCCACGTGCGCCTCTCGTGGACCGACATTAGCATTCAATATTTGACAGAGACCGTGACGAGGGTCGGGGTCCGCACTCTGCTGACGGCGCTGCATCCCCGTTCTATTCCTTTTTCATGTTTTTCGTTATAGTATTTTATTATTTAAATATAATAAAAATTTCCATTTGACTTATTTCTGAAACGCACTTCTCATCGTTGTGTTTAATGTTTCAATCTGGGCGGTAAAGAAAAAATATTTCGTGACATATGGAATCCGCGGGAAGGACTATGCTACAACAGGACACCTATGCCCAGTCGTGGGATTATTGTATATTGCCTGCCTTTATTTTATTATTTTTTTGTTTCTCACTCATTTCTTTCATCGTTGACCGTAATTTATATAGCGTTCCTATCCAAGTATTTAACAACGATGCTACAATATTCTTATATCATCCAATCATTCCCTACATTTAGCAGTGGTGTAGCCATATTGCTGTTAGTATCTGACTGCAATAGAAATGGGTTGATCGACTGGGGGAAAATCACACCTCATGGAATACCAGCGGGACTAGCAGTACGATGCTGTAAATTGTAGTGCGACCAGGGACTCAATTACAGGTGCAACGAGTCGTGGTATCATTCCATGTGGAAGACGGGTGTCACATCAGGGGCGGCAGTCCTCCCCCCAGGTGAACCGTGTGCCAGTTGGCTCCCCTTCGATTATACAAATAACTATTCAGTGGGCGCTTGATGGTTCTCCTGATAACACTATTTTATTTCCTCATCTTAACGTTATTAAAACAATTGATATTTCTGGCGACGAAACAGAGTGATTCATAGAATTGTGGCCAAACAGATTAAAGGCCTGCATAAAAGCCAAAGGTGGCCATTTCGAATAGAATATTATTATTATATGCTGAGACTAATAAATATGTAGGTATACATTTTAATAATATTACATAACTTCATTAAAAAAAATGCATTTTCATTTGTAACAGATTTCATTCTGTATATATAGGTTTTAAAAGGAGACAGCTTAATTCACGGTATGTTCCCGCTGCTGGGCATATACTTCCTCTCTAGAGTGTGTTAGAGCGTAGTCTACCAAGCGTGTCTTCGTAATATATATATATATATATATATATATATATATATATTTATATATATATATATATATATATATATATATATATATATATATATATATTTATATATATATTTATAAAAAGTCTCTCAATATTCTCTTTGCTCTTCTCTTTCTAAATTAAGATTATTACAGAGGGAAACTTCGTCTTCAAATGTAAAGGGAAGGTTGTGTGTGTGTGAGTAAGTAGTGTCTACACGGACCGATGCCACTATATTTATACACAAAAGAAAAAAATATATATATTCCTATTCCTATATACAAAATAATTGCAGCACCAAATTACGAATACAATGTACTTTTTTGTTGTTAAACAATGGGCGCCCTAAGATCAGAAATATCTTTTCACCAAATATTCGCCCACGGCAGTTTCTTGTTACTCTTTCCTAACAAGTAACAAGTCCCGTGACTTTTAACTTTCAACCCTTGGGGAGGGAAGTGTTCAATGCAGAAAACGAAACTTAATTTGAATAGACCGGTGACGACATATTGCTTAAAGAAATATTTACGTTAACAAAATTGTTATTTTGTTTTCTTCATCTACGTATTTATGTACGTGCGCAACGAGGAGCGGAGGTGGCAGACATGGTATAAAGGATTAACAAGTGGAAGTGGCCATGGGCCGGCCATACAGCTCGCAGAACTGACAACTGATTGCGAAGAAGGGGGTTCTTGAGTGGCAACTTCAGACTGCTAGTCGCAGAGTAGGACCCCCATCCGATATAGCGACGACCTATGCAAGTATCCTGAAAGTTGATGGATGCAGGTGACCCAGGACCGTGCTTTAAGGCAATCTACGGGGGAGGCCCAGCTGCCCAGCAGTGGACTGTGGACAGGCCGTGATAATGATGACGCATTTATGAATTACACAAGAATAGTGCGAGGCTAATATTTCTCATACAAAACAAACAAAAAGGGTTCATTTACGTTTATATACTTTCTAGAAGGTTCATCTTTGTTTTCCGCATGCCTTTAAACAGTAAGGTGCATTGAGAGGCGGTCCTCGGTGCTGGTCGTATAAGTACGCACTTTGTTTCTACTTGCAGCTTAGATGGGTCGGCTTGACCGCGTAGGGACCAAATCCTCACCGAATACCAGCGCATGGCAGCGTAGCTCTGCTGTATCGTATGGTGATGAGCGTAGGGATCAGAGGACCTGAATACAGGCAACGAGGCATTCCAACTCAGTCCTCGTGAGCGAGCGCTGGTGCATCTTGAATATCCGTTGAGCATAGATGTAAATGTCATTACTTGCCACCAGGTGCGCTGTGTGCTCGGCAGAGGTCGAGCTCGGTATGTCACCGCGTGGCATTTTCCCTGAACTTGAAACCTAGACGTTCACAGCAGATCAGGATTGACTATCAGCATTGCACCGGACATAGAGATCGTCGATTAAGAGCGAAGACCTGTTCGGTAGGGGAGAGTCAATGGATTCTATCTGTTAAGGAAAATAGAGAGATCTGTCGTCGATGTACTGGAAGTGCATACATTGTGGTCAGTAGCTGTCCTGCTTTGTTTGTCGAGTCTAGTTGTTTAAGTCACATTAGTTATTCGAAATGTATGAATCTTTTCATTTTCTTACAGTCGTGGTAGCACAAGCGTCTAAACAATGGCTTATTTAACCGTAAGCGAACAAACTTAATTCGATCACCGACGCTGGCACTAATTAAAATTTTAATTACAACTTTAAACCTGAACGTTTAAGAAATAAGCCTGTCAGTTGCCAATCCGCTGTGGAGCTGCGCGTTGGACTATGCCCTAATACGCTCCCTAGGACCTCTTCCTAGTGCATGCCCATCAGTGGAAATTATATACATATATAGGCCGTTACTTACGTAGAGGAGTTAGTTACCTCACTGTTTTAATTTTCCTTACATTATTAACTTAAAAGGAAATAAATAAAGACGTTTTGCAGGTTAAAAATTTTCTTCTGCATTTGTAATACCAAGTCAAAAGTGTTCGATCACTCACACGTACAAACAGTTGTTAGCTGTGTTGTGAAATGTTAATTTCGAACATTACCCGAAGTCGTTCAGCGGCAAGAGAATGGTTAACTTGTAAATTTCCTTTACGATAGTCCGACGAAACAAGCGGTTCTGTTTAATGTTTTTTTCTAATCTGGGTAAGATCACAATGTATAGCTCAGAATAAATTCACTTACTAAATTCACAGTTTCCTATTTTTATTTCAAATTTAACCTGTTAAAGCAATAATGACCTCCTGGTTGATTTCGACGACGGCAACATTTGCTCATTTTCACAAGCTTTCCAAGCCTTCAAGAGGCACTCACACGCCGTCCCCTTACCTATCCGACGTCATGCATGCGCAGTAAGATTGGAAGAAGGTACAGATGCGAAGTGAAGGTAATGTACTACGTAAAACACCCCTGAGTGCGAAAATCAGTCGATTCCTAGAGCCATCATGCAGCAGCCAGGTACTCTGACCAATACGTCACGTACTAATATGGTCGTTAAGTGTTACCACATAGAAACAAAATACTGTACATTGGATAAAAATAATTATATAGATTTTATAGTGTTTATATATAGATACCTTTTGTATCCCGACGTTTGTATTTATCATGACTTCAGGACTTACCCTGTGACTATCAGTGCTGTATAAAGTTCTCGAAACGCGATCAAAATACCAGAGTTTGTTTAATTCAATGATTTCATTAGGTTAAGAAGAAATGTTATTATTTCCGTTAAGAATTTTTTTTATTTCTTCACAGATTTTTTATTTTTAAAATTAGGGCAATGTTGGACAAGATATTTGCCGTCGACAATAACGAATATATTATCTTATTTCCATCAATGTTGGACAAGATATTTGTCGTCGACAATAACGAATATATTATCTTATTTCCATCAATGTTGGACAAGATATTTGTCGTCGACAATAACGAATATATTATCTTGTTTCCATCAATGTTGGACAAGATGTTGCCGTCGACAATAACAGATATATTATCTTGTTTCCATCAATGTTGACAAGATATTTGTCGTCGACAATAACAGATATATTATCTTGTTTCCATCAATGTTGGACAAGATATTTGTCGTCGACAATAACGAATATATTATCTTATTTCCATCAATGTTGGACAAGATATTTGTCGTCGACAATAACGAATATATTATCTTATTTCCATCAATGTTGGACAAGATATTTGTCGTCGACAATAACGAATATATTATCTTGTTTCCATCAATGTTGGACAAGATATTTGTCGTCGACAATAACGAATATATTATCTTATTTCCATCAATGTTGGACAAGATATTTGTCGTCGACAATAACGAATATATTATCTTATTTCCATCAATGTTGGACAAGATATTTGTCGTCGACAATAACGAATATATTATCTTATTTCCATCAATGTTGACAAGATATTTGTCGTCGACAATAACGAATATATTATCTATTTCCATCAATGTTGACAAGATATTTGCCGTCGACAATAACGAATATATTATCTTATTTCCATCAATGTTGGACAAGATATTTGTCGTCGACAATAACGAATATATTATCTTATTTCCATCAATGTTGGACAAGATATTTGCCGTCGACAATAACGAATATATTATCTTATTTCTATCAATGTTGGACAAGATATTTGCCGTCGACAATAACGAATATATTATCTTTTTTCCATTAATGGTAGCAACCGTTATTGTTAATAATTTAACTAAAGCTATATTTTGAATTAATGGTTTTTGATCTAGTTTGCCTTTAATATGCTTGGGAACGCCACGAAACAAGTTTATAGTTCTACGTAGCTCGGTACGTTCGAAAACTTTAAATTTGGTTTCGTACTTTCAAACTTACCTATCCAAATTAGTTAAGAGTAAAACAAGTTTATATTTGAACTTTAAGAAAAAAACTATACATAATAAATAAATATAAAGAACTAGAAATGACTAAACTGTACGACACAATTAGCATATATTATAATTATGCACACTCCTAGGCAGGTAGGGCCTGGGTGTCAGCGTTTTCAATATTATTCACTATAATAGTCCGTGGTTACATGACCAATGACCATCTTTGTGCCAAATATAATTCATTAAATTCGTTGTTTTCATAGCCAAACAAAAATAAATAAGACGACGTATGAGAATCGGATGTTTTATTCATTTTGTGTCCAATGTGACCTTCCTAGTGGTCTACTTAAGCGTGCGATATTAAATTTGCCTTGCAAATGTCACTCAGTCTGTCTGCGGAATGACAAATAATATTCGCGAGTCAACAAAATTATTTTGAACAATATTACAAAATATATTTTTAAACTTTTTATGTATAGACTGGACATAAAGCGGCTAAAATAATTTGTTAGATAATTTTTAGAATACTCTTTATTGCATGGCAAGATGAAAATTAACGATAAAAGATATAACCAATTATAAAAAGATACTAAAATGCTAAAAGTCAATCAGCTTTATCTATACAAAACCTGCATCCATAAAAGAAATATCATTACAGAAGACAGAAGATACGCACTCACAACTGCCCTTCAACAAAACATCACACATCCGCGCCAGACGATGTAACAGTCTAGGGCTATCAACCCAGAACCAATTATGGCACGAAAAGTATACTGTTTGAATAAATAGTTTAATACGTACCAGAAGACATACTAACTAATAAAAGTTAGTCTATTTAAGAACGACTCGACGAACACGTCAAAAATAAGTATTAAGTTTAGGTAAGTGCTTACGTATACAATATCTATTTTTTTAGATCTCAGTTATAGAATATTTCTTTTACTTAATAATATGAGAAAAATAAACAAATAGGATACATACGTGTTAAACTTTCTTTTGCACCGTGCCTGCGTCCCTGCAGCTAATGTTAGTTAACACTAGCAATACTATACGAACGACTGATAAACAAATAGTATACATACGTGTTAAACTTTCTTTTGCACCGTGCCTGCGTCCCTGCAGCTAATGTTAGTTAACACTAGCAATACAATACGAACCACTGATAAACAAATAGTATACATACGTGTTAAACTTTCTTTGCACCGTGCCTGTCCCTGCAGCTAATGTTAGTTAACACTAGCAATACAATACGAACCACTGATAAACAAATAGTATACATACGTGTTAAACTTTCTTTTGCACCGTGCCTGCGTCCCTGCAGCTAATGTTAGTTAACACTAGCAATACAATACGAACGACTGATAAACAAATGGTATACATACGTGTTAAACTTTCTTTGCACCGTGCCTGCGTCCTGCAGCTAATGTTAGTTAACACTAGCAATACAATACAGACGACTGATAAACAAATGAGTATACATACGTGTTAAACTTTCTTTTGCACCGTGCCTGCGTCCCTGCAGCTAATGTTAGTTAACACTAGCAATACAATACGAACCACTGATAAACAAATAGTATACATACGTGTTAAACTTTCTTTTGCACCGTGCCTGCGTCCCTGCAGCTAATGTTAGTTAACACTAGCAATACAATACGAACGACTGATAAACAAATAGTATACATACGTGTTAAACTTTCTTTTGCACCGTGCCTGCGTCCCTGCAGCTAATGTTAGTTAACACTAGCAATACAATACGAACCACTGATAAACAAATAGTATACATACGTGTTAAACTTTCTTTTGCACCGTGCCTGCGTCCCTGCAGCTAATGTTAGTTAACACTAGCAATACAATACAGACGACTGATAAACAAATGAGTATACATACGTGTTAAACTTTCTTTGCACCGTGCCTGCGTCCCTGCAGCTAATGTTAGTTAACACTAGCAATACAATACGAACCACTGATAAACAAATAGTATACATACGTGTTAAACTTTCTTTTGCACCGTGCCTGCGTCCTGCAGCTAATGTTAGTTAACACTAGCAATACAATACGAACGACTGATAAACAAATGGTATACATGCGTGTTAAACTTTCTTTGCACCGTGCCTGCGTCCCTGCAGCTAATGTTAGTTAACACTAGCAATACAATACGAACGACTGATAAACAAATAGTATACATACGTGTTAAACTTTCTTTTGCACCGTGCCTGCGTCCCTGCAGCTAATGTTAGTTAACACTAGCAATACAATACGAACGACTGATAAACAAATAGTATACATACGTGTTAAACTTTCTTTTGCACCGTGCCTGCGTCCCTGCAGCTAATGTTAGTTAACACTAGCAATACAATACGAACCACTGATAAATTAAACTGGTAGCAAACTTTGAGCAAAGCATTTATGGACCCACGGACAGGTGGGCAACATTTAAAAAATAAAAGTTTCCAGGAATCCTGCATAAAGTTATGGATATGATACTCACAAACATTATGATACTACATTAAGCGAATGCGTGTCTTGGCAACGGTCGGTTGCAGGGTCAGCGCGAGGAGTCGGGGTGGGGGGCAGGATGCGAGTCCTGTCGCTTAATCAAGCAATTTATCAATTTTTTATGCACATTGATTTTCATTGCTTTTTCCACAGGTGTGTACAGTAACGTAGCAACGGCACTGATGACGTCGACGACTCCTACTATTATGTATCACTCTATTTTTTTAATGTTAGACGAGATATTTCAATAACGAATCAGAGTTATCTGCTTAAGAATTTGATACGAACTGAAATTACGATCCCAAGTAATGAAGCTAATTAGAACGTTAAGTGTAACATTTTACACTTTATCATGACATCTAGTCTATTGTTTTTAAGTGATTGTGGGTGACAACGGTCAACACAGTCCACTGATAGAACCGCTGGATTCGAGGAATTAACGTAAGTCCGTTGGCACCCCGAGGAAAATGCTTTAACATCCTCTTTAGAAAGTCTTTCTAAAAAGGCCTTTCTAAAGAGTCATCCTTTCTAAAGAGGCTTTTGGCCAGCAAAGGTATTTGTATACATAAAATTTTTCTTTCCAATGTTTTGTCTAGAGCCTAAAATTATAACTTACGAGTTACTTAGTCCATGAACTTCACATGTTTTTGATACTGGTACTTAATTAAAAGCAACTTGCTATAGTTTTGCTTTCATGACAATCATTTCAGATTGCTTACAATTATTTGTGTAAGGAAGAGAAAGAAGATAAATGTAGATCTGAAGGTACATGGTGACCGGGAGCCGCTACCCATATTCGTCCAAGATGCACGTGCGTACTACCTCTGCGGACGGGGATGGAATGCCAGTATCTGAGTCTCCGGAGCCCTACACTCAACATACGAAACACAGTCGGATATGCTGCTAACTCACCCTGCTACTCGGAGAGTTGAAGACAAAAGCATTTTAAAAATAAAATCGCAAACGTAAATAAACAAATAGCTCATTTAGTCATCAGTTCTGTCAACCTTAAGCAAACGATACGTCGACTGTCGTGTCCGTTTGCAATATAAAATATATAAAATGTACTATTAATAATAATTATTATAACTTATAATACATTTATGTAGATATGATCGTATTTTAACGAAACGTAATTTTTTTGTATACATTTGCTTTGACGGAAATAAGTTTTACAGAAAATGTTGCGGATTTAATGTCCGGAAATAAATAGAAAAACTATTTAAAGTTATGTTAACACAGAAGTCATACAGAAATAAGAAGTGTGCAGTAAAATCGAACAACTGGGTAAAGACTGATTTATAAGGAAGGAATGTTAAAGTTATGAGTCAAAATAACTCCCGCTTAATAAGCGTATGATAAATCTCTTGTCTAGCAGATAAAATGAATCGAGTATTTATGGATCCTAAAGTGGTTCTGCGACATTATTAACAATGAAAGAGTCACGCTCCAGCCGGCTCATGCGGTTCGCTCCACCGGGGTGAACCACGCGACCTCGGAACACGTAGTACGAGTCATGGGACCAAAGAGAATATGGCATTGTATCTAAATCCTCAGGGTTGACAACACATGTCTTGACTCTTTATTGAGGATCTTCTTGTCATAGGCAGTCATTTTTAACCTTCAGATGAAGTGTGCGCACCCTAATAACGTAGAGCTAGGAGTATTGCATACATTAGAAATGTTATTAAATACATGACGTACATGGGTATCTACCTATCCTATCGACCAGGGGCGCATCCTTGTTGAGATGAAGTCGCTTTTACTTTGAAACAATGTTCTCACAAAATTTGATTACAATGTTCAGTATACTCACGCCTCTCCACACAATCAAGTTAATGTTTCTCTTTGTGTTAAATTAATTAGTTGTAGTTTGAACGCCCCAATATGACATATTGCGATGAATATACCAGACATATACTAGTAGAGCACTAAAATGAGAAGTAGGAACACTTTAATACAGCACAAATATTTTTATAAAATGAGACTTTATTTTCTTTTTAAATGTTAACGTATACCTTAACCCGAATTTGTCTGTGTATTATCTGCTACCAACATCTATTACGGAGGTAGCGGAAAATCTTGACTCAAGCAATCAAACAACCACGTCGCAAGAGGAGCGTGAAATTTGATCACCGCTAAGTCCCTATTTCTTTAGTACTAAATCTGTCCCAAGTGGTGAACAAGCCACTAGGGTGATGTAAGCAAATGGTTATACAGTAAGTTTTGTGTAACTTAAATTGGCCTCCGATCCAGACAGGTACGTAGCGGTAAATTGCCATTTCTTGACCCGTGGTCTCTGTTCCTCTGATTATTCAATCAATATACTTTTCAATGACGATGCAGCTATTTAAAGAATAGAAGCGTTTTCTATAGACCTTACCATTAGTAGAGAAAACCTTGCTAGGGCGACATACTTCGGCAGGTAACAGCCAATTGCAATTTCCATACCGACACCTCGAAAAGTCTTCTTAAAATCTTTATAATTTTTTAAGAAAATACAAAAATAACACAAATAACTGAGAGCTGATTAAAGAGAAGAGCGGAGAACGCGCGTCGTACTACTACAACACGCAGGGAAATAAAATCCTTGGCCAACGAATGTCAGTTTCTTAATGGAGGGGAACAAAGAGTCAGAAGTTGAAGCTTACTGAACCCTAAGCTGAAGCGAATCCTTCACTTCCCCTGATAATATCTATGTTACAAGAACAGGAGACAAACGGTGTGTAGCGCCACTCTCAGAACAATAGTACTAATAAATCTTTTTCAATTCGTTACCTGATTTAATAAAGTTACTATCAACTTAAAATTAACTTGTGAATAAATCTATGGAGCTCGTGGCCGGTGCGTCCTTGAGCTCGGAACGGCCGCCGTGCAGTAACTTGTAGTTCCGGATATTTTAAAGTTGCATGGCTTGTCCTGCCACGGTCCGCTTCGCCGTCGGCTCGGCTACATAAAACGTCGGTTAAACGCTGATAAATTCCCTTGAATTTATTCTCCCGTATATTTTCGAATAACTTCGAACCGTGGGTTGGCGTTATATATTAAAGGGCGCTATAAAGACAGAGTAACGTGATTGGCTTTATTTTGGTAAAAAAACACCATACCAAGTCCGGCCATAAGTTCTGTTACAAATGAAAATGCATTTTTTTAATGAAGTAATGTAATATTATTAAAATTTATACCTACATATTTATTAGTCAGTCAGCGAGAAATAAAAAAATATTCTATTTGAAATGGCCACCTTTCGCAGGTCTATACAGGCCCTTAAACTGTTTGGCCACAAATCTATGGATTAACGCACTGTTTCCAAGGGAAATTTCGCCACTGCTTGCTCCAAAGATTTTTTAAGAGACTCAATGTCACCGTGTCGTTTACAGCAAGCCATGTCCTCTAAAACTGACCATAATTTGAAGTCTAGAAGTAAAGAATTGAGATCTGGGCTAGATGAGGGCCAGTCCTCAGCTCTTATAAAGTCCGGAACGTTAGTTTCAAGCCAGGTTTGGGTAGTTCGTGCCTAGTGACCAGGTGCAGAGTCCTCCTGGAAAGTCTACGGTATATTTTTAAAAAGTGTATTGCTGAGAGGTTTCACAACATGATCCAAGACTGTATCTTGATACACTTTGGCTGAAGTTTTCACTCCTTTTTCACAAAAATGTAGTTTTGTGACTCCTTGATAAGACACGCCCCACCAAACCATCACTGACGCAGGATGATGACCACGTTATACCTTTCCAACCACTTGAGCAGCTTCTTTAGAACTGTGAGCGTACACTTTATCATTTTGCTTATTGTAGTGTTCTTCAATCGTGAAAATTTTGTTCATCAGTAAAGAGGATATTTCTGTGCCTTTCACCTGCGTATCGCGACAGAAAGCATTTTGATCGAGCTCTTTAATTGTAAAAATTGACTTAGATTATTTCCTGTATATCGACGATAAGCACCGACCAGGATTCAGGTCTTGTTTTATAATACGCGAGAGAGTCCTAGCGGGAATCTTCATTTCTCGCGATAAGATTTTTTGTTTCCTAACGGGGTTTCGACGAATTCTGGTTTTAACAACATTAACAGCCTTTGTAGTTCTAACAGAACGCGGCCGCCCCGATCTTTTCTGGTGTTCGACAGAGGAAGTGTTGTTGTATCTGTTGATAGTACGATATACGAACATACGGCTGATACCAAGCTTTTGAAGTGTCTGGAATATAACCGATGGCTCCATAACCACTTTGTGCAAGGCGATCACTGCAATCCTATTTTCTTTAACACCCCATTCCATATTGTAATTTGATAATAAACACGAAAAAATATGTGAAATGACGCAAAATCGAAAGAAGTAATTAAAATAATATACGTGTTCCAAATTCATAATAATTAAAGTTGAAAAAAAAGAAAAGTTTTTATGCAAAAGTATCTATGGCCAGACTAGTTATATAGTATAAAGTATAATTGCTGAAACAGTTCATAAATATATTATTGTAGTAATACTAAGTTTTTATAATATCAGGGGTGCCCAACGAGCCCACAGTTCACTAAATCCTCAACTGAAGATGCGCTGCACCCTAACGACTGAGGACTGCGATGGAAGTTCCAGACCCCTACACTCACTCAGAAAAACGAAGAAGCATTATGCTACTACTTTACGCTTGTGGGTTCCTAACCCGGTAGTGCCATTCATATTACCGAAGAGAGCAGTTGTAGAGACAGGAATTAGTTTCAGCATGGCTCCACAACACCATAAAAAAATAGGTTAAAAATAAAAATTGCTTCAACCCAATGAATGCAAATTTGCAAAACTTTAACAAAGTACTTTAGTACTGGAGAAAAACTGAAAAGCCTAAAGAGAAAAACAAAGCTTTGTACAATTGCACTCGCGGCCATAAAATGAGCGTTTTTATATGTTTATGCAATTGTGTGCTTTTATTATAATACTTCCTTAAATAACGGAGAACATGAAATTAATTTAATTTTAATCTGAAAGCTCGTTCAATTTTAATTTCTAATTTAAATGAAACATAAAGATGCATCTGTAACATATTCTTCGATCGTTAATATTATTTTATTTCATTCCCACATCTCAATCCCACAACGTGCATAATGTACAGAACCAGAGGTAAATGTGCTCAACTAAAAGAATTTTAAAATTGAGATTTATTTCGCTGTTTTCAAAACCGCGCACAGACGACGTATGAGAATCGGATGTTTTATTCATTTTTTGTCCAATGTGACCTTCCTAGTGGTCTACTTAAGCGTGCGATATTAAATTTGCCTTGCAAATGTCATTCAGTCTGTGTCTTTCAAATATTACAAAGTAAACAACGACGTGGATGGCGGAACAAACTTGATACATATATATATACATATAACACCGCAGGCGCAGCAGTAAATCCTGTCCCCGAAAATAGATTTCTATTTAAAAGAATATCTATTAACATTATCAAAATTACGTTAAACGCTTCAACTAAGCTTAAACACTTGTGCCCGGAAATGGCTCTCTTTGATAGTTGTTTTTTTTTATAAAATAGGTGGTAAACGACCGACGGTAAGTGATCACCGTCACTCATGAGCATTCACCAAACCAGAGGAGTCGCAGGTGCGTAGCCGGTCTTTAAGAAAGGTACTGTCGTTTCTTGAAATCGCATCAGTTCGGACATTTCACTGGTGATGGCTGATCCCATAGAGCAGTTGTGCGTGGTGTTAAACTAAAGCCGAATGCCGGAGCTGAGCCCCGCAAGTTTAATTTCCCAGATCGTACCTATAACCGTTAAGTTATTGACACTTTAATTCTCTAGCTGCAGAAAATTCCAGCAAAATAATTTTATTATAGTATACGATCTCTGCTGCGAAATCAGAGCATTTATGTTTTCTAGCCACTGCCTTCAGTCAGTAAATAAGGTCTCCAACACTTGCCATATACCGGGGCATCGACATTTATATGGCTGCGGCTTTCTCGAAACAAGACAATGCTTTTAAGAGGTTGGTTGCTGCTAATACGGCCTTGCACTTGTTAGCACTTAACTGAGCGGCGGAGGAGGATGTGTGCGGACTCTGTGAAAAAGTTTTTAGTGCATCCCTGTGAATCTTTAGATTGATTTAACAAATCCATTGAAATGGGAAGTGTATTCGTATCCAAACTGCGTCGTATTTCATTGTTGCTATTATTACTGTATGAATAAAGAACATAGGAGAGCCACGCTGCAGTTATTTTCTAGATGTAACATGAAGTAGGTTCCACTAGGCCTACCTCGGAAAAATAGTAAAAAGTTATAGATATTAGAGTATTAGTAACACAATATTTTGTGTTATTCTTATGTACGTGGTAGTAGCGAGTGGACATCGATGAATTATTAAGGTAGTTCTTGACTTCAGTGATCCCGCGTAAAAAGGAATGTCGATAATTCGAAATTCGTTTTGACATTCCTTTTGTTACTACGCGCAACTCAATCAGCAATTGATCTGTATATCTCGTAGAAACGATAACCGATGGGAAAGAAAACTTCTTGTGTGTGTGTGGGTGGCAGCTGCCTCCCCACTCGATGGTGCGAACACCTACGAAGCCAATGAATGCTGGCAGCTAATGATCGTGCTTTGTTGCAATCTAAGGGAGAGGCCTGCGCCCAGCAGCGGGCTGTGGACAGGTTGTGCTGAAGATGATGGTGATTCGTAGTCGCAGGTGGACAGCAGGACTCAGTTGGTGAACAGTCGTACTTCAGGTGGACAGCAGGACTCAGTTGGTGAACAGCCGTACTGCAGGTGGAAAGCAGGACTCAGTTGGTGAACAGCCGTACTGCAGGTGGAAAGCAGGACTCAGTTGGTGAACAGTCGTACTTCAGGTGGACAGCAGGACTCAGTTGGTGAACAGCCGTACTGCAGGTGGAAAGCAGGACTCAGTTGGTGAACAGCCGTACTGCAGGTGGACAGCAGGACTCAGTTGGTGAACAGTCGTACTTTAGACATCGTTCATATACGCATTACATGTATTATTTTAACATCGACCATTTTTGCAAACATTTTTGATCACAGAGCACATCATTTTCCGGCATCAGTGCTTAACGAAGCGACATAAAGTAAATGTATTTTTAGCTTTAAAAGTAATTTCCTAATATTTTCCATTAAATTTTTCAAACTTCAATGTTTCTTACAATAAACCTACAGCACTTTTTGACCGTCATGACCTTAATTTTACAAAAGTCATTTACTTCTGTAAAAAGAAGACAACCGCTATGTTTTGATATATCTAATTTAAATTCGAATTATAATTATAAATAATTTTGATATAAAGGAATTTTGGAATTGGAAAATTTGGAAACAAAGAATTTAATTTTCGATTTTAATCAATGTGTCTCAACATCGTGACCCGATATTTACACATGTCTGTAAAATAAATTGAATTTCATATTGACACGATTGGCGAACCAGACGCTTTCAATTATATATCAGGACTTGCTTAATTCCAAATTAATTTTCATACAACATCGGTGGCAGGTGCAGTTCGTCATTGCCAGCTAGATATTGGTTTACCTGTATAACGACAACCTACAGCATTGTCTATTACTAATACTTCTTTTATCTTTTATAAATACATTACTTTCTTGATGGATTCTAATGATTTTATAACATTTAACTATTTTAAGTTCCCTTTCGATTGCTTTGCAACTCTCATCCTAAAGAGTGGGGCTGAATTGTGTATTGTCATTATTGTCTCCCAATGAGGTGCTTGACGACATGACGTCATAATTAGCTCTCATGGTCAGGTGGAGACTTCGGTACTTGACGACCTGACTTCGTATTTAATACTCATGCTCAGAGGACCCTCAGGTGCTTGACGACCTGAAATCGTAATCAAGGTCAGGGGTAAACTGAGGTGTTTGACGACTTCATGTCGTAATTAACTCTCATGAGCAGCAGCAGAGACCGAGGTGCTTGATGACCTAATGTCATAATAAATTTTCATGGCCAGAAGGAGACTGAGATGCTTGACATCGTCAAATAATAGTTATGGTCAAAGGAGACTAAAGTGCTTGACGACCTAATGTCATAATTAACTCTCATGGTCAGGAGAAGAATGAGATGACCTGACGTAAAATCTCTCCTGGCCAGGTGGCTATTGGCGACCTAAGTAATTAATACTCAAGGTCAAGGGAGACAGGTGCTTGATGCCCTGACGTCCTAACGCCTTCATGTTGTCGGCTTGTAATATATATATTATAGTGCCACAAGCATTGGCACAACCACACAAGCACTCCCTCGTCGTCGTATTACCTAGATCCATGTAATCAGGTAAAGTTCAAATTTTATTCCAGTGTCCCGCCACGCCGTATTATATAGTAATTGTTTTTTTGGGTTCCTTATGTAATATTGTAGTTAAAAACACATTTCTTCAAACCATTTTGCTTTACCAGCTCACGGAACCCTATTTGAACCCTCTGTTGAAACAGAATTATGTTGTAGAAAATAGGATACATAGGTGTTTAAACACTGCTTCCTATGATTTATACTTTGTGTTCCACCATCGTTGTACGCAGCTGCAAACAAAGATATTAACGTCCACAAATATTACGACCTGATGCACACGCTATGCCAATAAGTGTTCACAGTGTAGTCTGTGAGTGGCGGTGCTCATGTAGTTGCATGCACAAATCAGGTAACGAGCTGTGTCGCGCCTCTACGCAACGATTAATGGAGGGACTTAGATCAGCTCGCTTTAGCATGCACTGCTAGTTACTGCGTTACTTTGATAAGTGATTACCTGCAGTGAGGGGTTTACCAAGTTTTGTTACTAACGTTCTCGTCCATACTCTAATAGTCGACAGACAGATCCGAGCCTACGGCTCAAAGTTTCATACATTTCGTTAAATTATTGATATTTGTTTTTTTATATACATAGTTGATTTTTGCAGCGGTCATATAGTTCTTAATATATATATTAATAGTTCTTAAGGAAATAATTAAAGTTAGATGTGAAGTTAAATTTAGATTTAGAAAGAAATGCCTTCGCAGCAGCAGCGACTGCCGCGGCAAACCACCGGATTCGCCGGTTACAAACAGCCGCGCCGGGTGACACTCTATGCCGCAGATTACGGCACGATGCAACGCTTTTTATCATGATTACGTATTGCGGTGTGATGTGTGCTACACTTAGTTGGGGATTGCAAGGTAAACATTATTGTTGAAACGGTCACGATGAAATTCCTGTAAATTGATTTAGTAATATTGTAGTTGTTTTGTATTTATGAATCCTTTATTATGCATCTGAATAAGTGTCAAATAAAAACTACTTCCTTGTATGCCTTAATAAGTTCAAATATTTTTATACTTCTTTAGCCGTGTTTTTCCTGATGTTTTTGACTCGTATTACGTGCTGTGTGATTAAATGATTATATGAGACTTTCATGGAAAGATATATGATGAATTATTTATTGATATTATTATAGAATAAAAATCTAAATCAAAAATAATTGTACAAACAATCTAAATAATTAAAATAAAATATGATATCTTGTATCACAGCCGAGGCAGACGGATGCAGCAGTCGACATCTGTATTTCAATCGTACACTGTAACATGTGAGTGTCAGTCAGTTCTGTTAACGCACGGGCCCCTAAACACAGCCTGTGGGATGGGTTCGCTTGTGTTGATTAAACAAGTGTGCTCGCTAAATGAAAACATTACGGATTAATAATGTTTATTTTAGTAATGTTTTTAACGGTCAAATAATTTACCTAAACACATGAAGGTTTGAAGTATGAAAGGATGCTTTATAGGGATCCATTTTCATTTTAAATGGTTTATCTCTTGTTACTAATTCAATAATTTACTAATATAGTATGCTAATGATACTTAACTAATATCTATATGCTTGTAGATCTAAACATTTCGTCTGTTCGTTAAGTAAATTTGCTTCCTTAAGTTTTCGAACAACTTTTTACTCAATAATTAATGTCGAAACCGGTTAATGTTATTTTCATAATTAGAAGATGGGATTTCTTAACAATCAGGTGACTTATCAGGTAACGCGTGAGTGAAGCCTGCCTGAAGCTAAGTTTTATTATCATCATCGGAAGGCAATTTATATAAAATTGTGTCTGTGAATAGTAACGCGTGAGTGATTGACAAAGAATGTGAACTTTATACATAAGAATTTAAAATATTAAGTCACTGTCCCGTCACAATCACAATCAATAAGCCAAGAAAATTATAATAAAGTAATCAATGAACGGAAGTGTATGCGAATATTGTTAGTTTGATACCTGCATCAATTACATTTTAAACAGAAGCTAAAGTGTTCATTAACCACGTGTTGGTAATGAAATAGAAACAAAGGAAACCACCAAGTAAAAGAAAATGCTATGGCCTGTGGCTTCTTTAGAGATCTATGACCAATCTAATATTTTACTATACTTTACTTTTCTTGGATTTAATTATATATTTTTAAAATTAATTAAATTAATTATTCTAATGAATTTTCCACCACGTTGATTAAAATCAAACGCAACAATCCGTGAAGTCGCACTTTGACAAAAATAAACTTTAAAACATAGTAAACCACACAAGTCCAAGTAGAAACATTTTGAAGAACTTCGCAGTAACAAGTGATTATTTCACTATAAAAAATCAAACACATATTTAGCAAATAGTACTTTGTGAAATCCCATGTAAGGTATTCGGAGCAGTTGCATTGTGTTAAGTTGAAGTTGGTGTTCGGGCGATTGAAAATTTCTTAGCCAATCCAATTAAAGTGCGCTCATGTGTCTCGTAAGCGGCTTAATATAATACAATAACTGTCTACACTGGCCTGAGAATTATGTTTCTATTTATGGATCTACGTATATCTAGAGAGTTATCATCCATTAGTAGACTACTCTTTGTCGCAAATATTATTAAACTACCTCGAATATATACGCAATATAAGCCTAATTAAATAAAATCTTTACAATCATACTCGTCATCACAACCTGTCCAGGGTGTACGCAGCACGACCCCGGGCCACCTGCATCCGTCGACTTTCATCATCGCTTTATCTAGGGGTTCTACACTGCGGCTGCCAATGCGAGGTTGCCATCCAAGAACCTTTCTTGCCAATCGGTTATCTGTTCTACGAGCTATACGGCCAGCTCAGTCCCACTTCAGCTTTAGCAATCTTTTGAGCTAAGTCGCTCACCGTTTTTCTACTTCCGACGTGTCCGTTGCGTATTCTATCAAGCAGACGGAAACACCGAGCATAGCTCACTGCAATGTACGCTGAGTGACTCTGAGCTTTCGCATATGCCAGCAAAGAAGGATTCATTGATCACAAATCTGGATGAAGACATTTGTGTTTACAAACAACGTGAACATGTGTCGTAATTTCCCGGACGCTGGCCATCCAAACTTGATCCGTCGATTGACCTCTGTGTCAAAGTTGGACTTTATAATATAAATATTTAAAGGGCTTAGTCGGTAATATATTGCAAAGTGTTCAAAACTGTGCTATAAACAGTGACGTCTCTTCAATTCACGATCATAAAATGTTTAGACAGGAAAATGTATGAAATATATGATAATACTGGGACTGACTGGGAACGGCTCATTATCAGTAACTAGTGACCCGGTTCCTCTCGCGCGTTATCTGTAGCACTGCAGCGAGTCTAATCCTAATGTAGTTGTATGCACTTTACAGTTGCAGCAAGATTGACATGACAATATTACAAGTTGTTGTATTTATAAATGTACTCAATTCCTGAATCATTTAGCAAGTGATCGCATAAGTAATCACATAAGTAATCACATATTATTATATTAGACTATCGCAACCGGGAAAAATCCTCTTCCTCTCTGAATACCAGTGTAAAATGGAAGCATAACGCAGCCGTGTTTCGTGTGGTGACAGTCCCTACGAACCGAGAGACTTAATTACACGGGTAACAATATATAAATAGTAAACATAAATAAATTAAGTCGCGCATCGCAGTCGCCGCTTCTGATCAGGTGAACCGTGTGCTCGATTGTCTTCCTCAATATTATATAATAAAACTATATTTTTGGATCACCACGATATAACAGTTCTAATAAGTGACAGGGTAGCCCCCTGTAGCAATGTAGTTCTAAATAACAATAGCAATGTTATCGCCTTATAACATATTTTTTTAAGAGCGCCTACACCGTCGGCTCTCCGGCGACTCCAATTATATTTTAAAGAATCATCAATCAATAATTGTGCTAAAAGTAACGTAAAAACTCAAGTAACAGCCTATCCCACTGGTGGGCATCCACACTGTTAGAGCATAGTCAACCGCGTGACTTGATCGAGGATTAGCGGACTTCTCATGACTTCGAAGCATTATTTATTTAATATTTTGCTTCGAGTTACAGGTTTCCTCACGACCACGAGGAAATTCAGCATTTAAAATTGCTATCAACAATTTCCTTTGCGTAGGCATCGGGGATGGAACTCGGTTTGCTCGCGTACCGTAAATTAAAAACGAGCGCTTAGGCACTGGGCTACGACGGCTCTTTGTGCAAGTAGTCCATTAATTTATAATATTCTGAACAAAACATAAATTGTTAGATACTTGGGATACGTTTTAAATTTGTTGAAATTTCGTTTATTTGATTTCAATTTTGTACGAAGAGATTGAGAAATTAGCTCACTCGTTTAACTTTTCTATATAAATAAAATGAATAAAGTCCAGGAAATAGAAAAAGTTCACTTGTTCCCTTAGACAATGAAAAAGTTATTTCCACCAAACATTTCTAAGGAATTTTTCCAACACATCGGAGTTCATAACTTTACTTTTCATATTTGTATAAATGATTCCTTTGGGTTATATGTTATGCCCTTTTTGTTAAAAAACATATATCTTGAGTGAAGTTGCTTACGTCCGTAAGAAACACTTGAATTTTGATACTCTACACGTGGTAGTCCTAAACAAACGACAAATTCCTGTGGTAGGCTTCGGCTGAACGTTTTCGGTTACCACCCATCGGACAAAGCCATGCCGCCGCGATTAATAACCGAGTACGACGTGATTGATGGTGACGTACTGGGAGCTTGGTCGTGGAGGGTAGCGGGATCTGAAGCACGGTACTCCGCTGGCCGAACGCAGATAGTTGAGGGCCCAAGTAGCGAGAAAGCCATTCGCGAAAGGCTGCCCCACCAGCTGCGAAAAATCCCAGGGTGGCTCCTTCGTGCCGGTAGGCGACCGGACGAGAGGACCCGATGGCAATCCCTGAGGGGGGTTCGGGCGTCCCCGCAGTCTCCAGATCAAGCCCCTACTTGTACAGATTCTACAATCGCGTGGTTGAGTTCACATCGTAATGCCTCGGTCAACTACCATCCTTCATTCTATTCATTCTCTCACTACATGAAACGTTCTAACAAAAAGTAAGGTTCGACATTGGTTGCACTTCCTCTCGCTCAAAGTGCACCTTACCAAAATCTGGGGATTTCACTGTAATCTCAATGCAGTCCACCACCACCTCGAGATTGAAAAGCCGCACTTACTTTTCCTGACGGATACAAAGATTCGTGGACCTCTTGATACGGCGTACCTCACCTATCCTGGATACTCATTGGACCATACCTTCCGCCCTCAAGACGGAGTCTCTGTGTACATCCGTAGTGACGTATGCTGCCTGCGTCTTCGTCATCTTGAAGACCACCTTTTCTACATTATGGGCATTGGTAGACTCGGGCACCGTGTGTCTACCGTTCGCACACCGGTGACCCAGAGACTACTCGGTTGTTTGAACATCTAAGTGAGGCCGCTGATGCGGCCCAGCTTCTTCAGGGAACTTCTGATCACTGTCTGGTGGAATCTGAGTCGTCCTATACTCCTCTGGATATCGATGTTCGTCGCGCCCGGCAAATGTGGCGTTACAAGTTAGCAGATTGAGCCAAGATGCAGCACTTCTTTGCATCTTATCCATGGCACCAGGTATGCTTTTCTTCCAAAGACCCGTCGAGATGTGCAGAAGCTATGATGTTGTGAGTCAAGCCATGGAATATTTTATGCCTCTCGCTGACGTACCCATTGGTGGCAAGGCCGACCCTTGCTTTAACGCTGAGTGCGTCCAAGCTGAAAAGATTTCCGGAGATTTGCATATTTATCATATGCAAATCTCTGGATATCAAAATGAAGAAGAAAGCCTTTAACCGAGGCGCCAAGTCCTTTAAAAAGGAATGACAGAAAGCTCGTCTTGATCGCATCAAACATATTGGTACAAAACATTCTGCTCAGCCAAGTGGTAGTAGAGCGTTTTGGTCTCTTGCCAAAGCGATTGAGGCAAACTTCTGTCGGTCTTCACTGATTCTGCAGGTTAAACCTGACGGCTCTCTCGCTCACTCGCCCACACGGCAAAAGAGAAAGCAGACCTCTTTGCAAATCTCTTTGCCCAAAGCTCTCGTCTGGAACTCAGCGACAGTATTCCACCGAGCTTATCTCACAGTAGTACTTCTATGCCAGGAGGTACACATTACTAACAAAGAGGTACTCAAGAGGCTGCGCTTTCTAGACGTGAGCAAAACCAATGGGCCTGACGGTATTCCAGCGATAGTTCTCAAGTCTTGTGCTCACGAGTTTTCTCCTGTTTTAACACGCCTGTACAGTCTCTCCTTAAAGACCAGATCTTGTCAATTATCGACCAATTTCGATTACCTCCATTATTTGTAAGATAATGGAGCATATATCGAATGCACGCCTTGTGGCATACCTAGAAAATAATGACATACTTAGCGACAGTACAGGTTTCGTCGAAACCGGTCAACGGAAACCGATCTTCTAGTGCACGCCACTTATCTCTTTGGTGAGGCTCTCCAGAACAACGGTGAAGCACTAGCTATCTCACTTGATATTTCGAGGGCCTTTAACAGGGTCTGGCACGATAGCCTTATCAGCAAGCTTCCAGCGTATGGCATCTATCCTGGCTTGATCACCTGGACAGCTGACTTCCTGAAGGAGCGGTTTCTGCGAGTAGTCATAGATAGCTGCTCGTCTGAGACAATGTCAATAAACGCTGGAGTTCCTCAGGGGTCTGTTCTCTCTGCCACTCTGTTTCTGCTGCATATTAATGACCTGCTGAAACCCGGTATCTTAGGGTATGCAGACAACAGCACATTTATAGAGAGTTACCAGTTAGGTGCTAATGCCACCAAGGATCAAGTACAGTCCCAAAGAAGAGCCAAGGTAGAGCAAATAAGTCTCACATTACAGGAGGTTTCCAGTTGGAGCGACGCCAATCTTGTGAGATTCAATGCCACCAAAACACATGCGTGTTTTTTATCAGCAAAAAGGAGCCTGTGCATCTTGGCACCTACATTCCAAGATCTATCTGTGGAACTCACAGATCGTCTTCAGTTATTGGGAATCAAAGTTTACTATGGACGAGTCGTCGAGTCCAAGACTAAGTTAGTTGAAATAAACTTGGGATCTTGGTCAAAGTGCAGTGGTATTTCTCTGCGAGGCAGCGTTTAGCGCTCTATAAAGTTCAAGTCCGGTCTTGTGTAGAATACTGTTGTCACATTTGGGCAGGCGCCGCTAAATGCCATCTCGCAGCTTTGGACTCGGTGGAAAGGCGGGCTAAGAGGTGACGCAGATGAAACCAATCTGCTCTGTCTTGAACACAGGCGTAAGGTGGCTAGCCTTTCAGTGTTTTACAGAATTCATTTTGGAGAGGAATTACATGATGGACTTAGTCCCCCATCCCCGTTCCACCATCGGACTTCATGACGCACAAGCAAGCAGGAAAGCTTTTTTGTGTTTAAATCATTCCTTTGGAGTATTGCTAAAATTGAAAATTAATTAACATTTTGGTTTAAATATAAGCCACGGGAGACAGTTCGGTAGCTTTTATAATAATAAAATAATGAAATAATTCCGTTTTAATTTCAGATTTTATCCATTGAAGAATGTAATGAGAGATGGAAGAGAAGTATAACAAAAAAATAACAGTAACGTAAAGATAAGAACAGTACGCGCGCAAACCGACTTCAATCCCAGATGCAAAACATTGGTAATTGTAACTTTGCACCCGCGCCCGAAGGAGACCGACTCGACGACCCCGACGAAGCGACCACCAGGGCCCAAGCCCTTCATAAAACACAACCCACGTACATTGCACCCTCATATCGCTCCCACCGACGGTAGGCTAATTAAGACATCCTAATTTCAACTGAGATGATGGCTGGGTGCTACCATCGAATGCGGATCATGTGATTATTAAAATTAAATCCGCGATCCACCTGCGCCGGCCGAACAGGCAAGGCCCACCCTCCTTACTCGTCCTCTTCTGTAGGTGGGAAGCGGACTCCCCCAAGAGGCTATGGGGGCCAGGAAAGCAGTAAGCAATCCCAGCCCCTTGCGGTGGTTCTGGTCTGCGGCTCCGCCACCGATTGTTCGGCCGCGGAGGACAGGGAGAGCGACAACGACACACCGACACTCCCCGCGGCCCCACAGAGGCCGCATCATGCGGTTGAGTCGCGGAGGATAAGGAGAGTGGCAACAAAACACCGACACTCCTCTTCCCCCGCGGCCCCACCGCAGCTGCATCATGGGGTGCGACCTCCGCTTGAGTCGCGGATGATAGGAAGAGTGGACACGAAACACCGAACCTCCTCTCCCTCCGCGACACCGCCTCGGCTGCTGAGGGCGGGGAAGACGGCCTCGTTCCGTCACTTCCGCCCCAAGCACTCCACCGACACGCCGAGGCGAGCTCACTCGGAGCAGCCTTCTCGGGCCGGTCACAGAGCGCCTTTGGCCGGTTGTTTGAGTTCCTCTTTGCTTCACCATGGGCGACCAAGCCACGGTTACCAAGCGCCTCCGCCACGACAAGGCGAGAACCCTTCGGGGGGGGGGAACTATAACTAAAGTGTTGGTCTAGATGACCAACACCTTAGTTCTTCGTGGGACCACGAGTGATCGAGTAAAGTACTCGAACGTCAGGATGAAATACCGGCTTAAATTAAACACGACAAAATCCCTAAAACTAGTTTTATTCAATGCACAGTATTCGTGTAAATATAAGAAATAATTAGATAATAATTATGTTCGTGAGACCTTGATTTATTATTTATCTGTACTGTTTGTTATCATAAAGCTAATTTCTTTCCGCAGGAAATAGAAGATTAACACTTAAAAGATTATTTCCTGCTTTCCTACTTACAAACTAATAATTATGCTTCAGCTTTTAGGACTTAGTAAATGTTCTTCTTATCATATTATCGATTACTTCTTGATGAAACGTTTTTATTTAACAAACAAGCACACAATCCACCCGATGGTAAATGACTGCGGCCAAAGACATCAACATCTGCCGTCAACAAAGATGTAGGATGCACGCGTGTTGGTAACCCTAAGGAATTTATAGAATTTCTCGTGACCCGTATATGGGTACCCAGATCCCCACACTCACTGTAAAAACACAAGCATTCCTTCCCAATTCGAGCGGATCCATTCTAAAACTTACGTTTGTGAACTGTAACTCCTAGTAGACAGTTGGTATGTAACTAACGTGTAACGTGTTTAATATTTTTCGGGATCATATCTGATATCTGAATAAAATATATTACAAATTACAATATTTTGCAAAACATTCTTTTGAAGTACGTAATCGTAAATTCTACGGTGCAAGTAAGTTTGCATGCAAGTGGCGAAGTCAATTAAAAATTTATGTATGTCGTTACCAATTTTATAGTAAAATAAAATGACAAATGTACTTAGGTAAACGTATTTTCTAATAATACTTGGGGCAACTTGACCACACCATACCGCACCTACTTTCTGGCTACGGCATGAATGTGTCGCTAGCAGCGTGTTTCATATGATTAGGGCAGGGATCTCTTGATCCAATTACAGGTAGGTACATATGTCTTAAATCTTTATTAAGGGTCTAGAGTGATCACACTATATAGACCCTTTATACCCACACTATAGACCTACAATATCAAGTATAGCTCTAATACCTAAATTATCTTCCTAGATCAAAATCTAGGTCTAGTCTTTTAATTGTATTTTAAGTGTATAACTAATATTCCCGTTATGCACGGCAACTAAGATGATTCGAGACAGCAGTCGCATGCCGCTATTCGAGCCTATGCAGTTAAGTTTCGCGGACCGTACCTTAAACCAGACTATTGACGCTACATTTGAATTAGCCAGACTCTGAATCTAAAATCTGACAGAGATATTTGTTTGAGTGAGTGATACATTTTTAGGTAACGAGGAACGTGAAATAGTAAGACTCTCGTTGGGCTCGAATTCTTCATAGTCCAGAAGATGTTTGGAAGATTTGTCCATATCTTCCAAAGATCTTACATGGACTTTGGATCTAAATGGACCATGAAAATTTTAGGGCAACAATCCCTTATATGACTTTCTTAGAGTTTTGAGTACTGCAAGAGGAGGAAAGCATAAAAGTAAGTATCGAATAAAACTATTTTAACGTTTTTTATCCCAACCGTGATAAATTTGTCGATTACGATATCATGCACATATATATGTGATAATTCTAGCGGCTCGGAGACAGAATATGCCGGTGAAACTGATGACTTTTCTACCATATAATAAATATCAACCCTCCAATGACACATATTTATACATATACACAATGTATATTTGCAGTCGTGTGTTGACAGTGTTTTCTTAGAAGAATTGTCTCGTAGGCAAGTAGGGTGGGTAACACACGCATAGACACATAAAACGAAACACTGTCAACTTGAATTCGATTTCTTTTTCCTATTATTCGCGTCTAGAAATTAAAAGAATTAACGTAAAAGAAAGAAGATGGTCTCACACAATTGACAGGCTTGTAGATAGGAACAATAAGTTAAGTGTGGCTTTAACAAAACATTATCAAAGCAATGGTGATATATCTAAAAAGGTGGTTGACGAGTGAGCCGACGAGGTGTGATGATATGAATGATAAGGGGAATATTCTTTGCATAAAACTGCAATTTTATATTTCAAAATAAATATTACATATTCTCCACGTTCTTTTAAACTCGATAAAAATAACAGGAAATGATAACAGGAGATAAACGACTGCTGCATTGCGAGGAGACTAGAGCACTCTCTTTGATTATTATTCCAAATACCTTTTCCAAAGTACATTATTCATGTTTGTACAAATGCCAGAAAAACGTAAACATTTGAAAAAGGTACAAGGGTAAAGAAGTTTATGGAATGAAGGTACTAGGAGATGGTGCAGGGTGGGGGTACACTTATATTTTAGTAGTATAATTATTATATTATGTAACATATTTATACTAATATAAATATCTACAACGCGGCCGTATCCAAAGGCACCTGGGAGGAAGCTGACATCATAGGTATTCTTAAGCCCTCGAAACACTCAACCGATCCATCAGCCTATCGACCCATAAGACTACTCAAAGTCTTGGGTATGGCTCATCCTCACCCGCCTCAAGGACTTCATGCTGTCCCGAAGGCTACCAATCAATGAGCAGTTCGGGTTTCGCACCCAACACTCATGCACACATCAAGTGCACCGTTTCACGGATCACATTCTCAGTAAATTCCTTCGGGGCTACCAAACTGCAGCACTTTTCCTCGACGTAGCGAAAGCTTTCGACAAGGTTCAGCCCTTCCAGACCCAGACAACGGGCAACACACCAGAAAACGGGCTCATGTACAAACTATATGAACTCGGTGTTTCAGATCTACTGGTACTAATCGTACGAGACTTTCTGCACAATCGCACCTTTCGTTACCACGTCGAGCGAACTCGTTCCGAGGTTCACCCCATTTGTGCCGGAGCCCCCATTAGTAGCCCATTTTATACACACTCTACACCAATGACATACCGCTCACTCACGGTGTAGAGCTGGCCCTTTTCGCCGATGTTACCGGCTTCTACGCGTTTGGATTCAAACCAGACGCTATTTGTAAACGCCTCCAATCTGTAGCCAACACCTTAGGGAAATGGTTTCGGAAATGGAGGATCGAGATTAACCCCACCAAAAGTGCAGCCATGTACTTTTCTAGGCGCAAACAAACACCGCATCTCCCAACCATATGGCTATTTGATCGTCCAATCTCCTGGGAAAAGTCAGTCAAATACTTAGACGTTACTTTAGATGAAAGACTCAACTTCGGTCCGCATATCAACCGCGTACGGAATCGAGCAGCGTTCGCCGTAGGTCTTAAATTTTACGTTACTCAATGAAAATAGCAAAATGTCCCTGCGTAATAAAATTACACAATACAAAGCGTGCATTCGATAAATAATGACGTACGCAAGCCCCGTCTTTGCACATGCCTCACCGCGTCATATTCACCGACTTCAGGTAATACAAAATCGTTTCATGCTCAAGGCCACCGCTGCGCCGTGGTTCTTCCGTAATGAAAATATACACATAGATTTTGAAGTGCCGACCATAGCTCAGTACCTGAAGCAGGCTTCCCGCCGATATTTCGACTCCGCCGACACACACTCTAACCCCTTGATTGTAAGTGCCGCCACTTACAATCCTATCACGAATCACAGATTCACCCGCGTGCGAAGGAGACTGAGGTACGCCTTCGACGATCCTGACGACGCAACCACCAGGGTCCAAGCCCTTCATAAAACACTACACACGTACATCGCACCCTCATATCGCCGGCGACGACGGCGAGGGCATCGCAAACAAGGTTATTCGCGATACCGTCATGTCACAGGTCGGTTCTCTCCAGTCAATACAGATAGAAGCGTTGCTGGAGTTTCTTACGCCACTTCTTCTCCAGCGCCCACGCATTCCAAAGTGGTGGTACAGGTAGTTAATAATAATAGCGATATTAATTTAGATAATGTTCTGTCAGAAGCGGCCATCAGCCCGAAATAGAAAAAAAGGAATAAAAAGCCGTCTTTATGTTCCATAAAGCCTAAAAATTCCAAAAAGGAATAATCTATAACTATTTTGGACGAGATGTCCTCGGTCTATAAAGACTCTTATCCAGGGCAAACCATAATTTGCAAGTGGCACAAACTCTTCTAATGCTGAACACTTACTTGAAGACAATCCCAAGACTGGACGGCCTTTTAAAGTACCCACTGTGGATATTAAAAATTATTATAGGGAAAAAAATTAAATTTGTTATACTAATATTATAATAAATTAGAATTGGTAAATTATTTAATAATTATTATTATTGGGTTAAGTACGTATCGTCTTGTCAAAAGGTGTCGAGGATGCTCATCGCCCTTTGTGGAGAAAGTAAGGTGGAAGTCTTGGGCTGCACTAGTATGAGATAAACGAATAGATGACATGAAGGTAGATAATTGGGTTCTTCACTATGAACCTAAATTTAAACGAGTCTCAAAGCTATCACGTGTAAAAGGCAGATCACCGCAAAGAATTGTAAGAAGTTCCAATCGACCGAAAAACTCATGGCCATAGTTTTGGGATTCAGAAAAAACAATTCAACATTAGTAGAGTCTAGTTGAAATGAATATGTCGGTTTGACAAAGGAACGACCACGCACTTAAAGAATTCCGTCATAGAATTCAGCACAACGCTGTTGTGATTCGCATGGTAAGTATAGAGATCCGGAGACCCGATTACGGGTAACGGGTCATTACATCTCAGCTCTCGGTGGTGACAACGCATATGCATCCTGAACTTTTGTCCAAAATGGATACAGATGTCATGGACTGTGTAGTCATCTGGAAAATTATTAGTACAATAATTTTATAGCTATTGGTCAACATTCCGCAAACATATTTTCCTCTGTTCGTTAAACAAATATTTATAGTTTTGTTTTCTATTTCCGTATTCTTAAACCTACAGTTCCTAATATAAACAGTACATGCAATGGATATATCGACAAATGAAGAGACAATAGAAAAAATCCACTAAGAAATATTGTAGTATCAAAAATTAAAGCACGAGATACTACTTGGCTCCGGTCACCAAGCGCAATAAGCACGGTCTAGGAATTATGTCATCAAAGGTGTGAGCTAGGTAGGAGATTTAACATTCTAGGTCAAAGCACCTACACTTACAATTACGTAATTTCGAAACACGATCAAAAAGAAATGTTAAATCTCTTTCAAGCGGTTAGTACGTCTATGTAAATTCTGTGCCACAAGTTAATTTATATGCTAATGTGTTACTTGGGAATTTATGTACGACATACAAGGAGTCGCAGTTTAAGGTTCTGGTCTTACATTCACGCTTTATATTCTTAAAGTGCGCCTCGTCTTGAAAAGTAACTTTGTGTTTATATAAACATAAATAAAATGTACAAGTACATGCTATAGTAGTATTATAATTAATTAAATAAATTATAAGAAGTAGTATATTTTATTTATTAACTCCTAATGGACATTGTACAAAGGCGAACCCCTTGAAGTGACTCTACTTGTCGGCCGCTAGATAAATAGGAAAAGCGTTTGTGCGAGGGAATACGAGATAATATATACAAGTATAAATGAGAAAAGGACTTCAACTCAACTCAATATATCGAAATAAACTTTTTAAAGGACTTTTGATACATCAAACAGTTACAAGTTACTGCTCGGAATGCAAATATCTGCGGAGAAGAGAAGATAAGAAACTTAACAGTTGCACTTTTCAATACTTAAATCTTTAACATGTTATTCACATAAGGTAAGTCACGTTCACATATTCCCACAAGGTAAGTCACGTTCACATATTCACATAAGGTAAGTCACGTTCACATAATCACATAAGGTAAGTCTCTTTCACATATTCAAATAAAGTAAGTCACGCTCACATATACACGTAAGATAAGTCACGCTCACTAATTCACGTAAGGTAAGTCAGGCTCACATATTTACGTAAAATAAATCACTTCTCACATATTCACGTAAGGTAAGTCACGTTCACATATTCACATAAGGTAAGTCACGTTCACATATTCCAATAAGGTAAGTCACGCTCACATATTCTCATAAGGTAAGTCACCCTCACATATTCACATAAGGTAAGTCACGCTCACTAATTCACATAAGGTAAGTCACGGACACATATTCTCATAAGGTAAGTCACGTTCACATATTCACATAAGGTAAGTCACGTTCACATATTCACATAAGGTAAGTCACGTACACATATTCACATAAGGTAAGTCACGCTCACATATACACGTAAGGTAAGTCACGCTCACTAATTCACGTAAGGTAAGTCAGGCTCACATATTTACGTAAAATAAATCACTCTCACATATTCACGTAAGGTAAGTCACGTTCACATATTCACATAAGGTAAGTCACGTTCACATATTCACATAAGGTAAGTCACGTTCACATATTCACATAAGGTAAGTCACCCTCACATATTCACGTAAGGTAAGTCACGAACACATATTCACATAAGGTAAGTCACCCTCACATATTCACGTAAGGTAAGTCACGTACACATATTCACATAAGGTAAGTCACGCTCACATATTCACGTAAAGTAAATCACGCTCACATATTCACGTAAGGTAAGTCACACTCACATATTCACATAAGGTAAGTCACGCTCACTAATTCACATAAGGTAAGTCACGTACACATATTCACATAAGGTAAATCACGCTCACATATTCACATAAGGTAAGTCACGTACACATATTCTCATAAGGTAAGTCACGTCACATATTCACATAAGGTAAGTCACGTTCACATATTCACATAAGGTAAGTCACGCTCACATATTCACATAAGGTAAGTCACGATCACATATTCACATAAGGTAAGTCACGCTCACTTATTCACGTAAGGTAAGTCACGTACACATATTCACATAAGGTAAATCACGCTCACATATTCACGTAAGGTAAGTCACGTTCACATATTCACATAAGGTAAGTCATGTTCACATATTCACATAAGGTAAGTCACGTTCGGTACGACAAACATTGTCTTCTAATTTCAAGCATTGTCATAAGCTCTCGTAGATCATATGTTGTTAGCCGCAGCAGCTCAAATACGATACGCGAACAAAAGGAAGTCATTGCGAGGAAAACTGCATGACTAAGAAATAAATTGTAATAACTATTTAAGTACTGATTTACCACGTCCTCGACGGTGAAGGAAGTCATCGCGAGGAAATCTGCATGACTAAGAAATAAATTGTAATAACTATTTAAGTGCTGATTTACTACCTCCTCCACGGTGAAGGAAGTCATCGCGAGGAAATCTGCATGACTAAGAAATAAATTGTAATAACTATTTTAAGTGCTGATTTACTACCTCCTCCACGGTGAAGGAAGTCATCGCGAGGAAATCTGCATGACTAAGAAATAAATTGTAATAACTATTTTAAGTGCTGATTTACTACCTCCTCCACGGTGAAGAAAGTCATCGCGAGGAAACCTGCATGACTTAGAAATAAATTGTAATAACTATTTTAAATGCTGATTTACTACCTCCTCCACGGTAAAGGAAGTCATCGCGAGGAAATCTGCATGACTAAGAAATAAATTGTAATAACTATTTTAAGTACCGATTTACCACGTCCTCGACGGTGAAGGAAGTCATCGCGAGGAAACCTGCATTTTGTCAAATATATAAATACGAGTATATTGGACGGAATCGTAAGAACAAGTTTTATAAAAATATCTCAATTTGTTTATTTATTTATTTATTTATAAACTTTTGTACAACTAACATATGCACAAAGGCGGACTTAATGCCTAAGGCATTATCTACCAGTCAACCTTGGGGGGGTTCAGAGAAATCAAGGTAGGGACAGAAGAATAATAATAAAGAAAAAAGAGACATACAGTACATCTAAATGCTTATACAATTATATATACATATCATTATATATTATCTTAGGAATTCATAATACTAAGTAAAATAATAGATATTTATATACAGTTACATTAACTATAAAACAAAAAAAATATACATATTATAAATACAAACATATCTAAAAGTGAATATATATATAAATATATACATAATTATTATCGATGTAGTGAATCTGCTGACACTACTTCCAACAAATGCTTTCAAATTTTTCGTTTAAACTCTAAGCGACTTTTAGCCATTCTGATTTGGGAAGGTAGCGCATTCCACAGGAGAATAGATTGAACAAAGAATGATGAGTGAATGATATCAGTACGATGAGAAGGACATAGGAGAAGACGATTATGCGTCGAACGAAGATTTTATTGTTGACGGAACTAAGATATTGAAAATGAGAAGACAAATAAGCAGGAGTAGAAGAAGAATCCATAAGAGAAAAAGTGTGGTTAGAGCTCTTAGCGATCGACGCTGACGGATAGGTAACCACTGAAGTTGTGATCGATATAGCGATACGTGGTCGTATTTACGGAGATTGAATACAAATCGAATGCAGTTATTCAGAAGTCGTTCAAGCTTATTGAGGTGATCTGCATTCAGGTCAAAGTAGCAAACGTCACCAAAGTCGATTATGGGGAAAATTAAGGACTGCACGAGCGTTAATTTAGTTTTAGCAGGAAAAAAATTTTTATATCGGTAAAGGGACCTTAGGACATTAGTGACTTTCTGACAAACACTAGCTAATTGGTGATTCCAACTTAGTGTTGTGTCAATAATCAAGCCTAAATTCTTAACATGTGGGCTTAATGGTATAGGAGAGCTGTTAAAATTATCGGTGGAAGTTTGCATAAGTCCAACGTACTTATAATGCGGGATGATAATGGCCTGACACTTCAAAGGGTTAACTGTTAATCCAAACTTGTCTGCCCAATTTCTGATGGCATCTAAATCTTTGTTTATAATATAAATAATTTCTGGTAGTCTATCTTTGGTTGCCTGAATGTATAATTGTAGATCATCGGCGTAAAGATGGTACGAACATCGAAGATCATGAGTGATGAAATTTATAAAGACAGAAAATAAAATAGGAGAGAGAATACCGCCTTGAGGGACGCCACACGCAAGATCAAGCCAACATGAAAAGATTCATCGAACCGAACTGACTGCTGGCGCCCTCGAAGATACGAAGAGAACCATCCCAGTGCTTCATCAGAGACCATTAAGTGAGAGAGTATGGCTAACAGGATGTCGTGACTGACAACATTGAAGGCGTTTGAGAAATCAATTAAAACCAAAACTGTGACTTTGGTATTTTCCATGCCAGCTCGAATATCGCCAGTCACTTTAAGGAGAGCAGTAGTGGTGCTGTGGCCAGGTCTAAATCCAGATTGAAGGGGACTGATCAAATTGTTACAAAGTATAAAATGGGAGAACTGCTTTAGAACACAGGACTCAAGCACTTTTGAAAGAAAGGGAAGGATTGAGATAGGTCGAAAATGGGTAGATAATGAGGGGTTTGGGGACTTAGGAAGTGGACGGACAAAAACTTTACGCCATAAAGTAGGAAAAGATCCAGTAGCTATAGAAATTGATAATATGGGTAATAGCAGGAAGAAGGTAATCGAGGATGGGAGGATCATGCGTCGTCCTATATTATCGCATCCGATAGCATTGGACTTAAGTGCAAAATTGTTTTTGGTCTCATCAGAAGAGACTGGAGAGAAATGAAGCAAGTTAATATTAGGGTGCGGCAAACCATTTAAATATGAAATAGTATCCAAAATCGTTAGATGATCCATTGAAGGAGAGGTAATGAAATATTGATTTAAATCATCTAAGGAGATTGAGTTAGGAAGGTTTGTTAAACGCGACTTACCAATACCAAGAGTCCTGAGGAACTTCCAGATATCAGCAGGAGATGACAAAGAAATATTATCAAGAATGTGACGGCGTTTAGCGTTCCGTACCATCTGATTACACCAATTCCTAGCTAATTTATAAATAACCCAATTGTCCTCACAACGATTCCTTTTAAATTTCCGAAACGCATGGTCCCTGCGCCTCATAGCGATCCGTATTCTTTTGGTCAGCCAGGGTGCGGGAGGGCGTCTCAGCTTGACTTCCTTGATGGGGGCATGAATGTCGTACAGCTTTGTGACTATTTCATTAAATAAATCAACTTTCTCGTCAATAGTGTCCGCCTCCACCAAAGACTCCCAACTAACACTCTCCGCCTCAAGACGAAGTTTCTCAATGTTTAATCTTTTAAAGGAACGTACGCGCAGGACCTTAGGTTTAGGTTTGGGAGGTTTAAGGGTATAAGACAGGAAAATTAGGTCGTGACGGGAAAAACTCGGGGCAGGATACTGACCATGTGAGGAAACCATGGAAGGATTGGAAGACAGAATTATGTCAAGCCAAGTGTCTTCACTGGAAAGGTTATGGTGTGTAGCCTGTAGAGGTAAAATGTGAAAACAGCTTGACTTAACAATACTTAGGAATTTGCAGGACCGAGGAGAATTAGGTACAAGGAGGTTGGTGTTGAAATCACCCATGATTACGTGATGTACATACTCTGAACCCAAAGATTCCAGAACCGTTTCGAAATCAGTGAAGTAATCAACATTTGGGGGACAGTATATTACAGCTAGAATTATCTTGGCACCTTTAATGGAAATCTCAAGAATAAGATATTCAGCACAAGCTAAATTTTGGGACGAGGAGGAACTGTTCAAAGATTTGCTGAGATGTTGAAGGATTGACTGAAAGATGAGAATCACCGTGGTACAAGACTGCCCAGTGTGTTTATCGCTGTTTCACTCCTACTAGCATGTTAATATTTTTATTACTCTCTTTTTTTCTTACTTTATGTTACTCAGGGAGCCCATACTGCTGATACTGCGACTGCTACTTCGAGGTCGACAGAACCTTCCTTGTAGGTGGCATAGTACAAATAACCGCTAATTATTAAGCAGGTATCAAGTTTCTTTACTATCATTGTTGATATGACATGAGAAATTATTGAATCTTGAATATATTGTATATAATACGAGATACTGAATGTGCAAGGTGAGTGACATACTATATTAATGCGCTTCGGTCGCCCGCGCTTTATTGTTTTATATTTGACATTTTCAGGATTTTACTTAAAGGTATATTGAAAATTCATGTCAAATCCGAATTGGTCGCTGCATTCGAATAGCACGGCAGATGATATTTATATATTTCAAAATACGATGCTCACACCGGGATGTTTACATGCGATTTTCATGTTTTCTCCGGGTTCTATAAATATAATATTATTATATATAGAAGCCGTGGTAGCTCCGTGTCTGTGCTCGCTTTTAAAAAGTAACAAAACGCAGCCTTGTAGATTAAAATAATAAAACTTTTTGTGATAATTAATCATATATCATAACCCTATTCCTCAATTAATTTATCATCCTCGATAATTCCTTAATTAAAAAAATAAAGTATATATAAAATAATTTCTAAGTTCAAACATCGTGTAACGAATTGAGATCGGAATCCGTCGGGTTTATGTGGAACATAAAATTTTTATATCCGGTTGCACTCGTAAAACAACCTGAAGTTTGAATAATGGATATTTAAGCGTTAATAATATCACGCGATCCGGAGAGGAAATCTATAAGTAAGTCAACTTTGTTACTTAACAGCTTACAGTAGAAAGTCGTTACCTTACTTTGTCACCAACTTAGTCAGTTAGACAGCGTCGCTGGCACGAGGATGTCACATTCATCATCATAACAACCAGTCCATGGTCCACTGGTGAACACAGGCCTCCTCCATAGATTTGCTTCCTCGCACGATCCTGAGCCAGCTGCAATCATCGACTTCCAGCAGACTTGCACAGGTCATCCATCGCTCCATCCTGTGGGTCGTTCTTCACTGCGACAGGCAGTACGAGGTTGCCACTCAAAATATTCCTTTTTTTTCCGTCCATTACCGGTTCTCCGAGCTATATGGCCACTATTTTATGAATAGGGTCTTAGCTTGATCATATTATTTTTCTCTCATATAAAATATATGTTTTAATATTTTTTTTGTCAGTTCATTTGTTGATAAATGATTCCTGCAGCCCATGACATCTACATACGTCCTTGCCAAGGAATCATAATGCAGATGCTTTGTAACCCTTGAGGACTGAGATGGAATGCCTCGTCACCAGTAATTAAGGTCTCCGGATCGTTGCACTCACCAGACGAAACACAGCAACATTATGCTGATATTTTACACTGGCGTTCTGTGAGGGCGTGGTCCTACCCCGGTCGAGCTGCCCCATTCATTCTGCAGCTAGAATCATACTGCAGTGTAGCTCTACTATTGGTAAGATACCGAATGCGAATCACAATATACGCAACAAAATATATCGAGAGAACAGATAACGAATGATATTTTAAAATAATGGATTTAGTTTTAATTTGATCAAATGAACAGTTAAGTTGTTTACACTGTTAGTATAGTTTTATTTGCTTTAACTATTATTTTATTTATTATATTTAACTTTTTTTTATTTAATCGCTATTCATACAAGTAAAAAAAATATATAATTCGATAGCACATAGCGTTCTTACTTCAAAAAGTTAATATTTCCTTAGCATTATTTTATTATTTTTATTTCAGAAATCTGTAACAAGGCAGGAGTACCTTCGTTGCGTTATTTCCGTAGAAGTAACTCCTCCTCGAAGGGAGCGAAAGCACGCGAGATCTGCAGCGTTAGCGTAGATTTAACCCAAGACGGCTAGACGGCATCAAATAATATATTTATTTGGTTTTTGCAGTAAGAATGGTTATAAGGCATTTTCATGTATCTATTTCTCGTACAATCTTTTGAGATATATTTTTGACTTTACTACTTCTAAATAAGTATTTTGGATATAATGTACACATAGGATAATAGTAGTATAATAGTAGTAGTATTGTACAACTTACCGAATTTTGAAAATATTTATGAAGTCAAAGTGATAAAGAATGGGAAACTGTCATAAGCCTTGTAGATTATGGTAAGGGGTGACCCATCCCACAACCATCGTTGATAAGGAAACAAAGTGAAGATAGGTGGGCACCTTAATACACTCTCGCATACGACTGAAATTAGTTAATAGAAATACGTTCAGATAAAGGTATATAAGGTTTAGGTTGTTACTAAATTACGTTGTTTCGCTACTCCACTGGTCTGGCCCAACCCTAAAGCAGTAAACTTGAACTAGAGGTATACGTAACGTACGTCTGCATTGACCCTTGGACTGTATCAGTGACCTTTGTTTTACCTCACTTTTCCTAGTAAACGTATCGTGTATTAAGTATCAGGAGCGGAAAACAAACAATGATGTTGATATTTAAATTGGAGAATAAAGTCAAATTTCATACTGCAGAATCATAATCAAGCAATAGTAATAACAGATTATATTTTAAAAAATGAACGCGAACTCCTCCTCTGGCGAGAAGACATTCCATCTCAGTCATCAGTGGTCCATGATCCATTTTGTATGTGGATGAAGGTATCATCGTCCGTTGGAAAGACTTATAAATTACTAGATGAAGTGTGTGTACGTTCGTCACCCCCCCATATTATAAAAAAATAAAACCGTAAAATCATAATGAAGCGATAGAAATAATAGACTTGCAGTAATATTTAATAAGTTGTAGTACGTGCATGTGCTATGTAGAGTAGATAAAACACTTCGTCGTTGTTTTAAAAACGTGACTCTGCGACCGCGAGTTACAGTAATTCGACGTGTAATTCAGTACAGATTCCACTGCAGAACCCATAACCGGAGCGCATTAATATTATAATATTATGAGACTTACGACCTTTTGCGTCCAACGATGTTCCGTGAGAATGAATTCGAGACAAGTTTGTAAATTGAGTTTTGAAATAAAAGTTGGCTTCCCTAGGCCACAAGTTCTTAGTCAAGTGCACGTAGTGGGTGTGGCTGAGTAACAAGATTTACATAATTTTATAAAAAAGTGCATTAAAATGATTAATAGGCTTGTGTTAGTTCATGATAACAGTTGAATGGGAGAACGGAACCTCAAATCTATTGACGCTTTATACAAGTTAAATCAGTTTCGTTAAAATATAATAATGATTTTTTCAATAACCTATGATCCAGTGCATAGTTACAAAAAAAAATCATACCTACACGTAAATTCAGACACGTGACACCGCGCTCGCCGGCGAGCGCGACCTCGTCTTCCTCGCACAGGGGCTTACATGCGATTTACTCGTGTTCTAGGCCGATTTTAAAGTCAACCAGTCCTCCCGTTTAGATAGCGATCCGAGTCGAGGTTTTGTACTAATATTAAGGTCTCGGATCGTTGCACTCACCCAGACAGAAACACAGCAACATTATGCTGATATTTTACACTGGTGTTCTGTGAGGGCGTGGTCCTACCCCGGTCGAGCTGCCCCATTCATTCTGCAGCTAGAATCATACTGCAGTGTAGCTCTACTATTGGTAAGATACCGAATGCGAATCACAATATACGCAACAAAATATATCGAGAGAACAGATAACGAATGATATTTTAAAATAATGGATTTAGTTTTAATTTTGATCAAATGAACAGTTAAGTTGTTTACACTGTTAGTATAGTTTTATTTGCTTTAACTATTATTTTATTTATTATATTTAACTTTTTTTTATTTAATCGCTATTCATACAAGTAAAAAAAATGTATAATTCGATCGCACATAGCGTTCTTACTTCAAAAAGTTAATATTTCCTTAGCATTATTTTATTATTTTTATTTCAGAAATCTGTAACAAGGCAGGAGTACCTTCGTTGCGTTATTTCCGTAGAAGTAACTCCTCCTCGAAGGGAGCGAAAGCACGCGAGATCTGCAGCGTTAGCGTAGATTTAACCCAAGACGGCTAGACGGCATCAAATAATATATTTATTTGGTTTTTGCAGTAAGAATGGTTATAAGGCATTTTCATGTATCTATTTCTCGTACAATCTTTTGAGATATATTTTTGACTTTACTACTTCCAAATAAGTATTTTGGATATAATGTACATATAGGATAATAGTAATAGTATTGTACAACTTACCGAATTTTGAAAATATTTATGAAGTCAAAGTGATAAAGAATGGGAAACTGTCATAAGCCTTGTAGATTATGGTAAGGGGTGACCCATCCCACAACCATCGTCGATAAGGAAACAAAGTGAAGATAGGTGGGCACCTTAATACACTCTCGCATACGACTGAAATTAGTTAATAGAAATACGTTCAGATAAAGGTATATAAGGTTTAGGTTGTTACTAAATTACGTTGTTTCGCTACTCCACTGGTCTGGCCCAACCCTAAAGCAGTAAACTTGAACTAGAGGTATACGTAACGTACGTCTGCATTGACCCTTGGACTGTATCAGTGACCTTTGTTTTACCTCACTTTTCCTAGTAAACGTATCGTGTATTAAGTATCAGGAGCGGAAAACAAACAATGATGTTGATATTTAAATTGGAGAATAAAGTCAAATTTCATACTGCAGAATCATAATCAAGCAATAGTAATAACAGATTATATTTTAAAAATGAACGCGAACTCCTCCTCTGGTGACAAGGCATTCCATCCCAGTCCTCAAGGATGGCAACGCATCTGCATTATAATTCCTTGAGGGATGATAGATGTAGATGATCACGGGGCGCATCGGGTGATCTGTGCGCTCGTTTGTTGCTCGCAATGTAATAACAATAAAAATGAAAAGACCCACTTACTCGGTCTTCAGGGGTGACGGGGGTGACGCGTGCAATATGAAACTTTATTAAGGATGAATGTAGATGTCATGGGTCACAGTTATTACTTACTGAACTGTAAGCTCGTTTTAGCTAAATTGAACTATCGATATATGGATTTGGGTAGAGTAAGGGTAAGGATATAGGATAATAGGTAAGGCGGAAGATGGAATTTATGAAGCCCTTTGACCATCAGTTAGTTGTATGAAGTAAGATGATGATAAAATATCATACTATACTACCCTACTTCATAAAAAATAATAAATAAAATTCGGACTTTTCGAAAGAGGTGACAGGAAAAGTACTTATAGCATTACTAGTAAGATCTGTTTAACGCCAGGTATTTTCGGATTGCATATATAAGCACAAGCAGTAGTATCATATTATTTCACTACATCATGTAACGTAAATGATATTTATTTAAAAGCTAATGGTTTAAGTTGCTAAACATGACATTGTTGTATGTGCTAATCCGCCATTTGACTTGATCTTCGTAAACTTAAGGGTAGTTGGAGGCCTAGCGGGAATAATAGTAATATCCATGTTATTTTTCTTTATAAAAAAAACCTTCATGATTGTCAACACTGATAGAGAAACAACATAGACTACATAGTATACTATTTTCCTGCTTATATTTTTAACGACCAAACTTTTTCAATTTCCTGTTTACCATTTTTTTTCATTTCTGTTACAGATATAAATTGCTTTTGTGTTGGGAGGAAGTTTAGTTTCTTTTTGTGTACTGTTTCACTTTTTATATGTAACATTTTATTTTAATTATATAAATTGTATTGTAAAAAAGAGTAAGGGGGCTGTTTAAAAAATTACGTAATATGGTGAACTATAAGCAACCATTGCTTCGTTGAACGTTCGTGAACTGAAGAAAACTATGTAAGAGTTGGCCCTTAATTGATTTCTACCAAATAGTCTGCTCTTCTGAAATAAGAAGATCATTGACATCCTGTAGAGGATGAAATAGTCTAGAAATCGTGGTTTTTAGTTGGCAGAAATTTAGAATAGTATAGCGACGGTGTTGATCATGAACATAAAGTAGTTACTCTGGGTAGCAGTGAAGTAGTAGTAGACTTGAGGACTTGCTAATGTAGACGATGTTGTCATTTTGTTACAGTATCCACTCCGCCAAGGAAATGTTTCATATCAAGTGACACTATGAAAGTAGATGAACTATTCTAGACTTTTCCAGCCTCTAGCTAATTTTTGTAACTATAGCTAATAAAATTTAAAACTCTATCTAATTTGTCAAATGCTGCGAAGGATCCTCATCATATCATCGTATAACTAACATTCTTATCTATATTAAATATTGATTAACTTTCAACTGCAAATAATACGATCTTGAACATATTAATAGTACATTAATACAAGTTATTTATATATATTTCAAAATACGATGCTCACACCGGGATGTTTACATGCGATTTTACTCGTGTTCTGTGTCAGCTTTTAAAGTCAACCAGTCCTCCCGTTTAGATAGCGATCCGAGTCGAGGTTTTGTACTTCATTATTAAGGGCCCTCGGATCGTATTATCGCCCCCTTCTGTTGTAGTTGACGTTTTTCGTCCACAGGGGTCGGAATGCAGTGGTGGTGCAGCAGCAGTCTCCGCGCCAGCTTCGCCGCATCGTCGTTGTCTCCCTACTCAGAGGGCCTACCGCTCGCGAGGCTTATTAGCTAAAGCTGTAGAGGTCTCAGGACCAACAGCAATACTCATACACAAAAAAAACGAAAAGATTGATGCGGACAAATTGTTCCAATCCTTTGCCGTACGCTATTTTTTGTGTGTGAGTATTGATCTTGGTCCAGAGACCTCTATAGCTTTATCTAATTAGACTCGCGAGCGGGAGGCCCGCTGAGTAGGGACTGCCGCTACAAAGACTATTTATTACGTATAGATAAAGTATTGTTTTGAGCACACAATTCATAGTAAGTGATTCCTGCGGACCACGATTAGGTCGGTACACCTGGGCCAATAATAATGGGCTTCGGACACCGTCTGGTGCACGTAGGCATCCACATCATGCCACTTTACGCGGCAACCAACAATATGGAATTTAGTTGGTATTCATCCTCGGCGTGGGAAATTGAAACTAGGACAGCAACGCTTAGAAAACAGAATAGTATCAATTACTTATTAATGTTTTTTGTTCTGAGTTTTATATAATTGCAGTGGCAAATCTAAAAGAACTTTATGGGGGTGAAAATTTGACACTACAATCCTATTTTTATATAGTGTTTATACTGATTTTATTTATACTAATATACAAGTATTGGGATAAGTTTATTATCATGGGACCGTAAGCAACATCCTTTTTTAAATAAAACTAATTTTACGTATTTCAACGCGTTTAATTTAAACTTTTGAATTACCAACGTTTCGAGTGGTCTACAGCACCCGTGGTGACGGGAGACTGCGACCTTTGATGTCCACATCTCACAGTTAGGAGTAACGCAACCGTCATCTCTATTTCAAATTATTTGCCCGAGACCTTGCTTGATGTTGTTTTGGTTTTAATTTTATTAATCACACGATTACGAAATTAAGGACGTTTCTTTTAATGTAAATTTAACTTTATCTAATTCTAACTATATCATTCGAGTTCCAGTTACATAATTCTAGAACTATATTAAAAAAACACAACAAACAACACAAAAAAAGTAATGGCTTTCAAGAAATCTATTTTGTTTGACATCGATGTAAATGATATAAATGTTTAATTTATTTTATATATATTTTAAATAAAGAAGGGTTTAAAATAGATCCTTGCGGAACACCTTGTATGTAAATTTTTCCAGGGGTCAAATACATTGTATTTGTATACAAAGTTTTACGCAATCAATCAAAATTATTATTAATAAATATTTTGTAAACATGAATAAAAAGGAATGTGCTCAGTTACAAGCATTTCCGCGTACATATAAACAAAACCCGAGATCCTACTATTATTCGCATTCCAATGGGAAGTGATTACGTAAGCCTTTTCTGATTAATACCCGTAGTTTTACTAGAAAATGATTCGACTTTTCTATTTGTAATAGAAAAGTTTAATCATCTTGTACATTGGTAAATTTAACTTTCAAAGATTTGCTAAAGGATATAGACTGATTATCGAAAAGTGGAAATGAGCGGGTGCAAACCGGCCCCAGGAGCTGCGCCACTAACAGGAGATCTCTGTTATTTCATGCGGTGATGTGGAACTGATTGCTAGCGTTTATCCAGATCTAAAGTCAAAGTAAAGTAAGATCAAAGTAATATGAATGACGACCAGCAGCAGAGGGTCAGCTCGACCGGGGTAGGACTACGCCCGCACAGATTACCAGCGAAAAATAGTAGCTGCTGCAGTGCTACTGTGTTTCGTCTGGTGAGTGTAGGGATACGGAGACCTTTATTTCTGGTGACAAGGCATTCCATCCCAGTCCTCAAGGATGGCAACGCATCTGCATTATAATTCCTTGAGGGATGATAGATGTAGATGATCACGGGGCGCATCGGGTGATCTGTGCGCTCGTTTGTTGCTCGCAATGTAATAACAATAAAAATGAAAAGACCCACTTACTCGGTCTTCAGGGGTGACGGGGGTGACGCGTGCAATATGAAACTTTATTAAGGATGAATGTAGATGTCATGGGTCACAGTTATTACTTACTGAACTGTAAGCTCGTTTTAGCTAAATTGAACTATCGATATATGGATTTGGGTAGAGTAAGGGTAAGGATATAGGATAATAGGTAAGGCGGAAGATGGAATTTATGAAGCCCTTTGACCATCAGTTAGTTGTATGAAGTAAGATGATGATAAAATATCATACTATACTACCCTACTTCATAAAAAATAATAAATAAAATTCGGACTTTTCGAAAGAGGTGACAGGAAAAGTACTTATAGCATTACTAGTAAGATCTGTTTAACGCCAGGTATTTTCGGATTGCATATATAAGCACAAGCAGTAGTATCATATTATTTCACTACATCATGTAACGTAAATGATATTTATTTAAAAAAACGCTACTGCAAACCGTTCATCAATAATTAAAAAAAAAAACACGTCTTAAGTGAACCAACTCCAGCTGCCAAAATGGGATTAGTAAAGAACTTCTTAACAACATGTATAAATATTATTACTGAATGACGTGGTAATTTTTAAAGAAAAATAGCTAGAAATTTCGATAGATGAAGGTTTGGGAGCATTAGCGTTGCGATTATTAACCGAGTACGACGTGTTTGATGGAGACGTACTGGGAGCTTGGTCGCATCCCAGGGTGGCTCCTTCGTGCCGGTTGGCGACTGGACGAGAGGACCCGATGGCAATCCCTGAGGGGGGTTCAGGCGTCCCCGCAGTCTCCAGAACAAGATCCTACTTGTACAGATTCTACAATCCCATCGTTAGTTCATATCGCAATGTCTCTGTCAACTACCATCCTTCATTCTATTCACTCTCTCACTGAAGACTCCACCTTATCTAAATTATGGGTAATGGTAGACAAAAACCTAGGTAGACCGATAAGATCCTTTACTCTTGTGTCTACCGTCCGCACACCGGTGACCCAGAGACTACTCGGTTGTTTGAACATCTAAGTGAGCAGCTTCGGTATCCTTCTGCCCAGCTAGTCCTTGTTGGAGACTTTAATGCCTGCCATCAGGATTGCTTATTCCTATACCAGAAGACCGACCAGGATGGGAGAGAGGCGTGGAAGTTGTCCCTAACACATAACCTCTCTCAGCTGGTAATTTAAGCCACTAGGGTGCCGGATGTAGATGGCCACACAGCCAATTGACTGGACCTTCTGTTGACCTCTGATCCAGATAGATACGTTGTCTAAGTCTCCTCACCATTGGGAACTTCTGATCGCTGTCTGGTGAAATCTGAATCGTCCCATTCTCCCCTGGATAACGATGTTCGTGGCGTCCGGCAAATGTGGCGGTACAAGTTAGCAGATTGGGACGAGATGCAGCACTTCTTTGCATCTTATCCATGGCGCCAGGTAAGCTTTTCTTCCAAAACCCGTCGAGATGTGCAGAAGCTATAACCGATATTGTGAGTCAAGCCATGGAATATTTTATTCCTCACGCTGACGTACCCATTGGTGGAGTGCGTGCAAGCTCAAATGCTTAAGCATTCGGCATATCGCACTCGCCCACACGGCAAAAGAGAAAGCAGACCTCTTAGCAACTCTTTGCCTAAAGCTCTCGTCTGGATCCCGGCGATAATATTCCACCTACCTTACCTCAAAGTAATACTTCTAAGCCAGGAGGTGCACATCACTAACAAAGCAGTACTCAAGAGGCTGCGCTGTCTAGACGCGAGCAAAGCCAATGGGCCTGACGGTATTCCAGCGATAGTTCTCAAGTTTTGTGCTCCCGAGTTGTCTCTCCTTAAAGGTCAAATCCTGACAATTATCGACCAATTTCGATTACCTCCATTATTTGTAATATAATGGAGCGTATGTTGAAAGCACGCGTTGTGGCATACCTAGAAAATAATGACATTTTTACCGACCGGACAGTACAGGTTTCGTCGAAACCGATCAACTCGCGATCTTCTAGTGCACGCCACTCATCTCTTTGGTGAGGCTCTCGAGAACAACGGTGAAGCACTAGCTGTCTCACTTGATGTTTCAAAGGCCTTTGACAGGGTCTGGGACGATAGGCTTATCAGCAAGCTTCCAGCGTATGGCATTTATCCTGGTTTGATCACCTGGACAGTTGACTTCCTGAAGGAGCGGTCTCTGAGAGTAGTCGTAGATGACTGGTCGTCTGAGACAATGGCGATAAACGTTGGAGGTCTGTTCTCTCTGCCACTCTGTTTCTGCTGCATATTAATGATCTGCTGAAACCCGGTATCTTTGCATATGCAGACAACAGCATAGTTGTAGAGAGTTATCAGTTAGGTGCTAATGCCACCAAGGATTAAGTACAGTCCCAAAGAAGAGCCATGATAGAGCGAATGAGTCTCACATTACAGGAGGTTTCCAGTTGGGGCGACGCCAATCTTGTGTGACTCAATGCCACCTAAACACATGTCTGTCTTTTTTCAGCCAAAAGGAGCCAGTGCACTTTGGCTCCTACCTTCCAAGATCTATTTGTGGAACTCACTGATCGCGTTCAGTTACTGAGAATCGAAATTTCATCGAACCTCATCTATGGACGATTCCAAGACCGAGACCAAGGCGAGCATAGCTGCAAAAAAACTTGGGATCCTGGTCAAAATGCAGCGGTTTTTGTTTCAAGTCCGGTCGTGTGTAGAATACTGTTGTCACATTTGGGCAGGCGCTGCTAAATACCATCTCGCAGCTTTGGACTCGGTGGAAAGGCGGGCTAAGAGGCTAATTGGTGACGCAGATGAAACCAATTTGCCCTGTCTTGAACACAGGCGTAAAGTGGCTAAAATTAGGAACAGAACAGTTTTATGAAGAGAACAAAAAGTGCAGGTTGTGGAAGGGGATTCAGGGCAGCCTCTCACCAATTCTGATAATGTGCTCAGACTTCGCAAAGGCGATTCGTCTCCTATAGATTCTGAAGACATACTAGTTCTATAAGCATACCTTATTTTTAGTATGCCGGAATTGAGATCCCGATGTGGCGGGCCGCTGGCCGTACTTGTGGACGAAGTCGAGGCCCAGACCTTCACAGAGTAACAGGGTACCATAGCAACATAACGCTGCTGTGTTTCGTTTAGTGAGTCTGTGTGGGTAGTATAGTGGGATCCGGAGCCTTATTACTGGTGACAAGACATTCCATCTTAGTCTCAGGGGTGATTGCTTATATGGATGGATGTCGGTGACGTTTGTCATCCTTAGTAAAATAAAAATGAACTCGTTACTCATTTTCGCATTTGCTCATGTTTTAAGATACTTGAACGTAGGTAAAATATTTCATGTTTTGTTTTTCTCTCTAAATGAGTAAATATTTGCATTGCTGAAGTAAAAGAAATGTATCGAAGGCTGATATTTAGCATACTCAAAATATGTTTACATATTCTTTGTAATATGCAAGCTGTAGATTTTTATAGGAAAAACACAAAGCCATAAATCTTCTATGCATGCAAGTTTGTTGAAGAAGTCGATGGATGTAGCCCAATGGGCCGTTTTATTGCCCACTGCTGAACACAGGCCATGTTCAGGATGGGAGAGAGGCGGAAGTTGTCCCTAACACATAACCTCTCTCAGCTGGTATCGAAGCCACTAGGGTGCCGGATGTAGATCGCCACACAGCCAATTGACTGGACCTTCTGTTGACCTCTGATCCAGATAGATACGTTGTCTAAGTCTCCTCACCATTGGGAACTTCTGATCGCTGTCTGGTGAAATCTGAATCGTCCCATTCTCCCCTAGATAACGATGTTCGTGGCGTCCGGCAAATGTGGCGTTACAAGTTAGCAGATTGGGACGAGATGCAGCACTTCTTTGCATCTTATCCATGGCGCCAGGTAAGCTTTTCTTCCAAAACCCGTCGAGATGTGCAGAAGCTATAACCGATGTTGTGAGTCAAGCCATGGAATATTTTATTCCTCACGCTGACGTACCCATTGGTGGAGTGCGTGCAAGCTCAAATGCTTAAGCATTCGGCATATCGCACTCGCCCACACGGCAAAAGAGAAAGCAGACCTCTTAGCAACTCTTTGCCTAAAGCTCTCGTCTGGATCCCGGCGATAATATTCCACCTACCTTACCTCACAGTAATACTTCTAAGCCAGGAGGTGCACATCACTAACAAAGCAGTACTCAAGAGGCTGCGCTGTCTAGACGCGAGCAAAGCCAATGGGCCTGACGGTATTCCAGCGATAGTTCTCAAGTTTTGTGCTCCCGAGTTGTCTCCTGTTTTAACACGACTGTACTGTCTCTCCTTAAAGGTCAAATCCTGACAATTATCGACCAATTTCGATTACCTCCATTATTTGTAATATAATGGAGCGTATGTTGAAAGCACGCGTTGTGGCATACCTAGAAAATAATGACATTTTTACCGACCGGACAGTACAGGTTTCGTCGAAACCGATCAACTGGCGATCTTCTAGTGCACGCCACTCATCTCTTTGGTGAGGCTCTCGAGAACAACGGAGAACACTAGCTGTCTCACTTGATGTTTCAAAGGCCTTTGACAGGGTCTGGGACGATAGGTTTATCAGCAAGCTTCCAGCGTATGGTATTTATCCTGGTTTGATCACCTGGACAGTTGACTTCCTGAAGGAGCGGTCTCTGAGAGTAGTCGTAGATGACTGCTCGTCTGAGACAATGGCGATAAACGTTGGAGGTCTGTTCTCTCTGCCACTCTGTTTCTGCTGCATATTAATGATCTGCTGAAACCCGGTATCTTTGCATATGCAGACAACAGCATAGTTGTAGAGAGTTATCAGTTAGGTGCTAATGCCACCAAGGATTAAGTACAGTCCCAAAGAAGAGCCATGATAGAGCGAATGAGTCTCACATTACAGGAGGTTTCCAGTTGGGGCGACGCCAAACTTGTGTGACTCAATGCCACCTAAACACATGTCTGTCTTTTTTCAGCCAAAAGGAGCCAGTGCACCTTGGCTCCTACCTTCCAAGATCTATTTGTGGAACTCACTGATCGCGTTCAGTTACTGAGAATCGAAATTTCATCGAACTTCATCTATGGACGATTCATCGAGTCCAAGGCGAGCATAGCTGCAAAAAAACTTGGGATCCTGGTCAAAATGCAGCGGTTTTTGTTTCAAGTCCGGTCGTGTGTAGAATACTGTTGTCACATTTGGGCAGGCGCTGCTAAATACCATCTCGCAGCTTTGGACTCGGTGGAAAGGCGGGCTAAGAGGCTAATTGGTGACGCAGATGAAACCAATTTGCCCTGTCTTGAACACAGGCGTAAAGTGGCTAAAATTAGGAACAGAACAGTTTTATGAAGAGAACAAAAAGTGCAGGTTGTGGAAGGGGATTCAGGGCAGCCTCTCACCAATTCTGATAATGTGCTCACACTTCGCAAAGGCGATTCGTCTCCTATAGATTCTGAAGACATATTAGTTCTATAAGCATACCTTATTTTTAGTATGCCGGAATTGAGATCCCGATGTGGCGGGCCGCTGGCCGTACTTGTGGACGAAGTCGAGGCCCAGACCTTCACAGAGTAACAGGGTACCATAGCAACATAACGCTGCTGTGTTTCGTTTAGTGAGTCTGTGTGGGTAGTATAGTGGGATCCGGAGCCTTATTACTGGTGACAAGACATTCCATCTTAGTCTCAGGGTGATTGCTTATATGGATGGATGTCGGTGACGTTTGTCATCCTTAGTAAAATAAAATGAACTCGTTACTCATTTTCGCATTTGCTCATGTTTTAAGATACTTGAACGTAGGTAAAATATTTCATATTTTGTTTTTCTCTCTAAATGAGTAAATATTTGCATTGCTGAAGTAAAAGAAATGTATCGAAGGCTGATATTTAGCATACTCAAAATATGTTTACATATTCTTTGTAATATGCAAGCTGTAGATTTTTATAGGAAAAACACAAAGCCATAAATCTTCTATGCATGCAAGTTTGTTGAAGAAGTCGATGGATGTAGCCCAATGGGCCGTTTTATTGCCCACTGCTGAACACAGGCCATGTTCAGGAATGGACTGCGGCCAGGCTTTGATGATTATGATAATGATTTATGCCAAATATTAATAAATTAGTGCAGTAGGATACATGATGAGTGGTCTTATAAAATTTGAAGACTCCTGGTAGCTCAATGGTGCTCAACAGTGAAGGAAAACTTCGTGAGATAACGTGCATGTCTAAGTAGTAAATATAAAAAAAACAATTCAATTCATTAATTTCATATATAGGCTGTTAGTATACTTTTACTTTTAAATGTATTTTGTGGCAGGCCTTAAACATAACCTTTGGTAACATTTTAGGGATCATTATCATGTTCTCCTATTAATGTCGGTATTCATGCTTTCGACATATTTAGAAACCTGTTTAACAATGCGCGCAGTTTATTATATTATGGTTGGCAGTGGACAATGATAGATGGAAATGATATGGTATGATATGGTATGATGTGGTATGATATGGTTTGATATGTTATGATGTGGTATGATATGGTTTGATATGTTATGATGTGGTATGATATGGTTTGATATGTTATGATGTGGTATGATATGGTATGATATGTTATGATATGGTATGATATGTTATGATGGTATGATATGGTATGATATGTTATGATGTGGTATGATATGGCATGATATGTTATGATGTGGTATGATGTGGTATGATATGGTTCGATATGTTATGATGTGAGTATGATATGGTATGATATGGTATGATATGGTATGATATGTTATGATGGTATGATATGGTTCGATATGTTATGATGTGGTATGATATGGTTTGATATGTTATGATGTGGTATGATATGGTATGATATGTTATGATATGGTATGATATGTTATGATGTGGTATGATGTAGTATGATATGGTATGATATGTTATGATGTGGTATGATATGGTTTGATATGGTATGATATGTTATGATGGTATGATATGGTTTGATATGTTATGATATGGTATGATATGGTATGATATGGTATGATATGTTATGATGGTATGATATGTTATGATGGTATGATATGTTATGATGTGGTATGATATGGTATGATATGGTTTGATATGGTATGATGTGGTATGATATGGCATGATATGGTATGATATGGTATGATGTGGTATGATGTGGTATGATATGGTATGATATGGTATGATATGTTATGATGTGGTATGATATGGTTTGATATGTTATGATGTGGTATGATATGGTTTGATATGTTATGATGTGGTATGATATGGTATGATATGGTATGATATGTTATGATGTGGTATGATATGGTATGATATGTTATGATGTGGTATGATATGGCATGATATGTTATGATGTGGTATGATATGGTTCGATATGTTATGATGTGGTATGATATGGTATGATATGGTATGATATGTTATGATGTGGTATGATATGTTATGATGTGAGTATGATATGGTATGATATGTTATGATGTGGTATGATATGGTTTGATATGTTATGATGTGGTATGATATGGTATGATATGGTATGATATGTTATGATGTGGTATGATATGGTATGATATGTTATGATGTGGTATGATATGGTTTGATATGTTATGATGTGCTATGATATGGTTTGATATGTTATGATATGGTATGATATGGTATGATATGTTATGATGTGGTATGATATGGTTTGATATGTTATGATAAGGTATGATATGGTTTGATATGGTATGATGTGGTATGATATGGTTTGATATGTTATGATGTGGTATGATGTGGTATGATTTGGTATGATATGGTATGATGTGGTATGATATGGTATGATATGGTATGATGTAGTATGATATGGTTTGATATGTTATGATGTGGTATGATATGGTATGATATGGTATGATGTGGTATGATATGTTATGATATGGTATAATGTGGTATGATGTAGTATGATATGGTATGATATGGTATGATATGGTATGATATGGTAGCTACAAAACTAATACAGGAGCGCCGCTCATCCTTGTTTTGATAATATTTTTTACTTATTTTTAGAAGTTCCGTAGTAGAATGGCACAATTGACTAGCAAACAATGAATGATTTTTAGTTTTATTAAAGCAAAACATCACGCATAGTATGTTATTTTATTGTTGCTGTATGATATCCGGACTGATATCATATTGTATGATAATAAAAATTGATAAAACTTCATTAAACACAACACACGTACATTTCACCCTAGTATCGCCCCCGCCCACGGTGAGGGTAACAAGGTTATTCGCGATACCGCCATGACACTGGCCGGTTCTCTCCAGTGCATACAGATAGAAGCGTTGCTGGAGTTTCTTGCGCCACTTCTTATCCAGCGCCCACGCATTCCGAAGTGGTGGTACAGGTAGTTAATAATAATAGCGATATTCATTTAGATAATCCTCTGTCAGAAGCTACTGAAAGAGCTGAGGTTCGGCCCTCTCACCACCCTTGACCAAGCAGGGTAACGGACCAAGCGGAGGCTGCCTCTTGCAAGCCCTTGTGCTGGTTACCCATATACAGAGGTCTCCACTGAGTGCCATAAGCGCTCGGTCACCTCTCAACCCGGTGAAACTGTAAAAGCCCTCGGGCTAACAGCGGCCATCAGCCCGAAAAAAAAAGGGTAGTCCATATGCGAAGTAAGCCTTGATGACGCTTGATAACTCAAAACATTTGAATGACATATTCAAGCTGGAATCATAATCATCACATCGTTATTATAAGTTGATATTCATAATCCATGATGGAAGTGATTCCTTCCTTTTCATGAAATGATGATGATACGACAACGATCTTTTTTTGTTGTATATAATCAAACAGACTTTGTCCCGCGCCTCCCGTTTTATGGGGGTTATTACTTATTTGCCGAAAATATTAATATTATTTTGTAAGAAATCTGAAATTGCCCAATCCGAGAGAGTGCCCAGAGTTCGTTTCTATATATTTATTTGTATGATTCACATATTTCATGTAAAACGTGTACATTTTATTGCTGTACGATATTAATGTTGCAATAAAGTAAAGTAACACATACATACACATATGGCAGCTGGGCGTACGCGTCGTTTCTAGAGGAGGTATTGGAGTATATGGTCTTAGCAATGGGATCCACTGCGGATTGGCGGACTTTAGATGTTTGGAATTTTTTTCATTTAAGTTTTCGAGATACAGGTTTCCTCCGCGATGTTTTTCTTCACCGCTGATAGTGTAGAAACTTCAAAGGTGCCGGCGCTTGGGATCGAATCCGGTTTTTTCGAGAACCGTGTTGGTATACGCGAGCGCTTAGATACTTAGCTATCGCAGCTCTTTTAATTGTTATCTACGTCTATTCTTTTAATAAATAACACCAATAAAACAATTGTATTTTTTTTTAATTATATAATAAATCTATTGTTTCATTGCAATCGGTCAAGGCAAGCGATGTTTAACGTGACACGGAGCAAGCTTGTCAGAGTGTATCAGTCAACGGTGGTAGAGCCATTCGTCAGTCAGTTTCTGGCTTCAGCATGAATGGGTCGTCTCGATCGGGGAACGAGTGCTTCCTCACAGAATACCGGGGTGAAATTGTATACCGCTGCATGATGTTAGGGGTGTCGCGCGTGTACGCAGTTCACACCAGTGTGGGTGCTGACTGCCCAGTAAATCAAATATATCTTTATATAAATATACATGGAAACTTATAATAATAGATTTACGTCCGTACGAGAGAACGCAGCTAGTTCAAGATGACTATTGGACTTCCATAGAAGTAGAGATAGGCAGTTTTGCCACTAAGTCCAAGGTTGGAAGCTTAGCTAATATCGATATTTAGCTTTGCCGTTTTGTTGATAATATTTCTTATTTATTTATATTGACTGCAACGTATTTGATCCCCGGACTTGGGGCTGCCGAGCGATGTCCTCGGGTGGCGGTTGCGGTGTATAAACGTTCTCCGACAGCAACGAAAGCAATAACGCAGTACGACCTTTTTAATAATAAATTAAAAAAATGCTAATAAGGCAGTGTCTCTACATGATAAGGGAATTATTTAATTATGAAATAAGAAGTTGACATTTCATGTTATATCATTAAACATACTAATGTTATAACTTGACTTGTTTTTTTTTTGAATGAAATATTTCGTTTTGTTTTGGTTTTTTTTTTAATGTAATTTTATTAACACATATTTTTTTAATAAATAAACACATCATGGGAAAACTGCAATATATCTTGTCATTTCATTCATGACTGTGATATCATTGTGTTTCAAATTATATAATTTGTAACTTTGTATGTTAGAACACTTGGATACGGTCTGTGATAAGTACTGCGCGAGGCGGCTAACTAATTGTGCGGGAAGTTATGTGTCGCGGGGGAAATTTGTGACGTGGCCGTGCCCGCAATGACAACAAACGTATTTTAAAACGAATTTGAGAGCATGCGACGTGACAGTTGTTGGTGCAGTAGTGTATATAACTGTATCAATTAAATAAATACCTAATACAGAAATATGAAAACTCTCTCTTCTAAAGCAGGGGTGAACTACCCGCGGCGCGCTTAATAATTTTATGGGGCCCGCCAAGCGTTTATTTATATTACAGATATTCTCCCGCTAATATATTAAATTGCAATGTAATGTTTATAATATGAATACTATTTTAAATCTTCGCATTTCGAACCAAAGGATATATAAGGAAAATGTTAGGGGGCGGTGATCTTCTGCTCAGCGGGCCTTCTGCTCGCAAGTCCATTTCGGTAAAGCTCTAGAGGTGCCGCAACATGAACCGAGATCGAGCCGGCGCGGAGCAGTGCGAGCAGTCGTAGTGCGTGTGCTGTGAGCCGTGCAGCATATCCGTCGAGTGTCACAAGTGAACAAAACGTACACGAAGTAACATGCTTACTACATGTAGCATTTGCTACTATTCGTGGTGATTGGAGCGCGCGGTTTAGTGTTTAGAGTACCCGCTGCGTCGCGGCTCCTGGGTTCGATTCCCAGCCGAGGAACAATATTTATAGGTGTGTTGTATGTATGTCCCACGTGCCTGACACTTATCTACCTTCAACATTATTGCACATGCATTACATCGGAATATGGGAGGACACGAGTGAGTGCCTCAGTGGTAGCCTCAGTGTTTCCGTAAATACTTACGACACTATAAAGTATTCTGCGCAGTTGATATCGTCTGGTACCAGAAGATATCGCCGTGCCCGCAGTCGACCACGAGGACGTCATCATCATTACTGGTGCTAAGGATGGCTTAGCGTTATACTAGAGCTGATTCTCGGTTATGTTTTAAGCTTAAAAAGAAGCTACTGTCTATATATACATAAACTTTAGTTAGCATAGAGGCTTTCTAACTGCAGTTGTTATTGGAAACAATATTAATGCAGTTCACTAAGTAAATACATCTCAATACATTAAGGGAACGTTTAGCTGTGGTCATACCTGACATCAGCCCCTCCAATGCAAGAGATCCACAAATCCACGTAAAGGACACCCGCTAAAGACAAATCGTGAGACTATAATACTAAAATGAAAATACATCCTAATTTCAATAGACAAGATGGTTGGGTGCTGCCTGTGATTAATTTAATTAAATTCCAAATTAGACAGAAATAAATAAATAATCCTTTTATTTCACACTTAGTAAATTTAAACATTTAACATATTCAGAATTTTAGAGTATTTTTAGTATACAATATTTTAGTTTATCAATACTTATACTTGAATACGTCAGCCGAGAAGTCCATTTATCGTCGCTCATCCTCGCTACGTGGCCCGCCCAACGCCATTTCAATCTCATAGCATAGTTAAGTGCGTCTATTACTCCTGTTGTTTCTCTTATAGTAGAGCTGCGAATTTTTTGAATTTTTCTAATTTTCATCAGGTTTCTTTCCATGCTCCGTTGGCATGAGTTTATTTTGTTTTTAACCTTTCGTGTGAATTTCCATGTTTGGCAAGCGTATGTGAGTGACGGTAGGAGGCAGGTATTCATGACGGTTCTTTTAATTTTGATAGGCATTTGACTTTTCAAAATTTCTTTTATGCTCCAATATTTTTTCCATGTCCCTTTTATTCTTTTTTCAATTTCCAGGTCGTTACTTTTATTTTCGAAAGAGAGTTGTTTGCCTAGATAAATGTATGAGTTGACGAATTCTATCGAAGTATTATCAACTTTTATTTCTTTTTTCAATGAATTTGTCATCACTTTTGTTTTGTTGTAGTTGATTTCTAGGCCTGATCGTCTGCTTGATTGTTGTAGTGTATCTATTATGTGTTCTAGCTGTTCTCAAACAGTAAGACGAGATCGTCAGCAAATCTTAAATGATTAATGTACTTTCCTTTTATATTTAAGCCCATCTCATTCCAATTTAGTTCATTTATTATGGACTCTTATACCGAGTACCTTGTCTAACTCCCCTTTTAATTTTTCAAATTAGACATACCAGTGCAATATCTCAAGACACCGTAGGCTCTTTCTGCGTAAAAATAAATAATGAAAATCTCACGGTTGTTTTGGTCAACACTATGTTATATCAAGACGTCCACCCCTGACCATGAGAGCTGTAAAGCACTCGAAGCATCGTTATATAAAGTTAAAAATAGTGTTGTTCAATTTTTAGTTGTTAGCTAGTTATTTTTGTTTTCTTTCTTGCATCTTTTAGAGAAATTTTCTTAACTAAAATCTATTAAAAACCCCGTACGGTCGTAGAGCGCCGGTTTAAACAAACTATTCAATAATTTATATGTCGCGTGGGAAATAACCGACGTTCGCGGTTGTACGCGCTGCTGATCGGGAAAAAAATCATAAATAAAAAGTAACTTAATAAACGTACAGCATGACGTAACGGGCTGTCGAGTACGTTAAGCTAACGTGTGAGTACGGATAGCATGGTAAGCTACTCTGTAAGTACGGATAGCATGGTAAGCTACTCTGTAAGTACGGATAGCATGGTAAGCTACTCTGTAAGTACGGATAGCACGTTAAGCTTATGCGTATGTGTGGATAAGAAGGGAAGTAATGGACGCCACCTGCTCTGCCAGTAGCGCAGCACGCGAGGTGCGGCAGCGTGCTTGTTCGGGACGGTCCGCAGCACCTACACCTACTTCGTCCGGTAAAGGCATCGACCACCTCGAGTACCACAGCTGACAACCGCGACCATCTGTTGCAACGGCGTTACTATCGCGCCACAAAATGTAACTCTTCTAGTTTTATAATCAAGGAAGTAAAAAGTTTTTTACGTATTTCATATATACATATTCATGATATTTATTCTCATAGTTTATTTACTTTTGATTAAAATATATATGTGTTTTTTTGTTTGATATACATATAACATCCCATTGCTGTAGAAATTGGGATTACTCCTAAAATAATTGCGACCAGCAGTTTTGACTGTCCTCTCTTGATGTTAACCTAACACTACCTAAAGAACTCTGAAGAGAAAGAAACAGGTGAAAATCTGAGGGTGCAAGGTCAGGGATATATGGTGGATTGTTTTGATTTGTGTGATTGCTGAGGTGGATCATTAACACAGTCACAAGTAACCACTGACAAACAATACCTGTCTCATCATGTATATCGTAATTACTAATTAGTCGATCTTGCTCCACTTTTGGAAAAATGGCATCGACTTTATATGTAAGAGTTCGACCAGCGCTAGCTTAATCTTTGACATCAAAATTCCGCTCACGCTTGAATTTTGTACTACTCTTACTGACACTGCGTTAAGTCCATGAACACTTGAATCTTTTTCGTTACTTGTGTTGCATTTTTATTTGTAATAAAACTTCAAAATGTATCGAATTTCTTACTTAGATTTTCTCATTTTGGAAAACAGAAAACAGAAAAAAGCGGCGAACCGTTTTTTCTTTTTAGTATTAGAGAGATTAGATAAAGATAACTCTTTCCCCTACCCATCATATAAAAAGAAACGAATGTTACTAACTAAAGGTGATAACGCACAGTTCATGTAAGTGATGACCTCAGCTCAGTTATACAACGGTTCAAGATGTATATATTTGTGGAGTGTATACTGAGATTGAATGAACGCTCACTAATCAAAACCTCTCCATCATAAGACAGATTAATCTTAATAACTTGTAGTAATGAATCTGAAATCTTAAGTTAAGCTATCATTATTGAGAGCCCTGTCACTGAAAAAACCAGTCAATCAGCAAGCATCCAACGTTTACCTTTAATATCCCAATGACGGTGGATCCACGCTATGTGTGGCATTCATACGCATGTAAAACTACCATTAAAAATAGTTACTATCTCCTCGATACAGATTTCGTGTAGATTCATATGGGTCCTTGAGTGGAAACTTCGTATTGAGCATGGTAACATACAATGGCGCAGCTGCAAGTCTTCTAGAAGTCGATGATGATGACATGATAGTCTTAAATTCCACCTACTGGAGGAAACTATGCTGTGTATATTTATGCTGATAAAATTTTCAGAGCTAAGTTGGAAGTGAAGGTACGAGTAGTTCAATTACATAACTTTGTTATAAGGTATCGCAACTTGTGAGCGCGTTGTCCGGAAATCAATAGAGGGCAGCGGGCGCTCGCCTTCGGCTATAAAAATAAGCAATGCTATAAATTTATTGTAACGTTACCTGTTATTAACATTGACATTGACACATTTTACTTTTGCACGCGCAGCGAAAAATGCCACTCGTGCGGTTTTATCGCGAACGAATGAAAATAAATTGGTGAAAATTTCCGATATTTGGTTAGGCACGATATATTTTTTTTAACTCGCTTTTATTAGTTTGACCTGTATTTATATATGTATGTATGTATATATGAATGTAATAGAGTATTTAAATTCATTTCTCACCGATGATAATACCGTATTTCGTTTTATAATTCCATAACTACGAGTTGTTATTTTGGTTTTTATAACTTAATATACTTTTCAAAATATAACAGCGAACACATTACCTAAAGTTAAAACAAAACGACGACGACCGTAGTTAAACTATAAATATAATATAAGTAATGGTGTACACTTTTTATTATAATACTAAAGATTTTATCTTTTATAAAATACAAGAGTGCACATCACTTACTGACTGTAGTGTCAGACACTTACTGACACTATATCACTTACTGACACTACGTTACTCACTGACACTACATCACTTACTAACACTACATCACTTACTGACACTACATCACTTACTGACACTACACCATTTACTGACACTACACCATTTACTGATACTACATCACTTACTTATACTACACCACTTACTGACACTACATCACTTACTGACACTACATCATTTACTGACACTACATCACTTACTGACACTACATCACTTACTGACCACTCCCTCACAGCAGCATTATTTTAAATGTGGAAATAAAGATAATCTTATAATTGAAACAAACTTATTATACAAGTTTTGTTTCCTGGTGCTTAGCGTGTTCCGAACTAGAGATGTTGCTAGCTTTCTAGTTTACATGTACTATTAATATTAATCACAGGATCCCAAGATGTCGACAGTACCCTTCTTCTCTAATGAAATCGTGATGTATTTAATTTTTAATAGCCTAGCGATCTTTTAATATATACATACATATAGTAAACATTCGCAGTTCACATAACGATGCGATGCACAAGCGATGACTGCAGCCCTTCCACATCTATTCGCAAAGATTCAACATGCACAAGCCTGCCTGCTTTTTTCACGATTTACAAGCTTTTATTCGTCGCGTTCCCTCGTCTGCACAGGCCCTTATAGTGGCGTACTTACGGTATATGGTATTAAGTGTATAATTAAATATAAACATACAACATTACGAAATGAATTCGAGCCACGTCGGTGGTAAGTAGCTTTATACGACAAGAATTTCACAATTTGTGAAATTTGTGTGAACGCAAACAAGCTTAACGCGTCTGCTAAGCCTAATCTGTTATCAAACATTAATGCCATACTCGCAAAGCGCACATTATGCATAATAAAGGGTAACCAGCCGCCTACAATTTAGTTTAAAAATTTTATATGTAGGTATATCTTCGACTTGAATTAACTCATTAATCAAAATATACTTTCTACATATAGTGTTCACTAGATGGATCGACGAGCTATGCAACTTTGCTGGAAGTCGATGGATCCAAGTGGCTCAGAATCGAGCTTTGTGGCAATTTGTGGAGTGGATATGGCCAGGCCGTGATGATGATGATGATGTAGTCTTCACTTGATGATTGCTTGACCATAACTTAGATCAGCCCCACAATTACACAGATACAATAAACTACATATCCTCGCAAAATAACGACAATTCCTACCAAGAACGATTCATGAACAGTGATACAGTGTTCGAGCCACGCTGGCTCTAACATATCTCTGGCTGCACCACGGATGGGTCTGCTCGACTGGGGAAGGACAGAATACCAGTATGAAGAGCAGAATGACATTGCTCTGTTTTGTATGCCAAGTTTCATCTCAGGCCTCAGGGGGCATGTTGAACCTTAGTTAAGGTTGGAGGTAGATGTCCTGGGCCGCAGTCATCACTTACCATCAGGCATGGCTCGTTTGTGATAACTATTATTATAAAAATAAACGGTGTAGTGCAATTTTTACGTAGCGAACGGTTGTCGTGTAATTAATTTGTTTTCTTCGCAAACGATTATCGCTGCTACGTGCTACGTAGTCACCAGATTTCCATTTAAGTCTATATATTTAAGGCTATAGGTATTCTTAGAAATACTATTGACGTAATCAGTACAGCGAAGACAAAGGCGTTGAGGAAGCTTGGAAGAGAAACATTTGGAATACAGCATAGGGAAACATTAGAGATACCCTAACAGTTCACAGGACGAATTGTATGTTTAGGAAAATTGCTAGAAACGCAGTCATCACCGACATCATCAGGTGAACTATATGCTCGTTTGCCATCTGTCCTATAAAGTATAATAAGTTAGTTAATATTGCTATCTCACTAAATTTACATTCTTCTAATCAGATCTGCCATCGGCAAATGGTAAGTAATACCGTCGGATAGTGTAGTGTTACTCGACGATCTGTGCTCGAAGCAATTTACTCGCGGGATGGGACATAAATTTCTTTTTTCTCAGTTAACTTATATTTTAGTTTTAAGTTTTAACCAACTTCAATTACTAAGTTCAAAATGATTTTATAGAATGACACGCAATATTTTAAAATTAAAATAACTTTCTATTCCATTACCCACAATTGTGTACTCAACGCTAAGGGAGGCTGATAAAGAATCCGTTTGGCATTAAGTCCGTCCTTGTGTACAAAGTTTGTGCAAATAAAGGGTACAAAGTATTTCTGTAATATTAAGGGTGGTTAACGAGCATATAGTTAACCTTTTGTAGTGGCAACTGTGGTCCGTTACACCTGCACCCTCCACTAAAATTCAAGATGTCACATGCTCAGGAGTGCAAGTGTCATCTTGAATGTGGGAAGAGGTGGAACACTTCGTCTTACCCAGTATTCGGATCCCTCCACTCACAGAAGCACAGCAGTGTATTAGTGGTCTTCTGTGAGGTCCTTCCGACCCATTCATACTGCAGGCAGAAACTTACTGATAAGGTGAACAAGGCTTATTACTTAGAATTTATAACGGACTATAAATATCTGTTCGCATGCTCTAAAACGTAATTACAGCAACTGGCATACGTTCCCACACGTGCGAAGTGGTCAATAGTTGATATGTTGGGGCCGTTATTTAGTTAAATTGTACATTACACTTTAGGTAGCCGCACGTACCGTGGATCGTTAAGATGAATGGCCTCTACTCGCAAGGTTATTAGAAATGTATTTACATAGATCAATTATTTATAGTGTAGATGTAGATGTAGTTTAAAATTGCAGTAAAATGTGATGAAATAATTATTAAAATATCCGATATCCGATGGGGAAGAGAGATTCTCGAGTGGCAACCTTATATTTGCCATTGCAGCGTAGGGCAACCCCCACTAGCTGCTATATGGTACCTTAGTTCAACTGTGGATATCTTGTATTCGATCACGCAGAGAAACACCAAGCATAACTTTCTCCTTAGCTCGCTGAGTGACTAACTAAATCAATCCTTATATCTGATTTTTCTTTTAGATAATACTGTTGTATTAGCCTGATTGTACTTATAAAGCAAATAAAGGACTTGATTTAGATTGTTTGATGTATTATATATATATATAATTATTTAAAAAATATACAACAACTCTTGTAGCAACTTTGTCTGCTAACTTACCTTATTTTATAAAAGAATGACAATACAATATTGATAATAATAATTGGCATCAGACGAAACACAGGCGCGTTCTACTTCTATTTCACGTTGGTATCCCTTGAGGAAGTGGTCCTTCCCCCGTCGAGTCGATCCACTCATGCTGCGCCTAGGAAAAAACTGCAGTATGGCTCTCATATTCAACAAATCATAGACGAATACAGGAAATATGCATTCACACTATAAATATATTTGAACAGCCATCAGCCGCGTGGTACAGCAGTTAGATTACCTGGTTGGTGCGACGCGGCTCCTGGGTTCCCAGGCGAGGAACAATATTTATTACGTATGAACTTTTCTCCAACTTCATTACACATACAATACATTGGAATAGGCAGTTGATGTCACCCGGAGTGCGGACGACAGCACCGCGGTGCGTCGACCAGATCGTACTTGTTCTATGTTACAATTATTTACATAAATATTTAGCGCAGTTGATGTGACCTGGAGTGCGGACGACAGCACCGTGGTGCGTCGACCAGATCGTATTTGTTCTATGTCACAATTATTTACATAAATATTTAGCGCAGTTGATGTGACCTGGAGTGCGGACGACAGCACCGTGGTGCGTCGACCAGGATCGTATTTGTTCTATGTTACAATTATTTACATAAATGTTAGCGCAGTTGATGTGACCTGGGTGCGGACGACAGCACCGCGGTCGTCGACCAGATCGTTTTGTTCTATGTTGCAATTATTTACATAAATATTTAGCGCAGCTGATGTCACCTGAGTCCGGACGACAGCACCGTGGTGCGTCGACCAGATCGTATTTGTTCTATGTTACAATTCATTTACATAAATATTTAGCGCAGCTGATGTGACCTGGAGGCGGACGACAGCACCGCAGTGCGTCGACCAGATCGTATTTGTTCCCATGTTACAATTATTTACATAAATATTTAGCGCAGCTGATGTGACCTGGAGGTGGACGACAGCACCGCGGTGCGTCGACCAGGATCGTATTTGTTCTATGTTACACCATTTACATAAATATTTAGCGCAGCTGATGTGACCTGAGTGCGGACGACAGCACCGCAGTGCGTCGACCAGATCGTACTTGTTCTATGGTACAATTATTTACGCAAATATTTAGCGCAGTTGATGTCACCCGGAGTCGGACGACAGCACCGTGGTGCGTCGACCAGGATCGTATTTGTTCTATGTTACAATTATTTACATAAATATTTAGCGCAGTTGATGCTTGACCTGGAGTGCGGACGATAGCACCGTGGTGCGTCGACCAGATCAAAATTTGTTCTATGTTACACCATTTACATAAATATTTAGTGCAGTTGATGTCACCTGGAGTGCGGACGATAGCACCGTGGTGCGTCGACCAGATCGTATTTGTTCTATGTTACAATTATTTACATAAATATTTAGCGCAGTTGATGTGACCTGGAGTGCGGACGACAGCACCGCGGTGCGTCGACCAGATCGTACTTGTTCTATGTTACAATTATTTACATAAATATTTAGCGCAGTTGATGTGACCTGGAGTGCGGACGACAGCACCGCGGTGCGTCGACCAGATCGTATTTGTTCTATGTTACAATTATTTACATAAATATTTAGCGCAGTTGATGTCACCCGGAGTCCGGACGACAGCACCGTGGTGCGTCGACCAGATCGTTTTGTTCTATGTTACAATTATTTACATAAATATTTAGCGCAGTTGATGTGACCTGGAGTGCGGACGACAGCACCGTGGTGCGTCGACCAGATCGTATTTGTTCTATGTTACAATTATTTACATAAATATTTAGCGCAGTTGATGTGACCTGGAGTGCGGACGACAGCACCGCAGTGCGTCGACCAGATCGTATTTGTTCTATGTTACAATTATTTACATAAATATTTAGCGCAGTTGATGTGACCTGGAGTGCGGACGACAGCACCGCGGTGCGTCGACCAGATCGTATTTGTTCTATGTTACAATTATTTACATAAATATTTAGCGCAGTTGATGTGACCTGGAGTGCGGACGACAGCACCGCGGCGTCGACCAGATCGTATTTGTTCTATGTTACAATTATTTACATAAATATTTAGTGCAGTTGATGTCACCCGGAGTCCGGACGACAGCACCGTGGTGCGTCGACCAGATCATGTTGTTCTATGGTACAATTATTTACATAAATATTTGGCGCAGTTGATGTGACCTGGAGTGCGGACGACAGCACCGTGGTGCGTCGACCAGATCGTACTGTTCTATGTTACAATTATTTACATAAATATTTGGCGCAGTTGATGTGACCTGGGTGCGGACGGCAGCACCGCGGTGCGTCGACCAGATCGTATTTGTTCTATGTTACAATTATTTACATAAATATTTAGCGCAGTTGATGTGACCTGGAGTGCGGACGATAGCACCGTGGTGCGTCGACCAGATCGTAATTTGTTCTATGTTACACCATTTACATAAATATTTAGCGCAGCTGATGTGACCTGGAGTGCGGACGACAGCACCGCGGTGCGTCGACCAGATCGTAATTTGTTCTATGTTACAATTATTTACATAAATATTTAGCGCAGTTGATGTGACCTGGAGTGCGGACGACAGCACCGCGGTGCGTCGACCAGATCGTACTTTGTTCTATGTTACAATTATTTACATAAATATTTAGCGCAGTTGATGTGACCTGGAGTGCGGACGACAGCACCGCGGTGCGTCGACCAGATCGTACTTGTTCTATGTTACAATTATTTACATAAATATTTAAGCGCAGTTGATGTCACCTGAGTCCGGACGACAGCACCGTGGTGCGTCGACCAGATCGTATTTGTTCTATGTTACACCATTTACATAAATATTTAAGCGCAGTTGATGTGACCTGAGTGCGGACGATAGCACCGTGGTGCGTCGACCAGATCGCATTTGTTCTATGTTACACCATTTACATAAATATTTAGCGCAGTTGATGTGACCTGGAGGTGGACGACAGCACCGCAGTGCGTCGACCAGATCAAAATTTGTTCTATGTTACAATTATTTACATAAATATTTAGCGCAGTTGATGTGACCTGGAGTGCGGACGACAGCACCGCGGTGCGTCGACCAGATCGTACTTGTTCTATGTTACAATCATTTACATAAATATGAGGTCTGAAGTTGGGAAATCCAATGTGTTAAAACGTTCCTTTGAGAAAATTTCGAAGTAACTTTTCGTTGTTGAAGGAAACAAGAGAACTTTTTCGATTTCCTGGACTTTGTTCATTCCATCTCTTTATAAACTCATGAAGAAGTGTTATTTAAACATGAAGGTAATTTACGGCTGCCTTTGAACAAAGTCGACATTAAATATCAAATTCGGTAACAAACATGTAGGCTCAAACGTATAAAAAAGAATTACTTAGGAATCATGATTTGAAGAATCATTTGATGAAAGTGTACGAACGGGTCACCAGGAACCTGACGGTAAGTGGTGACACGCCATGACGTCTACGTTCATGCTCAGAAGATGTCAGGATGCATTGTCATAATCAATAATCTTTATTTGCAGGAATATGTGTTTGTCCAAAGGTGTTCTAATTAATATGGTAACCAGCTCATGGTACTGTAATGGCATGCAAACATTTGCTTCATGTCGGTATAAGCAACATTATCGTTACTTATACTATATTTCATTACCTATGGTATTATATCAAAAAAAATCATGGCAATTGTCAATACTCAATGTCAAGTATAGAAATAAAATTAAATAAAAAAAAAAAAAAATATTTAAAATGTCAAATTAGTAATAATTATATATATAAAAAAATTATGAAGAAATTGAATATTACCAATTATTATTAGTGGATCATGTCGAGTTTATAATGTTATCTGTCATAAAAAAGATTAAAGTAAAATATGAATTTCTTAATTTTAACTTCTAATCTTAACTTTACCTTAACTTAAAGTACGCTGGTTCATATATCTTGTCTTTGTATCTGCTTTTACTTGAAATGATATCATTGTTACTTTTAAAAAAAAAGTAGTTTCTTTGATAGAAATTTCAAAAATATATAATGAAGGCAGAGAGAGAATTTAGTTGTCTTTGAATAGAGAGCATCAACACCGCACTGGACTCACTGGCACCGCTTTCGTAGTCCACTAGTGTGAAATAGTCATAAAAGTCGTTTTTCTTCGAGTTGACATGCTGCAGCAGTGAACCAGCTGCAGCATGACTCCACCATTATTAGAATACAAGTGTTGTTACAACGATCCGTTAATAATAATTATATATTTTTTTTGAATTTAGAAATTGCTTTATTTCCTAGTTTCAAAGAGATATAGAATAGAAATCTCATATCTGACCCACAACTCAATGTATGACAAAACCAGCGTCACATTGACGAGACCGAAATACTTGAATATGTTTATTAACATTTAGTCAGTATCATTTTACAAAGAGTAGAGTGTGTGAGATATTCGAATAAATATAATAAACATTTTGCTCAAAGACGTTGATTTAGTGTGTTGTGAGGTAGAAATTACTTTTTGTAGTACTATTAGATATGGCAATAGAAAATCGTCTGATGGGGAGTGAGGATATCTATGTCCATCTTTCAAGTAATCATGATGCGTAGTCAACCCAGAAGTCATTGGTGAAGGGCTTGCTAACTGTAATGGGATCCCTGGATCCACACGAACACTCACGATTCAGTGGTTGTAGTAAATTTTATTCTGATATTCTGTTAGAGTGCGGTGATGGATTAGTTTCTAAGCGCATTTGTCTCTAGTACCTAATTTATTTGTATTTATTAGTAGTTCTGTACAGCATCTACACAGAACAATTATCAGTTACAATGACCGATATCAATTCCACCGTGTGCAAAACAGAACAGCATTTAATTAAATCTAAGTACAACATACTGTAATTACTATGTACATAACGTTTGTGTTTGAATTGATGTGGACAATAACATAAACCATTGCATTGCCGTCGACTTCTGTGACAACACAATAAATAATTCATATGATTGAAAGTTATCAAAGGCTTTGAGGAAGGCTGGAACAAAAAGATTTGGAGTACAGTAGGATGTACTTTACATTAGAGATATCCTAGGAGCGCTCAAAGGACACATTAAATATTAGCGTTATCATAGAGATAAAAAAAGTATTTTCCGTTTCTAATCTAATAAGAAGCGCATACGATGCGATCAAGAAAGGCTGGCGACGCGGGACATCACTCGGTCCCAAAGTAACATATGTGTTGTGCAAATATTTGACTCGGCTGTAAATCGATTTTGATTTCTGAGTCGTTACAACTTCTTAAGCAAAATATTGCACAAATATGTATCGATACTAGCTTTTAATAATAAGCATTTTATCAGGGGACAACAAGTTTTTTATAATGAATATGGCGAAGGAATTGATTGATTTGCCCGCCGCAGTCTTTCCCTCCGAGTATAATGTGTGTCTTCAAAAGAAGAGTGAAGGCATTTGCTGAGCCAGTGCACTCTCGACCATCGACGTCTACACCACTAAGATTGACGACAAACACTGACTACTATCCATTAGATATAATAACCAGGTTAGGTTAGCAGGTCTTCCGCCTTCTAATCTGACTATAATGCGATTTACAATAACTACACTCGTATAACAGATACGGCCAAAGTTCTTACAATTTGATACAAATAGTACAATTGTATATTAATAATTAATTATATGCTAAATGTACAATAATACTTATTTAACTTATATGTCAACACAGTATTCATACAAGAAAACTGAAATAAGAAAAGTGTAAGTGTAGTAAACATCTTTTCCAGAGCTTTCTTCGAAAAAAAACGTAGTGTAATTATAAAAAACAAATGAAATTGGAGACTACATTTATATACAAACACATGCATAACAATACATAAATACCAAATATAAATATATAATATAATTCATACAGACATAATGTAATAATACAACATTAACATATTATTTAATTATATATTCAGCTGGATAAACATAGGTAATGTTCTTTCACTAGTTTTTCAAACAACTCAACAGTTCTGATGTTTCAATTTTTTTTCAGGAAGAACAACCCACATACGAAATCCCTGCACAGTGAAGGAGTTGGTATAGAAATTAGTTTTATGAGCAGGAAATTGAAGGAGGGATCTAATTTGCGATCTACTGGCGGAGGTACAAAAGAGATATGACGTAGTTTTAGGGGATATGAATAATAATTATGTAATAGTAAAAACAGGTATCAAAACAAAACTTTCTCATATAAATCAGTAGGCGGCAAACGAGCATGCAGCCCACTGAAAGTAAGTGATCACCGCCGCCCATGAACATCCGCAACACCACAGGAGCCGCAAATGCGATGCCGGTCTATAAGCAAGGTGTAGGCTCTTTTCGTGAAGGTCCTTAAGTCGTACCGGTTCGGAAACACCGCTGGTGGCAGCCGATTACACAGATGGATGTGCATGACGGATTTTATATGAAGCGCACAGTGGCGCCACCACGGTGGATTGCCAACCATCGACATGATGACGATGAAAATTTTCGTCCTCATCATCAATTGTTTTTGAAATATCTGGTGATGTACAATGTTTAAACTCAGCAGCTGGAGTTAATCCGAACAACTCCTCAGTAGTATTCCGCATAGTAAATTCGGTAAAAATGCATAAAGATGCAACATCTCTGGGCAATGTCAGAGAATCAAGCCGATCGGACAGTACCTGGTCATCCGCTCTCCGTTGGTTGAATCATGTAGTAGCAATAATAAGTATAATGTATATAATGTTGGTATTAACAGAACTAGTGAAGTTTACGATATAATCTACGGATGCGGTGTTTGCTAACAAATATCATTGTTGAATAATTGTTTATGAATGTGTTTTTAAATGGTTTAAAATACGGTATGCGAAACTTTATGTCGTAGGTACGAAACAGTCATTCGACTATTGTCAATTGAACCAACTAGCACAAGCATAAGCTTAGTTGGAGTGGTTTTTTAATTTAAATAACATTCAATATTCCAAATATAAAGATCATGTCTGTAGCTTCAAGCGATTCGTACATGTTTACGTTTTTTTATGTCCAACAACAATTACTGTTTGAAATGTCCCAAGAGGTATGTACAGGAACGTAATGCGCACGTGAGGTGTTACGTTTATTGTGTGCATTTGATAATGTATAGAGTTGTCAACATATTAAAGTACGTTCTACAGAAGTAGAGCCATGCTTCAATTGTTAACCTCTGATTCCTTACCTAATTTGGGTAAAGGTAAGCTTGTTTTTATTTAAATCGTTAAGATAAGAACCATTATATTTCAGACCAATATAGAATCATAACCTTCGTTAACAATTAGACAGACAGAAAAATTCGGAATGTTTCAATTTACTAATTGAACCCTATACAAGAATTATTACATGTATTATAGAGAACAAGTAAAATCAAATTAAGTTCAAACTAAAAACTATTTTTGACTTGTACGTCGTTCGGACACACAACCAGCATCTTATTTAATACCTACACGATATCATCGGAAGGTTAACACATTAGCGATAATAAGATCGATCATATAACAAAAACAGAGAGAAAGAAAACGTGAGAATCTAGAACACAGTACACCTGCCGTAGTAGAATGTAGGTGAGAGTCCCGTCATCTAGACGGGATAAGGCAACGACATCCTTTCTCAACAAAGATGGCAACATGGCTTATCACCCTGAAGACTGGAATGTCTCGTGACGGATCATTGGGTCCCCATACATCCGTTATGGTGAGGGTAAAGTACCTGTAAAACATATAATACATATAGTCCAAAACACATCAATCGATATAATATCTTCTTCCGGATATTTTAAAGTTGGATATCTAGTAGTGCCACGGTTTGCATCTCTGCCGGAAACGGTAACATGTGTTAAATGTATATAAACTCAGCTGACTTTAATCCCTCGTACACTCGTATCTCCGAGTTTACTGGAGTCTGCGGTGAGCGATGTTTGTACGGAGTGACATGACTAAAATGGCATTGGTTTATTATATTTATGCTTTTGGGTGTAGTATGTTAACTGAATATATACCCTCTGTTCCTTTATAACCTTAAAGTAACCGTCTATATATCTACTGAGGAATAGCCTCCTTCACATGTCTTGAAATAATATTATTTGACATTTATTTCATTGCATGTAGTATGTTACCTGAATATATATCCTCTGTTCCTTTATAACATTAAAGTAACCGTCTATATATCTACTGAGGAATAGCCTCCTTCACATGTCTTGAAATATTATTATTTGACATTTATTTCATTGCATGTAGTATATTGACTGAATATATACCCTCTGTTCCTTTATAATTCCTTTATAACATCTTCGGCTCATTCATCAACGGCTCCGGGGAGTTACAGGTAACGAGAAATTCCAACGCAGTCCTCAGGGCTGACAACGCAGGCGTTTCTAGAATCCTTGTTGTGCATCCGTTCGTACATGTCCTGGCTTGGGTTTCAGTTCTAATCCATGTGTTTGTTTGTCCCACCAATAACAAACATCTATAAATTCTCAAAAGTCTTGGAGAATACATATATTTAATTAAAATTATTAGTAAAACTAAACGTATGACACTTTTTGGTATTGAACAATCCATGAGCATATTTGTGCAGTTCACGGTCCAGGACAGATCTCCTCGGTTGATGTATAGACTGTGTCCGACAGACAGCTTTGTTCTCCGCCGCAGCCGCAGTTTGTATCGAACTCGGCGGTGTACAAAGCGGTGTAATCAATCCACGTTCTCGTGAAGATTGCTCATTTCATCTCTATTCAAATTCAAACGCCATAAACTCTTAAATTCTCGACGAAAAGGAGTTAACGTTTATAGAAATGTGTGTTAATAATTCCCTGTGAATAGAAATTAGTTCCTTTTACTATTATTAAACTAATAGTTTACAATTCCAAATTACAATGATCCTATCGTGTTGCGCCTCGTGTTTATTTATTTGAAACATCACTAGTATACATATTACTGTGGAACCTTCTTATAATAACTAGCATCTGCCCGTGACTTCGTCTGCGTCTTCTTTAGTTTTTGCTCAAAAGTATCGAGTTCCTAAAACTTACACGTTCTGGCGGAAAATAATAAAACAATGCCGTCTCACCATTTTACATTTCCCTCTGGACCAAATTCTGTTGTCCATGAGGACTAAGTCGCGGAAAGATGGTAGTTTTGATATAAAATGATTATTTTTTTCGGCTGATGGCCGCTGTTATCCCGAGGGCTTTTACAGTTTCACCGGGTTAAAAGGTGACCGAGCGCTTATGGCACTCAGTCGAGACCTTTATATATGAGTAACCAGCACAAGGGCTTCCGAGAGGGGGCCTCGGCTTGGACCGTTACCCTGTTTCGCGAGAGCGTCTGACTCGAGAGTGCCCGAGAGGGCCGAACCTCGGCTCGATAAGTTGCTTCTGGGCAATGAATTATCTAAATTAATATCGCTATTATTATTAGCTTTCTGTAGCACCACTTTGGAATGCGTGGGCGCTGGAGAAGAATATATAATATGATAACAATCATTAAGCCTTACTGGGATTGCAGTTAAGCATTTACTATGAAAAAAATATCAACTCTTAATGCAGGTTATCAGCTATCTGTGTGCTCAATTTCATTCAAATCTGTTCAGTTATTGTTGCGTGATTTAGTAGAAAACATCCAAGCATACAAACTTTGTCATTTATAATATTAGTAGGATATTGTGGTATAAACACCAAAGATAGGTATGGATATCACTTGCTATTTAGGTACGTATATAATTACTGTTAATTTAAATTAAAAGAATAAAAAAAATAAGCAGCAATTTACGTGTATAATTTTCTTTTAATTGCAAGAAAAAGTCGTATAGGCGCATTGTTGCGAATTCCGTGGGCTCAACTTTACGTAAACAGTTTATGCTAAACTTGAAATAGAATAAAATGGGGCATCACGCGCCGCGCCCGGTGAAGACATCAATAGCAGATCAAACTGAATAGTTACGCATATATTTACTCATGAGTGAAGTGAACATCTTTCCCAAAATGTAAATTGTAAAGTGTAAATTTACCCAAAATGTTTTTTTTAATGTATTAACTGCTGATATATCCGTGTTTATACATATATGCCTACGTTCGCACTTCGCGGTGGTCTGTTTGGAGAATTATGTTTTAATAATTTAATACCAAAAAGTAAACACAATTGTTTTCTATATAATAAATTCGCCAAACTGTTGATACAGTTTGTTGGCGAAGTGGCACTCATTGAAACTAATTACAATTGTATTTTGATATTTCTCTTAATTTTCCTTAAGTTCTAATTTGACTTAAAATATATAAAAAAGAAAATAAATTAACAATATGTGCTTAAAAACTAAAATGGGTCGTCTAAAGCATTCAGTAGCCACGTTTTTAACTTATTTTTAAAAATTTGCTTTGTAGTACACGCTTCCTGTTTTACTATGTCATTATAAATTGGTGGCACTAAATACTTACGCGTCCTCTTACCTTAGTACTGTTGCGCATAGTAAGGTTCCTCAAACTGTTGACGAGCTGTTTCTCTTAAATTTCTATTCAGTAGTTTAAATTTTAAAAAATCGCTCTTATTATATTGTTCAATTGCCAACAAGTATTTAATTTTCTCGTGCACCGGCAGAGCGCCGCAGTTCCTAAACAATAAAGTGTAGTTACGTTTATATTTTTCTTTGTCAACATTATTTTCTAATAATTTTAGAATTCGAATTTCGTAATTGTAGCTGCTGTAGTCTATCTATATACGATCGAAAAATTCGTCCGTAAGCTGAAAGACCATAGCTTACTACTGAGTCTGCAAGGGCATAATACAGAATGCGTAAAATGGTTTTGTCGACTATATACTTCAGACGTATAAATTTATATAATAAACACCTTTACTTATTACATACGCGTTCCACATGAGCATCCCAACTAAACTTAGAATCTATTGTTAAGCCTGAATATTTGTAATATCGACAAGCTCAATTGGTTTACAATTATAACATTGCTTATTCCTGTGTAAGCATTCGTAAGAATGACCTATAATATTTGGATATATATTCGGCCGACAGATATTTCAAATTAACGTGCGACCATTTCATAACATTTTCAAAATCAATTTTCAAAAAAAAATTCAAAAAAAAGAATCTCTGTCAGCATATATATAGGTTTTAGCAGTTCTTAATCACATGCTATTTACGTGCATGATATAGCCTAAAGGACCATATACAGAGCCAGTAGGAACTCCTGAATTAATAAATTCCTCCCCACAAACCGTTCCTTTAATCTTCGTCCAAAACATCCTATTATGTAGATAGTTTTGAGAACACAAGCTGACTGACCCTCGAATCCCACACTCGCCGATAGCAACAAGCAATTGCTCATGGTTCACGGTATCAAATGCTTTTTTAAAATCAATGAATAATAGAATAGTGTGTGTTCTAATGTTGGGCTGAAATGTCGATATTTTCATATACAAAATTTAGTTTCTATATGAATACCAATCCGGCTCGTATATAATAGGTTACCTATGAAATTGCCGTTTTGTACGAAATAAGTTAATGTTTTTTTTTTTTAAACTTTTTATTTCTGTTATTCAAAGTAATCACCCATGTAATCGATGCATCTTTGCCATCGCAGTGGTAGTTTATTGATGCCCTTCTTGTAAAAATCAGCTGGACGGGAGGCAATAAACTCTTCAAAGGCATTTTGTACTGCCTAGTTCTTTAATTTCTGTGCCTGTTGAGCAGCGCGAGGCAGGTCTCAACGCGTACGTTGCGCTGGCGATCGTTAAGTTTGTGGCGCCATCTATCAGGCGTTTTTTACCTTGCCAATTTGTCGCAAATGGACCAATATTATTATGATGTTAAAATCAAAAGCTGCTGCTAGCTCGGCTGTTGATTGAGTATCATCAGCTTCCACAATCGCCTTTAATTCATCATTGTTGACCAAAGTGTCCGGACGACCACAAGGTTCATTTTTCAAATCAAAATTTCCAGAACGGAACCGAGGAAACCAATAACAGGTTGTGCGTTCGTTTGTAAAGTTCTCTCCGTTAACGTTGTTGCTGTTACGTGCCGTTTGTGCCCTGTTGATGCCACGACGGAACTCATATTCCATTATTACACGGATTTTTAAAGTATCCATTATGACGAAAAATGTTCAAACGTATTGAAAATACATTTTTGATTGAAATGGCCAATACTGAAGAACAGCAAATTCATAGGTAAAGACCTAATATTATATGTATATACGTCGCAAATTATTGTGAGAATCTGATCAATAAATCTTATCAACACAGTTTCCAATATTGTATAATATTTTTGTATTAAAGGTCATGTTAATAACAACAAAACAAATTATGTTTTATCACCTCTTTTGAAGCCATTATCGTAATATATTTAGTTCAATACCAATTATTGAACTAAAAATCGAATGACGGAATCGACGACATTAAAACTGAGAATAAATGAATCTGTAAAATTATCTTGTTCATTTTCCTGTTTGAAAGAAAAATACTCCTATCGTATTGTGATATAGAGGAATCTGTTCATAATAATGTTAGAAACACGGGAAGATAGCTTTGTCTAAATTTGGAACCCAAATAGAATGAAATTAAAACTGAGAATAAAAGTATTTAACAAATTTTCCTGTTAATTGTGCTTCAGAAAAAACTCTTTAATTTAAGACGAATCCTAAACATTTCATCAACATTGAATGGTTGTTATTTAATTAAAAAAAATCGTCAGTCTCTTAAACATTTTAATTATAGAACATAATGTTTCTAATTTAAAAGCGAACACGGTAAAGTGTAACTTTATTTATTTACCGTTATTTTTTGCTGTACATAAATAACGGTAAATAATGTTTCAGTTTCGAGATTGTGAGACACGAGATGAAACTTGGCCGCGGTCACCAGGCGCGTCAAGCATGGTCCAGAAATTATGGCAAAACATCTACTAAAGTGGAAGTTTAAGATTCTAGGCCAAAGCACTTGTACCACAGCACATGTGGCATTTTAATAATTCTTAAATTAGTCATAATGAATATATTTTAAGGTTTTTTCATTTACTGACATAGTATTTAGTTTAGCTGATGGATGTTAGGGTGGATATTAACATTATTATAAATGCTACGCGAACAAGGTTGTAATAGCAAATATAAATATCATCGAACATGCTGGCGAAAAATGAAAATGTATAATTTTGTTGTGATTTTACAAATCTAAATATCAGTTGCCTAGCTATTCTAACGTTATCTTTAATTCAAATTTTATAAGAAAATTCAACTCAACTTAGAGACCTCAAATTCAGCTCAATCTCGGATGGACCATGGCTTTACAGTGCACTAGATGAGTAAAAGAATCATAACGCTGCTATGTTTCGGCTTATGTGTGAATCCGCATACCGTAATAACTTCTGCCTAGGCATTCGATCTTATTCCTAAGGGGTGACAATCTGCATTATGGATAGGGATCCATGAAGGTGTGTGTGTGTACAGGATCCACCAGATCCACAGGTACAGGTAAACTGTGTATTCGTATATAACCTTTAATACAATAAAAAAATATTCTAAATATGTAACCAAGCAATGAAATACAACGGTTACACAAAACATTCTATCAAATAGTGGAACATTTTCAAAACTCAAACGTCCAATGATGTCAACCACCCGCGATTTACGTACGAAAAATTATACCGACGTGTTCCTATTCTTCGATGACTTTGAAAAAGCGGTAAATGAGTTAAAACAGGCATGTGCAAATATAACAGAGCAAGAAAAGCTGAACTATATGTTAAAGTCGCTACCACAGAACTATAGTCATATTGGAGATTTGATAGATGTGTTTCCGGAAAAAGAAAAATGGTTGATTATCTAAAAATCAAAATAAAATTAAAAAGTGTAGAGGAGAAATCACACGTGACAGCTCAAGTACGTTTCGAGTAGAAGCCAAGCCATCAATGCTAAATTCTAATACTTGTTTTAACTGTGGTAAACCTGGCCATTTGCAAAGAGATTGTCGTAGTAGACATAGAGGCCGAGGTCGTGGATATACTGTATATAGAGGTCGTGGATATTCTGGAAGTAGAGAAAGTGAATCACTTAACTCGAGAAACATTCATAGAGGACGAGGAAATTTTCATTATGAGCAGAATACAAACTTTCATAGAGGTCGAAGAGATTATCATAATAAGCCCCGTAGAAACAGCTTCCACACAACTATTTCATGTATTACTAATACAAGTGATAAAGAAAACATGAAGAAAAATGAAATAAATTGGATTTTGGATAGTGGTTGTACCGACCATATAATTAACACAGACAACTACTTTGAAACATCTTCATCATTTCACTTCGTTCACAGGTTTCTTAAGTATCTCACATACTTAAGAAACCTGTGAAAGTTAAAATAGGTGATGGAAGATTGTTTGAAGCAACTAAGATTGATAGCGTGTTTTACAGTGTATGGAGAGAAATCAGAGATAAAATTGACCAATGTATTTTATGTGAAGGATATGAAGGCAAATTTGATGAGTTTCTCCAGAATCACCGACATTAAACCAGGTGTATCAAGAGGAAGATTGTCTAAAATATATAACCCATATGGATCACATAATAATAACAAATAATAACGATTGAAGAAAAGCAGATTTGAATGGACCACATCAAACAATAGGAGATAATGGCGAAAAATATTTCATTATAAATGTTCAAGTATATGATTGCTTAGTGCAATATGTGAATGAAATTCAAAATCTTACCAACAAAATGATAAAAGAATTGCGTTGTGATAATGGTAAAGAGTACATAAATTTGAGAGTATTTAAGTTTGCAAAAGAGAAAGGAATAATTATAAAACCCTGTCCTGCATATGTACATGAACTGAGCAGAACAGCTGAGAGATATAATCAATTGTTAATGGACATGGGGAGATGTCTCTTATCAGAAGCAAAAGTTGAAAGAAAATATTGACCAGAAATAATTAAGTTTTAGTTATAATTAGTGTTAAAAAGAAGAAGAAACTGATAGAAAATATACAACAAAAAGCCTTGAAGAGAATAAAACAAATGAGAGAAAGAGAATGATAATGAGAAAATTAAAATCAATGAAAAAAAGGATGATGGGAGACCAAAAAGAGAAGTTAAACCACCACAAAGATTTGATGAAGAATTTGGTTATTATTGTATCAGTGTAAATTATTGTGATGCTATGACCCCAGTCAATTTTCAGGAGGCAATGACCGGTAGGGATTCGAGTAAATGGATGGCGGCTATGGATAATGAGATGGACAGTTTGGTAAAAAATAAAACATGGACACTTGTTGACAAACCACCCAAGGACAAAAAGGTAATTGATGTGAAATGGATCTACAAAAGAAAGAGTGAAAGTGAATACAAAGCTAGGTTAGTTGTCAGGGGAATTCAACAGACTGAATATGTTGATGATATATATTCTCCAGTAGCTAAAATGCCTACTTTAAAACTTTTATTACACTTACAGTTGTCAAAATTCTTTGTAAATTCATCAGTTGATGTAGAGACAACGTTCCTAAATGGTAAAGTTATATCTGAAGTTTATGTAAAACAGCCAATGGGCTATGAAATTGATTCTGAAAAGGTGTACATAAATCATTATAGAAAGAAAGTCCACGTGCTTGGTATGAATATTTTAACCAATATCTGACAGGCTTAGATTTCCAAAGAAGCAAATATGGTTATTGTTTATATACCAAAAGGGATAATGACTTAGTAGTCTACCTATTATTATTTGTAGATGATCTGTTAATCTGTTGTAAAGACACCAATGTCATTGAAGATATAAAAATAAACTTTGTGAAAAATTAAAATGAAAAATTTAGGTAAAGTAAAGAAATTTTTAACTAAGAATTTAAAATTAAATATTATAAAAATCATTAGGTCCTTTATGTCATTTGGCAGGATCATCTAACACCGTGGTTGCGTGTTTAACTCGGAGCTCGGACTATTCATTGACAACTCAGAGTTCAGTAAGAGGACTATCAATTCTTTGCGTAAAATGTGTCTCTTTAAGCTGCCTGCAAAAACAAAGAGATTGCTTATACAAACTTTGATTTTACGTTTATTGGATAAAGCAGATGTATGCTGTATTCATGCACCTCAAAAATTTCTTTTGACATTGAGAATGCCTTTTTTTTGTTCTAATAAATAAATAAATATATTTATGTCACCGTTAATGCTGATAAAATTGCATTGTTGGTAGAGCTTCGCCTAGGGATACGACTGCTATTAATTATTTAAGAAATAACAACTAAACCACAAAGTAAATAATATTTGATGGACACATAATATGACTAATTGATGAGTGTGACTCTGGTTATCCAACTCTCATCATAAATGATACAATCAATTCTTATTTACCCCCTCGGGGCAGTCCATCTATATATTTACGTAAGCAATCTATTATTACGTAGTATGTGTATTCATAAATAAAACTTCGTAATAATACATAGGGTATGTATGTATGAATGTATGTATGAATTTAGTTATGTACGAATGTAGTGGATTATTTAATTCAGCTTTCATCTCACTTCCAGTCATCTGAATAATTGTTGTCTCATTCTGAAAAACTTCAGATTATTCAGATGATCCAATGCAAATTATTGCTCCAAGAAAAGAAATGAAGCAAAAGTGCAAATAAACGTAATAAAATTGTTAACTTTTGGCACATTTGTTTTTACGAAATAATAGTTTTATAACCAAAATAATATTCAGTGAAAATAAAGCAAATTCAAATTTTCCTTCTTTTTTAATCTTTGAACATGTCCAAATAATACAAATTTTTTGTGGTATATTGAGAAATAAGGTTAGTATCACGTCAGTGAGTGCAAAATATACCAAGTAAAGTATGTTTATATAAAAGTTGTTCTAAAGGAACGGAAAAATAACTTATGCGATGAAAGCGGGACCCCGTGCGAGGCGACAGTGCAACGGGTGCGTGACTGACATCTGAAAGCAATTCTCTGTCAGAACGAACATAAATGAAACTTGTATTTATAAACAAGTGGGAACAAATGCTCCCATCTGTATTTAACAAAACTACAAAGAAAGATGACGCAGGTATGATGTTCGAGTTATTCCTTAATAATAGGTGTGACAAACGAACATACAGTTCAGCTCATAGTAAGTGATGCATGTGTGACTGCAGCCCAAGAGATCTACATCCAACCTTAAGGAGATGCACGTGCGTCTTCACCCCTGAGGACTGAGATGGATTGCCTCAGTACTCGTCATTGGGTCATCGGATGTCTACACTCGCAATAGAGCAGCCCTATGTTGCTGCTTCCCGATGATATCCCGTGAGGGCATGATCCTACTCCAGTCGAGTCCCATTCATGTTGTGGTTAGAAACGAAATGCAGCGTGACTACTACCTTACACCTTTCATCGTCTACGCCATCTTGACTTCAGCCCATCTCTAGTTCACTGATGAACTCAGGCCCCCACAGACTGCCACAAAGTATGATCCTAAGCCACCTACTTTGATCGACTCCCTGTGGACTTGCATAGGTGTTCACTCCATCTATTGGAATGTCGTCTCATACCTCGATGGCCAATACGAGGTTGCCACTCGTGAAAATTTCCGTCCCCGTCGCCTCTCTGTGCGGTGAGCTATCTGACTGGCTGATTTTCACTTCAGCCTACTAAAAGGTGCAGAAGTCACCTTTAGCATTAATAAAACTAAACATAGATGCGGACTCACCGCTGTAATTACTATTCTATTTTATATGATTTAAAACAATTTATAACATTGAAGAGAAGTGCAAAGTGCTTCGCTTGCTCTCAGATTGATGAATTCTTCAAGAAAACAAGTACATTTCTCACAATTTCTCGATCTGTTCTAGACGTTGATATTTTAAATGAGACTGTTTAAAGATAAAATTTAAAATGCAGTCCATTTGAAATTTTGTCTTCCTAATATAAAAATCCTTTTGATTCAGGTTTTTTAAGCTCATAATATATTTTTAAAACTTTACATTTCTTTTCCAATTTCATATTTGGTTCACACCTCACATGCATTTTGTTCAATATGTTACTTCCTTTTACAGCCATTGTACGAAATTAGGTATTAGAATGAGCACTCAGCAAGTTATGTCTCTTTAGGAGCGGCGTAATTTAATTATAGACGGTCGCGTGGTGTAATGGTTAGCGTATTTTTTGGCTGCGTCGCGGGTTCTGGGTTGGCTTCCCTGCCATGGAATAATATTTGTTCATCACAAATTGTTTGTATTCGGCTCTGGGAGTGTGGAATGTATGTCCCGAGTTCATGACACTGCATCTGAATCTACATTTGATCTTCTTGCACGTGTATTACATGGAAATGCCCAATTGCTTACAGCACTCAAAAAAACTCTGCGCACCTGACAATAACCTGAAGATATCGCCGGGTTTGCAATCCACCGCTCGATTAATACAGTTATAAAATTAATTTGCATTTATTAGAAGAATTTTAGATTATTTTGAAAATTGAAAACATTTTACGTATTTATTTTAACACACCATTGGGTTTATATCATAGGAAACTGTTTATGGATGGAGTGTAGATATAGTTTGTATATTAATGTATACTAATAAGCAGCTGTTTTTTTTTAAATAAATATATTTTAAAATAAAATACTTCAGGTACAGTTTACTAAATTATATTTATTTTCGTTTATTCCGAGAGCAAAAGGTTCTAGTGCTATTTAAGTTTCAATTGCGAGAAAATAGCAACCTTTTCCAAGAACGTGGATTGATTACAGCGCATTGTACTCCGTTGAGTTCGTAATAAACTGCTGTTACGTAGAGGAACAAAGCTTGCACCGTGCATCGGATGTCCGTCGGATGTCGGCTGGGTAGGAGAATGGCGATAATATGCATACATAGCTGTGATTTGTGTAACATAATAGAAGTATAAAGTTACTATTTCATACCAATAAGTAGGAAATCGATATATTACATAAAATACAATCAAAGTATTTGCCAGCTAAATAAAATTATGATATAATATTTTACACATTTAATCAATCCTTCTTCGAGCAGAACTTACAAAATGGTACTATCAAATATTGTGGGTTTTTTTAAATTACGGTATTTATAATTACAATTGGGTGATAATTTGATTTAATTTAGCTACGCTTCAATACGTTATCAAACCTTCATCAGAAGCATATTGATGCGTAAACAAGTACACCTTACCTTACCTTTTGCTTTACATACACATGACAATGCTAATGGTAAATAACATCTACCGTTGACAAAAGGGAATATATATATATATACCCTGCCGGCCAAAAGAACCGCACATAAACAACATAATTATCCATCGATTTTAATAAAATCCCACAGGATAAATAAGCGTAATGCACATCTGCATATTCTATTGTTAGTATCGAATATTTAAAGAAGTCATTCTTTTGTTTACTTTCAAGTTATTGAACAATAAACATCGTTGTTTTCAAACACCGAAAAACGCTAATAATAACGGTAGAGTCGTAATAATATTTTATAATGACCTCATTACTAATTACTTTGCTTTTGTTACGTATTGGTCAATTATTAGGATTATTTAGCTCCTGAAACCACGTGTTTCTGACTTATTATTACCCGAGTTTACTTGGGTTTGTTCACAAACAATCTCAATTAAAATTAAATTAAAATTAAAATTAAATCAATTAAATCAAAGGAACAGTACAAAAACATTTCATATAACAACATACACATATAAAACGTACAACAACAAAACAAAATGCCGTTTCTTCCGGTTGCGATTAATTGGAGATGGATTTTCAGACAAGATAATGATCCAAAGCATAGCTCAAAATTATGTAGAGGATTTTTTGAAGAGAAGAGGCTTTGGCCTCCTCAGAGCCCGGATCTCAATCCCATTGAACTTTTGTGGGAAGAGCCTGATAGGAACGTCCGTAATTGTGGCCCATCCTCGCTAGAAGAAATGCTTTATACGAAACTTACAACAATATATCACATGATACCATTAACAAATTGATTGTCCGTAAGCTGAGACTTGTGAAAAAAGTCATAAAATGTAATGGATTTTTTGATGAAAAATCAGTTTAGCTAACTATTGCCTTTTGTTTGCATGGACTGTTAACGTGTACGCTTTTAAAGTATATTGTTTGTCAATCAATGTTCTATTAGATGATTAAACAGGTTAATAAAACATTTAATATTTTATTGGAGATTTACTTTATTTTCCTACTTTAATTAAGGTGGTCTTAAACTTTTAGACATATATATATATATATATATATATATATATGTATTTATACATATACATATATATATATATATATAATATTAAATAAAAGCAATAAAGTAGTAAAGCATAGTCCGTTAACATTAATAAGTCCTGAATTAATTGGTGCATCTGCAAGATAGATGCTCATTGCGAGAACAAATAGCGCTCCCTCGTTACTAAACTAGCAGGGGATTATGAACTCTAGAGCAATGTAATTTATATACAAAATGCTTTGGGCCGACAAATCGCTTCTCATATTAACGGTATGACTAAGAGTGCATACTAAAGTGAGGTGTGCTAATTCCCACCGTTATTCATTTGGCAGGCAGGCTTCATGAAGCTCGTCGCTTAATCTGCTCATGAGCTAGCCGCTTCAAATACCGACGATGGCAACTGATTTTAAACGACACGCCTATTTGCATAGAGAGCCCTGCATACTTACCGCGTGCGTTTTTGTTCACACCTGTATGTAGTATTGTAATCTGAAGCAACTGTTCATTTATAATGATATAAACATTGATACGGAAGTATAAACGATATAGAATAGACAATCGAGCAGCCACGGTGCAGGGTCGTACCCACTAAAACCCTCAGTGCATTGGGAGATGTGTGATTTCTTAAAAAATGCACTGATGCCGAAAGCGCGTCCCAGGGGAGCCTCGCCTTACTTAGCACCCTCGCTGTGCTACAGCAACCCTTGACCACTCCATTTTGCCGCCCACCCTTCATCCATGAAAATCAGAGCCCCCCTAAGTCGCCTTATATGACAGGCAGCGTGTAGGGGTAGTGTGGCAGGGCAGGGGTGGGGGCCCTATTCTAATAGCTCTGGCCGAGCAGGCAAGTGAACATAACGAGGCAGTCCTGAGGGTACTTACGTGCATCATGAACATTGTTTGTGGATGAATGCAGGTGCCATTGGCCGCGGTCATCAAGACAACTGTTTGCCCTTTAGTTACTCCTCATGTTATAAAAAAAACACGCTTCACCTACATTAGGTTTTTTCACCTCTAATATTATAAAAAAGTTGAACCCTAATTTCCATTAGGTTCAGTCCAAATGACTATGAGCTACGGCGGCATGACATGAATAGAAATATTAACAAGTTTTGTGCGTTAACACAAATAAGCTTAACGCCGTGCGTTATTTAACTTTACTATCATACCCGTAAAGCTGAACGTATTACTCGCAATGAAGGCTAACCCCCGTCTACAGTGTTAACATCTATATACGTTAATATAAAAAAATGTATTTTCCATTATGTTATTAGTTGAGTAACCGTGTGTCTTCTTGTATATTATTATTTTATTTAAGTACTGATACCAATACAACGGAACTGAGACGTGAGCTCAGGTCGCTTAGCGAACTATTGAGAGGGATACACTTGTCGCGGTGTACATCGGGTCGACAAACACCTCAGTTCTCCCTGTATATACCTCACAAAACAGGATAAAAATAAACACAAAAAATCTATTTTTTTTCTATGTGATCGAATAAGAAACGTTTCGGAACGAATCTGCAGTAGAACTAAGTTACGGAAAGTAACGGACACAGCTCCAAGGATAAGTAAGCTGAAGTGGCAATAGGCTGGACATGCAGCGCTTAGAGTGGATAGCCGATGGGGAAGAAACATAGCCATGTAGCTCGTAGAACATAGTATTAATGGGTATAAAAGGTTGAGTGGTTTCTTCATTATGGCCTTTGGAGTGTATGACAAACCCGTACCAAATAGAGCGAGCACCTATGCAAATCTACGGAAAATCAACGGATGCTAATGCGTACTCTGTGGGGTAGGTCTATGTTCAACAGTGGACTGGAGACAGCCTGAGACGATGAAGATGATGAAGACACTAAACGACCTTAAAATAGCAACATAATTCGACTGGTGAGTACATAGACCTTTATCTTCTGATGACGAAGTGTCTCCATCTTAGTCTTTAACGATTCCATATCGAGAATGAATGCGAGTATCTCGGGCTACGTACGTAAATCACTTACCATCAAGTGAATTATGTGCTTGATTTTATCTATTAATATAATAAAAAGTATTATATTTACTATTCATATAACAATATAAATATTCAACATACATATCACCTTTAGGAAGCCTCGGATCCTCAACAGCGCCGAGTCTACGCTGCACTTATCATTACTTAAAAAGTACAGGGTGCTCTCAAAAGGTACAGACTGCTCACAAAAGAGAACAAAGCGGGGCACGGATGGGAATTTCACGAAATGCAGCGCTCGATTACACGGCAGACGAAGCGAGGTGACAAGGTGACGCTCGCTTTAGGTTTCACTTTCGGCTGAAGGCTTATGTGTCATAAAATGTACTGTTTATTATTTGTATATTTAATCATACAACATATAATAAGTGGGGGAATCACCGTGCGATTTCTAGATTTAACGGTGATACAGCCAGGTTGTAACATGACTGGCGCGGCTAGCCTGGGTCAACGTCCTCACAATACCAGCGTAGCTAACTAGCAACACGCCACTGTGTTTCCTATAGTCAATGTAGGGATTGATGTTCCCAATTACAGGCATTCTATCTCAGTCCCCGGGGGAGGCCGTGTGTAGTGCATCTTAAATTATTGTTGGGGATGGGTGGATTCTTCACTTACTGTGAACTGTCTGCTCATTTGTCGCTGATAAAATAAAAATAACGTTCCTAACCCTGACGTGAAACGGAAGAGATATTGTTTCTTATTAGATGGATAAATGACCGATACATTTGCCTAGTTTTGAAATAACGTTAGTAAATGGCTATCTATCTAGGAACTATCATAGGAACACTCACATTCCTTCTACATTTGATTGCGTACTATATATTCTTTTACTCCTAGGAACTGAATAGACTTTTTTCAGTATATTTTCCTGTCACACGAATGCTTTAAATTAGTTATAGATTGGAACTGTGTCAATTTATATCGTGGGCTATCGAATTTATTTACTTGCAAAGGTCTACGATTCAAAATTTATTGATTTTCGCTTTTTTTTTTTGTGTACGGGTATTGCTGTTGGTCCAGAAACCTCTAGAGCTTTATTTAATCAGAGTCGCGAGCAGGAGGCCTGCTGAGTAACGAGACAACGACGATGCGTAGCTAGCGCGGAGACTGCTGCTGCACCAGTGCTGCTCTCCAACCCCTGTGGACGAAGAACGTCGACGACAACAGAGGAGGGCGATAATAAAGGAGGGCCTCTCATAAAGAGGTACGAAACTTCGACTCGGATCGCTATCTATAGGGAGTTGTTTTTCGAAGTCATAGGATAGTTGTATCGAAAAGATTATATATACCGTATTATACATATACAAACATACTACTTTATTTGAAAGTATCAAAAAATATTTTTATACCTTATGATAAGAAATCACTGATGAAAGCGAAGATTAATAAAACAAATGAAAATTAGGTAGTACACCTCTCCACCAGTAGCGCGTCACTCATTTGTTTACTGACCATGAAGATCATGCTACTGTTACGCTGACGCTGAAATATAAATCAGGTAAAACATGAAATAGTATATAATTAAAATACGATCATATTCATTATCCTAGTCGGAGGTGGACGGGGAAAGCAAGCGCTATCCTGTATTAAGCAATTATTTCCCAATAAACTTCCAACTCAAAAGTTTTCAACACGAAGTGAACCTAACACGATACCACATGGACTTAGGAAAAGAAACCTAATGGCAGGCTGGAACAACATTTTACATAAAAATATTTGAGACGAGAGTTAATTGCTGCTTCATCACCATCAACATCCTTACAGCCTGTTCTTAGTCCACTGTTGGACATAGCCCTCTATTCTCTACCCAATCTATGGGAGATTGCCACAAAGCACGATCCTTGTCCATAGCATCCATTGACTTTCTGCAAACTTGTATAGGTCGTCGCTCCATCTAGTGGTGGGTCGTCGTACACTGCGACTGCAACTTCGAGGTTGCTTAACTAAAGAGAAATAAATTAACTTATATCGCTAATTTTCTATTTAGTACCAGAAGAAAATTAAGTTCATAATTGCTTGGCTGCTCTAATTAAGCTCCCTCGCGGACCACGGGACTGAGAGTAGCTCAAGAAAATGTTCAAGTGTTTCCTTTCAGTGTTTATTTTATAAACGAAAATGGATGGATATCGTAATAAATTAATGGAGCCGTGGTAGCTAAATGCTTAAGCACTCTCTTTAACATGCAGGCGAGCAGACTAAGTTCAATTCCCGGTGCCGGGACTAACAAATAAGTTACTTACAATTTTAAGTGTTGAACTACAAAAACATTGGGGGTTTCGGAAAACATTGCGAGGACACACTTTTAGGAATAAATTTTAAAAAAATATTTCGAAAAATTGTGTAGTCCACCAGTCCGCAGAGGAAACCCAGCAGCATATAACTAGTCTGGCGATAAATACTGTTACATAAAAACTTTTCTTGTTTTCAACTTTTTAATTATTTTTAATTTTGAAAAACTTCTTTCGATTTTGCGCTATTTCACATATTTTTTCGTGTTCATTATCAAATTACAATATGGAATGGGGTGTTAAAGAAAATAAGATTGCAGTGATCGGTTTGCACAAAGTAGGTATGGAGCCGTCGGTCATATTCCAGATACTTCAAAGTTTGGTATCAGCCGTATGTTCGTATATCGTACTATCAACAGATACAACAATACTTCCTCTGTCGAAGAATAGAAACGATTGGGGCGGCCGCGTACTGTTAGAACTACAAAGGCTGTTAATGCTATTAAAGCTAGAATTCCTCGAAACTCCATTAGGAAGCAAAAGTTGCCGCGTATTATGAAACAAGACCTGAAGCTCGGTGCTTATCGTCGATATACAGGACATGCCCTAAATCAATCTTTGCAGTTAGAGAGAGCGGATCGATCAAAACGTCTGATAACTGAAACTGTCGCGATACGCAGGGGGAAGGCACAGAAATATCATCTTTACCGATGAAAAAAATTCACGATTAAAGAACACTACAATAAGCAAAATGTTAAAGTGTACGCTCACAGTTCTAAAGAAGCTGCTCAAGTGATCGGAAAGGTACAACGTGGTCATCATCCTGCGTCAGTGATGGTTGTGTGGGGCGTGTATTATTAAGGAGTCACAAAACAACATTTTTGTGAAAAAGAAGTGAAAACTTCAGCCAAAGTGTATCAAGATACAGTCTTGGATCATGTTTTGAAACCCCTCAGCAATACTCTTTTTAAAAATATACCGTGGACTTTCCAGCAGGACTCTGCAAGGCACGAACTACACAAGCCTGGCTTGAAACCAAAGTTCCAGAGAACCAAAGAGCTGAAGACTGACCCTCATCTAGCCCAGACCTTAACCCTTTAGACTTCAAATTATGGGCAGTTTTAGAGGCAATGGCCTGCTGTAAACGACACGGCGACATTGAGTTTCTTAAAAAATCTTTGGAGCAAGCAGTGGCGAAATTTCCCTTGGAAACAGTGCGTAAATTTATAAAATTGTGGCCAAAGAGATTAAAGGCCTGCATAAAAGCCAAAGGTGGCCATTTCGAATATAATATTTTTATTTTATGCTGAGACAAATAAATATGTAGGTATAAATTTTAACAATATTACATAACTTCATTAAAAAAAATACATTTTAATTTGTAACAGAACTTATAGCCGGACTAGGTACATATATTATATACCTTTCTTTTTATACTTTCCTATTCTACGTTCCTTTGCCGCTTTTTAAGCTCGATCACAAATTTCCCACGTCGTTCATAAATTATTTCGCAGCTAATGCAAAACTTTTACCACAACAGTATTTTTCTCTACAAAGAGTATTTTAACAGACCATATCAATGGTGGCAAAGTGTTAATTAATTTCGCGCTTCAGATAGACGCAACATGGCTATCAGATCTTCAAAAAGCTTACGATTCGCTTGCTATGCTGAAGTACTTGCGGGCTTCAAATTAACTATCTAAAGAATTACTCTTAACTGAGATGCAATACAGTTCAAGTGATCGTATTTGCTACAACAGTTCTGGTCTGCTGAAGACTTGAACCAATTTCATTTTCTGAGAAAAACTTTTTTTTAAAAAATCTTATTTTCGTATAAAACAAAAAATATATAATATTTTTTTTATATTTACAACTGTAGATCGATACTATAGTACAGAATACGACATTTTAATGACTTAACTTATTACCAAATGACATCAACCGCGTAGGATATTCTAGTATTGTAGTTCCCCGCTTACTTAAAGGCGCTCACTTGTCGCAATGTTCCCTATTCCGATGTAATGCAAGTGCAATCGATCGATCAGATCGCATGAAGGTTGACTTGCAGTGTGAGTGACACTAATATATACACAATCCGTATACTAACAATTTGTATTGCTAAAGTATTCTCGGCTGGTAATCCAACCACTACGCCGCGTTCGTCAAAAATGTAAGTATATTATTAAATATAATTAATGTTACACTAACATAAACATGATGCTACCTTCAATACATAATGGTCGGTAAATAGGAGAGCAAAGTCTTTGAGTTGGTATTCATGAAGTCAAATGTCAGCCAATTACATGAAAAGCAGTTATCAAATTGAACTGCTTATGCAGTGGCAATGGAACTGTGCCCGAGGATTTAGCTTCGCTAATATGGCATACACATAAAGGTGAGGTTCTGGTTGATGGTTTACTACGTTGTATTAATGTAATGTATTCCGCGCCGTTTGCGTACAATGTTGATATGAAAACGGGCCAAGTCAAAAAAGGAACTTTTGGGAAAATGGTAAAAGATAAAACTATTTTAAGATGAAATGAGGAAACACATTTGTATTCCTTTATTATTCTTTGTAAAGTTGCAATACAATTTGAAAAGTTTACTACCCGGTAATGGTAGAGTATTAAAGTTCAAATTGCATGATTTTAACGCTTTATATATATATTTATTTATTGCGTTCAAGGTGAAAAAGGAGAATACAGTTCACCCGAAAGTGCTACCTAAGTCCTATAACACCTTCATTTATTGTCGATAAAGAATAATGCAGATACGTCATGTCATCCCAAAGGTGAAGATCGAACGCCTCGGTAGCAGTAATAAAGGTCTCCGGATCCCTCACTAGACGAAACACAGCAGTGTTTGATGCTATCTAAATATATTATATAATTTTGTATATATTCCTTTAATATTAATTTAAAAAGGGCGCAACCCTCTGATACAATCACTAACACAAAATAAGGCAGCAATTTCGAACGTCGAGGGTCGGTTAATTCCGTGAAACGACTTAATCGAGCGCAAAGCGTTCAATTAACGCGATTACTCGACTCCTGTTGTTTTGAGTAAGGGGAGAGGGATTTGTCAAGTGAGTTGGGGGACTTGCTTTAGCTCCTTACTCGTATTGCAGTGCTTCGACGGGACTAACAGGCGTAGTACGATATCAAAATTTCTACATTTGTAAATGTTATTCCTTTTTAAAAATTCTAAATTCTTACTCGCGTCTTACAGCCGCCGGCCCCGTTAAAAACACATGTTAAGGGTTATACGATTGTCTGAATATTTTTTATTTTACAATTTTTAGGGTTACTTGAACCTTTGATACCTGTATATGTTTCCTAATAGATACGGAGGTTATTTACTATTTCCACATATTCGAGTTTAACTCAACTGAGTTTTTATCAATAATTCAAATATATAACTATACGATACAATGTATAAAAAAATGCGATATAATCCGCAATACGAACATAATCCGACCCGTCAGCGCTGTCTACCAAAGGTCGAGCTAGCGGATAGAGTACAGCGTACCTCACATATCTCTGGGTTTAATTAATCACCCAACGAACGTTTCCTTTAGTTAACATTATACGCATGTAAATAAATAAGCATATTTTATAGATCTATATTAAACAACTCGCCGTTTATGGAATGATATTTATCTATTTAAAATCTAGGCCAGCTAAAAAAGAGACTTACTGCTGTAACTGCGACATGATATAGCAGCCCAACCTTACTGTGTTTCGTAAGGTGAGGTTAGCGATCCGTTGGTTTCTGACTACAGGAACGATGCATTCCATCTCGCTCCTCAGAAATTACGAACACTGGGATATATATATATATATATATATATGAATATACATATATATATATATATATACATATATATATATACATATATATATATATATATATATATATATATATGAATATACATATATATATATATGTAATATGATAATGACTTATACTATAACCTACCTTTTATTCACATATATATGAATCATACATATATCGTTTTTGACACAGCATAAGTGTATGAACGGGTAGCTTGTTGTTTAATCACTTCTAATGATTCAAATTTTTATTTCAATCATCGCCGCATGAAAATGTTTACACTCACTGATAGGTCGGAGACTATAAATATCTTTAGTCTCTGAACACACAAAAACAAACTACGTAAAGAACGGATTATGTTTATCAAAAATATAACACACTCTCCCATAAAATAATAAAATGCCAGGATTCACATCCATTTTACAAAATTAATAAGATTGCATCATGTTTAATTTACTTTTCAAAATTAAAAAAATACTCGTAGTGACATTTTTAGGAATGATCATGCCTTTAATCTTCGACGAGAAAAAATGGTCGTGAAAAGTTCTTAAACCATTTCTTATTCACTACAAACATTAAAAAGTTTCTTAGAGAAGCTTATATTTTCTCTATAGAATCGAATTGATGTTGCCAAATAAAGGGTTGAGTTTAAGCTAAAAAGAACCATATATTTTTTATGGCCAAAGAAGTTTCATTTCGATAAAACTTTAAGTAAAATAGTTTATAAAGGTAAAATTATATTTTTGAATATTATTCCATTAAAGTTGAGAAAAGATAAAAATCTTTTCAACTTTGATTTTCAATTGGATATTTTACCTATATTATACCTACGTGCGTTGCTCTTATCTAATAATGTTCAGTTTTAAGAAACTAAAACAACACGCATGGTTATAAAATATTGTATCAGGTGAAAATCGAATTAAGAAAAATTCCATGACATTCATACATATATAGTACGTGTTTTTATTTTAGGAGCAGTTTTATATATTTAGTTTAAAGTTTCACGTTATGACAGATATATGTTTTTTCTCCACGTCACGGGTTGAGGTGTGGTGTCGAGTCCCTGATGTTAGCGTTATGAGCAAAACACCGGCCCTATTACGTTAACATCGTGGGTATTAATCTATGTAATAGTAAAGTTATGTAACAGCCTATACATATAAATCCCACTGCAGGGCATGGCCTTCTTCTTTTGAGACGGTGCTAGGACTTAGGTAGCTCCACTGCAGATTGGTGGACTTTACATCATTTCATTTATCTATTTTCATATTCTTTTATATTTTCATGTGTAAGAAATACGATGTCTTCCTTAACCGCCGAACATTTTGTAAATGAGCATTTAAAATTAGCGAATAGAACTCCGTTTACTCTCGTGTCAGGTCCTTTTCATAGAGTGTGTCAATAAAATAAAGCTCATCTTAATCTTATCGATCATTAGATATATATTTATATATATAAATATATATCTAATCTATCTATCACTCGCCATGTGAAACACAGCAATATGATGGTGTTCATTCACGTTGGTATTTGTGTGGTCTCCCCGTCTAGTCGACCCATGTGGTACTTTATAGATTACTTTAAGGATTGAATATTGGAAATTAAGATGTACTTAACATTCTTTCTCTCTTCATTTCTCCGCTGTCGTGTATATTTTGTACCAAAATCTTTTGCTTTTAAGATATCAATAGAAGCGAAAGGCTTGTACGAGATAAGGCGCGGGGTTATCCCGTTTGCAAAGTGATATTTTTTATCCATTTAATCATTCTATACTCTTGTATCGATTTTATACAAGTTATTTGAATATCAATGATGTTTTATATTAAATCTTATATTTATATTTGAAAGCTACGTACGAGTACATGTTAGGCCCAGATTACGAGCTTAAGTATTTTTAATGACACGCAATTACAAGTGAGTACTACAGAGTAACTAACTAAAGTAAAGCTTCAATGGCTTAATGATTTAAAGTCCGGTCAGCGAAACTTAACGTCGAAGATACGACTAAGAGTAAGGGTTAAAGTTACCTACTGTAAATCCAGCAAGCTGAAGTGGAAAGGCCATAGAGCTAGCAGAACGGATAACTAAAATGACCCATGTCGGGGACCTGCGGTCAGTGGAGTAATGATAGTCTGTGCTGATGATGATGTTTATAATTAGTAGTTTTGATAAGTCAGCTTCATTCCAATAAGTTTTATGAGTTAAATTATATATTCCTGTTACAAATTTCCGAAACTAATTATTAAATTTAGCCTCGAGCAGGGTAGAGCCTATAATTACTAATATCATTATCTATACATATCATTATCGGGCGCACAAGTTGTAAGCTGGAAGAAATTATGAACTTAATTTCAACTTTGTTTATTTGTTTAAGTCGTGAAACTTTGTATTAATTAATTTTCACAAAAATTGTTCTATTTAGAATGTGCGGAACAGATTTCGGTTCCAGTCCCCACAATTTTATGAGGACTTGGGGCCACGAGGCATAGAAATCACTTTCTATCAGGTGAACTGTATGTTTGTTTGTCATTTTCAATACAATTTAAAAAGACCTGTAAATACAATGCATTTTCTTTTCTTTTCTTCAAAAAATTATTATATTTGGGACTCATGAAAAACATAATCCCTTACGCACGAATCGCGCATAATGTGTTTCCGAGCAACAATGTAACGTTCATGAATCATTCATAAATGTAAATGGTCAGCTTTGCGAGGGGGTCGCCTGTCCACATTTAGTTATCTTTGACGAATTGAGCCGGAATCGACCGAAATATTTATAGAAACCTTGTGATGATTATTACTACGAGAATTTTGAGGTGTTTTTGTTATGTTAATACTTTTTATTAATTTATAGAACATCTACCCGCGAATAAGTATGCGTTTACTTCAAAATTAGGTCCAGAGAGAAATTAAAAATATGCGACATGACTTTCCACCAGAAGAAGGTTTTGGGCACTTGATACTCTAGAGCAAAAGACGCAAAGCTTGAGATGTGAGATGCAAAGAATGCCCAAAACTTACTTCGTCCGCGGATGAAGTCTCGGGCAGATGCTAGTTTTAAGACAATTTAATAGAAGTCGTTAAGCCATCTCATTTACCGGGATCCAGGTGTAAACTATGTGGACGCAAATCAATTCAACAGTTTGATAAACATCCCAACATACAAACTTTTACATTTATAATACTTTTAGGGTATTGTAACTAGGGTGTGTAATGTGACATGCGAATAACATAATTTTTAATAATATTAGTGATGACAAACGAGCTCATAGTTCACCTGATGAAAAGAGATGACTTCCGCTCACGACATCTAATATAGTATATCCATCTGACTGAGGTCGAATGGTCTAGCGTTTTTTGCGCTGGCGTTAGCGGCACTTTGGTATTTTGTGAGGGTGTGGTCCATCCCCTTCGGCTGACCCAATCATGTAGATGCCACAACCTAACTGCAGCGTGTTCCATTCCTAAGCAACAGTTCCATCTCTACATTCATTTAATCTCTACATCTGTCAAGTGTAAAACATGTCAAAAATGTCCATTGCCATGCCAACAAATGGCAAAGATATATTGTGTGCTCGTTAGTTATATATACTTCCAAAACAAGAGTGATTTTATTTAATATGATATGATAATATTTTCTTTCTTCTTTGTTTAACATGAAATTAAGGAAGAACAAACATTTATTTACCACATGCAAAGCAATAGTAAGTCAGTAGTAACTAAAGCTTAAGCAAAATGTAAGAGAACAATTATATAATAAAGTATTAACTAGTAAGTTTTAACAGTGCTAGAGTTACGCTGCAGTTTGTTTCTAGCTGCAGAATGAATGGGTCAGCTAGACCGGGGAAGGACCACGCTCTTACAGAATACCAGCTTGAAATAGCAGCATAACGCTGCTGGGTTTTGTATGGTGAGTGTCGGGATCAAAAATAGTATAAACTAATTTATTTTTATAAATATAAAAATATCAGTAGTCTATAAATATATTTAAATGCTTTGGTCCTATTTAGCTGGAATTTAACGAAGCCAACATGGAATTATATATGAATGGATCCTTGACAGGAGCGGAGTGACAGTTTTTCAACCGTCTCTCTCAACTGTCGCGTGACGAATGGTTCCACTGAACAAATCGAGTAACTCTTAAATTACTAGAATTAAGAACATTTTCTGTCTATATATTTTTTAAATTAAAAAACGTTTTTAATTTTTTGAAGTATCTTTCTCCTGTGCATTGCACTGACTGAAGTCCTAACTTTTAGACTTCATAGCGATACTTGACAATTTTAACTTTTTATTGTAGTTAAGCTGTACACGTCGAAATTCCACGTTCCTCTAATAAATGTCGAATCTGCGAATGAAATAAAAAGGCATCGATTCGAATTCAGTTACCTTAAAAAAGTTGTATCAATTAGTTTTTTTTTAAATATTGTATAAAATATTAAAAAAAAAGCAAAAAAAGTTAAATAACATATAAAATGAAATAAAAACAAATGCTATATATTGTTACGCTAAGTATAAACTACGATAATTTGGGCCACAGATGCACTAGGCTCTGCTTTACACCTTGTTTTAACAATTTTCGAGATTGAGTGTAAAGAAGTTTTATTTTTTAAAAATTTACCATACAAGACGTTTTTTAATCATTTGTCTTATTTTCTGTCTTTACATATTTCCGTGGAGAAAATTTTGAAATTCGCATTTTTTTTAAGGAATGCTAGCAATTCTTTTTAAGATGACTAACAGTTCCATTAAACCTCAAACTAAGCTAAAACTTTTACACTACAAGTTATTAGGCTTTTAAGATGAAACACTAGAACTTTAAAGCCACAAATTAAAATTAGTTTTGTTAAAGGGATTCAAAGTGTTAATTAAGATTTCTGATGTTCATAACTGTTCTAAACATTAGTGGCGTACTAACTATATGAAAGAACTTCTAAAGTACAGTCACAAGCTTATAACAACCTATAATTATTTTGCTACCATACCATATTCAAATGAATAGATAAATAAATAATATATGTTAGTGTTAATGTTTGTTTGTTTGTTTATTACTGACGGCAAGCGCCCGCCGGACCCCGTTCTATTTTTGGGAAGAGAATTCGTGATATTTTATACAAAGTAACTGAAATTTTGTTTATTTTTTAAATTACTTTCCCTTTATATTGGGTTGGCAACTTAGTTCTCTCCGTTTTATATTTTATTGAAGAAAGTTGATTCATCAATAAAATTATTTTTTTTTTAATCGATAGTGTGTTGTTTCTCTCGTTCAACAAGATTTTCCAACCAAAAACTCATCTCTGCCTCTGCATCTGCATTAAACGGAACTCCGCGCAAAGCATATCAAACAGATTGGACGAGGAGGAAATATATGTAACTTAACTTGAAGAAAAACACAAAAAATAGACTCCGGAAGAAAAATATCCCCTTTTAAATAATCTTAAACATTATTCTTTTAATATAAGGAATATAAAATAAAAAAAACTGAAAGAACTTAGCTAAGAACTTACTATTTAAATTAGAGGACAAGGCAGTCTGAAGCGCCATCAGATTAAGTATATGGTCTAGGAAACTTAAGGTCGTAGGTTCAAACCCACCATTAGACTACTGTCGTGAACCATCTCCCAGCACATGTTTGGTTGGAGTGGTTAACCAGAATGTTGGTAATGTTAATAGCACTAGAACATTATAGAATATAATATAATATAATATAATATAATATAATATAATATAATATAATATAATATAATATAATATAATATAATATAATATAATATAATATAATATAATATAATATAATATAACACCTTTAATTCAAAAGTATCACAGCGTGTCATATTTACAATTAATATTTAAAAAAATAAAAAAATTAAAAACTCAAGGTCTTTCATAATCACTGGATTACATTAATAAGAATGAACGCAGGAATTTAAAAAGCACAGTTACAATATGAGATTAACAGTGGCAGAAGGCACATTAGAATTTCTTTCGCCTAAGCTTTTAACGTAATTTCTTACAAAGGTGCAAAGTGCGATTTAATTTATCTCCTTTTGCATTTGTTCCTTCTAATTACAAGTAGAGCTCGATTAATAGCGTGAGTATCCACGGAGAGCCTTGTTGCCACTACGCAAAGAGCAATAAATATCACATTTAACTGTGTACATACGTACATAGCGGCTCCAAATGATGCAAAATATGTATACATGACAGCTGCGTCGCGAGTCCTGGGTTTGATTTCCAGGTGAGGAATTATAGTTTGTGTGTATGTCCCGTGTCACCGTGATCACGTCACTGAGATAAGTACACTTAATGTTTTACAGTTTTTATTATTTATTAAAACTTTCGTTTTTAGGTGCAATGAATTTATCTAAAAAAGAAATCATCGGAGGACACGATACCATTTGGCTTTTGTGCCAGTCATGTCGGGGCGTGATGGAACATGGGTGTAGGTGTTTCAGGAAATGCGTGATAGAGCAGTGAATAGTAAAACATAACATTGTGTTAATATCCAGTGGAAATTAAAAAATGCTCTTGTACTAGCTCCAATAAGCATATTTTACTCTCTGCTGATTTGGTAATGTCTGGCTACATAATGTCTGGCTACATAATGAAACGGCACGACCGGGGAAGAAACTCACCTTTACAGAATGACAGCGTGAAATAGTAGCATAACCCTCTTATGTTTTGTAGGGTGAGTATAAGGACCTGGGGATCCAATTACTGGTGATTAGGCATTCCATCTCCATACTGAGAATACATTTTTATTGAAGATAGATGCCATGTCCCGCAGCCACCAATTAGCATCAGGTAAACAAAAACATCTTTGAAATATTGATACAGTTTAAATCACAATGTTCCTAAATATGGCCTTGTTTTATGATACATTTATGAATATATATAAACTACAACGTGTAATTATACGTTGATCTTTACTAATATCAAAGACTAGGATCATGTTTTGATGCAAATGATATCCTTGACTCACGATACGGTATCATATGACCTGTGGGCTACGCTTGCTACGCGGTGACATTAAGTAAATTTGTGTATATTTGAATACTAATTATACATTATACTTAAATTTACTGTGACGACTGATATTTAATTATTTATTAAATAAAGAATGCCAGCAAAGCTATTAACATTACTAAAATTCTGGTTAACCGTTCCAACTAAACTTAATATGCTTGTGCTAGGAGGTGGTTCAGGAATGGTAGATTCGAACCTACGACCTCAAATTATATATGATTCATATATATATATATATATATAATTTAACGTCGTATATTTAGAATTCCGTGCTCTAAGCCATTAGGCTATTGATGCTACGTTTTTCGTTAATCATAAACAAGCGAAAGAATTAAAAACGAAAATTAAAGATTAAAATTAGGACGGTCAAATTATTCGAAAGCAAATCATAGTCTGTTTTAAATACCAAAAAGACTTTTATGAAAATAAATTTATTCAATTCAAAAAGGTCATAAAGACACAGTAACTAACAAAATAAGAGAGCAGTTGCGAACGTCGAGGGACGTTTCATTACTTGGAACAACTTAGTCGAGCGCTAAGTGTTCAATTAACACGATTACTTGACTCTCGTTCATATAGAAAAGGCATCTATTAAGCACCATACTTTCTTTTTAATAATAGGGGTGACAAACAAGCACACAGTTCAACGGTAAGCGATAAAATTCCTCACACGATGTACAAGTGTATTTTAGCTGCGGACGTATTTGTTACATATTTGCATTGTGTAAGATATGATAATGCCCTCCTGGTCGATCTCGAGCACGGCGATATATTCTGGTCATTGCCAGATGACAGCTTTTGCCCAAACACAGAGCCACTCACTCATCGTGCCCTTCTCTATTCTGATGTAATGCATGTGCATAAGAGCAGAGGTAGGGTCAGATGTAGTGTCAGGGCCACGAGATATACGTACAGCACACCCAGATCACTCGTGAGCCACTAATATTGAAGCTGCGGCATAATAAAGACATTTAAACTCTTCTACAAAATTCAATAACAACAGTGGTAGAGCTATACCTCAGTTTGTTTCTATTTGCACCACGAATGGGTCAGGTCGACCAAGTGGGACCACGCCCCCACAGAATACCAGCGTAAAATAACAGTATATTATTGCTGTGTTTCGTCTGGTGAGTGCAGAGATCCGGAGACCTTTATTACTGGGGACGAGGCATTCTATCTCAGTCCTCAAGGGTGACGACGCGTCGGCATTATGATTCCTTGTCGAGGATGAATGTGTGCTCCTTTATTAGTCACAATGTAAGTAATAATATAACATGTAGTTAAAACTTATTTGTATATAGAGATATTTTTATTCGTGTTTTTTTACACTAACTTAAATGCAAACGAAACAGGCTTAGACCGTAAACATGCCGCAAAAATAAAGTTCTTAGCGACTATTAAATAATCCTGGCTCCGAGGGGATTCCCGTCGCTCGTTGAGCCGTAGCATGTAAATTAGAATTGTTTACGAGAAAGTTTAGAGTCGTGGACAAAGGAAAAAGAAATCTAGGATCCTAAACGTCGGAGACTGCCCGAGTACACGACTCTTATACTACTTGTTTGGATTGGATTTGTTATGAAGAGAGAGGAATGGATCTCATATCAAAGCAAAGGTTCTGCGCCATAGAGGTACACAAAAAAATCCTTGAACGGGCGTTGGCTATGAAGCAGAAAGTGTTTTGCTTATTGTTTTTTCAAATGTACTTACTTTCTTTCAATTTACACGGTTATGATGTCATTTACGTCGCACTTCCCCGTCTCCGGTTGCGCGTCCCGCGTTTCCCCTTTTTATTGGATTTCAAGTTTAGCATAAACTGTTTACGTAACGCGGAGGGTACGACGTACGCGATAGTGCGCCAGTGAAAATGTTTTCTTCGCTCCTTGTACTGAACTTCGTCAAGATAATAGACAACACAAATAATCTATACTATACACTAGCTGACCCGACAGACATTGTGCTTGTCAAAATTTAATAAATTTTGATATTTTTGTGAATTTGTGAAAATTATCCAATGTTCGGATTGTTAGTTATGGTCTTAAGTTCATACGAAAATCCCATAGAGAAAAGAACGTTCGGTTTTTTCCGAATTTGTCAATTTTCCCGGTAAGTTTTCCAATATTTATTTTCATAAAAACTAAATTAGCACTATTAGCTGACCTCGTACTATTACCTCAATACTGAGGCGACGATCTATATGCATTTATATTGTTCGTTGAGAACGGACGTAGACCAGGTGATCTGTATTCTCGTTGGTCACCGCTAATATAGAAAAAAATGGATTCCAATTTCTCATTTTTTTTTCAATTTCTGTACTTCTGTCGATTATGGTATATTGGAGATACAGTGGTGGGTTGACTGTTTACAGTTAGGTGGGTTTTTTATATATGTATTTTTGCGATGGTGGTATCAACTGTATTTTCCCCATTGGATTTTCCATCATTAGTTTAATATTAATGCCAATGTTTCATTGTAGTAATAAATAAATATATTTTTTAATAAAGTTTAATTTTTGAAAATTTCGTAAAACGTAAACTCGAGAACAAAATAGGTAATGGTACAAACTGTAGGCACCGAAATTGTGCAAAACAAATTTGGACAACCTGTGATTGACACAAGATGTCCAATTTTCCTTTGTAAACAACAGCGGGGTAATTTGTTAAAAAGTTTCTGGCAGCCTCAACTTCTTAATATAAATTACGGATGATTTTCACATTTATTTTTAGTGATTCGGGAATAGCAAGTATTTACAACATTTTTACAATAAATAGAACGCATTTGTTCACATTTAGTTTTTCTCGCACTTTTTTTCTTGCTTCATTAATTTAATTCAATATTTGTGGTTTAATATGAAATGAAGAGAAAAAAAGAAAAGTACTCGTATATATACTGTTTTAATACTACTAAATTGATGATGACGTCCTCGGGCCGGGGTGTAGTGTTTGTTGTTCCGTGACCATGACACTGCATCTGAACATTTCTCCGACCTTATCGCACGTGCACTATACCGGACTAGGGCAGGGGATGACGTGGAAGTGCCTGTGTTTGCTAGAACGCTTAAGGCACTATAATATATCCTGGGCAGTTGATGTCATCACGGTCTGGGGGATACCATCAACGTGCGTATTTTTACCAATTAAAAATTAATTAATTAATTATACAATTGTAGTTAAAATTTATTATTAAAAAAATTAATTACAACTGTATTTGCGCATCGATGCACGGCGATAATCACTGACAATCCGGTGAGCTGCTTGCTCGTTTGCAACCTATTCAATAACAAAACCCATTGTATACTTTTAATATTAAAAATACTTGTTTTCGGACCCGAATATATTTTCTAACCCAATGGTAACTCGTACAGTTAGTAGTGAAGGACCAACTTCCAACGGTTGCCGTATAGAAAAGCTCAATATAATACGTAAGACGTAATATAATAAAAAATGACGTCTTTGTAAATCTGCTGGTATGTACAAAATATAAACTGAAATTTTTCTTTTCGTTTCACTTTGCCACTTTGTTTGCTTAAACGCCATTTCGTTAAATGTTAAGCAGCGATGAGGCCCAGCCCGCCGAGCCGCAACACAGCGCACTCTTGCTTTGAATTTACTTTTTTAAACATCTCGTGCATGAAAACGGTTAACGGAAGAATGGAACACTAAGTATTAAACCTTCACGGTAAAAAGAAAATACACCCTTTATGCACATAACTGTCTCGCCATAAATAACGTTCAATTTAAAAAGTTATTTTTGTATTATTTTCTGAATTCAAATTTGTAATGCATTTATTATGACTGTAAACTTTTCACTGTTACTGTTTAATTTCATTATGGAGTGGGTGTTAAAGAAAAAAGAATTGCAGTGATTGTTTTGTACAAAGTGAGTATAGAGCCGTCAGTCATTTCGGAGACGCTATCGAAAAGTAGATCAGTACATCGGCCGTATGTTTGTACATCGTACTATCGACAGATACACCAACAATATCTCTGTCCACACTACAACATCGAGGCGAGTCCATGCTGTAAGGCCCAGGTGGGCTATGTTGTCAAAGAATCTGCTATATATAATATAATATAATTATATTATGTTTATCGTTAACGATCCGTCAGAATTTTTGTCGCCTTTTCTTTGCGGGATCACGAAATCATCTTTGCGCTGGTTGAGTCACACTGCAACTAATTTCTAGATGCAACACGAACGAGTCGGATGCACTATGTAGATTGTTGTAATGTTGTTGTTATTCGTATGGTAGGAATCCAAATTACAGGTAGCGAGGCATTGTGTCCTGCACGGTGACAGGTAAGTTGAGAAAAGTTGTAGATGTCACGTGTTGCAGTTGTCGCTTACTATCAGGTGAAATGTTGACTAGTTTGTCACCCTTAATATTATAAAAAAAGCAAGGAAAGGAATCTTCGTTCAGGCGAATGAAGATTTCTCACATGATCGGAACAAGCTAGTGGTACCTGAAAACGTAATGGGCCAGATGTACAAATAAATAATTGTTTACCCAGCCCATATCCCACTAGGGGCTTTACTAACTGGTTAACTTTAACTTTAATATTTAATATGTTTTAAGAATTCCTTAATGTTTACAAGGTTGAGGTTACGTATTTCAAATTTAATGATATTTCGATATTTTCTCTCGAAACATTTGGAGCCGATTGAAAATTACATCCATATTCGAACAACACTCCTTTAAAAGTTCGGGAACAGATGAAATGAACAAAGTCAAGGAAATAGAAAAAGTTCGCTTGTTTCGACGATGAAAAGTTATTTCCCACAAACTTTCTCAAAGGAACGTTTCTAATACATTGGACTTCGTAACTTTGCTTTGCATATTTTTGTTGTTTCTGTGAATTATAACGCCTTAATATTTTAAATTACGAATATGATGTCGAGCCTTGGAACCTTATATTCGGCTATCGTCATCACAAGGCTGTGAGGTATGCATAGTCTACTGCTGTACATAGATTATCACAAAGCGCTATCCTGAGCTACCCGCTATTCAGCGACTTCCTACAAACTTGCAACTACCAGCCCGAGTTTGCCACTCGAGATAAAGTGAGTACAAAATAAGTGATTTACTATTAACCCAAGCTAATACTCCAAACTATTTATTTTTATTAAGTATATATTTAAAAGTAATTGTGATTCGTCGAATAGAGGCTACCAAATTTTGGATCAAATAGCCGCAATATCTATTCAAATTAGCTCCCTATCGGGCGCACGTACAAGCAGAACACCTTCATTACGTAACACACGGAAGGTCGGCTACGCGGCTGATTTCCCACACGGCACATAAATTACTTCCCAGTTTGTCTCTAAGCTCCAATCGCATTTAACAAAAGCTTAAAATAGTTTTTTTTTACTTAAAACGTAGAAAAGACATCTGCCAACCTCTAAACTAGTTACACTCGTGCGGCGTAATGGTTGGTTCTATTCACAGCCGAGGAATAATGTTTGTGTATCACAAATTGCAGGTTTTCGGATCTTTGACAGTGCATCTCAGCCTTCCTCTCATCCTTTTTTTTTGCGTGCAACCCCCCTGCGCTTCGCTGGGATAGCCCGTCCCGGGGGCGTGCGTGAAGATCGCACCCCCAGAACCCTCGCGGAACTATCACGACGACACGGTACCACGTCGTGCCGTCGTCCTCCTCGGGGTCGCTCATACTGGATGGTCGGAGCCCCCACTCTGATCGTCAGCGACCCAAAGGGCCCCGTTTATGGTAGGGGAGCACCAATGGGTGGGCCGTGACGAGATGTGGCCGACTAAGACCCGCCGCTCGGCTTCCCACGCCGGGCGATACGTCGTTCCTGCCGTTTCACCGCCTCGAGCGCCTCTTCTGGCTCGCCACCACCGCTCTGGCGTAGGACGTGATTCCGGCGATACACCCTCGCGTCCATGTCCGCCAGTATGTCCAGAGGTGGAAAGCGAACCAGGATTGTCGCCGCCTCGAACGATACCGTCCGGTATCCTCGTACGACCCGTATGGCCATCCTACGCTGGACGCTGTAGATATTAGTCCTACAGCGTCGCATGGCCAGCCTCTTTGCCCAGACGGGCGCCCCATAGAGGGCTACGGATCGTACGACCCCGGTATAGAGGCGGCGAACTTCCACCCTCGGTCCCCCGAGATTGGGCAGCAGTCTGTGCATAGCACCCGCTACCCTCTCGATTCGGGGGACCAGGCGCTCGAAATGCTCTTCGAAACCCCAGCGACTGTCCAGAGTGAGGCCCAGGTACTTCATGTACCGCCCCACTCTGACTTCAGACCCACCTACTCGGACGCACGAGTTGGGTGGTTCCCTGCTCCGCGGCAGTTTGTGGAACCATAGCGCGTCGGTCTTGTGAGGCGCTACCTCCAGTCCCAACTCGTGGACTTTGGCGACGACGATTTCCACCCAAGCTCGGCGAGCTCCTTGGTCCTCTCGAAGGAGTCCCCACTGGCGACCGCCAACGTGTCATCCGCGTAGCAAACGACATAAACGCCAGCGGGGAGCTCGACTCGCAGGACAGAGTCGTAGGCGAGATTCCCCAGTAACGGGCCCAGCACCGACCCCTGTGGAACCCCACACTGGATCTCCCTCCGAATCCTTCCTCCCATTCTACTCTAACACGAACACAGCGAGTGAGAGCCTATGTATGTGCGGTACTATAATCTATCCAGAGCATATCCCCGTGCTCCAAATCTGCCAGGAAGTCGTCAAGACAATTTTATTCTATGGAATCAAAGAAATTTTGTAAAACGGGAAACTGTCTACCCATCAAGTGACTTAACCATGCCTCGGCAGTTGTGTCAAAATTATTATTATTATATTGACTTACAACTTTAATTTAAATTAAAGATATGTTTAATAATAAAGTTCTATTGATATCCGCGAGATTGTATGAACTGTCTAAACCAACTTGTAATATTTTAAATTTCCACAATTAATTTTATATAACACGTATTAACTAAAATAAAAAAAAATATTACATTATCTTTTTTTATCTGGTCGTGTGAGATACTAAAACACAATATTTCTGTGAATACTCAATAAATCAAGTGATATTTTTTATTACTTTGAGAATTTTGGTTTAGTGGAATCGTATTGAATTACGATACTGGGGTTTAAGGGGTAAGGAACCAACTTTCTCATACCAAATGTCAACCTCACCTATACCACGTGTTCACCCTGCTGACCAACGGACGATGCTCTGCCAACCGATCAGTCTGGCAGGATAACCAGACCTGTATACGGATCTATCACCAAATATCCGAGGGTTTCCCTGCCTCAAAAGGGTAGATTTTGGTGTGTCAGATGGTAATCGGCACCGCAGTAATAAATCCAAACATAGCCAAATTTTCTGAATGTAAGATAGAAAGGTTACAAAATACAGTATGGATAATAGATACGGCGTCACCGCAAAACCACGCGCAGACACATCGTCCTACATCTGCGAATAGTCTGGGAGGGCTACCGTAATTGAAGAACTTGGCTAAAGACGTTAGTCCCAAATTGTTACCTTAAGATTCGCTTCGCTACGTTAAATGTTGGAACACTAACAGGGAAGACTAGAGAACTGGCTTTACTTTTCAAGCGTAGGAGAATAGATTTCGTTTGTCTTCAAGAAACAAGATGGACTGGATCCAAAACTCGTGATATTGGAGAGGGCTATAAACTCATGTACGTCGGCGCAAAGCACGGCAGAAATGGAGTAGCAGTTGCTGTAAACTCAAAACACCTTACTAACATCCTGGAGGTCAACCCAATAAACGACAGAATGATGTTTCTAAAAGTTCTCGTACAAGCAGAAGATCCGAATGAAGAATGTAATCTCAATTTACGCTCCCCAGACAGGTTGTAGCAAAAAAGAAAAAGATTTGTTCTGGATGACACTCGAAGAGCAAGTGCAACAAATTCCTGCGAAAGAGACAATTCTGTTGGGTGGTGACCTAAACGGCCATATAGGCACAAACAACGTAGCCTTTAAGAGGGTGCACGGCGGTCACGGATTTGGTACTCTAAATGACGAGGTGAACGTTATCCTTTCCACCACGGCAGCCTTCGATTTGCTATCCTTTCTTTGCCAAAAAGTCGGAACACATTACGTACAAAAGTAGTTTACCATCGTCACAGATAGACTATATTTTAGTCAATAGGATTCATATTGGTCGTGTAAAAAATTGCCGGTAGAATGTGCCATTACTCAACATCGCATCTTCGTGATAGATATGCTATTTAGGAAGAAAAGCAAGGAAATACCAACACAAACTCACGAGATTACCAAATGGTGGGATTTAAAAGGTGACAAAATTCCCAAATTCTGTAAACAGCTAGAACATCTCAAGGGTGACACGGAATTAGACATTGACACTATATGCGGTGATTTTAGCAAGTCCATCTTAAGAGTTGCTAATACTGTTCTTGGTCGCACTAAAAGAGGGCGAAGAAACAACAAAGAAACGTGGTGGTGGGCAGAAGAAGTTAAAAAGGCGACCCAAAATAAAAAAGTATCCTTTAGAACATGGCAATCCACTCAATCCCAAAAAGATCATGAAGAATACAAGAAAGAAACAGACCAAGAAGATAATAGCAGTGCAACGAGCAATAAAACTTTAATGAGCAGTTGGACACTAAGGAAGGTCAAAAACGTATTTATAAAGTTGCAAAGCAACGTTGTCAAAGCGCAAAGGGTCCCTTAAGTTATAAAACAATGATAGGTCCAGATGGGGAGTTGGTGTACAAAGATAGAGATGTCATATCAGCCTGGCATCAATATTATCAGCAGTAACTGAACCCAGAGCCAGCTGCTACACAACTACCTGAACTAGAAAAACACAATGACCTATACACCAGAGTGAAATTGAAATGGCTCTAAAAGATGTCGAACGGGAAGGCTGTACGGACCTGACGGCATCACAGTGGAAGCCTGGAAATGCTTGCGCGCACAAGGAATAGTACTTCTTGTCAACTTTTTTTACCTGTATGTTGTTCACTTCAAAAATGCCAGAGGCATGAAGATTGAGCACCATAGTTCCTATTTCTATGGGGAAAGGCAGCAGATACGAATGCAATGATTACCGTGGCATTAAGCTCTTGAGCCACACTATGAAGTTATATGAAAGAGTGATCGACAATCGCATAAGATCTGAGTGCGCATTGTCAAAGAATCATTATGGTTTTGTACCCAGGCGATCGACAATCGATCCTATGTTTGCTTTGAACAGGATTGCTGAAGAATATTGCGCAAAACGCCGGCTTTTATATGCGGCTTTTGGAAAAGGCATTTGATCAAGTTCCGAGGGATACGATCTGGTGGAGCTTACGGAAAAAGTGTGTCCCGTAACTATACATTAACATCATAGCCGACATGTACAGAAATGCGCGATCGATGGTGCAGACTGTTTTGGGTTTAGGGTTTTGTTTTGGTGAGACGAAACAAATAGCGGTCACAGAAGGCGTGCACCAAGGCAGTATTTAGCCCCTTTCTGTTTTACTTGGTTTTAGACTCACTTACAGAGTTGTCGCAGACCTCAGCTGCGTGGACCTTCATCTATGCAGAAGACGTAGCTATCTGCACCGGCAGCCGCGCAGAGTTACAAGAGATATTTCTGGCTTGGAAACATCAGTTGCAGACCGGTGGCCTAGTGTTGAGTGTTGCAAAGTAATATACCCAGTATATGTCATTTAATGTTCCCAATCCAAGTGATAACCGACCGATTCCTGTCGACGGTCAATTAGTCACCTTGTGCGATCAGTACAAATATCTGGGAAGTATAATGCAGATTTCTGGGAACTTGGAAAATAATATTCAACATCGAATAGCCGCAGCCTGGCTAAAATGGCGAGAAGTGACTGGTGTCACTTGTGACAGAAGAATGCCGGTAAAACTCAAGGGTTTGGTTTATAAGTCCATGATAAGACCAGTCCGGCAGTGAAACATGGGCCGTAACCCAAAAGAACGTACATACTACTCAAGTTTCTGAAATGAAGATGCTGAGATGGGTGTGTGGCGTAACCAGGCTCGATAAGATCCACAACGAGTACGTGCGAGGCAGCCTCGGAGTTCACGACATCGCTAACAAGATGCAGGAGAGTAGGCTGTGATGGTATGGTCACGTAAAAAGGTGGCCGCCGGACTACGTCGGAAACTTGACACTGCATCTTTCCCTTCCCGGTTGCAAATCCAAGGGCAGACCCAAAACAAAATGGAAAGATGTAGTGCTCAAAGACATCTGTGTCTCGGACAGGGATGTCGACAGAGCGATGTGGAAGAGAAAGATAAGGAAAGCTGACCCCACCACTATATGGGATACAAGCTAGGGAGAGAGTATTGAATTAGGATAACTGTTATTGTTTATTTATAATTATTAAATATATATTTTTTAAATACCATCAATGATATAAACTTATCTGACTTTCTTGTTAACTACTACAAATAAGTTTAATGCTTGTGCTGGGAGATGGTTCATGAATAGTGGAATAGTTCACGGGTTCGAACCGTTAAGTTTTGTATAGCGTACCAGAAACCATCAGGCTATTGACGCATACATGAAGTGACCACTGTCAAAGATCAGCGTCAATAGACTGACGGTTGTGGGTACGGTCTGCGAAACTTAAGGTTTTAGATTCGAATACGGCATTCGACCTATTGTCGTGAACCAACTGCTAGCACAAGCATTTAAACTTGCTGTGGCAATTTAAATTATATTAATAGCACTGATCGCCTTCACCCCCACCCCTGAGTCTAATTAGATAAAGCTGTAGAGGTCTCTGGATCAACAGCAATACTCACAAAAAAAATGCTAGCATTCTTTAAAAAAAAACCTTACTTAAAATGTAAACAGTATCAAATTACTTTCTTCTTTACTTATAGTTTATTAAATTCATTTTGTGACTTATGAGCGTTTTATGAGGTTTACAATTTTATATTATACCATTATTTTTAATCTTACCATCATACGAATATATTTTTGATATAAGTAATACCTAGTTATAATAGGTTGATTGTTATCGTCGTAAATGATTGTACCTTTTATTATTTTATAAATATAATACTTGTACATTTTCTTACCAGCCTTAAACAAGGTAAATCTAAAAAAGTCTTTGACGATAAGCCTTCAAGATACAATATCACATTTCGGTTAATACAGTTGATCCAAAGCTAATCTTACAAAAATCTGATTTAAACATTTATTATCATCAAGGCACTGAATTTTAGAACAAAGACATATCTCTGAGTTGTTTTTATATAAATATGATATACGAATTATGTATTTTATTAACGAAACCATCATTAATAAGATAAAAGTATAATTTAAAATATGTCCTGTTTACGTATGAAAACAATTATAAGGTAAACAATACCCATTATTTGTTAATTGAATTTCCGAACTTGTATAATTTACCCTCAAGCTCTTAAATGGCTTAAAGCATTTGAGCAATAGGTGGTTCTTAAACTTTTTGTGGTGGTATCTCGGTACAGTTGTTTCTAACTGCGACAACAATGGGTTAACTGGGGAAGGTCTAGCAGAGGTTAAATAGCAGCTGCTGTTCTTCTCACCGTGAGAGAGACATACTGGTAACGAGTCATTGCATCTCACTCCTCACGTGTGCCTTGAATCTTTGTTGAGAATATATGGACCGAAGTTTTCACTTACCATCATCTGAACTGTGTGCTCGTCCTCCACCACTTATACTAATACTATAACGAAAAAAACGTCCACAGCTATTTGAAGTCATTCATCTTCAGTATTGATTTTTGACCCGAGCAAGTTTACTACGATCTTAATAATTATTGAGGTATCGTAACTCTGGTAGTTAGCTATTGATACGTAAAACACTAACATTTTTAAAGATCAAGTCTCCCTTGCTGCACATTTGGCTGGACATAGATTTTAATATGGCCGTTGAAAAAAAAACTACAGTGTTGTTATAAACTTAGCAGCGGCTCCGGCCATTGAGAATTTAAACAAGTACGTTGCAGTAAAACTTTTTTATCGCGTCGAAGTTTAAAGATTAAAAATAAAGTTGTAAACCTTTACATAAGTTATATTAATACAAGAGAGTTGGAAATTACTTACCCATTTCATTTTATATTAATATTGTTACAATTCACAGTAAACTAAAAGTTAAAAGAAAGAAAGATACGTGGATTTAGATTTAGATGCGAAGCGCTGTCTGCTTTTTACCAACATTACAACATTACAGGGGCTGAGTTAACTGTAGTACAGAGTATAAGATGCCAGTGAGGGTTTTGTTATATGAAAGAATTGGAAAGACGGTAATTCTATCGATAAAGTCTTGAAGATCTCTCATTGAATATTTCTTGTAAATGGCATCGAACGTAAGGTATATTGTTAGTTTTTACCGGATCTATAAACATAGAAGTTGAGAATACGCTTACAGGTCTAACTATCTATGCATATTACGGGTAAAAATAAAACTTCCTACGATACACGAGGCACACACAGTGAGGAATTTGAATATAATTCAATAGTCATCCATTTTTATTGACCTTATCCGGCAACATTTATTTTCTTTCTCCTACAGTTCTATTCATAAACTGATGTTAAAGTAAATATTGATTTTTGAAACATTTTCGAGTGAGAATTAATTTTATACATCGAACATAACATGCACATATAAATAACAGCTGGATGTATTTTCCACGTCAGTCACAATTTGCACTTATCTCAACCTCGTACAAAAATTTCACAGGGGGATTGAACGAGGTGAAAATGTGCATTGCATAGAACGAAACGTCTGAAATGCCACATGCAATGTGTGAAGGTATAGACCAGACGTTCGCTTTTACGATTACAAAGATATAGGAAGACTAAGTAAAGTAAAGTGTTGTTTAGGATATTTTTGTACTTTTCCTGCACATTAGCTGACAACACATCTTCAATAACATTATTGTATTAACTTGACCTATGTGTATATGTATATATATGAATGTATGTATGTACGTATGTAATGGACTTTTTAAATTTAGTTTTCATCCACTTATGGGCGTCTGAAAAATCTGAAATTTTTCAGACAAATAAGAGCCGGAGTCCGCCAGGGATGTATTATTTCTACCCTATTGTTCAATGTACACAGAGCTCATAATGAGGATTATACTTGAAGACTGGACATCTCGATCGGTGGCTTGAAGATCTCCTACCTGCGATATGCAGACGATACCACTTTGTACCCAGTACATGGAAGAACTTCTCGGCAAGATGGTACGCATTAGCCTTGAGTTCGGACTTATCGGGAAGTTAAACAAAAATGATGATTGTCGACCGCATGAATAACAATTCTCCTGAAACTACACAAATTGCTAATTGTGATGTGGTGCAATCATACATTTATCTGGGAACCTTAATTACGAACAACAGTGGATGTATCGACGAAGTGAAGAGGCGTATGGCAATTTCTAGTTAAGGAGTTGAGGAAAATATGGAGGAATCGGAACATTTATAGAGCCACAAAAATCCGGCCGGCATATATAAGCCGCAGAAACGTGGACCCTGTGGAAAGTAGAGAAGAAGATAGACGCCCTAGAGATATGTTGCTGGAGGAGAATGCTCGGAATATGGTGGACTGAATTCCGTACCAACGAGTCTATACTTCGAGAACTCGGCATCAAGCAGCATTTATCATCTTTGGTACAGTCTCGTATCCTCACTTTTTTTGTTCAAGTATGCCACCGAGGGGAGGTGGCTATTGAGTGACTTGTAGTCCAGGTTGAGAGTAGCAGGTCATGAGGAAGATCACCTATGAGGTGGACTGACCAGATAAAAACGGCAGTAAATGGCTCATCATCATTACATGAATGCACGAGGAAGACGGCTATCAGAGAAGAGTGGTGGCGTGTTGTGAAACTTGCTACCAATACCTGAAGTGATGACGGCGATCACTCTGTCAAGAGTGATACCAACAAAGAAGAAGAAGAAGAATTAAGAACTGGTAACAATATAATGATAAATGACTGTGTATGGTGTTTTAGTATTTATACTATAAGAAACATTATTATTTGCAATCGGAATGAAAGTCAGTGTCATTGGCTTGAAAAAACATTTTATGTCAAGCCTAAAATTTACTTTAAAAAGATACTTCAGCAGAATATTGCAAGATTTATTCGTGTTCATATTGTGAAAAGCATGTTTTATTTTCCTGACGTTAGGACCTGAGCGTTAGACTCGACTCCGGCTGTGCTAAGGTGGCGCTGTATCTTCGTGAAGCGGTAGTTTTACCATCTAGCCTTGCCTACCTTGACTACTGTCAGTATGGTCGGCACACTGGAGCGGTTATATCTAGACGGGCAGGCTAGGTCACTACTGAGAGGACTTGGCGTTGATGAAACTACATATTCATTATTATGAAGTCAAATCGCGATATTTTAAAAACGTTACTTATTTAACTTTGTGCTTCCGTGAAAAAGGTTTAGTTTTTTTTATTTTCGTCACTAGTGTGTTTATAGTTAAGTAATTTATATTTCGTAAATTTTTGAACGTAAATCCATAAACAACATGAACTGCTGCTATTTTATAATATTGTTAATAGAGATGACAAACGAGCACCTCGTGCTAAGTTACTTCATTCAGACTGCTACTACACCGTACCCATGTTTATATGTTAATAGGGTCTACAGAACAAATATAACTTGTACATGGCTTTGCAAGTTTACTGGCAAGTTAAATTTTAATATCTGTCCACTCAAGTTAAAGATAGCTATGAATTGCAAAAATTGTGATTAAAAACTTGGTGAACTTCGTCAAAACTTATTTTCATGATTGCGGTTTAGAAGTGGAAAGTAAATGCACAGTTTGATAAGTCGACATTTCGTCAATATATAAGTTAATTGTTTTTCCACTGCTGCAAGAATTTTAGTCAGAGTTACAGACATGCAATTTAAATGAGAGTTGTAGAGCCATGCTGTTGCTAATTTCTAGCAGCAACCCAAAATCAGCATAAGCAGCATAGTTCCGTGTCAATATACTTTCATTTTACTTCACTCACGTGTCCAAATTTTTATTGCTGCCGCATTTTACCCAACGGTACGGTTCCGAACGACAGAACTGAAGCGGTCGTTCGATTATCATGTATGTGATACAATTGACTTTTACGGACGCCATGTTGAATATGTTTTGACAGAGGTATCAAAAAAATTATTCTTTCAATTTAATATTATAACTGATGAAGTAATTTATGTATTAAACTTTTCGATTCAAAGTGTTTGGAAAAGGTTACTTGAATAAAGCGGTTAATGGTTGTCCATGGGCGTCGATGAGCACCTCGGTGTTCCCGCCGCTCGTTTGCTCCCTTCTTTCTACAAAAAAAAAAGCTTTTTTATTTATTCATATCCCCATAACCTAGTTCGATATACACATATATAGATCTACAAATGCAGTACGCATAATGCGAAGCTTTGTATATCTTATATTATAAATTCCATCAGAAGTGTCTGACGATTTTTTCTTCTTGTACTTTTAATATTAACTTTCTTTTTACAAACCTTTGACAAAACAAATGTAAATATCTAACCGGACCCATGTAACCTCAGCATCATCGTTTCGATCACATTCATACAATGTATAATGAGTAAATGAAGGTTGAATCCTGGGTATAGCATTATTTCTGCTAGAGAAAGTGGCACGTGGCACTTGCCCACTTCAAATTTGAACAAAAAAATATGTTTATCGTAGTCGCAAAAAAGTCCTAACAAACCGGCACTAAAGTTTATATTTCATCTTCACAAAAATTAGAATCTGAGACTAATAAATAAAAAAAATATCTATTTCTATATATTTTGTGCTTATACAGCAGAGAAGTATGTGCGGTTTATGGTTGTTAAGTTGTTAGAGTTTACAATAAATATGAAAGAGTTCTAGATCTAACCTAGATTCTGTTGATGTTGATGCTGTTAGCCTATGCGCCTCTTACAGCTTCATCGGACACAGGGCTCACTGAAATGAGGGGTCCGTGAGGTGATTATGTAGTTTGGTTCTTTTAATTACTCAAAGAGCTCATACACTGAGCGTGTCCGTCTGCTCTGATCACGTTCCTATCTGATAGTGCCACCCAAGTTGCCAGTTCTCTAGCTATCTGAGGATTCTCCAGAGTGGAGAATGGAAGGTGATGACTACTGACGTCCGAGAAAAGGTATGCGGACCTAGCCTCTGACAGACGCCACCTGTTGTCTGGTCAATCGGAAGCTGTGGGCGGTGAGAACCGCCCTGACACGGGGGTGTATCTAGTGGACGCGGTGTCGTGAAGATTGCGTCGCGCTCAAACGCGAGGGCGACGCAATCTTCTGTCCGTCGACTCAATCGACGGTGGTATGTGATGGTCCGGGGTCCGTTGAGGATGAACTGGAGCTCGGCTCCCCCATGAAGTGTGGGTCATCGAGGACGTGACGGGTTCCTAGTTGCCGGATTCGGTACCTGCTCGTTGGTTGCGGCGTTTACCACTAGCGGGTAGGAGTGCGAAAGCGTTTTCGCGAAGAAGCGCTGCGAGATAGACTGGAAGTATTCTGGAATGGTGACGAGATGGAAGTCACCGAGATGTTTTGATATGCGGGTGTAAACTCAGTTTCCGGTCAAAGGTGACCCCTAGACATTTGACCGTTTCTACCCATGGAATGGGGCGGTCGTAGATCGTGCACAATCCAACAATATGGAACTAGTGGTGCTTACGTGCATTCCCCACATGTACGATTGTAAAATATTTAAATTATTCATATTAATTAAATTCCGTTCTTTTTCGAAATTTTAATTTTAGAGAGTGCGTTTTTGTGTGCAATTTATCGTGCAATCATTGCGAGCGATGTCCGATCAGTAATACGTCGGAGAATAATTAATGTTGAGCGCACATCGCACTCGCAATATTTGCAATTACTGGACAACGACTGGATCGATCGTTATGACCGATGTCAGGTGGATTGTAAAAATTGTCTCGTTCATTTACAATTGCACCATTTTTGAGTCTTGTGTCGTTGAAATAACGAGTGTTGCAAACTTATATTCACGATTTTGCCTTGTTAAACGTGAGCGGTTTACCGTAATTGTATGATAAATGTTTAAATTTTCTCAATTGAAAATGTTATTCATTTTCGAATTCAATTTAATTTATTCTGTTCGACATTGGCTTATAATGGCTACGTAAAAACTATAAGTAAATTAACTTATCTCTCATACCATCTATCTAGCAAAGAGGATGTTGAAACTTACTCTGTGATTTCCCTTACTAGGAAAATGTTGGATATCTTCTTGGTATAGGCTACCTCAAACCGGAAGATTATAGGTACTTTAGGAATAAAGAAAGCAGGATTTAGCAAATTAGGAAGCATAACCACATAATGGAGATCGTATTTGCTCAAAAATGCACATGAAGTGTTATCGAGCACTAAAATAATACTGACATCCATGACTAAATTAAGATAAGGTAAGGTATCTTATTTTTAAGCTGGTAATTATAAAAACTCCATTGGATGCAAACAGATTGGAGGACAACCCGAAGTTATAACATTCAGCTCTCAGCGCATTTCCTCTTGAATATTTGCTTGAGATGGATGTAGGTGTTTTTCGGTTGCTGTCATTAATTACTATATGGTGTGCTCGTTTGTCACTAACTCAACTGCGGTGAAACTTGGCAAACATTTCAGTTAGCGAAAGTGCACTTGGAAAAAACCCTCGTTTACCAGATATGTGTTGCGTGCTTGCGTTTGTATCTTCTAAATCTCCAAGGCTTGTTGACGAACGAAATTATGGCATCATCCACAGTAGTATCAGTATTCCATATAGCTTAACGTTTAGTATTCCCTTTCAATTCCCGGCAGCAAATTGACTATGATTCCCGATCCTGTTGAAATTGTTAACTGAAATTTTAAGAGCTAATTTACCATGTGTTGCCACGAGCCGCATGAGTGACAATGCTCCAATACTCTCTCTATTACTTTATTTATTTAAGACATTGATTTAGTTGGCTTATGTTTAACTCGTCTATTTAAATAACGTGGAGCGAAGAAGCCATCTTGAAATCTTGAGAAATATTCAAGTTACATTTACTACCAATAGAAATAGTAGAATCCATTTATAAATCTGTTCGGACATTTGTAATGCCAAATGGACAGACAGCTGCAGACTTACCAGAATTTCACGTCGTACATTCTCGTACAGCATTTAACTATGAGTAGCTTGTTTCGTAGCTTTGTTACGATAATTTACGTAACAAATTTTAATTTTACTATACCTTAACGTTAACTTTGGAAGATGGCTACGTCCAATTCATATTACACGCAGAAAAAGTACACAATAAGAACTAGATGTTTAATACGATTTTCACAAAATTGGTAATAATTATTTATTACGCTTACGTTAATAGTACACCTTAAATAAACCTAATCTTACGGATTTGATTGTGATCATTTCAACATTTTACTTCTTTCGTTTCGAGGACTGCACTTGGACTCACTTCCTCATGGACGACTGTGGTATTTGACATCCTGATATAATACTCGGTAATCGTAAACCATAAATATCATTATAATATGGCCCAATCTACACAATAAGAATACACAGTTCTTTTGATTTGAGATTTATTAATCACAGGATTCTAATCTGGTGAAACCACATGCTTAGTAGGAAAAGATATTCTTTGCGAGGATTTGCAATGTATCAAATCTGATGAAATCTAGAGAAAGATCTAGCGTATGGTCGGAGACCGCAGGCTCTTAGATGGAAAAAGAATACAGCAGACATCTACAACATTTATTCAGATTACACAGAGTATTGACCTCGATGTCGACGCTCCTGCGGTCGGATCGCTAATTTTTTTAAGGAAAGATATCTTCCTATAAACTAAGTGATAGCCATTCTCATGTATGATATTATCATTGGTTACTGGTTACTGGTTACTACCTATTTTTTATAAAGAATGAAATTGCTAAAAATTAATATTCCCGTCAGCCATTTCAACTGAGCTTAAAATGTTTGGAGATGGTTCATGACAATAATTTAATTAATCGATCCCACCGTAATCCTTACTAGTGGCAACCTATTTTTATCTTAGATCCTCATTAAGAACAGGTTGCACAGACTGCTACAAAGTCTGATCCTGAATCACCCGCAATTATTAATAGTAATGGCTTTCATAAGACAATTATAACAATCAACTAACGTAAAAAAAGAGGTTCTCACTTGCATTAGTTTTTATGAACGATTATATATAAATTGATTCCATTATTCGATAAAGTAAGTTCTAGAATTGATCCAAGAAAAAATGTCATAAATTTTGGTCAAGTAGTGTTTTTATCTACGAGGCCTCGGTAATAGGAATAATTTGATATATTGAATTTTTTGTAATTACAAATCTAATTTCCATAATTCTTCTTCAGGATGTTTCAAAACTTGGAAAAAGATTTTGTTGAAACTGTATTAAAAATTATAGCTATTTACTAGTTTCAAAGATATCGATATAAAATTATTAGGAGAAGGTTACTATGTGTGTCTGTGATGATAGCAATATGTCTGTATGATGTCGTTGTTGTTCGTTCTATTTAAGCAAATTTATTTGTTTTGGAACGTGAATCTATAGTATAATGGTTTGTTATTTTGATAGATTGCTCGATTTATTGATGTTCAAAATACTGTAACAAGAATGGATGAGCGGCAAGCCAATCTACGATATTGCGAAAGTATCCCTTTTCACTTCTGTCAAACCCTAATAAAATAAATCGCAATCATGCCCAAAATAAAATATTACACAGTACATACTTACCAATGGAACGCCATTTGAAACAATTTTGTCGAGTATAACGATATAATTATCCAATAACTTAAAATTATTATTTTATCTCTTTGTCCAATCTGTTCTTGATAAATATCATATCATATCTTAATGCAGATGCGGTGTCATACCTGAAAACTAAATTGGAATGCTGGTTCCTATCACTATCACAATACAACGCACAGTAACAATAAGCTACTATTTTCTTTATTGTAAGTTGGGAGGTCACGAATTAGTTAGCTCGAGGAGGGTGGGACCACGTTTCGATATCAGTGTGAAATAGTGGTTTAGCGAGTAGTTTTCGGTTAGTGAAAGAAAAGCCGATAATCTTATTTCTGTGACGAGGGCTGTGACGGTATTCTGTAAAAGTGTGGTTAGTAGTTGAACCGACCTCTTCATACCACAGTTAGTTTATAATTACGGCTTGGCACTACCACGTAACACGTTAGATAATTCTATATTAAACAGACTTATGCTTTTTCTTCAATGTCTATACCTATATGCTCTATATTTTATATAGACAAAACAAATAATCGATAAAAAGTTCTATAAAAATTATCAACTCACTGTTATAAAGATCATTCAAATGAATTGTTAAAAGATGTAAATGCTTCTATGTAAATGCTTCAGAAATAAAATTACAAAAATATATTTAAAATTTTAAAACCATTATACACGTAACCTCAGCCTCCCCCACACCTGCCCGCCCACGCCCTGCACGCTCATTATTTAATTTCCTTCCGTCCTATACCGCGTAGCACTAGCTCGCGGATTTACTTTAATCACATGACGAGGATTATGTATTCATACAAACGTGAACATGAGCGATACGCTTACATAGTTTAGAATATTATTTTACAAGTGCGCTTCCTGGTGAACTCTCTTTGTCTTACTTGGATAATCCAGATGAAGAAGATTGTGCTCTTTCCCAGTAAGATAAACAAGACACGATGGTTCATTTTTTATTAGTTTCCGACACGTCATTCTAACTGTAGGTTGAAATTAGAGATGCGATTTATTGTTCGTCATCGTCACCATCATCGTCATTTCAGGCCATCACCGGCCCACAGCTGAACATAGGCCTCCCCCCAGACCGCCAAAGAGTACGATCCTGGACCACCAGTATGCATCGACTTGCCGCAGATAAGCATAGCTCGTCACTCCATCTAGTGGAGTGGTAGTACGGCCAGTTGCTTATACAACTTTTAGCATTATTGCCTCATTCAGTTTTCTGGTAAAACGACTATATATTAGGTTTTTACCCTTCTTTAGTGTTGGCCATTTCAAACCAAAAAAAACTTTAGATTGTCTGTGAATTCTAAATTCAAATTAATTTTGTATTAAAACATGACATTATTTTTACAAAGTCGGTCTTTTGTTTATTGATTAGCTTTGTATTTTCATTACGTTTGAACATTTTTCGTCATAATGGATACTTTAAAAAATCGTGTAATTATGGAATATGAGTTCCGTCGTGGCATCAACGCGGCACAATCGGCACGTAGCATCAACAACGTTTACGGAGAGAACTTTACAAACGAACGCACAACCCGTTATTAGTTGGCCCGGTTCCCTTCCGGATCCGGGAATTTTGATTTGAAAAATGAACCTCGTGGTCGTCCGGACACTTTGGTCAAAAATGATGAATTAAAGGCGATTGTTGAAGCTGATGATACTCAATCTACAGCCGAGCTAGCAGCAGCTTTTGATGTTAACATCAAAACAATATTGGTCCATTTGCGACAAATTGGCAAAGTAAAAAAGCTTGATAGATGGGTGTCCCACGAACTTAACGATCGCCAGCGCAACGTACGCGTTGAGACCTGCCTCGCGCTGCTCAACAGGCACAGAAATGAAAGAATTTTGAACCAAATTGGTACGTGCGACGAAAAGTGGATTCTGTTCGACAATCGAAAGCACGCAGCAAGTTGATTAGATCCTGGTTCAGCACTAAAGCAATGCCCTAAACGAAAAATTACCTCTATAAAGTTGATGGTCACTGTTTGGTGGTCTAGTGCCGGTGTGATTCATAACAGTTTTTTTTACCAAAACGGCGTGAGCATTACTGCAGATGTGTACTGTGAAGAACTGAAGACAATGGTTGAGAAGCTCGCACATCTGCAACCAGCTTTGGTCAATCGGTCGTCCCCGCTGCTCCTACACGACAACGCGCGATACCATACTGCACAACAGACTGTCTCCAAGCTGCAAGAGTTGAGATTGGAAGCTCTCCCTCATCCACCGTGCTCACCAGACCTTGCACCCACCGACTATTACATTTTACAAAATTTGGACAACTTTTTAGCGGAAAAAAAATAAATTCCCGAGAGGCAGTACAAAATGCCTTTGAAGAGTTTGTTGCCTCCCATTCAGCTGATTTTTACAAGAAGGGCATCAATAAACTACCACTGCGTTGGCAAAGATGCACCGATTACATGGGTGATTACTTTGAATAACAGAAATAAAAAAGTTTGAAAAAATACTTTAACTTGTTTCAAATAAATAAACTAACGGCAACTTAATAGGTAAAGACCTATTATATGTATATGTATGACTATATTTCATTGACTAATGATATATGTGCAGGTGGAACGTGCTCTGTAGAGATCTACGAGAGAGGCCGATGTTTAGCAGTGGACTGAAGATAGTCTGTGATAATGATGATGAAGACTGAAAAACATCACGAGGCTTCCTTACATATGGCTATAATGTAAGTAATGTGTTTAACATAGCTTTCGCCGGGCATCGCTTTATTTATTTTCATGTATCAAAATATTTCTAGCTTATTTAAGTGATTAATTAAATTATAAAATCACTTATCATTACGTGAATAATGTTTGTCACCAAAATACAATAAAAATTGAAAAGTAATTCCTAGTGCAACTCGCCTCCATATATAAAATGAAATAATAGAGACGTCTAAAATATAATGATATTGTATTATAAAATGTTATACATAAAATATAGGTGACCAGGATTATAACCAATGATCTGTCCTTATGATCTATCAACAGGCACATACTGTAAGACACTTAAATTACTAACTTAAAATTACAAATTAACAATTTCATTGTTGCAGGCTCCGATTATCGAACTCGGTTTGTTCACTGTAAATTGAAAGCGAGCGATTGGACACTGAGCTACCACGGCCACGAATCATATAAATTGTCGAATATTATTGAATAGTGATATATAGATTCAACTAGAAGTGGTAATAAGGAAATCTAATTTATTAAGCAGATCTACTCGCAGCCGTACTTCGTTCGTATCATAAACAATTATGATATGATATCGTCCGCACGTTTATAAAACTTTCTACATAAACAGTGTCATTTAACAGAACAAGCCGAAAAAAGTTAGAATTTAACATTTGCAATCTGTGGTGTGGCGTTCCTCCATCGCGAGAGCGGGGAAAGTTTGGTGCTTTCAACTATTTATACGTATTATCCGTAATTGACTAAAAATAATCCATCCTAGCCATGTCTAATTTTATTAAAGTTATGGAAAACTAAAAGGTTTTAACGATATAATTATCTTCGAGATTTCCAATCTTCGATTTTTTGATAGGCTTTTGTTAATTTTTAAACAATTCCTATCCATGGTCCGCAAGTAAAGAAGTAGAGGTAAAAGTAATTATATTTTTAAATAGCTGTATATATTGAAACACAGTAGTTTAATGCTGCTCTTTAACGCTGATATTCCTTGAGAGCGTCGTTCTCCGCTCGAGCCGACCTATCCGTGTTGTGGTCAGAAACTCTAAGCTCTAGTGTGACTCTACCACTTAATACAATTTTTATAAAGTAAATAAATATTTTTGTCTAGTCCTCAGGAGTGGTTAAGCATATGCATTACGATTCCTGTGATATAATGTGATCTGCGAGCCCGTTTGTCATCCCCGATAACATAAAAAGGACTACAACAAATCTATCCAACGTAGCTTAAAGGTGGTACATAAATCCATTTCATTAATGGTACATGAAGAAATTGGGAAGAAAATATTTTTGCAACAATCTATTCAAATATGTTTTCGTATTGAACTCTTCATTCCCTTAAGGGTTAAAAGTTAAAAGTGGGGTCGTGTAACTAGTTGCAAAAGAGTAACAAATAAATGATAAGGGTGAATATTTGGTGAGAAGATCGACTTCACAACTTTGATACGTAAAAGTGAAAAGTAAAGTAACATCCTGTATATATTAATCCCACTGTTCTGCAAATACGGTGTGCCACTCTGGAAAGCGTATTAGTACAATGTTGGATTCATTGGATTGGACAGATTGGCGGACTTCATGTGTCTTCGAAACACTTTTGTTTAATTATTTCTTAGACACGCAGGGTTCCTCACGGTGTTTTCTCTCACCGTCCAGTGCAATTAACAGTATTCATTGGTTCCGGATATCGAACTGGGTCCGCTGGCGTATCGCATATGCATCTCGATTATGATTACTTCTCGAAGATGAATCTGGGTGTCGTGGTCTACAGAAATCATTCTGGACAAGGCATGAGCATCAGTTAAGGCTGGATGCAGACTGCATGGGTAATATCTCATGTAATTCGCAGTGCTTGGACCTCTGTTTCTTCTTATCATTATTTGTTGAATACTGAAACTCTCTAGAATTTGCCTTTTGAAATGACTATTAAGCTAGTTTTTAAATCTGTTAGATTTACTTTAATTTGGAAATATACAAATATAGCGATGAAAAGTCTAACACAAAAATATAAACGATAGAATTATATAAGTTTCAAGAATTATATAGTTCGCTTAGATATTTATCGAATGTTGTATAAATTATATATATATACACTGCCGGCCAAAAGTTTAAGACCGGACATACAACATAATTATCCACCAATTGTAATAAAACCCCATAGGATAAATAAAAGAAATGCACATCTGCATATTCTATTGTTAGTATCGAATATTTAAAGAAGTCATTATTTTGTTTACTTTCAAGTTATTGGACATTTATACATATATATATATATAAATATATAAATATATATATATATATGTATATATATAGACACACTTAAGTTCTGGTTGACATAGCTAGCTGGCCTACTATACGCTCTGCTGGAGCTACGTATATTCAGCGTATCTCTCATTTATATAGATTATTGTGTTAAGGGCGATAAGCTCCCTGTATCCCTACACTCTCACCGGGCGAAGCACGGTAGCGTTACGCTGCGTCATATGTCATCACGCTCATATTCTGGGCGAGCGTGGCCCTTCCCCGGTTACCCATTTATGACTCTGTGACTGATTTTGACTGAGCTATTTACAAGCGCAAATACTTCAGTGTTTTTATCAATTACTCCGAAATATTCCAATGATGCTAAAAAGTAACAAAATCTCTATAATACTGTACCTCGGTGGATCTTTAGGAATATTACAGAGACAGCCCCCTTTATTGGCCCTTAGCGCTTCCTTAATGACACATTCGTTGGTATTATTCCCTTTTCAATGCCTTCATAGGCATTGTGAGGCTTTGCGGGCGATAACGACTCGGATCCTATCAGAGTTGTGGTACGAGAAGACATCCGAGTGTTTTACATTTTATAACGAAATATAATATTTCTTGTAGATAAAGATCAACGTACAACTGTAATTTTAATACACAATGCGACCAAAAATATTGGTTTAATATAATCATATAATCAAAGTTTTAGTGTAAGTTCTCTTGTAATTGCAATTTAAATTAATGTATTTATATCTATATATATTTATATAACTAATCTGGCCATAAATTCTGTTACATAAAAACTATTCTTTTTTTCAACTTTTTAATTATTGTGAATTTAGAAATCGGAGCGGCCGCGTGCTGTTAGAACTACAAAGGCTGTTTATGCTGTTAAAGCCATGATTCGTCGAAACCCCATTAGGAAGCAAAAAATCTTATCGCGAGAGATAAAGATTCCCGCTAGGACTCTACCGCGTATTATAAAACAAGACCTGAAGCTCAGTGCTTATCGTCGATATACAGGACATGCCCTAAATCAATATTTACAATTAAAGAGAGAGGATCGATCAAAACGCCTTCTGTCGCGATACACAAGTGAAAGGTACATAAATATCCTCTTTACCAATGAAAAAATGTTCACTATTGAAGAACACTACAATAAGCAAAATGATAAATTGTACGCTCACAGTTCTAAAGAAACTGCTCAAATGGTCGGAAAGGTACATCATCCTTCAGTGATGGTTTGGTGGGGCATGTCTTATCAAGGAGTCACAAAACTACATTTTTGTGAAAAAGTAGTGAAGACTTCAGCCATAGTGTATCAAGATACAGTCTTGGATAACGTATCAGCAATACACTTTTTAAAATATACCGTGGACTTTCTAGCAGGACTCTGTACCTGGTCACAAGGCACGAACTATCAAGCCTGGTTTGAAACCAACGTTCCAGACTTTATAAGAGCTGAAGACTGGCCCTCATCTTGCCCAGACCTCAACCTTTAGACTTCAAATTATGGTCAGTTTTAGAGGACATGACCTACTCTAAACGACATGGCGACATTGAGTCAAGCATTAGCGAAATTTCCCTTGGAAACAGTGCGTAAATCCATAGATTCGTGGCCAAACAGATGAAAAGCCACAGGTGGCCATTTCGATCAGAATATTTTTTTTATTTTTAATTTTTTTACTTATAAATATGTAGGTATAATTTTTAATAATATTACATTACTTCATTAAAAAAAAATGCATTTTCATTTGTAACAGAACTTATGACCGGACTATATATATATATGTATATATAGCAGAAGCAGCACATAGAACGATGATCAAACGCAATCCAGTAAAACTTGTCTCGCAACAAAGGATAAACATTTGTTTGTCACGTCAGACGTACGCTCGCAAATGTACTTTAGTATTGCTTTGATCTGAAGTATTATAGTAACGTGTGGATTTTCTACATAAATCCGATTTGCAATGACAAATTTACTAAGATTTAAATTCTTCGTCGTAAATAGGAACTACTGATGAGACAATTAGTGTTGAATAATCTGGCGCTCACTAACTTGCTGATTTTTTTTGTATTGAAGGTGACAATTACACTGTTCACTTAATGGTAAGTAATTCTGGTGGCCCACGACATCTATATTCATACTCGATAAATAGTTATAATGTAGATGCGTTGTCACCCCTGAGGACTAAATCGGAATGGCCGGTCGCCAGTAATTAGGCTCACCAGAAGATATGCTCCATCATTATTCTACTATGTTACGCGGGTATTTGTGAGGACGTGATCCAAGCCGACCCAACCATGCTGTAGACACAAGCTTTATGGTTCTACCAGTGTTGAAGTAGTAGTTTTTTAAATGTCTTAATTCAAGAAATATATCAAGATTCTTAAATGTTAACGTCACCTGTTCTTTTTCGTAGTTATATTTTTTAGGGCTGATGGCAATTACTTCACGGGTTACATAGGATTGAAAGGCGGCCGCTCGCTTAGGACACTTAGCTGAAACCTTAAGCTACTGACTGATACCTGAGCCACCTGGATACATTCTTTCTTCCCCTTTCTTTTTTTATTACATTGAGAGTTACAAACGAGCACACAGTTCACCTGATGTTAAGTGATTCCTGCCGCTCATGAAATATATGTACATTCATCCTTGACAAGGAATCATAATGCAGATGCGTTGTAACCCTTGAGGCCTGAAATGAAATACCTCGTATACAGTATCTCCTCGCATAAAGGTCTCCGGAACTTTACACTCACCAGACGAAACACAGCTGCGAGCAAGCTGATCCATTCATTCTGCAGTGTAGCTCTACTACTGTTACTTCTTTCAAGGTTATCAGCTCTAGGAGATATATAGCAGGCCCATTTTCGCATCAGCTCGCGGATGTCCACGTTGCGTATTCTATCAAGCTGAAAAGTTATTATTTTGTATAAAATACACAGAATAAAATTACTCGATTAAGATTTCAAATAACTCAGTCATTATTACAACACTTTGTTATCCGTGATTGATGAACAGAAAGGATGAAGTTTTAATGAAAATGCTCAAGAGTTACTGAAGTGTTGATAACTCAATGTTTTGATTTAAGCTCCAATAGCCTAATGATTTAGGGTGCGGTCTCTGAAACTAAATGTGGTAAGTTCAAACCCGCGATCCAACTATTGTCATGAACCACTTCCTAGTGCAAGCATTTCGTCTTATTTCCAAAGGTTAGTAATATTAATAAAAGCATTGTTAGTATTCTTTCTATAAAAAAGTATATGTTTATATATATATAAAGGAAAATAGCATGTTGTTATGTTAGTTTGTATATTTAGGCGTATTTTTAATGTACTAGTAAATATAAGTCGTCTCATTTTCTTGACAATTGGCGAAATCATAATTCTATGGTTTTGTTTATGGCTGATAGCCACTGTTAGCCCGAGGGCAATTCCAACTTCACCTGGTCGAAAGGTGGCCGAGCACTTAGGGCACTCAACCAAGATCATTATTAGTGGATAACCAGCACAAGGGTCCCCGAGAGGGAGCATCAGTTTTGCCGTTACTATGTGCGTAAAATCGATTGTCTCGAGGGTGCCCGGAAGGGTGAATGAATGACAGTTACTTTGTGGGAACATAGTGTTATGTAATAGTGACTCCTAAGTATATCATGACTCAAACTTATTACGCTTTTTATATCATGAGCAATAAATTTAAGATAATCGGACGAGGATTCATTAAGAATGTTAATAACTATACCAACATTACATGTTTCATAATGTTCAATGTCCCAACGCCCCCGATACCAAAACATACATTTTGTGTTTCAAATACTGACTTCAGTTTGAAATACCACCAAATTATTAAAATAAAATAACCATGTATAGTGTACGCTGATGCATGCACGCTAAAGTTTATTTTGCACTGGGACGTCGAACAGGTCTCCATTCAGCCTCTGCTTATGTGATAACTTGAATACGAGTAGTTGCGTCGGATTTTAAACTGTCCTATACGATGTCATACATAACTAAATATTGAAAGTATAAACGTGAAGAAATATTAATAATCGATTTTCGCAACAAAAATACAATGAAGACACGTAAAACGATATGACATACATAATATAGTATTATACACATGTACTTGTATATTTATATGGTATGGTAGTATTAACGACGTATGATTATTTTATATTTACTATTCAGAATTTACGAGGAGCATTACTCATCCATTCAATCTGCAGTATTTTTAGAACATTTTACGTGGTACTTATTTAAGCTTAAAGATACTATATTAAAACATGTGGTAAAAACGCATACATTGGTAATTAACTTTCATAATTTCGAACTACATACTTTTTAGTTGTAGAGTTTGATATTTACAAAGCTTCAGAACAGTACGTCGTCGTGAACATGGCATCCTCCGCGTTATGTAAACAGTTTATGCTAAACGTGGAATTGAATAACAAGAGAGATAGCATACCCGACTAAGTGAGGATGATGTCATAGCCTCGCAGCAGACTTAACTGGAATATTATTTTTAAAATAGAATGCTAGCCGCGCTATAACCACCTGGCACGAGGGCTTAATTTATAAGCTCTACACTATGGGAGTACCGGACAGACTCGTGACCAAAATACGAGAATACTTGTCGAACCGTAGCTTTCGCTACTGTATCGATACCTTCTGTATCTGTACATGTTATCTGTACCTTCTCGTCCTCTAGGGCCATTGTAGCTGGAGTCCCCCAGGGCTCGGTTCTTTCCCCTACTCTCTTCGCACTTTACGTAAGTGACATCCCCCGTACGAGAACGGTCGAATTAGCACAATATGCCGATGACACCGCTCTTTATACCGCTCACAGAAACGTCCGGAGTCTCTGCTCACGTCTCCAGTCCTCAGTCAACGCACTAGGCGATTGGTGCAGGAAATGGAGAATCGAAGTAAACCCAGAGAAGATTAAAGCGATGATTTTCACTTGTCAATAGACTCGTGTACATAGGAAATTAATTGAGAGCAAATTTCTTAAGATCACGTTGTTTTAAACAGCTATCCCGTGGCCTAACCACATAAAATATTTAGGAGTTACTCTAGACCGTAACTTATCATTTTCGCAACACCTAAAAAATGTAAGAGCAAGGGCGGCCTTTATTGCAGGTCGTCTTTATAGCATCTTACAAAAACGCAACAAAATGCCCTTAAGGTATAAGTTGCAAATCTATAAAACTTGCATACGACATTACGACATTATGCAAGCATCGCATTCGCATTATCTCGGAGGCTAGATTTAAGCGCCTCCAAACGTTACAAAACAAGATTCATCGTAGGATGACAGGCGCTCCTTGGTTTGTAAGAAACTCGGAATTACACCGAGATCTCAAGATTCCCTCCATTAGGAAGTATTTTAAAGAAATATTACTACAATATTTTACCTCGACAGAAAATCACCCGAACCCGTTGGTGGTAGCAGCAGGTGACTATATTCCAGAGAGGGATACCCCTCCAAATAGACGTCCGAAATTAGCTATAATAACGCCTGAAAATAACATTAACATTTTCGCAGCCCCTTCCGCAACGAGCGGCAGGGGCTTAACCGCGGACCGACCAACGTCACAGACGCGCACACAATTTTATCATGTAAATTCAGACACGCCACACCGGGCTCGCCGGCGAGCGTTACGTAGTTTTCCTCGTACAGCGGCTCACACGCGATTTAGTCGTGTTTTAGGCCGCTTCTTAAGTTATCCTGTCCTCCCTTTAAATACCAATCCAAGTCGAGGTTTCGTACCTCCTTACGCGGGGCCCTCGGATTGTATTATCGCCCCTCTCTATTGTCGTCGACGTTCTTCGTCCACAGGGGTCGGAGCGCAGCGGTGGTGCAGCAGCGGTCTTCGTGCTTCGCTTCGCAGCATCGTCGTTGTCTCCTTACTCAGCGGGCCTCCCGCTCTCAAGTCTACTTAGATAAAGCTGTAGAGGTCACTGCACCAACAGCAATACTCATACACAAAACCTATAACCACTCCTAGCATTCAGTACTTATGCTAGGAAGTTGCTCACAACACTAGTTGTATGGCAGATAATCCCGGCCATAAGTCCGTGACGTCCTAGGCCGTACCCTAAACCTGGCTATCGACGTTTAATAAGCAAATACGCTCTAGAAAATGTTGAAGTTTATAGAAAAAATTATGGAACTAATACAAATTAATTAGATATATTACCTGACTATTACCTATGTCTTAGTTTCTATTTTAAAATATTATCATCATCATTATCTAGCCGATGACCAGTCCACAGCTGAATATACGCCCCACCTCTCCCCCCCCCCCTAGACTGCCACAGAGTACGATCTTGAGGCACTTGCATCCATCGACTTCCCGTAAAATATGCCCAGCAAGGGGATTTATATGTATATAGTCTGCTTCTTTTATAAAAAGTTATGAGTCAAGTGCAGTTTAACAAACTTGGGCGCCATCAAATAACATCGTTACGGTGTGCGTATCATTCGCGCTTTAAATGGCTTACTTTCAAATAGAAGTGCAATTCTAGAATGTTTATTGTTACATTTTAACCGATCTCATATCTCCCTCTTACCTGCGATATAAGTTTCAATTTCTTTCTCTTACTCATGATGGAGATCTTTGTTCCGCTTGTAGTAATAATCTTTAAGGTGCACAACACTGCCCGACTTCGTCTGTTACTACTTCATTGTTCAGCCCACGCTGCTCAAAAATTACTTGCAGAGGATATTATGAAAGCACATAATAAAAGAGAAAAGTCACTGGTACCTCTGATTTTCGATGGCGGATTTAACTCAGAGTTAAAAAGATGCTTTTAGTTGGATTTGTGTAGAAAATCCACACGTTACTATAATACTTCAGATCAAAGCAATACTAAAGTACATTTGCGAGCGTACGTCTGACGTGACAAACAAATGTTTATCCTTTGTTGCGAGACAAGTTTTACTGGGTTGTGTTCGATCGTCGTTCTATGTACTGCTTCTGCTTTGTTGTTCACTGTGTCATGTACGTTTTGTTGGATTATTTTACGACAGGAACTCTGTAAGACTTTAGACGTAACTAAATATAGAAAAACAAAACTTCAATATTAAAGGATTTTTATTTATGGCCTACGGTCATGTGGTGTTATAGTTAGAGTACCTAGAATCCTGGGTTTAAAAATCCTACGTAGCTGATGTCATCTGCTAATAGCTGGACAGATATCGCTGTAGGCGGCGCTGTTTTTAAGGCGTAAGCCACGTGCAATATATTTTCACTATGTTATTGAACTAAATTTTGTTTATCTGGTTAGCTGGCAGAATCGATGACCTATGGGGACGAAAGGTTCAATGTTGCCATTGGACTGGCAGTCGCGGTGGAGGACGTCGCCGCTCCATCGAGGCGTCGTCATATACTAAATATTACTCAGAATAGTTTTTGATGCTTCATTCATTCTAAATTAACAATTCATCATGTAGTGTCAGAATAATGCCTCGTATTCTGTTCATATTTTGTTATAAGTAACTTTTTTTAATTTTTCAATAGTTTTATTTTTTATACAGTAAGTATAAAACGAGCAAGCGGCTAACCTGATCGTTTATACAGTGGTAGAGCTACACTGCAGTTTGTTTCTAGCTGCAGAATGAATGGGTCAGCTCGACCGGGGTAGGACCACGCCCTCACAGAATACCAGCGTAAAATAGCAGCTTAACGCTGCTGTGTTTCGTCTGGTGAGTGCAGGGATCCGAAGACCTATTACTGGAGACGAGGCATTCCATCTCAGTCCTCAAGGGTGACAACGCATCTGCATTATGATTTCTTGTCAAGGATGAATGTAGATGTCATGGGCCGCAGGAATCACTTACCATCACGTGAACTGTGTGCTCGTTTGTTACTCTTAATGATATAAAAAAAAAAAAAAAAAGAAAGGTGTAAGCTCTTCTTCTTACGGACCCTAAGTCGTATCGGTTCGAAACTACATACAGCGGTACAAATAAGTCATCTCATTTCATAGAGTAGATGTGCGTGCCAGAAAACTTCATGTGAAACACACAGTCGTGGCTTGCTCACTATCAAGGTGATGAGGATAAAATGGTTAATTCTATTGCGTTGCGCGATGTGCGATGTGCGATGTGCGATGTGCGATGTGCGATGTTCAACACTCAGCGGCGGAAAAGTTTGGTCGTTACGGATATTACGCTATAAATTAAAATATAGTAAAACCAACTTTATTATCTCTTTATCAATTTACAATAACGACGCGAGAGTCAATCCCCGCAAAGGGATACCGAGCCTTGCACAGGAGGTTTCGGGAAGCAAATTAAATAAAAATAAATATGCCACTTTCAATAGGTATGAGGACTGGTTGCTACCGTGATTTAAAAGTGAGCTTTTGGACACTGAGCTACTACGGTTTTTTATCTAAAAAACATTAAGTTTACAAGAATTTATTGAGATTTTTTTACCTTTTACGACTCCACCATCCTCAAGTCAATTTGGCCAATATCACGATACAAACGTAACCATACAAGACATAAGCGATGCAGTATGTCCGATGTCTATGGTTTAGCCGAAGTAAATGTGGGCCAAAGCTATTTGTTACAAAGTTTCATCACTACTCTAATCGCTCAATCTAAATATCGTTATATTAAGAAAAAATAATTTATACAGGACTTCAAAATGACATTCTCATCATCTCAATGGTTGGCAAATCACCACTGTGCGCTTAACGTGAACGTTTCTGCCACGCACAACTGCGCTGTGAGATGAACTGTCGCCAGCGGTATCTCCGAATCGAAATGAATTAAGGACCGTCAAGAAAAGAACCTACACGTTTCTTACAGGCCGGCAACGCATTTGTGACTCCGCTGGTGGTGGAGATCACGGGCAGCGATGATCACTTGCCATCTGATGAACAGCTTGCTCGTTCGCCACCTATTCTATATAAAAAACAACTTACTTTCTTAACTTAAGCCAACGTTGGAACAATATATTTAATAATAGAGTCAATAGTGATTATTGTTACACAAGCGCTTAAGATTAGTTGGAGAGTTTAACGGGAATGTATTATTCATTGAGATGAGGCGGTTGTCTAGTCTCCTATTGTGTAGTACATACTATGCATAAAATTGTTGTAATCACTGCTCATATCAGGTTTCCAGTACAATGATATCCAGTATAATGATTATTAAAGAAAAAAAAATTGTTACGGTATTTAGAGTCTCTGATACACCCAATACTACCAGGATACGTACACCTCGTGCGCTCAGAGGCTCAGCATGGTTTTAGGTCTCGATCTACTATTGCAAATTTTCACAACATACAAAATATGCCCATCCATTAATGCGTACCTAAGCCTTAGACCTTAAGTTTAGTTCGAACACGAATTTCCGCCTTCTTCCTTTGTGATCATTTTTTTTTCAGTTTCTTTGAAATAAGTTCCTAGTTGTTATGCATGCTTGGAGAGCTAATAAAAACGGTTATGTTTTAAAATAATCTGCAAGCCATGTTTTATAATGTTTTTTTTTGTTTATAAGGCATTTTAGTGGAAATAATCTCAAAAAAATATTGAAATAAGATCCTTTTCGTTTCGTATTTTTAACTTTGGACCGATACTTGTTGTTTTAAAATTGACAAATAATCAGTGTTTAATCGTTTTTATAAATCAAAAGAAAACTGATACTTTTTTTTAATAAATTTTTGATGTTGCATTTTTGACTTATTTTGAAAAAAGCAAAAAAACATGATAACTCAAAAATTCACTTGCACGTAATGCATATGGGGTTTAAATTGTGGAAAATAGTCACCCCTATCAACTCCTAACGGGAGTACGTCGTATTACCAATAACCCTGTATATACTATATATAGGTTACAGTTAACCAGGCATTCCATCGTGAACCGGTGTTGAGGATAGATTTGTTAGTCGCTTGTTTGCCGTCCTTGATACTATAAAAAAATTATATTCTCATTTGCACTGTCTCGCATTGTTTACTATACCTAGCACACACATACCTAGCACACACATACCTAGCACACACATACCTAGCACACACATACAACAACAAACGTAGGAATTATATTCTCTTTGTTTCAAAAATATAGGGAAGCGCATTCTATCAAGATTAATGCGTAGTAAATTAATTGGCTTAACTGCAAGATAAATGCATATCCCGTTTACCGGTAAGAAGACAAAGAATTGTCGCCTTTCCTGGTATACGCTTTGAGTACACAATCCTTTTAACAGCGGCGGTGTAACTAAGAGAACATCCTAAAGTGAGGTGAGGTAATTACCTTCATCAATCATTTCACAGAGAGGCGCAATACACAATACTCCTCCTTTAATTTGTAATATCGGTTATAACTTTAAAAAGTTCACACGGACAGAGTTGTAAGCAAATCTTGTTGTATGTACATTTCGTACATGGCCGATTTTGGTACACTTACAAGTGTTTTTATTGTATTGAGGCTGACATGAGAGCGCACATTTCACCTAATGGTATGTGATATTACCTAAAAAAAAAATTTGTCAAAAAAAGTTTTTCATTCTGTGAAAATTAGTGAAATTAATGAAAAAAATATTTTATGCCTAAAACGTCATACAGCAGTGTCAGTGAGGGTGATGTAATAGCTAGACAATGTATTTTCAGTCTACAAATGTTAATGTAAGAGATGCTGCTTGCTCATATCATCCCGTCATAAATGAAGATGATATCATCTGAGAAAAGCTGAACATGATCAGGTACTGCTGAGGAATTGGGTTTTCATTCGGAGCTGATTAGGGACCGTATTTTTTACGATTATTATTGAACCACTCGCCAAGAATTGGAAGAGCATAGTTTGGTCTATCCAAATTTTACAGTCACACACAGTTGTTTAAACAAATACAAAATCAGATTATAATTTTTACGACTACTCCCTCACAGATTACCAGATTCAAATAGCAGCATAGCGCTGCTGTGTTTCGTGAGAGGTTTTAAGGATCCAATGACATGAATAATAAAGAATATGTTAATTTTCACATAGTCAGGATGCGTGGTAGCTCATTGTCTAAGCGCTTGATTTAAATTCAGGCTACCACACTACACGATTTACTATGTGGTGAAGAAAACATCGTGAAGAAACCTGCATGTCTAAGAATTAAATAAAAATATATATTGTAGTCATATGAAATCCACCGTTCTAACTCCTTAAGGGTGGTGGTCCTTGGGGTTCATCGCATGCGCATCCTGAAACTTTGTTGAGGATAGATATGCCATTATCATTTAACTTAATATAATATAAATATTACATAGTATTGTATCTATGCTTCGTGTGTCTTAATGAATATTTAAGTTGACATCTCTTCACATACAAGTGGGTTAACTTGAACTCAAGTGCAGGTCTTGAGGAGCTGCGAGCATGTGGATATTCAATTATCGACTTGTCTCCGCTGAGAACTATGTATTTAATTAAACCACTAGAATGTTTATTTAGAACTGATGTTCTTAGCGACTTATTACGGTGTGATTATTTAGGAAGTATTTTTGATTCTTCGTTAATAATTTAAAATATTATTGTGCGTGGGATTGAAATATGACATTTGAAAGCAAATGTCATATGATGACTGAGCGACGCCTAATAAGAAGAATCTTGTGAGGAAACCGGTCAGGTGAGGTCAGGTCTTCTAACATCAAACGCACTCGTACATTACTCATGTCGAATTTGTATTTAGGTACTATTATGTTTCAGTCGTCAGGTTACGTACAACTTACGCGTACTGGCGAAAAATAATAAATCATACTATGTCGTCTCACTCATTTTGCTTTTTTCTCTGGACCCAATTCTGAAGTATACCCAGACGGAATCTCATTTAGATCATAGTTTTAAAATATATTGATAACAGTCGTTAAGCCTAATTTACTGGATACATACAAACATACAAACATGCAAACTTACTAAATCTAAAATAAAAATAGGATTAATGCTAAAACTTCTAATAAAATACCCATTAACTAATACAACTAAGCTTTAATTTTTGTGATTCGCGAAAATAGTCTTATTGATTCGAGCCTACGACCTTAAGTTTGGCAAACCTCAACCAAAAAGGATTTGTATTTATATTCGTAAAAGGGTTATTTCTGAATTATCTTTAGAAGCAAAAAGATTTTCCGTTAGATAAAAGTAAGGTTGACCTTTCAAGGAGAAAGAATCATTATCTTCTCAATCATCAAATATTTTATAGAGATTAGGTTAAGGTTCTCGTGAGTCTTTCAAAAAGTATTTACTTAATATGGGAAAAATAATATATTTTAAAACAATGCAATACTAAAATACTAGTACGTGCTCAGTAGTGAAATAAAACCTTGTGAGGAAAACATACATGTCTAAGAAATAAATAAAACTAAAATGCGAATATGATAACTGTTTTACAATAACTGCCTTCGTGTTTATACGGCCAAGGCCGTTTATGGTTTAACATAGGCCTCCCCCACAGACTGCCACGGAGAACGATCCTTAACCATCGGTATACAACGATTTCCTGCAGACTTGCATGGCTCGTCACTCCGTCTAATCAGGGAAGGGGCTATACTACATTGAGAATAGTTCTATTGTCTGATCTGCGAGTTATATAGCCGGCACATTGTTCTTTAGTATTCGATCACCCTGAGAAACGTCAAGCATAACCCTCTCTAATGTTCGCAAATTAACTCTGAGCTAGCTCAGGGCCAGAAGTGTACTACGAATACTCCAACAACTAAATGGTTACATTCCTATCGTCTTTCATAACGAAAAGTAGGTCAACAAAGAGTAAGTTCAAGATTAAGTTGCATGTACTTTGAAATAATATTATCTCGAAATTACGTTGTTCCCAATATACAATAGCGCGTATAGTGTACTTCACATAATGGAGTGGATGTTTCTGTGTGTGGAATTAATTGGCTTCTATTTCATGTCGTAACACGAAATAACGTTGTGAAGATCACATAATATAATTAAATAACTAGTAGCGTGCACACATAACTTTTGTAAAGAAAATAAACAAACCCTTTGCAAGCCTTAAAGCACTCTAAACGTGGGAAATAAATATATTTACCTAGTCCGGCCATAAGTTCTGTTACAAATGAACATGCATTTTATTTTAATGAAGTAATGTTATATTATTTAAATTTATACCTGCATATTTATTAGTTAATCAAAAAAAATGAAAAATATTCTATTCGAAATGGCCACCTTTGGCATTTATACAGGCCTTTAATCTGTTTGGCCACGAATCTATGGATGTACGCATTGTTTCCTAGGGAAATTTCGCCACTGCTTGCTCCAAATATTTTTTAAGAGACTCAATGTCACCGTGTCCTTTAGAGCAGGCCGAGTCCTCTAAAACTGACCATAACTTGAAGTCTAAAGGGTTGAGGTCTGGGCTAGATAAGGTCTTATAAAGTCCGGAACGTTGGTTTCAAGCCAGGCTTGGGTAGTTCGTGCCTAGTGACCAGGTGCAGAGTCCTGCTGGAAAGTCTACGGTATGTTTTTAAAAAGTGTATTGCTGAGAGATTTCACAACATGATCCAATTATTATTTTGCTTATTTTAGTGTTCTTCAATCGTGAAATTTTTTCATCGGTAAAGAGGATATTTCTGTGCCTTTCACCTGCGTATCATGGCAGAAGGCGTTTTGATCGATCCACCCTCTTTAATTGTAAAGATTGATTTAGGGCATGTCCTGTATATCAACGAGCACCGAGCTTCAGGTCTTGTTTTATAATACGCGACAGAGTTCTAGCGGGAATCTTCATTTCTCGCGATAAGATTTATTGCTTCCCAATGGGCTTTCGACGAATTCTGGCTTTAACAGCATTAACAGCCTTTGTAGTTCTAACAGCACGCGGCTGCCCAGATATTTTCTGGTCTTCGATAGAGGAAGTGTTGTTGTATCTGTTGATAGTACGGTTGATAACAAGCTTTTGAAGTGTCTGGAATATGACCGACGGCTCCATACCCACACAGGCGATCACTGCAATCCTATTTTCTTTAACACCCCATTCCATATTGTAATTTGATAATGAACACGAAAAAATATGTGAAATGGCGCTAAATTGAAAGAAGTTATTAAAATAATATACGTGTTCCAAATTCAAAATAATTAAAAAGTTGAAAAAAGAAAAGTTTTTATATAACAGTATTTATAGCCAGACTAGTTATATATTTATATATACATATATATTTATATATATATATATATATGTATATATATATATATATATATATATATATATATATATATATATTTATATAGTCCACCACGCGGCTCGCGCTTGGCGGACATCAAACATCTTCGAAATATATTTTTTTAATTTATATCTATTTCCTCGCTTTGAAGTAGAGGCGGCCTATGACACACACCTACTCACAACCCATACAACAAACATTACTCATAAAGTTACATATACGCTGGTCTCGCCGGATGCGAGTTACCTCCGTCCGTTATTGCTTGAATGCACGGGAGAAAACAAACACCCAGGAATTATTCCTGGACGAAACACCCTGCTGTATTTGTGTTTACACTGAAGATAAATTTACTAGTGGATTTGAATAAATATAAAACAAAGACAGCTCATAGTTTAGGGTCGTAACAAAATAAAATCAACAGCAGTTTCAATCGATATATGTAAAAAGAAAAATGATAGATGATTGTATATAATAGATTAGTTTGCTTTATTAATAAGTCACAGATTAAAAAAAACATAAATAAAGTGATAATGATTAACTACAAATATCTAACTACAATTTTTTTATAATATTAGGGAAGGCAAATGAGCTCAAGGTTCGGAACTAATATTATAAAATTATTTAATAAATAAAATATACATCTTTGTTCGAGGTCACATTCATCGGTACACCTTTGGACTGAGGTCTTTTATTGGTTCCTCGGACCTCTACACTCAGCACACCAGAGCTGTTCATTGCTCATTTGATCGTTTAAATTTGAATCATGAGGTTACCAGAAGATCGTATTGTAGTCATAGTATTATTTAACCCATTGTATAATGTGGGAGTCTTCATGAGAAGAGTGACGCATTTGTTGAATTGGTGCATATTATTAATGTGTAAATCACCACTTAGCTCTGGGTGATCATAGAACCAGACTAGCACTGGCTTGTATTTATTTTAAAAAAAAAAAGACAATGCATTTTTTAACTGTTATATTTCCGCTGCACAGTTTTTATCTGTTATTACGTATTATATTTATTTGTATAATATTTAAACGAAAATTATTCAATCTATATACATCGATCAATTTGAGGAAGAAATAAATTGATTATGTATCTAATCATTATCAACCCTTTCTGATTTTTTTTATATTTCATATTCGAATGTACGAAAGTTCTACCGGAATATATGTTTTGTTTTTTAGTTCGAGTTTATTTATATTGATTTCTAAGTCTTCAATCTCGCAAATGGTACGCGCGGTGCTTCGTTTATCTTGGTTGGATAGATGTTTTGAGTCGAAACCGGGTAATTTCTACCAAAGAGGTATTGAAAACGCTATTGATAGATAGTTATCAAGGGAGAATACATTACTGATTGAAAAAATTATAATTATTATTGAAAAATAAACCTTTAAAAAATAATATAAATAAAATATTATAAAATAAAAAGAATTTAGTTGCCAACATATTAAATGAAAACTCTGGGCGAGTCCACAGGCTGTTAAATAAAACCCTAGTAAAGGAATAAGATCCAATTAACGTAGAAAAACATAAAGCATATCCCTGGCATCTACCAAGGGCACTAAGACATTTCATGTTCTTAGACTCACCAGGATTGTATCAGACATAAGCCGAGATACAAACGACAGGTGAAGTATTATCTGAAGAAAGGAATTAACTGAATATAATTTCGATGTCTTTATAAACCTTATATTTTATCAGTTTATTTATTATTTCGTAAAATATAATAGTCTCTTTCATCTTCTCGTTTTAACTTAAACGTCTCGATGCTCGTGCTAATGCCGATCCGATCTATGGATCTGAAATATATGATTAAATTGTTCAGCCAGCTACGGCGTTACTCTGCATGATCGAAAACAAACATGTATATCTTCAGTACGGTAACCGGTGTAGCTTGAAGGATCAGTGAGCTGAATCGATAACCGAGGGGGAGGAAAGGTTCACGAGTGGCAACTTCGTATTGGCTATAGCAACGTAGGACGCCCCCAATTAGATGGAGTGAGCTATACAAGTCTACGGGAAGTCGATGGATGCAGGTGGCTCAGGGTCGTAGTGTAGAGCAGTTTGTGGGGGAGGCCTGTGTTCAGCAGTGGACTGGTGATGGGTTGCAATGATGCTGACGAATAATTTTTTTCTAAGTTTGTCGAATCATTTCTTTCTTTCCTGTTTTATTAATTTTTAATTCGTCGTTTTTTAGGTTGTTTATATTTACGAGAATATTACATATTTAATTTAATATTTTTTTATTGCGTTTTATATTTAATTTTAATTTTGGCACCAATTTTTTATTATTTTTAAAATAACACACATGAAAGGTGGTTCGTGTGAACTTTGACATCGGGACGTAAACACTTCAGACCTCCTGGTGACCATGAGAGCGGTAGAGTACTGGACACGTCGGGATATAAAATCCGTAAAAATAATTATATTCAAGGTATATTTCGTATAAGAATCAGAACTAATTGACTGCGCGCTGGATCTTATGCGCTGTGGCCATCCGTTTGCCTTTTAGTTTGACGAGCTATTTATGTAGATACACTATAAGGAGCGAAAATCTATTCCTGTTCACAGAATAACCATGATACTTGCATAATCTATTCCTGTTTACGGAATAACCATGATACTTGCATAATCTATTCCTGTTCACGGAATAACCATGATACTGCATAATCTATTCTGTTCACGGAATAACCATGATACTTATAATCCATTCCTATTTACGGAATAACCATGATACTTGCATAATCTATTCCTGTTCACGGAATAACCATGATACTTGCATAATCTATTCCTGTTCACGGAATAACCATGATACTTGCATAATCTATTCCTGTTCACGGAATAACCATGATACTTGCATAATCCATTCCTATTTACGGAATAACCATGATACTTGCATAATCTATTCCTGTTCACGGAATAACCATGATATTTCAGATAATCTATTCCTGTTCACGGAATAACCATGATACTTGCATAATCTATTCCTGTTCACGGAATAACCATGATACTTGCATAATCTATTCCTGTTCACGGAATAACCATGATACTTGCATAATCTATTCCTGTTCACGGAATAACCATGATACTTGCATAATCTATTCCTGTTCACGGAATAACCATGATACTTGCATAATCCATTCCTATTTACGGAATAACCATGATAATTTGCATAATCCATTCCTATTTACGGAATAACCATGATACTTGCATAATCCATTCCCATTTACGGAATAACCATGATACTTGCATAATCTATTCCTGTTCACGGAATAACCATGATACTTGCATAATCTATTCCTGTTTACGGAATAACCATGATACTTGCATAATCTATTCCTGTTCACGGAATAACCATGATACTTGCATAATCCATTCCTATTTACGGAATAACCATGATACTTGCATAATCTATTCCTGTTCACGGAATAACCATGATACTTGCATAATCTATTCCTGTTCACGGAATAACCATGATACTTGCATAATCTATTCCTGTTCACGGAATAACCATGATACTTGCATAATCTATTCCTGTTTACGGAATAACCAGGATAATTGCATAATCTATTCCTGTTTACGGAATAACCATGATACTTGCATAATCTATTCCTGTTCACGGAATAACCATGATACTTGCATAATCCATTCCTATTTACGGAATAACCATGATACTTGCATATTCTATTCCTGTTCACGGAATAACCATGATACTTGCATAATCAAAGAGCTGAATAGTGGCCTTTTCTCATAAATAGAATAATAATGGTTGAGTTTATTTATATCGATGATGAATAAATGATCGATATATTTCTCATCATGACTTATGTCCGAATCATAACTGGTTAAATATATTTGAACAGTTGTTATCTTTAATAATAAAACTACATTCGACGCAAAAAGTTTTTTTGCCAAAATTTGCAAAAGTCAGTCAGCTGAACAAATTCTAGTTGACAGTTACTGAGGAAGAGACACAATGCGGTTCATCTTTAGCTGCGGCGTGAATGGGTCAACGGGTAAAGACGACTTCAGCTTGGTGAATAAAGGGAACCGGGAAGCAAATATAGGACACGATGCATTCCATCCCAGCCTTTAGGACAATCTCTGTGCGACTTGAATCACTAAAACTTTAAGAGATACTACTAAAGAAAAAGAAACCTACTAGGGGGATCTAAGTGGGACTTGTACCCACGCACAAAACCCTCTCGGTGGCAACCCCGCCTAAGCACGCTTACCCTAGCATACACAACACACACACATATGAATATATATATATATATATATATACATTATTAACGATACATAATTAAAATATGCCCTTACAAATTATTCTCAAAATGGAAAGATTAATGACGAGGTGGACAACGCAATGAATATTAAACGGTTTAATTAAACATCCAATCATATCATATTGTTACTGGTTCAGTCATACGTCATACCTTGCACCGTGTTTAAAACTGTGATACAAACTGCGCGTACAATGAGTACTTCCTGCTGGGTACATTTTGGACTACGTAATATTTGAAATACATGAGTACAATAGGGCCTTACTGGAAATAACTCAGTACCAGTACTTGTGGTTCACTGGCTTCATTCATTCGCCATACGGAAGCTATAAGCTGCTATTTGACGGAGCAATGCATGCTAAGGCCAGTTTCCAGGTGCAGTGTGTTTAACAATTTTACACGTTAATTATTGATACTCAGAAATTTACAAGCAATACATTGGCCTATGATTATTATTACTTAAATATACAGTGACTCCAGCGGCCCAGGGTATATGTCTTCTGCGTATCTATCTTCGCCCTCGATAACTCAGACTTCATGCTTCATTACTAGCATTCAGTGAAGACATGATACTTCTCCGGTCGAGCCGAACCATCCGTGTTGTGGTCAGAAACTAGCTCTAGAGTGACTCTACCACTTAATACAATATTAATAAATTAAATAAATATTTTTATTTATAAAATGTCCTAATAAAGGAGAACAAATCGCCATTATATTTGTAATATCAAAAAGCTTAAACGAAAATATTTATTATTAGATCCGTTTGGAACATCGACGGCCGCTCCATTCAGCCAACGAAGTGGCCTAACCGAGCGCAAAGTGTCCATTCAACAGGAATACTTGACTTTTGTTGGTTCACGTAGAGGAGAGATCTAGCGAGCACTTTATCACACAGAAAGAATTATGAGTAATTTGTCGAGCAATGAATTGTTCCATTAGTAATAGTTAATAAAGTGTATGAGTATGACAACTTTTTGGTCGACTACTGCTACTGTATGTTTAATAATTCTTATCTTTAATATTATCATTACATTTATTTTTACTGCAAATGATAGATCCTACGAACATTTCATAACGAAAGCTTCTTTATTTTCTTTTACTATTTTCTACTTCTACTAACATTTTTAGAGCTATAACCCCTCGGTGATGTGCGACGCATGATAGTGACCTACCAGCAGATGCGGGAAAGCTTAGGCATTGGTATGAGTCAAGTACAAAAAAGATTACACGAATATTTAGGCTTCAGGAAGCTTTGCACAAGATGGATTCCCCTTACTTTGACCATAAACCAAAAACGCTTTCGCATGGACTGGTGTCGCGAAATGTTATAAAAGTTTAACGGAGGTAACTCGAATCCTGTATTTGACATCGTCACAGGTTAGAGAAATCTGGATATATTGCTACGAACACGAAACCAAAAGACAATCTGCCCAGAGGGTAGTAAAGAAAGAAGTCAAAAAAAAAAGATGATTGCCTCGTTCTTTGGTCGAAAAGGTCATTTCACGACAATTGTGCCGGAAGATGGAAAGACAGTTACTGAAGACTAGTATGTTAATTGTTGTTTGCCTGTTGTCTTGGAAAATGTTCGGCAGAAGCGCCCTTTAATAAGCATCCTCCTTCACCATCACAACGCTACGGCTCACTCTTCAAACCAACAATTGAATATTTAACTATGGCAGGTGTCGAGATAATGAGTCATCCACCATATAGTCATGACCCAGCACCCTACGACATTCATTTATTTTAAGAACCAAAGATAAACTTCGAGGTATTCACTTTACAAGCCCTGAAGATAGTGAGTGCGTTCGAAAATGCTATAGAAGAGACACCTAAGGAAGAAAGGGGCCACAGCCTTTCTCAGCGGTTCCATCAAATGCGAAAATGTATAGAGGGGAACGGAGACAACTTCGAAAAACAAAGATATCGGCAATTTTCAACATTGAACCGTTCTTTATTTTCTAAAGACTTTCAGAGTGACCTAGGTATACTTATATTATCGGAATTCATAAAATAACAAATTTCGCGTCGTGATAACTGTAGCAGGAGAAAGAGTTCTTAAATATGATGTAGAGCCGAGCCAGCCGTTGATATTATAATAATAGGCTTTAGTTGATGACAATGACAAACTTGGAAAAGAAAGTAAATGTAAATTTTATATATGCTTATGTATGGAATAAGTCCCCTACCCGGGTGTAAACCTACCTATAGAGGTGTCGGAGAATAGTGCTCGCGCCTACACCACAGGTTGGGGGACTACGGATGTCATCAAAATTTTGTTCTTTTCGTAGACATACAGGTTTCCTCACGACATTTTCCTTCACACCACGTGGACAATCAGTACTTAGATATTGCAAACAATAATTTATTTAGTGCCACCCCTCCGCCTATCTCTGACCTAAGCCATTAAGACTATCGTTTTTAAAAAAATATTTAACCATTTTTACATTGTACTGAAGTTGAAAACAATAACATACATTATACAAAATGATAAATGGTCCCTGCATTGCGAGAAGACTTGCCCACTCTCTTTGATTACTCCCAGAAAACTTTTAAAAGCTAAGTCATTCGTCATTGCATGACTGGAAGTAACTGAAATATCTGAAGTAACTAACAGTCGATTATATAGTTTATTACAATTTAGTTGTAAAAATATGCAATTGTGTGTTTTATTAGTTTATATGTAAAGTAAATATTTAAGTATTTGTAAATGTAACAGAATTTTGAAATTCAGATACATTTACAAATCACCCACATCCAGTCGTCTAAATGATTTGAAATTTTTACAGACGTGTTAAAAACCGATACCATTACAATAAAATCTTATTTATTAATTGTTAGAATTGTTGGTAGAGCTACGCGGTGGATAGTATCTAGCCGCACCATGAATCGTCTCGACCGGCACAGGACCGGGTGGGACCCGTGTTACGGAATACGAGGCATTCCATCTCAGTTCTCTGGGGATCTAGAGGATTGACGTAGATGGCCGTGGTCATAACTTATTATCATGTGAACTGTGTACTAGTTCGTTACAACAACAAAAGAAATAACTTTTTTAAAGAGATTTTAAAATAATGCATAAAAAAGTTTTTCCAAACCCTGTACAAGGCCGCATCTTGTACTCGGATATTCGCAGACAAGTAGAAAGTGGCGGATTACCACGAGCCGACCTCGTATAAGCCTTGTCTTGTTTTTGAACGTCACATATTTTTTTTTATATCCAGGGTGACAAACGAACACACAGTCCAACTGATGGTCACTTTTCGGGATAAAAATGGAATCGCTCGTCACCAGTAAAGAGTGTTTATTATTTGTGAAGTGTCGAAAGGTGTATTTATTGAAACAGAATTCGAACAAACAATCGTCAGAAAAATACTTAGATTTCTTTATAATCGTTTCTTATTTTATATTTAGTTTTAATCTATATAAAGGTTAATTAATTAAAATAGAGATAAGAAATACAACCCTCCCCTGTTACCCACCACTGTATGATGTATAAATTAGGATCGACAGCAGTCGATAAAGTTTCTTCCTCAGCAGAACAATAGCTACTTCAGCAAAACAATGATTAAATAAACATATTTTAGCCATCACTGTTACAAATACACTCAATTATAAGATTCGATGTGACTTGTATATTAAATCGTAATTTTAAAAATACGATTTAATATACAAGTCACATCACAGACCTCACGAAACACCCACGCTGTGGCTGGTTCGTGAGGTCGGCTCGACCGGGGAAGACCACAGCCTCTCACAGCACATAGTGTAGGAATCCGGTGATACAAATAAGTTTAAAGAAGAATTCCATCTCAATACTCAGGAATCGTTGGTATTGTCTCTTTTAATGACTGTCATATCATGTACGGACTATGGAATAACAGAAACAAAAAAACGGAGGATTCAAAATGCTCATGTTACTGCTACAGTTCCAAAACGCGCACACACATTACATATATCTCCTTACCTTAACTCAAAAGCAACATTATATATGACTGCTAGAAGACAATTTCAGCTTGCTTGTTGTGTCCATAAGGTAATGAAATATTAAAAATCATTTTATCTTTACACTAAATTAGACGGGGCTTTCACAGTAGGAACACACGTCAAAGGAAACAGAATCTCCTTATCGTTCCGAAACATAAAAAGCTGGATATAGAGGTTGCTTCAAGTTTGTATGAACTAAAATATGGAACGACAGCCACCCCTGCGCAAACCTATATCACCAGAATTTTTCTAAGTTCTTTCAAAAGCATCCTATTGTTGAAACATAATCAAAAAGCCTATCATAACATATCTTAAATACAAATTGTAAACCCGGTTACTAAATATACGCATCTTTATTTTTTTTACTAACAGTTCTTGTTTTTATATTAGCACCTATTTTGTATATTTTTTTTTACATTTTACGTATATTCCGGCATCTTCTGATGTGGCGTGCGACTGAGAATGGGGTAGGCGGGAGACCAGCACTGTGTGACCTTCGTGTAGTATACGCGAGTCTACTAACTTTTGCCACCTTCATTTGTTGCATCTCCTTATGGAATTAATAAAGTTAGACATAAAATCTTTTTTTAATGGATTTATGTATATTGTGTTTTGGTGGCAATAAACCTGTATTATATTATGCAATAATAATTTATTACTTAGGGGTTACGCATTTCCATCTTGAATATTTACTGACAATAGATGTTGAAGTTACGGTTGCAATTATTTGAAGAGTAAATAGCCTAATAGCTTAGGATATGGTTTGTGAAACGTAAGATCGTAAGTTCACATCCACCATTCGACAGCACAAGCATTTTCAGCTTAGATGGTACTGCTAAAATTCTTAAATAAAAAAATACCAGTAGATGTGTTCTCGTAGCAATTAAAATTCAATGTAATACAAAATCGAAGATGTTTTTTTAAATATTAATTGTATAATAATTCTATATCTGATAAAACTGACCACAATTCTGCGACAACGACGCCCCATGGCGACACGTGCGTTCACCGCAGTGAAACCATCCACTAATTAATTGGAATTAAACGAATTTCACAGTATTTACCAGTTTACACACGTGCCGTTGCTTTAGATTAGATTAGTTCTATAATCATTCTACGAGATATTCAATATAAAGCAAATGTACATTATAATAATACTATATATTTTAAGACACATAATGTCATATATATGTATTTTCTGTTGGCTGTGGTGGTTACAGAGGCCAATCGTGACTGTGGTGGCTGCTGCCCATAACATCCTCAACAATCATTATACCTATGAAATAGTCGTTCTTCCGTTCTTCTTCCGTTGATTAGCTTTGTATTTTCATTACGTTTGAACATTTTTCAACATAATGGATACTTTAAAATTCGTGTTATTATGGAATATGAGTTCCGTCGTGGCATCAACGCGACACAATCGGCACGTCACATCAACAACGTTTACGGAGAGAACTTCAAATACGAACGCACAACCCGTTTTTGTTTTGCCCGGTTCCGTTCTGGAATTTTTGATTTGAAAAATGAACTTCGTGGTCGTCCGTACACTTTGGTCAACAATGATGAATTTAAGGCGATTGTTGAAGCTGATGATACTCAATCTACAGCCGAGCTAGAAGCAGTTTTTGATGTTAACATCAAAACAATTTGGTCCATTTGCGACAAATTTGCAAGGTAAAAAAGCTTGATAGATGGGTGCCCCACGAACTTAACGATCGCCAGCGCAACATACGCGCTAGCGCAATGTACGCGTGGAGACCTACCTCAACAGGCAAAGAAATGAAAGAACCGAATTATTACGTGTGACGAAAAGTGGATTCTGTTCAACAATCGAAAGTGCTCAGCAAGTTGGTTAGATCCTGGTTCAGCACCAAAGCAATGCCCTAAACGAAAAATTACCTCTAGAAAGTTGATTGTCACTGTTTGGTGGTCTAGTGCCGGTGTGGTTCATCACAGTTTTTTACCAAACTGCAGATGTGTACTGTGAAGAACTGAAGACAATGATGGAGAAGCTCGCACATCTGCAACCAGCTTTGGTCAATCGGTCGTCCCCGTTGTTCCTACATGACAGCGCGCGACCCCATACTGCACAACAGACTGTCTCCAAGCTGCAAGAGTTGAGATTGGAAGCCCTCCCTCATCCACCGTGCTCACCAGACCTTGACCCACCGACTATTACTTTTTCCAAAATTTGTATTACTTTTTAGCGGGAAAAAAATTCAATTCCCGAGAGGCAGTATACTAAATGCCTTTAAAGAGTTTGTTGCCTATCGTCCAGCTGATTTTTACAAGAAGGGCATCAATAAACTACCACTGCGTTGGCAAAGATGCATCGATTATATGGGTGATTACTTTGAAAACAGAAATAAAAAAGTTTGAAAAAAAAATACTTTAACATACACATACAAAACGACAATTTCATAGGTAAAGACCTATTATAATAGTATAGCTTATATTGCATGCTCTTACTTATACAAAAAGCTTAAAGCTTAAAGCCTGTGCATCCAGCAAATTAAAACTAGTTATACGAAAACTTAAGATTAAAAGAAAATGAAATATTTATACATTGCTTAATAACAGTCACTTATTTCAACAAACTAATTAAGAATTAATAACATAATAATGACAGATTTTCCTAGCGCGCATAACTTTGTTGGATAGGAGTGTTGTGAGTTAATAATTTTAGTTTTAAAAGTTTCTAATTTGTCACTAAACAGGTCAATTGACTTATCCTTACTAATTCCTTGCAGTTTACAAGTTTCTGCCAAATAAAAAAGAAACACAAAAAACGGATAGAAGAAATGACGCGTTAATTGTACTTGAGTACCCGGATCTCTACACTTATCATACGAACACATTTTACAACCAGAATCTAGCTGCCATTGTACACTACAGGTTGTTGTGTGTAAATCTTAATCCGTATTTATCTTATCTGTTTACACTCTGTAACTGGGTAAGTACTAAGTATACTTTCGTATTTATACCTTTTCATGTTATTTAACTATTTAACAATATTCAACATATGACAGATGTAACGGAAAGCTGATGAATCAGTCTCGTGACGCCCTCAAAGATTTGAAATTCAAATGTTTCCAGTTGATTTCAAATGTTTGCTTAGTTTTTGTATATATGTATAATAAGTCGATTCCTTGCCGCACGGCCTCAAATCTTAAATACTCTAAGTACTTCATAAAAATACTCGTAAGTATTCAAGACTCTTACAGTATTACAGTAATAATTCATAAAAGAATGCGTGTTTTTTTGTTTGGCACGTAAATAAAAAATGACAAAGTTTCTAAGAAAGCTTTCTTCACAGATTACCAGTTAGGAAATTCAATACACTCAGCATGTGATATTTTATCTGCACAATTATGTTACAGACAGAAACAAGTTATGACTGAAGCATCGGATGGAAACTTATGAAGAATATCATAAAATAATAAAATGTCGCTACGGTATTTTTAAGATTTAGTTCATTCAAATAAACCTGTGAACTGTGTAAAAAGAATCGGTCTATAAATATAAATCCCACAGGTTAAGGGCTCCGAAGAGAGACTGTTAGTCACGGGCTTTTAGAATAGAGCTACGGTACCCCTTGCCTGTCATATAAGGTGATAAAAAAAAGATTTAGGGTTCGCGGGCGATCAAGGTTTGGGCTCTAATCGTTAAGGATAGTGCACCTGGGGAGGATGGAAATACAGATGGTTCCAGCTGGCCGTAGCACCACATGGGTGATAGGGCAGGTCGTGCTTAGGCTTAAAGCAGACGGGCATCTGTACTTTACGTAGGAGATCCCGGAGCCGCGACCTCAGTGCATAAGGGTGGTCACTGAAAGGGTTTTAGTGGGTACAAATGCCACATAACACAGTCTTCTTCCCAAGAGCAGCATATCTTTTGAAGTCCTCACCAAGAAAACAAAAAGAGTTCACATGTTTCTTATTTTTTTTACATTACATACATACATAAATTTTTTATATTACATACATACATACATTTCTTAGACATGCAGATTTCCTCGCGATATTCACCGTTAACCAGAGCTAGAAGTCAGTTTTAATGTGTATGTGCATCGTATTTAAAATAAAGAACTTAGAGATTGAACTATCACGGCTCCTGTAATGTTCAAGAAATATAACTTAAACATCATCCTTCTACTTCACTAGCTTGGTTGTGATCACTGTTTAACACAAAATACTTTTTCAGCAAAGAAAACAAATGAATGACAATAATAGGCTATGAAATCAATGTACAGAATAACGCCTTTAATCTAAATAAATAATAATTTCAGATATAATTTAATTCCTAAGTAAGATATGATGTAACTTTTTCTACGGAGCAAATTTACGATATTCTTTACGAGGGTATGACAGAATTGGGAACAAATACATTTGCAATGTAGTAGAATGTCTTGCCCTCGTCCATTTCTGTTATAATAATTTTGGTTCACTACTTTTAGCTGGCTAAAAGTCACTTAAGCTTCAGCGATAACCGATGGGGAAGGAAGGATCTTGAGAGGCAACCCTCCATTGACAATCACGGTGTGAGGGCCCACAACCTATGCTATTAGGGGTGACAAACAAGCACATAGGTCACCTGATGGTAAGTGATCACTGCGGACCATGGCATCTAAATAGATCATCAAAAAAGTTGTCACCCTTAAAGACTGTGATGGAATGAAGAAATAAAATATTTCTCCGAAACAATTGCTGTTAAAATACTATTCAAATCCACCTGGGGTTTTTATGCACATAATAATAGTTAAGATTTATATTAACATTTTTTATCATACGTAACGTAACTTTATTCGGTTGATACTATGTGTCATTTATTAAAAAAATATTACTCGCTCACATAAAAGAATCTGCAAAACATGTAACCGTGCAAACCGCAACAGCACCACATGATCGGCTCTAAAAGCATGTAAGGTCATGTTTACATGAAGTAGGACATAAAGCTAAGAAGTTGTGAACAAAGGAAGCGAACTTTTATTTGAAACTGGATTAACCGACTTGACTCCACTCAACATTCATCCATTTGTAGCGAAACTCTCTGCACGCAAAACTTGTGAAAGCTTTTGAGAAGATTAACGCATCCAGAATGTCAACAGTGAAATTACTTGCTACGATATCAGTCATGTATTGGAACACAGATGTAAAAAAATATTTGCACTATATATATATATATAATATTGTTCTTCATTGCAACGCAGAAAGACTAGATGATGTTAGCTTGTCAATTCTACACACTTATGTTTGCCGCTTGGAGAGCCATATTGGATACATAATGAATAAAACATCGCATACTCATACGGCATCGTACTCACTTTGTGTGGTTGTGAAAACAGCGGGAGAAATTTAATGAAAAATTTTGCTTTCTTATTTTTACTCATTTAATTATAAAGTTGAGTGATGTATGTAATATAATGCTTAGTTATGTAATATATAAAAAATGTGTGCACATACATTAAATGTTTTAAATGACGATTCTAAATACATTCGAGAGATTGTAATAAGTTTTTGAAATTAAGATATAAGCCGTTCAAATGGTTTCATTTAATTAATTATAAAAAAACAAACATATTATTTAAGAAGTTATAAAAGAAATGCATGTATATATATATATATATATATATATATATATAAACCCAAAAAACTGGAATATATACTAAACTTATATTCATTACATTCGTATTGAAGCAGAATGTATTAAAATAATTTCTTACTATAATTGGAGACAAGTGATCTCTTTGACTTTAAGTATTCATAATCATCATTTCATCCCAGCACCAGCGTAGGCACCAGTCCGCTGCTGATCTTAGGCCTCTCACAGAGGTCGACTGTTAAAATAACTAAATAAGCGTATTGAACGCTTATTAAGTGCCCACAAATTACCGCGTCTATAAAATGCTTTACCTATTTTATTTTCCGGCTTTAAAGTGATTCCGAAGTTTTTAAAAGTTATGTTTTGCATAAAAGGTAGTCCAAGTGGCACTAGCGCTGGACAGCAAAGGTGTAGGATTTGACAGTTCAGCGCCATTCCAATGAAATTAGAACTTTGAGATGAATGTGGTAAAACAGATGAAGAGATTGTGGAGATACTTTATTGTGGGAGACAAATGAGCTGTGTGCTCACTGATAGTTATTGATCATGGTGGCCTATGACGTCTACAGCCATCCTCAACAAGGATGCGGGATGCACGTGTTTCGTCTCCCTTGAGGACTGAGAAGGAACATTCTTCATACAAAACACAGCAGCTTGATGATGTTAATTATAGCTATTAAAGCTGTTATTATATAAGGGAGCAGTCCCTCATTCGCCGAGCCGACCAATACATATTACAGATAGAAACCAGATGCAGAGTTACTGCACCCTGCTTTACCATAGTTTAAACAAGCTTAACTTAAAACATTTTTGTAGTTGGAAATACTGTGCTCACCGCCAGCTACGTCACACATATTATTGAAATGTAAACGCTCCTGTGTGCTGAACGCTCGAAGATCATATTTTTATAGAAGACATATTTGAGATCTTGGATTATTTACGCAACAATGTTAGAAATATATTTAAGTTACCCACATGTTCTCGTAATGTTATATATACATACAGTTGAAGTTTGAATATATTTGGACACCATCCTTTAACTGAGGCAGACCAATGTTGCTGTTAGATTACAGGTATAGGAGGAACCAGGACCAGTGTGCTGAGACCGACCAAGGGTTCTTGATTTTGTTCAGCTGGGTTTCAATTATCATTATGTATATATACATATATATATATATATATAAATATATATATATATATATATATATATATATCTATATATATATATATATATTATACACACGCATTACATACTAATTAACAATGTCTGATAAGTCAATGTCAATCAATTTGTTACTTCTCCAGCATTAGATAATGTTTCCCGACTAGGCGCTTATATGAAGCTACTAGTAAAGTAAAAATAAAATTAAGCGCATAGACGTCGGGCAGTTTTTGTTTTAGCCAGTAAAACCTTAAAGTGTGGTAGAAACACACAGTTAACTCCTCGGTACAATATATCAAAGAATACCAGAGTGAAGTGAGTGTAGGAATCCGAGGAGCCAAATATAGCGAAAGATTCTCTTCTCGGTTATCGGTGACCTCTCACCACCGAATGTACAATATCCTGAAACTTTGTGGAGGATGGATGAGATATAATGGACCGCAGTCATAACTTACCATCTGGTGAACTGTGTGCTTGTTAGCCATTTCTAATAGTATAAAAAATAGGATGTGACTGGACTTATCTCTCAGGAGGTCAGGAGTAGCAAAGGTTTCATTATTATGTATTGATTTACATGCACATCGTCATGTTTTATTTGGGATATGAGCTATTTATCATTACAGCCTATCTGTGATCCAGTGCCGATAGGTCTCCACTCTGAGTTGCCACGAAGCACGGCTCGGAGCCACCGGCATCGACATCCCGCGACGAGCAGTTGTAAATGGAAATCATTTGCTATTTTCCTGTGGGTGAAGAAATCGTAAAACATAGAAGTTTATCCGTAAATAGACTCATTTAACCGAACAACGTCGGGAAAAGTTTGAAATTAACATTTCCAATCTCGCGTTGAACAGTTTATCCATGGCGAGGGCAAGCGAAGTTAAGTGCTTTGAATTATTCGTACGTCTTAATATTAAATAACTTTTGACTTGAGATCACAACAAATGCAGGAGAAAATCCTATTTCATAACTTAATTTTAATTACAAAAGGATGGATCTCTGATTTTTTTTAAAATAATTACTCCGTTTTTTGATTAAGACTTATTTTTGTCTACTCAGATCTTTGGGTTGTGGTTGCACAAGGTCTAGTGACACCAATGAAATTGTTAATTGCAATTTTAAGTACTGGTTTACCACGTGGTCGGCGGTGAAGGAAAACATTGTAAGGAAAACTGCACTGCTTTAGAGATATATAAAGAGATATTTTAAGACTGGTGGACTCCCCCATACCGCGTGCCAGACTATACTCCAATACCAATATAATAAAGAGGAAGCCTATCCTCAGCAGTGGGATCTATACATATAGGCTACAGCGGTAGATACATGCTTGCATTGCATGCATACAAGTTTGTTACTTACTGCAGCATGAATGAGTCCGTTTAACTGAGAAAGGACTCCGCCCTCACAGAATATCTAGGTAAACATTATTCTGCTCTGTTTCGACTGTTGTAGGTATGAGGAGGCCTTTATTACTGGTGACGAGGCAAGACTTCAATATAATAAAAGCGGGTTGAATTAAAATTGCTACAAAACTTTGATCTTTGGCTATTCATATTTATAAAATAAAATTTATAAACAAACAATAAATGAGGATATGAGACCCTAATCACCAGTGATGTCTGTCATTCATCAGTCTACCAGTCCCTGGTGACAAAGCATCCGCATTGCAACTCCTCGTCGAGAATGAATGTGGGTATTTAAGCAAACGGTTCGTTTGCGAACAGATGAACGTTTGTAAGTGATGCCGATGTTTAAAAACGATAACATCTCAGAAAACCAATGACGATGAGAATGTACATTATGTTTTTATTTTCGTTACTTTGAATAGAACTGTACGAGGACGTGGACTGGTATAAAAATTGCGTTCGATACTGCACTCGCTCGCAGCCAGGTGCTGCCGGAGTGTTTTCCAAAAAATCAGTGCGATCGAATTTTCCTGTGAAAAATTAATATTTGTTAGACAAACTTCAACAAAATAAACTGTTTTATCGATTTACTATTTCACAAAAGTTCGTCCAGAGCCATGCGATAGCTACTCGTACAAGCTACGTGCAGTTTAGACAGGTTGATTTCAAGTTGCTACTAGTAACTTGTAAATAGTACATTAGGAATGGCTCCTAAAATATAAATTAAATTACTCAGAAGAACTATACAAGAGTTATTAGTCAAAAAGTTTATCACTCTATTCTCTATTAAAAGATTCAGACAAATTTGTTAAGTTTTACCATATACGTGAATATTTTTCTTTTATTATGGTACTCTGTACTTTAATATACTTTACTTCCTATGACTAATTATTTAATTTATTATTCTTATTACCCTGTCGAGTCGAGCCATGTTGAAGCAAGGAGCAAGCTGCAACATGGCTCTATTACAGTTCAATGTAATATGTTATGATAGTGCACACACTGCACAGTGAACCTACCCAACGAGCAGAACAGGGCATTAAACTCGGAGGAGTACGACGCGCTGTAATCAGTTACTGACATTTGGAATGGTTGCTCGTTTTATCGGTTCAGTGTTACCAGCTAAGCTATTTGATTGCCATTTGTTTCTATAAATCAAATTACACTGAAATTATTACTTATTATATTATATGTGCATAATATATTTATAACATTTTTTTATTTATTTGTAAACAACACATGATAGATGCGAAAGAGTGCGGCGTCCTGCCACAGAAAATATTTACTTAAAAGGATGTCTCAAAAATAGATGTTTAAGGTTTAACTGTAAATAAAATTTATTATTATCTCTAATTTATGAAGGAAATTTACGCACAATATCAATGGAATCATACGAAAATAACAACGACGATTTGGCCATAAATTTGAATAAACAGTTTGCCTCTTTACTGTTCGGTTGTGATAAAAGGTCGTTGAATACGTCAACATCCAGTTCATACAAATTTACCTTATTACGTTTATTTTAGTTGCCACAGTTTTAATCGGAAAAAACATGATTTTTTTTTCACCGCGATACATAAAAAAGAAATACAAGTTTACATATCTTATAAAATAAATCCAAAATCAGTTGATGTTCGCACTCGTGAGCTGCCTGTAGCCCTCGCACTCGGCACGCCTGTACGATAGTGGTACAAATCCTCAATAACCGCAATCAACAGTTAGTTGACCTAATTTTCTTCATCATAAAGCTATACTTGATACATGAAATATTAGGGGAAAACAAGTCTGTGAGCTACATAATATATAAAGTAAAAAACGTAAACAGTAACAGGCTTGGCTTAAATTTTCAATTAACATTGCATTGACAGTTGATCAAACTCGTTTTGCTTGCGTACCGTGAATTAAAAGCACTTAGACGGTGAACTACCAGCGTATTGCGTACAAATACAAGTCGATAAATATGGTTTGTAGCCATGGGGCTAGAGTACTAGTCTGCTGCGTCACGGTTCGATTCCCGGGGAAACGGGAAACAATAGTTGCGTATCACCGTGCTGTCCTTGCCGTCGGACAAGTAATTAAAAAGCATTCTATTATATATATATATATATATATATATATATATATATATATATAAATATATATATATATATATATATATATATATATATATATATATATATATATAGGATTCATAAGGATTCATAATGAAGATGCGTTGTCACCCCCGAGGACTGAGTTGGAATACCTCGTCACCAGTTGTAAACGTCTCCGACGAAACTCACTCATCAGACGAAATACAGAAGCATTGTGCTGCTATTTCACGCTGTTATTCTGTGAGGGCGTGGTCCTATCCCGGTCTAGCTGACCCATTCGTTCTGCACGTACAACTGTTAATATATAGTACAAGATATTTTAGTGTAAATTACTGGTTTATTATATATACTTATGTATAAATGTACTCCACTAAATATAACTACACATATAAAATATAGGTACAATACGTATATATAAGTCTATCCGCTGTCTGAACCCCAGCAAGGGGAACGTAAAGGTCTCTTGTCAAAGTGTCTCATGTCCTGAGTGGAAATATGTCGTCGTAGATACTTGGATTGTAGTTCTAGCCATTATTTATTATAATTTGTATTCGGATTAAGTGAAGAATATTTGTTTTGTGTTTTTATTTGTACTTTTGGCAATATTCAACAGCGTTAGCCACAAGTTCAGTCGACGGTATTTCACGCCACTTAGCGTATAACTACTACATGAATGGACGACTATCTCACTCGATTCCAGCGTGTACCACTCCTCGAGGTAGAAATGAAAATTAAAACAGATGCAACATTTTTTCGCAAAGCCGATTGAACAAATTAAGGGATTAAATAGAAGTAGCTGATACTAGGGATTTCCCAGCTTAGAGGTAAGAATAGTATTGTATGAGGTCGAACTTGCACGTTGTAAAGTTCTACAGGTTACTAAGCACAAAAACTCTTACAAGCTACTTCGGCCTTACCTTCCATAGTGAGAATAATGAAATATATATAAATCTCCGATTTAGAGAGGACCATCCTCCAGAGGTCCATCACGCGGTCCACGGTTGATTTTGGATGATTTGTTTTTAATATTACCGTCAAACACGGGGCAAATGAGAAGTTAAGCTCGGTTTGCTCGCGTACCGCGAAATAATAGCGAGCAGCACTTACAACCTGAGTATATCAAAACGTCGTATGAGCTGTACTTATATTTTAAAATTTTATACACATTCAACATCGAAGTTAGTACAGGAGTGCGCTCGTATAAATGTTAGCTAATAAATGAACAACCTAAAGGCGAAAAGGCATATAACTTATGGGATATTTTACAAGCTTTGGTGTGGAATACCACCGACATTTTAGGTCAACATTGTTCTGAAATGTAGAAATATAAGTACAAACTTTATAACATAGTAACGCTCTAGGATATTACAGAATGCAGTCTTTTTAAAACGATTGGAAATGGATATATATTATTGTATTTTTTATTTATTGAGGGAAAAAAATAGACCGTTCATCCAATGACAAGCGATTACTGCGGTTCATGACACCCTGATTGATCGTCGGGGAATCGAAATGCTGGTGTGTTATCACCTTGAGGACTAAGAAGGAATTCCTCTTCACCTGTGCTGCTACTTCACGCATTTTCTGTGATGGAGTGGTCCTTCTTAACTATTTGCTAGTTTATCACCTTTAATACAACAAATAGAAAAAACTCATGCGATGCTGACGCTAACTTTTGTTTATACCCAAAATAAAAACGTAACTCCAATATATTGCTAAGTTTATTTACGAACACTCAAATTTTACCTCAAATTCATCGATTCCGTGGCCGCTGCCCAGAGATATGAACTCAAGTTACTTGCTTAGTATGTTTTAAAGTTGCATGTCTTGTACTAACACAACTCGCTTCAACGTCGGGTACGTTACATAAACGTCGGTTTAACGCGGATAAATTCGCTTGAATTTATTTCCTCGTATATTTCAGAAATAATTTAACGTGAAGGGTAGCATTATATAGTAAAGGGATGGCATACAGACAGGCTAATCTGGCGCTTACTAGCGTTATTTATTGTACTCACTAGGTTTAAGTATTAAACGAATTTGTCCGCGATCTATTCCTAACACTTAACACTCCATTACAGTAACCGCAGAAGAACGGAGGCGAGAGTCAGATCCAAGGATTGTTGGACTGACGCAGAGTGGCGGGCAGAGACTGGGTGAATTTAGAAAAAGAAAAAGAAAAACAGAGATACTTAGAGGAAGTCTCTACCTAAGATGGTTGTGGTGGATTACTTTTTTTTAATTTTTTTTTCTTTAGTTACGATTAAATCATGAATAAAAGATTCTCGTCTAATTAAAAAGATATACTTTTATTTTTATTTATTTACTAATTTACGGACATCACATGTCTCTCTACCCGTCGCCATACATCCCTGACAGAAAAATAATGAAATTCTTATCCATCTTTACTTAATGTCCATCAATCAATCAATCAAATAAACAATCAAGCAATGTTTTCTTCACTATAACAATAAATGAATAGAAATACAATACAAAATATAAGTTCGTACGACAGGCGGTGTTATCGCGAGGTGGAGTATTGACATAATTGTAGAAAGTCTATCTAAATATGAAATTATTTCCACAATCACATCTTGTGTGTATAACAATTATTGTAATGAAGTTGAAGCCGCAATTTTGTTTGTTATATTAGTTTTTAATTTTACAACTTGTCAATGCTTGAGAATACTTGAACACTGCGCCGAGTCCCGCTCATTGCCCCCGAGACAAATATAAACATGAACAGTTCCTTTAACGTTAAGGACTGTTTTTATAAGAAAATTGACTTACATTTAATAAAATCGTTTAACAGACTTTTTGTCGGTTTGTCTGTCCCAAGCGAGTCCTGAATAAGATTACATGTTGCAAACACTAAGGTAAACAGTTACACACGTTGCCCTATTCTGGGTTTCATTACATATGCGAATGACGGAACATCGGAATTCATTATTGTCACATCTGAAGACTATATGTAATGGCTTGTCTGTATATGGTCACCGATTTCATTCACTCACCGACAGCGCTTCGCCAATCTTTTAACAATGGTAGAAACCGATCGCAGCTAGCTTGTAGCGGCTGGAGAAGACCTCATAAGAATTATTATTGATGAAAAGTTATTCCATCTTAATCCGCAAGAGTGTTAACGTACCTCCATTATGATTCCTTATCGAGGAATCATTACGAATTTAACTAAAGCTGAATTGAATATTCATATCTTACGTATTTCTTTCTTTGATTTTCGATGAAAGCCTTCCTTCGTTCGAGCCGACCAATTCATGCTACAGCCAGTTTTTAAGCTGCGACGTGACTCCACCACACGTATAGTATTATAAGGAATGTATCACACCTACATAACACGTAAATAAATAACACGGGGTATTTAAAAAGATACATTTTATTCGGTTACGTAAGTATTTTGAACGGCCATTCGCATACAGCAGACCTGGGCACAACCACAACACTGGTTTTGCAAATATGCATCTAAAATTTCATGAATGTTCACCGATGGTCCACTGTATGTTCCGGAAGTATTTAAGAATATATTTTACTATTATTATAAGTTTTGTATGTGTATGTATAAACAACTAAATTCATTATTTAATTATCATTACAGGAGTTCGCTTGTATTTCAACAATACCCAGGACGCACAGTAAAGTTATCATGTTGCATTGAATAAAATATTTAATTATCATTAGAGGGGTTCGCTTGTATTTCAACAATACCCAGGACGCACAGTAAAGTTATCAAGTTGCATTGAATAAAATATTTAATTATCATTAGAGGAGTTCGCTTGTATTTCAACAATACCCAGGACGCACAGTAAAGTTATCATGTTGCATTGAATAAAATATTTAATTATCATTAGAGGGGTTCGCTTGTATTTCAACAATACCCAGGACGCACAGTAAAGTTATCATGTTGCATTGAATAAAATATTTAATTATCATTAGAGGAGTTCGCTTGTATTTCAACAATACCCAGGACGCACAGTAAAGTTATCATGTTGCATTGAATAAAATATTTAATTATCATTAGAGGAGTTCGCTTGTATTTCAACAATACCCAGGACGCACAGTAAAGTTATCATGTTGCATTGAATAAAATATTTAATTATCATTAGAGGAGTTCGCTTGTATTTCAACAATACCCAGGACGCACAGTAAAGTTATCATGTTGCATTGAATAAAATATTTAATTATCATTAGAGGGGTTCGCTTGTATTTCAACAATACCCAGGACGCACAGTAAAGTTATCAAGTTGCATTGAATAAAATATTTAATTATCATTAGAGGAGTTCGCTTGTATTTCCAACAATACCCAGGACGCACAGTAAAGTTATCAAGTTGCATTGAATAAAATATTTAATTATCATTAGAGGAGTTCGTTTGTATTTCAACAATACCCAGACGCACAGTAAAGTTATCAAGTTGCATTGAATAAAACATTTAATTATCATTAGAGGGGTTCGCTTGTATTTCCAACAATACCCAGGACGCACAGTAAAGTTATCAAGTTGCATTGAATAAAATATTTAATTATCATTAGAGGGGTTCGCTTGTATTTCAACAATACCCAGGACGCACAGTAAAGTTATCATGTTGCATTGAATAAAACATTTAATTATCATTAGAGGGGTTCGCTTGTATTTCCAACAATACCCAGGACGCACAGTAAAGTTATCAAGTTGCATTGAATAAAATATTTAATTATCATTAGAGGAGTTCGCTTGTATTTCCAACAATACCCAGGACGCACAGTAAAGCTATCATGTTGCATTGAATAAAATATTTAATTATCATTAGAGGAGTTCGCTTGTATTTCCAACAATACCCAGGACGCACAGTAAAGTTATCATGTTGCATTGAATAAAATATTTAATTATCATTAGAGGAGTTCGCTTGTATTTCAACAATACCCAGGACGCACAGTAAAGTTATCATGTTGCATTGAATAAAACATTTAATTATCATTAGAGGGGTTCGCTTGTATTTCCAACAATACCCAGACGCACAGTAAAGTTATCAAGTTGCATTGAATAAAATATTTAATTATCATTAGAGGAGTTCGCTTGTATTTCAACAATACCCAGACGCACAGTAAAGTTATCATGTTGCATTGAATAAAACATTTAATTATCATTAGAGGGGTTCGCTTGTATTTCAACAATACCCAGGACGCACAGTAAAGTTATCATGTTGCATTGAATAAAATATTTAATTATCATTAGAGGGGTTCGCTTGTATTTCAACAATACCCAGGACGCACAGTAAAGTTATCATGTTGCATTGAATAAAATATTTAATTATCATTAGAGGGGTTCGCTTGTATTTCAACAATACCCAGGACGCACAGTAAAGTTATCAAGTTGCATTGAATAAAATATTTAATTATCATTAGAGGAGTTCGCTTGTATTTCAACAATACCCAGGACGCACAGTAAAGTTATCATGTTGCATTGAATAAAATATTTTATTTCTAATATTTTTTAGTTAGTTATAAATAATAATAGATAGTGTTGTATATTATTTTTGTAGTTCTAAAAGTAAAGTATTTTAAAAATCCTGTGCATAAAGATAAAGTAAACGATGCCATGCTGACATGCGTCTCGTACTATATTTAACACAAGGAGGCATAACATGAAATAACATGTCTGAAAATAATCAAAATTATAATATCATCTTTTAAGCGACATATAAACGACGACGAAATACAAGGAGACACACAAAACTACACTCACGTACTATGTAGCATTGGTGGAGTCAATAGCTGTTGCATGCTAAATGAATGTATTAGCACCCCTGGGGAAGGACCATGTCCTCGCCCTGCTGTGTTTCGTATGGTGATCGTAACGATCCGCAGACCCAATTACACGAGGTAACGAGACAGCATTGAAATGGAAATCCTCAGGGTGACAACGCATGAGCATTTTGAAGGACGCACATGGATGTACTGCGCCGCAGTTATACCACAGGATCTGTGAACTGTGAACGCTCTCATTACAATTATTTAGAAATCCTATCTTAATATTACAATTGTTATTTCAACATTTATCTCGCACAATATGCAATGTTTATGAAAATATTCTCTTAATTTGTACATACATAACAATAACTACCTATGCAATAATTCGGCACCTCAAACTGATTTTAGACTGTATCTCTATTAGCGTAAAGACTGAAATAGCCTAGAATATTTCCAGTGTGCTTTGATATCATTGTTCACGACTGTACACTACGATAGCGGAGATTAAAGTGCAAATTGCAGGTGGCCTTAAGCCGGAATGTGTGCTATTTTATATTAGATAATCCGTTTTGAAAATCGTATTAGACTTTATTTAAGCTGAAAACTTTTCCGTAGAAAAATATTTGTAGATTATCTTAGAGTAGTGGCAGAGTATGAGTGTTATCTTCTGTATTTTAATTTATTTCCTTCGTGATATGATTCCAACATTCTAATATATCACATCTGCGCCGGAGGACATTAATGCACAGTGCGTTGCTGAGGAATTAACGAAACAAACATGCGATTATGCGATAAAATATAGGTATATAGTATATCTATATACGAAAATTAGATGCGCGAACGCCCGCTACTCATTACGCAAACACCAGTCATTCGATACGCAGACACTCGTTTATACATAATGTTTGTAAACCGTAATATGTCATAATTTTAAAGAATAATTTAGTTTCACTGGTAAATAGCTTAATATGAGAAATTTTAATTATGATATTAATTCTTCTATAATATGATTTCTAAATGTCTTTTAAAAGATGATATGTATGTTTATGTACTCGTATGTATCAATATTTTATATAATAATGAATATAAGACACAGATGCGAAGAAGCACGCAGTTTAATTAAGAGATCATTGTGGCGTATTTCTACAACTATAACTTAGAATTCAACTTACTTCAACTCGATCGAAAATCACCTGAACCCGTTGGTGGTAGCTGCAGGTGACTACATTCCAGTAAGGGATACCCCTCCAAGTAGTAGACGTCCGAAATTCACCATCATAACGCCTGAAGATAACCTGAAGGCAAATATTTATATATATATATATATATATATATATATATATATATATATATATATATATATATATATATATATATATATATATATATATATAAATTAAAAATATAATAAATAATATATAAAATAAATATATAATTTTAACATTTTCACAGTCCCTTCCGCATCGAGCGGCAGGGGCTTAACACAATCCATACATACCTACATCCTCCCTTTAAATAGCAATCCGAGTCGAGGTTTTGTTCCTCCTTATGAGGGGCCCTCGGATCATATTATAGCCCCCTTCTCTTGTCGTCGACGTTCTTCGTCCACAGGGGTCGGAGTGCACCGGTGGTGCGGCAGCGGTTTTCGTGCTTCGCTTCGCAGCATCGTCGTTGTCTCCTAACTCAGCGGGCCTCCCGCTCGCGAGTCTACACTCTTACACTCTAACACTCTAATTCTAACAGCAATACTCTTACACAAAAAAACAACAACAGTTGAAAGTGTAAAAAAGAATGCTTGTAATGTTATTAATTACTAATATTCTCGGTAACCACTCCAACTTAGCTTAAACCCTTGTACTGGGAGGTGGTCCAATGGCGGATTAGAACTTACGTTATTTCGTAAATCGTATCGCGTACCGCTGGCCTATATCTGTTTTAAAGGTTAAGTTACACAACAGTACAGATATGATACCACGATGTCTTTTACAGAGTGTGTTCAGGCATTCCAGGAGACAGCATTTCATGTTAATTTTCTCACTAATGTTACACGAGTAACTGGCACATTTGGCATTCGGTGCACATTGCACAATTGACATTGTATTTTATTAATAAAATTAGAGAGGGCAAACAAACACACAATTCACTTACTAATGGTTAGGTTAGTGATTTCTGGGGACTATGAGACCCACACTCATCCTTCATAAGAAACCATAGTGCACTATTACGGAAATTTTGTAGTCACTCAAGTACATAACTGCGGTCAAATGTTCCTTATGCTACCTCTTACAATACCCAGGAGATGAGATCGGGATGGTTTTTTTTTATAAAATAGGGTGACGAACGTGCTCAATGCAATTGCGATACCACTCGTGAGAACTGAGAATGCCTTTTTACCCAGAATTGTATCTCGGACCCCCGCACTCACTGAACGAAACACCTACTGATGCTACGTATTCACGCAGGTACTCTGCGAGGGCGCGCTCCGTCCCTGTTCGAGCAGACCCACTCACCCTGAAGTTAGAAACGTATGACGTGGCTCAAACGCAGATCCATAAATGAAATTTATTTGAATACTTTCACACATTTATGAAATAAATTATTTAAAATTTTATTCTTCACAGATATACCGAGAAATAGCAGCATAACGTCGCTGTGTTTCGTGTGATGAGTGGTAAGAACTGGAGAACGATTTTATTTTTATTTTTATTATTAAATATTCTTATTTATTATTTTAGTTTTAAATTATTGCTCTTGACGTCGAATATTGACAACTGCCATGAACTTATTAGTGATAATGAAATTCCTTAACAACGACAATGCCATTGCGGTCGATTGTGTTGCATACTATGTTAATTGGAATATCTCTGTATAACCCATATTTATATCCAATAAAGACTACAAAATCAAACGAGGCATTAGATCTCATTCTAATAAAAAAAGGTATTATTATAAAAAGGTACTTTCACATGACTATATAGAAATAAGAAGAAGAGTCACGGGAAAGAAGCCGGGAAATAAACTTATAGTACTAAGTTTTCCTGATTTTCTATTCTCAGCAGATCTACAGCTGGCAGCAGATTGGTACACTTCTGTGTCTTAAGTGCTTTTAAAAGTTTATTTGAAATAAGTGTGACTTTAAAAAATATGTTTATTTTCATGCTGATTTTCTTTATTGTTTTCGTCACAAAATCGTAAATGGCTATACTGAATTGTGAGGAAATAGCTCTACATTATTTGTAATAATTTAAATTACTAATGAAATAAAATAAATTTGCATTAACTTTTTTCATTTCCCCAAGTTTAGTTTCATGAAATATGTTATTTGTCTTAATTATGTTATTTGATCAACTATATTTGTATAGTGTCAGGGCACATAGATGTAATTTGTCATTACTAACATGTGTCTGTACAACTGGAGAGGTTTAAATCCATTAAATACCTCGGTATTATTGTCGATAGCCTTCTTAATTGGCAAGAGCATATTGACTCTTTAAAATGTAGAATAAGAAAACTGTTACCTATTTTCAGGCGTATAAGGCATATTCCCGCTGAACTTCTGAAAACCATCTACTATGCTCTTTGCCATTCTTTATTGGCTTACTGTGTATCTGTCTGGGGTGGTACTTGTAAAAGTTATCTTTTGCCAGTCGAACGATCTCAGAGAGCATTGTCAAAGGTTATGCTTCACAAACCCTATACATTACCAACATCACAGCTTTACTCTGAAGTGAAGGTACTCACGGTCCGCCAGCTATTTATTTTGAATTCTATACTAAGGACTCATTCAGTTTGCAGACAAGATTTTAATATTTTCCAGAATCTAAGAAGAAAAGACCGAATCATATTACCTGAAAAATTTTGTTCCTCCTATGCTCCATAGACATGTACGTTTTTTGGGGCCCTATCTGTATAAAAGAATAAGTAATGACATCACCATATATACACTTACTCATTACACATGTGAGCAAGTCCTCACAAGTTACTTAATGTCGTTGAAGTATGAGGATACTGAAAGCTTATTAAAAATAAATAAGTAAATTTTACCCGGGATGTGAATGAAATGTTTTTAAAAACTAACAAATATATATCTATATCTATCTTTATGTATATACCACAAACATATTTGTATTGTAAATTTAAGTCAAACAAATATTATTGAAACATTTATATAAATCGCCCTTACCCTTCTCTTGTACCATTCAATCATAATTGATAACAAGTATCGTTAATTCACTAGACTAGTTATAATTTGTGTGTACGATTTTAAACTAAGATAATTTACTACTACCTCCCTTATTGGGATATTCTTCTTTTTTCTTTAATTAATTTATAATTTTAATGTAAAAGTAATTCTAAGTTTCATTATAAATTATACTTCATCCGGAGGAGGGGCTTAGCAGCTATAAAACAGGTCTAGGACCTAGCACGGTTGCTAAAGAGAAGAAATAAATGGTTGAAATTGTAATTGAAAAGCAAATAAAATAAATGAAATATATTGATATATATATATATATATATATATATATATATATATATATATATATATATATATATATTTCACAAATCTAATCAATGTCATTTTTTAATACAAATGGCTTACAAACAACATAGAACACAGTTCACCTGCCCATGAGCTCCACCCTCGTCCTCGACCAACCTGTTGGTGGCACACGGACAGCCCTGAGCTCATTACCTGCAAAAAGATCCCCGGATCCTTTGAAAGGTTCTTTATAAATTACTCAATACGGAAAGTGTCTGCATGTGTGACAAATAAGCACACATTTCCCCGCTACTGAACAAACATTTATACAAACAAATAATACAACAACTTATACATTGCAGGTAATAAAAAAAAATGTTGCTCTTTAGTTAATATCTGAGAAAAGTTGGCCACCCCTACTCCGTAGGACTACGAAGTATAATCCGCCACGCGGCTCTACTAAGCGTCGCAGTTCCTAACGTCTTCAAGATATCTTTTTTATTTATTTCTTAAACACGCAGGTTTACTTAACGAAATTTTATTTCACCACCGAATACATGGATAATCAAAACCTAAAATTGCAACTAACAATTAAACTGACAATCAATATAATATTAAAAAATTTAAAGGATTGTAATAAACTAAATGTGGAACAACGGAAAATATGACAGTGCTTATACAAGGCTTTAATTGTACAAAGGAGACAAGCAAAATTTAATTATATTTTAATTAGATTGCACCAGACACCGTCTGCGCATTCATTACGCTTTAGCAACACGATTTTTAAATCTTGAATTTCAAACGTTGTACTTCAAACGCTTTTATAACGAGTGATGAATTTTTAACATTCTTGAATTTCTAGTGATGTATTTTGAACATTCTTATGTCTCAAGTGATGCATTTTTAACAGTCTTGTATTTCAAGTGATGGATTTTTAACATTCTTGAATTTCAAGTGATGCATTTTTAACATTCTTGTCTTAAGTGATGCATTTTTAACAGTCTTGTATTTCAAGTGATGGATTTTTAACATTCTTGAATTTCAAGTGATGCATTTTTAACATTCTTATGTCTTAAGTGATGCATTTTTAACAGTCTTGTATTTCAAGTGATGGATTTTTAACATTCTTGAATTTCAAGTGATGTATTTTTAACATTCTTATATCTCAAGTGATGCATTTTTAACAGTCTTGTATTTCGAGTCATAGATTATATATTTCACCACTTTGCAAGAAGGTTTGAGCAAACAGATAGTTTGACCTCGGAATAAATATTGTAAATTAATTAATGTGACAAATAAGCACACGTATCTCGTGGTAAGTAAGTAAAAAGTAACATTCATATACATATGTATATAGATCGATTGATGGCATACTGCAGTGCCTAGGCCTGCTCTTTAGAGATGGTAATAAGGGAGTAGTCGGCAGTCTACGCAGCTTCGCTACGGATTAGTGGTCTTCATATAACTTGAGATATTTTCGTTTCTAGTTGTCGAGCTGTTACAAGCTATAGCTGCAATTAACAATTTCATTGGTGCCGATACCGGGAACCCAACTAAACGCAGTAGTATTTTTTTGTTTAATTATTTATTTAAGTTGGGTCATCTACAGCGTACAGCGTGTAAACAATCTTAATCCATAAATACATAAAGTCAAATTTGATGCATGCGCCACTGAAAGATGAACACAATATTTGTTATAATTAACGGTTATCGTGTTACAAAAATTAATTAATCGGGTAAACTAAACAATAACTGATTCAAAATAAAAATAAAACCGGAATTAAATTCTCAAAATCAAATAATTAAATAACATTTTAAAATTAAAGTAAATGAAGTCGCAATCAAATTCAAATTAAGTGGGAATCAAATTAAATGTCAAGGACAACATTATACAATAGAGATTAAACAATTTAATAATCGATACACACGATATAATAAAATAAAATATTAAAATTGAGATTAAAATGAATTAAAAAAGTGAAATTTATAAACAGCACTCGCTAAGCTTACGCTTCAAGTTACCGAATGAATCGTGAATATAATATGATAAGTTCGAGTATATCATATTATAATTTGGTCGGTACTCAGGCAGGCACCGGGACAGGGTGCAGGTACCGGTGGAGACTTCCAAACTAAACTTCGGATTACATTACAAGCGGAACGTGATAATAAGGAGGGCCAGGAGTTCTACTTGTTTGTGTTTCAATCATCCGCTAGCAAATTGTGTGGACTATTACACAACTGTACAGTTATATTATATTTCTAAGTGTTAGACCGCCGTAAAATGCTTCTATGACCCCCTTTTTCGAGCCGACCCATTTATATTGCAATTACAAGTCAGCTGCATCGTGGCACTACCACTGCTAGTCTCATGTCGTATTGTAATAAAAAGACAAAGATGTCTCTATTACAATCATATTATTACTTCAATGGGCAAGTGGTGTAGTGGTTAGAGTATCTGACGACCAGGTCGAGGGTTCGATTCTCGGACGAGGATCAATATTCCTGAATCACAAGTTATTGGCTTTCGCGTCTGTGTGTTGTGCCATCGTGTCTTTGACACCGCTTCTTCCTCTGATCATATTGCATATGCATTACATAGGACTAAGGTAGGGGGCGATGAGCGAGTGAGAGTTGGCGCGAATGCTTGCGGCACTATATGATATCTCAGATGATCTTATTTAGTAATAACCAGAAAATGTCGCCGCGGTCAGATCGATAGGAAGACATTATGATCCGTGGTGAGAAAGTTTAAAATGAAATTAACAGGTATTACAATTTCGATACGATATGATAGTTTTTTTATGTATCTAATGGTGGTAAATGAGCACGTAGCTCACCTGACGGTAGGTGATCACCGCCGCCCACAAAACCAGAGTCGCAGATGTGCGGAGTCGCAGATGTGCAGTGTCGCAGATGTGCGGAGTCGCAGATGTGCAGTGTCGCAGATGTGCGGAGTCGCAGATGTAAAGGTCCCCAAGCTGTATCGGTTCGGAAATATCGCTAGCGACAGCCGATTAAACAGAGTAAATATACGTGGCAGAAAACTTTGCGTAAAGCGCACAGTGTTGGATTGCCAATTTTGAATTCTGTCGTGATGTACGATGTTTAAACTCAGTGGCTGGATTAATCCGAAAAACTTATCAGAACAGCCCTCGTGGTAAATTCTCTGAAAAATGTATAAAAATGCAGCATCTCCTCGCAACGCTAGACAATCAAGTTAACCGGGATGTATCCGGTCAACAACGATTAGAGCCGCTCTCCGTTGAATGCTGTTAAATAGAAGGAGCTGGTACTCCAGTGCCCCACGAGATGTAAACTTACAGTGGGCTGACATACAATACTGTCTTGCTAATATTTAGCTTAATAGAAGCACACTCAGTGTTTTAGAGGCCAATTTGGCCCCACCCTCCAAGTGACCGTGGAACTGAACATTGCTCGATATTTCAATGCCAAGGATTTCGATACTAACTGAAATAGCACGGGTAGTATTTTCAAATTATTTGTAGTAAGACAAAGGGATGCTTTTCAGCCGTAAACACGCAAACTTGTTTGTTTGTAGACTTAACTTGGACTAGGGTTCTCGCCTTCGCCAAGTCTCGGTCCTGGGAACAGCTCCTGAAGGTACTCAACGAGGATCCGAAGGGGCGTCCGTATCGGATAGTGCTAGGTAAGCTCCGTCCCTGGACGAAACTCTCGATCCGGCCCTTTTGGAAGGAGTGATCAGCTCGCTCTTTCCGGAGGACCGGTCAGGTCCCTCAGTCCACCTCCAATCTTCGTGGGAGTGGAGAGACAAGATGAGGGTGGCCGAGCAAGAGCTGGACCGCGCCGTCGGCCGCTTGAAAGGCTGGAATACCGCGCCAGGACCCGACGGAATTCCCGGTCTGGTCTGGGTGTTGAGTCTGGCTACGCTAGGGAACAGGCTGGAGAAGGAGGGGCGCCTAGTCCCCCGGATTGGGTAGCGGGTGCGCAGACTGCTGCCCAATCTCGGGGGATCGAGTGAGGAAGTCCGCCGCCTCTACGCGAGGGTTGTACAATCCGTAGCCTTATACGGGGCGCCTGTCTTGGCGAAAAGGCTGGCCATCCGACGCTGTTGGACTAAAATTTACAGCGTCCAGCGTAGGATGGCCATACGGGTCGTACGAGGATACCGGACGGTATCGTTTGAGGCGGCGACAATCCTGGCTCGTTTTCCACCTCTGGACATACTGGCGGACATGGACGCGAGGGTGTATGACCGGATTCACGTCCTACACCAGAAGAGGTGCTCGAGGCGGTGAAACAGCAGGAACGACGTATCGCGTTCGTGACGAGGCGCGCTCGGCTCGGCTCGGAGCGGTATGCGCGCACACGTATCGTCGAAGCATTCCTGCCGGTTTTCGAAGCCTATATGCAGCGACGAGGAGGAAGACTCACCTACAGACTTACGCAGGTGATCACCGGGCATGGATGCTTTGGTGATTACCTGTGTAAGTTCGGCGAGGCGATGGCGAATTGCTTCCACTGTGGCGGCAACAACCGATCAGTCCACCGACAGCTAGGAGCGGAAGCGACGGAGCGAGGCCGTCTTCCCCGCCCTTGCAGCCCAGGCGGAGTTGCGGAGGAAGAAGAGAGTCGGTGTTTCGTTGCCGCCCTCACTATCCTCCGCGACTCAAGCGGAGGTCGCACCGCATGATGCGGCTGCGGTGGGGCCGCGGGGACGAGGAGTGTGGAGTGTCGGTGTTCGGGGTCGCAGATGTGTGCGAAAGCGTTCCCGTGACTCCGCCATACGCGATGATGGAGGAACACCATAGAGTCTTAGTTGGTGCTAGTCCGACATAACCCAGCCTTTGCCCACGCAGGGGTGGTTATGCGTAGGCATTTCCCCATGTAACCTCACCTAAAAAAAATTGTCAAAATATTTAGCTAGAGAGTCAAATGTCCTGTTAAACTTCCTCCATTCAAGTATTTTGGGTCAGAGTATGTTTGCGAATTTCTCGTGTCAGTGAAACTGCATCTGAATCTTCCCCTGATCTCGCTGCATATTTCCCATTTCCATGTTTGATGTAGAAATTGAATCGGCGACGGCCAAAGAAAGGTTTTGTGTAACCGTAAATATTTACGGCACTATATTGAGATTACACTGTATCCTGAGTTGTTGCCATAGTCTGCAACTCAAAGCCATTAAAACCGTTTACATTATCGTTATTTCTTGCAAATTGTAATGTTTATGTAGAAACTTATTTGCTAACAATTCAATATAATGAAAGCGTATTAAATTATTTGTATTATTATCATATATATTGGATAGCCCACTGGGGCGACACCGCATCTGTATTATGATTACTTTTAAGGATTAATGTGGATGTTAGGGGAATCATTTACCATCAGGTCAACTGTGTGCTCGTTTGTCACCATAAATACAATCAACAAAATATTTTCACAATGTTATTTATTAATAAAAGAGAATAAATAATTTTATTGCACTAAAGCTAAACAAGCTATCTACATTGAGAAATATCCAAGAAGCATTTACAGTAAATAGAAAAGTAATAATTAGTTTTCGAGTCCGGCATCCATAAGACCAAAGTGATAGACGGTTGCCGACTTACCAGCATTTCAACTGATTGTATATTCTCAGAGCATCACTTAGCTATCACCAGTTTGCTTCGTAGCCTAGCGTAGCTAGCGACTATAATTTAAGTTAAATTAATTCAGATCTCAGTATGGTTCAACGTTAATCTAATTCTGTAAAACTTTTATGATCATAGATAATCATAGAATAGGCCATCTTTTAATTTGCTAACAAGAAACAGTAAAGTGACATCTTAATTATATAAGTCCCACTGCTGGGCATATGTGGAGTGGATGTGACGTATGTGCATCCAGAAGATTTCTTGAGGATGGGTGTAGACAGCATGGACCGCGGTCGTCAGGCGAACTGTGAGCTGGTTCGCCTCCCCTAAACTTAAAAAGGAAACAACCTTACTAAAATCCAAATATTATCGATTGAGTGTTGGGAGCTTCCATTGTAGAATAAAAGTTTTAGCGTTCATTTCCAGCGGTTTATTTAGCAAGATTGGCGCTGACCTGTACAACGGGCGTTGTATATTTAGTAGCCGCAATAGAGACAGACAAACCTGAATGAAAAAGCATTGGTCTATCTTCCTAATGTGTTTTGTTTGTGTTTTAACTACTTACCACGGCAGTAAAACAAAAGGCATATAATAAATCTTACTTAGGACGACATTTATCCATTTCTTGTCTATTCGGGGTCGGGCTTTCAAGTCGTTTGATAACTGTTTGAATTATTTATACGTTAGGTTTATTATCGATTTCAGTAACTCACGGATATATTGTATTTTAGTATTAACCGGTGTATTATTTCATTTGATGATATATACCGGTGTATGATTATCATGATTATTTCAGCCACAGACGATCCTGGGCCACCTGAAGGTTTCCGCAACTTCCCGCAGACATGTATAGGTCATCACAGTGAGCGGTTGAAAACCTTTCTTTCCCATTGTATACCCCACTAAAGAGGCTTTTTAAAGCACAGTCCGCTGATGAATTCAAATGTCTTATGCATTATTTTTTATTTATTTATCTTTAAGTATACTCACGATCATTTTCCATCAACGCCCAGTACGTTACGTTACCACGTACGTGCGTACGTATCCGTAGTTACAAAAGTAATTAACATTATTATTGGTACCGGCACGGGGGGTCGTATTTGGTTAGCTCGCGTACCGCGAGTTAAAAGCGAGATACACACTGAGGTAGCACGGCTCTATATATGGGTAAAGGTTCAGTTACATAATGCTAATTAACTCGAGTAAGCAGTAAACCGTGCCCTCCCTCACCCAAGTAGAGTTCTTTACACGTGACGTTTGTATACATGCCCCGTGGAGTGGTTTAAATTGTGTACTGCGGGCTTACTAGCCCCGCTAACGCCCATCACTAATTTTATTTTATTAACCAGTGGAACGGAACAATTCACAGCTGACCTAACATTGTAACTTTTTGAGCTCTATATGTTCCCCGTGGCAGCTGTGGCAATAAGCGTGAACGGATTTCATCTAGCTTTATTGTTATATTCGTGTAATTTTAGATTAGTGGTAGTATATTTATGATAATCATAGAATAGGCCATCTTTAATTTGCTAACAAGAAACAGTAAAGTGACATCTTTAATTATATAAGTCCCACTGCTGGGCATATGTGGAGTGGATGTGACGTATGTGCATCCAGAAGATTTCTTGAGGATGGGTGTAGACAGCATGGACCGCGGTCGTCAGGCGAACTGTGAGCTGGTTCGCCTCCTAAACTTAAAAAAGGAAACAACCTTACTAAAAATCCAAATATTATCGATTGAGTGTTGGGAGCTTCCATTGTAGAATAAAAGTTTTAGCGTTCATTTCCAGCGGTTTATTTAGCAAGATTGGCGCTGACCTGTACAACGTGCGTTGTATATTTAGTAGCCGCAATAGAGACAGACAAACCTGAATGAAAAAGCATTGGTCTATCTTCCTAATGTGTTTTGTTTGTGTTTTAACTACTTACCACGGCAGTAAAACAAAAGGCATATAATAAATCTTACTTAGGACGACATTTATCCATTTCTTGTCTATTCGGGGTCGGGCTTTCAAGTCGTTTGATAACTGTTTGAATTATTTATAAAATAAAAATAAATAAAAATAAAATAAAATAAAATAAAATAAAATAAAATAAAATAAAATAAAATAAAATAAAATAAAATAAAATAAAATAAAATAAAATAAAATAAAATAAAATAAAATAAAATAAAATAAAATAAAATAAAATAAAATAAAATAAAATAAAATAAAATAAAATAAAATAAAATAATTATAAATGGATCCCACTGTTTGGCCTATGGACCACTTCTCTAGGGTGGATTCTTCGAGTATACTTTTCTATGTAGATCCAATATTTTTTAATTTTAATTATTGGAGGACTTTACAAGTCTAATTTATGTCTAAGACATGGAGGTTTCCTAAAAATGCTTTCTTGCACAAGAAAATGATACTCGTAATTTATAACTTATTGCGAATAACAAATTGATCGTTGCCGACACCGAGGTGTGCCCACAAGTACAGCTTTAATACTTTCCTATTATTTACCTGAACACCAAATATTGTTTGTTAATTAATTTCACGGTGATCAAAGTCTCCATGCAAATCTTTTAGATGGTGTGCTACAAATTGTTTTCAAAATGAACTTAGGATGTAAAACGTATGAGGTGTTGATTTGTTGGAACGCTATCTAAAGTTTTTCAATACAAGTTAGCTGAACGATATTGCTCCAATGAAAGCGCCATAAAACAGATAAACAAATCAATAAATTTAAGTTTAGCAATAAAAACTAATAGGAAATACTTTATTGAAGAAGAATAAAAAAAAAGTTTCGTCATATTAAGGTTTGTTTTGTTTTCCTTGTTTTAATGTACCCTTCATGGGAGCCAGGGTAGGTCCGAGCTCGAACCCGGGTCGCGGCAATTAAATTGCTAATTGCAATTTTAAATCCTACGTACTCGACGGTGATGGAGAACGTCGTGAGGAAATCTGCATGTCAAAGAAATAAATAAAAAAATATTACGATGACATATGAAGTCCGCCAATACCTATGGAGCCTCTTGCTGGACCATGCTCTAACATCCTCTACACAGGGGGAGGTCTATGCCCAGAAGTGGATATATATCTATAGGCTTACTGTACTTTTATGTTTATGTTTACTGTACTTTTAGTTAGTTTTTAATAGCTTCTTTTTATAATACTAGAAGTGGCAAATGAGCTCACAGTTCACCCGCTGGTAAGTCATGATAGCGGCATGATGCTCACCCTCAACAAAGTTTCGATCTGCACAAGCCTTGTCAGCCCCGTAGACTGGAAATGCCTCGAGTTCTAGGGTTTTACGCTTAATTTTTGCTCCGTTTTATTACTTAACCAAAACCATTTCGAAAATTTACAAATACGCTGTGAAAAATGAACAAATATTTTACAGGGAAAAAATTAAGTCAAAGATATCAACACGCCCGTGTCAAGGACGTCGTTTGAAATGTATATTTTCTCATGCGGTGTTATATAAAGTATTTGTAATCCGACGACATTGTTTCCAGTCGAGTGAGAGACTAACTTAATTCCGCGGCGTCGTTTATAAATGTGAAAGATGAGGGAGACAAGGGTGGGTAGGCTGTGTGAAGCACGTCATATCTTCCAGTCAGAAATATTCCCAACCATTTGCATAGCGGAATTTCATTAGAGCGCTTGTTTTGTTTCTCATTTGATTTATTAAACAATAAAAAGAATAACGTTTATATAGATTTTTTATAATATGAGAGGTGACAAACAAGCACACAGTTTGATATAAACACTTTAGGAACTAATTTTCTATGCACGTATGTCTGCTCTCGAAACTAAAATCTCAATTTAATTATGATAAAAATCCTAACCAGTTTGTAAGTTGAGTGTTGGTCTTGTCTTTGTAATTCGGAGAAGACATGGGAATTGTTACGTCAAGCTACAATGTTTTTAAAACCAATGTCAAAGACATAAATTTCCATTCATCCATCCGCTACTGTAACTGAAACCTTATAAGCGTTTCTACAAAATGCAACTTTACACAGTATGTACAAAATTTACTTATTGTCATAATAATTTGAAATGGAATATCCATCTCAATTTCCCAGACATAATTACTCAGAACGATAATGGGCAGTAATGTTAGTGGAAAATCTGGAAAATTTTATGCCAACCCATTCGCCAGGCGTGGCAATTAAAATTGTTTATTTATATATATATATATATATATATATATATATTTATTTAATTATTTACTCTTTATTGCATTAACCTTAACAAAGTTAAAAGTTCACAAGGGCGGATTTAATGCCAAAGGCATTCTCTACCAGTCAACACAAGGTGTGGTGAGATATGTGTATGATAGATGTAGCAATAAACTAATTAATAAAAGAAGAAAAACTAAAAATAACTAATGCAAGCAAATAATAGTACATAACATATAGATATTAAATACAAAATACATGTATATATACACAATAAATATAACTATAATCACAATAAATATAACTATAATCACAATAAATATAACTATAATCACAATAAATATAACTATAATCACAATAAATATAACTATAATCACAATAAATATAACTATAATCACAATAAATATAACTATAATCACAATAAATATAACTATAATCACAATAAATATAACTATAATCACAATAAATATAACTATAATCACAATAAATATAACTATAATCACAATAAATATAACTATAATCACAATAAATATAACTATAATCACAATAAATATAACTATAATCACAATAAATATAACTATAATCACAATAAATATAACTATAATCACAATAAATATAACTATAATCACAATAAATATAACTATAATCACAATAAATATAACTATAATCACAATAAATATAACTATAATCACAATAAATATAACTATAATCACAATAAATATAACTATAATCACAATAAATATAACTATAATCACAATAAATATAACTATAATCACAATAAATATAACTATAATCACAATAAATATAACTATAATCACAATAAATATAACTATAATCACAATAAATATAACTATAATCACAATAAATATAAATATAATATTTTCTAGATTTATATATAGGATTTAATTAAGTTAGTATTGTTAAAGTAAGTTAGTAGTAAGTAAATAAAGGCTATTTTTATTTTTTTTTTTTATTTTTTAAATGGATCCCACTGTTTGGCCTATGGACCACTTCTCTAGGGTGGATTCTTCGAGTATACTTTTCTATGTAGATCCAATATTTTTTAATTTTAATTATTGGAGGACTTTACAAGTCTAATTTATGTCTAAGACATGGAGGTTTCCTTAAAATGCTTTCTTGCACAAGAAAATGATACTCGTAATTTATAACTTATTGCGAATAACAAATTGATCGTTGCCGACACCGAGGTGTGCCCACAAGTACAGCTTTAATACTTTCCTATTATTTACCTGAACACCAAATATTGTTTGTTAATTAATTTCACGGTGATCAAAGTCTCCATGCAAATCTTTTAGATGGTGTGCTACAAATTGTTTTCAAAATGAACTTAGGATGTAAAACGTATGAGGTGTTGATTTGTTGGAACGCTATCTAAAGTTTTTCAATACAAGTTAGCTGAACGATATTGCTCCACGAAAGCGCCATAAAACAGATAAACAAATCAATAAATTTAAGTTTAGCAATAAAAACTAATAGGAAATACTTTATTGAAGAAGAATAAAAAAAAAGTTTCGTCATATTAAGGTTTGTTTTGTTTTCCTTGTTTTAATGTACCCTTCATGGGAGCCAGGGTAGGTCCGAGCTCGAACCCGGGTCGCGGCAATTAAATTGCTAATTGCAATTTTAAATCCTACGTACTCGACGGTGATGGAGAACGTCGTGAGGAAATCTGCATGTCAAAGAAATAAATAAAAAAATATTACGATGACATATGAAGTCCGCCAATACCTATGGAGCCTCTTGCTGGACCATGCTCTAACATCCTCTACACAGGGGGAGGTCTATGCCCAGAAGTGGATATATATCTATAGGCTTACTGTACTTTTATGTTTATGTTTACTGTACTTTTAGTTAGTTTTAATAGCTTCTTTTATAATACTAGAAGTGGCAAATGAGCTCACAGTTCACCCGCTGGTAAGTCATGATAGCGGCATGATGCTCACCCTCAACAAAGTTTCGATCTGCACAAGCCTTGTCAGCCCCGTAGACTGGAAATGCCTCGAGTTCTAGGGTTTTACGCTTAATTTTTGCTCCGTTTTATTACTTAACCAAAACCATTTCGAAAATTTACAAATACGCTGTGAAAAATGAACAAATATTTTACAGGGAAAAAATTAAGTCAAAGATATCAACACGCCCGTGTCAAGGACGTCGTTTGAAATGTATATTTTCTCATGCGGTGTTATATAAAGTATTTGTAATCCGACGACATTGTTTCCAGTCGAGTGAGAGACTAACTTAATTCCGCGGCGTCGTTTATAAATGTGAAAGATGAGGGAGACAAGGGTGGGTAGGCTGTGTGAAGCACGTCATATCTTCCAGTCAGAAATATTCCCAACCATTTGCATAGCGGAATTTCATTAGAGCGCTTGTTTTGTTTCTCATTTGATTTATTAAACAATAAAAAAGAATAACGTTTATATAGATTTTTTTTATAATATGAGAGGTGACAAACAAGCACACAGTTTGATATAAACACTTTAGGAACTAATTTTCTATGCACGTATGTCTGCTCTCGAAACTAAAATCTCAATTTAATTATGATAAAAATCCTAACCAGTTTGTAAGTTGAGTGTTGGTCTTGTCTTTGTACTCCGGAGAAGACATGGGAATTGTTACGTCAAGCTACAATGTTTTTTTTTAAAACCAATGTCAAAGACATAAATTTCCATTCATCCATCCGCTACTGTAACTGAAACCTTATAAGCGTTTCTACAAAAATGCAACTTTTACACAGTATGTACAAAATTTACTTATTGTCATAATAATTTGAAATGGAATATCCATCTCAATTTCCCAGACATAATTACTCAGAACGATAATGGGCAGTAATGTTAGTGGAAAATCTGGAAAATTTTATGCCAACCCATTCGCCAGGCGTGGCAATTAAAATTGTTTATTTATATATATATATATATATATATATATATATTTATTTAATTATTTACTCTTTATTGCATTAACCTTAACAAAGTTAAAAGTTCACAAAGGGCGGATTTAATGCCAAAGGCATTCTCTACCAGTCAACACAAGGTGTGGTGAGATATGTGTATGATAGATGTAGCAATAAACTAATTAATAAAAGAAGAAAAAAAACTAAAAATAACTAATGCAAGCAAATAATAGTACATAACATATAGATATTAAATACAAAATACATGTATATATACACAATATATATATATACACAACATACACATATAGATATATTTTTATATGAGAATGTCAAGGTCAAAGCTTCTATAGCGTTGAATGAAACATTTTAGACGTAAAAGGAAAGAGAAAATGAGAGAACTATTCTCGGTTTGTTATTAACTTTGACATCTCTGTTTACTTTTCTCTCTCTCTCTCTATGTCGTTTTAAATTTATTTTATACTTTCCTAATTTTTCTGTTTTTTTTTATAGCAAAGATTCATTTTTGTCTCGTGTAATGTTTTTATGCTTACATAATTACATTGTATGTATTTTGTAGTTTATATGTATGTTACGCCTTAGCGGAATTTGCAAAGACCCTCTTCTAAACAGATAAATGCAGGCGCTTCCTTCACAATTTGAAGACACGAACTGAGGTGGTTTTGTAGTGCTTATCACAAATATACAAAAATGTCATTTTGTATATTTTTTAAACGTTGCGGTAAGATAAAATGTAAAAATGTTGAGTTATGGGAACGGCTTGGGACTTAGGCAAGCTTTCACATGACTATAACAAGAACGAGCGAGCGGCGGCCGTTCTACGATATTGCGAAAGAATCCCTTCTCACTTCTGTCAAACCCTAATAAAATACAAATATGCCCTTAGGAAATATTACTTATTACCTCACTTAGCAACGAAATAATATTTGAAACTATTATTTATTTTGATTTTATGACAGGCCCCCAATTCAGATAGTGAAACATGCTCTATTAAGTTTTTTTTTCTGTTGCCACATGCTCTGTATATTTTGTTTTCTTTGATAAAGGTTAGGTTAGAGTTTGAGTGGTAAACTAGTAACGGCCATCGCAGTTATAGGACAACCCCACACCAGATGGAGTAAATATGAAGTGTCTACTAGACCGTTGATGGTTTGGTTCCACGATTCTTGAGTGGCAACCTCGAATCCCCGTAGAAGGAGCAAAGACCTATGCAAGTCGATGGATGTAGTGGGCTTCGTGGGGGAGGCCTGCTCAGCTGGTCAGTGGATTATTGGTGGGTTGAGTTGATGACCATCATTTTCGGTTCTTTAACAATTAACTAGGCGTCGTACTGAATCTCAAATAAGGAAATTACTATAAAATTATAACATGGTCATCACAGGTGTAACATCTGTCGCCTTTAATTAAATAATAGAATGAAAAAGTACTTTTTTGTAGTATAACGGGTGACAAGCGAGCGCTCAGTTGTCCAGACAGTAAGTACTGTAGTGATGACTGCCGCCCGAGAGATCTGCATTGATGAAGGGTTCGGCTCGACTGGTGAAGGACCACTCCCGTCAGAGAATACCAGAGTTGATGTTCATGGTGGTCACTCACCACCAGGTGAGCTTGCTCGTTTCACAACTATTTAATAAAAATAATATGAACTAACGTATAGGTCTATATAATTTTTTTCCGCGTACACGTAATTTCATAAACCGAACTTGACACCGCAAACCAAATGTTCGAGAGTTAAATATAAATCTACCAAAATTTTAATATTAGGCCACTGTTCCCTACCTTATTAATATTCATACTTTATAAATACCGTCGAGTATTTGTTCAAAGTTTGAGGATAATTGGGAATCAAACAAGGCCGACGGCTTGCCGCCTTCGTAGGCACGTTTCAATTGGAAAGTAATCCCGCGGCAAAAATATCATTATTTCAGTTGTACGCTCTGTATTAACGTTTATATTTTTATTGAAAGAAAAAGTTTTTTTTTAATTTTAGTATTTTAGTTTTCGTTTTATAATATTAGAGTAACAGTGGACAAAACATCTTCATCGGTTCTCAACAAAGATGCACTCGCTTACTTACCCTTGAGGACTACAACGGAATGCCTCGTTACTTGCTAGGAGGTCCTCGGAAATTTATACTCACGATACGAAGCAGTACTTCTCTGCAGCGTTGCTCTGTCAGTATTGGACATAGGGACTGTTACAAGTTCCTCGCACTATAGTTGACACGGCCTTAATTGTCTGGTAATCAAGGGTATGTGATACCTCTAATTAATAGTAACTTATTGATATACCATCGGAAAAATCAATGATGTTAGAGCATTAAGATGGTTAAAGTTCAGGTCGAAAAGTGAACGGACAAGGGTTAGATCTCTTCATGCTAGGATCGAGGTTGGTTCCGGAATACTAAGATGAAATTCATTGTACCAATGATTAGGTCTCTGGTGCTCTGAGGCGCCAAACATCAAATCCTTTGATGTGTGCCGCCTCACTCTTTGATAATCGCCGCCACTCGGCTTGCTCGATCAAATTTTTGAGGTTTGCCGCCTCACCGGCGACAAATAAAAAGATTTTTTGCTTACCAGTTATTCTAAACTAGTTTATTCCAGATTATTCCTTCATTTTTCCTATATGAGCGGGTGGATGGCCTGAACATTAGGTCAGTTCTATTTGAGCTACCGAGGTGATAACTAGGACAAGCGATATCCTAGCGAACTCCTGGAGCCGTCAACTTGCTTTGTGACGTTGTGTGCATCTTGAGTGGTTACTAACTATAGTTTGTTATTAAGTTTATTGAACAAAAAGTAAACAAAAATGATGTCTGGTGGAAAGAAACGAAAAGTAGATACAGAGGGTCGCCAGTTTCAAGAAAAATGGACTGAAGTATTCTTTTTTATCTTGCACAATGGTAAGCCTATTTAATTGCAGCGTAATTAATCCATTCCAGTAATGAAAGAATTCAATATAAAGAGGCATTACTCAACTAAGCATGCTACGCTGCACTCACTGACAGGATAATTAAGAACCGACAAAATCCAGAAGCTTACCGCAAATTTGGAAAAACAGCAACAAATGTTTCATAAACACAGAACACAACTTGATAATGTTGTGAAAGCTAGTTTTAGCTAAAAATTGGCAAAGGCATTAAAACCATTTGCCGAAGGAGAATTTATCAAGGAGTGTATGTTAGAAGTTTGCGGTATTTTGTGTCCTGAAAAGAAAAATGAAATTGAAAAAAATAGTTTGTCAAGACTCGAGGGCTTAAGCATCGTCAGTTCAAGACGTTTTTGGATGAAATAGCTGAATACAACGACGTAACATATTATTGTGAAGTCAGATGGCTGAGCAAAAGAAAAATGTTGAAACAGTTTTACGAGCTTAGAAATGAGATAGCAGACTTTATGAAAATAAAAGATAAACTATCACACTATCACACACATAACACTATCTGAATTAAGTGACCCAAAATGGATATGTGGTCGTATATAGATTTCTGGTCGATCTTACAGGCTATTTGAATGATTTAAATTTGTTACTTCAAAAACAATGACAGTTAGTAAATGATTTGTACAGTTATTTGAAAGCGTTTCAGATCAAACTACGCTTGTGGGAGTCTGATGATGAGTCAGATGCTATCTGGTAACAGTTACCATTTCAACACGCTCTCTGCGTATGAAAATATTGCTTATGCTTAATATGCTGAAGAACTCAAGTTACTGTCAGAACAATTTTCGAACAGATTTAGCGGCTTCAAAAACATGGAGGACTGTTTCAGTTTATTTGCTACTCCTACAAAACGTAATGTTCAAAATGTTCCAATACACATACAAATGGAGTTGATCGAGATTCAAGAAAACTCACTCCTAAAATCCAAATTTGAAGACGTAGAGTTGTGCGATTTCTAAAAAAATTACCTAGAAAAAGACAATACTCCGCAGCTTATAAAATTCGCAAGAAAATTGATTTGTGCGTTCGGCAGTACTTATAAATGACTTGTATAGACTAAATTTATCCAAAACAGAATCCTTCGAAATTTGTATGAGATAGCGACCTTCTATTATTTTTGGATAAAAAATAAAAATAAATAAATACGAGTAAAAAATGAGCATACAGTTCACCTGAGGGTAAGTGATTCCTGCGGCCCACGCGGTGTCTTCCTATTTTGAGATTCAATAAAGAATGATACCGTAGATGCGTGACCGTGTAGGGGGTTAACCCCGAAGACTCCTGAACTCACCTATTTGTGTCGCATGTCTCTACCAGGTAATTTTTTATGCTCTATTATTAATATTTACTGTTTGAATTACGAAAGCTCCGTCCTGTCCCAACTCGATGGCATTTGAACAACGCTTAAATATCCATTATTCAAAATTCAGGTTGTTTTACGACGTCGACGGGCCATAAAACTTGAGTGCGCTACATAAAACGCTCCTCGGTAACAATTTGTTGGACAAAGTGTGAACTTAGAACTAGAAATATTTTTAAGGACACTTTATTGTTTTTAATACGTACGTAAATTGTAATATAAAAAACAGAGAACTGACTTCATCCAAAATTTTTCAATAGATGTAACATCAAGCGTCGCTTGTATCATTTTAAAAAAAAGCAAACATTAAATATTATTTTAAGTTACAGACACAATATGTCGGCTTGACCGCTATAGGCACACCCCCACAGAATATAGCGTGAAATAGCATCATAACAGCAGGGGGTGAAAACGCATGAGCGTGTTTTTGGGGAATGAATGAGACGTTTTGGGCCGTAAACGCCCCGTCGTCAGCTGGTTTCTACCAGATTCATGAATGTGCTAGCTCGGCGGCAAACGATATCGCCTTCTCGGAACAATTTCGTGAAATTCCAGTGAGTATGGAGATCCCAGTACCCACTCGCAGGTACCAAGACGTTCCATCTCAGTGCTCCGATGGCTACGCATAGGCATCTTGAATATTTGTTGGATGTGGAGGTGGAGGTCTCCGAGGATCTGTGCGTGTTTGTCACTCTAATCTTATGTACATCAAATATATATACAATGGTGCTGATGATGATAGGGATTTTAAAGTAACTAACTCGGTCTCGTTACAGCTTTATATATCTTTATGCACCTCACACAAACATTGTATACGCCTCAGTTATTTTATTAGCAAAACTTGTAAAACTCAATATGACAGTATCAGATGTGTTAACACAAATCTAGGGTCTCCCTACAGACTGCAGTAAAGAGAGTGCTTTGTACCATTGAATCCAAGTTTGAACTATTCGGTAAATAGCAAAACGTAGAATTTACGTTCGACGCAGTGCTCAAGAAAATATGATGTCAGATTGTTTAGTCCCAACAATCAAGCATGGTGGTGGCTCCAATTATGGCCTGGAGTTGCTTTTCTAGCCAAGGAACTGGCGATTGGAATAAAATTCAAGAACTTTTGAAAAAGGAACAGTACACAAACATTTTAGAACAAAATGCCGTTTCTTTTGGGTTGTGATTGATTCATTCAGAGATGGATTCATTTTCCAACAAGATGATAATCCAAAATCCAATCTCAAAATTATTGAGAGGCTATTTAGAAGAGAAAGAGGCACAAGGGGCGTTAAAAAAAATGCTTTGGCCTCCTCAGAGCCCGGATCTCAATCCTATTGAACTTTAGTGGGAAGAGATTGATAGGAACGTCCGTAATCGTGGCCCATCCTCACGAGAAGAAATGTGGAACGATTTATGCGAAATTTGGAACAATATATCACAAGACACCATTAACACATTGATTGCCCGTATGCCGAGACTTGTGAAAAAAGTCATAAAATGTAAACTTTCAATAGTTAGTTTAGATAACTATAGCCTTTTATTTTCATGGACTGTTAATTTTTCTTTACGCTTTTAAAGTATGTTGTTTGTCAATCAATGTTCTATTAGATGATTAAGCAGGTTAATTAAACATTTAATATTTTATTGGAGTTTTACTTTATTTTCCTACTTTAATTAAGATGGTCTTAACCTTTTGGCCTGCAGTGTATACATATATATATATATATATATATATTCTCATTTAACCCCAACCTCAACCCCTTAGACTTCAAATTATGGTCAGTTTTAGAGGACATGGCCTACTCTAAATGACACGGTGACATTGAGTCTCTTAAAAAATCTTTGGTGTAAGCAGTGGCGAAATTTCCCTTGGAAACAGTGCGTAAATCCATAGATTCGTGGCTAAACAGATTAAAGGCCTGTATAAAAGCCAAAGGTGGCTATTTCGAATATAATATTTTTTTTTATTTTATGCTGAGACTAATAAATATGTAGGTATAAATTTTAATAATATTACATTACTTCATTAAAAAAAATGCATTTACATTTGTGACGGAACTTATGGCCGGACTAGCTATATAGGTATATAAGTTGTTACTTTAGTTATTTTTTATTTCAACAATAAACATAAAAAAGTTAAAAAAGCCTAGTTATTTTATTCTAAAAGTTATTTCAAAATCTTTCTATTATTTAATTTATGAATTTATTTGAAAAAGAACACGTGTCGTGCCGATAACCAGTCCAAATTTTATAGTTCGCGTAAAAATTCTAAATGTTCTAACGTAACGTTTGGTAGCCGTACATTCTTTTTAAATAAATATATCTTATTTGGGAAATATGTATATAAATTTATAGTTATTTCCTTATTGAGTAGGTGGTAAGCGAGCAAGTATTCCACCTGTGGTAAGTGATCTCCGCCGCACCAGGGGTTTGCAGGTGCGTTGTTACTGGGAAGAGGCGTTTAGCTCATCTTAGGTGAATTGTAAGCTAACCTCCTTATTGAAAATGCGCTAACGGCTGTGTGCACATTTGTCACAATTAATGTCAAAATAACCTTTTTTGTATTGTAGGTGAGAACACAATTAACTTTGAATTATTGAGTATTTCGTACGTCGTTGTAAAGTTCACAATGTAATTATAATAACAATTTCAGGTATAAATCGGTATAGGTATTTGTTTAGTGAATAGTAAAATGTTCAAGAGATCAATGACCTCATTTGATCTTAGGGTGAATGTCCGTTGAACTGAAAACTTAACTAAACTTAAGCAAATAATTAGCAGACGATTAGTAGTTTTATTTATTTTACTTTTATTTTTGTATATTGACTATCATCAAAACTTAAAATTAGTTTTGTAATATTTATCTTCATCTTACTTTTTTTGTATGAAAGGACTGAGATCGTTTTGAGGTTACCTACAAGTAATTGCTACTCGGGTATGTTAACAGTCACGTGTAATTCTTTTCTAGTCCTGGGTGTAAACAAATGTTGGTAAATCTAATAAAATAATTAAAGAGATAAAAACATTATACATTAGTCGCAGCTTGTATTTTTTTTAATGTATAAACGGTCATCACCATCAACGATCATCGTTGGTTTTACTTATTCCACTAAATGTTATTACGGGTAGAATAACTTACGTTTGTTCCTAGCATTAACATCACGCATATCAAAATGTTTAGAAAAATCTCTATGTTAGGACTAATATTGTATTTACTTATGTCGGCTACGTTTCCTAAGAGCAGAAAACTATAAACTGAAACAACAAAAACATTTAATTGTGGAAATAATTACACAGTTATATGAATAAAAAAAAAACTGTGCAGCTAGTTGCTGACTACGACATGGATCTGTCTTACCCTGGAGTTGACATCGCATGTGCATCTTGAATTCCTTGTTGAGAATGTAAATGTTAATGGCTCGATAGCTAAAGAGAAAAAAAAATCAATGAAATAACAATCTTTAATATTCGTGCACGTAATACGTTTTGTGGTTAAATGCAACGTTGACGCGCATGTCCGCGACATTACTCGCATCAAAATGCAGCGGCCTCGCTGTTGCTCACTGCGCAATGTCTGCCCAGCGAGCTACTTGTGTCGGTTAGTACGTACGTGGCATGCCGCCTCAATACGGACATTGTCCATGGCCGTCACTCACAACATTTGATTTATTTATTACTAGCTACCCCGACAGACGTTGTCGTATCTAAATTTCAATAAGTTTTATTAGTTTCCTCAATTTGCCAAATATCCGGCAATTTTTCTCCAAAAACCAAATTCAAACTACTATAAACTTCTTCTTCTGCCTACCGATTTCTCGGGTCCACTTTCCGAGCGAGTCTTCTCCACTTTGCCCAGCCTACGGCTTCCTCTTTCGTGAAATTGTTCTCCACCATGTGCGCTTGCACGACGTCCAGCAGTGTTTCTTGGGCCTACCGCGGGATCTTGGGCCTTGTACAACGAGGTGTAGGCATTTATTTTCGACTTAGTCTGGCGCCCTGCGGCTTATGTGGCCATATCATCGGTGACGACATTCCTGAAGCTTGTCTGCTATGTCACGGACTCTAAGGCTGCGACGGATGTGTTCGTTTCTTATAAGATCTAATCGCGTAACGCCAAACATCCATCGCAGCATCTTCATCTCCGCAACGTGTAGCTCCTGGCCATGTCTGTGGGCTGGCCACACTTCGCATACAGTCGGACTGGTCGGATGATGTATTTGTGCACGAGGCCCTTCAGCTTATGTGGTACTGTGCGATCGCAGAGGACACAGGTTACTTCTCGCCATGTTGCCCATGCCGCGCTTATCAGGGCTTGGACGTCGTGATCTATCAAAACATTTACAAGAAATAACCAAGACAAGAAAGACGCTTTGTGGCAATCTATGGGGAGGCGTGTGGTCAGCAGTGGGCTGTGGGCAGGCTGTCATAATGATGAATAAACGAATAGTATATTCAGACGTACGACTCTAAGTTTTGCAGTTTAAACCATTACGCTATTGACATTTTAATGAAACGAGCCATTTTTTTTTTCTTTTATAACAGCTAAGAGGCAAACGACCAAGACGGGTCACCTGATGGTAAGTGATTCACCGCCACCCACGGTCACCAGCGACGCCAGTGCGTTGCCTACCCTTCAGGTAAGAATATGCTCTTTTCTTGAATAACCCAATGTCGCAGTTGTTGGGGAAGACCACTGATGGCAACGAATTCCAGAGATTTACTGTGCGTGGCAGAAAACTGTTTTTAAAACGCATTGTAGTGGGACGCCAACCATCCAGATGGTGCGGATGATAGTTCCGGCGAGACGATCCGTTGCGAAAATCAGCGGTTTCTATTAAATTGAACAACTCCTCGGAACACTCCCTATTGTAAATTCTGTAAAGTATGCATAGGGGAGATAGATCTCTACGCAGTGCCAAAGGATCTAGCCGATCGGCAAGTTCAGGATCATCGACAATCCGAGATGCCCTACGTTGGATTCGGTCAAATGGAGATAGCTGATAACCCGGAGCCCCGGCCCAAAGGTGGCAACAATACTCCATGTGAGGCCGCACCTACGCCTTATACAGTTTAAGGCGGTGAGCCGGCTTGAAGTACTGTTTGGCCCTGTTGAATACTCCGAGTATTTTGGAGGCCATTTTAGCCTTGCTCTCCAAATGACCGCCAAACTGGACAACACTCGAAATGTCGACGCCCAGAATACCAATGTTTGGCTTGGCGCAAAGGTGAGTGTTTCCAAAGAGTGGCGATGCAACAAAGGGGGCTTTTTTAGTTTAATAAACAAATAGTAGATTCGGACGTACGACTTTAAGTTTTGCAGTTTAAATCATTACGCTATTGACATTTTAATGAAACGAGCCAAAAAAACAACATAAGAATTACACATGGTTTCTAAATGAAAGCGGAATTAATTCCAATTTGTTTAATAAACAAATAGTAGATTCGGACGTACGACCTTAAGTTTTGCAGTTTAAATCATTACGCTATTGACATTTTAATGAAACGAGCCAAAAAAACAACATAAGAATTACACATGGTTTCGAAATGAAAGCAGAATTAATTCCAATTTGTTTAATAAACAAATAGTAGATTCGGACGTACGACCTTAAGTTTTGCAGTTTAAATCATTACGCTATTGACATTTTAATGAAACGAGCCAAAAAAACAACATAAGAATTACACATGGTTTCGAAATGAAAGCAGAATTAATTCCAATTTGTTTAATAAACAAATAGTAGATTCGGACGTACGACCTTAAGTTTTGCAGTTTAAACCATTACGCTATTGACATTTTAATGAAACGAGCCAAAAAAACAATATAAGAATTACACATGGTTTCTAAATGGAAGCAGAATTAATTCCAATTTGGTTAATAAACGCTGGCAGCACACAGTGAGAATTAATTCCGAAATGTTAATCTGACTTGGATACACTGACGGTATCTGCTTTTTTACATTTTCTCGTTTTAAATTTGAGCTGACATCGCTGCTTTTAAAATTCTGTTCAAATTAAGAAATTTCGTTTTTAAAATTACTCTTACTTCAGGAATTTCAATAATAGTAGAGCCATTTGACCAGGGTGATATAGGAGCATAACGCTGCGGTGTTTCATCTGGTATGTGATGTTTTCGGAGCCCTTTAGGTTAAGAGGTGTTCTTGGCCCTTGACCCGTGACCACGCACCAGCGTTATGATTCTTTGTCGAAGGCAGAAGTCGCAGGACCTCTAATGATAAGGTGAAATCATTTCAACTAAAAAAAATCACGAATAAAAAAAATTAAGGTGATAGCACTGTAGCTTATTTGATTTAAAAATAATTGATCAAAGGCAATGATTGTTGTCAGGTTTATAGTAGTTTATAGCTCTCTTTCTTCCATCAATATAAAATGAATGGACCGATCTTGTCCAAAAATAATACTAAGCAATAACCAATCAAGAAAAACGACACCTTAAATTTTATTTTTAATTTTATAAAAATGACGAATTTTATTGTCAGTCCGTGCCGTACTTGTACCGGATAGAGAACTCGAAGAAGTGAGAGCCGCCGCTCACTCCATGGATTTCAATACTCCGAACGCTTATAACCGTCCAATCACTTATCATTGGTCGAAAGTTTCTTTACTATTTTTCTTCATTCTTACTAAAGTGTACTTTTAATTTCACTGTGCACGAGCGAACCCAGTTCGATGGAAATTAAAAAAAAAACATGTCAAATGAGCGCTCCAATACCCTGTCTCGAGTGAGTGCTTATGGCCATCAATGGTCTGTATACTATAAGCTGTTACTTAACAATTTTATTTAACTTCAAACTGTAAAGACTGAAACTCAGGGTCGAGATCGTGATTTGTGACGGCCTGCGTTCAGCAATGGTATATGGACAGGCTGTGATAATGATGATAATGATTTTAAAACAAAATTAAAAGAATTGTGAGACACATCGCAAGCTCGCTGTCCGACAGGAAATTTATACGAACACTAAGAGGTCTGGTCAGCTTTGTCCGAGAGAAGAATTTATTACAAGCTTTATCACAAACAACAGTGCGCTGCGATGTAATCAGGCTGTGGCTTTGGAAACGTTTTCTAGAAGGTTTATTAATGTGAAAATGCATTTTCATAAAGGTAGAGTCACACTGTGGCTAGATTCTAGCTGCAACGTGAGTGAATCAACGACTGGGACCACACCCGCATAGAATATTGGCGTCATAATAGCAGGATAGCGTTGTGTTTCGTCTGGTGTAGGGATCCGAAGCACTTATAGCCGGTGACGAGACATTCCATCTTAGTCCTCAGGGGTGATACCATATCTGTTTCTTATTGAAGGTGAATGCTGCATTCCACTGCAATCACTTATCAGCAGGTTAAGCTGCTTGCACCCTCGATCTAAATCAAGTAAAGTAACTACACTGCCGGGCCCTTTGTGTCCTATCCTCCTGTGTAGAGGGTGTTAGAGCACAGTGGCATGCGGCTCCACTGCGGATTAGTGGACTCCACATGTCTGTAATTTTTTTTGTTATTTCTTTAAGAGTAACAAACGAGTACACAGTTTACCTGATGGTAAGTGATTTTCATGACGTCTACATTCATCCTTGACAAGGAATCATAATGCAGATGCGTTGTCATCCTTGAGGACTGAGATGGAATGCCTCGTTACCAGTAACAAAGGTCTCCGGATCCCTGCACTCACCAGACGAAACACAGCAGCATTATGCTGCTATTTTACGCTGGTATTCTGTGAGGGCGTGGTCCTACCCCGGTTGAGCTGATCCATTAATTCTGTAGCTAGAAACAAACTGCAGTGTAGCTCTAACACTGTTAAAAAACTCAGTTTATTCGCGTAATCTGATATTAAAGGATTAGGAATTTTACTTAGTAGTTAGTTTTACTATTTTAATTAGGAATAGGACATTGAGCTAGTACTCTATAAGCTGGTACAAATATATTTTAATACCAATAGTAAAAAATAAGAAAATAAATGTATATATAATTATCTCTATATTCCAAATCTCTCCGTATCGAGTGCCCATAGAAGTAGATACCTTCATTAGGAAGTCGGCCACGTGCGGTTGATTTCCCGCGTGGCTCGTACATTACCTCGTAGATTGTCTCCCAGCTCCAATTACTTCTAACAAAAGGTCCAAAGGGATTTTGCTTTTAAAATACACACTAAACGTTTACATACAATGACACTTGTGTTTATTTTATTTGTTATAACATTATGGCCGACAAACTAAAAAAAAACACCTGACGCTGAGAGATGACTGTGCTCTCTATCTACATCTGCCCTCAAGAGAGTTTCAAGATTCACATGCCTTGTCACCCTTGAAGGTCGAGACAGAGTACCTTGTCACCAGTAATAATGGTCTCCAGATCACTACACTCATCAGACGAAACACGGCTTCTATTTTACGCTGAGTAATCTGTAAGGGAGTGGTCTTTCCCCAGTAGATCAGACCCTTTCATACTCCTGCAACTAACTGCAAGCAGGAAGCAAACCGTGGCTATACGAAAATAAAAAGTTTATAGGAAAAGAGCTAAACAAATAATAACCTTAGAAAACTAGTTCATGCGTGTAGACATTTTCAAATCCAGGAAAAAAGAGATCAGCTACGAGTCATTGAATCAATAGTAAGATTATCTTTCCTGTGTCTCATTGCAGACGCGATGTCATTCCGATGTATGATGATTAGATGGAACGTATTGTTCCCACTATTAGTAATATTTATATTATTTTTAGTTATTATTTTTTTTAGTTATTGTATTATTTATATTATTTATTTATTATTATTATTGTTTGTTGTTGTTGTTTCTCACTGAACTCATCGGTTACTACATTGTCTGTATACTTTATAACCATCGTCCTTCACATTTTGTATCTAAGCATCTCAGTGCTATTTCTTCAGTATCTCAATGTCATAATATCAATATCATATTTTCCAGCTGTGGTTTAAGGATTTTTTGGATAATTGATTTATGAGCGTCCGGAACATGTCCTCTTCGATATTGTTTTGAAACTTGTTCTGTTATCATCTACTGGACACGTATGTACTTGACAAACTTATATTTAGATTACAGTTAAAGGCATCACGGTCTATTCTGTGATAGATGCATTGTGCATAATAGCCATATTTAATTTTCGTCTCTATATCTAAATTAAAAACGCAATGTTCCCTTTTTCCAATTGGAAATTATGGTATCAGAATACAATGGTTCGGTTTTGATCTAACTATTTCTTGTATTTTTTATAATTTTGTGAGTGTATTTTATTTCTTAGAGCAAAACAAATAAAATGAAAGTGTTTGTGACCGCCGACAATAAATTCCGTAGACGAGCAACGCTGTCTTGGAAATGTCTGAGGTTATTGCTAAGAGCGAAGTCGTATTTTTATTAAGATTAATACACCATTATAGCGTTTCGGTTTATTATTTTCATCTTTTCCAAGAAATAAGAAGAATTTCCCCGCGTAGGAAGCCTTTGCCTTAATCGCCGCAGTAGTAGACACTGATCACCTAGGATACACCAGTACGTTACCGGTGTTTTGAGCGCGACATATTTTAGACGAAAGCCTACTGTTGGGCTTAAACCTCTAACACCCTCTCTAGAGAGAGCGGCAACACGCCACCGCTGCGGATGAGTGGACTTTACCTGCCATCGAAGTATATTTTCTCCAATTTTTCTCTTTTCTAGTCGCAGAGCCAGTTCCCTCATGACGTGCTCCTTCACCGAGTACGTGGTGAATCAGCACTTAACATTTTAATTATCATTTTATGTTCGGTGTTTGCGTCGGGGATTGAATTTCATATACCGTGAATTAAAAGAAATCGATATTCAAGATACTCCAATATCTATTTGAAGCCAAACAATAATTCTAGATATGAATAAATAAACTAAAATTACTTATTATACTAGGACCATCGTTTAAATCCAGTGGACTTTGTTTACGAGCACTAATCTTTTATACCTTACTTATTTTTCCTTTTTTTATTTATATCTACTTATCTTTATCCAGTTGAATATAGAATGAATATTATGTTAGCTTTATTGTAAGATGTATATATATATTTATTATTTATGTATAAATTTATGCATGTTTGTAAAGTTCTGTATTTATTTTTATTTTATTATTATTATTTTTCTCTATTTATTTATTCATTTAACTTTTATGTAGTAGGAGATCTACGGCCAACCCAGCTACTTCGGCTTACTAATCTCTTGAGCTAGCTTATTATTTATATGATGACAAATACAAAACTCCTATTATAACACTAAATATATTAAAATTAATAAGAAAGTCTATTTTGGGCGATTAAGGCAAACAAGCAACTGACAAGACAATCTCGACGAAAAATATACGAATATTTTACACAACAAAAACAAAGCTGTACATTCTACGTCTGCGTCATTTGAATTTCTTCGCTCGGCATTATTTAAAGTACTTGTAATCCGCAGAAATTGCTTACAGACGAGTGAGAAACTAACTTAATTCCGTGGTGTCATTTATAAATGTCAAATGGCATTGTGCGGGTGAGAGGGTGAGTTTAAAAAGCTCCGTAATACGCATATTTCGTCTATCAGACAGAATTGTTCTGTGCTATTTACATAACAAAATATTATTGTCGTCAATTTTACTTTTATTTTTTTTGAAAAGGAAAGAGTATTTATTGACCTGTTATTTTATAGGATAGGAAAAAGGATTTATTGACCTGCCCATGACCATCCACAACACTACACGGAATGTGGCTACCAGCCTTCAAGTAAGAAGTAGGCTCATTTGTTGAAGGTCCCTCAGTCGTATCGGTTCGGAATAACCGCTGGCGACAGCTGACTTCGCAGATAAGATTATGCGTGGCAGAACATTTCGTGTAAAGCGTTTATGTTTCTTCTTAGGTAGAAGTTCATAAAATAAATCAGCTCAAATTTTGAATTAAAGTTTTTGCGGCTACACAACAGTACGATAGTCTGAGGTAATGTCTAATTTACTCGAGATAAGTTTACGTTAAGTATTTACGACAGTGAAAATACGAAAACTGCATAGCTCGTAATAAATTAGCGGCCTCTTGCGAAGTCGTCCTTCCTGTGCCCATTTATGCCAACCACTAAAGAAAGACTCCGAATCATATCGCCACCACTGCCGCGTCGTCTTTTTACATGTCGTGGAAACTCTGTAGCTTCTTTGTTCTCAGTTCTCTCGGTTCCAACTTAGCTTGACCGTTTGCCGAGCTACAAACGCGAATTAAGTGCCTCGTGCACTCATTTATCAGTGCTCGCAGATCATTTCTGAGTGTAATTTTACCCTAAATGTTCTGCGTTAACATGCTTTGAGTTTTGACTTTAGAGGTGAATACACATATCCACGAACTTACGTTATGCCGATAGTCGAAGAACGCGTTTCAAAAGCTCCTCCAGGTCGAGCGTCACTTCACAAAGTTGCTTGTCATGAAAGGGGTCGTGAACTATTTTGGGCACGCCTTTGAAGTTTAAACGTGTGAATAAACTATTAATAAATCTGTTATTATAATTTTATACTGAATGGGTCGCATTGCTTAACTTACCTTTTTAGCTTTCTCGTGGGTCGCAACATAATGCACTAACACAAAGGAGACGAAATTGCAAGTGTGTTATCAAGAAAATCTAGACGTATCACGAACATGAATCCAGAGACATGCGACGTTACGTGCATACATAACGCTGAACAAATGAAACAAACTTTTATTTCAAACTGGATTAACAGCCTCGTATCTACTCGTACATGATCTCATTGTACGTAGGATTTAAATCTTTTAAAGAAAATAACTTGGCATGATTATATATTCTACTGGAGGATTTGTAGGGAATTATAAGTAACTTTTGGCGGAGAACTCACGTCTTAAGAACACGAACGTATGAGTTTTACTCATTCGTTATTTTTTTTACATTTCTTTTTTTTTGTTGTTACATTTAGTGTAAACAACGGCATAATCTCAAAAAATGATATTTTATTTACACAATTGTGGTTTTGTATTTGTAAAGCAATTTTATCTCTCTTATATAAATAAGGTCGTAGCATCTTAAGGAAATGGTACGTCTTTGGTACTGTTCCAGGGTTTATTCCAGACATGGTATTAATTGGTTTTCAGCCCCGACATTTGTACGGAACGCGATCATTGGTGTATTTGATCCTACTGCGATAGGTATAGTATATATTATCTGCTCAACCCAAAGATAGGCTGGTAGAAAATGGTTTTTGGCAGTAAGTCCTGCCTTAAACAAACATTGTACATGTTTGTTTTACTAGTGCAAATAAAAATAAAAAACGTTGTACACACCATTTGGAATGTTGACGTTTTAATATATTATACAATATATACATTAGGAGTGATGAACGAGCTCGCACTTCACCTGGTATTAAGCGCTGATACATAACGTCCACATCTAAAGTAAAAGTTGTAAATGAACAATCTATAAATATAAATTCCACGCCTCTAGAGAGGTTGTTAGAGCTTAACACTGCGGTTTGGGGTACTTCACATGTCCTCTCCGATAAAAAAGTTTCCTCATTATATTTTTCTTCGAGCGTGTGGTAAATCAACACTTAAAATTGGGACAAACAGTTTCATTGTGGCCGGAACCGGATATCGCACTCGGTTGACTCGCGTACGGTATACGGCCGTGAATTAAAAGCGGACGCCTAGACACTAAACTACCGCGGCCCGTCTGCATCTGTCCCCAACCAATATTGTTGCAATGTGCTCATCCGTTGTCAGCGGTGAGGAATGAGATGGAATACCTCGTTATCTGTAAGTGGGTCCCTCGATCCCGACACTAGTGGTACGAGACAGCAACGTCATATTGTTATTTCTTGCTAGTATTCAGTATAGGCGCGGTCCTCGCCGGTCGAGCCTAGCGACACTTACTCCAGCGTGGCTCTTCCATCATTAATACACATACACACAATACATATCGTTCATAATCATTACAAATAATGAAACAATACCAACCAACAAATTTTAACAAAACAAAACCAAAAAAAAATGTGCTAAAATTTTCATGTATTTTGATAACAAAGTTAAAAGTGATACGCGTATCCCCAAGACAAAACATCCCGACACAAAAAAATTAAGAAATATTATTTGATCATTCGGAGACGAAATACAAGCCGGAATTTTCAAAGAAAAGGAAAAACGTACGTCAAAATGTTGAAACCCGCGGCAAATTAGTAACAACCCCTTGAGATATTAGAGGGCGGGGTACGGAAGCGTTGAAATTAATAATTTATTTACTCTTTATTGCATTAGCCTTAACAAAGTTCAAAGTTCACAAAAGGCGGACTTTACCAGTCAACCCAAGGTATGGTGAGATATGTGTATGATAGGCGTAGCAATAAACTAATTAATAAAAGAAGAAAAACACTAAAAATAACTAACACAAGACAAGAATATAAAAAATACAAACACATATTGATATTTAATACATAATATATGTATAAATACACAATGTATATACATATATACACAACATAAACATAAATATATATATAAATATTATTTTTTTTTATACTTATATACGTCATTTTTGTCTCTACTTATATACGTCATCACAAATTTACATCTTGAAAGAAACGACGAGATAGTCTACAGTTATTGACACCGACACCCCAAAACACTTTGTTACTTTTGAGTAGTAGAACGAAGTGCCTAGACGTTCATGCAAGCATGCAGTGGTAAGCTGTCTCTTTCCACTACCTTGTAACGCATGGTGCGTGCGATAAGAACAAAGAAATATTCATATGCAATCTCAAAGATATACTAAATGTACGAATATTGTTCGATAGTCATTTTACCAAGAACACGCGGCGTATCAGCCAGGTACTCTATTCACTACGCCACGTGGTCATCAATTTAAATACAATTACCAGTGATTCAATTAACATTAACTCGTAGACTGCAAGCACCGCAAAGCCATTGACGTAACGGGAAGTCGCTGCGGGGTCGGCTACGAGCCCAATGCGCTACGTTTCATTTATTTACTCTTTGTGGTAATAATTAAACAAATATAAATGCATTTATTTAAATAGGACAAAATAAAAGCTTATACTATAAACAAAATGAAATCCATGGCCAACTAAACTAAACAAATACATATATATATATATATATATATATGTATATAATTAGTCTGGATATAAATACTGTTATATAAAACTTTTCTTTTTTTCAACTTTTTAATTATTTTGAATTTGGAACACATATATTATTTTATTTCGATTTTGCGCCATTTCACATATTTTTCGTGTTCATTATCAAATTACAATATGGAATGGCTGTGTTAAAGAAAATAGGATTGCAGTGATCACTTTGCACAAAGTGGGTATGGAGTCGTCGGTCATATTCCAGACATTCAAAAGCTTGGTATCAGCCGCATGTTCGTATATCATACTATCAACAGATACAACAACACTTCCTCTGTCGAAGACCAGAAAATATCGGGGCGGCCGCGTGCTGTTAGAACTACAAAGGCTGTTAATGCTGTTAAAGCCAGAATCGAAACCCCATCAGGCAGCAAAAAATCTTATCGCGAAAAATGAAGATTCCCGCTAGGACTCGCGCTGAAGCTCGGTGCTTATCGTCGATATACAGGACATGCCCTAAATCAATCTTTACAATTAAAGAAAGTGGATCGATTAAAACGCCTTCTGTCGCGATATGCAGGTGTAAGGAACAGAAATATCGTCTTTACCGATGAAAAAAAAATCATCATTGAAGAATACTACAATAACCAAAATGATAAGTGTAATGATGAAGTGTACGCTCACAGTTCTAAAGAAGCTGCACGTATATATATATATATATATATATATATATATATATAATATATCTATATATATATATATAATATATATATATATATATACATTTTTATATATGGTATATACCATAGCATTGTTACAATAAACATTTCTTTTTTCACTGCACTACAGTACAGAGAAAATTCTTCTCTTGAAATAAAATTGCTTAGTGTAAATTCATCATTCAAAGTCTTTCAGCTGTATAGACACCTCGCAATCGATTCCTAACGAGAAAACAGAAATGGAGCTTAAATTGAAACTGAACGTTTGAAAGCACCTAAGACGCGATCCACATCTAGAGGATGTTTTATAACACTAAGAACTTGTTTCGTTTTCTTATAATTTAAGATAAAATATATTTAATATATATGCAACTGTACAAATGTAGTCTTAAGCTAGAAAAGCAAGTTGCAAAATAAACTTTGTTTTACACAATTTATTAAAGAGACAGCCGAAGGACCCAAAAGATATAGTTAAATGTCTAGATGAATTTAACGTTCATAACATTGTTACAATAATTAAAAAGTGAAATGCAACAGGATCAAGTGACTAAGTTATGTTGGATTACACTGAATCTAGATCATACGCTGATCATGAAATAACTAAGTGTTTGTCGACTCAGCTGCTTGCCTCGCGTTACTAGCTATAACTCATATGTTTAACATCAATGTTAACGAATTGGCATTAATAGGATAACGTATGACAGCATCCATACAAACAATTCATCAATAGGTTTGAGGACTTTGGGTTGATTTTAGTTCATTCTTTAAATGCATAACTCATAATTGAATAATATTCCATTGAAGTGTTAGGAAAGCACCAGTCTAAAGGAAGACGAAGAAGAAAAGATTAAAAAGAGACCCTTATACCTATATATTATCAAGTTTATTTTCAAGGGTGGGCCAGAACTTGTGTCGAGTATTTTTGAAGTATTATTGTAATCCTTCAATTATTTTACTTACAATAAAAAGTAACTGATAAAAGTCTTCGGTTGAAATTTAATAAAAAAACTAAATTCTTTGAGAAATTATTAAAAAAAATATATATGTTCATTTATTACTAAGGTAAAACTAGCATTCTTCACTAAACTCTACAATCTTAAATTCAATTTACAAATTCAAATCGTTCTAAAGCGGTAGAGGTTAATTAACTTATATTCAATGGTCAGCTAAAGGTCAAAGAGATTCAGTAAAGTATTTGAAATAAGATAATAGATGAGGTTGAAAGGCGGAAGTTCGACGGATAATTGACTTTAAATATACTCAGTATGACTTATCAGACAAATTATTTATAATGATAAGATCAAATTATCAATAGTAAAGAGAAATTTGTGTACAGTTTTCTAACATAACATGACATGAAACTTGTTTAATATAGAAGCACTGTGAGGAAAGCAATATATGGCTTAAAAAAATATATTTATAATTGTTGTGAAGTTCGAAATCGTAAGTGTAAGGTGGGTTCCATTTTGTTCTGACGTCGTTTTGTATACTATGTTACGAAGATACAAAGGTATAGGTTTTCCTACTTTCCCATACTCTAATTACTTTAGCTTAAACTATAGTATTTTCGTTTTTTTTCTTTATATCAATTTGGTTTATTATGACGTCAGAAGCGTTACGCTTTGTAGGTCACGACCCCCATCCCTCTTGTTATTGAATTTCAAGTTTAGCATAAACTGTTTACGTTACTCGAAGGGTAGAACGTACGCGATAGTGCGCTGTGACGATCCTTGCCTTCCGTAATCCATAACAGAATTTTGTTGGAAATTATTTAACGTACAAATTTGAAACATATTTACCTCATGTGTAAAATTACAAATTCTAAACATAGACTCTCAGAGAATACATCTTGAAATAGCATAACGATACTGTGTTTCGTTTCATGAATGTAGCTCTAGTAACTGGTGAAGAGGCTTTTCGGCTTAGTCCTAGGGGTTGTGTGTGCCACAACATTACAAGGCTTGTGAGTGTCGAGTGAGCATCACAGGAAACTTTTGTCATCGGGTAAATTAAATGTACACTTGTCACACACACCCATTAAAACAACATGTACAATAAAAAGAACTGCTAGTAAGTACTTTGTTTTGATGACTTGCTTAGCCGGTAATGTCATTATTTTTTAACACTCATCATGGACGGAGAATGAAAAGCATACAGTAAATTTATATAAAAGTATGCTATTATCATTACAAACAGTCCTGTCAACCAGTCCAGCTAAGTTAGATTCCATTCTATTATTATCAAGCGTTTTAATATTCGATTCAATCCTACGTCGATATGTAGACTGTACCCTATACAACTATATTAATATTTTTTATATAAGCTTGATAACTTCAGCTGATGTTTCTTCGATGTTAAAGGGACAACCAAGCGCACAGTGCACGTGATGTTAATTGATGAGCTTGGCCCTAGACCGATAATTTACAGCGTTCTAGAATAGTCTTAATGGTATTTTGGTTTCAAAAGCGATGGTCTAAATCTTTGTAATAACGTGGATTGATTACAGCGCATTGTACTCCGTTGAGTTCGTAATAAACTGCTGTTAAGTAGAAGAACAAAGCTTACACCGTGCACCGGATGACCGTCGGATGTCGGCCTTATATATCACACGATTTATTAAGATTAAAAAAAAAACTTAATTTTTCCGCGTCACGCACTTTCGGGCTTTTACTGTTTTTCTTTTATAATATTATTTATTTATTAATATTAATAAGGGGATGATTTGATTCCTAGACTTATAACACGAAACAGCACAGCACTGGCTGGTTTTTCACGCTGGTATTTTGGATGTCGGGGTGCCCGGTCGAGACATCCCATACATAACGTAGCCAGAAGCGAGCTGCGACATGGCTCCTTGTCATGTTATCTAAGTTGTCTTGATTGTCGGAACATCAGAGTGTCGTCATAACACAGAGAGATTTTTTATATAAAATATTTTTCGGAGACTTTTGCTGTGATTTTACTTATAAGATTATATTTTGATTCGTTTACTTTAGGCTGAGGAAGATTCTATGGAAGAACATAAAGAAAAAGCTATTTATGGTTGTAGTTGCTCTACGAAACACATACTATATCTTGTGTCACAACCAGCCTTAGTGACTTTGAACTATTTTTACTATTTATTATTTATCTCGAAGTTTGCCTTCATCAACCATATCATAAATACGCACTATACATTTTAATTAACAACCTATGTAGTAACAACATAGAGTTGCTTGCGTACCGAGAAATTCAACGACCGTCCGAATAATTACAACCCAGGCCTCACAGGTAAATAAGGTTTATTAAATGAATTCCATTTAACTATGTCCTACAGTCGTAAGTCGAGGCTTCTTTGTACACGATCTGTTGATGCCCCATGGGACATAAATTGTACAGTGCAGACTTATATATTCAAACTGAACTGCAGTAACGTAAGGTAATTCAGTGATAGTGTGCGAAACAATTTACAACCTCACTCGACCAAGTCACTTTATTAGCACGATTTGTAGTTCGGGACACCGGCGGAGAAAAACAAGAAGCAAGTATTTGTTTTGTAATTTATATAGTAAAAGTAACAGTCTGCATATATTAATTCCACTGCTGGGCTTGGCTTCATCTCTAGAGAGTGTTAGAGCGTAGTCCATCACGCGCCTCTACTGCGGATTGGTGGACTTCATATGTATTTTAACAGTAGTAGAGCTACACTGCAGTTTGTTTCTAGCTGCAGAATAAGTAGGTAAGCTCGACCGGGGTAGGGCCACGCCCTCATAGAATACCAGCGTAAGATCCGGAGACGTTTATAACTGGTGATGAGGCATTTCATCTCAGTCCTCAAGCGTGATAAGGCATTTTTATTATGATTTCTCATCAAGTATGAATGTAGATGTCATGGGCCGCAGGAATCACGTGCTATCAGGTGAATTGTGTGTTCTTTTGTTACTGTAAATGTAATAAAAAATTATCCAAATATTTATAATTTCTCAGACAAGCAAGTTGTTGATGTTTTTCTCACAGCATACCAGAATATCAGTGGGAAACAACACCATACGCTCCCGTGTTTCCTCCTGTACGTAGGGATCCAAATGTAGCGGCCATTCTCTGATAGTGGTAGGCCATGGGTCTCACTCATCACTAACATTCATATGAACTGTGTGCCCATTTCTTTCCTTATGTAATTAAAAAATAATAATGTATATTAAAGAATATATGTTTGATAAAGACCTTCTGAAAATCAGTTCAAGTTTTACGTTAAACGTAAACTGTAACATTTGCCTTCGTTTTACTTTGATAGCGCCTGACCGCAATCTCACTGAACGTTAAGAGGCCGAGGGGCCCGCACTACGAGCCCGTTAGCTTCACAACGACCCGCTCTCGCTTTACATCGTTCCCTTTAGCTGTTAGCTTCAGCTTAACAACGGACGAATAAAACTAATTTACTTATTTATTATTTATTCTTCAAGTGTTCAATGGGCGGACATAATATTTTTGGCATTCTGTGCTAGTCAACCCTTCAGATAGAGAAACAACGCCTGGAGGAGCCGACATCAAAAGAAGGATTCTTACTAACCTACTAAATACTAACGATATATGTCACATACTCAATTTAACTAAAATATATGAAAAAATATAAAATAAATAAATAAACTTTAATTTCTCTCGACACTCATGAATTAGTCTTTTAAAATTATTGATCGTAGTACTCGCTCAATTTATAAGAATATCACGTCTTTATATTATTTTAGTCTTTACCCGGTGCATGGCATTGATTAGTTACGGCACGGAGGCATGGTCCGACACTGCTGGAAGTTTGAGAAAGCTCCGAGTCACTTAGAGAGCTATGCAGCGGGCTATGCTCGGTTTTTCTGCGGTAGAATACACATCTTAGACATCCGCGCACATAGAACAAGGCTAACCAAGATAGCAATGAGCTGACCATACAGCTCGTAGAACCGATAACCAGTGGGGAATAGAGTTTTTTGAGGAGCAACCTCATACTGCCAACCACAGACCTATGCAACTTTGCGCTTGAGCTTTGTGGCAATCTATGGAGGAAGCTTACGTTCTGGAGTGGACTTTCGATAGGCTGTGATGATTATAACGTTGATGAATGAGCTAATGTCAGCTTTAATTGTTTATTTTTTTTTATTTCGACAAATAATTACAATCTGACGGTTGTTTGGGTTAGCGATGATATACGAGTATGCTATGGGATTAGGGAAGTGACGAGTGAGTGTCTCTGTGTTTACGCCTGCACAATTGATATCATCCTGGGATGACGACATCCATGATCGATAACGACAGAATCTAACCCAATTAGCCAATCTTATGTGCCAGGAATATTAAAGATCTGTGTGTCTGCTACGCTGCAGTTGCTTTTCTTGTTGCGACATGATTAGTTTAGTTCGACCGGAGGAGGACCACGTCCTCACAGTATTCCAAGTTGAAACAGCAGCATAACACTGCTGTGTTTCGTTTGGTGAGTGATGAAATCCGTAAACTTTTATTATAGACTACGGGGCATTCCATTATATATATAAATTATTTAATCCTCGGGGGTGACAATGCATTTGCATTAGGATTTCTTATCTGAACGTGTCTCGTGGCCGCAGGAATCACTAACCATAAGGGAACTTTATTGAACACTCAATGCAAGGGAAAAATACAAGATAATAAATTCAGTGGAAATGAACAGTCTTGAAACGAATTTGTATGTAGTCAAGCAGACGATGAGGCGAGCTACGAGCTATGTCACATAAGCCGAGAAACTTTAAAACATCCGGAGCGAACAACTTGTTGCACACAAGCTGCTCGCCAAGCTAAACGAGACTGCTGGTTTTACATTTATTGAGCTCGTGACAATGTAAAACCAGATTAATTTTTAACCTTTAAAAGCAATTCTCATCGAGAACAAGTCAAATTCAATTCTTAGCATGAATACAATTCCATTTCATAACGGCTATAAAAATAAAAAAATAAAGTAATATCCTATATACATAGATCTCACAGCTTGTTCTAGGACTCACATTTCTGTACGTTTTTTAAACGAAAAATAGTTACAATTCTGTTTGTGTTACTTGTATCGATAGCGTTTACATCAGCTTTTGAAGAATATTTTTGTAAATTCTTACGTTAAAACAATATGTAAACGTAAACATGTGAGGTGGCTGTTAAGCCTATTTCTTTAATTTTTCCTCTTAGCAATGCTCTAGATTTTAAAATATATAAGTGCGAATAGCTTTTTTGTAAAAATAGCAACATTCCACACACTGGAAATAACTAAAATAAAAGAGTTTCGCAGTGTCTGTGAGTTGTATAGTTGTTGTGAGTTTTTAATTGCATAAATAGCACTGCTAACACTTCCTGCTAGGGCAGATAAATGGGCGCTCCACTGAAGCTTTGAGTCAAGGGTTATTCCAAGGAAAACCGTTGACTCAACAAACTAGATCCGTTTAATACTTAAAAAACAACGCGGAAGAATTCAATTTAAGCTGAGGCAAAGAACGAGCAAATAACAGTACGCACTCATGACAACATACATATTTACTTTTATATATATGGTATGTTGTTTTTATTGTACAATGATTTAAAAATCATCATTTTATATATATATATATATATATTAAAGGCCTGTATAAAAAGCAAAAAGATGGCCATTTCGAATAGAATATTTTTTTATTTCTCGCTGACTGACTAATAAATGTGTAGGTATAAATTTTAATAATATTACATTACTTCATTAAAAAAATGCATTTTCCTTTGTAACAGAACTTATGGCCGGACTAGGTATATGTTTGTGTTTATGTATATATGAATGGACGTAGATGTCAGGGACCGCAGTCATTACCATCAGATAAACTGCGTACTTGTTTGTGAACCCTAATGTTTTTAAAATTCACGAAGTGCATTATTTATAACATATATTTAAAGCAGAATATTTTCTCTAGTTCTAACGTATAGGAACACATTCATGTAGTAAAAACGAGTTTGCCCTACTGTGTGTGCGCAGTGGTTAGAGTGCTTGGCTGCGTCTCGACTCCTGGATTCGACTCCAGGTCCAATATTTCTGTATTACAAATTATTGGTTTTCGAGAGTCGAAGTGCCTCGTCATTGCGTCTGACCTCCTGATCTTACAGCACGTGCATAACTCCGCAATAGGGAAGTTGACGACACGTGAGTGTTCTGAATTTGCGCAAATGCTTGTGGCACTATAATACTTTCTGCCCAGTTGATGTCGTTTCGTTAGCCAGAAGTAAATCACGACCACGAGGACGACTTCTCTAAACTCATGGAAACCTGTTTTTGTTTGTTGTTTTTAACAAAATATGCTTTGCATGTCACTGTATTAAAATTGATACTGAGAACTTAATTTATTTCAAAACTCTGCAACAGACTATTGTCAGAAAGAAGCGTAATAGCCTAATGGTTTAAGGTGCGGCCTGTGAAACTTAAGGTCTTGGGTACGAATCCACCATCCGACTATAGTCATGAACCATCTCCTAGCACAAGCATTAGCATGGATGTAGTGGGCAACCGGAAAGTTGCAAGGTTAATAGAATTACTAGAATTCTTTTAAAAAAAAATTGCATATTTCAGAGGCTGAACCTTTATATAATAATATTGTTATACGGACACCAGGTGTCTGGTGTGCACGAGTTATTTTAACACGTATCGTAAAGTTAATAGAACAATGATCATCAGACAGTAAAATATTTATCTGTATATAATTAATCTCTATATTGTATAAGTTGTTGTTGACATTTAATTTTATTGTTATGTTATTTTTCTTCTTATTTGATTTGATTGTGACTTCATTAAAAATCTTATGTTATTATTTTATTATGATTAATTTTATTTTATTACGATATCATTTCATTTTGATAATTTAATTCTGTCTTTTATTTTTATTTTGAATCAGTGATTGTTTTTCTACATTTATCAATTTTTGTAACATGTATGCACCTGTAGATGACACGTAGATTTCAAAATAAATAAATAAATTTTTTTTTTCGAATAAAAACAAATTATGTATTAATAAAAGTAGAAACAGTTCAGAAAAATAATATTAATGTAATGAAAATGTAAAATCGTCATTACGAGGCTGTGAGCATTCGCGGTAAATACAGAGTGCAAAGATAAATGCCGTGACGAATAACGCAATGAATTTAAACGATTTAATTAAGCATTCATTAATGGCAACGTGTCGCCGTCAGTTGGTCGGCTGCACTCTGCTGAGTATTCTTACTTATGCTGCGAATTATATTAGAACATATTCCATCATCATTATTTCAGCCCATCACTAGTCCAACGCAGGCCTGCCCACACACTGCACACTGCCACTTCCCGCAGACGTCACTTGCGTAGGTCGTCACTCCATCTAGTGAAGGGAATCGGGGGGTCGTCCGACACTGCGATGGTTAATTAGGTTGAGAACCTCTCACTCTAGAACCTTTTTTCCCCTTCAGTATAATACTTTATATTTTACTAGAACATTATTCATTTCAAAACATAATACCGGAACCTAATAGGTAACTGAGGTGTACCATCTCAGTCCTCAGGAGGCTGCACGTGCATCCCAGTGACCGAGAAGCCTATTTCTAGTACTAGACTGGTAAATGACAATGTAACCCCCTTATTTAAACTACGTGTTCGTTTTCTGTCATTGGTTTTTCAATTCCTTTAACTATATTAGTAGTATGGAATTCTTAAAAATATGAGAAATAAAATGATTAAAGAAATAATAACAATGACATCTGGAGTGTAATAGTATAGTAGTACTGCTGGTGCGGTGCGGGGGGGACACCACGCCGCCAGCCGGCTACCATCATGCGGTGCGGGGACACCACGCCGCCAGCCGGCTACCATCATGCGGTGCGGGGGCACCACGCCGCCAGCCGGCTACCATCATGCGGTGGTGCGGGGACACCACGCCGCCAGCCGGCTACCATCATGCGGTGCGGGGACACCACGCCGCCAGCCGGCTACCATCATGCGGTGCGGGGACACCACGCCGCCAGCCGGCTACCATCATGCGGTGCGGGGACACCACGCCGCCAGCCGGCTACCATCATGCGGTGCGGGGGCACCACGCCACCAGCCGGCTAGCATCATGCGGTGCGGGGACACCACGCCGCCAGCCGGCTACCATCATGCGGTGCGCGAACGCCACGCCGCCAGCCGGCTACCATCAAGCGGTGCGGGGGCGCGGGGCACCACGCCGCCAGCTGGCTACCATCATGCGGTGCAGGGACACCACGCCGCCAGCCAGCTACCATCATGCAGTGCGGGGGACACCACGCCGCCAGCCGGCTTCACCATCATGCGGTGCGCGAACGCCACGCCGCCAGCCGGCTACCATCATGCGGTGGTGCGGGGACACCACGCCGCCAGCCGGCTACCATCATGCGGTGCGGGGACATCACGCCGCCAGCCGGCTACCATCATTGCGGTGCGGGGACACCACGCCACCAGCCGGCTACCATCATGCGGTGCAGGGACACCACGCCAGCCGGCTACCATCGCGGTGCGGGGACACCACGCTGCCAGCCGGCTACCATCATGCGGTGGGGACACCACGCCGCCAGCCGGCTTCATCATGCGGTGCGGGGACACCACGCTGCCAGCCGGCTACCATCGTGCGGTGCGGGGGACTCCACGCCGCCAGCCGGCTACCATCATGCGGTGCGGGGACACCACGCCGCCAGCCGGCTACCATCGTGCGGTGCGGGGGGGACTCCACGCCGCCAGCCGGCTACCATCATGCGGTGCGGGGACACCACGCCGCCAGCCGGCTACCATCATGCGGTGCGGGGGACTCCACGCCGCCAGCCGGCTACCATCATGCGGTGCGGGGACAACACGCCGCCAGCCGGCTACCATCATGCGGTGCGGGGACACCACGCCACCAGCCGGCTACCATCATGCGGTGCGGGGACACCACGCCGCCAGCCGGCTACCATCGTGCGGTGCGGGGGACTCCACGCCGCCAGCCGGCTACCATCATGCGGTGCGCGAACGCCACGCCGCCAGCCGGCTACCATCAAGCGGTGCGGGGGCACCACACCGCCAGCCGGCTACCATCATGCGGTGCGGGGGCACCACGCCGCCAGCCGGCTACCATCATGCGGTGCGCGAACGCCACGCCGCCAGCCGGCTACCATCATGCGGTGCGGGGACATCACGCCGCCAGCCGGCTACCATCATGCGGTGCGCGAACGCCACGCCGCCAGCTGGCTACCATCATGCAGTGCGGGGGACACCACGCCGCCAGCCAGCTACCATCGTGCGGTGCGGGGGACTCCACGCCGCCAGCCGGCTTCACCATCATGCGGTGCAGGGGACACCACGCCGCCGCCAGCCGGCTTCACCATCATGCGGTGCGGGGGACTCCACGCCGCCAGCCGGCTTCACCATCATGCGGTGCGGGGACAACACGCCACCAGCCGGCTACCATCATGCGGTGCGGGGACACCACGCCACCAGCCGGCTACCATCATGCGGTGCGGGGACACCACGCCGCCAGCCGGCTACCATCATGCGGTGCGGGGACATCACGCCGCCTGCCAGCTACCATCATGCGGTGCGAGGACGCCACGCCGCCAGCCGGCTACCATCATGCGGTGCGGGGACACCACGCCGCCAGCCGGCTACCATCATGCGGTGCGGGGACACCACGCCGCCAGCCGGCTACCATCATGCGGTGCGGGGACACCACGCCGCCAGCCGGCTACCATCATGCGGTGCGGGGGCACCACGCCGCCAGCCGGCTACCATCGTGCGGTGCGGGGGCACCACGCCGCCAGCCGGCTACCATCATGCGGTGCGGGGACACCACGCCGCCAGCCGGCTACCATCATGCGGTGCGGGGACACCACGCTGCCAGCCGGCTACCATCATGCGGTGCGGGGGCACCACGCCGCCAGCCGGCTACCATCGTGCGGTGCGGGGGACTCCACGCCGCCAGCCGGCTACCATCATGCGGTGCGGGGCACCACGCCAGCCGGCTACCATCGTGCGGTGCGGGGACACCGCCGCCAGCCGGCTACCATCATGCGGTGCGGGGACACCACGCCGCCAGCCGGCTACCATCGTGCGGTGCGGGGGCACCACGCCGCCAGCCGGCTACCATCATGCGGTGCGGGGGCACCACGCTGCCAGCCGGCTACTTTCGTGAAACCATTGCCAGCATAAGCACTGACACTTATTGCGAGTGGTTAACGGTAATGTTAGTAATAATTAAAGACCTTTAAGAAGAAGTAGCTTCTTTTTTTCTCTTCTTAATTACATTTAGAGTAACATACGAGTACACAGTTCACCTGATGTCAAGTGATTCCTGCTGCCCGTGACATCTACATTCATCCTTATAATGCAGATGCGTTGTCAACCTTGAGGACTGGTATGGAATGTCTCGTCATCAGTAATAAAGGTCTCCGGAACCCTCCATTTACCAGATGAAAACAGCAGCATTATGCTGTTATTTTACTCTAGTATTCTATGAGGGCGTGGTCCTACCCCGATTGAGCTGACCCATTCATTCTGCAGCATTAGAAACAAACTGCAGCATAGCTCTGCCACTGTTAAACACTGGCTGCTTGCTCGTCTGCCACTTAGTATATAAAATATAGTAAATAGCATTGCTAGGATTCATTTATTAAAAGATAATATAATTCCCTTATTAGGTCCAATTCTCAGTATAAACCATATTATTCAAAGTTTAATATTGCTCTTCCTGAAGTAATTGTGAAGCCATGACTAATGTCTTGTTTACAAAACTAGGACAGAACATAAAGTATTATGCTAATGATATATTATTTTATTACATAATATATTTATATTTGTTATTTGTACACCATGTTATTTGTACACCACGTTATTTGTACACCATGTTATTTGTACACCACGTTATTTGTACACCATGTTATTTGTACACCACGTTATTTGTACACCACGTTATTTGTACACCATGTTATTTCTATACCACGTTATTTGTACACCACGTTATTTGTACACCACGTTATTTGTACACCACGTTATTTGTACACCATGTTATTTGTACACCACGTTATTTGTACACCATGTTATTTGTACACCATGTTATTTGTACACCACGCTATTTGTACACCACGTTATTTGTACACCACGTTATTTGTACACCATGTTATTTCTACACCACGTTATTTGTACACCACGTTATTTGTACACCACGTTATTTGTACACCACGTTATTTGTACACCACGTTATTTGTACACCACGTTATTTGTACACCACGTTATTTGTACACCACGTTATTTGTACACCAAGTTATTTGTACACCACGTTATTTGTACACCACGTTATTTGTACACCACGTTATTTGTACACCACGTTATTTTTACACCACGTTATTTGTTGGATCCCCGGTGCCGGCACCGATGAAATTGTTGATCGCGTTTTCAAATGCTGATTTACCGATACATGATTAAATAAACAGAAATGTTTTGAGAACATGTGCGTTGGGCTATACTCTGTAGAATACCTACCCAGCAGTGGAATTTATATATTGTACTTACTTTATTTTTTATATATACAGATTACATACAATATATATTTGTAAGCATGTGTATTTAAATAAATATAGTGTTGTATTTTTTTTTTGGTGCGAATAGGAAAAACAGGCCCGCTGGAGGAGATGTTTTTTATAAAATATTTCTTGTTTAAGTGTTTCTGTACATATTTTTCTTATTTTACTTTTTCTAAATTATTATTAAATAAAAATAAATAAATAAATAAAATATTGAATGCACGACACGTAGCCGTACAGCCTTTACGTAAATGAATGTACTGACAAAACTCAAGCATTTCGGTCACGTCCGTCCGATGCGGGTTGTGGAGCATGCTGGCTGTATCTCCGAGGTGCAGCGACAGTTGCCTCCTTTACAAACTGCAAAGTGACTCACAGTAGTACACAGTAACTATATACCTTACAAATTCAAGCTTTTTCCTTTCATAAATCTTTACGTTCGATGATCAATATTTACAACTGCCCACATATTGTATACGATGCCACTTGTTAAATTATTAGATTATTGCAAAAATTGTTATTTTAAAATTATCTTATCTTCATTAATATAAATATTAATAATTAGGGCCAGTATTAATACAGTTTTAAATGCATAACTCTCATAATAGCAGAGAAAACTTTCCTTGTTTCCATGTTTCTTAATATCGATTCTCCCACGCAACAGAGGATAGGTAATCCTTTTTTATAATATTAGTAGTACAAGTTTGTACTTCATCTGATGGTTAGTTATATGTGCGGCCCAAAACATAAACATTCTCTAAACAAAGATTCAAGATGCACATGCTGTGTCGCACTCAGTGGGAGAGCTACGCTGTTTGTTTTAGCTGCAGAATGAACGGGTCAGCTCGACTGGGGAAGGACCACAGCCCTACAGAATACCAGCGTGAAATAGCATTAAAATGCTGCTCTGTTTCGTCTGGTGTGTGTAGGGATCCGGAGATTATTATTACTGATGACGAGGCATTACGTATCAGTCCTCAATGTTGACAACGCATCTGCGTTATGATTCCTTATCCAGGATGGTAGATGTCATGGTCCACAGGAATCATTTGCCATCAGGTGAACTGTGTGCTCGTTTATTACTTTTAATGTAATAGAAAAATAACCCCTGAGATAATGATCACGGATGGTAATGGCCTAACAATATTTAAAAAACGTACCTACGTAGAAAGAGCTCACAATATCTCGTGGTCTTGAAGTGATATATTTGGCTTTGCTTTATTTTTATTTTTATTTTCCTGGACCGATGGAGGGACCTATTTTCACTTTCGAAAGTTTTTGAATTATCAAGTCAAATCTACAATAATTAATCAAACCTGGCATTAGAGTGGTCATGATTTTATAGTTGTTTGTAGGTTGAAAGGTAGATTAGAAGTAGCAATGATTAAGTTTATGTTTCAATTTTGACAATGCAATAACTTTAATACTTTAATTACTTTATTAATGAAAATTATAATATATAATAATATTTAAGACTATTATCCGAAATCATATGCTTTCATATGATGGGGGTTACTTATCTTCCTTCGATATTTTATTAAAACTTTGTTAAAAGGCAGTTGAAAATTGCTCCATATTTAAACAACACTCCTTTAAAAGTTCGAAAAGGTCAAATTCAAGAAAATAGAAAAAGTTCACTTGTTTCCCTCGAGAAATGAAAGTTACTTCCTTCAAAATATTCTTAAAGGAACGTCTCTAATACATTTGACTTCATAACTGTACTTCGTACATTCATGTCAATAAGGCTTTTCTAGAATAATTATGATAGGTATTTATTGACACTCAAATTTGTAATATCTGTTACATCTGACTGTCATGTTTGACACATATAACACTATGGCCTGACTCACGAACTATGACAACCTGTACATCGATAGCCCGTTCCTTCATGATACATGTCGGTGACTGCTGACTGAACTGACTCCTATGTTATAATTTATTGTGCTTTATTAAATGTAAAATATTTTTTTTAAAAATAATAATAATTTATATACCTAGTTGTAAACTTTTTCGATCATTTTTATTTAAAAACTGAATGTATAACTTATGGAATAACTCGACACGGTGTGAATCCGCCAGTTGTCTATTGTCGTGAAACTATTAACTATTTTTTTAACATCACGCTTATTTATAGTTTGTTCATTATTGTATTTAGACACTAACCAGCATGAATGGTGACGCACGAATAAATGAGGAAAGTGCTCGGGCTCACACAATGCCGCACTGAAATAACTTTAGATCCTTACATATGAAATTAGGGCAATATTTGGAAAAAGTAAATAACGTTTTTTTTATGAAATTATATATTAAATCAATCGAAATATGTACCATTATTATTTATGTACTTTCGCCATTTTACAGGTAGTTCGTTGCTGAAAAATTTGGGAGCAAGAATCAACAAAATCTTTGAAAGCGGTTTGGGCTGCCTCATTGGAATTGAACTTTTTCCTTCCAGCTCCTCGTATTAGTGACCGTCTGTCGTGAAGTATAGGGTCTAGCGTTATCATGCAGCAGCAGCGGGCTGTAGCAATTGATCATTGTCGAATGTTTTACGGCTAGCTTTTCCATCATGGTTTACAATTGTTGACAATACAGATCTGCCGTAATCGTGTGGCCGGATCTTAGAGAGCTGCAGTATATGACACCAGCACTGGTCCAGCAAACACTCATCAGTACCTTTTTCTGAGTCAACTTTCCCTTGGGACAGGATTTCACCGGTTCTCCTGAGTTCAACCACTGTTATGAGCGTTTCTGTTTGTCGTACAGTATCCATTTTTCATCACAAGTAATTAATGTAACACAGCACTCAATGCGTGTTTGTTGGTGTGCTTCACTCAATTCACGCGGTACATTTCTGGAGCGTTTTTGCTTTTCCAATTTGTTTCAAGTGAATTAAAATTGTTTTGTCACTCACACCGAAGCTTGCCGCTAACTCTGCTATGGTTTGTGATGGATCCGCTTCCACGATCACCTTTAATTCTTCATTGTCAATTTTGGTCTCCAGTTAAACGCGGGGTCTGTTTGGATAACAAAATCCCCAGAACGAATATTCGAACCAAAAACGTACCATGCTTTCTTTTACAGTAGCTTCCTCATACGCATCATTAATCTTTCGAGCTGTTTTCGCAGCGCTGACGCCACGGTGGAACACATATTCGTAAATAACGTGATATTTAAAATGTTCCTTATTGTTAACAGAAGGATGTCAAAGAAAAAAAACGGCGTGAAAACAAATGAATCACTACATTCGAAACACAAATACACAAGCCTAAGTTTGAAATATGTTTTGATGTGGAATTCCTAAACAAACGCATACAAACACATACGGAACACACCAGCGTTATTAGAAGTTAGTGAGGATCCAATCACAGGTAATCTCCCATGAAGCGTCATACCACATGTGCATGATGAACCTTTCCTGTGGATGGACGTCGCAGACATCACCATCTGGTGAACTGTGTGGTTGTCTCCCCTAATATTATCCATATAAAAATATAATCGTTATTAAAAACCAGAATTATTTAATGATTTCTTTATTATTATATGTATATATATATATGTATATATATATATATATATATATATATCTATATATATATATATATACATGTAGGTATGAAAACCAATAAAAACTAAAACAGCTCGAGTTAAACACAAAAAACAACAGAAAACCAAATATGACCGCTTCTTTTTTAAAAACTATTCAGTCAGTTCGTCAATTTGTTAACAACTTGTTTTTTTCGAACTGTCGAGCTACGTAAATTGCTTTAGATTTTTTGTTGTGTGATGAGCGGTGGTTCTTTTTAGTGGCCTAGCTAAATTGGAAATATTTTTTTACTACAGATCATCGGGCCGACCTATTCATGCATCTATAACAAGCAACTTTTACACTGTAAAAATGTCTTTATATTCTATCCAGTTAAGTGCATACATTACAAGACACTATGTATTCTACACTTTTCTATAATTGAATAGGAAATAAATATTTTAAACATATTAAATGATTGTTAGTAACACACAATTAATGGTGTTCGTGAAACGTTCTCCGACGGATTTTAAATTTCTTGTTGCTCTTACGTAGATGGCTAGTTAGTATTTGGCTATTTTTATATATTTTTCCTTTTCGTATGGTGAATCTGAAATTGTTGTATTTTATTAAGTCTAAATAAAATGCTGAATTAGGCAAGAATAATAAATAATAAAATAAAAAATAAAAATGACTTTTATTCCATGGTCATTAAATATTTTTATGTACTATACTCTATCATAATAAAATAAATTGTTAAACAATACTTAACAATACTAAGGGGCAATCTATGCTGAAGGTCTATATTCATCAATGGACTCTTCATAGTCTGTTATGATGTTAATTATTATTTTAACCAAGCTGTAAATATGACTTTTATCAGAAAAAACGTTACCTGTGCCAAAGTATTTCGATAATCAAAATGAAAATGGCCAATAATATGGCTTCTGCTAGCAAAGCGAAAGCGGCTGCAGCCTGACCCAGGGCCAGGGCACGTGGCGTGCGGCCCGAACATTCCAGAGAGTGACCACCAATTCGGCCTTGAGCTGCTTTCACGTGACCACGTTCTTGAAGACGCATTAGGCTGAAACAACAGTAGTACTTGACTTTCTCTTCTGTGTAATATTGATTTACTCTTTTTATTGTATCCACATGCCCACAACATCCTCAATACAGAATCATAACGCAGAACTAAGCCGCCTCTGCACTACTAATAAAAGACAGATTGATACACTCACCAGACGAAACACAGCAGCTTTATGTTGCTATTTTATAAGTTGACATTATTTAAACAAAGTGCAGTGTAGCTCTACTACAGTTGAGCCTTAACTTTGAATTTACTCATTAATATCGTTACTACATTCAAACAGAATTCCCATTGTTCTACCAGTAAATAGTCCGCCGTGGAATATGATCCTCTCGGAGGATCTTTCCTAATTATTAATCTATAATATTACCATCCATAACAACTCATTTACTTATTAAAAATAATAAAAGAAGAAAGTTCGAGAAGAGAAGAAAGTCTCTAATGCTCAGATCTTTGTGTTGAATTATAATTCGATATCAAAATATATATACTAAATTAGTAGTGAGTATGAAGACGCACCTCCAAACAAAGAACTCTTTATATGGACTTCGTTTTTGAGCCATGATATATACTTGGGCGGGCTGCATCATCTGCAAAGAGCCCAGCTTGCAAAGCTCTCTATCGTCGAAAGTCTTAGAGATCGCTTGGTAAGCTGTGTAGGGCTCTGTATGATAAGCATACCCTGCAATAAGACGAAACATTGTCATTAAAGACACTTATACCTAAATATATAAATGAAGTGACATCGAATACTTGATTGTGCAGAGACTTAACGGACAAAGTTTATAAAGATACCTATAGTACCTGAGTTATATATGACGACTAAGAGTTAACGTGTGCGCGTGTGTGTCTGCGAGTGAGCGTGTATATATATATAAAAACTAAAACACTACACACCACCAGTCCTCACCAGCTCAATTCCTGTGTTCACTGGCTGCAGTAAAGGTACACTGCGTTTCGCATTTATTACCTTTTGATCTCTCAGTTCATCTTCTTGTGGGTTCCTATATCCACTGTAGTAAAAGAAGCCTGGATTCTATTTAATAGAAATAATATTTAAAAAATTGGTTTATCGTATAAGTAATTTCTTAATACATTAAACTATTTAATATAAATTAAAAATAACTAAAGTAAACGATATTATTTTGGTTAACTTCGTTGTGTTCAGTTCAGAGTACAGTATTATGCGATTTCTGTCTTCACTGAATGCCACCGTATCGACTAGAGATTAAGACATTTCTTATTCTAGTAAGTTCTCGGTCTTCTTATCTGGATAGACCTAGATCCGTTAACGCATACATATGTACACAGTAAGTGACATCAGTGGACTTAAATTCACCAGCATCTTCAAAGAAGATTCAAGATGCATATGCGTGCGTCCCTTAGGGCTACTTTGGAATGTCATGTTACCTGTAATCGAGTCTTCGGATCCCTACACTCACTATTTCAAAAAAATGGTATCATTATTCTGGCACTTGACGGTGGCGCAGCCCACCCCTGTTTTGATCGGACTCATGTCCCAGCCAAAAACTAGCTGATAACTCTAATGGCTTAGTGAATGAATATTTAGTGTATGTGAATGTATTAATCAGTCTGTCTACAATGGTGGAGCAACGTTGCAGCTATTTTCTACAAGCAACATGAATGGATCTGCTCGATAAGCACCGGGTAAGGGCCGCATCCTACTCGCACGGAGTAGAAGCATAACTCTGTTGTCTACCGTATGGTGAACGTGGGGATCCTGAGACCCAATTCCAGGACACGAGACATTCCATCTTAGTCCTCAGCGGAGACAACGCATGTGCATGTTGAATCTTTGTTGAGGACGAATGTGTACTCACATCAAGCCAACCCCGAGTGTAGCCAATGTCTTCAAACATCAACTCCAGGTCACTGTTCATCAAGGAGTCCAGGTCATGCAGCGTTGGAACAGCTGCGTTTAGAAGCCACGACACCACACTACTCGTATAGTAATTGTATAGTAGCATGCTTGTTAACCCAACCACAAGAAGAACAAGTCGTCGCCCTGAAAATTAGAATAGAATACAATAGTGCTGAAAATTTTAAAAATAACTCAATATTAAACTAATGTCAAAGCAAATTCGAAAGCTTTGTCGTGCAAATATAACACCATTTATAGATCCACGAATTGTGCAAGTCCGTATCTTTACATAAAAACCTATACCCCTATACCCACCCCCATTTTTAGATTCAAAAATTACGAATATACGACATTCACTCATATATTACACTGAAGCGTCAATAGCCTAATGTGATTTAGGCAACGGTCTGCGAAACTTACGTCGTACGTACGAACCACCATATCTAAAATCATATCCATAATACCATAAACCATATCTTAGTTCAAGTATTTTAATATTACACAGAGAGGTTTACCGGAATGTTAGCAACGTTAATAACACGGGCTTTTTCATTAAAAATAAATATAATATATATATATATGCATATATATATCTATATACTTACATATATACGGTGGTGGTCATATAATTAGAAACACTTCTTATGAATAAAGTATAACTTCAATGTACAAATGTTCGTATCAAAATAAATATATACATTCAATAATTAATAATCATCATCAAAAAATTCATTAAATGCATAAAATATAAAACATATCTTACTTTTAATTACAAAATTAGTCTTACACATGTAGGAGTTTATTTTCTGTTACTGGACGCTTGCACGACTAATTAGAAACATTTTAAAATGCATCCATAGTTCGTTCTTTTTTTTTTGAAATTGGAGAATAACATGTTCACTTGTTCTATTACTTTGGCGACAATTCAAAATTTAATCAGAATTTTATTTTGGGCAAAAGTTTTTTAGTTTGGGCAAATTTAATTTTAAATGGGTAAAATGGTTTTTTCGCCTGATGACTCGAGAAACAGCTCGTTAAGACTGATACGCTGAAGATTAGTGGAAGCTAAATTGTTTGGAAGAATCTCTCGAAAGGTACCGCTTCTTACCAAGCAACACCGAGAGAAGCGATTATTATTCGCTAAAAAAATATGTTAATTGGACGGTATGAGAATGGAAAAAAAGTGTTATTTTCAGATGAAACAAAAATAAATATGGTAAATTCCGATGGAAAACGCTATGTTAGACGTCCTGTAAACCATGATTTTAATTATAAATACACAAGGAATATAGTCAAGCACCGTGGCGGTAACATTAAAGTTTGGGGGTGTTTTCCGGATGTGAATTTGGACCCGTTCGGAAGATTGAAGGTACAATGGATCAATGGCAATACAAAAATATCTTAGAGCACACAATGATTGATACTTGGACGATCATTTGCCTGTAACCTGGAACTTTCAGCATGACAATGACCCTAAACACACGGCCAATAGCTTCAAATATTTCCTTAGCGAACGGCGTATATCCGTTTTAGACTGGCCAGCTAATAGTCCGGATTTAAACCCGATAGAAAATCTCTTGTTTATTGTTAAAAAGAAAGTCTCAAACAAACGTAACACCAGTCAAAACGAACTACATGAAACATTTGTTGAAGCATGGAATTCAATCCTCCTAGAAAAATGTATGAAATTGATGGAATCAATGCCACGTCGTTGTAGTGCTGTTATTGAAAATAAGGGATACGCTACTAAATATTAATTATAACTATTGGTATGCTGTGGATAGTAGCTATTCCATAAATAACAATACTAATTACTAATACTTAAAAAAATATTGTTTTTCATACTTTTTTGTTGTTGTTTCTAATTAGTTGACCATTATTGTTCATACCTTAAAACTGATTTAAATGTTTGTCTGTAATGTAATATTGAAACTGCACTTGTGTAATGGGATTTAAATTGTTTTTCTAATAAATGATAAATCGTTGAATATATATATACATATATATATATATATATATATATACAAATATATAAAGATTTTAAAGGGCTAATTCAATAAATTAATTCTATGAAAAAGTATGTAAGTATATAATAAGAAAATGTATAACCTTGACTGGAGAAAGCGTTTTGTAATATTTGAATTCCATCTTCATATTCTGTAATAAAGTAAAATAAAACATTAGACCAAAATCGTTACGACACTTATATTCAAATACTGATGTCCTCCCAGCCAGCCTGAGGCACTCACTGGCCGTCCCTATAATGTAATGCATACAATAAGATCGGTGGGAGGTAGAGATCCAGTGTCAAAGACGCGGGACATACACAGTGCATCCAGATTCTAGAACAACTTGTGATGTACAATTGTACCCGGCTAAGAATCGAACCCAGGCGGTCGTCAATTCGAATATAAGGTATACCTTAAATATATTTTTTTGTACTAAAAACATTATAAAAGACGTAACTTGCTGACATGTGGTTGCGAAAACACTAAAAAAAGCATATATGTGTGGTTCAGGTCTGTTTTCTATCCTCGCAGCGGCTCCGAGAATGACAACACAGAGGACGCCTGCCACGCAGGCGCTCAACCAAACGCTGGACGACATCGGTGTAAAAAAACGGTTTTCGTAGTCGCCGACCCCCTTATCGGGTATCAGATAATAGAACTTCGTCCTGAAATACACGAGAGATGTCAGAAACGGATTATTAAAATATTCAATTTTTAAAGTTCAACAGATAAAATTACACCTTTGTCAAGATGCAACTGTTAGGCAAAGGCCTCCTCCCTAGAGAGGCTTTTGGTGGTTAGTCTCATAGGCATATTCACTGTGGCTTGTTGCACGCCGCAATGACTTCGAAGTTTTTATTTTCCTTTAATACCTTTGACCAGAGCTCATGCTACTGAGCTTAAATACAGTAATAATAATCGCCCTAACCCTCGACCGTTTGGACTGCCCTGTCCCGTCTGGTTGGTCTTTATATGTACATATGTATTAAATTGTACATATTTGTTACACTATATGTTTTTGTGTTTTATTTATTTATTTAATTGACTAACCAGGCGGAGAGGGAAAAATGAATATCCCGGTAATAATAATTAGATAAATGTAATAAGAATTTACGAAATCAATCGATAAACCGAAAATTTTCGTTACGCTATTTTTGTAATAGAAAATAATTAAAATATAATTTTTTCCTTCATATATATAGCAAATGACTACAACCAATTGAGTATTCCCTCCCCTACTATGGTTCGTAGTGTAGCAGTATTTACTTATTTTATATTTATTATAGATTAACATGCAACCGTGGTAGACTTTTCATCATCATCATCATTTCAGCTCATCACCAGTCATTGCTGAACACGGGCCTCTGCCACAGACTGCTACAGAGTACGATCCTGAGCCTCCCGCATCCAACCTTTCATAGAGATCCAAAATGGACTATCCGATCATTTGAAACTATTAAGTTTTATAAAGCTGTTTATAGGTCTATTTGTCTGTAAAATATAAATTATTATAACCAAAAGAACCTTGTAGCCAAACTGCATTATATTTCAATGTTGGTCTCTTACAGGAAATTTTATATAGGTCGACTATATCTAAAATAATCGTGGCACAGAGATGTTGGATTATGACGCGTACAAACCGAGTTTGATCCTGGGGTCAGCACCAATTAAATTGGTAATTTAATTAGAACTTGTGCTGATTTGTACACCACGTGCTCGCTGATGAAGAAATACTTCGTGAGCAAACTTGAATATCCAACAAATATACTTATTATTAATATACCAAGGCATGTAAAGTCCACCAATTCGCAGTGGATCCTCTAACACTTTCCAAAAGAACTTAACATTGTTACTTACTCAAGAGTGGTGGCGGCGGGGAAGAAAATATCAACCCAGTCTAGCCACTTGGGAAATATTCTAGCGCAGGTACACGATATGTCTTGTTCGCCCCAATACAAGGTGTTCGTCACAGCCTGACAAACAAACATATTTAGTATTATTTACAACAAAACCAATCAAACGATTTTTTTATTCAATATAGAAACATTACACTAACTTATTGATCGTCAAAATACAAGTAGCGATAAAAAGCAACGGAAACTGTAATTTTTTTCATATCGATGTAGTAATAATAACTGAAATGCAGAAGGCGGTGCTCCTCGCACACCGCTCGTTTGGTCCACAAGTTTCTCTCTATTTCGCCCTAACACTCGACTGTTTGGACTCACCTGTTTTTAAACCATACTATATATTCTATTTATATATATATATATATATATCTAACTTTATTACAAAAAAAACATTTGTATATAACTTACTTTACACATCATTTTCAATATACGAATAATAGAATAATAGAAACAATAACAGAAGGTTGGCTTATTGAATGCTGCACTGGATTAGATACCTGTCTTGTAGAGTAGCCTCTGTGTTATCTAATACTAGATATGAGATGAGAGAAATAAAAGTAATCCACGCTAAAAAAATATTAATAAAAATTGAAGGAAAAGAGTAATGATAAAAAATTGTGGTAAATCAGAGGGAGTGTATGTGTGTTTCTATGTATACTTTGAAACAGAGTTGAGTGGTTGAGAGTTTGTGAACGAGTGAGGATGTTTCTAGGAGTGAGTGTAGATATTTAGGCCATAATAAACTATTGTAGTGACGCTAGTAAGACCAATGCATATACTAATAATCCAATAGTAGTAGCTGCTACACTATTTTTTCAATAATTATTTTTAAGGGGAAAATTTCAAATTTTTTTTGGAAATAGTTTAATACGCAATATAGGGACTAAATAACTAAAAGTAAAACTAAGTACACAAGTAGTAATGTGCTTTTCTTACATTGTTATTATTATTATTATTAAGCTTCCGTCCATTTGTTGTTACAATTTTATAATGTATTATTTAATTATTTAAATGTTTCAGCTTAGTTCGATGGTCAATTTTCATTAATTTCCAAATAAAACCTATTTGACGCCTCCCACCTGTCGGCTTCCGGCGTACTCAGTATTTATTTAATGAAATGTTTAACCGATGATTGTCAATCATTACATCAATATTAGAGCCGTGGCATCTCAGTGTCTAAGTGATCGCTTTTAATTTGATATCCAATGAAATTGTTAATTGCAATTTTAAGTACTAATTTACCACGAGCTCAACGATGAAGGTGAAACATCATGAGAAAATCTGCATTACTGAAGTAGGAATAAAATATATATCGAAGGCATGTGAGGCCCTCAGTAGAGCCGCGTGGTGGACTGTGCTCCAACAGCCTCTATAGAGTGAAGTCGCCTATCCCAACTGTGAGATTTATAAATATAGGTATATATAGACTGTTACTTTACTTTAAATCATTATGAGTTATTCAAATTGACCGAATACTATTGTTATATTTCTATGGTTAATGCTTCAATCATCACGAGTATAAAAGACATTGTATCTTGAATATCAGTTCAGTTGTTGTTTCCATAGAATAACAAAGTGTAAGTGAATACTGTCAGCTTATTCTATTAAAATGTAAATTGTTTAAGTGCGAGAGTAGAGTGTGATGCTGCTACCCCGCATGACATCCTTTTACAGTATTCGGAGAATAACAATCATTGTAATAAAATAATACTAAAATGTTTGTACGTAGTACAGCCACGATGTCTGGCTGACGTCCAGCGGGGTAGAACCACGACGACATAGAATACCAGCGTAAAATAGAGCGTTTTGTGTTTCAAATGGTGAGGGTAGGAATCCAGAGATCTTGAACTTTTGTAGAGTATGAGTTTGTACATGTCCCAATCATCACATAATAAGTGAATTGTATACTTGTTTCTTATTTATATTTTGATTAAAAAAAAACGAATGTTATATTACCAAAGTAGAATTTCTCTCCGGTGAACCGATCCAGCGCTCGACAATGGTATAGTTGAATCTGAAATATAAAATTTATTTACAAATTCAGTGTGACATTTCACATGAATTTAATAAAAATGAAGCATCGATGACGAATGAATCATGACTTTAATACGTTAACTATTTCAGAATGTATATCCATCTGGATACCCTATTGACTTAATATCCATCAAATTCGAGCAAACCAGCAGGTCGTTATTATATGTCCTATTATTATATAACATTGTCAAACACCTGTCCGAATTGCTTATTTTTTTTTATTATTTGAATGTTCTTATTTTATTAACTGACTGTCATACTCCATTTACCTACCAACATTTATGGTGTTGGTGTGTCTTTTTAAATAAATTCATTTATCAGTGACTATACGAAGTCTGTAATATTTATTATTTTATATCTAAGATCTAGTCCTAATCACTTAATGATGGTGCAAGCGCATCGCAATCAACCAGCGCACAGAAGACCTTATATTTTAGTTTTTACAATAAAGAATAATATTTTTAATCTCTGTTATCATTTTTCAAACCTTTCTAAAAATATCCCACACATTTACATGAACTAGATTTTTTTCATATCTAAGTTAAAGGTCGATGTACATAAATACACCGTTATAAAGCGGTTCGTAGGAAACAGCTACTCGTACATTCCGAATTTCAGCTATGTAGTGTCAATAGTCTGCAAGTAATATGGCGTTGATATATGAATGGGGTGAATTTATAAGGGTTTCCCATTTGCGACATAGCTACGGTATCATAAAATAAAGTTAAAAAGTCTCTTTAAATCTTATATATATTAATTATTGATTGATTGATTGAAAGATATGAGAAAACCTAAAGTTATGTTGCTCCATTAATACATTGAGCAACTGTGCAACCACTTTCGTCATCGCTGATACACCTGGCGTGTAGCCCAAGTCCGTCAGCAACTCCGGCTTGAATAACTTTGGACGTTCCAAAATCTAAAACATGACGTTCTTGTCAAATACTTGAATTAACTTTAAATAGTATGTTCATATATTAAATATTTATTAATAGTGTACCAACCACTGCTACAGCTCTTAAGGTCAGATTTTCAAAATTCCAACGCTTGTAATATTTGAAACTAGTAAGCGAGATCATCATTGTATCTAGACAGAATAAAAAAATATTAAAGTATTACTTATATATGTGACTAAACATCAGTAGTTAATAATGATTTACCGTTTTGTTCACTCCATGGTCCTAAATATACCCATTCCAAACTGTTTCCCTGTATCTTTCCGTAATTAAATACATCGAACAATTCAAAATAATCCCCTGAAATAATTATGCATAATTTCAGGAAATTATAAGTAGTAATTATTATATATAATCAATTTAGAGTTGTAATAATATATAATATATAAAACACAAAACTAAAGATATTTTGTTGTCTCGAGAGAGACAGAAAGAAAGTTTTCATAAAATTGTTAATCCATAAATATTTTTTTAATATATTTATTCATTTAAACTCTATTTTTCAGTGGCTTAAAGCCGTGGAGTAGAGAGAAATTGTAGAAGGATCATTAATGAAATATATTAAAAATAAATATTTGATTAAATGTAACTATTATTCTTATATTAAAAATACAATAAATTAAAATTTAAACAGTAGCAAGAAATAAATTCACTGTTATATACAAATAATAATAATATAACACTAATATATATTGACCTTGAAAACAAGCAACAACAATATCAGTGTTAATACTTAAATTCAATTGTAGAAGAGAGTTTTTAACTTCAACATCTTCACCATTTGCGTCTTCAGGGTACTTAACAATAAGCCAAAAATGCAAGGCGTCGAAAGAACCAGCTCGTGATGCCTAAATTATCAAATAAGAATATGATTATCTCTCTAGTTAATATAATGAAATTAAAATTTTATTCATACCTAGCTTACCTTTATAAGCGCGGTTCTTGCTTGCTTACATGATGACTCTAGAAAAACCCCAACAGGAATATTTGATGGTAACGTTTGCTCTAGGGGATATCTCTCCTTATCAATCACTATCACTGATGTTCGTATTCCGTGATTTATAAAATTGTTCACAATATTTTTTGTTTCTGTAAGTATCTTTTTTATTATCTAATGTTAAAAGTTAACCTATTCTTTAAAAACGAAAACCAATATTTATGATAAAAACAATACTAACCTTTTTACCAAATAAGTCAGAGATAGCAAGAGCTATTAATTATTCACAAGGAGCTTTTTGAATCCAGTTGGAATTAAAAAGCTCTAAAAGCTAAATTGTTTATTTAATAGGGGGTTAGCAAAGTAAATTAAATGCTTTAATATTATGTATAATGCAGGTTATTGTGTCTTTTTTTAGTTTTTACCAGGTTTGGTACTGCACAAAACATGGAGAATGTAATGTTGTAAATATTCTTAGTGAATATTAATTGGTCTTATTAAGCCATGGTAGATCAGCTCTGGCCACTTATTAATTTTATAATACGCGAGCAACCTGAATTCAATTCTTTGCATCAACGCCAATAATATTGTTTATTATATTATAGGCGTTAATAATCACATGCTCTCGGGCATAAAAAATCGTGATATTTAAAAAAAACGTTAGGTCTGCAATGGATTAGCATTATGGACCTCCACCTGGTTTAGAAGGGAGACCTGTGCCCAACAGTAGGGTTTTTATATAGGCTGTTACTAAAAGAATACAATAGCTAAGGTCATACTTTGTTAAGGATTTCCCAAACTTAATGGTGCTGTGAAATCGAAGATAACTTTGAATGTACTGCAATTTCCACTAATAAGAAATGAGGTCGAACATTAGAAATGTAATCATAAATTGCTTTTACTTACCAATATGCGTATCACATGACAAGTAACAAATATGTTTGACGTTCTTTGCTTGGAAGTAAGCCAAAGACATATTCGCAGTTAACGACGGGAGCATCAGCACCTCTCCAATTTTCAAATTTAATAACAATATCAATAACATCTAAAACATCTATTGTAAGTTAAAACACGTCACTTATTGTATATTACAAAATTTGACATTAGTAAATATTTTATTGCAGATTATTTACTATGCAAGATACATTAAATACAAGTATTCTGTCGCTGTTGATGGTTGCACGTAGTTAAATCTCGTGATTCGTTAGAGAGGTGGGGTAGTCTATAGGAGAGGTCTATGTTCAGTGGTCGACAGATGATCGGCTGAGATGAACTCGTCGATGACATCATCATCACATTATTAAAGATAGTCTATTCCTTCTTTCCCCAAAGTATGAAAAGATTTGTAATTATTTTGAATATTTACATATTATATATAATACAACTTCTAGATAGTCATCGCACATCTAATCATCACAAGCCAGAGCCCAACCTCTAAAGCTCTCTAACTCTAACAGTAACTGGGGCGGGGCACTTCATTAATCTTTTTGTTCCAATAATTGCATCCCTTTCCCCTTTCTTACATACTTGTTCAGATAATCCATTGTTCTTATCACTTTCATTTCACCTCATTGCACGACAAAACCATGCAAGCCAGTGACTTTAGAACTTGCCCGTTAATCCTTTCTAGCTTCCTTTTATGTATTCTTCGTTTTTTTTATCATATTATTGATGGCGAACTGGCACACAATTCACACGGTATTAATTGATAACTACGCGGCGCGTGATATCTACGTTCATCATCAACAAATATTCAAGATAAAAGGGAAGGAAAATACCTTATTACCTGTAATTGAGTTCTCCCCGGTCCAGTTAAAACAATCATGATGCACCTAATAACTAGCTATAGCTTAGCTCCAGCGTTGTTAGATATACTCCGAATTTATGTCAATTTAAGTAATTCATCTAATATATTTTAATTTATATTTTTACTTTACTTATACAGTTTGTGCGAAGTCGATGGATGCAGGTGGTTCATGAATCTGCTTTGTGGCGATCTGTGGCCTATGTTTAGTAGTTTACTGTGGATCTGTGGCCTATGTTTAGTAGTTTACTGTGGATCTGTGGCGTATGTTTAGTAGTGTACTGTGGATCTGTGGCCTATCTTTACTAGTGTACTGTAGATCTGTGGCCTATGTATAGTAGTGTACTGTGGATCTGTGGCCTATGTTTAGTAGTGTACTGTGGATCTGTGGCCTATGTTTAGTAGTGTACTGTGGATCTGTGGCCTATGTATAGTAGTGTACTGTGGATCTGTGGCCTATGTTTAGTAGTGTACTGTGGATCTGTGGCCTATGTTTAGTAGTTTACTGTGGATCTGTGGCGTATGTTTAGTAGTGTACTGTGGATCTGTGGCCTATCTTTACTAGTGTACTGTAGATCTGTGGCCTATGTATAGTAGTGTACTGTGGATCTGTGGCCTATGTTTAGTAGTGTACTGTGGATCTGTGGCCTATGTTTAGTAGTGTACTGTGGATCTGTGGCCTATCTTTAGTAGTGTACTGTAGATGTGTGGCCTATGTATAGTAGTGTACTGTAGATCTATGGCCTATGTTTAGTAGTATATTGTGGATCTGCGGCCTGTGTTTAGTAGTGTGCTGTGGATCTGTGGCCTATGTTTAGTAGTGTATTGTGGATGTGATGACGATGATGATTTCTTAAACATATAAGTAAATAGAGTATTGATTTTTTTATTACATTGTAAGTAACAAACGAGCACACAGTTCACCTGATAATAAGTGATTCCTGCGGCCCCTAATATCTACATTCATCCTTGACAAGGAATCATAATGCAGATGCGTTGTCACCCTTGAGGACTGAAATAGTCCGTGAAAAATGCCCCGGCCCCAGTAATAAAGGTCTCCGGATCCTTGTACTCACCAGACGAAACACAGCAATATTATACTGCAATTTTACACTGGTATTTTGTAAGAGCGTGGCCCTACCCCGATCGAGCTGACCCATCCATTCTGCAGCTAGAAAAAAACTGCAGAGTGAACTACACTGCTACAATTTATATCATCTATTATATATATCAGTGACCTATTACTCACACTAAGCAAACGTCATATTAAGTCAAGAATTATTTTGTAAAACATAAAGTTTACAAATTAAACAAACGAAAGTAAATCAACGTTTTGAAACTCGTTATCATTTTTTATTTTATATTTTGATTTGTTTAATAAACTTAAGGGAATATTGAAAAAGAAAGAGACGCTTGTTCGTCCTTGCGCAAGGGTACGTTACGCGTTTACAAAACAATTCTATTACTAATAAATACGCCGGAACAATTTGAAGGTACTTTCCCAAAATTGTATCTTCAAAGCCGCGTTACACCAACAATTGGACTAAATTTTTATTGAGATGTAGACTATTTGCGCCTTCTATATTTTTTATTTATTATTTATATTATAAATATATGTTTCAGTACATTTAGTCTTCAATTTTCTTCTCTACTCTCTATTGCAAGTCATTGTCCCATATTACATGGCTTCTATTAGATTCTTCTACTAAAAAATTTGCACGTAAAAAAGAACATAATAATCATAAATTATTGTTATGTTAAAATAGTTATGGTAGAGACACGAGAGAACTGTGTGCTCATTTATCACCTTTAATATTATATTACAAACCAATGCAAGGAGTCAAAAGCTAATAGTTTAGTCTCGGAAACTTAATGTGTTTCGTCTATTGTCGCGAAGCTTCCTAGCACAAGCGTTTGCTTCAGTTCAGCTCAGTTGGAGAGCTTCACGCGAATGTTAGTAATGTTAAAAGCATAATTAGCGTCATTTTATATAAAAGGAAATAAGCGATATTGAATTATTTTAACAGTTTTAGCAGAGATTTTCCACTCACCCCTGTTTTTGTATTCCTAGTATATAACTTCTATAAAACTGATAATCCGAAAGGCTATTTGAAATTCGCGAACGATATTGCAGGAGTTAGGCAGTCATGCACTAATGGCGATTAAACGATTGTAATTGCATCGTTTTGTGTCAATCGAACGGTCAGATATACGTTTGAAGCCTTGAATATGAAATATAATCAATTAAAGTTTTACGTGAAAAGTTTAGTGAAAGTAATAAATTGTTTTTTTTTTTGCATCGACGGTATTTTTATTTAACATTCGTCGTAACACAGTATTAGACTTAATCGTTCCCAAATTTAAAGTATGGCTTTGACGAAATCTTACCACTTTATAACTGAACGTACTTGATTTATTTCAGTAATATATTTCACAAAGTAAGTGAAGGAAACGGTCTCCTTTTGCAATAAAAAATCATGTTTCCGTTTGGCGGTGTTAAAATTTATAAGATTTATTGTATGACAAAAATCCCTACTATAGCGTCACCTTCGAACGATACATACTGTCATAATAATACTTTTTAATATATATATATATATATATATATATATATATATATGTATATATATATGTATATATAAATAAAATATATATGGGCAACAAATATGGTGCAAGACCTAGTGGTAGAGCCGAAAGGTAAGTAATGGAACACTGTAAAGATATTTTTTTACATACTAGGAAAAATATCGCATGACAATCGTGATAATAATAACGAGAGTTTAGTAGTTGTTTGATAACAATGCACTATTTTACAATACAATGAAAAAGATACTAACAAAAAAAAAGGAAAATGCAGGGTGTGCACTAAATCCCACAAAAGGATACCCTGGGTTGTGACCTCTTTTTTATGAGCACACAAATACATTTATTGGTGCAAGGGTGTTGTTGTTATTGTAGTATTGTAACGTTAGTTGCCTTTATTTGCCCATTTAGACTGTTAATTTTTTTGATATCTTTTTCTTTATTTTGGAAATTTAAACCTGTACTTGGGAAACTAATATGCATAACCTGTGGCCTTCTGTTACCCTTCTCGCTAAGACATTCTGAATTCTGAAATTTAAGTTTCACGCCTGGAAAAGTACCGATGTAGTGGCACGTGTCGCTTTCTTGAGTAAACCTGAAGAGTCTGCGCTGAAATCTTATAACCAAAGAGCCCATAAAGCTATCGTAGTTTTGTAACTGGAGGTCTCTACTTTTTTCTTCAACCGTAACCCAGTTACGGCAGTGGTGGAGCCAAACTGCGACTACCCCATTAATGAGGCGTGAATGGGTCACAATTAAACAATGTAATAACAATAATACAATTAAAGAAAGAATTTTAATGTTTTTTATAATATTAGGGAAGACAACCGAGCATAGAAAATTTTGCAGCGGCGTGAATGGGCCACAATTAAACGATTTAATAACAATAATACAATTAAAGAAAGAATTTTAACTTTTCTTGTAATATCAGGGAAGGCAACCGAGCATAGACTAATATGCTGTGGCGTGAATGGGTCACAATTAAACAATGTAATAACAATAATACAATTAAAGAAAGACTGCGGGGAATGGCATCCGCATCCTCAACAAGTACCAACATGCACATGCCATGTAATCGTGCGGACTGTGTTGGAACGTCTTATTACCTGTAATTGTGTCCTAACAAAATATTTGTTAGCATATAATTTCATTTATATAAATTGGTATGATTATATAAAACGTATGCCACACAACAGAACATTAAGTGGAAATTAATTGGCGCCCCCGCGGTACTAAGCTCCGCTTTATGGCGCGAATTACTCAATTTGCGAGCTTTGAGCTTATACACAAATAACTTTAATGGGCGTTAAGCGCAATGTGATATCAAATATTACTATCACTGCCTTAATAAAAAAAGTAAGCATTTTTTTCTTAATGTTTGTGTTCGTGTTTGCCTGTTAGCTTTTTAAATTATGTGCGTAAACGTGATGCTACAGTTATGCTCGAATATTTATGAAACGTTTCGTGTATGTGTGTATACGTTGTGTTATGCTGCTCTCTGTTTGTTTCTAGCTGCAGTAATGAATGGGCCAGTTCGATCAAAGTAGGAACATGCCCTCACAGAATACCAGCGTAAAATAGCAGCACAATGCAACGCATCTGCATTATTCGTATGATTCCTTGTCAATGATGAATGTTGGTGTCATGGGCCGCAGGAAACACTTGCTATTAGGTGAACTGTGTGCGAGTTTGTTAATCTCAATGTAATTAAAAATAAAGATGGAAAATGTTTATTTCACATTTAAAATTAAAACTAATTATTACTACTGCAGTTGCATTTTATAACAATTTTTTTGAAAGACAACGTATTTATTGCTGCATAAACAACGAATTCAATTCAATTTCAAAATTATTCATAAATAAATCATCATAGAACGTACATACTACATGTAATATGCAAAGGTTTTTACATAGTTTGCAATCTTATCGTGGAGATAATGTAAAATAAAAAAAATGATACTCATTCATCATCACCACCACCACCAGCACAGTCCACTGTTGGCCCCAGGCCTCCCCCATAGATTGCCTTCACTCTGTTTCCCTAGACTGCGATTTTCTTTTTATTCCATAGTGCAATTCTATTTTAGTCACTGACTGATAACTGTTTATTTTTCAAAAAAGTTCGAATTAGTTTATTAATATAGTAATTCTGTTTGTAATCATCATCTTTTCCGCCGGTCGGTTATCAGTCCTACAAACTATGGACCCATTGGTCGCGACCCCCAAGTTGAGAGACTATACCTTTCTTAGTGAAAAAAATCACCTAAGACATAGTTTCTAAAGATTAAATTGCAATATCACAAAACCAGAGCAGGGCACGAAATTTAACAAAATGCGAAACATTCACCTTTGTACCAGTTGGGATTTAAAATTTTATGATATTATTTGGGATTTAACAATTTCGTTGGTGTCGTTTTAAGTTTGAATGCTGAAATATCATGATTTTTTTCAACAAGAATGCTAGCAGTGCTATTACAACTAAACTGAGCTGAAATGGCCCCCAAGTGTCGCAGACTGAGCTCTAAATTCATTTATTAGACTATAGAAGCTTCAAATAATAGTAACAGCGTGCATTTAGACACTTAGCTAACTTGGCACCGTAACATTATAAGAAGTTATAAATTTGAAATGTTATTTACAAATAATTTTGATATTTTATTCAAAGCGTGGCGTGCCCACCAAACACGCATCCGACATTTACGAGTACCCGCCGCCACGAACCGGGACGCTCGATTGTGATTTATGCGATGCAACTGATATTTACAGCGGCCGTGCACGTCGCGACAGGCGTACTAAAACAAAACTAAAACAAAACAAAATAAAAACCTCACCTTAGCTTTTCAGAACATATATTAGATTCCTGCATTATAAAAACGTAAAACAATAAACAGATATTAATCTGAAAGTATATACAAATATATAATAAACAAAATATATAAAAACAATAAGAAAGATAAGAGAAAATGTATCAACATGAAGAATTCGCATATTTTGATACATACATACATATAAGGACAACACGAGACCTACTTTAATCCTCAATAATAAATTATAAAACACATGGTTTTGGGCAGACAGCTGTTCATGAGACTGAAGAAGTACAGTACTGTGGTACTCAGTCAAATGTAAATTTATAATTAGAAAATATTTCCGTTTAGTTAATATAGTTTTAATATATATATATATATATATATATATATATATATATATATATATATATATATATATATATATATATATATATATATATATATATATATATATATGTGTATATATATATATATATATATATATATATATATATATATATTATTAAACAACCACACCAACAGTCCGTAAAGACCTTCCATCCATGTTCGGAAAATAAACTAATCTGCACAAATGTCGTCAGGTCTGAGGACTAACATAGACTGTCTCGTCACGTAATTAGAGTTTCCGGATTCCTCACCAAACGAAACAGCAAAACTTTGCTACTATTTTTCGCTGGTATTCTGTGAGCGCGTGCATTTACCACATTCATGCTGCAACGTGGATATAGGAATGTTACAACTTCCGTTTTATGATATACGAAAATAATAAATTAACTTGTGAGATATCGGCAGGTAATCCACAGCTAAAACGACGCTTTAGAACCATAGCTTTGTATCGTTAGTTACACGTTGCCAACTCTCTGTTTATGGGTCGATTGAATGTAAGTGCACTAACTGTAGTGCTATTGTCAGATTTCAATAATCGAATCGACTCGTCGTACTTACAACTATGTATTTGATTAAACCACTGACGGTTTATTTAGAGCATATAGAACAACTACAAAATAGAAAGACTTTTTATCGGTTTCAGAATTAGTGGACATTTCGGACGCCTAGGACGTTTTATAAACGGTAAGAAAAACTTTATTCATATCTAATCATCTCTACTTATTGTATATAACACTTATATAGTAAATAAAGTTGACTGTTATCAAGACAATATTCTATTTAACAACTTTAATACAATTTAAATGAATTTAATTTAGAATATTATAAGTATATTTTTTGTAGGCGTCAATTTGTCTGTACGCAATATCTCCAAAGATTTTTTTTGTTCAAAGTACAATAGAACCTTATTGAATTTTACTACTGTAACTATTGTTGTTTGTTTATAATTAATTAAACAAGTGATAACTATAACAATATTTTCGTCTCATTTTTTTTTATGGGTGATAGCTACTGCTAAGGGTTTTTACAGCTTCACCAGGTAGAAAGGTGGCCGAGCGTTTACGGCACTCACCTGAGACCATTAATAATAGGTAACCAGCACAAGGGTTCCCGAGGAGCCTCGGCTTAATGGTCTAAGCCGAGGCTCCTCGGGAACCCTGGTCGTAAAATCGACTGACTTGAGAGTGTCCGAGAGGGCCGAACCTTGGCTCGGCTTGATGCTTCTAACGGATTAATATTGTCATTAATGAACATTTAATTTTTATATAATAACGACCATAAGATCTCACGAGGTATGCACTTTTGGATATTGCAATTTCTCTTTTACCTTACCACCAAATATTCTACTATAGGTATTCTGTGAGGGCATGGTCCTTCCCCGATTGAGTCGACCCATTCATGGTGCAACTAGAAATAAACTGTAATGTGGTTCTGACACTGCACATGTTATTGACCAGACATATCAAATTGTGAAGTTCACCATTTCGATTTATTCAGATTATCATAATTATTCAGATATTATTGACGTGTAAGAGGCAATCCGTCCTACGTAATAATTATTAACGCTTATCGGGTGTGTTCGGTCGACGAGGAAGTCGTGCGGTATCTTAGTTGCGAGTTCCGACCAAACTGCGCTCAGTCGAGTCCGCTGCCCCAAACAGAACAGACGTATTCATTTTTGAGTTTATTTACCAAAAATAAAATATATATGTAGTTATAATCTCAAACGTGTTAATTACACATATATTTCAAACTAACTGTAGACTGCTCGCACTTAGAATATATTGTGCCGAGAATATCTTTTGAGGGCCGCGTCGTGTAGTGGTCAGGAAACCTGGTTAATGCGTCACAGGTCTAGGGTTCGATTCCCAAAAGAGGAACAATATTTGTGTATCACAAATTACTGGCCTTGACATTGCATCTGAACCGTCCTCCGATCTCATGGCACGTGCATCACGTGGGATAGGGAAGGGCACGAAGAGTGAGTGCCTCTGTGTTTGCGCAAATGCTTTTGCCACTATACAAATATAATAAAATAAAATACGATTTCATTAATTGTTCTAGAGAGTTCTTCTGTCGACACGTATTTGGGATTCGAAGGTTTTACCGATAAAATCATTATTGATATGTGATGTCAATTTATTTATTTTTAAAACTGAAAAACGTTTAAAATGTTTAGTTTCTTTCCGTTAATACCGTATGCCTGTATAAGCGGGCTGGTCATCGTGTTTGTCTAACGAAGTCACAGATGCACCCGCGGCGCGCTTTGACGGCAGTAATGCTGTCACTCCGCTTTGATGTCTTCGATAATCATAAAATGCATCCATTTATCTCGCTGCGTTAATAAATTGTCAAGAAACTGAAGCTGAAAAGATGTCTGATAGTTCAGTTGATGATGAAAGAAACGAGAACGAGGGATGAGATGGAGGGCCTCCCTACCGGTAACTGGCTCTCTGGATCCCAGATACACTTCTCATGTGAAACAGAAATGGTTATTCCTGTTGATGTTCAGCGATCGAGCTATCCCGTAAGGAAACAGTGTGTCACCAAAATATGCTTTTAAAATTTTGAAAAAAAACGTTGGTGCCCTGGTGAATTTAAAAGGAACAGTGAATAATAAATCGAAGAAACGAGTTCCTTAAGGTACTCGTAAGTTGCATGAAAATCTTTCAGTGGTAAAGCTACCAAGCTGCGGTTTGTTTCTAGATGCAGAATGAAAGAGTCAGCTCGACGGGGGAAACAGCAGCATAATGGTGCTGTGTTTCATCTATAGGAATCCGGAGACCTTTATTACTGGTAACGAGGCATTCCATCTCAGTTCTCAAGGGTGACAACGCATATGCATTATGATTTCTTGAGGGACGAATGTAGATATCATGGGCCGCAGGAAACACTTACCATCGCGTGAACTGTGACGCTCGTTGTCGCCTTTAGTAGTTAGGTAAAACAATATTTTTTTTTAACAGATCTGTCTGAATTTTAAAACATTATCTACCGTCTACAGTCATTATTGTATGAAAATTAATTTGGAATTACGCCAAATTTTGATAGGTAATCGTAAACGTCGGATGCGCCAACTATGTCAATATGAAACTCAATTTATTTCCAGATATGTGCAAATATAGGGTTACACTGTCGAGAGCATCATTCGAATTGAATTACCGAAATTAACCATTTAAAATAATAACCGGAAAATTTAAATTTAATGCATGGATTAACAGTGGTTAAGTCACGCTGTCGTTACTTTCTGGCTCCAGCATGAACAAGTCAGATCGACCGGAGATGGACCGTGCCCTAATAAAGCACCACCGGCTCGATCGGTGTCGATCGACGGGAGTAGGGATTCATATCGAGGATTAATGATGCAGTCACGGACCGCCGGAATCGTTTACCACGGAGCGACCTGCGTGCCAGAGCCGTCATACGCAATACAATAAAAAAAAGAAAATCATCCTGGATAAGGATCATACACACGACCGCTACGCCGTATGTCACTAGAATTAATAGCATAGATACGATAATATAAGATCTCACATGAAACGCGTCTTCACTGGGTTTAAGAATAATTTTCAGATTATTTTGAATTACTAAAATGCAGAAGGGGAAGAATGAGTGAATGGATAAAGTTTTCACATTGCGCTTGTGGCAGAAGGTGGAATGAAAACTTTTTGTGTATCGCGGTGCTGCCGTAGACATGATAGGAATGATGCTGCTCGCGTCCGTAGGAATCACTTGAAGCATGATACCTGACACGTGTTCCCTGGGCAGTGCTAAACGAGCACCACCATTCACCGGTGCTTGGCTTCGGCCTCTGTCTGATGAAGTAGTAGAGTATAAGTCTGAACAATTGCGTTAACGTGTTCGACCCGATACGTTTCTTCAGTTGATGCTGTGTGGGGTGTTAGGCTGCGGAGGGTAGAGGATTTCGAAGCATGGAGCTCCGCTGGCCGTCCTCAAGAGGGGGCGAGAAAACTTAGATGGACCGCAGTCATCACTTACCATCATTTGTCACACCAAATCATGAAAAAATATTATAGTGTACCTAGTCCGGCCATAAGTTCTATTACAAATGAAAATGCATTTTTTTTAATGAAGTAATGTAATATTATTAAAATACATATTTATTACTCAGTCAGCAAAAAATTAAAAAAAAATCTATGAGAAATGGCTACCTTTGGCTTTTATACAGGCCTTTAATCTGTTTGGCCACGAATTTATGGATTTACGCACTGTTTCCAAGAAAATTTCGCAACTGCTTGCTCCACAGATTTTTAAGAGACTCAATGTCACCATGTCGTTTAGAGCAGGCCATGTCCTCTAAATATGACCATCATTTGAAGTCTAAAGGTTTGAGGTCTTATAAATTCCGGAACGTTGGTTTCAAGCCAGGCTTGGGTAGTTCATGCCTTGTGACCAGGTGCAGAGTCCTGCTCGAAAGTCCTCGGTATATTTTTACAAAGTGTATTGCTGAGAGGTTTCACAACATGACCCAAGACTGTATCTTGATACACTTTGGCTGAAGTTTTCACTCCTTTTTCACAAAATTGTAATTTTGTGACTCTTTGATAAGATACGCCCCACCAAACCATAACTGACGCAGGATGATGACCACCTTTCCGACCACTTAAACAGGTTCTTTAGAACTGTGAGCGTACACTTTATCATTTTGCTTATTGTAGTATTCTTCAATCGTGAAAATTTTTTCATCGGTAAAGAGGATATTTCCGTGACTGTGTGTGTGTACAGAAGGCGTTTTCGCGTCCTAGCGGGAATCTTCATTTCTCGCGATAAGATTTTTTTGCTTCCTAATGGGGTTACGACGAACTCTGGTTTTAAAAGCATTAACAGCCTTTGTAGTTCTAACAGCACGCGGCCGCCCCGATCTTTTCTGGTCTTCGACAGAGGAAGTGTTGTTGTATCTGTTGATAGTACGATATACGAACATACGGCAGATACTAAGCTTTTGAAGTGTCTGCAATATGACCGACGGCTCCATACCCACTTTGTGCAAGGCAATCACTGCAATCCTATTTTCTTTAACACCCTAATTCATATTGTAATTTGATAATGAACACGAAAAAATATGTGAAATGGCGCAAAATCGAAAAATATAAATAAAATATATTTATAGAATTCTAGATCTTCCGGGCACCAAGTTACAGGTAACGAAACAATACCTCAGTCAACATGTACAACGAGTTAAATCGTATTTGTTTCTATACAAAACAAATTGTTTTATTGAAATTGGTTGGTGTTTTCACAATCTGGTTGAAATTGGTTACTGGTTGAACGTACGTGTTTTTACGTAAAGTTTATCAGAATTGTGGTCTCGTTTATCAGATATGAGATATAATTAAATACGAAATAATATGTCAGTTCTAATGAATTTTATAAATATATATATATATATATATATATATATATATATATATATATGTATATACCAGTTAAAGACAAACGGAAGGAAGCAAACAAATCTAAACTATATATATTAAAATATGAAAATCATTATTATCTCATCTCTTTGTTGGTACACCGCTGCATCTCTCTAATGGCTCTCCCACTCTGCGCCACGTGGCACGGTCCTGAACGTCGTACATCTATCGACTATTGGCAAACTTAATGTTCATTTAATATTATAATAACAAGAGTATTTGTTCAAAGTTTCAAGATAATTGGAATTCGAACTTACACAAACGTTTACCGCCTTCGCAGGCACGTTTCAATTGGAACGTAATCCTATGCCAAACATTTGAAAATTGGTACTATTATTCCGCTTGTACACTCTGAATTTACGTTTATAAAGTAAGGTTACAGATTATATACATAGATCCCACTGTTGGGCACAAGCCCCGTCTCCCTACAGAGGGAGGATGGATAGAGGAGCTGTCACATACAAAGATATAAAGCCACATATGAATGCAAGTATCACGGGCCGCAAGAATGGCTTACTATAAGGTGTACTCATGTTGACACCCTCAATACAATATTAAAAAGGCTCTTCGTGGAATTTTCGTAACAAGATTTGTATCAACAATAAAGACCGTAGACGTTGTTAATTTTATATATGAATAAAGATATCTTAAAAACGAACATATAACTAACTTATTAGTTGTTTGAACACGGTGATTATTATTAGAAATATATCATAAATAATAATCATATATGATATAGTTCATCATATATGATTATTTGATAATATTATATGATGAAAATTGATAAAATGTGAACAAAGGAAAATAAAATATTGGCAACAAAGCGCGGATGAAGTCTATTAAACAACAGCCGTCAGGAAGTAAACAAGAATTAATGGCGTCATCAATAACGACGCGAATTAGATAGGTCAGGGGCCTGTAGGCACGGTTCCGTAGGAAAAATAAAACCGTTTATAAAAGTGTTCTCAGCGCGTTTATACACCACCAATTTAGTTTTATCTAAGACGACTATCAAATAAAAATAAATCTAGGATATTCTGAATGATTATTTATATTTAGAAATAAAAATAGGATTAGACAGTAATTGAAATTTCCGCCAGAAATTGTGCTGCCTGGAGGGTTAGGACGTAGAAGGCTGCCCCAAATAATTGGAAAAGGCGTAGCAAGAAGAAGACAGGAATTAGGACAGGAAAAGAACAGTCACACAATAGATGACGTTCTGCAAAACATTAACAACAAATTATCGCTACGTATGAGCTCTGCGGGCTGAAAGCGCACATGTGGATTGCGGGGGACCGGAGTATGGGTAGCGCTTCTACCCTTCCCAACAGAGGTGGAGTCGTGGAAAATAAGAAATGGTTGTATTGCGTTGCACCGCTCTAATAATTCTCTATGATTTTATATATTACATTTATAACATTATACTCACACCGTTGATACGACGGCGATGGGGCCCCGGGGAAAAAGGAATGTCGGTATTACGCTGTACCACTCTCCTTACCCTCCACGACTCAGGCGGTGCTGTATCGTTGATACGACAGCGATGGGATCATGTGGAGAGAGGAATGTCGGTACGATAACAATAAAATAATAATAATAACAACACTATAACAGTGGTAGAGCTACGCTGCAGTTTGTTTCTAGCTGCAGAATGGGTCAGCTCGACCAGGAAAGGACCACGCCCTCACAGAATACCAGCTTGAAATAACAGCATAATGCTGCTGTGTTTCGTCTGGTGAATGTAGGGATTCAGAAACCAGGAGTACCGTACCGTGGTGGGGCTGCTAGAGAAAAAATGCACCGGTATATCGCTGCGCTGCTCACTATATCCTACGTGACCGAAGTTGTCGGTGGTAGTGACATAGATCAGATTCGCTTCTTGGGAGGGTCGATGCTTTTGACTGTTTACTTTCGACTACTTACTTTCTGACCGGCTGTCAAGTGGTGGGTCGTTGTCGCTTGTGTGGTACTGAAAGACCACCGTTTGCGGCTTGTTTCTTTGGGTGGGGCGAGTGGGAAACATTGAAATTCTGTAAATGCTTTCACTCGCAAAACAGCAGCAATTGACGCGTAACTGTTTTTTGCCTGTGCAATAATTTTATCTTTCAATATATACTATATGGTAATTTTGAAATATTCCACCGAAATAAATTTTCATACAAAGATATTAAAACGCAAAAATCGATTATATTAGACATTAACACAATGGAAGCAACTTGGAAATGGTATTATTACAAAATCCAAGTCTTACATGACGCAATTCCAGAGACAAGCTACGTTACGTGCATACCTAATGCGAGAGAATGCCAGGAAATTGAGTACAGAGGAACTGAACTTTTATTGCGAACTGAATTAACTAATTAGCCTCGCATTTATCACCACTCTACCTCCATGTATAAAGGTCTTTAGTGTTTTGAAAAAAATCAACGCAATTTGCTCTTATTTTAAACAGAAAACCTACAGAATTTATACATTCCAGCTTTTTTTAGCATTAAAGAAAATCAAAGTGGAGTTTGTTATTGCATAAATATTTTAAAAGAGGAAGAGCCATGCTGTAGCTAGTTTTCAGCAGCAATTGAATGTCAGCTCTACCGGGAAAATACCACACGAATATCAGCGTGGAATACCATTTGATGCTTTTCGTTCCATGAGTGGTCCGGGAATCCAATTACAAGTAACGAAGTATTTCATCTCAGCCCTCACGGATGGCAACGAGCATTTTGAATCTTCCTTAATGAGGATAAATGCCGCGGGTGTATGCTACAGGCCGCGGTCATTACTTGCCGTTGGGTGAATTGGCTGCTCATTTGTCACCTAATACTTTAAAAAAATGGATCCCAACGCTCACCGTGAGCGTAATTGCCTCAATGGGCATGTCTAATGTCTCCCTTAATTTTGTTTCCCGGAAAGATTTCATCCTTCGCTGCTTACTATTTATGATATTCGTGGAAATAAAGATCTCTTAGCAGTCGAAATAAATCGTTCCAGTTATTAATAATTCTTCCTACTAATGATCTTTGTTAAAATAATTTTTGTCATTTTAATCAAGACAAACAACAACCACCAGAACAGGAAAATGGTCTTTAAAAAATAATTATATTATTGTGTTACCGTATCTCACGAACTTCTTTTCTTGCGTCGCGCTCTCGGGATTACTGCAAGCGTTAGTCAAGGCAGGTGATTTGTTTTAAGAATTAATATGAGGATATTTGATTTTTCTTTCTACTAAGTATCAAATATCTGAAATTTTTTATTAGTCATATAGTAAGACAATGCTTTAGAATCAAACTAAGCGTTTAGGATGATCACTACTATACTTTAAAGATTACCACTAATAGGTAGTAAACAAGCAAGCAGTTGTACAAGTGGAGTTGCCGGCTATTACGAAAGGTATAGTCTCTTCTCTTGAAAGTCTTACTGTCATATCGGTTTCGGAAATACCACTAGTGACAGCAGATTCCTCAGAGCATAATGCGTGACGTCAGATATCTTTGTGTAAAACACAGTGGTGAATTGCCAAACATTAAGAGTAGCAGAAAGAAATTTTGAATTGCGTGGCGACGTACGATTTTATACTCAGCGGCTATATATAAAAACGGTAATAACGAGATACTTAGCATAAAGTTAGGAACTCTTCTTAGCATTTTAAAAACTCAAGATATGTTGGATGGTCTTCGACTCGAGCATCATGCACGAGGTTCAATGTCTTTAAAAACATAACAGAAGAACAAGACAGAGCCCTGTATTATAATTTACTTTTGAATTAAACAAATGTTATCCTTTCCTAGAATACGATCGAAAAACGTGTTATTGCTAATCACCATTTTGCACCTGTTTACAATAGTGCTAATTAGGAGGTGTATGTCCTTTAGAAAGTCATTTACCTGACCTACCCTTATTAGGTAGCCGTTAAACTTCAATTATTCCTTATTATTATATGCAAACATTACCTAAAAATGGAAAACACATCTATTGTAAAGTGGCTCGAGCGGTTGCCCTATCGGAACAAGGCCAGAGTTAGCGAGAAGCGGCTCGTGTGTCAAACATGAGCCAGTCCCCTGTATCCAGGGTTTACCGGCGATACCAGGAGACTGGTAGCTTTAACCATGGAAGCGGATCTGGCAGAAGAAGGTGCATATCGGAGAGGGATGACCAATTCATCGTCAATATTTCACGCACAAATCGGGCTCTCTCTGGCTTTCAAGTCCAACAGGAGCTCAGAAAAACGCGAGGAGTGGCTGTTAGCGGATGGATAGTCAAAAGAAGACTAAAGGCGGCTATATGACTCCATAAAGGTCGGCTACTGACAACAAGTTGACACGTTCACAGTTTCCCAAGAGAACACGTGAACTGGATCGAAGAACATTGGAGCTCTGTTCTCTTTTCAGATGAAAGCATAGTGTGTCTCCATGGCAGCGATTGACGAGAATGAGTCTACAGAAGACCTGGAGAGCGTTGCGCCCAGTGCTGTATAAGAGAAAAATGTGGCATTTGGAGGAGGTTCCTGGATGGTGTGGTCGGGCAATTTAATGAAGGCAAAAACCAAGTAGGTATTCATTGAAACTAGCGGAAAATTTGATTTTTTTGATAGAATGATGATTTGATGCTCGTCCACATACGTCGTTCGTCCACGCTTTGGTTCGGCGATACCTGCAGGAGGTCGAAATTGAGTGCATGGAGTGGCCAGCAGGTAGTCCGGGGTTAAATCCCATTGAGCGTTTGTGGCACGAGCTTAGAAGAAAAGTTCGGGATAGAAATCCTGCGCAAGCTACGTATATAACTTCAACCGGTACTCGCTAGGATGGCCATTCTCAAGAAACAATGTTTTTTAAAAATAAAATGGATTTATTATTATGAGTGTCATCATTTTAAAGCTAAAATGTTCACCTTTAATCTATTATAATCAAAAAATAAATTTTACGAGAATATTTTGACGCGCGTTCGAAAATATTCGCATGAGTCGAGGCGTTTTGCTCACGACTGTAGATTATTATATACCTCAAGTACAACTATGTCTCCACTCAGCACACCATCCGTCCACACGATACTAAACGAGAAGAATTACGTCCGCATGCCGGGGGCTGTGGCGAGCTATCGTTACAGTGGACTCATATTTATTACATACTTAGCGAAACAGTGTGAACTATCCTGTAATGTGGGTAATATTATATTGTTGTATTATATAATTGAATTTCTTACATGAGGCTATGGCCTATTATATGCGCCGCGAACCGGTGCTCCGAGCCGCGGTAGGTCAACGTCTTTTAATTCACAGTAAATGACAAACCAGGTTATTGTGATTATGGAGAAACTGAGAAATTGCCAAGGAAACATATAACTTAAGTGACTACGAGATTAGAATGAAAGTCGCTAGTTTACTTAAAGGTCATGAAGTTTATGGGTTAGTAACTTGTTGGTCTCCACTTCAACATGGGAGAAATTGCGTGAAGTGCTTGTCGCAACTTTTGAACCCGAAAATAGATATTCCCGGGATGCTATAAAATTCAGGGCACATAGCTGTGATAGTACGACGGATATCTCATAATGTTTGTCACAAGCGTGGGTTTTTTGGAGACGTATCACTAAAGACGAGTTACCCAATGATGACGCAGTAGAGGCAGTGATTGGATGCATTACTTCAGTTCCTGAACTTATCTTCGTCAATTCGTCTATTCGCCGTGTCAAATGATTTAACGCTGGTCAGTGAAATGTGCACATACATAATAAAAGACCCCGATTCTTTGATAAATCACTTTATTGTCAGATTTGTAAAAGAGCGGGTCACGATACGGTACTGCCGATTCGGTAATAAATATGGAAACTCTAAATCTCAGCAACAACAGAAAAAAACTGTGACACCGAAAACTGACCCACGTGTACTTGCTGCTCTAGAGTAGACCATACATATGTAAAATGCTAAAAACGTGAATGAGCTATAATTTCTAGGTTTAATTGTGTAGGTACGCCTAAATTAACCCCAATGCACATAATTGTTGGCTATTACAAAAATCACGCCATATTTGACAGTGGTGCAGAATGTTCATTGAGTTGAGTTCAGGCAGTTCACGTTACGTTGTTTCATCATCAAAATTGACAACAGTTTGTTATAGGCGATTTAAGAATCGAAGCAGTTCCACGTGATACGAAGTTTGTACGAACATAATAATAGGAATGAATCTAGTGAAGACTCAAATGTAGGGGTTGTAGTTACTTCACAAGGAACTAAGTTATACAACCAACCATTCGTTAATGTATATAATAATGTAAATAATATTTTGCATGTCTAAACTTTTATTTGACAAACAAAGATCAAATAAATGAATTAAAAACACTGTTGAACAAATAGGTACATTTATTCATCCGCGGAAATCCCAAAAAGCCTCGAAATGAAACCACCAGATTGGGCGAATGAGCCTCTTTATTCAGCGTCAGTCGCAATCACATTCAAACAGCGCGACCAAACGATAGTGTGATTTCACGGCGCAGCGCCATCTAGTTATACCTTTCACAATTACACTCTACTGGCACTTTGTCGTTTCTATACATAAACAACGGGTAATCTTGACATTCGTCTGAAAAATTACAATAAATATGTAGAACGTAAGCCGATCGATTAAGTTTTGTCTTTTTGACTAGTAGAGAGAGTTAAAGCGATAAAAGGTACGTGCTAACTTCAATAACTTATTAGAGCATAATATTATTTGTGAAAGTAAATCTCCGTTTTCCATCCCAATAATACTAGCCAAAAATAAAAATGTAAAAGATAGCATGTGCGTATAGCGTGTATATATATATATATATATATATATATATTATATATATTTGTTTTATATATGCTATGCTGTGCACTGCTGTTACTTGTAATGCTTGTAATAAATGTTCCTATGTTCCACAACAAGGCTCGTTGGACATCTGGTCGACCGTTTACCGTTTATTACTAGCGGGACGGTAAGCCAGGAATGTGTGACACGAGTCGTTCCCAGTGAATCTATTTTACTTTAGCTTACTGGTTTATTTATTACTAAGCACATCGTTAGTTGCTACCGGTGTTACAGGGGTATAAAAGTTTTAAAATAAAATATATTATTTAAAATTATACGAGGCAAACTGCAGCGTTCGCCCTAGGCCGTTTGCACCCGTTACTTAATAAAACTAGCAAAATGTCTTCGCGTGATAAAATTACACTATACAAAGCGTGCATCCGACCCATAATGCCATACGTAAGACCCGTCTTTGTTCATGCCTTCCGTTTCACATTCACTGACTTCAGGTGATACAAAATCGTTTCATGCGCAAGGTGGTCGCCGTGGTTCTAGCGTAACGAAAATTTGATAGATCTTGAGCTGTCAACTATAGCTCAGTACCTGAAGCAGGCTTCCCGACGATATTTCGGCTCTGACGTCACACACTCTAACCCACTGATTTTATGTGCCACCACTTACAATCCCATCGCGAATCATAAATTCTCTCGCATCCGAAGGAGACCGAGGCACGCCCTCGACGACTGCGACGACGCGACCATCAGGGCCCAAGTCTTTCATAAAAGACTACACACGTACATTGCACCCTCATACCGTTGTCGCAAAGAAGGTTATCCGCGATACTGCCATGTCACAGGCCGGTTCTCTGCAGTCAATACAGATAGAAGCATCGCTGGAGTTTCTTGCACCACTTCTTCTCTGGTGCTATTCCAAAGCGGTTGTACAGATAGCCAATAATAGTAACAGTGTCAATAATGTAGATAATTCTTAGTCAGAAGCAACCGACCAAGACGAGGTTCAGCCCTCTCGCGGAATAGGGTAACGGTCCAAGCCAAGGCTCCCTCTCGGGAGTCATTATTCTAGTTACACACTAATAGAGGTCTCGACTGAACGCCTTAAGCACTCGGTCACCTCTCAACCCGGTGAAACTGTAAAAGCCCTCGGGCCAACAACGGCCATCAGTGCGAAAAAAAAGGGCAAACTGCAGTTTGGTTATATATGCATGGCATGTAGGCATGAATACCAACGTAAAATATCTGCATGAAGTTGCTGTGTTTTGTCTGGTGAGTACAGATCCTGAGACCCTATAAGTTATGGTACGTACGTGGAAAACGTACTTTTAGTCTTAAGGGATGACAACGCGTCTGCGTTATCGCGTACCTTGTCAAGGATGAATGTAGATGGTATGGGCCACAGGAGTCACTTAACAACAGGTGAAATGTAAGCTTGTTTGTGACTTTCCGTTCAATTGTAATAAAATAAAAAACCTCAAACTTTTTTTTAAACATTTCCACTTTTCTTATCGCATATCATCCGTGTTGCTGAGATGCGCCAGATGGCACATAATAAGGGCTTCACTAGGGCAAGTTTAGTGCGGTAATAGACTAATTCCGGCTTGAGATGGCGATTTCATTATCTATGTAGTAAAACCTAACGATAATTGAATGTAATCTAAATCCAATTATTTATGTTAAATGGCTGCATTTATATGACAAGTCGTTTGAAATTATGCAAAATTTTCTACAAATTATCCGCAACGGAATTATGTATAAATTTACGAGAATAATGAATTCCAATGGTAAAGACATTATTATAAATATCGCAATTTGTGCCTGACTGTCATTTTCTAATGGAATAGATTGCAAACGAGGAAGCAGCTGTTTTTGTTGAGGATGGATATACTTATGGGCTAAATTTACCCTCACGTGAACTGTGTCCTTAGTTGACACGCTGAGATTCATAAAAAAACAGACACTCCTAGATTGTGTCACGGAATCAGTCAGGATGTGCCAAATGTTACGGTGACGTTGTTTCTTAGATTGTAATCAAAATTGAGTACGAAGTAATCATTAACATAACAAAAAATGTCATTAATAAGTTTTAAGCTTACACTGCTTAAATAAAATGAAATCGAATAACGTGATGTATAACCCAATGAATTTTAAACGGTTTAATTAAACATCCAGTCATGAAAATCTGTCGCTTGGCTCAAAAATAACCTGCAATGTGTTTGAAATTTTAAGATTTCAAGGCAGTTGAAAATAACCTTCATATTTAAACAAAACTAATTCACAGTATGAAAATGAAATAAACAAAGTCTAGAAAGAACAAAAAACGTTTGCCTTTTTCCTTACAGAATCAAAAGATATATTCTACAAAGTTTTCCGATGAAGACTTTTTTATCTCATTACATTTTATTTATACAAAAAAATATATATTTTTGTATAAAGGTAAAGTTTAGTAACAGCCTATATATATAAAAAAAATTGTACTAGAGTGCCTTGGCAACTGGCATTAAAAGTTGGCACATTTAATCAGGAATCTAAAATGTAAAACAACAAGTATTGTTTTGATTTTGATACTAAAAAAACGAGTAAAAAAATAAAACTTCAAGTTACCCGATTTTTGCTAACCCATTTTACTCAGTTAAAATGTTTTTGATTGTTAGGTTCTTGGTAGGTTCTTAATTTTACGGCAAAATGATGAGAGAGATGGATACTGGACATGTTGGCCATGAGTGAGCGAGGCAGATAGTCGATGCCACTTTTACTAAAGTCAACAAAAGTAAGTTAAATTAATAAAATAATAAAAAATCTTGACCAAATTTAGTTTAGGTTTATTGGAATAAAAGTCAGATAGGGAAATAACATTGTTTACCATCAGCCTCAATACACGCCCTACTATTACCTTTTATACGCTTGACGTTGAGTTCTGGGACATCCTGTATAGTCGTATGGTGAATTCTTGCATGGGAGAGATACGCTGCAGTTTGATTCTGGCTGGGGTATGAATGGGTCGGCTCGGACGGGGAAGAAACTCTCATCATGCTGCTGTACCGTTTAGTGAGTGAACGGAGACTCTTACTACTGATGACAATGCATCTTTCTTAACGAGGATGAATGTGGGTGTCACCATCACGTGAACATTGTTTGTCACCCTCAATTTTATTATAAAATGTGGATAAAGGTAAAGAAATTACTATCACTTTACGCCCAACTACTCTATGGTATCAGCGCCGGCTTGGTACGTTCAAAATGAGAGCCTTCACCTTTCACAAAGAGTGGCAACGCATCTGCGACTCCTGTGATGTTGCGGATATTCATAGAGGTCGGAACACCGCTGAACTGTTTATAGAGTGCGCCTTATAACAAAAAAGAGAAAAAAAAGTAACTTCATTACAAAGATCACCGGAAGTAATTCACGTGCGTCTGATTTCCCGCGCGGAACATTAACGACCCTCGTAGTTTTACTCTTAGCTGGAATTACTTGTAACAAAAGTTAGAAATAGATTTTTCCTTTTAAAGTAATAAAACTTAAAACTTGTATTTTAATGAAGGCTAAATTGTCATGGGGAGGAAAAAAGGATTTATTTGAGATGCTGTACATAAGCCGTATAGTGAGCAGGATCCTGAGCCACCCTCATCCATTGATTTCCAGCAGACTGACATAGGTAGTCGCTCCATCTGGTGGGGAGGGTCTACCTGCACTGCGTTGCCACTTACCTCTCTTCCCCGTCGATTCTATGAGCTATATAGTATGTCCTGGCCATTACCGCTTCAGTTTGCTAATCTTTTGAGCTATGTCGGTAACCCTCATTCTACTGCGGATGTCTTTGTTTCGTATTCTATCGTATACGTAGAGAAACACCGAGCTGGTTGTAGATAATATTATTAAATTACAGATTTATGTTTTTCTTTTAATTCATACAAAATTATCTTCCTTGGCCGAATTCCTTGGCAGAGCCAGAGACCTGATTTGCTGTAGAGGACTCACTTAGTAGTTTCGAGGCTCCAGCCAAGGATATCGAAACACGACTGTAAAAGCAGGAATTCCTCTTCCAAGACGGGAATGTCGAGACGGACGATCCTGGTGGAGCTAAGGTAGCGGGCGAGATGTGGGCGGCATTGCTATAGCTCGTGCTAACGCTACACGGCCAATCAATTGAAGAATTGGATATGAAAATTGTGAGACTGATGATGTCAAAAAAAATATATTTTTGACAATACACAATGCAGAAGTTGTAAAACCTTCTTCTTTAACCACAGTATAACAGCGTATAATAGCATTATAACTCTCTTGTATATCGCATAGCGAGTGTAGGGATCCGACGATTTTTATTAATGGTGACGGCCGCGTGGTGTAGTGGTGACAGTACCCGGCTGCTACATAGGGTCCTGGGTTCGATTATTATCGTAAGTTTATTTATGCGGTTAGAAAAACTTTGTTTGTTGAGAATATTGGGAGCGCAATTTTAAAGGACTTACACACAGGAAGGGATTTAAACTTCACTGCATTGATGTGACACACGATTGAGTGCTTCTGTGTTTGCGGCACATGCTAACGGCACTATAAAATATACTGCGCAGTTGATGTCATCTGGCAATAACTAGATGATATCGCCGGGGTCGCTATCGACTGGGAGGACATCATTACTGGTGACGAGGCGTTGTAATTTATTCCTCAGGGGAGATAACGCATTTGCGTGATTATTCGTTATTGAGTATATATGAGGGGTACAGTTATCGCTTACCATGAGGTGGACTGTGTGCTCCTTCGTCACCGCTAATATTATAGAAAAGAAAAAAAAGAAGGAAGGCAAAGATAGGAAGCGCTATCCGTTTATTACCAGCAGCTTTTTATGTCCCGAACTTGACGGGGGTGAGCCGATAGCCGTACATCGGATCAGATCCGAGCGATTGTATAAATTACATAGGAATTCGAAAAGCGGAAATTTATTGGTTATAGCGTTATACCGTCCGTCGCTATTGAACTGATAATATTATTACAGATTTTTTAAATTCTGAATTTTTTACAATTCTGAAGGACAAATGTTCATACCTTACTTGCCGCAGGCGTCTTTGAAATATGATGATGATGATGATGTCTTGGTGGATTCGATTCCTTGTCGTGTTTGACCACGACGAAATGCCAATGTCAGATGACATCAACTGCGCAGAATATTTTATAGTGCCATAAGCGTTTGGGCAAACACAGAGGCACTCACTTTTCGTTCTCGTTCCCTATTCCGATAAAATGCAGAATAATTTGAGGAATGTTCAAATGCATTGAAATATATGTATTTGTATAAGCACCACTACACATAAGTCATTGAAATGCATGTATTTGTATAAGCACCACTACACATAAGTCATTGAAATGCATGTATTTGTATAAGCACCACTACACATAAGTCATTGAAATGCATGTATTTGTATAAGCACCACTACACATAAGTCATTGAAATGCATGTATTGGTATAAGCACCACTACACATAAGTCATTGAAACTTACTCTCCAATAAGAATTAATATTTTCAACAATAAAATTAACATTGTTCTAAACGTATAAATAAACGTAACTTGTATCTCGAATATAAATTTGACAAAAATCATTGCGAAATATTAACAGGGTCCTTCAAATGGTGGCTTTTATACGCTTACGTAGAGATTTTACACTACCATTCCTAACAAGAGAACTCTGCGTTCAGCCACAAAACTTGGTATGCAAATATGCAGCTGAAATTTCATGAATGCCTGAGATGATTGTCGGCGAACGCGCGTCTTCGGACGATCCGAATTTTCCGGAAGAATTTGAGAATAAATTTTTCTAATACTTCATATTTGCTAACTACCCTACTCCGGGTATTTGATAAATTAATGTAAAATCAATCTTATCTTTTATGTTTAGAAAAGGATGTTACGATTTATAGTATGGAGACAAAGTAACGTTCACAACATGTAACTTCTTTAAAATATAACTACAAATCAACTGAATAATAATGAACAGCAAAAGTTAGTAATGTAAACTGTTTCATGGACCCTGGGTTCGGTTGGTAGCCGAGCAACAATATTTACGTAGCATGAATTTTTCGGTTTCGGGTCTGGTATCGGGTTCTATCGGGTTCAGTATAATATTGGGTGTCACAAACGGAAACAGTTCTATGTTAATACAAGTAAACTATTCTAACGTTCAGGGACCTTTAAATCCATCGTCAACAAAGTTTAATGATATACAATAGTTGTGTCTCCCTTATTGTTGGGTTTCGGGTCGGAATGAGTTGTAGGTATGTCCCGTGATACTGCATCCTGAACCTTAAGCAATATCATTGCATATTGTATTACACATACAGGGAAGGTGACGATGCGCGAGTGCCTGCGTGCTTGTGTGAATGCTTACGGCACTATAGTTTAAATTACCTCATCAATTGATGTCATGTGGTTTGATTGCCAAACGAACACATGTTCACCTGATGGCAAGTGATGCGGCCAATAACATCGAAATCATCTTGACTAAGGTTCAAGATGCACGAGCATCTTCCCTGAGGACTAAGATGGAACTGGTGTCATTACCAGTAATTGGGTCTTGTCTTCTACCACTAATTCTCGATTCTCAAACGAAACGGAATCAAAAACCCTCAGTCCGTCAAACTAACATAACGTCATTAACGTGAAAAGTGGGGAACTAAAATAACTATAAGACAGAACTACAATTTTCACTAGTTCTGCCATAGACTAAGCTTAAGTATAACGTATTACATAATATACAACTTATTTGTTCAATACAGTGAAGAAACAACAGCCTTGTCTATAGATGCCGACGCCTCCACTCTAGAGAATTTTGTTTTTTAACTTGCAAATTTCTTACATTATTATATATAGAATTAGACAATTTTTTAGGCTGTTATCGTGTTTATTTTTAAGGTTTTATCTTGGTGTTTTGTGCTTCACACCATCATAGTTACAGGAAGTCTAACGCGTTAATTACAGACATCAGGAAGTCCGGACGTCTAGTACTAATATCATAATTAACGTGAACAACTGTTAACCTTTAAATATTTGTTTTTTTTTATCTCCGCTGAAGGAACTTTTCCTTTCTCTTGATGTCTGGTTTGGTATTTAATTTCATTAGCTCGTAACGCAGAATTAGCTTCGCCACATGTGGCTTGAGATTTAAGTAATATATAATTTTATTCATTTTCAAGTAAAAAAATCAAATAAAGTTTAAATTTGTAATGTGTTATTGTAACAATTTCCAATTTTATGATAACCATTACCTTATTTATTTTATGCTCAGCATACAATATATAACAATACTATATGGAACATGTTACGCTGTTGTGAACTTATATTACCTATAAACTAAACACAAAGTTATTACTGAAACCAAGACGTTAACAAGGAGAAAATTTTTATATTTATATTGATATCAAATAAACTCGAAATATAAAATAAATAGAACAAAATTTTCTTGACCATCAGCGTAGACTTTTGTATGTTGTTGCTATTACCTCGGGAGGTGAAGAACTGGCATGCAATCGACACCCATCTTAATCTGCATCGATAGCTCGAAGCATCAGTTACTAATTATAGCAACGAGTTCTCCTCTCAAGTTATTTAGAGTGAAAACAAAAGTTTACTTACTTATAAGTGCAGCTTTCACTGGCTTTCATAGTAAACGATGTTACAGAAAATTATGTTTATAAGAGATACTTTGCTTAGACATATTGACGTGAGAAAAATAAATTATATTTTTATATGTACACCAGGGTCAGGTGTGTACAGTGTGTGCTGTTTAGGTAGGTATCTTAAGTTAGTATGCTAATCAATCAATACTTCAATAAAATAAGAACATTTAAAATAAAAAAATAATAATAGAAACTGATAATAATAATAAAAATACAAATAATTTACTGAAAATGAAAAATAATATATTAAAATTTTAACGGAAAAGTTAACAATAAATAAAATGTATGCTTACATACTTTTGGTTTTAAAAAGACTATTACAAATTTCTATTTATTCATATTATGTTTATACTATTCCGTTTTATTGAATTTACAGAAAGTGCGCCGGACAGATGTAAATTTTTTTGATCATATTAGGAGTTACTGAGTAATTGAAACACAGTCCATCTGATGATAAGTGACGACTGTAGCTTATTGTGGCCATCATGCCCAACTAAGTTCAGGATGTACTTTATCACCCAGCATAACACTGCTGTGTTTCGTTTGGTGTGACTTCGATTTGGTGTGATATCTACATAAAGTATTCACTCATTTATTTATTTAAATAGCGGATACATGAAAACAATGTAAAGATGATACATGCACCAATTAAAGACGAACATGTCAATTGTTACAAATTAACATGATATGTTACATAAAAATTAAATTAAAAGAAGTTAAAATCGAATTGACAATCAAAATCAATTTAAGTGGAATTGAATTAAAAGTAAAAATCATACAGCGGAACAGCGAGCAAAGCCCTCTCCGTAGTTCACTGCGTGTCTTTGAGATTCCGCATACGGCCAGCAGGGAAGAATCACTATTTATAATAATATAAACTAAAGCCTTGATTCAAAAACCGCTATGTTGGATATCGCCAGCTTACTTGAAATACGCCCAACATAACTGGGAGCTAACGTTATTAATATACGGAAATTGTTGTAATATAAATTGAAGATGAATTTCTCTGAGCTGGATTAACATCAGCGAGAAGACGTACGTAAATACACGGGATGGAAATGGAAACGAGATTAGTTCTCAAACTAATATGTTAGTGTTAAATTTTAATCATCACTCCTCTTCAGCATATCAGGTCAATTTGATGTTTTTTTTAAAAAAGAAAAGCAGTGCTATTATTATGTTGGCGATATTTCTTTTTACTTTTTCTGTCAGAAAATAAAATAAATATATAAAATCCTATAGATATATAATAATACAAATATATATAGTACAACTAAATAAACATATGTAAGGACCAACCAGACAGGAATCCCTCGACGGGGGAGTTCAAAGGGTCGAGGGTTAGGGCGAACGGGCGAAAACCCTGTGGATTATACGGGCGGTGTCCAGGAGCACCGCCTTTTGTATTTGAGTCCGAAGCTGTCCGGTTATCGTCATGATGGTGATATCGACCAAAAACATCCTTGACTGCTAGGTCCTGTAATACGATATCTAGCTTATTCGCAAGAATAGGCCTGTCCGTGGTGGTGGAACCAGTAGAAACTGGCGCGTGTATTTTCGAGCATGGCTTCCGGTGTGTACTTATAATAAGGTAAGGACAATCTCCGATACACAAGAGCATATTTAAGAGCGCGCTCCAGATGGAGAATCCTGGCTACTAGGTTGTGCCTGTGTAGATACTCAGAGTTGGAAAGCGCCGAACAACCGGAGAACATGCCCGAGGGAGTCGCCAGGGCGGTGATAAGTGCCGTCCACGACGCCTTACTGTTATTATTATTATTATTACCATTACCAACATTATCGTTAGCAACTCCAACAAAGTTGAAAATGCTTGTACCACTAAGAATTCTAACGGCACTAACATCCCCGATAATCACTCCTAACCAACCTTTAATGCTTTTGCTACGTAACTGGTTCATGACAAAAGTCGAATGGTGGAATCGGACCTCAGACTTCGATACAACTTAAGTTTAGCATAGCATACCCTTCACCATTATTAGGCTATTGACGCTTCATTAATGCCCTTACATTTCCGTTAATTTAAAGTAATTAATTTGTAGAGACCAAGCGATAAGAAACCTCGTGTGGCGTAATCTTCCTATCAAAAGCATTAAAGCTTAGCAGTGATATCGGGAATTCACGACACTGCTAGAATTCTCTTAAAAAATTCCACACAAAATCGCACAAACTTAGCTTAAATTCTTGTGCTAGGATTCAAACCAACTACTATATAGTTCCGTAAACCGTACCGTAAGCCCTTTAGCAATTGATGCTTCTAATATAGGCGTGTATTTATTTTGTTTCAAGCAAAATCTGTCTTCTAAGGCATTGTAAAATGTGTCCACAAACAATGATTTTAGACACAACAAAAGTCGTTTGTTCGTTTCATAAGTTCGCTTTCCATCGCTCAATCGGCAACAATTAATCTGTTAATTGCAAATTTAGTGCCGGTATACTATTCAACGGCGAAGGAAATATCGTAAGGAAACCTGCATGTCTAAATTTGAAGAAATAGGCAGCGGACTATGTTTTAACCATCTCTTCCCTAGAGAGAGGCCTATGCACAGCAGTGTATATATATATATATATATATATATATATATATATATATATATATATATATATATATCCTACTCTTTTCATCTGATAGTTAATAGCACAAAAATTCTCTATAATCCTCAAAACATTTAATAGAGTAAACCCTAAGATGCTGGATGCACGTTATGATATATGTATATAGCGTTGTAAAATCCTTATCACCTTGCATTAGTATCCATGTAGCGTATTTTCTATATTGTATATTTATATATATGCTCTATTTAATGTAATTGTATATATACATATATGTATGTATTTATACCGGCACACAACTTACACACATAAGCCTGGCGTAATTTGGCTTAATTTCATTTGTCTGACTGTATAGCAAGGAAATTTGTTATATCTATACATATATTGATCTACTTTATAAATAAGTTATTAGAGCTACTTTATAAATGTTGTTATTACTTGTCTTGTATATGGAATGATATATTTTTAAACAGTTCGCAAGGAGTTGTAATCAAAGAGAGTGGCGCGCCACCCGCATATTTTGCCGGTTCATTTATCATTTGCTTCTGTTTTCGATGTCTTCTTTGTGTAAATTATTTATAGTACCAAACATTTTATTTATTGTATATTTTCTTCTTTTATAGTATTGGGGGTGCCAACGAGCACACAATTCACCTGATGGTAAACGACGACAGAGATATGACAACAAAGTTTCAAGATGTATGTAGGTACATGCGTTATCATACCTGAGGAGTTAGATGGTATCCGGATCCCTCACTCTAACCAAACGAAAGATGACAACGTTATGCTGCTATTTCAAGCTACTTATTGTGAGGGCATCTAATGGATATCATAAGCAACTGCCAATAAAACATTTTTTTTTGCAGATATGATAAGATATGTACGTACACATAATTTACTCGTTTTATTCCAAAAAATATTTTTATTGTGAGTTTTGAAATAAAGATTTAATAGAATTTGAATATTTTACAAAAGTCAAACGTCTTGCCACAGTGCTGCCAACTTTAGTACTAAAATCGTTGACTGAAACGTACCACGTACATTGTACTACTGGCTATATTACATTAATATTTTTTTATGATGGAACAGTTCTACATAAATCACTATAGTTTATTAAATATCAGGGTAGGGTCTCCTAATTTTAACTTCGTAGGTTAGAGGCCATAATTTCCCGATTGTCGTGAAAACTTCTCGTTGCACAAACATTTGAGCTTAATTAGAGAGTTGGGTTAACGGAAATGTTAGCAATTGCTGGCGTTATTTAAAAAAAAATTAACTGGAAAATTTGAATTGCAATGTTTTAGTCTTAATAGTGTTCATTAATTGTGCAGTCAGGGTCATTAAAAATCTCGTTACGGCCGCTCCGGCAACCGTGAAGTCCATACTGCAGTACGAATTAGCATTTATATTGTTGTAGCCGATGGAGCCTCTACTATACTACGCTTCACACACTGCACCGGTTACTAATGGGTTTTTGAATATATATATGAAGATAAATGCCCACTTTTAGATAGTGTTTTTGATTGGTTCAAGAAAATAAATATGAAACCACTAATTATTTTACGTCGTTTTATCTCAGTTTTGTTTTATTAAGGTAGACAAACAAATCACATATCACCTGATAGTAAGCGATGTTCACGATTATTCAAGATGCACGTTATCACACACATCTACACTGCATCCGAACCTTCCTTGGATCTTATTGCGCACGCATTACATCGGAATGGGGAAGGTTACAACGAGAGCGTGCGTCTGTGTTTGCGTAAATACACGCGACACTATAAAATATTCTGCGGAGTTATCAGATATCATCAGACAATAACTAGATGTGGTCGGAATTTACCAGGAGTTCAAAAGTGATGATTTAGAAGAGAATGGTTCAAGATTACAATAGATGGAGTTTTTTCAATAGACTTTAAAACAAAACTTACAAAACAAAAACAATAAAGAAGAAACATAAGGAATGGTATGTTCCAATAAACGCTTAAATGATTGTGCTAGTAAATTGTTCACGACATTAGTCTAATGGTAGATTCAAACCAACCACCTTAAGTTTCGGGACCGTACCCTAAACCATTAGGCTATGGACGCTTCAAAAAAAATTTTTTCCGCTCACGCACATTATTTGTACCAAGAAGTTTTATTGTTAAGGTCTCAATAGAAGCGAAAGGATTGTATTAGATAAGCTTTGGGTCAATCCCGTTTGCAAAGTAATTTTGTTTATCCATTCAATCATTCGATATTCCTATAGGTCCAAAATTTTGTAAGAACCAGTTTTTTGTAAAAATAATAGTGCTATACAATATCTTCACTTTTCCATCCAATTTAGCAATTGGTTGGCTCAACTATGAAGAGTTTTTTTTATAATATTAAAGGTGACAAACGAGCACACGGTACACCTGTTGGTGAACTACATTCATACTCAACAAAGATTCAAAACGGACATTTATTGTCACCTCTGATACTTGAGATCAAATACCGGGGTTACCTGTATGATCGGATATTTTTTTTTAATTTATAGCAAAGGTGGCAAACGTCAACGAACATGCGGAAAACCAGAGAAGTCGCAGGTGCGCTGTTTTAAATGCAAATAGTTACAAGGAATGCCGGTGTCCTCCCACCCCACCCACAGCCCACATATATATTTATGATATAATTCCTAGATGACATAAACAATGGCAGAATATTTTATAGCGCCGTAAGCATTGCGCAAACACAGAGGCAATTGTTGTCTCCTTCCCTATTCCGATGTTAGGCGTGTACATGTCATGTCATGTTAGACACAAGTAAATGTTTCTTGGTTGGGAATTGAACCCAGAAGCCGCGACGCGGCAGCCAGGTACTTCCATTATTACACCACGCGGTGAAGTAGACAGTCTTAATTAGCCTACGAGTCAGTTACAATTTGTATCTGAAATGTGTAATACATTAACATCAATAGACATATATATATATTTTTATGACATTGAGAGTTGCAAACGAGCACACAGTTCACCTGATGGTAAATGATTCCTGCAGCCAGTGACATCTACATTCATCCTTAAAAAGGAATCATAATGCAGATGCGTTGTCACCCTCGAGGACTGAGATGGAATGCGTCATCACCAGTAATAAAGGCATCTAAATAAGGCATCCCTTTACTCACCAGACGAAACAGCAGCGTTATGCTGCTATTTCACGCCGATAATCCGTGAGGGCGTCGTCCTACTCCGGTCGAGCTGACCTATTCATTCTGCAGTTAGAAACAAACTGCAGTGTAGCTCTACCACTGCAGTGGTACTTACAAGAGCAATGACTGCGTTATTTCAAAAAAGCTGTATAATACTCCCACTAGTCAGTAATACTACACTAAACTATGTAGTATTTCTAGTAATATTTAGTCAGTAGGAGGAGGAGTCGCAGATTACTGCCCCGCGAAACGTGTGGCTCCTTCTTGTAGGAACCTAAGTGGTATCCATTCGAAAACACCGCTGGCGATGGTCGATTCACACACAAAAGAACTCAGTGGTGGATTTGAAACCATCGGGATTGTGATAATCAGTGCCTAGAATTAATCCATGCAGCTCAGTAAAACAATGAATCCATTTACTTCATAATAATATATATCTACTATGAAATAAATTGTTATTGTAAAATATTTTGTATGTCACTTAGTCTGTACTAAAAGTAACATTGGTTCTCATTTACTGTCCGATATAAACGTCAAAAGAAAAACTATTATACTTTCCCTCATTACAACAAATACAATGAATTATCCATAGCGGCCCTTGCGGAGGTGAGGGCGAGATATATCGGACTCACACCGACTCAAACGATGTTCCAACTTCAGAGCTTAGGGCAGGGTCACGGGAAAGCTCTCGCACAAACCCGCGGCCCCACCATCGACCGCCTTTCTGCAGCCCGTCTCCGAAAAATAACAACCCCAAGAACCTAGAGCTACGTTCAACAGTAAACTATTAATGATCTAAAATGATGATGAAAGATATATTATAAAATAATAATTTCACGAATTAATTCCGCTTACCAGCCTCACGGGGTTAGGATTAGCAGTCGTCAACATTGGAGCTAGAACAATCACGCGAAATGTTTTCTCGGGCAACATCGAGCCGTTCATGAATCATTTATAAATGCAAATGGGCATTGTTGTCAACCGTCCGCGATTATTCACGTCCAGCTATCTGGAGCACATTGAGCCGGGCTCGTGCGAATCAGTTATTTATGTTCCGCGGTGCGAAACTTTCAACTGATGTATGCCGGTTACATAATATCTATATATAATTATATCAGGATACCTTCCACTGGATATACCGTGTTTTACTGTAGAAGCACATTGCCGAGTCCAGATGCAACATATGTAGTTGACTCAATACAAAAGTATCATCTTGAGTATTTGTCGAGGATCGATTTAGGTGTTTGTAGGCCGCGGTCAGTAATTGAACTGTGTGTTCGTTTGTCACCCTCAATACAATTAAAAAATTAATATTTGAGGAACAACGTAGTGTTCATAAATTATTTACAAATGACTATTGTTTTTAAACATCCGCAATTGTTAACGATCAGTTATTATTGATGCATTGTGTCGGAATCGAACCAAATATAGATTTAGTAAAAGTTATGATGATTTAAAACATCATAGATATCATAGAGCCGTGGTAGCGTAGTAGGTCGCTTTGAATTCCATGGTAGGCGAGCAAACCGTATTCGATTCCCAGAGCAGGCAGTGAAGGAAATATTCGTGAGAAATCCTACATGTCTAGTTATGTAAAGTCATCCGCGTGGTGGACTGTTCTCAAATACCTAGAGCATCATATATTTCCAGCCATGAAGCCTTCAAAGATGCCATAGGCAAGGCTCCTTCGCTACTGTATTCCGGTAGGAACATCACTGTCTTAACTAACTAGGTTTTGGTACTATCTGGTTGTTTTTGTTATTATTACTTTGTTTTTTAATGAAGCTAACTAACTCACTGCGGTATGGGCACCTAGCTCATAAAGAGTGCAACGTGCAGAACGATGCAATGCATCTCATACACTGGGCAGAGTGCAGACAGTGCGAGTGAACGAGACAGAGTACAATAATTTGAAAGTGTATACGTATTTGAATGTTAAGTACTAAATCCGTTTTAAATTATATTAAAGAAAAAAATATATTCTCGAATATTTTTTTAAATTTTGATAAATTCTATTTAACATACAATGCGTAAGAAGACCGTTCTTACCGCGAAACCTCATTTGTAATTTTTTATCTTCAGTAATAGTTACTACGATGCATCGGTGCTTTATTTTTTTATATTGCCATAGAAACTTATAATGCCTTTATTTGTCTCTTTGTTAATAGCCGTTATGCTCCACTATAGGTATCCCAAAACTATCGTAGAGAAAGTCACGGAATATTTCTTTCAAAAGGGTGCTAGCTAGTCAAGTTACTATTAATATTGCTAATATTTCTGTTCATCCCTCAAACCAAAAGGGCAAATGATTGTGCCTGGAGATGATTCACGACGATAATAGAATCGCGGATTTGAACCTACGGTCTAAGCTGATGTATGCCGGTTACATAATATCTATATATAATTATATCAGGATACCTTCCACTGGATATACCGTGTTTTACTGTAGAAGCACATTGCCGAGTCCAGATGCAACATATGTAGTTGACTCAATACAAAAGTATCATCTTGAGTATTTGTCGAGGATCGATTTAGGTGTTTGTAGGCCGCGGTCAGTAATTGAACTGTGTGTTCGTTTGTCACCCTCAATACAATTAAAAAATTAATATTTGAGGAACAACGTAGTGTTCATAAATTATTTACAAATGACTATTGTTTTCAAACATCCGCAATTGTTAACGATCAGTTATTATTGATGCATTGTGTCGGAATCGAACCAAATATAGATTTAGTAAAAGTTATGATGATTTAAAACATCATAGATATCATAGAGCCGTGGTAGCTCATTGTCTATGCACTCATTTCTAATTCACGGTACGCGAGCAAACATAGTTTAATTCCCGGTTAACAACTTCCAATTGAATATTGGAAATTGTTATTTTAACTGCTAATTTGCCACATGCTGTGCGGTGAAGAAAATATTTCAAGACGGAAAGTCAGCAGTGGACCCGCGTGGTGGGCTATGCTCTAACACCTCACTAGTGAGGAGGGACTATGCCCAGCAGTGGGATATATATATATGTGGAAAGTGTAATTTTTAAGATTGTTATTTAATAGTTTGTGTTTCTTTTTTCCCCCTACGATTATTGTCTATGTATTGCAGAGCAACATTAGATAATAAAAGACAGTTGGTAAAGAGATAGAGACGTGTACGAAGTTGTGTAAAAATAATAAAGAATTTCGGAGTGTTCCTCCCGCCTTTACTTTATAAACGATCCCACATCCCATATATATATATATATATATATATATATATATATATATATATATATATATACTTTACTTTTTTTAACCTTGGCTGTGGACCAATATTGTATTTGTCATTTTTCATCAAGTTCTTGTAAGGGGTAATGTCGTATCGTCTCTATCGTAAATCGTATATAGCCTTCGGCAATAAATGGCATGCATCGCGAAGGTCTGTTGCGAAAGGCCGCGGGACATAGAGGCGTGCTCTGCTGCCGTCGATATAAATATCATGTTTGCCGGTATCGTTGACAAGCGACATCGCTTTAGCGATTTGTTAGTTGGACAGAAATTTGCACATGCATTTAAAATGAGCACCAAAAAGGACAGCAGTATCTACTGTCCTTTTTGCATGACATCACGGTTATGACGTCATGGTATCAAATCTTGAATATCTGCTGTTGTTTGAATTAAGTAAATTGTTATTTTAATAGTACTATATTTATTTTTATAACGTCCGGCTAAAAGTTTACTACCACCCCATATGATAGTAAGTGGCAAAGTGGCCTTAATTTTACTGGTCCATGTACTGTACATGGACCAGTAAAAGTCAGTCACTCTTGCCTTGGAGATAGTCAAGTTCTATTAATATTCGATAAGTTGAAGACGGTGCGCATAAAATATATAAATAAAAAAAATTAAATATAAACTATAAATTTATATTTTTTTATGCTCTAACTGTGCTTTGTTCAAAACGTGTTATTATAAACTACGATATAGAAAAAATAAATTGCTGATTTATAGTAACCGGTATAAGGCGTGCGTTCAAATGACTATAACAAGAACGGACGAGCGTCGGCCGTTCTACGATATTGCGAACGAATCCCTTCTCACTTATGTCAAACCCTAATAAAATACGTCGCAAATATGTCCGAGACAAAATATTACTTATTACCTCAATTGAGTAATGAATTAATATTTAAACTCATTATTTATTCTTATTTAATCCATCGCTAGTCCACCGCTCTCCCACTCACTGCGATACAGTACGACCCACAGCTAACTCCATCCATCGACTTCCCATATTACTCTTTTAGAATTGTGTAGGTCGTCACTCCGATGGGGAGCTCCTACGCAGCGATGGCTAATAGGATACTTGAGAATGTTCCCATTGGATTTTATTGTTATAAATTTGAACTACTATATAAATTTGGATTATTATATATGCTCTTTTTGTTAACAATTTTTAATATAATAATGTGAGATTGTTATCTTACATGTTTTACTATAAGAAAGTCCGAGTCTAGAAATGAAAAGTGAACTGAAGAATATATACTCGTATATACGACATAAAATGAATGGTTTAAAATTGAACTGAGAGTTAAAAATACAAACCAATAATAATTAGTGATGAAATGATAATAGGTTTCATATCTAAGATGTTGTTATAATACTTATTTTCAGTCCGCACCGATTTAGAGAATGCATATTCAGCTTCGACACCCATAATTAAAATATAGATTAGATTTTAAAATTCAAAAATGTTACAAATTTTAATTTATCTAAGTATCACTTCCTTTTTCTTTCTTATAAATTATTCATACTATCTTATAATAACTTTAATAATCTCCGATTATTTGTTCAAAATCTCTGGATAATTGTAATTCCGACGAGCGCGGACGGTTTGCCGCCTTCGCAGGCACGTTTCAATTGGAAAGTAATCCCGCGGCAAACATTTCATTATTTCGGTTGTACGCTCTGAATATACGTTTACATTTCTCTATTGAAAGGTTCTTGGCGGTCCAGCATCCTAAAACGCTGTTTTTGCCCGAGCCCTTAACACTGGCGTTCCTTAGGCCTTTATTTATAGGTATCGCAATAGCGCAAGAATATTTAATTATACGTAGTTTATCTTTATTATTATATCTAATGTTATATTGAGTATATATCAATGATGTTCGGAAAAAGGCAGGCAAGAGAGGCGCCGTTAATTTGACTACGTTGTCCGAATAACAACAAAAAACTGGAGGACATTTAGTATTTAAATGTTGGCAGATGCAAATTTTAAACTTGTTACGGTCAGTGTTTAAATATTTTTCTTAACTTTTATATATATGTATAAAATATATACAGCGGTGGTCATCAGAAACACTTCTTATGAATAAAGAAAGTATAACTTCAACGTACAAATGTTCGTAAAAAATATGTACATTCAATATTTAATAATCATGCAATAATATAGCCACTCAAATAAAAAACTCATTAAATGCATAAAATATAAAACATCTTAATTTTAATTACAAAATGAGTTAATTTTCTATTACTGGCCGCTTGGACGCCTAATTAGTAACATTTTACAAAAGCATCCATAGCTCGTTCTTTTTTTGAAATTGGAGAATAACATTTCTTTCTTAGCTTTTTCTATTATTTTTGGCGGCAATTCAAAATTTAATCCGAATTTTATTTTGTTCAAAATGGGCAAATAATTGTTAATTTACATCAAGATCATAAGTGGGCATACAGAAGAATAGCAGAACATTTAAATTGTTCTGTTAAAAAGTTTTTAATGCAATTGATCATTATAAAACACATGAAACTGTTGAAAATGTTCTTAGAAAGGCTCGGTCAAGAAAAACCTCTCCCAGAGAAGATACGCTAATCGTTCGTGCTGCTAAAAAACCAAGATTGCTCCAACCAGATTAAAAATAAGTTTTTTCGCCTGATGACCCGAGAAACATCTCGTCAAGATAGATACGCCGAATATTAGTGGAAGCTAAATTGTTTGGAAGAATCTCTCGAAAGATACCGCTTCTTACCAAGCAACACCGAGAGAAGCGATCATTATTTGCTAAAAAATATGTTAATTGGACGGTATGAGAATGAAAAAAAGTTTATTTTCAGATAAAACAAAACATAAATATGGTAAATTCCGATGGAAAGCCATATGTTAGACGTCCTGTAAACAATGCTTTTAATTATAAATACACAAGGAGTATAGTTAAGCACGGTGGCGGTAACATTAAAGTTTGGGGGTGTTTTTCGGGATCTGGAGTTGGACCCATCCGGAAGATTGAAGGTACAATGGATCAATGGGAATACAAAAATATCTTAGAGCACACAATCATTCCCTACTTGGACGATCATTTGCCTATAACCTGGGTCTTTCAACATGACAATGACCCTAAAACACACGGCCAATAGCGTCAAATATTTCCTTAGCGAACGGCGTATATCCGTTTTAGACTGGCCAGCAAATAGTCCGGATTTAAACCTGACAGAAAATCCCTGCTATATTGTAAAAAAGAAAGTCTCAAATAAACGTAACACCAGTCAAAACGAATTATATGAAGCTAATATATAATTTGTTGAAGCATGGAATTTAATCCCCCTAGAAAAATGTATGAAATTGATTGAATCAATGCCACGTCGCTGCAGTGCTGTTATTGAAAATAAGGGATACGCCACTAAATATAAATTATAACTATTGGTAGGCTGTGGATATTAGATATTTCGTTAATAACAATACTAGTTAGTAATACTTAAAAAAATATTGTTCCTTATATTTTTTTTTCTTTCGGGCTGATGGCCGCTGTTAGCCCGAGGGCTTTTACAGTTTCGCCAGTTTGAGAGGTGACCGAGCGCTTATGCGGCTCAGTAGAGACCACTATTAGTGGGTAACCGGCACAAGGGCTCCCGAGAGGGCTTGGACCGTTACCCTGTTCCGCGAGAGCGTCTGACTCGAGGGTACCGAGAGGGCCGAACCTCGGCTCGGTCGGTTGTTTTTGACTAAGAATTATCTACATTAATATCTCTATTATTATTATTGACTATATGTACAACCACTTCGGAATGCGTGGGCGCTGGAGAAGAAGTGGCGCAAGAAACTCCAGCGACGCTTCTAACTGTATTGACTGGAGAGAACCTGTGACATGGCGGTATCGCAAATAGCCCTTGTTTGCGACGCCCTCGCTGTCGGCGGGGGCGGTATGAAGGTGCAATGTACGTGTGTAGTATTTTATGAAGAGCTTGGGCCCTGGTGGTCGCGTCGGGTTCGTCGAGGGCGTGCCTCGGTCTCCTTCAGACGCGGGTGAATCTATAATCCGCGATGGGATTGTAAGTGGCTGCACTTGGGTTTGAGTGTGTGTCAAATTATAGGCGAGAAGCCTGCTTCAGGTACTGAGCTATGGTCGGCAGCTCAAGATCTATGTGTAGATTTTCATTACGCAAGAACCACGGTGCACCGGTGGCCTTGCGCATGAAACGATTTTATACAAAATCGTTTCATGCGCAATGCTGAAGCCGGTGTATACGACGCGGGGAGGCATGCACAAAGACGGGGCATGCGTATGTCATTATGGGTCGAATGCACGATTTGTATAGTGTAATTTTATTACGCAGGGACATTTTGCTATTTTTATTGAGTAACAGGTACAAACGGCCTCGGACCGAAGGTGAGTCTTTCATCTAATGTGACGCCTAAGTATTTGACTGTCTTTTCCCAGGGGATTGGACGATCAAATAACTCTATAGTTTGGAGATGCGGCTTTTGTTGCGCCGAGAGAAGTACATGGCTGCACTTTTGGTGGGGTTAACCTCGATCCTCCATTTCCCTAAAGTGTTGGCTGCAGATTGGAGGCGTTTACAAATAGCGTCTGGTTTAAATCCAGACACGTAGAGGCCGGTGTCATCGGCGAAAAGGGCTAGCTCTACACCGCGAGTGCGCGGTATGTCGTTGGTGTAGAGTGTGTATAAAGTAGGACCTAGGACAGAGCCTTGTGGTACTCCGGCACAAATGGGGTGAACCTCGGAACGCGTTCCCTGGACGCACTTCCCTTGACGCAGTAACGAAAGGTTCGATTTCGGAGAAAATCTCATATGATAAGTACAAGTCGATCTGGCACACCGAGTTCATTTAGTTTGTATATGAGCCCGCTGTACCAGACCTTGTCGAAAGCTTTCGCCACTTCGATGAAACCCCAGTACCCAGTTTGGTAGCCCTGAAAAAAATTATTGAGAATGTGCTCCGTGATGCGGTGCACTTGATGTGTGCATGAGTGTTGGGTGTGAAAGCCGAACTGCTCATTGATTGGTAGCCCTCGGGATAGCATAAAGTCCTTTAGGCGGGCGAGGATGAGCATTACATATACCTTACCCAAGACTTTGGGTAGGCTTATAGGTCGATAGGCTGATGGATCGGTTGGATGTTTCGGGGGCTTGAGAATCCTTATGACGTCGGCTTCCTTCCAAACGTTCGGAAAGGTGCCTTTGGATATAGCTGCGTTGTAGATTATCACCAGCAGGTGTAAAATGGACATGGTTAGAAGTTTAATCACCATGTTGGTGATGCCGTCGGGGCCGGGAGCCTTGCGTGGTCACAGGTTTTTAATTATGGACTCAACTTCAGTGCACGTAACTTGAGTAACAGAATCGCGAGGTGATTCTTTAGTCCTCCAGTCGACCTCGCTGTCAACCATTGCAAGGTGAGTGGCGTCGATCGGTAGGGTGCTCGGTGAGCATTGGAGCTCGAGATTGTCAGCCAGACATTCAGCTTTCTCTTCGTCTAAGAAGGCGGGCGGTTTATTGGGACGTGCTAAGGGAGGCATTGTTTGGGCGGTGCCTCCTTTTAGGGATTTGGGAAATCTTAAATTTTGGGAGATGAGACGGTTCGATGTTGGATAGATGATTATCCCACCGATCATTCCTGTAGTGGGCTATGCGTGATCGAACTGCACGCTGAAAGGCTATATAAATATACACATATATATATATATATATATATATATATATATATATATATATATATATAATATATGTAGTATATATGGTCAAATGAATACATAAAAAAAATTCGCTTGCACTCTCTTTATTGCACTTGTAATTTGACGCCACACGGATGTACGGGTGTAAACTGAATAGAGTTTTAAAATATTACATACGTACCAATTTTGTTTGCGTTATGTAAGTCCGATTAAGTAACGAAAAAGTAACAAAACCTTTTTCTTAATCGGACGGTTTTTAATCGTTTTTTTTAAATATTGCAGACGTCTTGTTACGCTATAGAAAACAAAGAGAAAAATAAACTTTCAATATGACGTTATTTTATAATTTTTCGTTATAATTTTAGGTTATATGTATAATGGTTTGTTTCAGGCTTAAAACGAGTCCATCCTAAGTAATTTTGACCTTCACGTGTTCGTACACTTTATCATCATCATCGCAGCATGTATACAGTCCACTGCTGAACACAGGTCTGCCCACAGATTGCCACAAAGCACGAACCTGAGCCACCTGCATCCATCGACTTACCGCCAACTTGCATGGGACGTCGCTCTAGCGCATCTAGTGGGGCTTCGTACTACACTGCGACTGCCGTAGACTCAGGACAGTCCAAGGTTGCCACTCAAGAACCTTTCTCTCTCTATAACTCTTTATAATAGTTTTTTTAAGAAGTCTGTCTTTGACAACAAAGTTTAACTTACATAATCTCAATTATGAACATGATGTTTGAATGTGAAAACATACATGGTGACGTCATTATCAGTCAGTAATAACGTGGAGCCTATTATTTAGCTTCAATATCCTAATGGTGTAGGTCCGGTCTGCGAAACTTGAAATAGATTCCAATCCGTCATTCGAGTTGTTGGAGTAGTTCACAAAATATTATGAAATTAATTAGCCCTGCTCGCAATCTATTTCAAAAAATAAGATTGAGCTTAACTACTTACTATCTAGGAGCATTTTCAGTACATGATGGATTGTATGTTTTCTTTCTTGAAAATTATAAATATTTTTATGAACCTACATACATCACTTTTCACATATATTTAGTGGATACAGTCAGTGCCCGACTGCTTTTTTCTTTGAGTCAAACGATTTTAGAAGATGAGAAGAGAAGCTTTTTTATATACTATGTAGTATTTGATGGACACGTGATATAGTCATTAGAGTATCTGGCTGCCGCGTGCATTCCCCATGCAACAAAGAATATTTGTGCATCACAATGTGATATACATATATTTTTTAATGTGAGTATGTTTTCTGCGTAAAACATACCATCTGAACCTCCCTCCGATCTTATAGCACATTCATTACATTGGAATGGGGAAGGTGACGACGAGTGCCTCTCGGTTTACGCACATACTTACGGCACTACAATACATCCTGCACAGCTGAAACATCCTAAAATCGCCGCGATCGAACAGAAGTACATCATTAAACCGTTCCTCTAATCTGAAAGCTCTGTTCTATTTACTCTTAACGATATTTGAACAAAGCTTACTCGTCTATTATTCAAAATTCCGGTTGTTTTACGACTGTGACAGGCTACAAAACTTTTATGAGTCCATAAAACGATCCTCGATATCAATTTGTTTGACGAGGTCTGAACTTAGATATAGAAACAGATTTAAGGACACTTTATCATCTTAAAATTAATAAGAAAACAACATTTTGTTATTTATTAGCAGGAAAACGATAATTGCTTTTTATACAAATACTAGCAATGAAAAAATTACTAACATTGCAACAAACTTACTAAAGTTGCTTGTTGCTAGGAGATGGTTCACGACTATAATCTGATTCGAAATTACGACTTTAAGTTTCGCAGACTAAACCCTAAACATTTAGGTTCTTGGCTTAAAATATAATTACTGTTGTATAATGATAAAATATAATATACACTGGTATAATGATAAAATATAATATACACTCGTATAATGATAAAATATGATATACACTCGTATAATGATAAAATATAATATACACTGGTATAATGATAAAATATAATATACACTGGTATAATGATAAAATATAATATACACTCGTATAATGATAAAATATAATATACACTCGTATAATGATAAAATATAATATACACTGATATAATGATAAAATATAATATACACTCGTATAATGATAAAAAAGCTGCTAGTTACGTTAGTTTAAGTAAAAAGAAAATATTTCAAACTAATGAAAGCACGCCAAAGCTATCTTTCAACAAATGTTATGTTTCCAATTTACTATAACGACCGCAGTTTTTATTTTTATAATGTATGAGGTGACAACTTTTTTATTATTGCATTCAGAGTAACGGAAGGGCACACAGTTTACCTGATGGTAAGTGATTCCTAGGGCGCATGACAACTACATTCATCTTTGAAAAGAAATCATAATACGGATGTGTTGTCACCCTTGAGGACCGAGAAGGAACGCCTTGTCACCAATAATAAAGGACTCCAGATCCCTACACTCACCAGACTAAACACAGCAGCATGATGCTGCTATTTCACGCTAGTATTCTGTGAGCTGGTGTTAGCGTGGTCCTACGGTCTCGGTCGAGAGGATACATTCATTCAGCAGCTAGAAACAAACTGCAGTGTAGGTCTACCACCTTGTATATGTTATTGAATTCTTTGCAAAAAATCTTACAGACATGGAAACACGAATGTTTCCTCCATCGATAGTGGTCCGAGCTGAGGTTCGAACCTCCTTACGAGTGCCCCCCGGATAGTACATCGCCCTCTTCTTTTGTTGTCGACGTTCTTCGTGCACTGGGATCAAGCGCAGCAGTGGTGCAGTAGCAGTCCTCGTGGCAGCATTTCTACCATCGTCGTTATCTCTCTACTCAGTGCGAGCCCCCTTCGATAGAGATGTAAAGGTACTGGACCAACAACAGCACACACCATAAATAAAGAAACACGAACATATGAACGCTTAATGCATTTTTTCTGAAACGAGCACTCACCTGATCTGATGGTAAGTAACTACAGACTATAAAAATCAGTATTCATCCTTAACAAACATTTCATAAATCTATTTTCATACATTGCAACGGGCTTTTATAGCTGCCTACAACAAAAGCCCGCTGTGTGGTTCCGCCACGTCGATGGTGCGGACAATAATTTCTAACTATAGCATATAGAGGTCGGCAGGATTGGAAAAGGAGTTTGCTCACAGAATCCCAAAGTGAAATTGTTTTTTTTATAGAATAGGTGGCAAACGAGCAAGCAGCTTAAATGATGGTAAGAAACACCAGCGGTGCCGACCTTCAAGAAAGATGTAGGCTCTTTTCTTGAGGGTCCCTGACTTATTATTAAACCAATACGTTTCAGAAATAACGAAAAAAAAATTTCTTGTATAGCATTGGCAACCCACCACGGGTTGTCAACCACCGAGATGATTGTTGCCAGATGACATCAACTACGCAGAATATTTTAGAGTGCCGTAAGCATTTACGCATACATAAAGAAAATAACGTTAAACTTAGCAATTGTGTACGTAGTATATGCGTATATGTAATGGACAAAGTCCGCTCAATACATCAAAGTCAACTATATGTGAATAATCGGGGACGACAATGGACACGTTTGGAAATGATTTATCCAGCTCTTTGTCATCGTTGGAACGTTTTACGTGATTGTCATGTTTGGTTCTTTGCCTAAAAGTTTGATATTATACACTAATTTCTAAAGTTCTTGTAGAATTTTATTGCTGGGCTTTTGGTGATGAGGCGTTTTAGTCTTCAGAGAGGGCAACGCATCTGCATTGTAATTGATATGGGTGTCATGGATCGAATCAGTTAATCAATACTAAAGCAAAAAATGTGATTTGCTGCCTCTGGTATAAAGCTATCTGTCACTGTTTACTCCTGCTTAATCTAAGACCATATTTTAAAGTGTCCAATGCTTCGGTATTACATCGCGGGTCCTGGATTCGATTTCAAGAGAGAGGAACAATGTTTGTGTGTGTATGTCCCATGTTGCTTACACAGCAACTGAAACTGTATTCGATCCTTATTGCACATACATAACATCGGAACAGACAACGGGACGACGAGATCAGAGCCGCTGTGTTTGTGCAAATGCTTACGGCACTATAAAATATTCTGCACAGTTGATGTCGTCTGGCAATAACCAGCAGATATCGTCGAGATCGAAATCGACCAGAAGGACATTATTACTTGGTTATTTTAAGTTTTTATGTCAATCGATAGTTATGTCAATCGATCCAACTTCAATATGTTTATAAGTAATCGATAACTATGGAAGGGTGTTCGAGAAAAATATTATATAAACAAAAAATAGCAATATCGAATGGAAGAGGTTCCAATAGAACTCAGTTTGATTTATATTGTGTTCGCGCGAAAAATATTTACTGCAACGTAATGTAGCTGTCGAACTCCGCTTTTGTTTAAAGCCGTCATGCGCAGATGTTATCTGGCACTGGCGTATACTGAGCTATAAAATAAAGTGAGGTAGGTTTCTTCAAAAGTATAAAATTGTTTGTTTTACCTTTATGCCTAACGCCCGCTTTTAATTTACGAATTTTCAGCTTAGTTGGAGTGCCTAACCGGAATGTTAGTATTGTTAATAGCATTGCTAATATTCTTTATTTTTACTGTAAAGTTCTCAGTCAAGAAACAATATTTGTGTATTACAAATTGTTGGGCGTTAGGTCTGTCTTAGGGTTCTATTTTAGGATCTGTTGTAGGTTCTGTTTTAGGGTGTTTAGGTTAGGTGTGTGTGGGTTAATGTTGTATGTCTCGTGTCTATGACATTGTATCTGAATCTTCCTCCGATCTGACCGACGTGCAACACACGTGCATAATATGAGCTTGAGGAAAAAATTACGAAGAAATACCTCTGTATTTGCACAAAAAGTACGTTTCTATAATATGTTCTGTTCAGTTAATGTCATACAATAATAACTAGAAAATATCCTTATATATGTGATACAAAAATTACCAGAACATCATAAAATATACAGGATGTTACTTTACTTTTGACTATTAAAATTATAACCTAAAAGTAATTTTAAAACGTCCAAGATATGGTGTTTTAAAAAAACTTATTCAATAAAAAAATAAGTGATTGTTTAAGATGAAAAAAACCGCCAACAATGGAGTACGTCTGACGGCCCCGTGATGTGAGTAATGGAGCGCGCTATCCCACTCCCATCGTAATAAATGATACGATCAATTCTTGTTTACTCCTCGAGGGCAGTTATTGTGCTCTGTATTCGTGATTAAAATGTTAAGTAGGTTTGAGTTTTGTGTCTCTCAAAACGATATCGATCCTCGGTAGCTGCGACTCATCTGAAGTTGCGGATGGGTGGTGATGATCACTTACCATCAGGTGACCTGCTTGCTCATTTGATACCAATCCAAATATATATGTATATATATATATATATATATATTTACACTAGACCTAGCCTGTAGTCTCATTTTCAGATGTTCTTTTTGGATGTTTATTTTCTTTTTTTTTTTTATATTTAAAAGTTGATGTTATAAAGTTAATATACTGTCATCAGAAAAGAAGCCGCTCATTTACGTACGCATAGTACTCTATATGGTAATTTTAAATTAACTTTGAGAATATGACAGTAAAATAAATCCTAAGTAGTCCGTTATAGCATCATTGTAATTAAATTATTATAATAGGACTCATTCCTGGGACCTTTATTATTTCTCTTTATGATGAATGACCTTCTTACGATTTTGAGGTACACAGACGACTTGGAGCTCTATGCTTGAGTAAAATAGGAGCAAATTTCTTAGCATTGCAGAGTGCCCTGAACGCGGTTTATAAATGAAGCATTGTAAACGAAATAGATGGTAACATCGTGAAGTACCTACACGACCTTTGAATGCGGTTCTTTATAAGTTTTGACTATAGGTTGTGTTTTTGTAAATATGTGCAAATCAACAAAGATGGAGGAACTGGTCTAACTATTTGACCAAAAATTTACATTCCATTACCACAAGGTCGCTATCGTCTAGAACTCTTTAAAGATCGAAGCTTTTGTCTTAAAAAATGAAAATGAGTTTCGAAATAACATAATTCATATAATATATTACGTTATAGTCCTAAATATACTGGAACTGGACAATGGATGTTACTGGAATCGATATGAGAGTAAATCTTGTTTGAAAAAGTTCCAAAAGCCTTTCTCAACTTTCTTCACCGAGTTCTACGGGTACCCATATTATCAAGTATTTATTAAGACATTTTTGCTATAACACTAAATTGTTAATTCTTGCAAAATTATCCAAGGCATATTGATCTCGGCTTTTCTCTCTTAATAAGTAAAATTATTATTATATATATAACAGAAATTATGCTATGCATCCTTACTGTGCTGTACTGACCTCCCGAATTTCGGTGCAACTTGTGATCCATTTGCGGATAGATAGGCGTGGATTATGTTAGCACGTCTGAAGTTCTATGAAAACTTTTAATTAATGTTATCTGTGTATTGTTTAATTAATGTAATTGGTCTAAGATATTGGTCTAATTAAACTAAAAATAAGTAGTCTTCTGCAAACAGATCGGGGAGACATCACTACTAATAGGCTATGATGACAACGATGAAGAAAAATGAAGCACTTAAAATATTTTTGTTAAATAAAAACATTTAGATAAATGTTGTTTATAAGTTCGAAAATTTGCATTGAAATTGAACTGTCTAACTTTCAATAGTATTCATTACGTAAAAAGGACCGAAAAAATGTTACGCAGTCCAACGAAGTGACTAATGGAACCGCGTTGCTCGGGCTATCCCACTCGCATCGGAATAATTGATGCGATCAATTCTTGTTTATTCTCTGGGGGCTATTTATCAATATAATCAAATTAGGATTCCATTCACAAATATTTCTTTGATGTCGATATTTCACATTTTGATACAATGTTGTGACTGGTTTGTATTTGTAATCTGATTAATCACTACGACTTAAAGACAAGATGTTAACACTAGAACAAGCGTATGTGTCGTCTACCCAGAGGATAAGGCAAAGCAGGTCGGATACTTCATTACCAGTAATCGAGTATTCTTAGCGACTCGAAAAGATATAAGACGATGATGTCGTCCTGATCTATTTCGAGCACGGCGTTATCTTCTGAGCACATCAACTGAGCACAATATTTTTAAGTAAGCATTTGCGCAAACACAAATGCACTAGTACATGTGCAATAAGATCGGAGGAAGGACCAGAGGAAGTTTCAAGGCCACGGGACATACTATACAATACAGCCAGACTCGAAAACCAACAATTTGTGGTATACCTATATTGTTCCTCGGCTGTGAATCTGATACAAGACCCGCGACGCAGAAACTACGTATTCTTCAATAAAACTTGTAAAATACAAAACAATATATAAACAAGGTGAACCAGTATGCGATATAAATTATGTTAAAATTTAATTTTGTATCATAGTGGGGCATAATATCCACATCCATTGCTGTCACCCCTGAGGACTGAGATAGAATACCTCGTAACCCGTAATTGGGTCAAATTAAGTCGTACTTCTTAGCAACAGAACCATGTAATTTCATTATAATGTTCGTAATAGAATGGAATTAATGTGTAATCGGTATTTGATTTCAAATATTTCGATATAGTTCACCCATAACGTTGTTTTCGTTGAATATTGATGAAGAATGAATATTTAATAATTAGCCTTTTTTGTACCTTTCAGGGTTTCTACGATATATGGTTAGCGACTAGTAGTAAAAAATTGCTAAAGTTATAGATGTTGGGGAATCTCAAAGTTGTTTTCAAGATATAAAAGGAAAACTGATATTACAAATTACCACTTTTTTATTTAAATCGAAACAAGCCAGTGCATTTCTACAATCACACCTGGTGTTGAGCGGTGATGTAGACGTTGATGGTGGAGCGCCTATCTGAACACAAGCCTATTCAATCTTCTCTTGAAGACACCCACATTATACTCGCACGGAAAGACTGTCACAGGAATATTATTCCATCCCTTCGCCGTTCGCATTATAAACAACGAATAATGTCGCTTCATCCGAAAGCAAGGTAATCCTTTGGATCCTCTCCAAAATGTGTCCTGTTAAACACCGAGAGGCTGGCAACCTAGCGCTTGTGCTCAAGGCTAATCAGTTAACCTACTACTACTAAGATTGGTAACCAAATCTAGGTCACCAATTAGCCTTTAAGCACGCCTCTCCACTGAGTTCTAAATGGCAAGTTGGCATTTTGCAACGCCAGCTCAAATGTAATGGTCAATTTACATGTAATGAGATCGATTTGCTTTAATATGGAAAGTTTTTCAGTGGAAGAGCCATAGAAACTGGGTGCGGAGTTTCTAATGTAGTTTAATAATGGGTCAATTTACATGTACACAAAATTGTGTACATATAAATTGTGGATTTAAATACATTGCAACCTTACTATTAAAAACGTAGTGTTGGCTATCGAACGGTCCGAGTCGTGGAAAGCATAAATAAAAACTTCCCTTCTGTTCTCATTAGTTACGACTACCAACTACCATTATAAAAAAGTAAAGGCAGCCTACACATATTCCCCCACGGCTAGCCGTAAACCTCCACTCTTAATAAAGTATTGGAGTTTACCCACTTCATTTTGGGTCAATACGCAGTGAAGTCGCGCCTTCACATGCCTTGAAATATTTTCTCTAAGACAAGCCGGGTTCCTCGCGCTCGTTTCCATCGCTCCAACACCTCATGTACCGTGAGTTAAAAGCGAGCGCCTAGATACCGAGCTGCCACGACTCTTACCATTGTAGTTTCATAAAATACAAATGATTAAAGACGTCTGCAATAAATTGTCGAAATAATTGCAAATCATGATTCAAACTACGTGTGTGCCTTTGTTCACTCGACACTGTTGAGTACTCTTAGAAAAACAAGTAAATCTTCTTAGTTTTCCATTTTATTTTCTATACAAAGTCTAGCTTCTGTAAGTGGCGTTTTAATAATGCTTGTGGTTTAAGACCTCGGCACTACAATTTCTTGTTTCGCTTCGAATCTGTTGCTTAAACTTTTTATAAATACAAGTATATTTTTTTTAGCAGTTTACGTTTCTATACAACAAACTAAATAATAAATTTGACTGTCCAGCGCTGTTAAATCAGATAGAACTAATAGTACTAAGAAATGCTTAATGCCTCATCATTACCAAATAATAATTGTAAACAATAACACAACTTGAGTAAGTTATATTTAGGGTTTATTGTACTTATACACTATGTATATTTTTTTGTATTTGACCTTCAAGCAGCAACTATAAAAATCTGAAGGAAGGATGGCGATCTCCATCACATCATGAAGGTCTCCAATGCACCCGTATATATTCTGGTACTGGAGATATCTGTGAGTGCAGATAATTTACAATCAAGCGATTTCATTCTCATCCGCTTCTTTTATTTTTATTTTATTCTTACATAACAAAATTTTTTAAAATTTTTAACAAATAACTATGATAATTCACATAGTATATTATTTTATTGTCATCGTTTAATTAAAAAGCCTGCAATATTTCACATTGTCCGGAACTGAGAGAAAACTGAATTAAAAAAATCCATTACAATCATACAATAAAACGTTTTAAAAATAGAAAATTATATTCATAAATGAAGTGTAGAACAATACATAAAATTCTATTCAATGTAAAAAGTATAAAGTATAAGTAAAAAGTACCCAACCTAACCGTGATTCATGCGGGATGATACCGCATAATAGAGGATGCATGTAGAGTTATAACTTCATCACTTGCCGTGCGGTAAACTGTGTGTTTATTTGTCACCCTTAGTTACATATAAAACAGTGACGAGGTCTTCCTGGTCGATTTCAATCATGGCAATATCTTATCAGATGACATCAACTGCGCAGAATATTATACAGTGCGATAAACATTGCGCGAAACGAGGCTCACTTTTTTTTTATACCTTCAAAGCAAGTGCTTGACCACGATCCCATCTGATGTGAAGCGGAAATGCAGTCCTGGATGGTAAGGCGCACTAGCTTAGTAAATGTCTATTCACTCTACTCTTGAAAACACCCACATTGTAATCGGAGGGAAAGACAGACGCGGATAAATTATTCCAGTCCTTTGCTGTACGAAGAATGGAAGACGAAGCAAAGCGCTTCGTTCAGGATTGAGGTATGTTCACAACAAAAGGATGAAATCCAGCAGTGCGTCGTGAGGTCCGATGGTGGAACGGGGATGGGGGAATTAGATCATGTAATTCCAGAGCACACTCTCCAAAATGCAATCTGTAAAACGAGCTGATCGAGATGGCATTTAGCGTCACCTGCCCAAATATGACAACAGTATTCTATACACACGACCGGACTTGTACTTATAAAGCGTTAAAAGCTGCCCCGCAGAGAAATACCGATGCACTTTGACCAGGATCCCAAGATTTTTTGCAGCTATCTTCGCCGTGGACTCAATGAATCGCCCATAGTTGAGGTTCGATGAAATTTCGATTCCCAATAACTGAAAGCGATCAGTGAGTTCCACAGATAGATCTTGGAACCAACTGGAAACCTCTTGTAATGTGAGACTCATTCGCTCTACCTTGGCTCTTCTTTGGGACTGTACTTGATCCTTAGTGGCATTAGCACCTAACTGGTAACTCTTTTACTGTGTCTGTATACTCAAAGATACCGGGTTTCAGCAGATCATTAATATGCAGCAGAAACAGAGTGACAGAGAGAACAAACCCCTGAGGAGCTCCAGCGTTTATCGCCATTATCTCAGACAAGCAGCCATCTATGACTACTCTCAGAGACCGCTCCTTCAGGGAGTCAGCTGACCAGGTGATCAAGCCAGGATAAATGCCATACGCTGGAAGCTTGCTGATAAGGCTATCGTGCCAGACCCTGTCAAAGGCCTTCGAAACTTCAACTGAGACAGCTAGTGCTTCACCGTTGTCCTCGAGAGCCTCACCAAAGCGATGAGGGGCGTGCACTAGAAGATCGCCAGTTGACCGGTTTCGACGAAACCTGTGCAGTCGGTCGCTAAGGATGTCATTAGTTTCTAGGTATGCCACAAGGCGTGCATTATATGTAAGCTCCATTATCTTACAAATAATGGAGGTAATCGAAATTGGTCGATAATTGACAGGATCGAAAATCGCAGCCTCTTGAGTACCTCTTTGTTAGTAATGTGTACCTCTAGTATAGAAGAATTAAGTGAGGTAAGGTGAAATACTATCGCCAGGGTCCAGACGAGAGCTTTGGGCAAAGAGATTTGCAAAGATGTCTGCTTTCTCTTTTGCCGTGTGGGCCAGAGAGTCGTTAGGCTTAACCACTTTACCAGTACGCTGGGCAGAAAGTTTTGTAGCAATATGTTTGATGCGATCAAGGCGAGCTTTCTTTAATTACTTTTTAAAGGACTTGGCGGCTCGCTTAAAGGCTTTCTTCTTCGTTCCGGAGATTTGCGGTTTCGAGCATCAACCCAGGATAAATATGCCAAATGCTTAAGCTTTTCAGCTTGGTCGCACTCAGTGTTAAACCAAGGGTCAGCTTTGCCACCAATGGGTACGTTGGCGTTAGGAATAAAATATACCATGGCTTGACTCACCACATCGTTTATAGCTTCTGCACATCTCGACGGGTCATTGGAAGAAAAGCAAATCTGATGCCATGGATAAGATGCAAAGAAGTGCCGCATCTCGTCCCAATCTGCTAACTTGTAACGCCACATTCGCCGGACACCATGAACATTGATATCCGGGGGAGAATGGGACGATTCAGATTTCACTAGACAGTGATCAGAAATTGCCAATGGTGAGGAAATTTCGACAACGTATCTATCTGGATCAGAGGTTAACAAAAGGTCCAGACAATTGGCTGTGTGTCCATCCACATCCAGCACCCTCGTGGCTTGCATTACCAGCTGAGAGAGGGTTTGCGTTAGGGACAAGTTCCACGCCTCTCTCCCAGCATGATCGGTCTTCTGGTGTGGAAATAACCAATCCTGATGGCAGGCATTGAAGTCCCCCAGATGGACAGAAGCTGGGCAGAAAGATACCGAAGCAGGACTGCATCAGCGGCCTCACTTAGATGTTCAAACAACCGAGTAGTATCTGGGTCACCGTTGTCACCGAACGGTAGGCAAAAGAATCTTATCCGTGCCTGTGTCTACCATTACCCATAATGTAGAAAAGGGGCATATGTCATTACGATGTATACACAGACTCCGGCTCGAGGGCGGAAGGTATGGTCCAATGAGTATCCAGGATAGTTGAGGTACGCCGTATAAAGAGGACAACGAATCTGCGTCTCCGTCAGGATAAGTAAGTGCGGCTTTTCAGTCTCAAGGTGGTGGTGGACTGCATTGAGATTACAGTGCAAAACTCGGATGTCGGTAAGATGCACTTTGAGTGAGAGGAAGTGCAACCGCTGTTGAACCTTACTTTTATTGTTAGAACGTTTCATGTAGTGAGAGAGTGAATAGAATGAAGGATTGTAGTTGACGAGGCATTGCAATGTGAATCCAACGGATTTGTAGAATCTGTACAAGTAGGGGATAGATCTGGAGACTGCAGGGACGCCCGAACCCCCCTCAGGGACTGCCATCGGGTACACTCACCCGGTCGCCAACCGGCACGATGGAGCCACTCTGAGATTTTCACAGCTGGCGGGGAAGCCTTTCGCGAGTGGCTTTCTCGCTACTTGGGCCCCCAACTATCTGCGGTATGGTTTTGTCCGATGGGTGGTGACCGAAAGCCTGCAGCCGAAGCCTATAACCGGGATATGTCGCTTGTTTAGCACTACCCAGGAGCACATAGGGTATCATAATTTAAGTATTTCCTACGGCCGCAAGCAACTTCACTCCTCAAAGCAACTTCACCCCTCAACCCTTCATTCAGCGATCCCTTTCCTATTCCAATGTATATATTCATGTATAATAGGATCGGAGAAAGATTCAGATAGTAATATAAGAACTATGTACTCGCATCACAGCTGTTATATGTTTCTGTAAAAAAATATAAAAGATATGGCTAATAGAAATAATAATGATGAGATGACAGTAGCCAAATTAAATAATATCATCGCACGGACTGAGGTCACCGACGGTCTGTGCGCCATTACCCTCTCACGGTTTCTACGTGGAATTAAAAAAGAGCTGACGAGTTCGCAGTTCGCAAACGATCTTAAGAAATTAAAAATTATGTAACAGAGGTACAGCTACAATGCTGCATGTTCCCAGCCGCAGCACAAATAGGTCAGTCAGTCAGGGATTCATCTCACTTTACATATTAGGGATATGTGCTTTTGTCAAAAACAACCTGTACCTGTATGGACGCTACGCAAGCAGTCGCCATAATGATAAGCTCATGGCAATAGCTCCAAGAATATCACTGGCGAAAAAAAGTATTATTTTTATGGCGACAAAGATTTACAACAAAGTTCCCAAAGATTTAAAAGTAATAGAGAATTCAAAGTTATTTAAGTCCAAATTAAAAAGACTCTTGCTAAGAAAAGCTTACTATTCTTTAGAAGAATTCTTCAATGACAATTTTTAAAAAAATTAATGCCACTGGTGTTTTTATGCAATTGGTATAAATATTATTAGTTTTATTATTAGTGTAATTCTTTCTTTTGACTAATCTCGTATGCCCGCAGGGTAGGACATAGCTGGACAAATTACTTCTGAATAATATATTCAATACCTATGGTCCACAAATAAATGATTTTGTTTTGATTTGATGATCGTGGAAAGGATCGTGCCTTCACAGACAACCAGAGTAAAATAACAGCATAATGCTTCGTCTGGTCACTGCAGGGCCCCTTAGTTGAGGCATTCCATTTTAGTTCTTAGGAGGGCACAGTGCATCTCCATGATCTATATCGAGGATAAATGTGGAACTTACCATCAGGTGACCTGTGTGCTAGTTTGTCACTCTTAATAGAATAAAAATATATGCACCCATATCCTTTCCCTATAAAAATGATATTTCAACCTAGTATTCTATATGTGTATCCTTGACTCCCTCCCCAGTTGATCTGTTCATATCTTAGTATTAATTTCATAAATTACAATTATATCATTTCCTTGACATTATTTTCAACATACGTTTGTTTACTGATTTAATTTTATTGAGATTATGTTAGGCCCATGGCATCTACATTCATCAATGGACAAGGAATCATAATGAAGATGCACTGTCACCCTTGAGGTCTGGCATGGAATGTCTCGACACCAGTAATAAAGTTCTCCGGATCCCTATACTCACCAAACGAAACACAGCATTGCAATGCTATTTACATTTGTATTCTGTTACGGAGTGACTCTACCCCGGTCGACCCGTTAAACTCTAAGTGACTCTACCCCGGTCGACCCGTTAAACTCTGAGAGACTCTACCCCGGTCGACCCGTTAAACTCTGTAATGAAATTGACATCAAATTACTTCATAATAATAATAACATAAGTATATTTACTAATTTAAACTAATCTAATGTTGTTGAGATCGTCATAAGTGTTAAATATTGTTTACTTACATTTGACGACTATAAACCAATACTTTTAAATTGAAACGTGTAATTTATAACGTAATTGTGTTATGAAATAATCACACCAAATCTAGAATCAAGCTACAGCATGGCACTACTACAGTTAAACTATAGTACATAAATGCTCATAAATAATATTTTAACGGATGTCTTTAAAATATTACAGTGTTAAATTAACTACTATTCGCTGCTGTAATTAAAATACAAGAGCTTTATAGACTTTGAAATCCAGAAAACAGAAACAACATTTTAAAGAAACAAAGTGTAGATTCATCACTCAAAGTGTTTAAAGCAACCGTATAGACACCTCGCTATCGATTCTCGGCAAGAATGCCGCAATTGAGCTTAAAATTGAAGCACAACGTTCCAAAGCACGAAGCGGTTCACATCTTTAAAAAGCTTTATTGCACTAAGAACTTGTTTTGTAGCATTTACTGGTTTTAAAGCAAAACTGATTCAAGAATAGAATTTGGTCTGATAAATACTAGTACCGTTTATATAAGATTGATATAAATGCAATAATAAGTAATGTTACTCTTTAGGGCATGTCTAATTTCACCAGCGCTTTTTCTATGAAACTAGGTGTGACAAAAGAGCACACAGTACACCTAAATGACGACTGTAGCCCATAAATACCTTCGACCACCCTCAACAAACATTCAAGATGAACACGCGTTGTTACTCCTGAGGAGTGAAATGGAATGCCTTGCCAGACCTGGTCTGTGGATCGCTATACTCACTGATGCTATTGTACACTGCTATTTTGTGATGAGGGCATGGTACTTACCCCGTACCATTCATACTGCGAGGTCCATGAGGTAGTCCATTGCAATCCTCAGAGATGACATGATGCATCTTGAATCTCAGTTGAGATCATTACTTTCCACAAGGTGAACTATATGCTCGTTTGTCATATTATAAATAAGATTGGCAGTCCCAACGTCGGACAGGACAAAGCTGATTCCTTGTGATATTTTGTGTACCGCTTGTAGTCTTTGTCTGATATTAGGATAATAGACATTAGACTCTATAATCCATATTCACGGTACGTATACCCTATATTCCATATAGTACATTCATTTTTATATATTTTATATATTTAGTAATATTGTCGTTATAAGCTAGCTGCAGCATGATTCCCGGAATACCAGCTTAAGCTGTAGCTTCATCACCACCATCGTTATCCCCGCCTGTCCATGGTCCACTGCTCGACGCAGACCTCCCCCACATATTGCTATAAAGCACGATCCTAAGCCACCTGCATCCATGGAACTCCGCTTAGATAATATCTTCGTGCCACTGTATTTCCTCTAATAAAAGAAAGAAAACGGAGACCTCGTGACCGGTAATGCAGCATGCCATCCTAGTTCTTAGCGACAACACATCTCAATTATGATTCCTTATGGACGATGAAGAGATGTCAGGATACAGATGTCGCGCAATCACTTACGTTCTCATTAAACTGTGTGCTCGTTTGTCACTCTTAATATTTTACTATCTTAATTATTTAATTGTTTATAATACACATAGTTTTTGCAGCGTATATCGCGAATTTTATATTTAAATATAACTTTTACGTATTATCTTAAAAATAACCTCTTTTTATAATAAAATATAGTGTAGTAACAAACATATCACTGAACAAGTTCTAAGAAGTTTTACAAGTTCCCCTTCGGGAAATTAATATCAAATATAAACGCAAAAGTCACACGTGGAAACTTTTATAATGCGTATTTTTTCTTGTAACATGCTTATACCTCGTTTACAATGCATTTATTTTTGTTAGTTTGTTATAAAATTAGGGATAACGAACGAGCATATATCTCACATATACATATGTACATACATACATACTTCAGTACGAGTTACGAGCAAATGGTTCTCATAATTCTCTTACTCATCAGGAGAAAGAAGACAATGCGAAGATCGCAATGTACACCAATGTTGTATAAACCGGTAAATGGATAATTTCTAGCCAGAGGTCAATCGAAGAACCAACTTGGATCGACTAGAATCTATGATGGATTCAATGGGGAAGAAAAATTGGAGTGTAGGACGCTCTCTACTAGACAGAGCGCCGACCGATGCAAGTCTGCAGAAAGTCGATGGATGCAAGTTTCTGAGACTCGTGCTGGGTGGCAGTCTGTGAGGAGGCTTTTTTGCTTAGAATATTAAGTCTACATAAATCTATTTGTTAATGCGTAAACTTTTGTATTTGATAGAACCAATTCAGATTTACGGATGCGAATACATTATCAATGAAAAATTAGATTTTCTCAAATGTTAATCTTAAAATGATATACTTATTATGCTCAACATAGATTGCTGAATAACTTCGTGATAATGCGGCAACCACCACACCTATGTCCTAAGCTACTATTTCATGCTTAATTCCGGGAGTAATCTCGTTCTCGGTCAAGCAGCTTACATATCATGTTACATTTCTTTTGTGTGGTCGTTATTACATTATAAAAAAAACAACATTTACAGTACACCCAAAATAAAGCTTAGACGAACTTTAAAAATAAATAATAGCAAGAATTTTTATCAATAAAAAATATAAACTAAGAAGCTCTACTTTCCCAAAGTACCGCGGTACCACGACTTCGAGATAAATTTTATACGTCCTTGGGGAAATTAACATCAAGTGTGGAACTAGTCAACACGTTGTTGTAATGAGTAAATATGCTTTGTACTGTTTAAAATTATCACCTTTATGAATAATATTTTAAAACATTTCATACTAATTATTTTGTATATTTTACAATCTTTATTACAAAATGTAAACTTATATGTTAAATACAACCTTGTTTGTATGAATGAGGAAATGAAAAATTCAAAAAAAAAAATGCCAAGAAATAATAAAAAACAATAAAATAAAAAAGAAAAGCGATGATATATGAAAACCGCCAATCCGCAGTAGAGCCGTGTGGTGGATGTATGCTCTAACACCCTCCCTAAGAGGAGGCCTATGCCCAATAGTGGGATTCATATATGTAAGCTTTTACTTCCCTTTACTCCTACTTTTTTATAAGATTAATTACATACTAATTTCTTAAAAATTTTCGAAACATTATAAACGTAAAATAGATAGAGATACTCTCCACACAAAAAACAATAAGTATTTATGTACGAATGTGTATGTGTGACTGTAATGAAATCTTTAAACTCAGTTTTCATCCATTGCCTAACGTGCGAATGATCTGGAATTACACAAACGTAGTGATAACTGAAGACAATACAATATTTTTGTGGCAATGTTGCAAATAATTTTTAAACTGTAAACTCTATGTTTTTTTTCACTTATTTCAACATATTCAACAGGTATTTTCAAGATTCCTCATTAAATTTTGATCTCATTTGTCTTGCTTAATGTAATAAAAAAAACCGTATATATATATATATATGAGTTTGTTTAAAATTAGATTTTAACATTATTAAATCCCGTGGGTATTGTTTTTTCCGATTTGGCTTTTGAAACGATGCGAATATTATCATTCAAGACTAAAATGACAGGTGTAACGTTGTATTAACTTTGTTTACAAAATCAATAGTAAAAAAATATTACCGACCTATATATTTTATAGATTTGCTGGGCATTACCTAACCACCTAGTCTCTAAAGAGGGCATTCAAGCAGAATCCATGCGGATCCAATGCAGGTCGGTGGACTTCGCTGGTCTCGGTGTTTATCAGACAGGCAAATTTTCTCACGATATTTTCTTTCACCATTAAGCATATAAAATACAATTGACGGAAAATGGATTGAACTCCGTTTCCTACCAGACCGTGAATTAAAAGGCAAGCATTTTGACAATGAGCTTTTTACATTCGCAAACCATGTGAGCCATGGTTTGCGAATATAAAAATCTAATGTCTAAATATAAACAGGCCTTTTTGAAATTTAAATAACCTTAGCTTTTTGCTCTAATCAACTCTTTTGAACTTATAGTATATAACACTATCCTTTCAATACAGTTGTTTAAATAAAAAGCACCCATTTCGGCTTAGCGTGCGATCTAAGAATTTTAACGTCGTGAATCCGTTTAGGTGGGGAGTGGTAAACGGGAATATAACTAATGTAAGTACCATTACTAGCTGTTAAGAGCAAGCATATATATATTGATATATAGATTCAAACATATAAGCAAGCATTCATGGTTGAATCTATATAAATAAAAATTAAATGAATATGTATAGAAAATCGGCAAATTCGGAAAAAAAAAAAATTTCTATGGGAGCTTTGAATGGCCCCGAGACCATAACTCACGATTCAAACGATGGATAATTTTCATAAATTCCCAAACAGTTACAAACAAATTTATTGAAATTAAGACAGAACGTCATCTGTTGGGTCAGTTAGTTGTTATTACTATGTTATTTTTTGTTATATTTTATATCACTTCCAACTTATGTATTGTTAGCACATATTTTCTTCAGCAAATTTGTTTTAAAAAATAATAATAAAAATATATGACGAAAGTTACTTGCGCAATAAAACAGGAACTGGACAACGACGACACTGCAACGAGCGCGTGACTGGCTCCCACAATCGTTTCTTTGAACGAGCGAGCTTTTGAAAACTTACGTATCTAAATAAAACTTGACACAAATATAGAATGCAAAGCTTGCGAGATAAAATTGTGCGGATGTCATCATCATAGTCGTATCCCTACCACAATGTAGTCTTTTCATCATTAAATACTTGGAACATCCTACAGAATTGTCATATCATTTTCAATTTCCATCAATTTGACCACCCCTTTGTAATATCTCGTTACCAACTTTATCCGGATCCATATGGTCGTCATATGGAACACAGAAGTGTTATGCTGCCATTTCAAGCTGGCATTCTGTGAGAGCGAGGCCCTTCGCCCGGTCAGATAGACCCTGAAATGAACTGCATACTGCAAGCTCTAGCGCAGTTGACGATATAGGTATATATCCGCCATTCTCCAGACAATTGACGTAATTTATTATACCTTAGTTGTAGTATATTAAGGATCATAACGTTCTAACATTTTTCACCCAATTAGGGAGATGTTTCCCGTGTCGGGTCGTTTGTCAGGAGGCAAGGAACTTTTCGCCAGGAAGTTTAACCTGCATAAAGTTTGCTCTGAATTCAAAGTTCGTAAGGTTCAGTACAATATATAAGAGTATCACTGATATTGATTGATCACTAATATATTTACGCTGGCATGAATTCAACTATTCGTATTTTTTTTATAATATCAGGTGTGACAAACGGTCACACAGTTCAGCTGATGGTAAAGGCTGACTGCGGATGATCAGTTACTTATTTTTAAAACGCATTGTCACCCCCGAGGACTTAGATCTGTTCTCCTGGCCTGTCCAATTACATTAAAAATAACAATGGTCAGAGTCATGTTGCATCTAGTTTCTGGCTCCAATATGTAATTTCAGCGTGACGCTGTCGTATTTCATATGGTAAGTGAAGGGCTCCGGAGACCCAGTGACAGGTAACGAGGCAATAAAATCTCAGTCTGCAGGTATAACAACTCACGTGTAACCTTTGTTTAGGACGGATGTCCAATCAAAAATGCACTAAGTGGGGCTGGATATATAAAGATATGAGATAGCATACACACACAATACAGTTGACTTTAGTTCCACGGTTGATGAAATGGGTTAAAAATATTATATAAGAAATAAACAACGATACATATCATTTCATAGTATACAACACAGTGACATAACAACGTTATATCATTGTGTTATACATATGTATGTTATACGAGATATAAGATATTGGGATTAATTAGTTGATGTTTTTCTTTATCAAACTATTTTCAACGAAGTGCTACTCGAATGAAGTGCTATTCAACGACCATGTACTTTGTAGTGGGCTTTCATTGGCTTTGCGAAGAGATGTTGCGTATCTTACAATTTTTGCCGAATTTACGACGTGGAGTTTTGCCACCCCTTTGCTCACGAAATCATCTGCCACGCACAACGACTCTGTGGAATCAGCTGTCGGTATAGTAACGGCGCTCATCTGTCCCACCCCTGTATCTCATCTACCATCAGTTTAGCTCGTTTGCCTCCTATTATAAAATTAAAAAAGAATATTCTTGGTACATTTCCTTAAAACGCTCGATTCTCTTATTTTCTCCCAACAGGCTACAGTCGAATCGAGTTGTTACTGAGAAGTTGTACTATAAGTTTGGGGCGAGTCAATTGGCCTTTGCATAACACAAATGCAACCTGCCCATGTGTATATTAGATCGTTTTTTCAGTGGCACAGCCAGGCAGCAACTACTAACTGACTAGATGGAATATGAATGGGTCATATCGACATGGCAAGGACCATGCCCTTAAAAATATCAGTATGAAGCGGCTGTGTTTTAGGTGGTGTGATCCGGGTGATCACATCTCTGTCCTCAGTACAACACCTTTTTGAATCTTTGTTGAAGATAGGTGACTGTCAGGTCATATATGCTTATATGTCATCCCTAATGTTATAGAAAAAATTAAATGACTCCTTATTTGAAAAAGTAATATAGTATTGCTTTCTTGTCGATTATATACATTGCTAGAAAAGATAAAGTGTGAGAAAACCAAACTCATAGTTGTATATCGCGCTTGCAAGCTAATGGATGCTCAGAATATCCAGGACTTTGAGAAGTTGGGCAGTTTCTTTTATCTAGGCCCGAAAATTTGTAACGATGATAGCTGCGTCTCAGAAATTAAAACACGAATTGAAATAGCTAAAGATACTATGACACGACTCTAAATCATCTGGTAAAACCGCGGAATAGAATTTAAGACAAATCTCGGCTTGTGAGAGCCTTAGTCTTTCCAATCATTCTATGGAATTAAATCAATCATACAAAAAAGGACCCAAAACTAAAATTTAAAATTATCGGCCCATATCAATACTCAATGTCTTAAGTTATTGGAAAGAATTGTTCACATGTGCGTGTACCCCGTAATATTTCCAACCATTCCTTCAGAACAACATGGCTTTGTGAAGGGGCGTTCAACAGCAACAAACTTAGGCCTATTTATTGACTATGTTGCTACAAACATGGATGGGGGTTCGCGAGTTGATGCTGTTTTCAAGGATCTGGAAAAAGCTTTCGATCGCGTGGATCACATCATACTCCTCCGAAAACTATTTGAGCTTGGGATTAGAGGCAATCTTTTTAGGTGGGTGGAATCATGTCTGATAAAACAATGTCAGGCAGTAGTTGTAAGTGGATTTCGCTCTGATTTTGTTGGAATAACATCTGGAGTGCCTCAAAGTTCCATTCTTGGGCCTCTTCTATATGTATGCTACTTATATAATGTGGGTAAGTGTTTTAAGTACTGCTAAATTTCTGATGTATGCTGATGATACTTAAATATTTATGAAAATTAAAGATATAGAAAATTTTCTTAAATTTCAGAAAGATCTCGAATGCCTTAACAATTATTATATAGAAAATCGTATAAATATTAACGCTAATAAGTCACAGTATATTTCTTTTAGCAGAAAAGGGTCACGGATATATTTAAACTATAAAATAAATAAATAATTTATAACAAAAAAGAAATTATCACCGATTTGGGAATAGTTTTGGACAGCAAATTGAGCTTCTCGGAACACTTACAAAAAGTTATAAATTCAGCATATAAAAGTATAGGATTTATATTACGTATTGGTGCCCCTTTTTCTGATTTTAAGTGTATTGAAGTACTTTATTTCACGTACGTCAGAAGCATTTTAGAATATTGTAGTGTAGAATATTGATTTAGAAATAATAAAATAAAAAATTGTGGAACATTTGAATTTTAAAAATCACAGGCACACCCAAAACTACGAAGACTCATGTGCATATTACAACTTAATAAGCCTTAAAGATCGACGCACATTATTAGACATGACCTTCTTGCATGGCACATGTAACGGTAGCATCTATTGTGGACCATTAGCTGAGAGGCTTCTCAACTTTTGCACTCCAAAATACAGAATCAGACACAATTCTTTATTTTCAACTACTCAGTACTCTATAGCAAACCGTTTACATAGAACTAGCGAATAAAAATAAATTAAAATGGATATATACAAAATGTTAGTGGAGGCAGAGTAAAAAAAAATAATTCACACACTCACACACAAACATACAAATACATACATATGTATATATGCATTATCGCTTGATATTTATGTTATTTTTTGCTATTAATATATAATTAAAATTAATATATATAATTATATTTTTAACTATTTGATATTGAATTACTGTAACTTTTTTTTTTGCAACGTATTTTTATTTTATCTACGTTTTGGAAGTATTACTTGGTCTTATTTTAATTTGGTTTTGTTGCTCTTAAACTGTTCTTTGTTATATTTATATTTCCAATTATCTGAATAATGTAAATCCGTTCTTTGCCTTAAGTTAAGTTCATGTAAAATATGTATATTATATTAAGGCCTGTGAATTTTGTTCAACAATAAAATAAAAATAAAAAATTAAAAATGCAGCCTAAAAACGTGGAAAACGTATGCAAGAAGAAAGACAAAGAATAGACCTGCCCTCTTATCTATTAATGCGACTAGGAGCTGAAAACCTGAAAGAGCTGGTCGTATAGGGTAACACGCAAGATAAAAGAGCGTGAGAGTCGTTCACCAATAAATGGTCTGACCCAGCAAAGGAAGCCAACTCCTCCAAAATGCTGCACCAGGAGGTGTTCTTTGAGAATGCCACGTGACCACGTATCAACTCAGTAATTAGGGATCGACAAGAGATAGAAAATTGTATTTGCAAAATGTAATATAGTTGTATATTTTAATATCTTGTACACAGTAAGCTAAATATATGTAGGTCGGTGTGTATGTGTGAGTTATAATGCCAGTTCTTACTTATAATAGACAATTAACAAAAGTATAATCCATCGATAGCATCATACCCATTATTATAAAAATAACTTGTATGATATAAAAATAAACAAGTAACAGTGATTAAAATAAGTAAGTAACTTTATAATGAGTTTTTTTTAAAGTTTGTTCCTTCCGTTGAAGAATTTTCACTTATATTATAAAGTGGTAAAATTTATTTATATGTACCATATAGCTAGGAGTAATATTACAACGAACGATGTACTTTATCGGCTTTGACGCTGTCGGTGCTGACCAAATGGTTAAGTATTCGTGTAATAATACTGTTATTACTATTATTATGTTAGTTGATCTAAAAAAATTCAAAAACCACTATAAAGTTTCTTTTATAATGATTTTATATATGAGTGCAATATGCACATGCAATTAAGCTAATTTTAAGGATTTTACCGCGTTTATTTAAAATTAAATACGTAATACAAAATATGTTCCAGATTCTGTTGATGTCGATGCTGTTAGCTTCATCGGACACAGGGCTCACGGAACTGAGGGGTCCGTGTGCTGTCAAAATATGTTTCGGGTGATTTACAGTATTTATGGTCAAAGGCAGGACTGAGGTCATCGACTTCCTGTTTTCCAGTTAACCGAATCATTGTTAGATTTTTAATGTCGAATAAATATGTTTAAAATAATCGCGATAATATCCGTGAAACTATTTTTTTTTATTACATTGAGAGTAATAGACGAGCACACAGAGTTCACCTGATGGCAAGTGATTCCTGCGGCCCATGACATGTACATTCATCCTTAACAAGGAATTATAATTCAGATGCATTGTCACTCTTGAGGACTGTGATGGAATACCTCGTCACCAGTAATAAAGGTCTCCGGATCCCCACAATCACTAGACGAAACACAGCAGCACTATGCTCTGCTATTTCAACTACGCCGTCACAGAATCCCGGTAGAGCTGACCCATTCCATTCTGCAGCTAACCAACTGCAGTGTAGCTATTAACTGTTAAAAAACGAGGTAGTTATTATGTTGTGTTTTTTTATTATATTATTATGTTGTAGCCTTACGTTGTCGATTTTAATTATACATTTAAAATTACGTTTACGTTGTTACTAATTAATTATCGAAGTTGAATGTAGGTGTCATGGGTCGCACGAATCACATACTATCAAGTGATATGTGTGCTTGTTTGTCACACTCAGAACAATGGAATAAAAAGTCAATTTATAATCTGAGATAGATTTATCGCATTCAAATGTTAATTCGTGAACTGAACTGCCGTGTGCCTCGGCACTCGAAGACATATTCGAGAGAATATCATTGACATTTTGACATTGACGATTGATATTTTGATATCTTGTCGCTAGCTGATGAGGAATGTCGATATACAATGAAACTTGTTTCATCAATTCAATGACCTAAAAACTACTTCGTGATAGCCATCGCGACGCAAAATATGATGTCTATGATCACCCTCGGTCTCTGGACAGAGCAGAATATATTCTTGAATTTAGCGGTAATAGTTAATATTTAAAGGAGTTACAAACGATCACACACTTCACCTGATAGTAAGGGATGATTGCAGCCATGACTCTTCAACGCACATTCCCGATCAGCCCCGTGAACTGACATGGAATGACCTGTGGTACGTAGGTCTCCGGATCCCTGGTCCATACATCTAATCAAGTCAAATCAAACAGTTTATTGGCCAGAATATGATACAAATGGTGTTACAATAGATTGAACGCACAAACATGTTGTGCCACGTATGGTATACAAATATTAAAATGAATTTAAATTTAATATTATGTTAACATAATTATAGCATCACCATATCAGTCGTCAATTAATTTATTATTCTATTCAGATTTTCTAGCTTATCTTCTAGGAAATGTTTAACATTACAATAACATTTATTCAATAGCAAATTATATAATCGATGTGCCGCAAGCATTGTCACAAAAACAAAAACACTCCCTTCCTTATTCCGATGATAATACATGTGTAAGAATTTCGGAGGAAAGTCCAGATGCAGTGTCAGGAACACAGGACATACTACATACATATAATATACCCAGACCTGAAAACCATCAATTCGTGTTAAAAAAAATTTGCTAGTCGAACTCGGAAGCCATGAGCTCTAACCACTATACCATGCGGTTGTGAGAGATAAAATAAATCCTTTAATAGACGACTTTATTTGACGTTTGATACCTACTACGGGCATGTAATCCAGTGATGTAATGCACGCGACATTATACGCATCAAAACGCAGCCTTGCGCTTTGCTGGAGCCCGGAGTTGCATTCACTGCGCAATGTATGCAAAGCGAGCGATTTGTGTCGGCAACGATGTATGTATAATGCCACTTGGGTACGTAGCCAGACGTACCTTACACCGCTTACATTTAATATTACCAGATAGTTTAACAATAAAATGATATATATGTTTTCATATTTGCTTCAGTTTCTATTGATCTAATCGCAGTTGACAAGATAGCGTTAGCTGTTATCTATATTACAAGTGGGAGTTTAAGATGAAACTGTGGCGGCTTAGTTGATAATAACCACGCGTCAATGTAGGGATCTATGCGATGGTTATCTATTTATTTGTGAAACGTATACTTCACTGGAAATAAAATTCAGATCGAATAAGCAATTGTAGAGAGTACAAAACGTACTTACGTCTTACGTAATTAGTAAAGGCATAAATATATACCCTCTGGTACTATTCTCTGATACTTTCTTTTACTAGTCTGGTAACCACCAGAATATACGAGAGCTGAAATAGACCAAGATATGGCTATTGTAGTATATTATTTATGGTATTTAGTTATAAGAAAAGAAGGAAGGGATATAATTTCAGATTGCGTAGAGCGTGTATTCTTCGGTGCTAATATAGTGTTGAAATTGAAGCCAATTGACCATAACCGTTAATAACGTCCCAAATGTTATGCTATCTATAAGTTGTTCGGTGTAACATAGGGCCGCGTATTAAGTGTATTCAGTGAACTAATTACGTCGGCTGCTCAGTTTGTCAATCACGCAGCGGCGCGCCGTCGCCCCCACTCGCCCCCGCCCGCCTCCGCTTACGCCCGCCCGGCCCCGTTCACGCCCGCCCGCCCGCTCGCGCCCTGTACGCTAATTATTTAACTTTGTTCCACCTTGTACCGCGTCGCACTAACTCGCGGATTTAGTTTAATTAGATGACGAGGATTATGTTTGCATATAAATGTGAACATGAGTGATACTTTGAAAGGATTACGTGGCTTAGAGTGTTGTTTTACGGGTACACTAGCTGGTAGACTATTGTATTACAACGTAATCCCTATTGAAAAGGTTAGCAGTCAGTTCACGTAATTACTCTTCGTCTATTATTTTAATTAATGTTCCATATTTTAATCCACAGCCAAAGAATAGAAATATAATTTTTAGAATTCGCACGCATTTAGAATAAGAGCTAACGGTGTAACATAATCCACTGTTATGCATGTTAAATAAAATAATATCAAGAGATTAAGTTTTTTATCGTTTCCAACGGGGCAAATGTATCTCCAGAGAGCCTGGACTTAAGGTCGCCTCGACCGGAGATGGACCACGCCTTCACATCATACTAACCTGACATTACAGCATAATACCTCTATACCTCTTACCGCTAATATAACTATGTACGAAGGATATGTCAAACAAGAAGTCATTCAGCGTGATTTGGAGGTTTAGATTAAAATTTGCACAATACAATATGGAAATAATGAGATATGGAGGGGACTTGATCCAAAAATAAAAAACACTAAATCAATCTTAACTCGGAACTGCATCCACCAAGTTAGGTTGTCAAATTGCTTTTTCTCCACGACTCAGGAAGGTTAATACTTCGAAGTAAGCTCTTGGTAAGGATTATATCCTTAAAATACATTTATTTATTAACTGGCCCAACAGACGTTATGCCGTCAAAATTTCAATTTTTTTTGTAATCTTGCGAATATGTAAAAATTATCTATCGTTCGAATCGTGAGTACATACAAAACCTTTCGGATTTTCTCGAATTTGCCAATTTTCTGAATAACTATTTAAATTTGTGTTTGTATAATAATATAATTCGGACCATTTCAAACGTATCAAAAAAGAAATAAACAAAACGGTACAGCCATTCTCAAGTGATGCGCTTACTAACGAAAACAATTTTTTTTTTAGATATCTCGGACATTTTCTCACGATGTTTCGCTTTAAAGCTACGAACATTAACACGAGCTTAACAACCAGCACTGAGAATTTTAATTAATTTTAAATACTGAATTTTAAATAATTCTTTTCTTGTCTGTTTTTTATCTAATTTACATAAAAAATGGGAAATAGTCTTCTGATTATGCAACTTTTCTACTGGGGTCATATCATATAGTACGAGCATACATATAGATAGACCATTCCCAATTGGTGACACTCGGTCCGATCTTCTATATCACGTTACGTTGGAATTAGTTTAATTTAATGTTTAAATTTATCTAATTTATTTCTTATACGTAATATTTAGTCAGTACTTCAAGTTCGAATATTTAACTTTTTACGATAATTTTGAATACATCGTAAAATATGTTAACTCGGAGTAAGTAATCCTATAAAAGTTACGTAGTTGCTCGTCGACACCGTGAAGCGCTTGGCACCGCAAGAGTACTCTGTTCTCGGAACTTTCTGCAAATTGCTTGAATTTAAATTTAGAATATAACTGCCAACAGAAAAATACAATGATTTCACTGACACAGCCCTGCTAGCACAGTGCCTTGTACCGCAGAGTGACAGACAGACAGTAGCACTCATATTGTAAACAATGGACGGTGGAGTCCAACGTAGTGGGACAGAGAACTGTAAACTCAAGCCGAATATTATCATAAAGAAGAGGTAAGGATTAGTAGGAATAGTGTGTGTATATATTTTGGTGTTTCGGGAACATAGTCATTTGTATAATATTCAATACAATTTATGTTCCACGAATATTGTTCCACAGTTTTCATCAAGGGCGACTATAGATTACGTCGACTTAAAGGCCCTGTACTCTACCTCTAGTCTCCGCGACTGTTATCGTGGTGTTTGGCTATAATCTTTTGCATTTTTTTACAACAGTGGTAGCGGCTTCAACTAACAGTACAACTTTGCTGTGTTTCGTTTGCGTGATGCGAAGACCCTCATTAATAGCGAGGCCAGTCCTCAGAGGTTACAATATATTTGCATTATTACTTCTTATCCTGGAACAATGTGGGTGGCACGGGCACATTTATCACCCTTGATGCAATAATAAAAATGACTACTCAACTTTATAAAGCACTTACTTTATTATTATATCAAACGAGCTTACTATAAAAACTTCACGCTCCGATGATATAAAGTACGAATGACGGTAAAGTGGGTAACGTCACGAAACTGTTGTGGTTCCGCAGACCCATGTTAACATGACGTGTCAGTCGTAAGACCGTGTGACGGTATGACGGCTCGGAAAATTTTCGGTCCGACGCTTCGCTGCTTAAGGAATAAAGCGCTTGAGTGATAGAATGTTATCGTCCGCCACTTTTTTTACTTTTGGTCTTCGTTTTAACGCGAATTATCTTTTTATCAAGATTAAGTTCCTAACTGCTGAAATGAAAAATAATTGAACAAGATTTTTTTCGTTTTTTCATAATTTTTCTGAAATAAGAAATCTATAGAATGTTTCTTTAACAAATATATTTTGAGATTGTACGTTTATGCTTTGATAAGGAAAACGTAAAAGTACATGAGGTGCTTTTGTTACATCTAAATATTAGAAATATATACACACAGGTGCCTATTTAAAAATACTGGACTAAGTACCTAAACTAACATAAATAATGTATCTAAGTAATAATTTCTGTGTGGTCTCACAACACCATAAGCATAAAATAACAATATAACGCTGTTGTGTTTCCACTATTGAGTGTAAGGATCCCGAACCTTATTCCTGGTAATGCAGAATTCCATTTAAGCCCTCAGGAGTGACAACACTCTTGCATTATGATTACTAATTGAGAATGAATGAATGAATTAATGATGAGGTAAAACGAGGTAAAAAAAGCCGTGTGATCGATTGTTACCCTCAATCCAATAAAAGAACATTGTCTTCTCATGCTATTTAATGGTGTCGGTGGCAAACGAGCTAGTAGCTCACTTGGTGGTAGATGATCAGCGTAGTCCATGACGTCCACAACACCAGAGGAGTGGCAGATGCGCTGCCGGCCTTTATGAAAGGTATAGGTATCCATCATATTACTACTTAATAAAGCTCATTTATAAAAATGTACAGGACTATCGAAACTAAAAAGATGAAGTAGCACTACCTCTTCTTAGTAGTGTTGCCGCGTTTGCCTAGACTGCCGAGAGTGCCAAGAGTGGAGCTCTTGAATATTATCAAAAAATATATTCACAAATACCGTCCTGGATATCGTTTTGCAGAAATTACGAAAAATTTTACGAGTAGTTCGAAGTTGTCGGAACTTTACTGCACGGAAGAGCTTATAAGGCACTCAAACAACATTTTACCGGTTGAACTTCTTATGAGCTTTTTAGAAATAAATTAATAATATATTAATTAGGAGAATCATACAGCAAACATCGTACGTATTGTGGTTATATCTTAGTGCTTTCCATGTTGATGTAGGAAGAGATAGTACCGTATGTTAGGCGTGATAAATTTGTACGAAAAACTATGAAGTAAAAAATATGATAATGAAGATACGGGTGCGGTAGGCCAGACAATTTCCTAATCAGATATTAGGAAATTGTTACAGTGCTACACTGCCGTGTGTTTCTAGCTGCAGAATGAATGGGACATCCGGGGTAGTACAGAATACCAGCGTTGAATAGCAGTATAATGCTGCTGTGTTTCGTCTGGTGAGTGCAGGGATCCGAAGACCTATGTTTATTACTGATGACGAGGCATTCCATCTCAGTTCTCAAGGGTGACGCATCTGCATTGTAATTCCTTTTCAAGAATAAATGAAGATTTTCGGGGCCGCAGGAATCATTTACGATCAGGTGAACTGTGTGCTCGTTTGTTACTCTCAATGTAATAAAAAAAAGTGAAGAAGGCGCTATGACATACGGCAAAAGGGCAATCAGTTGTCCCGTAATTATGGTTGGTTTTGAAAAAGATGGATCCAAGTGATTCTTTATTTTAAGCTATCTTTTCTTCTTTATCATAAATTATTAGTCGAGGAAACTTAGCGATTGGAGTAACAAATATCTAGTGCTTATTTTCAGGATGATAAATGTTCAACATTGCATTTATCATGGACGAAAAAGTCACATGTTATGGAAATTATGGGAGAAAATTATAGAAATATGATACGAATGGAAATTATCGCCAAAAAAATCATACTGATTCTCCTAATCAGTATGATTATTTTGGAAGGGAAGCTGTATTTAATTTTCGCTAGTTAATGGACAGAGAACTAGAAAAGGAACTGCTCTAAAGAAATAACTCATACCGGTCTTTGATCTTAGTTAAGAATATATACATATATCTCATAAAAATACACATTCTCTTACATGAGAATTATAAAATAAAATAAAAATAAATAACAAACTAGTTAGAAATAACTGCAAAAGATGAGAAAGAATTTTTATAAAAAAAAATTATGTTAGTGCTAAGTACACTGATCGTTCGACACTCGGTGTTTAATACAAGTAGAACAGTTACACAGATCAAGCGTGAATGGAAGTGGCTAATATTATTATGATATTTGCGAAGTGTTCAAAATTGGATATTTGTGTAGATTGTAAAAGTAGATATATATTTAGATTCCCTCATACTTCAAGGTAGTTGATTGCACAATTTGGATCCTTCTAAGTTACTTTTTTTCCCATAGTTTGTTCGGAGTGCGTATAGTTTTATGTCATTTTCTCGTGTTAGTTTCATAGTATGAGTTTTTTATTTTGTTAGGATTATATTACCATGTACATGTTTATTTAGTATTTTTCGTATTTGTCTGTAACCGTTAAAGTATGAAAGTTTGAGTGATATTTATTACTTTTCTTCTTTATAAATTGCTTGTTGACGTATAGTTATCACGGAATTTGGGTATAACAGTACGCTAGGTCATAGATAGCCTGTCACTAACGTCACTAACAACACGCTCTGGATAAACACTTTTGTTTTTACACATTCAGGGATATTGGACAAGAGTAACAGTTATTAATAGCTGTCGAGTATTTAGTTTTTAATATTGTGTCTTGTAATGTCTCTTGACGCCATTAAGAACCATCTTGATATTTAATTTTAAAAGATAACATGATAAGTATTTTATGTAAATTTCTCGTTTAAACATTTATTTCTATTCTATCTTTATCACATATCATGTTTAAAAAGATCCATGTATAATAAAAAGAACTATATTAAAAATGATTACTTACAGCCTTGAAAACAATGCATCTAAAAATGCGCGAAGGACAGTGCAAAGCCCCAACTTTCGTCGTAAACTATTAAAGGCCAAAGAACAAATTAATTGCTTTCAAGTTACCGTGAAACTTGTGCGGTATGTTACAGAACGCTGACCACAATGTTAGATTAAAGTTTCTACAGTATCTTAAAAAGAGACTTTAAACAGGATGAAAATTAGTGCTCAATTGGATTGCACTGGGATCTTTCATTCTTTTTTGACAGTTGGGCTATACTCCTCAGGAACGATCTTCCGGTGTGAACAATGCGTGTACGAGTAGTAAGCATTCTTTTAAAACTCAACAATTAATTAATATTCACACAACGCCATCTATATATATAACGTTGAAACTTCTTCTTACACCGAATGTGTTTTTGAATATTACATTAATATGTTAAGGTGTGTATTGAAACATTAGAAAATAATATACTAATACCATTTATAAAGTATTGAACATCATTTGTGATTCCTTTAACCATCGTTATTTTTTTTAAAAGAAAACGAAGAATTTAATTGCATCTAATATTTTTAGCTTGTAAGAGAAAATAAATTATTACAAATTGGAGGATTTCCCTTTATTTATTACCATATATTAATAGTATTTATAATATTATAGAATAAGAATACAAAATGTCTATGTATTAATATATTGCCAGTAACGAAATGCTAATTCCTCTCCCAATGTATTTATGTTCTCGAGAATGGTTATTGGTGGTTACTCTACGTAGAATAAATACTTACGATAAACACTTTCTAGATAGATCTACATGTAGAAGGGCCGTAGCAGCTCGGTGTTCAAGGGCTCGCTTTTCATTTCCGGTACGCGAGCAAACCGAGTTCGATGCCCGGTGCTAGCACCGTTGAAAATGTTGAATGAAATTTGAAGTGCGGATTTAGGAAAACATCGTGAGGAAACCTGCATGGCTAAGAAATAATACAAAAATATTTTTGGAAGACGAGTGAAGTCCGTCAATCCACACTAGAGTGGCGTGCTGGACTATACTCTAAAACCCCCTCTAGAGACGAGGCCGATGTCCAGCAGTGGGATTTATATACATACATAAGCGGTTTTTACTAATACTTGTGCATGTATCAATAATTGAAATAATTTTCAACTCCTCATCTTTTTAACTATTTCCATATAATGTATGATTTAACTAACTAATGCTATATAACTAATATGTATAATGACATATTGTATAGTACAAAGTTAAAAATATATTTCTTATTTACTACATTTATTTTAATGCTATTGTAAAACTTTTTTAGAACACTTTATACGAGTAACGCCATCTATACGACGTAGGGGACACAGAGGTCGAGGAATGCCTCGTGCCCTGTAATTTGCATGATAGGGCAAAACTGTCAAAATACCTTTTATTCTAATACTTTAAGGCGATAATAACTTCAATTCTTATCTACCAGGTTAAATCAGGTCATATGGCCTAAAGTAATGCCTGGAGTAAAGTAATATCTTAAATTGTATGATAAAAATATAAAATCTCCCCCGTGTTTTTACTTCTTTTGTCGCGGTACACGGAGAGTTCTTTCAACTATTCAACAGCAGCTTTGGTCCCAAACATGTCTTGCTTAATCCTATTGCCGCGCGGCACTGGATTACTGTTCTATAGACCTCTAGCCGCGCGGCGTATATGTCTTCTGCGTCGTGGGTAGTGGGTTCAAGTCTCAGTTGAGAAAAAATTTGTGTTGCAATTTATGTATTGTATGTATGTCCCGTGCATTTGGACCATCATTAATGCCCATTGCCAATGCATAACATCGGAGTAGGGAAGATGAGAGACTGCCTTTGTATTTGCGCAAATGTTAACGGCACTATAATATTTCCTGCGCAGATGTTGTCATCTGCTAATAACCAGAAGATTGAAATGGACTAAATCAACCAGAAGGACTTCATTTTTCATCAGCCATAATTTTCTTCAGCCCTGTAGTCTAGAGCTAAGCTTTCTTTCACCTGTTGTATAAGGTGACTAAGAGGGACTTGCTGAAGAGGGCACCGCTGCGAGCCGTAGGGGATACCGGCGACCGCAATGGACTGCGCATTCACTGAATGGGCATCCCACATAACCCTGTCTTCTCCCGGCGAGATGAGGTATTTTTTGAAGATTTCACTCAGATACCAATAAAAAGACTACTAGTTATTGCAATTTCTTAATTACATGTTCAAAACAAATAGTTACGAGTTTATTCGGTTTACCTACCACATAACACAAGCTTTAGTTTTAAACGTTTTTGGTTGTCATTTAAAATTTACTTCTTAAGTGAGTATTTAAGGCATTAATATATTATGCATTACCTGGAGCGCAAAGCGCAATTGACTCGCTCACGAGGTACAAAAAACTTTTCAGGTTCAAAGATGTATAAGGAGTAACTACGGGAGAGTAGTTTAAGTTGAGAGCGATAAGAGACTTCAATTAAATCGTGAACATATAGATATGGGAATAATGGATGTATATATATATACGTATATTGGCTGAGCTCAATTTGGAAAGGATCACTCTGGAAGCACTTGCGAAGAAGAGTAAAATAAAACGAGTACGAGTCGTGAGTAGAGTAGAGAGTGATTTATTCAACAAAAAGTGGTTGCTTATATAGGAAAAATATTCAGTCGCGCTCATAGATGTTGTTCTTCAACTGGTAATCGAACCCAAAACCTCCGCACAGATTATGATTCAAGCACTCTAACCGCGACGCCAATATAATATATTTAAATACTTTACGAGGGCATCACATTCCGTCAAGGGATTAGGGGAATCAACTGCTTGGATACTTTTTTACCTGTCTCAACAATATTGGTCGTATTTTTGTATTAAGAAGAATAAAAGTTAATAAAATATTACCAGGGGCAGAGCCAAAACTACCTGCAAAGTAAATGGGTTGGCACGACTGGGGAAACACCACGTACCCACAGAATATCAGCATGAAATAGCAGTAAAACTGCTGCTGTGTTTCGTGTCGTGAGTATACCGATCCGGGAACTCAATTACTGGTAACTGAGATGCCGTGGCATTGGATAAGGTTTCCATGGGTGACAACGCATAAGGCATACATAGACTTGGGCCGCAATCATTAATGAGAATGAGGTGAACTGTGTGCTCATTTGTCACACCTAACATATATAATAAAAAAATATATATTATTTTGATTATTTTAGAAAATTACTGATGATGATGAAGTTCTCCCTGTCGAGTCCATCTAGTTATCACCAGACGACATCAACGACGAAGTCATTCAGTATCGTTACCTAGTCATGTAATGCAATAACGTTCACATAGAAGATTCCCAAAAACCAACTATAAAAATATTTGTTCACAAATGTTGGTCCTTTGTTTGGTATCGAATCCAGGACCGGCCGTCTAAATTAACTAACGTATACTCTCGATTTCTTTCACTTGTACCTCATGACAGAGGCTGAATTTAAAATAAGCTGGGTGCAGATTAACTTCGCGAAAGTTCGCCGCTGTTCGGTGCGAGACACACCTCTTAAATTGAACAAGGAAGCTTCGAAAATTTTAGTGTTCTTTTGAAGTAACACTTGCAGTTATAATGCTGGGGGTGACAAACGAGCACACAGTTCACCTGGTGGTAAGAGATAACTAGGTTACATCATCTATATAAAATAAGTTTCAAAATGTATTCTGTGAAGTCGTGGTCCTCTTCCGGCCAAGCCGACCCATCCATGCCTCAGAAACTAGCTGCATGGTACATTCAACAACAGCCAGGCAGGCACGGACATATATTCTCATTTGTAATATTTGTAAAGTTTTATCATAAACGATAACAAATAGAAGTAAAACTTTGTTCTACTATTGAAACTTTTACAACCGTTTTTAATAATGTGGGCGATATGTAAATTCGGGCTAAGTTTTCCAATAAAAGTTGCAGCGCTGTTCAAGTGCACCGTAAACCGCTTGCAGCTCAAGTGCGAGCAGCTTACAACCTCATTTCATTATTTCTACTGAGATATCTGCTTACGTTTCTGACGTCAGAAATGAAACGATTTTATGATTGTTTTGTTAATGGCGTTCCCATGGTGCTATTTGTGTCGAGTCACTGCATATATGGGTTACCTGGAAAGGACCACGCTGATACAGAATAGTAGCTTAAACCCAGCATAACGAGGGTTTCGTAGATCTTTATTACTGCTACACAGGCCTAAGATAGAAGACTTTAGGAGTGAAAACGTAACTGCATTATGACTTCTTATCGAAGATTTATGTGAGTGGATTTACGTAGGGATTGTGTGCTCCTTTTTTATAATAAACAACATAAAAACTTACGTCACATTAAAAATATTATAGATTCAACTATGGAGTCTATTCTATTTTAAATAGTTTTTACTCAGTAGCTTTTAATATTTTTGTAAATTTAGTAATGGATGCAATTTCTCTATACCTTCCATGATTTTCCTTGATCTTACTGTGTTTCGAATGGTAATAGGCAAAAGCGATCCGGGGACCAAATACAGATAATGTATGAAAAATGCGCATTCTACTTCATTCCTCAGTTTTTTTTTAATTTCATAAATACAATTTTACATATCCCTAAAAAATATTACAGTTTCTTTAAACCTAAATAAGGTTTGTCTAGACACTAGGTTCTCACATCAAATATTTACTGCCAATATTTTAGAACGAACACTATGATTTTACACAACAACATACGAGTAGGTAAAAAGTGCATTTGCATCTCAAATGTGAGCTGCGCGAGGGCAATAAGCAACAACGCTCGCTGGGCTCGTGGTACAGAATGCCCCGACGTGCATGTGCATGTGCATGTTGAATCAAGTTGTAGATGCATTTACATGTCATGCGCCGCATGCATAATTTACACTTGAATGATCTGTGTACTCGTTCGACTAGCCGGCATCCATTGTAGGTAGCTCTAAAACATTATCACATAATCAGGTGACTATATCATCAGGTTCCCGTACATCGTTGAGCCCTGGTAGTCAGTCACAATGTCTATGCGCTTGCTTTTAATGTCACGATACGCGATAAACCTGCATGTCTAAGAAATAAGAAATAATAAAATAATATATTTCGATTCATGTGAAGTCCGCCAAGCCAAGGAGCCGTGTGGTGGACTATATCCTATACACATAGGCTATTACTTTAATTGTACAGTACATCAATTTGTATTGCTTGCACATCTTGTCGACTATTGGTAGCCCGTGTTTATTCAAACGATTACGTCGCTTTACTATATCTTGTATATATTAAGGAATATTATAACAATTAACTGTCTTCATATATATACTATATGGGTGTAATCAAACACGATATAAAAATTCAATTATAAAAGCACAATCAACAAAGTTTAATGATGTTAAAAAAGACATTAATAAAAATTTAAGATTTTTGTTTCGACTACAATTATAAGGGAAAAATGATGATGACGTCCTCCAGGATGATGTGGAGCACGGCGATGTCTTCTAGTTATTGCAAGATGACATCAACCACGCAGAATATTGTATAGTGTCGTAAGAACTTGGTCAATAATTAAATATTATTTGTATTATATATAATAATTGTTATTATATATTATACAAATAATTTTAAAAATCGGTTGCTTGGACGACCTCTTAGACGATCGTAGGGCTTACATTTTTGTAATACAGGATTGTATGAATGATATTCCCAGGTTACGATATATACAACATATATACAACATATATATATCAAAAATCTTTTCTTTATAAATTACGTTAAAACTATAAGTACTGTTCTGTTTACTTATGGCATCGAGACTCACTAAGGAAACGTCGGGATAAGAAAGTTACAAATAAACACAATAAAATTAGTTTAATTCAATTTATAAAATTTATTGTCCTATTATAATTGATGAATAATATAATTCCAGAGTAATTATTACTGTCTTTCGTCGACAATTAAAACGAATATAAAAGAAAATCTTGCGAGTGCCTCATGCAATATTTTAGTTGAATACATAATATTGCGAACATGAATCGTCTATAAAATTTATGAGTAATTTTATGTAACATCGCTTAGAATAATGCAGGTAAGGTACAACTGTTCTCGTAGTCTGCTCACGTATTGCGAACAGCGAACTCGAGACATGCAACTACTTGTAATAATAAATTGGGATGTTCACTACAGTGTATTTGTGTAATACTTCAGTTGTACATAAACATGCCCATAATTACATATATCGAGACACATATGCCGTGTGAAATGTGACTAGGACATACATAAAGGAGATATTATTCCTTTGTTGAATATTTATTATAAATTTTTATATGTTACTAGATGCAATTAGAATGAATAGATTATCAACGCGAAGTAATTACATAACGTTGATACTACTTACAAACACGAGGCTTTCCGTATCAGTCCTCGAGGGTGATAACGCACGTGCATCTTGCGGATGGATGTAGATGTTACAAGCATCTCTTACCATTCAGTTTGTTACACATAAAAACTACTACTACTACTAATAATTACTAGTCACCATTGTAGTAAGTACTTATAACGCTATCAAATAATCGGGGGACGTCATAAGGTTCCAGTACATCAATTCACATTGCTACAATCAATCAAAATTATAAGACATATGTATGCGGGATACAAGTTACTCTTTGCGCTGAAGTTAAGGAGGTGTCTCGTGATCCCAAACCATCCACAGAGAAAAAAATACGGAATAACCGATTAACATTAAGTAAGATAGATTATTATTGTATGTTTCTTTCCAGTAGTTAAGGAAAAGATTAAGTTTAAGCTTAAGTGTACTTAAAAGTGAAATCTAATTCAAAATAAAAGGCGGTCATCCCCTAAATACAGTAAAAAGACAAGCTAATAAAACACAATGGAATCAGTGACGATTCTTAAGGCCTATTGTCATGTTTTCTTTTATAAAAAGTTTACCGCGGATAATGACACTAGAGCTTCGCTTCAAATGATTGAAGAGTACAATAAATAAAGCTAAACTTATATAAAGCAATTCTACTAAGAAATCCACGCAGTGTGAACGGGGCTCTAGAAAAACTAGACGGCATTGCAACGGGGGCGTGACCGGAGCTCGTAAGTATTGCTTTGACAGAATAAACGTCGAAGGAAATAAAAATGTGGGAGTTGCTTCGTATACTGTTGCGAAATTTCAAGTTAATATTTACTTTGGACGGTTTTTTTAACTGGTAGTTGCTAGTTTTACAACTTTTGTTTGGTTAAGCGAAGAAATAATGGATTTTATGAATTTCTTATTGTATGGACGTAAATAAATAATTGTATCGCACTTATGACGTCATTATGATGAAAATAAGAGCGAACCCTGGCGGTCAGGATATTTCGCTTTAGAGCACAGATTCCGGGTTCAATGCACCGGCCGAGGATGATAATGTAAAACACAAATTGGGTACCCATACCCAGTTTATGTTTATGTTATGTTCGATTTTGATTATATGCAATAAGAACAATACATCGGGTTAGGAAATGGACAAGGAGAAGAGTTTGTGTTGCGCGAATGCTTACTCATTATAATAAAGATAGTGCAGCAGATGATATCTTGTAATAACTTAAAAAGTATGATGATACCGATGCCTTGATGAATTAAATATGACGTAAAAATTAACAGATTGTAGGTTTTTTTTAAAGAATTCTAACAATTGCATTAATATTACTAACATTCCAGTTAACCACTCCACCTAAGCTTAAACATGTAGGAATAAATATTTTCTGAACGAAGTGTGATCTTTGTCATAAGTCAATGTCAGAAAGTGAGGTACACTTTTTGGAGGGCAGTAGGAGAGAAGAACGACGATACGATGGCAATAATTGTAACGGGGTAGAAGAAGTTATTAACGAAGAAAATGTGTTCTCATTGAAACCTTCTACATACATATATGTCGATAGTCGAATGGCGAATTCGAACCTACGATGTTAAATCTCGGTCCTTACCTTAAGTCGTTAGGCCATTAGGATGAGTATGTTTTTCACACTCTCATCAATGTTTTATTGATGAGAGTGTCTTATCAATAAAACATTGATCATAATATAACAAAGTATTCGCGTTATACGTGGTATACAAATCCTACGATGAAATGCGATCTAAGCTGTACAAGATAAAGTTAAAAGTTGTTGCAATTCCGTTACATTTATATATTCTTACATACATATATATGTACATACACTCATTTATACAGTCATACATACAAACCTACAAACAGGTCTAGCTAATGAAAGAATAATAACTAAGAAAATGCAATAAATAACTACTGGAATATTTCAATACAAGTATAAGCGACTACCAGACGTCTATCGTCATCTCCCTACTCAGCGGGCATCCCGCTCGCGAGTCTAATTAGATAAAGCTGTAGAGGTCTCTGGACCAACAGCAATACTCATATACAAATAAAAATCCAGACGTCTAGTCATTATGAAATTTGGTGGATGTATGGGGATCGTTGACAGTAAAATAATTTCATAATTATGTATGAATGTTTTAGTTTTATACGACGTGGCTGCAGCTCGCCCAGCTCGGGCGGGGCTTCACCATCCGGTGTCGGTGATGACTTAATAATTAATAATTAATTAGTATGAAAAGTCGGATAAGCCGTGACGACTTTTGAGATCTTTATTTTTTATATATAAAAAAACGTTGAATTGGTTTCAACCCTCAAATCCTACGTAAGCAACTAAACTGCTACTATTTTGACTTTATTGAAAGTCAAGGGCAACTAGTGAAGATTGATATTGCTTTATAAGCGAGCGCACAGCTCACTGTTGCTAATTTGCAGATGCTGTTTCAACGCTACACTGCAGATTGTTTCTAGCTGCACAATTAAAGGGTCAGCCGGTGTAAGACAACGCCCTCACAGATTACCAGCGTAAAATAGCAGTATAATCCTGCTGTGTTTCGTCTGGTGAGTGCAGGGATCCGGAGACCTTTATTACTGGTGACGAGGCATTCCGTCAAGGGTAACAACGCATCTGCATTATGATTCCTTGTCAAGGGTGAATGTAAAAGTCATGGGCCCCAGAATCAATTGCCATCAGGTGAACTATGTGCTTGTTTGTTGCTCTCAATGTAATAAATAAAAAAGGTATGATTCTAGCTAGACTGATAATTTTGGCAGTCAATTATACAGACTTAGTTTATAGCGTAACTTAGTCACCGAGCAGGTTAGTGCTTAAGTTTGCACTTGGAAACTTTATAATAACACTTAGTGTGCTTCGTGTTTCATGTATCGATCTCTGAACTTCGGTGTCTGACATTAACTAAATATTATCTTACAAGGTAAATTTTGAATGCAGCTTTGAATAACTTTCACTTTAGATAATATAATAAAAGCTAACTTTGCCACGCTATAGCTAGTTAATAGCTACAACATACAGTCGCCCAGACTGGGGAACGACTTTGAAGTGTGTGCACCCGGTAACCCGTTTACTGGTAGAGAGGCATTACATCCAAATTGAGGATTTGGGTGAATGATAATATATGTATAATATGACATGATGATATATGATGAGGATACCTTGGACCAGTCATGCCTCAGTCACCAGTTACATATACATTTTCTTTACTTACTTCGCACTACTTCCTGAAATTTGCCATTCCATTTTCAGGCAGTTTAATGTCTAGTCATAACCCATCTCTCTGGAACATTCCAGAAGATGCAAGAGAACGACAGCCTGTATTGGTTAAAGGGAGAGACGACTATAGTCTATCACATCTCTAGAACCTTCAAGAAAAGATGTAATCAGGATTGTTACTAACGTAAAAATGAGAGACGTATTCGATCATGTCTATGGAACATTCTAGCATAGGTGTAAGTAGGATAGCTTGCGAAATGCGCGAAACAAAGAGACGAGTAATTTGATCATGTCACTGGTTTTATTTTTTTGGGTGTGAGTATTGCTGTTGGTCCAGAGACCTTTACAGCTTTATCTAATTAGAATTGCGAGCGGGAGGCCCGCTGAGTAGGGAGACAACGACGATGCTGCGAAGTTGGCGCGGAGACTGCTCCGGACGAAAAACGTCGACCATAACAGATGGGGGCGATAATACGATCCGAGGGCCCCTCATAAGGAGGTACAAAACCTCGACTCGGATCGCTATCCAAAATTGGGACAGGTCGATATTTAGAAGCGGCCTAGAACACATGTGCCTGGAAAATTCTAGAAATGTGTGAGCAGAATGGCTTTACGCGTGATAGAACGAGATGGTAATGTTCGACAACGATTCTGAATTTTCACGATTATTTGTGAAAGGGACGGCTGTAACTGGAATATTCCCGAACCTGATAGACCACTTCACGTTTATATAAACGGTCGAGTCACAGCTACGAGGAGTTTCGATTGAGATACGACGCGGTACACATCGGATAGAGTTAAAACCGACTAGTGAGTGAATTTCTGACGGATTTTTAAAGTAAATTGTTTAACAAGGGAATCCTTTTTATTTAATAAACTTATTATTACGTTAAAGGCCTACAGATCGTAACAAAAACCGACGAGACTGTTGTAATAGTCTTGAAATTTTGTTGCAAACAGAGATACTAATGCTACTAAACTGACGTATGCGAGATGAAATGTAAACAATGGTCAGATCATGAGAAAATTACAATGATAAATGACAGGTCAATAAATCAAAGGAAGCTTGTTTATAACATTTTTAATCAGCAAGATCGCTAATAGGTCTCTTCCACCACTTCGTGAGGCAGCTGCTGCGTTGCGAGAATGGCAAGAAACTTGACTTGTTGCACTTTTTCAAAAATAAATAGTGTTTACAAAAACTCCAGGAGTTGTATATGTAAATACCCTGAGTTCAAAGCTTAAATCCAAGCACATTTGCACAAATATTCTGACAAAGATATTTGATTAGCTGATTGACCAGAATTTCAAATCTATTGTTATTATTATTGTTATGATTATTATGGCATTATTATTATTATTTTCCGAATATTATTAAGTGAATAGTTACAGGGAGCTTATGTATGTATTTATATTTTAGCAAGTGTAGATATACGGGGCTCAAGTAACTGCTAACACGGCATTATACCCCAGTCGCAGGTGTTAAAGAGCAAGTGCATCTTAAATGTTTATTGTGGATGGATACAAACACTTATGACAGAGAATATGCTGATAACCAAAACCTGTTCCATGCTGTTTTCACTGTGGTGAAGAGGTTAATTTGCTAATAAAAATATTATTTATAAAAAAATAAATTATAGCAACCGTTTATATACGCTGCCGGCCAAAAGTTTAAGACCGCACATAAACAACATAATTATCCATCAATTGTAATAAAATCCCATACGATAAATAAAAGAAATGCACATCTGCATATTCTATTGTTAGTATAGAATATTTAAAGGAGTCATTCTTATGTTTACTTTCAAGTTATTGGACAAAAAACATCTATTGTTTTCAACAGCTAAACTTGCTCACGATATTCCCCTTAACCGAGAAAAAAGCAACGCGGCAACGCATTTGCGACTCCTCTGGTGTTACGGATGTACATCACCTCCGCTTACCATCGAAAATATATTAAAAACACGTGGTAAAGCAGCATTGATCATTGATGCTTTATATATTTATTTATTATTTATTATTATACAATATGCTATATATATAAATGATAAACATTTCATTCAAGGATTTCAAACTCGATTTGTTCGAGTACCGTGAATAGAATCGAGCTTAGATACTGAGTTTCCACGCCTTTCTTTATATTTTTTTTCACTAATTTGACCATATAGGTAGATAGATTCACAAAAAATAAGCTATCAAGCACTTACGACTTTTCTAGTGCTTCGGATGTACATCGACAGCGATGATCACTTACCATCAAGTGCGTCTACTACCTATTCGATATAAAAAAAATATTTTATCGTTACAAGCTTAATAATAAAATTCCGCACAAGTTGCGCCGACTCTGTATTTGATTGTAGTCCGAATGGATGCATAAATTCCAGTCATATCCAAAAGACAATTTATGATTTTTTGTCAGGGATAAAAATGCGGGGGAAGCACTGTGCCGTAATATTATAATCCGCGCCGTCCGTCTCTCACGCCTGACACGGGTTGAGCCCGACCAGCTGATGGCCATTTTATATGTATGCCTTTATTAACTATCATTTGTTCGTGACTTTACACCCGCATTTTTTTATTTTAGTGATTTTTTTATTTATTTATCTAAGAAGGGCATTGTCGCTGTGCGACCAAATCGCCCTGTAAGAACAAAGAGACATACCTATGCAAAAATATATTTTTATTTACTTAAAACTAAGTTAGCCAATTTAAACATTTTCCGTGCTACGTCCGACATTGGACAAACGAAACATGTTACTCTGATGTTACAAAAGTTTCTTTAACAAATTCGACAACGTCCTACACCATGTTCATCACAGTTAGGTGATGGACATGCTTTCTTCATCAAAAACTTGAACTTATTTGTAGGAATGTGGCCACAAACGGAACGCAAGGAGGGACGCAATGTTAGGGCAACTTTTACTACATTCCTATCAAATGTGGCTACATCTATCCATTGGGTATAGGGGATTTGTAGCTGGATGGTTCTCTTTTGATCTCTCGTCAAATTATATATTAGTTGAAACACAGTCCTAACGGTATATGATCCCAGCGTCTCATGACATCCACATTAATTCTCTATATGGAATCATAATGCAGATACAGATATATTTTTCATGTAAATAAATGCACTTCAGTTCAGAGATTCACCCATGAGGGCTAAGATAGAGTGAAAGAGTGTGCGGACACTCGCCAAAAGTAAGCTCTTTTTCTTTAGCAATGGTAGAGAGAAGGTACAATTTGTTCTAAGCAACATGAATGGATAGGCTCGGCTGGACAAGAACCACACCATCAGAGATTACCAGAGAGCATGCCGCTTTTGGTGAATGTAGGAAGCCGGGGACCCAGTAGCGCTAGTGGTGTTGCATCGATCACCATGAATCTTGATTCTTTGTTGAGGATGGATATAAATTTTTATGTGCCGCAGTCATCATATACCATGGCAAGTAACCTTAATAGAAATTTAAATAAAAGTTGAAGTTTAAATAAATTTTGATATATATATAACAATATATTAAATATGTTGGCGATATCTTCTGGTTATTGCCACAGACTGTACAGTATTGCTCATAATATTTTATAGAGCCGTAAACATTCCTCATAAACAAACCCTCACTAGTCAGTTCAGACTTGATCAGAAGAGAGTTTAGGTGCAGTGCCAGGGTCATACAGACAACACAAATATTGTTCATCGACTGGGAATCGAACACGGGACCCGTAGCGATGCTAGCTAATCTAACCACTGTACCACGTAGCGTTCAAAATATTTTATGACTTTGTATTTGATTTTAAAAAAATCTCTGAAAATTTCGCATATAAATTCATTTTGATTCTTCATCTGTATTAATATTCGGACATATTTCAATAACGACCGATATTTCGTTGTGCAGACAGAATATCGAAGACCTTAAAAGCCATTGAATGCCTCCGTTGTTAATATTTACAATGACACAAATGAACCGTAGAGCCTTGTAGTGTTGCCAGCCTGTCGCTTTAAATATTTGAAACCCTCACGTCCCTTAACTAAGTTTGACAGGGTATATGGGTAGATTTTATATTTCAGATTGTATACGTATTGACTGTAACCGTGGTAGAACCACGCTGTAGTTAGCTTCTGGACGCGACATGAATGGCTAGACTCGACCGGGTAAAGATTACGCCCTCATCGAATGATGATGATCTCCTTCTGACCGATTTCAATCACGGCGACACCTATTGGTTATTGCTAGATGACTTGTGCGTCGTTCTCTTCCATATGCCAATGTAACGAATATGCGGTAACGAAGATCCGATAAAGTCCAGATGCAGTGTCAGGGACACGAAAGCATACACACAACACAGCCAGACCCTAAGAGTTATAATTTGTGATACACAAAGGTTGTTCCTCATCTACGCATGGCCCACGCCGCATCAGCAGCTACTTCGCGGCGGCGACACACTACACGGCCTCACAAAATACTTAAATGGAAGCTTCGGCTGGTTAGTGAAGGGATTCGGAGCGCATCCACATTATGATTCTTATCGAGGATTAATCAGCTACTGCCAGGTGAATAGCGTGCATGTTTGCTGTCTATTCTTAATAAATATAATCTGGTGAATTGAGTGATCGTATGCTACGCGTAATTTTATAAAAAAAAATATGGAATTCATCCAAAATATTTTACATTTCGTGCCATTAGCGAAGTATAAATTTGTTGGACGTAAAAAGCTGTTTACTCCCGGTGTCCTAACAACACATTATCATTGTGTCTAGAGTTCATCGCCAGTACTGAGTTGCTTTTATCTCGGTTGCTCCTAGTTATTACGGCCGCCGTCGCCGGCTTGACGAGGGTAAATCCCCTTTCTTCATATTCCCCTGCACGTTCCGAACGCACGTCACTTTTTATGTCTGCCCCGACAAATATATAAAGTGAGACATGTCGAATACGGACCGAGGGGTACTGTTAGTGACAAAAAAAAATTGAAATGTCCAAGCTGAATGAATTCATTAGCCTCTAATTTTAATATGTTGTTATTAAATAAAATACGGTCAGCAGACATGCCGCCGTTTGGTTACAACTGAGTTAGCAGGATGTAAACTTATTGAGGCCTATTGTTATTATAAAATTGGAAAATTCTCTTCCTTCATTTTCATTTCACCTACCTTTTTTTTCAACACCAAATATCGCGATATCATTTGGTGTTGAAAAAGAACGTAGATGCAGGCCGTAGGTAGTTATTAGTTGTGACATGGGCCGGCTCGCAGAACTACGTCGTCACACAATATCAGCATGAAAGTTGGTGTGTTTCGTATGCTCAATGTAGGAAACTGGAGGCTTGATTAAGATAAATGATCACAGACCTTAACGGTGACAACGCATGTGTATTTTGATTCTTTAATAAAATTTATTGTGTATGTAATCGTCACTTACCATCAGGTGATATGTGTGCCTTATTGACATAAAAAATAAAAAGGCACAAAAACCAATAAATTATATTACCCTCTGCCTAGTTTCGATTCCAAGAAACGTGCCTCTATAGTACTAAGAAGCGTTATTGCTCGTGTTCCGCTTACGCACAACATCAGATATCAAAGTAAAATACTTGCGTTTATTTATTTTGTACGCGGTTTTTTATCGAATCACCCACTCTACTCTACTCCACTCTACTCTCATTCCGCTTATGAGATGTATATAAGAGAGCAATCTTGAAGTAGATATGTTTATACGTTGCCGGTTTTGATAGGACTGTGGTGCGGCTCCCAACGAATATTACATTTTTGGAAGCTGGAAAGTGAAATTAATAACACTTGACGTGTGAATGTGCCACGTACAAGGTGCTACGTATATTATTTTTTTTTAACTTTTTTTTATTAACACCAGCATATATAGAAAAAATTCATTCTATACGCCTCAGGTATACAAAAGGTATACTTGAAGAGCAACAGAAGCACCAGGTAAGGCCAGAAGCAGCGTCAATAGCTTAAGGGTTAGGGTACGGTCTGCAAAACTCAGCGTTGTAGGATGGAATTCACCCTTAGACTATTGTCGTGAACCGTCTCCTAGGACAAGCACTTAAGCTTAGTTGGAGTGCTTACCGGAAATGCTACTAATGATAGCACTGCTACCATGCTTTAAAAAAAGTATAATAATGTATCAGGGTGTATCCTGGTACATTATTATACTTTACAGGGAACAACCTTTTTGGTTTTGGATTTGGGACAGGAGTGTGGGAAAGACAGTAATTTGGGACCTCAATTTTCAAGCCCGGCAAGCTGATTCTTTGCCCATTCGTTCACTGACATATGTTCGAGCTATTTAATAATAAACCCTTAATACTCGGAGATTTTAACGAAACGGCACCTGAGTTGATTTACGTAGGATGATGATTTATAATCAGTTAAGGTGTGCACTAATTTAATGCCATTATTTATTAAAATACATTATTAAGTGTTTATACTTATGATTGCACGTTTTTTTTTTAAATAAGAGCCATTAAATCATTTTTAATATATAATCTGTGCAGTTTTGAATCGAAGGATTTAGACATCATCAGTCTGTATCAGTCCACTGCTGGACATAGGTCTCTTCAATAGCACGCCACTGAACTGGGTCTTCAGCTCTCCTCGTCCAGTGTCTGCCCGCTGCCCTACGAATATCATTGCCCCACCTAGTTACAGTCTCCACTCAAGAACCTGTCAGCCTCAGCGACCGTCAGTTTTGCGGCATATATGACCTGTCCACATAAGCTTGGTAGTTGGGTAATCCGTTGAGCTATACTTTAGTTCTCTGTCGAAGGACTTCGTTCCGAATTCGATCCCTAAAAGATACTCCGAGCATAGCTCTTTCCATAGCTAGCCGAGCGATCTTGTGCAGAAATCGCATTGTGAATGGCCATGTCTCGATACCATATGTCATTACAGGTAGGACGAAGTGATCGACCACCTTCATTTTAAGGCTTTGAGGTATGGGCGAAGAAAATACTCGACGAAGTTTTCCAAATGTTGCCCAGCCAAATTGTATCCGTCTCCTAACTTCCTTGTCAAAGTTGTTGGATATATCGTAAATTGCTAGCTTTCTTACAAGTATATACAGAACAATGAATTTTAATTTAACTCATCATCAATGGCTGATCTATAAATATTTAATAATTGCATTTAACACGTAGATGGAGAATTAATGGATCAGATCGATTGGGGGACGACACTGTCACAAAATACAAGCAAAAAATTGCATTTCCTTGATGTGTGAATAATGCCCTGCGTATTTCTCAGGGGTGTTAATGCTCCAGGATAGATGGTGTTAATGGATCTCAAAGATGAACAGATTGTGAGGTATGCTTCTTAAATAAAAAAATGCAAGAGAGTAGCGTACTTTACAACATGACGAATAAATTGCGAAGGAATTTCTCTATCCACCTACATTAAATACTAATTGTAGTAAAACAACATAGTTTATCTTTTAATTATATCTTTTTATTAATTGGTAGTAGAGCCAGACTGCATCTGGTTTTAAGTTGTAACATAAACGGCCTTAACAGAATACTAGCGTGCAATAACAGCAAAATGCCGCTATGTTTTGTCTGATGAACTAAAAATAATAGATCTCGAATAATTATTTAGGATGTTGGAATCATGGTCCAAGTCATCGCTTACCATCTAGGGTTCGTTTACCCCTAATATTTAAAATATATATATATAAATTGTTTATATATTCACTTTGACCCGTGTGGCCTTAGGCACGATAGCTGGATGCTAAGTTACGGCTATTGAGTTCGATCCCCTATCGAGGCAAATATTTATACAACACAAAAGCATTGGACGTGATTTGGGATTTGTAATAATATATCATATATTTTATAATCTTACGGGCGTCGAACTTATCTATTATACATTGACATCAATCCATAATGTGTTTCAAATAAAGTGGGCGAGTGGAATTGGTAAATATAATAAGTTATACAGAGCATTAAAAATTATTATATTACAAAATTGTAAGGATTTAACCAACTTGTGATATCACTCGATTCACGAGATCATAATTTTAATATATTTCTTTATTTTATTTCGATGTAATAAAAAGACGAGGAATATTTTTTTTAAAATATTTAAAAATAAATCCGTTACTTATATTGACGACTTACCCAAACGGGAGACCTCCGTTTTGTCACTACAACTGGTGTTATATGTGAAATGTTATATAATAATAATACCCCAGAAAATAATTCCTCGAACACAATATTAAAATATCCAAACATCGATTCATTGTCGTTCCACCACTAGCGATATCAATCAAGTCTTTCTACTCATCACTAAGTTTGTACGGCACCCATCTCAGATCCATACGAAGGGACAGTTGTCTATAAATGATAGTAATGCTGCTGATTCCAGTTATTCATACTCCATATGTAATTCGTTAGTCATCTAATAGTTTTTTGGGCTACTTGAATAACTCCTTGGGTAACCGCGGTTGGTGGCCGACCGTCTCATCTATAAAATTCCCCCTTTCGCTTTTAAAATCTGCAAACTAATTAAAACTGTTCCTTGTGACCTAGTTGTAAGTTGTAGGTTGAAGTTCGAAACAATCTTGCGGTATTAAACCTTTTTAATAGTCATAGTAAATCATAACGCGAAAATCACAACGAGTGAGTGTTCCAGCGTATAAATTCCCGTTCAGAAATTTTCAGAAAATACACATAAAAAAAGGTATTCACTTAATAAGTGAAGTTCCATTTTTAAATCTTATCAGCAAATACACCAGCCTTTGATATGGTGTACAACTTGTTAAACAAACATATGTGGAGTATCTAATTAAAAAAAATCGCACGACCTTCGTATATAGTGGCTGTATGCACTAAAGTTTAATGACCATTTACTAATCTATTAATTGCGTATGGGAGCCACGTTGCAGGTTTTATCTATCAGTTTGAATGGGTCGCTCGAACCAGGGATCACGCCCTCATATTGACGTATCGAATGTCGGCGTAAAAGCGAAATAAGGCTATTGTGAATAGGTATAAGGAACAGGGCAGAGGGTAATTGGCGACCGAATAGCAGGAATAGAGAAATTCTACCTCAGTATTCAGACCTGACAACGCTCATCTTCAATTGTTCATCATCGTTGAGGATGGATGCAGGTAATAATGGAATTCAGCCACTGCTCACCAACTGGTTAATTGGGTCCTAGATTTTTAATCTTAGATTTTTCTATATAACATTTAAATATCTGCTACCCAGTACTAAAATGGATAGCTCTACCATTTTTGAACACTAGGCTACGGTTTGTTTCTGGATGCGGCAAGAAAGAGTCAGCTCAAACGGGGCAGCATCCACCTCTTACAGAATATTAGCGTAAAATAACATTACTGCTGTCTTTCATCAGGTGAGGGGCTTCCGAGATCTGGTGATGAGGCATTTCATCTTAGTTTAAAGTAGTGAAACTGCATCTCTATTATGATTGTTATCGATGAACGTCGGTGTCATGGCCGCAGACTTACCCTCAGATCAACTCTATACTAGTTTATCCCAATGTCCTCAATATGATAAAAAAAATGTAGAGTATTGTGTATTAACGAAATTTTAAGAGTTTTTACAAATTTTAAGCGTACAGCCAATTATGAAACAAAACAATGACATTATTCGATAAACAGACAAGCACTCGCGTCCGACTCTGTATAATTGGATCGTAAGTAGACATAACATTATCACGAGGTAACCGTTCCCGTTTCCCGCTGTTTGCGCAGCTGCAATAATCTCGCGGCGCCCATCTCCCACTCCATCTCCCACTCCATCTCCCATCTCGTTCGCCAATCGCGCAAACAAATCTAAGAACCGAGCAGCTAATATTCACATAAGAGCTCATGTTAATAAGGAACGAGTGGGTGGAGACGTTGAATTTTAACGAGATACAAACAGCCGTCATAAATTTCACGTGTTTTGAACAAAAACACGCGGCCGTTAAATGTACTCCCACGTTTCGGAGGCTGTTCGTTTTGGTATTTTTTTTTATTTTACAAATGTTTACAAACGAGTACCGTTGTGATATTAATAGACTATTATTGTTATTTTTTTAAAAAAAATAAAACGATAACTGTAGGGTAGACAGAAGAATTTGACGTTCATGAAATATTTAAATTTATTACGTTCTACGTCGAAATAATTGAATTACTGATACCAAGGTCATCTATCTTTCTCTTTGTTTTTTCTTATTTATGAGTATATACCTACGTTTTCGAAGTAGGTATACTAGGCTACTCATTTGGTTTCGGTTTGGTATCATTGAAATTGACGTGTTGTAAGTTAATGTCTGTTTCATCTCTGTCTGTTGATCAATTTTTGCTTATGTTGAAATTTAATAAAATGTCGTATAATATACAAATACCAAAACCTAAATAGATTATAAAGATATATGGAAATGTTATGTGGACTATAACTAAAGTTCTGCTGACGCAATACTTGAAGGACTCACATTAACTCATTAGTAATAGAAAGCTCTCACATTAATTACTTAAACGATACGTCACTTTATTTCTATTAATGATTACTTTTTCATACTTCAACATACTTACATATATTAAACGTACAATTATAACGATATCAGCTAGTGTAATTAACGCCAGTTGTATGTATTGCACCTGGCTAGATCCGTGCAATCGTTACTGGCTCTGGACACGGTGGACGATGTTGTCGTCGCACTGGATCCCGGTGCAGCTGTGCTAGTCGTGGTTTTCGGTGTTTTAGTAGAATTTTCCTCTTTGAGCTTGACAATATTCCCGTTTAAGGTTATACACGTACTCCCGTAGGGGATGTGATTACGCAAGAGAACTTTGCACTCATACATACTTTCCGACGATCTAAGCTGGGTCTCAGTGGCGGTTGTTACTTTATTTCCCATGCCGAACGATTCTCTGAGTCTTTCCAGATAGTCTATTGGCCGCGTTGTTATCATCTCCTTCACCGGTCGCAGCTTCGGCAGAGCTGGTGATGTCTGAATGTGCATAATTTGAAGTAAAATTGTTACTATTACAATTTTAGTATTTTTTGCAACCATTTCTTCGTTTTGTTTTGATTCGCACTGTCGTAGTTAGTGTAGTACTGTAAGATTGTTTTCTAGTTTATGTTTACGGTATGTTCAAAACTGCATGGCATGAAACGTTCGTTGATTGTTTACCTTCGGAATTATTCGCTGTTGAACATGGGGTGGTCAGTATTGTTGTAACGTGTTTTTATTATTAAATAGGTCGATGCTCGATGGCAGCTTTTTCTTTTTTGTTAAAAAAAGATTCAGACACCCTATTAGAAGTTACGCGGCTATCCCGGTCAGGGGTGATACTGATGATCAGTTTGAGTCTTTGTTAAGGGTTGTCCATGTCTCCGAATTCTATAATACTGACTAATTCTAAGAGAAAGTAATAATAATATGTTTGATCGGAATAATATTGGATCAGAATAAGGCCCAGAGTAGTGTAAGCTGCACAGATCGCTTTAAAAACACACAGACGAAAAGCCTATATTTCTTTACTTTACTTTTGACAGATTTGAACCCCGATCTTCTTCTACCAGCAACCAACTATTTTATTCTTTTTTGCTCCTTAAATATTGTTTAGAAGGGCGTATTTGCCCAGTAGCATTCCCTGCAAGTCATGCCGTATTTGACGATTTATTCATTTTTATATTTTGATAAATTGTTCACAAACAGCATACCAACTGTCCTGTTATAAATTCTCATAATTAACTGATTAATTAATTTAGTTTATGCCACCGGTCGACCAATAAAAAACACATTGTCTAATACCGGATATTAACCTATTTGTTTGCCCTCGCAGCACCTGTCATTTGCAAATATATCGTTTACAAATTAACCTAAGGTACAGAAAAGAGTATCATTAAAATATATAATTTCCGACGTTTCCGTAAAGATTTATCAAATATAAATATATATTTGATAAACTACTACTTACTTGCGTAGATATATGAATTATTTAAGGTATAACTGAGTTTTATATTTCTATAGAGAAAGCTATTGAAATATGTGTGTTCATTTGTCACCATAAACACTGGCACTATACAAAAGATATCGTGGTTGGGATTTAAGAAACTCGAACTAAATGTGGATAGCACCTGGTATCGTCGGCAACCTCATTTGACCTTGTGTTTTCTTTTTGCAAATACCTTAAACGTTTATTAACGTACAGCCTTATAAAACATTCCTTTGTGTTCGCAACTGTAACACGAATCCGTATATATTTGCGGTATGACGGCCGCTTCACACGTTCCCAAATTGTGGATATATGAACCATTATTTTCACCGTAAAACGTGTACACGAGTGAAACAATGTTATGCTAATTTATTTTCGGCTGTATTATTACAATCTGCTATCGTTAAACGCTATTTGAGGTTAACGTTTAAACTTTTCAGGCATACAAATGGATTCAATTAAATATAACAGAGTTGATCCAACCGCGGGATATTTGTTGCTAGTAGAAAAAAATATGTCGACTGTATTTTAAAATAATACATATTTATATATATACTATATATAATTATATGTTTGTCGCAATATAAAATTTAATGTGAAAAAACAGCCTATATATCATTACGAGCATAAGATTCCTCTTGACAATCCGCGGTTCCATTGCGGATTGTCGGACTTCTCTCTGTTGAAGTATTTTACGAAATATATTTCTTTTTTATAATTTTTAGACATGCAGTTATCTTCACTATGTTTTCCGTCACCGCCGTGCGCGTGGTAAAACGGCGTTCTAAGTTGCTATTAATAATTTCATTGTTGCTAGCACTAGGCATCGAACTCGGTTTACTCGCGTGTGTAAAATAAAATGCGAGTGAAATGTCGAATCTATCGAATCGAACTAAAATAATTTCCGGATACACGTCTTAACCGACACTCAATACTCAGAAGACGGTCACGGAGAAATATTAAAAAATCGTGACGTGAATTTCTACAAAATGTGACCAAATAAGCAAGGTCGCTCCCACAGGAAAAATACGATATTGCTTTTAAATATGAAATATTACGCTGAAAGTGTACTCGTGTTATGAAGAAAAAGGGTTTACCCATGTCAAGCTCGCGGCTTACAGGGCCGGCAATGGATAACGCGATGTGTCTTCATTGCGAAAACAATGAATTGGTCTTACGGACTTCGCTATATTAGCTTCTTACGTTTTTATTTCCCTCGCGTTCCATTTGCAGGAAATCGTACATAATTTTTTTACGGGAATATTTTACCTAAAATATATTGACTTTCATTAACACGACCGTGTAAATGGAAACCCTTACGTAAGAAGAACTACTTAAATTCTTCGTACGTAAGAATAAAAAAGGTAAATCAAATTTACGAAAAAAAATAATGTATCTTACTATTTTTTGGTGTCGGAGGGGAATTTTCGAAAAGTACCTTGCCTCCCGGGAGGAAAACAGGGTTATGTGTGGTTTATACTCAACAAAACCCTCTCAGTGGCCACCCTCGGTGCTTTGGGAGGAGCTCTGGAATTGAGGGAACATACTAGTGCCCCTCTGCATAAGCACGTCCCAAACGAAGCTTTGCCTCCCCTAGCAACCTGGCTGTGCTACGATGACCAGGGACCACTACTTATAGCCGGTTAGCAATCCTGGACTATAGGAGCCCCCACCTTCGTCACCCGCGACCCGAAATCCTCTTTTAGTCGCCTTAAACGACTAGTAGAGCGTATTCTAGCCCAATTCTAAAAGTCAAAGTCAAAAAGGCTGTGGTGTGCGTTACGTCAATTTTACACAGAACACACAAATTCCAAGCACTACACCACCACCCGCACGAATATCGATGATATTCGCAGCACAACCCATATATAGACCACTGCTGGACATAGGCCTCCCTCATAGAGCTTATGGGGGGTACACAGTACCGCAGTTACCAGACACCTTCCCCCTCCGACTTTTTTGAGTATGAGCGTCTGGCCAAGGAATATTCCTCCATCTGCTGGAGGCCACTATCCTTTTCTTAAGTCGCCGCTTACGACATCCACATGAAGAGGTGGGGCGACTCATTCTTCCGCTGGCATCACACGGCTATGTACTTATTAGTAGGTTTTTGTTATGGCGGAAATTTGCTTTCGCAAACGTATGAAGGAAAAATAAAATTAGAAATGTAATTGTAAAAAAGTGAATGAAATTACTCTTCTTTACTCAGTAAATTCAAAATTATCAATCAAAAATCTGTTTGTCAAACGGTAAAATATTAACGATAAATTAACAGCAAAACTTAACTGTCTCCAACCGCCCTTTAACTATCGCTGAACGTTAAGTTCATAGACATACCTTTTAATACTTACGACACGATCACGACTTAAATGGGACAGATTTTTTTTATTTAATAAATAATAATAGAAGTAAGTAACTTAATAGAATAAAGGAAATAATCATTCGTAACACTATACCAAATCCTTCATTATCTGAGTCGAAACTTTAAAATAATTTAGGTAAATAAATAACGTATTTAAAATTAAATAAGAATAAATTATTAAATAGAAGGTATCCTTCTGAATCTGTGAGTCACTTTTTTATAGCATAGTATTGAGGTGACACATAAGCACAAGGTTCACCTGGTGGTAACTGATTTCTAGGACTCATGAATCATAGTACGGAGTCCTTGTCACCCCTGAGTGTCTCGTCACCAATAATCCGGATTAAAATTGAAATTTGTAATCATACAAATATATAGACAGCGCCGACACTAAAAAAAAATTAAGAAAGATTCTTTGAATCAATATGAAATAATATTCCTTAATTTTATTTTTATGTGTGATTTATAATAAAATATCCTATAATATATAACATTAATTTTGACAGTAGTACTAAAATCACCCTAGAGTAGCTTATTTTTATTGATTAAATTACGACGATATAACGACAATTTGTTAAAACAGTAGTGTTATTCCATATGTCCCGCCTTATCCGAATGCATTCCAATCCACCAGCCCTGTATCTACACTGTGAATAACCAAGCTCGAGCTAACCGCCTATATTTAAAAATCTCACTGTTGAGCAAAGGCCTCCACTTTAGAGATTGTGTTATTGCATAGTCCTTGTCGTAAGTTAACTGCGGATTGGCAGACCTCTCATGCTTTCGGAATATATATTATTTTTATTACATGACATGCAGGGTTCCAGTTGCAGGGTGTATATACATATAGATCGTGAGGAAACCGGATATATATTTCAGAACTAATTTTTTTTTTCTAATTTGAGTAATGCTGTTCGCCTTGCGGCCTCTACAGCTTCGCCGGTGAAGACAGGGAACTTAAAATTGAGACTAACAATTTTATAAGTACCGGCACCGGGGCCTCTCTTTGAAATTGTTCGCGTACTTTGAATTAAAAGTAAGCGCTTAGACACTGAGCTACTGGTACCACGACTCTTTGGAGGTTATTGAATTCAAAATTCAGGGCGCCACTAAAAGATCTTTAGCTCTAAATAACCCCTTATGAATATCCATTTGCTCGTTTGCGGTCCGTGAAATCTACGAATATCTAGCGGGTAAATCAGTTGGCAGTCAGCGTTATAGTGATGGTCTTCTCAGTTCAGTTAATTAAACTTAGACATCTATACGACTGCGCTAAATCTGAATAAATATTTTATTAGTAACAAGCGCACAGTTCACCTGATGGTAAATGTCGTAGCCACATACACCGTCGACTTAGATCGAAAGACTCGTCCCAATATCTGAACTGTTCAATCGAAATACAGAGGCGTTATGATGCTATTTCACGCTCATATTCTGTGAGGTCATTCGCTGGTTGATCAGAGATAGTGCAGCTAAAAACAAACTGCAGCGTAGCTCCACTACTGTCACTAGCAGCATAATGCAGCTTAGTGTTCCAAGGTGACGACAATACGTACCGTATGTACTGTTTGCTCGTACTCAGCTAAAACCAACCACCATAATATTCAACACGGGTGAAATGCGGAGTTTCTTGGAGTAGGAAGGCTTAGCTCGCGTCGGCCTGCGGTTCCTTGTGTCAATTAAAGTTGTTCTCGCTGAGATGCGGTCTTGTTCAACTAAGACCGTGCCAGACTTATTCGGAGAACATTGTCGCAATTTGTATGGTATTTGTTTTATTAACGCTGAGTTACATGACGTACATTGGATTGACAACACAATTTTACAACCGTTTCCGTTTTTTAAATTTTCTTTGGTTCATTTTTGAGTGTTTTTTTTTAATCAATAATGTACTGTGCCTTGTTGTTTACAACTTTCTCGTAACGTTCAGTAAGATTTTCAATGCCTAGTTGAAGTCACCCATTTCGACTCGAAAAATTCATTGAACCGAGATCTCATTTATTGTATTAAACGTGACTCCACGTATAGCAGTTGAAAGATATCAACAGAAGTGGAAATCGACATAAATGAAATCATAAAAAATATAGCCTAATGGTTTAGGGTACGTACTGCGTAACTTAAGGTCGTAAGTTCGAATCCACCATTCGACTATAGTCGTAAGCCATCTCCTATGACAAGCCTTTTAAGCTTAGCTAGACGCCAGCAATTCTTGCAAAAACACAGATTCATGCAGAACAAAATATCCACTTTCAAACAATGTAAACATTAACATTATAAACACAACAAACAAAAACATAATAAAATTTTTAAAAAAGGAGAACTTAGTTGCATACCCAACAAAAACATCCAGCTATATGTGGACTTTGGTATCTTTAAAGCTATTTTTCTTCAACTTTGTCACTCTCGAAACAACAAAAAAAATAGAACAATACTTTCGCTCCTGGGCTTCGATAAATAATTATCAAGCTTATATTCCGAGTCCCGAGAGCCATTTTAAGGAACAATATTTATTTTACTGGGTTGAAGCGTTGCGACGGTATTCTTTAAAGAAAAATTCGTTAACGGCTGCTCTACTTGGCCTGAATTTCGATTAGAAAAAGACAAAGGGGCGATTGTAGAGAGTCCGGCGCTGGAAGTGGAAATCAATTAAAAAGAACCATCGATTCTCGTTGAACGATAACGTCTGTCAGGAGTAAGTGGAAATGGGTGCTTGATAAGATTGTAAGTCGCGAAACTTTGAACCTATCGATCTATATGCGGATCTTTTAATTGTTTCTGCCCGTCGTTACTTTTCTACGATCCATGCTTATGAATCACTACTCGCTTAAAGACTATTACTAATAGAGTCTAGAAACTAGCTAGTGTCTAGCTTAAGCATGAATGGGATCATCAACTGGGGTAGGACCTTGCCGTGAGAATAGTAGGTAGAAAAAGCATCACGACGCTGCTGAGTTTTGTATGGTGTGTGGTCTAGGGAACAACAGATGCCAACTAGTAACGGGTCTTGATCTTTATTGAGGATGGAGATAGATATCATGTACCGCTATCAATACTTACAAGTACACTGCATACTCATTTGTTTTGTCCTTGGCCTTATGAAACTTAAACAATATAATTTCGATCCACGACTGCTTGCTGTAACAAAGAGTTGACAGTTGAAGTACCCATACCGCTTATAATATTTCCGAAGCCAGTGTAATTCGACTAGTTTGTGAAAGTTTTATAACGTGATTTTTTTTACGTTATTTATATATTTAGAACTTAGCCGTCGCACCTTACAAAATCCCTAAAAGGGGATACAAAGGGCGAACTTAATGTCTTAAGGCATTCGCTACTAGATAACCCCTAGACATTGTGGTAGGTGTAATGCATAGATTGTAAAAAAGAGGAAAAAAAAAACCTAAAACTTAAAAAAAATAAAAATTGTTTGGTTTATCAGATTCTTGGTAGATTTTTCTACTATTAGAACCACGATGCAGTTCTAGCTTCGGCTTGATGGGATAAAGATCACGCCTTTACGGAATGACGGCGTTAAATAGCAGCTGCTGTGTTTAGTCTGGTGAGTATAGGTATCTGGAGATCTGGAGCCTTATTACTGGTGATGAAGCAGGTCACCTTAGACCTCAAGGATGATAGCATATGTACTACGATTCCTTATCGAGGATGTCATGGATCGCAGTTACTTACCATCACGCCATTTGTCGTCCTCAATACTATAAAATTGTACTTAACAACTCAAAAAATAACATATTATTACACTGATACATACCTAAACAATAATACGAGATTGTGTTAGCACTCCATTATTAACAAACGAATGGGGTCTAGTTTTATAAATGTATTTTGTGTATTTAACGTTTTCATGTTTCAGACAAAAATATATTCTAGTTTTCTTAATGTTTAACTCTTAAATAGATCACTGATGGACAAAGGTAAAACGGATGATGGAAATTTTACCAGGGACGATACAAATATTGGTCATTCGGTTGATTTGGTCTGGATGCTTTCATCATAATCGTTATCTCAGTTCAGCAGTTTAATGCTGTTATTAGGCTCCTTCCCCAGGTTTATATTAAGTTTTAACCTTAAGAGACCTGCATCCACAGATTGTTCTTTCCTGTATAGGTGGTCCTCACAGCATGTAGCGGATCTTCGTCCTACAATACTTTTGTTAAGAGTTTTGTATTATAGTAATTATACCTCGGCGATATTCATGACCTTTTACCACCTTACTGACCCCTTGACCTTAGCCCATATTTTTGTTCGACCTCGGATATAAAACTTGTTAATAATTCCATATTCCGTAGATTACACGTACGTAGATAAATATATTAAAATAATTGAAAGTAATGCTTTAAAATTTATATATCGCTTATATTGGGTCATCGGATTTCTACACCTGCCATAGGAACGCAGTAGCGTTGCGCTCCTACTTCCCACTGGTACCGTGAGGTAGCGGTTCCTCTCCGGTCTAGCCGACCCATACACGTTTTCGCTTAACCATTGCTAGTTTAAAACAGCAGATGATTTATCATGTAATAAAGTACTCATAAAGTTGGTGGTAAAATAGGTATAGATAATAAAAAAAATGAATTTCCATAATTTTATACTAATTTATTTAATTTTTATTTACAATGTCAGATCACACAATATTCTGTACATTTATAAATGTATGTTAACATAAATAGCCTAGTTATAGTATATCTATTATCTATAATGTCGATAAAAGATATGTGTTGTTACAACTAACATATTACTTTGAAAGGTTACATAAACAACGACGTTAATGTAAGGTAACATATGGTTCATTTGACATACCTTGTCGTGCATTTATATGTTTAGAATAATATTTACATTTAACGTGACAAGCGTGAAGTGCGAGCCTAGTTTTTAATCTCGTTTACATCACAAGTACACAATTATGAATCGCAAACTAGTTTATATAAATGTAAATAAAGATGAAAACTCAAGTTGAATAGTAAGGTTTAGTTAAAGGTTGAAGGTTTTTTTTTTAATTTTGGCACATGTATTATGAGGGTAGTTTTAAATTTATGCAAAGCGCGGCAGAACAATGAATAAAGCATTACGTTGGTAAATATTAGACTATCTGTTAGGTCGTAACGCACGGTAATAAATTGCGTTCGACATGGAACTTGGAGTTGAAAAGCATGTTCGCTTTTACGAGTAACAATGTATATTATTAGCATAATATGTAAAACTGTTGTAGTCTCGCAACTAGCAGACTGAATGGGACCAAATTCACTACAATTTATTTGTTATAGGTTTAACGAAAGTGCATCACTCGTACATTCCTGACGTGGCCCATACAGTCAAAGGTAGAAAAGCTAGTCTGATTTTAATATATAATATTTTTAATCGTTCTGATACGAACAAATAGAATATATAATGGCTAATTCTTGTCTTAATATAGGATTTTTTTTAGAAACGTATTACTCTTATATAATTCTCACACTTTTTTTAAATCATGGGATATGGAAAGAAATTTTCAGAATGATATGTTAATTTTATCCAGTAATATAATACGTTTAGTAAACAAAAAAAATATATCAAATATTATTTTAAACAAAATATTTCTTTACATAAATATTATAAATTAGTTCATCTAACTAAATACTGCATTCAACTTACGCAAATCAGACTAAAAAATCCATTTGTACCAGAAGGATAATTATAAAATACGATTGCCGCCAACACCTGTGATGACTGGTTCCTACAACAATAAGAAATAAGCATTTAGTAAGTCGGTAACATTCACTAGAAAAAAACACATGAAAGAAAGGAATAAGATTAAGTGACGGCAGTACATCATGTGTGCAACCAGTGGTAGAGCCACGTGGCTCTTTGTGCTAGAGCTAGCATAAAGTGGGGGATAAAGGTGTATTCCATGTAAGTACTCAGGGGTAACAATTCATTATCGGAGAAGTATGTGGGTGTTGTGGTTTGTGCAATATTTGAAAATCGGGTCAACTGTGTGCTCATTTGTCCTCACCCTCTTAATACAGTAGCAAAAAAGTGCGCTAGTCAGTTTCAAGGTGTGGATTGAACTGGCTCGTATCGACTTGCTTGTTACGTTTTGGACTTTAAAAGCTTAAAGTATAAATAACATTTTGGCAGCTCATTATTGTTTTAAAATAAAATCATGAACAGACTGTTTAATTGTTTGTCTGTTTCTAACTCTCTATGAATCTCCGCAACAGGCGAATCAATTTGGTTATCAGTGATGTATAGAGATCTTATGCTAACATTTAGTTTTTTTTTATTACTTGGAGATTTACAAACGAGTACACAGCTCGTTCACCTGAAGGTAAGTGATTCCTGCAGTCCATGACATCTACATTCATCCTTGATAAGGAATCATAATGCAGGTGAGTTGAGGACTTAGATGGAATGTCTAGTCATCAGTAACAAGGTTTCCCTATACTGAATACACATGAAGCGACATTGGACACAGGAATTACTTACTACTTACTGTGTGCCCGTTTGTCAGTCTCTTGTTGAACTTAGTTGCAGCGGTTAACAAGAAAGTTAGTAATATTAATAGCACTTATGACATTCTTTTGTTTTTAATAAAAAAAGATTAGGTGGAGATCACCAACGCAAATGATACATGCCTGTGAATATAAAATCAAATCACATACACCAATATATTCTAAAAGACGTAAACATTTAGAGGAGAAAAAAAGAAAACATCCATCAGTGCTATAATTACAGATAACCAGACATTTCATCACAGCTCTCATCCTTAAGATGCGTCTTGAATCTTAGTTGAGGATGGATGTATATGTCATGGGCCGCAGCCATCACTTACCATGAGGTAAACTATGTCCCTTATATGAAAAAAAGTTATCTGGAATGTGTGGTCCAAACACCTATCTATTCATGATACAGTTACTTTATAAGTGCGACGTAGATTTATGAAATAAGTACGCAGTCTAATTTCAAAAATATATACTGACGAAAAATCTACAATAGACTATCTGGTACATAATTACTGGCTTGGTGTTATTTATAATAAAGTTGCAAGAATTACTCCACGCTCCCTTATATATTTTTTTGTCATTGAAGAGGAGACAGAGGAGGATGAGGAGAATAGAATCCGCTTCGTTTCCTCTTACGCTACCATAAGAGGAAACGACGCGGGTTCTCTTCATAACATAAATGAAATCTCGGTAAACAGAATTAGCGAGGGCAATGTTGTGATATAAACCCAAAGGAATGAAAATATTAGAATAATGAAAGAAATGCAGTACGTTAAATTATGTTATGTATTATTCTGATCTATTTTGTTTGAACTAAAAGATATAATGGTTTGATAATGATTCAATATAATTTATGTCACTAAAATGAAGATCAAACTTGCATCCAATGTTTGTTTATATTATAGTATTATTCATAATAGATATCATTGCAGAACTTTTAAATAAACTTAATACCGTATTACGAATCTTACAATTATTTACTATGTACTCCGAGACCATGTCGAGCAAATACTGGAGAACGTGTGCCTTTGCATCATGAACAATGAATACTTTAATGATCTTGACATGTTGGCTACGTTATGTGTAGAGTTTAAAAAATGTATCATTGAGAAACTTGTTTAATCTATTTAATTTACTCTTAATATTGAGTACTAATCTGGGTTATTGTTTCCCACATAATTTTTGTCTTATATATATATAGTACTTATTTGTTGGTTTTTCTTATGTCATTTATGTAACCTCTTACTTATCCACTCAAACGTCCGAAACCGCGCGGTGCTTAGCCTAAGATCGTCTAAGGCGCGACTACCTCTGGCGCCTTAGACGATCTTCAATAAATCCTTCAAAGCGACTAAACTATATTACCTATAGTTATGAAAAATAATATTCTTATCTTAATTATACTTTTATCTATGAAAGTACACGGATGAAAACAATTTAAATTTTAATAACATTCATTTAAGTATATTGTGATATAAATAGGATAAAACCTGAAAAAACGAGAAAAAACACTTGTAATTTTTACTTTAATTTTTATATGAATTAAGCACCACATTTTGTGCTATATATACTGTGCTATATAGACATTTTGTGCTCAACGGTGTTGGTTGTACAATCGTTTTATAAATTTTGTTATTTTTTCGAGTTTTATTGTAAAATTCTTTGTTGATCCAAATAAAAAAAAAACACAAATGAGTGGGATAGAAAGAGCGCGCAGTCACTGTCACCGACATGAACTAGCAGAACGACGCTGTGTTTCGTTTGGTGAGTGACCGCAGTCATCACTTGAACTGTGTTATCGTTTGTCACTCGATATAAAATAAAAAAAAAACATTAGGTTTTCATAATTATTATGTAATCGTTATGGATTCACTGTTCAAACAATTTTCACGGTCTTCGCTTTATATTAAATTATTTGCCTATTCAAATATTTTTCCTGGAAGCTTGAGAACTGGAAGAATTGATTGTACGCGGTCTGCTCTGAATATTTATGAGGGCTAAGTGTGTATGCGAACTCGTTGAATGTTTAATCTCTATTTGGAGGTACGTGGAAAGTGAACCGTTCCGAGCCTGCGAGACGTAAGCCTAACAGTAATGGAACTTTCACTGATCTTTGTGATCAGGTTCAGGTCCACCGAAGGGCAAGATTTAAAAAGAAAAACAGAAGATATATATATAATAAAATAAATATTCCAATACCTTCCGTATTGGAATATTTATTGGCACACTACTGTGACCGGTTAGTTAGAGGCATGCAGTTACAGTCCACTGCTGAATATAGGTCTCTCCGATATTTTGCCACAAAGAACGATCCTGGGCCACTTGTATCCATCGTCTTCCGGCATACTTCCCAGGTCCTCATTTCATCTAGTATTCCCTCAAGAATTCCTCCCCATCGGTTATCTGTTCTACGAGTAGTATGACCATTCCATTGCCACTTCAGCCCAGCCCAAAGGTATATTGATTTCAATACCAATGTTTAAATTGAAAAGAAAAAGAAAGTTATTTAATGTATACCTTTCAATATAGTATAGTATATAAAGTCACTTCACGAGCAAAACAAAACAGCGAAGACGCTTCTAGATGGTTCCTTTAACTTATTCTCAATTCATTTGTCTGCAACCTCCCTACGTTTATTTTTAAAAACATGTGGGAAAGAGATGACATTAATAATGTAGTATATTGTAACAAAGCTCGCAAAGCGGTGAGTTAGTATATGGCTCTTGAGTTATGTGGTTTGCCTTACAATTGTGTTCTCTATACGTAATCCATAAACAATTATATATTGCCACTTCTTGATCCTTACTGATCCATATGTATATGCATATATTAATTAGTATAGTATTAATTATATATGTATATATATATATATATATATATATATATATATATATATATATATAATTAATATTTGCATACATTAATTAGTAACGCATGAAACATAATACTTTTGAGTTTTCAAATAATTTTCTAATAATCTCAGTACGCCTAATTGCCAGAAGTCGAATTTCTTTTTATTGTGTTCAGAGTGAAGGACGAGAACATGGTTCACCTAGTCACAAGTATTGACTGCGGACTGATACCTGAACCCATCCTCGACTGAGAACCAAAATGCACATACCCCGGCACCACTGGGGATTGAGATGGAATTTCTCGTATGTTTGATTTAACTGTTTATGTAGACGAGAATAATTTTGTTAGAGTTATTCCTAAGTTTATCCATGTAACTGCATTATGAATAATTAGTTCTTAACACAAACATATTGAAACTAACGGTTATGAATAACTCATGAAATTGTAACGGTATCGATAATTTTAAACCGAGAAATATCCCTTGATATATGATATTAACTAAAATTAAATAAGAAATAAAAATAAGCAATATTGTAATGTATCGTATTGTTTATAAAGTTTTTTTTTTTAATTTTCTCGTAAAGTATTTATAATATTTTTTATTATTTTTAACGTCGTCCAATATATATAAATATATTAATCCCTATAATTCATTAAAATCAGTTAAATATTTTTTTTTCCTTACGCTTATTCTCTTCTTTCAACTTGAGGTTTGAAACTGTACTTATTTCATAATTTTAAAAGTAGATAGGAATTTTTTTTTAAAATGTAAGCTACGACAAACAAGCACAGTTCAGCTGACGGCAAGTGGAGACTGCAGCCCGGTGCATCTACAACATATCCACATCAAAGATTTAAGATGCACCTGCGTTGTGACTTCTGGGGATCGAGGGAGGGAGAGGTACTTCACCGTTCGAGGCGACCAATTCATGCCAGAAAAAAACTGCAATGTGCCACCACCATTGTTAAAAGTGACAAACACGTATTTAAATTTATTGCTTGATATTAAATACAAAATAACTACTTAAAATAATTATTTTCATATTGGTTTACTGGTTTTGTCAGAATATATCAAATACTCGATTTTAATTTATTCGCTAACCATTATTTAAAATTTTAATTATAGATTGACTTGTGTTGAATTAATTTATTCCTAGATTTTAATTAAAACAACTTTAATATAACAATACCCATTCAAACTCGCACATGGACCAACCATTGAGTTTGGATGAATTTAACGCATGAGAAATACATTCAAAAGATTGAATACGTACTACACTTTTAATTCATGAGAAATACATTCAAAAGATTGAGTACGTACTACACTTTTAATTCATGAGAAATACATTCAAAAGTTTGAGTACGTACTACACTTTTAATTCATGAGAAATACATTCAAAAGATTGAATACGTACTACACTTTTAATTAATGAGAAATACATTCAAAAGATTAAGTACGTACTACACTTTTAATTCATGAGAAATACATTCAAAAGATTGAGTACGTACTACACTTTTAATTCATGAGAAATACATTCAAAAGATTGAGTACGTACTACACTTTTAATTCATGAGAAATACATTCAAAAGATTGAGTACGTACTATACTTTTAATTCATGAGAAATACATTCAAAAGATTGAGTACGTACTACACTTTTAATTCATGAGAAATACATTCAAAAGATTGAGTACGTACTACACTTTTAATTCATGAGAAATACATTCAAAAGATTGAGTACGTACTACACTTTTAAAGACGATAATAAATAAATCCCACTTGACTATAGAGAAAACAACTCGAGATATTTCTTGGTTCCCGTCATTGTTAAAACGGAGTTTGATAACTAAACTAGTTATAATCGAATATCAGTATATACATATATTATGAATTTCACCGTGGTGTAGCCACGTTGCAGCATACCAACAACAGAATACCAGTGTGAGCTAGCACCACACTCTGCTATAATTGGCTTCCCTTCACTTGTCATATGAAACACACCATTAGCATTATGATGCTATGAGATCACAGCAGCCTACAATATCATCCGTCCTTACGAAACATTCAAGAAGCGTCGTTACCCCAGAAGACTGATACTGACACACCTTAAATACAGCACTATTATATAATTACACGCTGGTAATCTATGAGGATGCGTGAGGGTAGCTCTCTTCGTGCCTACCCGTCCATGTTACAGCTGTCAAGCCACAGCGTAACTCTAGCATAGTTCTATATCTCAGTAGTTTAAACACTGAGATATAGAACATTTCGTAGGACAACGATATCGTTGGAACGTAAACAGGTTGGTCGGGATACCACGACCTCGCACATTTCGTATGGGGGTGTAAGATCCGAGGATCTTATTGCATGTAAAGAAGCATTCCATTTCAGGGCTTTAGGGGTGAGAATTAATGTAGATGTTTGGGCTATTTTTTTTAAATAAACTTGACAAACGAGCTAACCTGGTAGTAGGTGGTACGGATGATGACTGGTATATACCAGTAATGAATTTTCCCGTTAACATCAAGAGTTACCAAGAGTCAGAATAGCTTCTACATGGCTCTACCATCGTTACTGGTATTCTTTGAACCAGGTATGTTACGGATCTCATAGAAATAGAGACATAGAGAGAAAAGAGCTTTAGATTCAGTTTTTTAGATTATTAGTAGTTGGAACAGACTGTACCTGAGGCGTGTTGGGGGTGGGGGGCGCGGTAGACGTGATGCGTGGCATCCCGCTCGGGCGCGCGGTCGAGCTGGGCCCGCAACACGCTCGGCCTCTCTGTCACCTCGCGCTGAACAGCGCGACTGACGTTCACCCGCCTCACGCCTGCAACGCGCCGCGCAAGTTAAACATAATCAGTAAGTTAAGTAATTTAAGTTAGTAATTACAAATTTATTTTCAAACACATTCAGTTACTGAAGGGTGGTTAAGCCACGTAATTTGTGCAACGTGAGCGGATTGGCCGGTGTGCGAGTATCACGACCTCACAGATTAACAGCGCGAAATGGAAGCGTTTCGCTGCTGTTTGATGAGTATTAGGAGAATCTATTACAGGTTAAGAGGCATTCCATCTCTGGCGGTGATGTAGGGATGGGAATCTTGTTTTTTTTTAAGAATTAAAGTAGATGTATACTATGGACTATTGTTATGAAAAATGGTGACAAACTCACCTGATACCAAGTGGTGATTGCAACCCATAAACGCACCATATATTCGTAGGTTAGGTTCAAAGTCTACGTGTTGTTCTATGCGTTGAGATGGAATACTTCGCTACAAATATCTTTTTATATTTATGCTACTACTCCATAATGGTATTGTGAAAGCATGCGGTTCGTCCACGCAACAACTAGAAACGAGCTGCAATGTGCCTCTATCATGGTATTTACTATTTGATATATTATTCAGCTAATTAAGCTGAAATCTAATAACTTCATTATAAATAGACAAATTTAGAATATGTTGTGGAAATCTATAGGTCGTACATTCTTATCTATAAATAGACTACTGCCGTAGCATCATCTGACAGCACAGACACTCGCATGTTACAGACAAGCACAGTCGAAGTGGTTAACAGGAATGTTAGTAATGTCAATAGTATTGCTAGAATTCCTTCTAAAGCGGACGTTAAAGCTTAAATTTAAATAAAATCCACCGGAACCGAACTCGGTATGCTCGCGTTCCGGGAATTTGTATGTCTACGAATTAAGTAACAAAAAAAATATTACGAGGACATGCAGCCCGCCACGCCGCAGGGGAACTGACTCAAATATTGTGTAGGTAGGAGGTTTACCTCAGTAGGATTTATTTATATAGGATATTACTTAAACTATTTTTAATAAATTATAAAAGAACAAAATAATTCTATTTAATGTGACGGAATCTAATTCCATAGATTTACCAACTAGTTTCAAACAGAGAGTCGAAAACGTACCAACATCAATAGAATAGGTTTATCGGTATTGGTCGCTGAGTCAGCGTCAAGTAATTACAAACAACTTAAACTTAGTTAACTCTTCTTGTGAAGGGGACGACGTCGATATATATGACGACGGTTTATATATGTATATATATATATATATACATATATATATATATATATATACGTTCAAGTTAATATGAGGTTGCTTGTCTTCCCCGTCGGCTATCATATTTACGAGCTATATGGCCCGTCCACTGCCACTTCAGTTTAATGATCCTTTGAGTTCGATCACACATAGAAACACTGACTTATCCAGTCTACGAAGCCCCATTTAGATAGAGTGATGACCTAACCAAGTCTGTAGGAAGTCGATGAACTCTATCTACGAAGCACCATATGATGGAGTGATGATCTAGCCAAGTCTGCGGGAAGTCGATGAACCCTATCTACGAAGCACCATATACCTAGATGGAGTGATGATCTAGCCAAGTCTGTGGGAGGTCGATGGATGCAGGTGGTTTAAGATCGTACTCCATGTCAGTCTGTGGAAGCCTACGTTCAGCACTGGACCGGAGATGGGCTGAAACGATGAAGATGTGGTACTAGGCGAATACTAAAAATAAAAATTCGGTGATGTACGATGGTCCTAATAAACCCATCACCTATCATCCGTCTCTTTCTCAACAGTCTATCCGCACCTACAAGGCAACATAACTGAGGAGCGACGTCCACCTGCGAGGGACCGCCGCCTGCCGTTGTGACATGCACTGACCTATTGGAATGCGAAAGGTGTCCCTCAGCAACGTAAGGAAATTTAGAACCATCCGGTATGTACATGAATAGTGATATAGATATATACGTATATCAAATACACATATATATTATATAATTTTATTAATCAATAAATTGATTGTAAAACTGATCGTGAAAAGATCATTGTTATTGTATGATTGATTGCAGCTTCATTCATTTGAGTCCTAATCCACTACGTTGTCATCGTCAAAGGCGGACATGATACACTCTAAACTTGCAAACAAGGAATGTACGAATTATAGAACATTTCCAGTGCATTATTATCATGTGTTTGTATTGCTTCTCTAAGCAATCTGCCAAATTTATCGCTTAAGCTTTACATTAGGATACATATAACTAGAAGATGTAAGCACAAATAACGCTTTTCGATCGCATGCACGCCGACGTTGTTCTCTATTATAACTACAGTACTGTTTGTCACCCCTAATACTCATGATGATGACATCACCACCTGCATCTGTCGACTTCCTGCAGGGATCTAGTGGGGGTACACTCCTACACTGTTACTGCCAGTCCGAGGTTGCCACTCAACACTTTTATATTATAATAAAAAAAATATATATTTTATTAAAAAATATTTCAAGGATTTTCCATAAAGCAATTTCTTTATTCGAAATATTTTTTCACTTGTAACATAGCTCATAGATGCCAGGGTACACCGACTGACGGACACACACAGCGATTTTATTCATCGATACAGAGGGTATACTTTTAGCCGTGCCTGGCATTTCATAGATGCAAATATGAAGCATACGTGAGTAATCATTCAATAAGTAATTTTAAAATTTATACACAATTTTATTTTATATTTTTACATTTTATTATTATATTTTAAAATTTATAAAATTTATACAGTGGTAGAGCTACACTGCAGTTTGTTTTTAGCTGCAGAATGAATGGTTAACCCTCATAGAGTACCAGCGTAAAATAACAGCTTACTGCCGTGTTTCATCTGGTGACTACAGACCTTTATTACTGGAGACAGAGGCCATCCCAGTCCTCAAGGGTGACAACGCATGTGCATAATGATTCCTTGTCATGGATGAATGTAGATGCCAGGGGCCGCAGGAATCTCTTAATATCAGGTGATCTGTGTGCTCGTTTGTTACTCTTAATGTACTAAAAAAAAATACACAATTTTTTATATTATACATATAGCAGCATAACGCTGCGGTGTTTCGTCCGGTGAGCGTCGGGATCTTCCTTCCCTTATTACTAGTGATGAGATATTACGTCTTAGTCCTTAGCGATGAGAATGCGTATGCATTGTGATTCCTTATCGAAAATGGATGTGAGTGTCATGGATAGTAGAAATCACAGGAGAACAGTGTGCTCGTTTGTCACCATCAGTAGAATAAAAAAACAGATTTAAACTCAACAAACATGTTTACATTGTTAGAAATTAAATACAAATTAATTTTAAATTATGTGGAGATTGGTTAATAAGGCCTTATGAAGTTAGGCCGTCGCTATCAAGTTCACAAAGTGCAAGTTCAGCCGGACTATGAATAACTTACTTACTTCTGATTATAGAAATTAAAATAACAGCCTGTATATATAAATCTTATTGCTAAGCAAAGATCCTCTCGAGAGGGTGTTCTAGGTGACAGGGGCAGTTCACTACGCTCTCTCTAACTCTACTACGGATTGATTGTGTTATATGCGTAGTGTCTTCAAATATTTTTCTATTTTATTTATATCTTTAAAACTATTATATTTCTTCACTTTGTTTTCTCTCACCGCAACGTGAAAAATCACTTGAAATTGCAGTTAACAATTTCATTAATACTGGCACCGATCGGATTCGGTTTGCTCGCTAGCATACCGAATTAAACGCCAACGCTTAGACGCTAAGCTATCACGATATCTACCTCCAAATCTACTTGATCCGTTAATTATTATAAAAGAGGTTCAGATCGTCGGTGGTGTTACGTTTAGGCTGTATTAATTAACATCTATCCAAGAAATAGCATTCTTATCCACTATTATTATATTATATATTATAGTATTTACAAAACGTTTCATACCCGGTACTATATTTCCCTAAGACCTGTCTTCAAATAAAATTTCATTCAACTAATTTCGATGGCGTTCCACCAAAATATTTTAGCGACAATTTATATCGTGAATGACAACAATATGCCATGTGGGGACACTATGCAGGTCCAGCAGTTGGTCTTCAACAAAAAAGCTGGCTGAGCGCCCCTGGTGCTGCGATATTTTTAACGATATTGGATATTAAAGCAGTGGCAAATGAATACATGTATAGTTCAACTGATAGTAAATGTTTCAATTCAGGTCGACTTGTAGAAAATACTTTTAGCATTAAGTCCGCCTATGTAATTTACCTTGTGCATGAAGTGTAAAATAAAAAAGTAAATATAATAAATGTTGCCTGCAGTACATGATACATACGTGCAAACAAACCCACAGGTTCATGATGCGTATACGTTGTTGACCCTCAGGGCTGATATTTAGACGGAATTGTTAACTTAATAAAACTAGTAAAATTTATACATTCCTAGATGCTAGATATTTGTTGCCGTGCGTAATCGGAATATTAGAAGTTATTTGTTTTTTAACTTTGTTTATATCAACATCTTGTACGCTCTCATTAGACGCGTCTTTAACAAGGCCTAATTAGGTTATACAATGATCTCTCATCAATAACTAGAGAGCTAAATATAACTAACGTCATTAATACTTTTTCCATATATGCTTAGTGTAATATAGTAATACTTTGACATTTAAAATCGGTACATTTTTAAATTATGTTTCGTTTTAATTATGAATTATTCTTATTTGATTTAGTTTGATCGTATATTATTTATTGATTTTTTTTAATATTTAATATTTAATAGGTTATCATATGCTTTTTTAATTTATTTTGTTCGTTAATTAATTAAATTATCAGGTATATTCTTAACCCGTAATTAGAAGAACAATTAATTAAATTTAACAAATGTATTTGTCCAATATATATTTTTACTTCTATTGGTTTTCGTAATTTAAAATAAATAAAGACAGTAACTCGTAGGAGTATATATAATCTCACAATTTCAGAAAACAACGATTATTCACAATATTAAATAAAATGACAATGACATTTCCGATGAAAATGAAAAATCTTCTCGTTTTATCAATATGGTACAATTGAATATGAATAAATAATGTAATTTAATGTAAAAATTAAATATATAATGTGAATCACATTTCTTTAATATTTAAAATAATTAAATAAGCATGATATTATAATTTCTAAAGAACAATGAACATAATTAGGAACTAACAAACGTGACAATGTAAAAAAATAAATGGAGCAGCAAAAGGGAAAAACGTTCAGGGTGCAACACTTACTCTCTTTGTTGGCGGTGCTCTTCATTTCTGTCGCCTTTGGGGACGTCGACGGCATGGGGATTTCTAAACAAAACATTTGGAGTTTTTAAACTTTATGCATTTTCATACATAACGAAGTTATTTTTATTTAATCTGTTTTTTAGTATTAGGGTTGGCAAACGAGTTATAAACTATATTTTTATAACATTAGGGTTGACAAACGAGCACTCTGTTCATCTGATGGGAAGTGACGACAACTGTTTATGACACCTACAACAAAGATTCAAGACGCTCAAGCATTTTCAACCCCGCGGAGTCGGATCCCTACAATTACCATATTAAATACTGCAGCATCACGAATTTACCACAGATACTGTTCTTCAGTTACTCGGATTAATAGCACCCACTGTGAAACTGTTTAAACATCGTACATCGAGACAGAATTCAAAGTTTCAACTTCATCATCTCGAGGGTTGGCCAGCGCTGTGAACTTCATGCGAAATTATCTGTCACGCACCACTGCTCCGTGGAATCAGCTGCAGCCAGCGGTATGTCCAAACCTATACGACTTAAGGACTAAGAAAAAAACCTACAGCTTCCTTGAAGACTAGCAGCGCATTGCGACTCCTCTGTCGCGAATGTCCGTGGGCAGCGGTGATCACTTACTAAGCTGAGATGCTTGCTCGTTTGCCAGCTATTCTCTAAAAGGAAAAAATTACGTCGGTATTGTGTAAGGTCGTGGACCCTCCCCGACCAAGTAGACTCTGCAAGCTGCAGTGTAGAATAAGCTGCAGTGTGGCTCTACCTCAATTAAATGGATAGTAAGTAATGACTATCATCTACATCTATCTTCAACACAGATCCTCATGGGTTGACACTCTTGAGGACTGAGATGGAACACCTCGTTACCAGTATTCGGGGCACCGGATTTCCGTACTCCTCATATGAAACACAGCGGTGGTATGCTGCTATTCCACGTTGGTATTTCGTGAGGAGTGCTCCTTCATGTTGCAGCTGGAAATTAGTTGCGATGTGGCTCTAGCATCGCTGCCACCGCCTTATCTGATGCTACTGCGTTTGACAATATAATGCTTCTGAAGTGTTTTAAAATGACATATATACTTACCGTGATTATGATCGATGTGATCACGGCGACATTTTCAGGTGATTACGAGATAACATCAACTGCTCACGACATTCTTATAGTGCCGTAAACATAATCGCACACACAGATACACTCATATCCCCTTCCTTATCTTGACGCATGTGCAATATGATCGGATGCAGTGTCAGGGACACCAGATATATATACAATGAAAACCAGAAAATCTGATACCAGAAAATCAACAATTTGTGATACACAAATATCGTTCCTCGGCTGTGCATCGAACCAAGGACCCACGACGCAGCCAGGCGTTCTAACCACTACGACATGCAGGATGGTTAATATATAAATACTTACCATACAACCTGATGGAACCTTCAGTTTCTCCGAGAGAGTTTTTAGAAATGCATCGGTAATTCCCGAAGTCACCGCTTTGAAGGTTTCGGACTGTCAGCTTCATATGAGCCCTATAACAACATAAATAACATTAATCATTCTTAGAAAATTATTTTAATGGTTTAAGAATCCGTAGTTGGGTATCCTAAAGCTTGATTTTAATGTCAGTTTCCTTGATCATACAGAATTCCTTCCCATGTGTAGTCCATCAATACGTGGAACCGCTTGGTTGATCATGCTTCAATATTTTACAAATATTTTAATAATATCGTCACACAAACTATGCAACGACAAATAAATTCAATTTGTGGTTAGCATAACAGATTCCAACGTCACTTCGGGCAACGAATCGTTACGAAATAGTGTATTAGCCTAAATTTTGTTATTTTCGCTTAATATTGCAATTTCGATATTATATATATATATATATATATATATATCATCTGGATTCTATTTGGTTACTGTTAAGATGAACTAAATTTGGCTAAAATATTAATAACACAATAGTATTATTATGGATATCATTATAATATTCATATAATTTTGTAACTCTCTACATAACACGTAAAGTCACTATGATCATGTCGATAACTCATTTCAGTGTTCATTTTATCCCTCCACCAAAGATTTTCAAGAAAAAATCTTGTGTACATATACTTCGCAAATACATGTAGAGTACCTGTTTATTGATAAAAGAATCTGATATATAGGATGTCCCAGAACTCAACGTTAAGCCGAAACGGAGTGACAGGATTGATCGTAACCATCGTGAGAAAAAAAATCTATCCCATGCAGTTTGAAAATTATGGTCATTTTAAGAAAAACCTAGAAATTTGGTCAAACTGTAACCATTTTTCGGTTATTGCGGTCAATTTTTATTATTTTTGTTCATTTAAACTTTGGAACCATGATCCTAAATAACATATTCGAATGACAGTCAAAAATAATGACACAATTGTCCCAAGTTTTTTGATATTAAGACTAATTTGTTGAACTATGAATTTAAAATTTTACAGTAAATTCTGTAAGAAATGCATAGAGATGCAACATCTCGCAATGCCAGTATGTAATGTGGTGCCTTCAAGGCAATATAAATATAATATATATAGACAATATAAACAGGCATTTGTTGAGCTAGTGTGCTCCACGTGTACATCACTAGCACCAACAGGTGCGATTGTAGACAAGCACTGGTTTATATCCATTTAAAAAACAGGCTGGTACTTTCTTTACATTTTTCAATCTGGATTTACAGAAACCACTTTCTCTAACCTACATGCCATTCGGTTATTAGGGCTTATATGTCCAAACACTCTATACTACTCTATTGCAAAAATCAGCCCCCATTCATTCCCTTTCAACCTGTGTACATATATTTTTATCAAGTTAAAGTGTTCGCATTGTCACCCTTGTTCGGTCTTCCCATATTTCAGCAACACAAATGTACTGCGACCAATGACATCCATCCTTAATAAAGTCTCAGGTTTCGCACGGGTTACCCCTGAGGATAGAGATGGAATGTCTCATTACTTATAATCAGATCCTCGGATCCCTACACTCACCTTACGAGACAGCAGTTTAATGCTGATAGTTCACGCAGGTAATCTGCGAGGGTTTTGTTCTTCCCCGGTCGAGATGTGGTATTAGTCGAGGGTCGCTATTAAGTTAATGTTCTCCAGATCCGATGCAACCACGGCGGTATCTTTTGATGGCAACAACGGTGCAATATATATTATACTAAACTATATTTCCATTCCATTTTTTTATTATTATTCTAGTAACTTTGACAAAATCCTATACAATTTACCTGAGGATAAATAATTCCTAAAGACAGTGCGACCACTGAAGAAGATTGGAGGCATATACCTAGAGCCAAAAGTCAACAGTTTGTGTTGCACGAATATAGGCAACAGAAAGCTGGGAATAGAACCCTGTCCTTATAGCGCATATATTCTGACCATTATACCAACAAAAGTTAATAAATATATTTTTATGGTTTGTATCAAATACCAATTAATAGCGTAAAATAATTTCTTTATAAGGTTATTCTAGATTTTACCTTTATAATTTTAAAAGATTTACAGTTTCACAGCTTCAAATAAAAAAATAAATCACTTAGATTGTGTAAACGATTTTCACTTTTCTAAAGCTATTTTCTCATTTAGATTTATAGGTCCGCAAAACTTCAACCTGTTTTCTAATTATAGAATTCTTCTTCGATGGATTTATTACTGCGTTATTTAAGTATATTCGTAGTAAAGATTTGTAATCAAAAGGTAAACATTATTTTGCGTAACACTAGATTTGATATACTATTTGTAACATTTTCGAATCGAGATGAAATTATTCACGGATATTTTTTTTATAGCATTAAGAGTAACAATCGAGCACACAGTTCTTCTGATGGTAAGTGATTCCTGCGGCCCATGACATCTACATTCATTCTTGATAAGGAATCATAATCCATATGCGTTGTCACCCCTGACGTCACCAGTAATAAAGGTCTCCGGATCCCTGCACTCACCAGACTAAACACAGTAGCGCTAAGCTGCTATTTTACGCTGGTATTCTGTGAGAGCGTGCTCCTACCCCGGTCGAATTGACCCATTCATTCTGCAGCTAAAATCATACTGCAGTGTAGCTCTACCACTGATTTAATTTAATAATTAATGAATCAATATATATATATATATATATATATATATATATATATATATATATATATATATATATATATATATTTATATATATATATATATATATATATATATATATATATATATATGTATATATAGATAAATCGCCATTTATCCATAACTTTTATAATTTTTTATATTTTGTGATTACTATATGAATCCATACAACACCTACACCGCTTAAAGGCTGGTAACTCCTCTATGTATCATCAGGTGAACTGTTAGTTAGTTTGTCAAATATTTCATTACGAAAATGTCTAAAACATGGTTTTTCACTTGCTAACATAAGAACGGGAAGTGAAGCAATATTTAATAGGAAATACAATCTAGCAGGTAATACAATCTAGCAGGTAATACAGTAATAATCCAGTAAGAAAGATGGCGAAATCGTACTAGTAAGATCAAAATAGTCAAAGTTAACTGCTCAATAGCTAGTAAATTTGGCACAGAAGTACATACAGAAAACTAATCTTCTGGTGTTAGGCTACCCCAGACCAGAAAAGTACAGGCTCCTGGCATTGAGATGCACCGAAGCACTTGTAATGTCAACTACTATGGGGATTATTATGTAAGGCAAAAGATTTCGAAGAGAAAGAAAAAGAGGTTGCCCATGAACAAGATAAGATAAAAAATTTGCGGAATAGTTTAAGATTCTATTTCTAGATTTATTAATATTGCATTATGTAAAGTGCGGCAGTCTTTCCGTCCGAGTATAATGTGGGTTACTTTAAGAGAAGTGTGAAGGCATTTGCTGAACTAGTGCTGACCATCATTAACGTCTTCATCACTACTCAACACCAGCTGGAATTTGCAGATTGTTGGCTTGTATGAATTAAAAAAAATAGTTTTAATTTAATGTACAATCGTATAATGTAAAATCGGATGTGACTATAACAGTCACATCCGATTTTTTTTTGCCGCCACAATGCTCTACCAATATGTAGTGTCATCCATCAACTTTCAAGCATAGAGGGTCTTTACAACGACAGAGCAAAACACTCTTCTCTGCACTCTTGCACTGCATGCCCGTCGACACGCCAACCTTCACCTTCCTAGAAACCTCGGTCTGTCAGCTAGCAGACGTGACGCACAAGTATTACGAAGCGACTTCGTGGCGCTCCTTTCCCTTGGAAACTCAGTCATTTTGGCAGGAGATTTCGGTGTCGTAGTGCAATTTTCCATACACGTTTGGGTCACGCACCGGATGTGCTTGATATTGCCATTTGTAAGAACATCAACCTCGCTTTCCTAGGCAAAGAGGTAATCTACGAGCTCACTTCCGATCATCGCCCCGTTCTTCTTCGGTTAGGGCCCTCCACCCAAACCTCGCCCTCCACCACATTGTAGACTGTAGACTCAGGAATGACCTGAGGGAAGCCACATCATCGCACTTAGATGCTATTCCTAGGAACACATCTCACACAGTCAACGACACGAACGAACACAGTTCATGCCCTCACTAGGCACATCCAGACCATCGTCGAGGATTGCTCGAGGTAGGTTCGCTCGGTGGAAGATCACCGACGGACCCTGCCAAACGACATAAAAGACCTATTGAGGGGCAAGAATGCGGCGACTCGTGCCCTCGATTTATATCCCACTGAAAGTAACAGGCTGGTGCTACGTACCTTTCAGCGTGAAGTCCGATCACGCATAGCCCAGTATAGGAACGATCGATGGGATAATCACCTCTCCAACATAGAATTCTCCCATATCGCCTGCTGATGACTTCCCAAATCCCTAAAAGGGGGCACCACCCAAACAATGCCTCCCTCAGCGCGTCCCAATAAACCACCCGCTTCTTAGATGAAGAGAAAGCGAATGTCTGGCTGACAATCTCGAGCTCCAATGTTTACCGAGCACCCTACCGATCGACGTCGCTCACCTCGCTGGTCAACCGGAGGATTAAGGAATCACCTCGTGATTCCGTTACTCAAGTTACATGCTGGTGATAACCTACAACGCGGCCATATCTAAAGGCACCTTCTCGAAATTATGGAAGGAAGCCGACGTCATAGGGATTCTCAAGCCCTCAACATCCAACCAATCCATCAGCCTACCGGCCCATAAGTTCACTCAGTCTTGGGTAAGGTATATGAAAGGCTCACATCATGTGTACCGCATCACGGAGTACATTCTTAGTAAATTTCTTCAGGGGTACCAAACTGGGGCACTTTTCCTAGACGTTGCAAAAGCTTTCGACAAGGTCTGGCACAACGGGCTCATATACAAAATACATATATGAGCTCGGTTTGCCAGATCTTACGAGATTTTCTCCGAAATCAAACCTTTCGTTACCGCGTCGAGGGAATGCGTTCCGAGGTTCACCCCATTTGTGCTGGAGTACCACAAGGCTCCGTCCTAAGTCCTATTTTATACACACTCTACATCAACGATATACCGTGCACTCGCGGTGTAGAGCTTGCACTTTTCGCCAATGACACAGGCCTCTACGTGGCTGGATTCAAACCAGACGCTATTTGTAAACACCTCCATTCTGCAGCCAACACGTTAGGGAAATGGTTTTGGAAGTGGAGGATCGATGTTAACCTCACCAAAAGTGCAGCCATGTACTTCTCTCGGTGCAAAAACGCCGCATCTCCCAACTATAGAGTTATTTGATCGTCCAATCCCCTGGGAAAAGACAGTCAAATACTTAGGCGTCACATTAGATGAAAGACTCACCTTCGGTCCGCATATCAATCACGTACGGAATCGAGCAGCGTTCGTCCTGGATCATTTGCACCCGTTACTCAATAAAAACAGCAATATGTCCCTGCGTAATAAAATAACAAAGCGTGCATCCGACCCATAATGACATACGCAAGCCCCGTCTTTGCGCATGCCTCCTCGCGTCACATTCATTGACTTCAGGTAATACAAAATCGTTTCATGTGCAAGGCGTGCCGAGGTTCTTGCGTAACGAAAATCTACACATAGATCTTGAGCTGCCGACCATAGCTCAGGACCCGAAGCAGGCTTCCCACCGATATTTCGACTCTGCCGTCACACACTCTAACCACTTGATTGTAAGTGCCGCCACTTAAACAAATCACAGATTCACATGCGTCCGAACGAGACCGAGGCACGCCCTGACGACGCAACCACCAGGGCCCAAGCCCTTCATAAAACACAACACACGTACATTGCACCCTCATATCACCCCCACCGACGGCGAGGGCATTGCAAACAAGGTTATTTGCGATACCGCTATGTCACTGGCCGGTTCTCTCCAGTCCATACAGATAGAAGACACTTCTTCTCCAGCGCCCACGCATTCCGAAGTAGTGGTACAGGTAATTAATAATAATAGTGATATTAATTTAGATAATCCTCTGTCAGAAGCAACTGACCGGGCCAAGGTTCGGCACTCCCGGGCACCCTTGAGTGCCATAAGCGCTCGGTCATCTCTCATCCCGGTGAAACTGTAAGAGCCCTCTGGCTAACAGAAGCATTCAGCTAGAAGAAAGAAAACCAATTGTTTTTCTCATGAATACATTCCAGTGTTGGCTGTAATCCCGCTTGCTATTCTGTGTGGACTGTCGGCAAATGCTCATTTACTCTGTCCGCATCAAACATGACAAAGGAATAACCCTGTCCCTGTTGAATTTCATTGACAAAAAGTGAATGAGAGAATCAAGTTATGTCACTCCTCTGCAGACTTCAAAATTGTTTTGGGGGATAAGGTGATAAAATGTAAATGGTTTTTTGCATATAAAGTCGGAATTTCCACCAACCTATAAGAGTTTTCATCTGTAGTAACAGCATACTTCTTGGTGGGGAGCACCATGACATTGTCGTAGACCCAGTATGAGATGGCTCGCGGGTGCGCTTCGGTGTGGCAGTCAACGCTGACATCGGTGCCCGCCGGCGCACCGACCAACTGGTTCGGAACCCAAATCATCGGTGAAACTGCAATTAAGATTTTATATTATTATACGACCAAAATTATAATAAATAATAAAGATTCCTTATGATTTCTTTTTGGCAACTTGCTTGTTAAAAACCGAATTCGGTTACTGATGCTGGTTCCAATGCAATTGTTACTTGCAATTTTAAGTGAAAAATTACTACATGCGGTGGGGAAATAAAATATCTATAAAGAGACATATGCCACTGCGATCGTTGTACCCGTATATCTTGTATGAAGAAATTAGATGTAAGTACAATATTTTATTGTACGGCTAACAGCTAATCCTTAGTATAATTTAGTTTTTTTATTTTTCTTTGTCATTAGGTACCTCATCTTTCATTACTTCCGGGTTACTACTAAAAAAAGAAGTGAAATGCCGCTTTCGTCTTAAGATGGCAACTATACTCTCTGCATAATTATTGCATAATATCTGCTAAAGCACAAATGTATTTAAAATAGTAGTATATTAATTACATTATTACAAATATTCATGTTAATGCAACTTATGACATAACATAATAAACCATAAAATAATTTATATTAACCAAGAAATAACATCTCATTATCCATTAAAACTTTAACCTAAAACTTTTAAAAAGAGCTTTTAAAGACTCGCTTTTTGATGTTCGCCGCCTGTTAATCTTTCTCATTTAAACTTCAGTGCAGCGATTATTCTCGTATCAATCTAAAACAACTGGACAGCTAGCGCTCGAGCGCCTGTACAAGAACACTACAGGAAACTGGGAAGCAATTTATAAACTTTCAATTATGATGGATAGTGGCGAACTTTGCCGAGGACACCCGAGCGACGTCGACAATTTTTCACATAACGCTGGGATAATAAAATCCACGCTTTGAGAACGTAATTCACATTCCGCGAGTTTATGGTGGCAATTTTACGAAGAATATTACTTCAACTGCGTGATACGCTTTAATATTCTACGACGCTTTAAAATATTTATAAAGTTCTACGTTTTTTATGCGCTTATCGCGAACGGCTTCATTATAACGACCTCCTTAGACGTAAGAAAATCGTAACTACCCACGTATTTTATTGTTAACGCCCAAACAACTCGTTTGATATTGTTTTAAAGGCGTATTACGGATATTATATTTTAATACGTGTTTTATTAGTTATAATATTCTTACTTGATTTCATTTTGAGCCTTTTACATATAAATCATATAAGTACAGTTTTTAAGTCACAACATTAAAATTTTAAATACCTTCATGCGCTCAATTGAATATTTTTCTATTTCCTTTATTCATTATTGGTTATTTTAATAATGGACATTGTTTAACACACATTGTTTTATGCATAGGTTCATAATTAAAATCCACATCCCTATGCACCAGTTGGGAGGTTCACAAAACAGTTGGTTGCAAGTCGAGTCACCGTTATATAGCCTTACGAGGCTTTCCATCGTTCTATTTGTGATGTAGGTGTTATTACAAATAATAAAATAAGAGAAAGAGAACCGATCGATAAGATTGTCTGCAGGCGCAATCTTCGTCGGAGCGTGCACCTTGGAAAAATATTATCTTTCAATTATCACAGCGCGGCCTTCTTCTATTCTATTTAGTCAGCTGCGCCCCTTAATAAGAATTGAAAATAAAGGGGGACTTAAAAATGTTCTTTTTTTTCCAGAGCGAGTTTCGCTTTGTTACGCCTCAAAGAGTCTCGTATTAATTTTTGATACAATGACGGTCCCCTATAATCCTCCGTACAATTTGTAAATCATTAATGTAATGAATTTTCATTTCGTTTCGCTGCAGTCTGCGTATTAAACCTTTGTGCCAACATTTTTGTTTCCGGTTTGGCGTCTGGCTTTTAAAGTTTTAAATGATGCTATAAAGATTAGGAGAATATTTTTATAGTTAGTTTATCTTTTTCAACAATATAATATAATATTTTTTATATCTGTGCGTAATGTGCTAATTTGGCTGAACTAATTTAGATGTAGTTTCAGCAATGTATTGGGCTAACCAAGAGAATGATATTAGAATAGTTCATTATTTTATGTTGTAAAAAACTTATTATGGACAATCAATTCCTTTGTGGAATGTTATTTCTATGTCGTTAATAATGTTTCGTACTAATTTGATAATTATTATTGGGAGCATACTTTATGACTGTCTGTGAGTGAGGCCTGTGATTAGCAGTGGCTTAGTGATGTTCTGAAATGACGATGAAGATAATTATAATAATTCCGTTTATTTTTCTTGTTTGCACGTAAGAAATAGTTCAAGCGTATATACAGCAATATTGTAAACTAACATCGAAGAACATGTACATTGAAATTAAATTAATTCGGTTGTATTTTAAATTATTAATATATCATAATTAAAATATTTTTTTTTGAATTATCATTTAGATTCTTTCATTTAAATGGGTTCATAGTTAAAAAAAAATCTTCTGGCGAGTTTGTGATCTCATCTTACCATATTTTTGGGTCTGGGTACTGTGTTGGTGACCGACACTTCGATTTCTACTGATCTTTTGTGCATACTCTCCTCCTTACCAGTGCGCTTATGTGTAAGTGTATGTCTTCCCTAGAAAATTACACGCGCATCTGCGCTTTTGTGTTGCGGATGTCCATGATTAGCGGATATCACTTACCAGCAGTAGATCTGATTGCTCGTTTGCCACGTATTCTATAAAAAAAAATTGAGCTAGGAACCTCACATTCAACATCGACGATAATCCTTTTGGAGACAGATGGCGGCACTGCATTAGTGGCGATGCATAAGTACGCTCCCATCTCGGTACGGCTGATGCGCTGTAGGCTCAAGCTGTCGCCTTCATACACCGTCACTGTTCAAAGAAAAAAAAACAGAACTTTAAATACAAAACACGATATTTTTTCCTGTAATTGCAGCTGTTATATAATTTAATTCTGGTAGTGAGGCATTCCATTTCACTCCATAGAGATGACAACGCAATGTATCTTGATTCTTTGAGAATGGATGTACGTGTTTATGGGCTGAAATCAACATTTTCCATTAAGTGAATGGTATGGTTTTTTTGTAACCGTTAGTATATTACAAAAATTACAAAAGAAGATCGCAACCTCTCCATCGTTTTGATAGCCTATCCTGCGAGTATGGGCTTACTACGCGTATAAAACTCGAGGTGTCAAAACGATTCGTGACCGTATCGACCCATGGTTAGGGTCGCTCTATCGTCGTAAATCCTTCTTATTTTACTTTATTTATGAGGCTTCTTAAATTTGTAAGGATATGCCTTATGTAACATGGGACTTAAGTATGTCATGTTTAAAGGATCCTTTTCCGCAAAATACATTGTTAGAGACTTAAGGTAGTATTTAGTTTACTGTACTATAAGAGATGGCAAACAGGTACTCAGTTGATCTGATGGCTTTTGATGATGGCAGCCCACGACATTTACATTCACCATCAACAAAGATTCAAGATGTACATTGAAGAGGTACGCCCCGAGGATTAAGTTGGAATGCCACGTCACCTATCAAAAGAGAGGTTTTCAAAAGGCAAGTACGTATTGGTCATCGCTGTGAAGAACGACCCCTCACTACGTGGAACCATGACCTATGCAAGTCGGGATGTCGATGTCGTATGCAGGTGGATTAGGTGCATACTCTGTGGCAGTTTGTGGGAGCAGCCGATATGCAGCAGTGGGCACTGTTCCTGCAGTTAGACTTCAACCTCGGTATTTTCTGGTTATTGCCAGATAACACCTGCACAGGATGTATTACAGTGCCCTAAGCATTTGCCCGAACACAGTGGCACTCACTCCTCGTCTTCTTCCTTGCACAGCATTTGCCCGAACACAGTGGCACTCACTCCTCGTCTTCTTCCTTGCACGTACATAATAATACATAATAATCTGACGAAGCATAAATCGACGGTACATAACAAAATTTGCTATATTCCAAAATATTACGTATTGTAAAATTACTAGTAACTGAAAATAAGCGATACGGTATTACCATTTATCACAAATAATACGGTGGAATTTCGAAATATATTCGCTGGAGGATAATTATTCTAATAACTGGAAATGTAAGTTAGGTAATGTATTTTACAACTTCGAAATTTGACATGATTTTCTAATGGAGTTATGTGTGTATTAAATGTTTGCATTTTAATATGTAGTTAGATCACGAAGTAACATCAACATACTATGACCGCGGTAGAGCCACACTGCACTCTGTATCTAGCTATAGCAAGGACCAAGCCCTCACTGGTGGCCCCGCACCCATCTGGTGAGGTCTCATTTCTGATGACAAGACATTCCTTCTAAGTCATCAAGATGACAATGTGTCCGTTTTATGATGATGATGGATGGATGTCGGTGTCTCGCATTTATTATCAGGTGAGTTGAAAATTGAGTGCTCCTTAGTCACTCTCACTACAATTCAAAAAAAGTCGGAGACACAAAGTAACATACAGGAAAAATATAGTCTAATTAAGAGCCTCCACGCTTTTCATAGTCGGTTAAAAATGTGCCTTTGATCTATCCCGACTTTGATAAATGCCGCTGCTTTCATTTTTCCGCGACATCGGTTATCTTATTGTAGTTCGAGTTATTTAACTTTGTACAAGGAATTAAAATAGAAAGGTACTTATTTGATTGCGTTATTAAAACATACCGTTGCGTTATTAAACTTAAACATAATCTTAGAAGTCTATCTGATTAAATATGTCATTATTAGAATTATAAAAGCAGAGAAAGAGAATTGTACTCGTTGCAACTAGTTTGATTACATAATAAGCAAGCATTAGCTTTTGCTGCTGCATGATTGGGCCTGCTCTTTCGGGGAAGTACCACCGCCGAACCGATAAGCCTTAAGGACCTTTAAGAAAAGAGCCCACATCTTAAAGGCCGGCAGCGCATCTGCGACTTCTCTGTTGTTGCGAATGTCCATGGGCAGCGGTAATCACTTACCATCAGATGAGCTGATTGATCGTTTACCACCTATTCTATAAAAACAAAAAGATCCACACTGCAGATTGATTCTAGCAGCACCATGAATAGGTCGGCTCAACCGAGGAGGGATGGCATGGCATCATAACCATTTGGCATAGCCGCTGTGTTTCGTATGGTGAGCGTAGGGATCCGCAGACCTGATAACAATGTCACCACATGTCATAAATCTTTGTTGGAATTAATGAAGGTGTCATAAGCCGCAGTCAATTACTACCAGATAAACTGTGTGCTTCACCGTTGTTTGTTGTATCATATAAAATAAACTTTTACAACATAAGTATACAACGCTTTGTCTAAAACATCTCAAGCGATATAACTTCTTCACGCCCGCAAGCAACCCTCATAATTCTTAGATTTATTAGTATTCGCCTCGCATGTTGTACAATTTAACTTAAAAGTCGTAAAAAGTATAAATTCCATCCACGTCCGCCGGGGGTCGCCGCCCGCCATCAAGTGCCCAAATGAGTTTGCCTGTGTTTACAATTAGGGAACGTTCTGTGACCGCGAGAGGGCACAATGAATATAACGAGGGAACTGCGCCAGTTCAACGTATTTAGCAATTACCCCGACTAACGGCCGAGCGAATGTACTTAGCAATGTATTTCTCTCGTTAATTGTGTGAAAAAGTGACCAAAATGCGAATTTTACTGTAGTAGATGCTGCAGTTCGATTTGACTCATAAAATACCAGTCTGAAATAACAGCATAATTCTTCTGTTTATTGTGAGTGTAAGGATCCGAAAACCCTTATTATTGGTGATGAAGTATTCCATCTTAGTTCTCCAGGTAGAGCCTTGGTAGTTCAGTGTTTAAGTTCTCGCTTTAAGTTCACGGTACGCAAATCGAATTCGACCCTCGGATGAAGACGATTTAGAAAATAAGTGAAGTCCACTAGTCCGTCGCGTGGTGGACTATCCCCTAACTTGAGTGATGGCCTATGTCCAACAGTGACGATGCATCTACATTCCTTACCAAAGATGAATGTATTTTGTATTATGGGCGAAACTTACCATCAAGTTCACGTGTGCTCATTTGTCATCCCCTATACAAAAAAAAAGTAAGTTACTTTTGCGTTTGCTGTGACACTGTTGTCACTTCGCGACATGTGGATTGTTTCAGTCAACTCAATGATTGTCAGTTTTATAAATTATTTACGTAAGCAATTGTATCGAGTGAGGTATATTCCAGTTAAAATTAAAGTTTACTGATATTTATTTAACTATTTGTATTATTTGGCAGAACATCACATCTGGATTATCGACGTCAATAGTAGGTTATGAATAATAAGTTAGTGGGGGAGCTTTGTGATGAAACATGTAATCATTATCAATATTTATGTTACCCTTTTTAAATTAAAATGTTAATAGTGATAGAGTCACGTTGCAACTTGCTTCTAACTGCAGCATGAAGGGTTGGTTCGAGTGGGGAAGTCGCACACCAGAATACCAGCCTGAAATAGCAGCATAACGCTGCTATGTGGGCTTACAACGAATTTCCATCCCTTGTTAAGGTCAGATGTAGATGTAGATGTATATGTAGATGTAGATGTAGATGTAGATGTAGATGTATATGTAGATGTAGATGTAGATGTAGATGTAGATGTCATGGGCCGCAGTAATCACTTACATCAAATAAACTGTTCTCGTTTGTCACTTAATATTGTAGTAGAAAAAAGTTACAAATTATATCTTGCCAGTTCCTTGCCAGATTACCTCCGATCATCCGAGCTTCCATTGAATTCCCATAAACTTGCACATAAGATCGTTAATAAATCTAGATGTGTTATAATTGGTTTATTTATACTTTAGATTTGGGGTTCAAGAGAAAATTGTAAATTGTCTCGAAGTTTTATACATTTTTGACCCAACTTCTGTTAGTGGCGCAATCCTCCTAAACTTAGCAGTTGTCACAGCCTGCAGATATAACAGCAACGTAAGTTGCGTGCTCGTTTATTTTATTTCATTAAAAAAAACGTGTAGACAAATTATTTGTCATAATAGGTAAAAACATCTCTTGTCTACTATCAAATCACCAACACTGTCTACTTCCCAATAGAATATAGGTGTTTGTGTTTATCATTGTAATAATAAAATAACAACAAATAGAAAATAAAATATAATTTTCAGGAGTGTCGTTTGATCGATGTCAAAGAGTTTTATTGACGGTAAAAAATGTTTGTTAATTTCTTCTGGAAAGCAGAGGTTAGACCTCATACAGGCTCAGATTATGTGTTAGTTGCCACACCTATTATTGTACCAAAAAGATTAATACTTCCGCAATACGGTGCAGCAACTGGTACAACTAGCCACACTATGAGAATAACCTTAAAGATATTTTTTTTTCATATTTACATACATACTCAATTGGTGAGCCGCGAGTGATTCAGTGTATAATTATATAAGTGTATAAGCCCTCGCTTTTAATTCGCTGTATGCGAGCAAGTCGAATTCAGTTCCCGGTGAACCGATAAAAATTGTTATTTGCTATTTTTAGTTCCAAGTTAAACAGTGAAGGAAAACATCGTGATGAAACATTCATGTCCAAGTAACATACAATATAATTATAAAAAAATATATTTCGATGTCATGAAAAAACCGCCAAGTATGATGGACTATGCTCGCTCCATCCTGCTCTAAAGAGGATTAGATTAGGTTAATTTTAGCTATTATAAGTAAGAAAAATAAATAAATATAATTACAATAAACCGGAAAAGAACTTACAAACATACAAAATCACTCCGTCCAAACCTCAGAATCTCTCAACACTTTGGAATTTTCCCCGTCGTCCAAATTAACACCGCAAATAAAAAGCGATTCGGGATCGCATTAATCCAAACAAAACACCCGACACGCGCCGAATTGAAAACGAGAACCGTTTTTGACACGGCACGTAATTAAAACATCAACGAGGGAAGTCCTCTGCGAACAAGCAGATATGACCCACGCGTCCTTCGGACCACACACAATTACCACCAAGTGCCCCTTCACACCACACGTTAATTTCCAACGACACAAGGAAATCACTCCTATAATTAAACTCAATTTTTGAATTCTTTTGTCGGTGTAGGTGCTGAAACGGTTTAATTTGCACCACTCAGCTTTTCTCGTGCTATAATTATCTTTAACCGGATTTTTCTTACAGTTCCATGAAACTCTCGTCCCGGGATGGTTCCTGTAAACGTTCCAGTACCGGATTACCGACGGTTTAATGCACCGGTTTTATTACCATATCAACATGAGTAGCTTGGAAGTAATGCTTTAAGTTTTTACATTAGCGCAGTGCTAACGGCAATTGTGCAGTTAAGTGAGGTTTCCGCTTAGAAACTATTTTTATAAAATTATTACTCAAATGAATGAGACTTTAGTTAAGATAAGACATTATTCGCGTAAAAATAAAATTATGTTACTTATTCACAGGTAGGTTTGTCGTTCCTTCAGATATAATAGATTCGTGGTCTCTATCTACGAGCTTGCTTTTGGTCGATCCCCGCGGTGTTGGTAGTAATGTAATTGTTAATTGCAATTTTAAATGTTGATTTACGAGATGCTTTCCGGTGAAGGAAAACATCTTGAGGAAACCTTCATGTACTAGTTATACAGATTAAAGTGTGTCATATCATAACATATCACACAAAATACATTTGAATGATTGTAATATTAGAAGTATACATTCTAACGTTACATTATCAATAAATTAAGACTTTGGTCTTACCTTTCTTCCTTCTATCCACAGATATTGGTTGTCCATCTTCACGACGCCACATGATCTTGGGAGTAGGAAACCCATCGGCCTTGCACACGAGACTTATGTTTTGGTTCTCCCGGACAGCAACGGCCGATTGAGTGCTCTCGTCGTCTAGAATGTTCGGTGGCACTAAAAACAAACGTAATCATTACTTTTATTTTTCTTAAAAGATTCATACAGTGTATTGAGGTGGTATGAATGCAACAGATGATGGCAGCCTCCCACCGATTATTTTCTAGATGGTGTCTCAAGAGTCGACTAGGCCAAAATGAGATATAACTATGCCTAAAATTTTAATTGTTATAAATTGATGACGATTATGGTTTAGACATTACTAGCTTATAATATAATGATAATAATCATAATGGTGGGTTTATGCCTTATTTGCCACGCCTGGCGAGCGGGTTGGCAACCGCAGTTTTCAAGATACTTTGCACCTTTAACGCCCGTTGTCGGCTTGAGTATTTAGAACCACCTGCCACTGTTTCTCATAGTCGCCTTTTACGACACCCACGGGATGAGATAGGGTGATTGATTCCAATACCGAAACCACAAGACTACGATGAAGGCCAAAAAAGCCACAGGGGCCCTCAGCCGGCCCCTGCCATCCATTTCCGCCCGCCTGCTCGCAGCCTGCCCGCCCCCACTCCAGCTGCAGCTACAGCTCCAGCTCCCCAACCAGCTGCTCCGTTGCAAGCCCCTACGGCCCCTGCACGTAAACAAGTCACGCCTATCTCAAGGCCGAACCCCTCCCTGGTACAGCCACCACTCTAGCGCAGGTTACACATCCCCTCACCTCAGGGTATGCAAAACCCTATCATATTCTCCCTAAATTTCATTAGCTCACTTGACCTAAACGCTCTGGAGGACCTCACCAACACGGAGATCTGCCTCCAGCAGGTCAAGAACCCATTCGAGATGCTGCAAATCACTGCAGAATACATGGGCACCATTTGCTCCTTCTGGGCACTCCAGAATGGCCCAGCCGGGCAACCCCTTAACTCGGTCTCTCAATGGCTAATACACCCATAGGCAGAGTCAAACCCCGTTCTCTGAGTGTCTCGTACTTCAACGCGGACGGACTCAGGTCTCAAACAGACGAAGTAGCGATCCATCTAAAAGAACACAACATCGACGTTATGCTAGAGCAAGAAACCTTATTAAAACCTAGCCACCGCGATCCCACGATCGCAAACTATAACATCATCCGTGGTGACAGGCTGACCGCCCCCAAAGGCGGCACCCTGATCTACTACAAAAGGTGCTTGCATTGCATACCGCTCCAGGTTTCGCGATTAACGAACATCGAAGCCACCGCGTGTACGCCTCGGTTTATCTATCACCGACGAAAATAGCTTTAGAATCGGACATCAGGACCTTAATTAACCTAGGCCCCTCGGTCGTCACCTATATAGTAAACATGCCTTCTAGCACTCAACAAGGGACAACAGAAACGGCAAGGCGCTTCTCGACCTTATGGGCTCATACAGCCGCGACTCACCGACACAATACGCTCTTAACACTGCACGTTAAACATCCGACGCACTAGAAATAGCGTTAATTAAAAACAGCGGTCGATTTCATCAGGCATGGTCCCTCAGACCAAAACCATCGTGGACTAGCATCCTTTCGAAGGCAAACTCAGAACCACGACCACCCAAGCTAGACGCTATTCCCAAAATTATCGACTCACCCGATAAGGCGTATCGGGCGATCGACTCTTTAACTTCACACCTTACCTCGGCCGTCGAAGATTCGAAAAGAACGGTCCTCGCGACAACCGATCAATTCGGGGTCCTTCCCTCGAGTCTCCGTCGAATGATAAGGTCGCGCAGCAAAGTTTTACGATTGATACCCGACAGACGTTAATCGCGTTAGACTGCGCCACCTTCAAAGGGAGGTCAAAGAGCACATAAAATCGTACAATGAAGATAAATGGGACAACCTGCTAGCGGACCTCGAGCCTTCGAATACTGGTAGTTGGCACGGGGTCTCCAAGCAGACACCATCACAGAATGTTACCGGACAATGTTACTCTCGCCATCGACGACTCGGAGGAAGCCAAATATCTCGCGGACAGACTAGAGAGCCAATGTTCCCCATCAAACGGGATTCCCAAACCGCACAAACCGCGGAATCATCCCAGCAGTTATCGCCCAAACAGCCAGTATACGAGAGGATTATTCTTAGGCGACTGAAAGAACACATCTTCGCTAATAGATTACTTCCCGACGAACAGTTCGGGTTTAGGAATACGCACTCTTGCATTCTATAGGCCTTCCTCTTAACGGATCAGATTCTTGCAGGTACCCTGAAAAACCCAGTAGGTACTGGTGCACTACTTTTCGATGTCGCAAAAGCATTCGACAAAGTCTAGCATAACGGTTTAATTTATAAACTTCACTCACTCAACATACCGGACAGGCTCACGGACCCCCCCGTTTCCAGTGAGCCCTTTGTCCGATGAAGCTGTAAGAGCCGCATAAGCTAACAGCATCAACATCAACAGAATCTTGGTAGACTACGATGTCTGTCTGAGTATTGGACAGGATGATATCGTATACCCGAAACTCTTCACGACTTCATGGGAAGATATTTTCAACCATTGCACTGGAAAAGATACGGTAACGTATTCAATGACGAGTACATCACCCAGCTTCGAGTTGCGGTATAATCATCATGGAAGAATCGCTGCGATACCTTAGCACTATGCTCAATAACCTCAATATTGTCAGAAATTATGACGATAATGATTTAAATCACTCAGAGCATTTCCTTGACGGTGTCTCAAGCGTCGACTAGGCAATAATACTTATATTAATAGTTTTAGGTTTTAATGCCCTAGCTCATTGTGAAGTTATATATTAATATAACATTATAGATATAAAGTTATAAATAAGCGTCTATGTATTAATATGTGAAGAAACGCGCAGTAGAGTGTGAGCATTGGTTAAAGAATGTAGAAATTAAAGTACAATATGTTATAAGTACATTAAATGAAAAAAATAAATCAATAGTTAATAGTTAGTTCATTGTTTGTATGCGTTTATAATGAATGTCCAACACAAAAAAGTCTGTGCTCAAACAGTCGTACTAAGCACAGATTATAATCTATAATTTAAAAATTTATATGTAACATGAATTAAACTAAAATTTATAATAATAAAATATAAATTCAATTAAATTAAAATGCAGCTGACATAATAGAACAAAATTAAAAATAAATTTTATTTGCAATGATTTGAGAGATTAAAGATATATAGTATTTGATACACCTTATCATATGACCTTTGACCACACGGCGACCACCAGTATAAATAAAAACATTACAAAAAAAGTACTTAAATGTAACCATTAACGAATGCTTTGATAAATGGAAAACCAATTAATATAACAAGAATATACATTGTTTAAAAATGCATGAATGTTGAAAAAAGTTGAAAAGAGTATGAACAAGAAGGAACCAAAAAAATCTCGATATATTGAAAATAGGAAATACAAAGGCAAGGACCCGCTGCTCGACTCTAAAAGCAGCCAAATGTAGATAAAAACATCTGCAACGTGCGAGGGTTCAAAGGAGACACGAAAAAAGCTTCATTTTATTTCCACTTAAAAGTTTGTGTAGAACTGCGGTCGTATAAAATACTAAGTGCGATCCCAAATCGCCGTTGAGGGACTCTACACGCCCCGACACTTGTGCTAGTAGTACGTAAGATGCCCAGAGTTCTCGTGCGGAATTATAAAAATTAAGTTTAATCTAAAGATAATATTGTTCTAATATTTTTTTTTTTTATTTAAAGTCGTCTCGATTCTGACATATTTTGTTACGGGGTAGAGTAACGTTGGAACTAGGTTCCTAGCTGGGTTCGGTTAACTGGGGTAGGCCCGCACCCTCAATGGATATAAGCGTGGCAGCAGAATAGTGTTGCTGAGTTCCGTAAGTGAAGGGATCCAGGTTACAAGGTATTCTATATTAGTCATCAGGGATGATAATAACGCACATGCAACTTGATTTTTGTAAATGAATTTATAGATCGCATAGACCCCAGTCATGACTTACCATCAGATGTACTTGTGGTCCTTTTTTCCATTATTTATACATATATACATATATATTTTTTACATCTATAGTAGGTAAAGGAAATTAGAAATATATTTTTAAAAACAAAAAACACACAGATGTTAATATTTTATTTTTTTCGTTTCTTTGTCTCAATATTTCACTTTGTTCAGACATCTGTAAGTGGGTGAAAATTGAATTGAAAGATTCCATTTCGTTCACACTTACGGGTCAAGACCGGAAATTTCAGCTTCCTTTTTATATCGTAAAGCAATTATGTGCTGTAAAATTTAGACATTATTTAATATGATGTGAGTATTGTTGACTTGATGCTTTATAACCAGCACACAGACGCCACTAAACGCTGATCGACTGTGTATGGAATTATGATTAATTGTGCTTATGACACGGGTATCACTGTATATATTCGTTTAGTTAAAGATATTAATTCTTGTGCACTACTAAGTCTAGTTTCTAGGAACCCTGGGTATAAATGACAGTTGTTTGTAACTTAGTATGTAGTTTAGAAGTAGAAAAAGGTGGGATCTTCTGGGAATAGCCCGAAATCAGAGCTATTAGCAGAGGAGGGTTTATGCACTAAGGATCTGTGAACATAGAAGTGCTATAGTACGAAGAGAATCCTGGAAATCCAAAGAAATCCACACAAATATCTTACTTGAGAATTAATTCCAATAAAAATCCACCTCGTTGCAAGTTTTAAACTATATTTATGTAAATGTTGGTTCTAAAATATTTCTAACTTTTAAAACAAATTAACGTTCACTTATTCATTTATAAAACAACCTTCAACATGGCACGATCTATTAGAAGAGAGCAAATGAAAGTAAATTATTAAGATTTTTGAAATATCAAAGGCGAGTAATTAAAAGTTTAAACCCTGTAAACCGCGCAGAGATTGCCTTGGAGTTTATTAAAAATCAAATATCGATATTTTTATTATACTTTTCAAAGTTTTTTAAAAACGTTTGTTATAATTGAGATATAATTAAGTGCAATATCGAATGCTCAGTCATCCAGTGCATGTTCGGTGTTTCTCTACGTGATAGAATACATCCGCAATATGAATGAAGGTGACCGATATTGCTCAAAAGATTAGCAAGTGAAGTGACAGTAATACGAGCGGGTGTGTACATAGCTCGTACAACCTATAATCGATGGGAAGGAAAGGTTCTTCAGTTTGGAAACAACCTCGGAGTTGAAGTAGCAGTATAGGAAGACCACCCATTAAATAGAGTGACAATCTATGATATTTTGAATTCCATCGTGTTTAAATTCAGCAGCTGGAATTAATCCAAACAACTAGATTCCAGGTTCCTATGGGCTCGTCGTATGAAATCGTCCCCGCTACGCAGTAGCCAAGTACTCTAACCACTACACCACCCGGCAAATGATATACACAGGTTTAATTTAAGAAAAAAAATGAAAAACAATATTTGTTGTTTAAATAACTTGAATGTTTACTACTCGTTTATATCTACCTACGTAGAAATACTAACAACATTAGAACGAATGACTACGAGTATCAGGGTAAGTTTGTTAAAGCGGTCGATTCAGTCTCCGAGGAGTTTCAAAGTAAAGATAACTTAGTAAATAGCGCAACGGAATTGCTTGTCTTACTGTTTGTTATAATATGAACAAAAAAGACTGATTTTAATACTAATAATTGTAGGTGTAAGAAGTTGGCATTTAAACCATACCTTAAACCGGCCATTATATACAATTTAATAAACCACAAGTCCACTTAAAGGAACACTGATTTTGACCTTTCCTAGGAGGATTTTAAAAAATACATTCGAATTTCAATAGATAAGGTGGCTGGGTGCTACCGCCGGCTTGGGATTCTGTGATTAATAAAATTAACTTCCAACCTGGCATACCACTGCAAAACCTCGAGCTACTTTTAGCTCCTTCTGCATAGATCGTACCAGATATATAAATAAAAGCTAACGACAGTTTGGCTCATCCATGATATCAAGATATCAAAGACCTCGTTCTCCCCTGTGACCATGAGTGCCGTAAAGCACACAAAACGTCAGGATAAAAAATATAAGCAAATGTGTAGTACTCGTGTAAAATTACGAAATAATTATCTATGTCCCTAACACCATTATAGCTCAGTATTGAAGTGGCTTTTAACTTCATGGTAAGCGAGCAATGCATGACCTCGATCCCTTGTGACAGCCGGCACTAAGGAATTTTTTAGTTGCCATTTTCATTAATTATCTATATTATATATGATCCGAGGTTAAGTAAAATATCGTGAGGAAACATTCATGTATCAGGGATATATATAAAAAATATATACAAAAATGCCAAACCTCACATATAATGAGGTTTGGCAATTGAAATTGGAGCCGCGTGACGGACTGTGGTTGATACCTCTATAGAGAGATGCCCAGCAGTTGAGTCTATAAAGGCTGTTACTATACTATCGCTTATATTTAATATATTGGATTCAAGTGATAAGAACACTGTTCAAACTCACATCAATACAACTATCAATAAAGGACGAGATCAACTTTATTTACATCGACGGTTCCTCATGAAATATCGAAATTCAATAAATGCATTTATTCATGAGTTCAAAAGCGCGCTAAGCCATCGGTACCGGCTGTCAGATCACTGAATCTATTTCAACGTTGTCTACCTATAGTTATACATATTCTAAGTTTCAAATTAAATAAGAAAAAGATAGCATTTGTCTAAGTAAACGACACATTTTATTTATTTAATTATCGAACGTAATGAAAATAAAATTATCCATTTGGTTTAAGAAATTCGTCATAGAAAATATTGAGGGTGTTTTATTTCTTTTTGCGTTAATGTTATGTACCTATTTGGGAGTCATGCTAGGAGAGAAAGACAATATTTAATTAAAAACCGTTAAGGTGTTATATTAACAATGGTCGACATCACGTCAGTTGTTTTCTGGCTACACCATAAATGGGTCGGCTCGACAGCGTAAGGACGACGCCATCACAGAATACGCGTCAAATATCATCATTACTCTGCTGTCTTTCGTCTGGTCAACGTATCGGGAGATCCTTATTACTTATGACAGGTATTTCATTATAGTTCTGAGGGAGTCTTTGGACAATGCAACCGCATTAGGATTCCTTATCGATAAATATTATATTTTTTAATTTATATATTTTTTTATGAAACTGAGGTTTTCAAACGAACACAATTAACCTGATGGTTTGTGATGACTGCAACCTATAACCACTTACGTCCATCCTGAGAAAGATACTAAATTCACCCTTCAGGATACCGAATCCTCGCACCCACCATAATAAAACATACCAACGTATACTGCACAACAACGTTATTTTACATTCGTATTCTTCAAGTCTGCAGTCTTTACTCGGTCAACGAACCTATTTGTGCCTAGTGAGCATATATATTATATTATATGTTTCTATAGCGTGTTTTACCAAAATATAACCCGTATTGCACAATAAAAGTTCAAATTTATAAAAAATCTTATCTGTAGGGGATATTAAAAATTATGGTATTACTTTTTAACTTAGCAATATAAAATAAAACGTAAGTAGCTCTGTTGAGACTCCAAGCTCCGTTAATCCCAGCATGATAATACAAACAACTTCCAAGTTAATCTTGTTACTGATATGGGAAAATCTTGAGCTCACAACCAACATGTTTCAATTCAAAATACTCAATAATCGTTGCGTTTTTATCACACTAAGTAGGTTCTATAAGAAAGTATTAGAATTGTTTTCACTACAAAATCTTTTAAAACACAGAATAGTGGTGAATTAAATTTGCAACTTGTTTCTGGCTACAAAATGAAGTGGGTCCGCTCGACCAGGGAGGACCATGTACTCAAAGACATGGACTGTGGAATAACTGTATAACGCTACTGTTTTTTTCTATACTTATCATACAAAACACAGCAACGTTATGCTTCTGTTGGTCGGGGTTCGGAGACCCAATAACTTATCGGATAATCAATCATAGTCTTGAGCGGTGCCTGTGCGTGTGCTTCTTGAATCAACGTTGGGGATGGATGTCACGGGCCACAATAATCATTTACCATAAGGTGAACTGTGTGCTCGTTTGTATTATTAAATACAAACTGATGAATGGAACTGACTACACTATGAATGGGTCAGCTTGAGCCTGCAACGACGATACCTTCCCATAATATCAATAGAAGTACGACTACTTAAGTGTAACGTAACTTAATGTTGTATTTTGCACAACCTTCGAGACAAACGTTCGCCCAATTTTCGCCAAACTCGTAATCGATCATTGATAAATAGTTCTCCGAGTATGGAAGATGGAAGTGTCTATGGGATGCAGGAATCTCTTACAATCAGTTGAAATGTGTGATTATTTGTCACCGTATTTTTATTAAAAAACTATGAGGTATTGGTACTGTCTTAGAAAAAGTAATTAGATAAAGGATTATATCAAGTTACGTTCTTATGCTGAGTATTGCTCTTATAAATGTCTACTCTATTTGTGTCCAAGTTCCTTGTTCTCTTTATATCTGGTCCAAATATTTTATCGAAACTATAAGAACGTTTTATGTAATTTTACTACTTAGTACCAATTTATAATAATAATTGTACAAAGAAAAGTTCAACCATATGATTTTATCGTATTATCGATCGAATAGAATAAAAGCTTATCAACTTGTTAGTTCACTGTTGACTTCCACATTTGTTACGCATTTTGAATATTAAAACAGATATATTACAAAGTACAGGGATAAATAAATATAGCTGCAGTGCTTACCCACAACTTGGAGATATCCCACTTGGCTTATCATAGGGTTGGTGTTTACTTGGCACATGTAATATCCGCGGTCTTCTTGCTGTACTTGACTGACGTGCAAAAGCCAAGTCATAGCATTGTCGTGGGACACGCTGAATCTTGCCAAGCGTGTTATTACGTGACGATGAATAGTTAATATCATCTGGCGATCAATATGGATCCAAGCAACCTGCAACAAGGAAGAAATATAATTATTAAAATATTGCTCTGAAAGCTAAATGAAGTCAATTATTACTTACTTTAATAAATCGATCGGATATGAGGCAATATTATTATATAATTAAAAAAAGATATATAATCATAATGATTGTAGAAAATTTTGATATCGTAAAATAAGGTTATGACATACATATATACACTGATAAAAAATTAGAGAAACGTCCGTGTATTCACAGATTACATGAAAAAAGAAAAAAGCTTCATAAACTCGTGCTTTGAATGATACTCGTAAGAACTGATAATGAGTAAAGCAATTGGTGCTTTTTTAAGTAATTTTGAACTCTTTTACGTGCTCGAGCCACGTTGCATTTGTGAGGTGTTTAGCTGCAGCGAGAATAATTCTTCAAGGCCAATGTGGGAACATGCCTCCGCAGAATGCTAGAGTATTTTTATATCTTGACTAACTAGTGCTTTACTATAACCCCAACTGATAATAAGTAGCGATATAATATTTGCCTGTGCTCGTGATTACTACTACGTACTAGACTGGTTTTAATAAAATCATGGTCACCAAGTAGTCTATTAAAACGTTTCTCTACTGGGTCCACGGTTGCTACACTTTTTTTTTTAAATTCAAGTAGATTTATACAAAACACAATTGAATCGTCAATAGCTAATAGGACTACCGCTTCGGAAGGCAGCCGCTAGTAAGAGGAGCCGGCAAGAAACTTTACTAGTTGCTCATTTTTCTTTTTTTCAATTACAATTTGCTAAATTTCCAAGAGTTGTCCAGTATTGAATGCAGAGCTCAATGCTTAATTTCAAGCATATTTATCTTATAAATATTCTGACAAAGAGTTGTAAGAGATTTCGATTAATTGGTTTTTAACCAAAATTTTAAATCTGTTTAATTACAAATCGATTATTATTTGCAGAATTTTATCATATATGGGGATGCTATTGCCTAAAAACAAATCTGTACCTTTTTTAAACGAAACAGGAATATGATTCCTATGTTTTTTTTTGTTTCTTGTATTGATTGCGTATACATCAACTTTTTAGAATATATTTGTAAATTCTTACGTATAAGCAATATGTTATCGTAAATATATTGTGAGCTAGTTGTTAATATTATATTGCCTATATCTTTTCCCCCTAGCTATCTCTAGATTTTATTATTTAAATAGAGCGCATAGCTCCTTTTTTTAAATAAATACAACTACAGTATTAGTTGCATTACCCCATAGCAAAATTCAAGGAGTATGTCCTGGAATTTTGCTATGGGGTAATGCAATGGGGACTGTGGAAATTACTAAAATAAACGAGCCCGCAGTATTAATATCTGCGAGGTGTCTGTTTTTTAATAACATATGTATATACTTACTTACTTAGTTTTAATTTAACGTTAGGCAACGAAACAAAACACTTTACAACTTTTATTAACTCAATAAACTCAATTATTAATATATAACAAGACTACAATATGTAAATGAGCACTATTTACGTCATACTTATTTGTTTTCCTATCAACTTTTCTATCAAAATATAAAAGAATTAAAAGTAACAGCATAAATATTATCGATATAATATGGTATAGTTTATATATATTAAAAATAGAAGTGATTGAAGTGTCTGGAGTATGACCAACGGCTCCATACCCACATTGTGCAAGCCGATCACTGCAATCCTATTATCTTTAACACCCCATTTCATATTGTAATTTGATTATGAACACGAAAAAAAAAGTGAAATGGCGAAAAATTTAATTAAGTTTTTAAAATAATATACGTGTTCCAAATTCAAAATAATAAAAAAGTTGAAAAAAAAGAAAAGTTTTTATGTAACAGTATCTATGGCAGTGTAAATAACGCTATATTAGCTTCGTGTAGAGAATTTAATGAACAAGGGGCCCAAATACCAGTAACATGGTATTCCATCTCAGTCCCTAGAGATAATAACGAATGTGTATCTTGGATCTTTGTTGATAACGGATGTCAGTACCTGTGGACCGGAGTCAGCATTTATTATCAGGTGAAATGTTTGTTCAAACAACGTTTACAAACAGTAGTAAGTTAGTAACGTAAAATAAGAATGTGCATGAAAATGGGCCAATGTGTTTGCAATTAAATAGTATATTTTATGTTTAGAAAAATATAATTTAAAAAACAGCAATTACATCTTAACATGACTTGATCAGTTTATCAGGTTATTTTAAATGATTTTAGGCATCTAATTATAATATTGACTAGTATTGGTATAACTGAGAATTATCTATATTCTATCTTAGCCAAACATATTTAATTAATCACAATGTATAATAAAATGTTCAATCTTCCTCAAACTTATGGTATACACTTAACTAAAGTAAACATTTACCTAGCCGAGTAACAGTAATATTGCTTCCAATTTAGGTTATTCAGAGGGAATGAGCTAACCTTCAATATAAATTTGGTTCTAACTCTATCGGAAATTGAATTCCAACCACATACTACGCTATCCCATTATGTGGAGGTTTACTTTTCTGTTATTGATTTTGTATTGGAAGTGAAATTTTCTTTTATTCGTAACTTATTCACAATTTCCTCCGACTGTGTTCAGGTTATTGCATTAAAATTTTTCATTATCACACCTAGTAGGAACACACGACATATATATGCGCCTTCTGATATATTATTGTTTTTTCTTAAATTTAATATTTTTCATAATATTTTTTTTTGTAAGAAAACAAAGAAGTTTGTAAGAAAAAAAGAAAGAAAAGAAAAGTTAAAAAAAAGTAGTATGGTTAAAATTAAATTGGACGTTATACAACTTGCGTAAGTCATATGGCAAGGTTTCTTCGTCCTAATTCGAAAATACGGGATACCCAGGGTAATAATGTAGAATAGCCACATTAGCAGTATGGACCCGCATCCGTCACGGAGGGAAGGGAGTGTGAAGTAAGACCACTATTCCTCGCCCCTCACAACTTCTTTTCGGCTGTGGAGGGCAAAGGAATAAATAGCACCTCACATAGCGCGCGTCCAAGCTGAGCTCTGCGCGCACCTCTAAGTCCATGTGGAAAGGATTAACGCTATAGGCCAGCTGTTTTATATCAAACAGTAAATACTTGTAATTGTCTAAAAATAACCAGTACATTGAATATTGGTAAATCCGAAAAAAAAATCACGTTTACCAATAATACACATGTAGTCAATTAGAAAAATAAAAAAACAATGTACTTTTTTATATTTGCTGCAAACTGTGCTATCAATCTAGGGTTACTGCTATTATAAATGAAAATTGAATAGTGATGGAAGAAACTGTAGTTCGCTTCCAACTGTAGCATGAATGACCGGCGAAGAACTTCTCCCTCATAGAATGCCAGCATAAAATTGTATGATAACGCTGATGTATTTCGTTTGTTGAGGTACTTAGAGACCTTTATTATTGCGGCCAAGGCTATCGATTTAACGCTTCAAGAGATTCAACGCATTTGCATTGTGGTCCCTAAGTGGGGATGAGCGAGGGTGTCATCCGCAGCAATAAGTTGAACTATGTGCTCGTTTGATGCCCTAACTATAATAAAAATAAATAATTATCCGTTTGTACGGACAGACAAATGGAGATGAATTAATGTTATTTCTGTTACGGCACGGAGTTAATGCTCTCTAGAAGTGATTAATGATTTCCTTTGACTTATTAGTTAAGCTTTTTGCTTTTAGAATATGCAAATTCCTGCAACCCGGATCTACTTGGAGAAATTCGAAAGAAATAGATGACTTGGAATCGTGTTTTGCGGGAATTTCTTTTGTTTTTTTAGTATTATGTAAAGCTATACGGGAAGATTATGAGAAATTGATAGAAATTTATACCGATTATCGCAATGTAAGGCTCTGGACACAAAAGTTTTCATATTTATGAAACATGCGACTGTTACTTGAGGCAGTTTTGTTTAACCAACAAATATATTCTAATACAAATCTTGTACAAACAATATAAGCGTAACTCCGAACCTCGAAACCAAAAGACAAACAAACGTACATTAAGCTCGAAAACTAGCTGAAACTCAACCGAGCCACGCATCGTTGTTTACTTTGACAAAGTCACAGCCGTGTTAAATTTACCCGGAGAGACCGCAGACGTGGGACCGTATCGCAGTGCCGCACTGCGCACTAGTCAATACGTTGCATATTTTATAAGACTTCTCAACTTGACTCCCAGGCATCTACTTTTGTATATCCATGAATCAGCGGGTTTATCGACTGGATATATCGCTTCCGAGAGGAGCAGAGGCATATACACAAGCACAACATAAACAGGAGGATTGTGATATATCTATACAGCCGCGTGAATACGATTCCCAGCCAAGAAAAAATATTTGATTATCACAAATTGTTGCTCCTCGGGGCTGGGTGACATGACATGCATCGCCAGTGAGCACCTCTGTATTTGCGCAAATGCTTAGGTCACCATAAAATATTTGACGCAGTTGATGTAATCTGACAGTAACTAGAAGACATCGCCGTGGTTAACATTAACCTGGAGGACATCGATATCATCATTCATAGATGATCATAGGTGTCATTGATATGATTTGGTAAATAGTTGATACTACTTTTTTATCTTCTTTATTGTAAATGACTTGTATGACTCATATCACCCACATTCATTTAAGATCAGGAATTAAATCGCAGATGCGTATTTATACCCGTTGGGACTAAGATGGAATACCTCATCGCCAGATTTCCCCACACTCACCAGACGACACACAGCAGAGTTATGCTGCTATTTATAACGCTGGTATTCTGTATTAGCGTGGTCCATGCTTGGTTGAGCCGACCCATTAATACTGAAGCTAGAAAAACACTGTAGCATGGATACACCACTATTAAAACCCCGACTATTTTTTTTGTTTGTATTAAGTGTTACAAACGGAGACACAGTTCATCTGATGGCAAGTGATTCTTGCGGCCCATGCTACCTATATTCAGACAGCAATTTAGAATACTTTGTAACCAGTAATAAATGTCTCCGCATCTACACCCACCAGCTGAAACACAGTCGCGTTCTGCTGCTATTTAACGCCGAGGGCGAGGTCCTTCCGCGGTCGAGCTGACCTATTGATGCCCTAGGCAAACAGTAATGCATCATCAGTTAATGGTATAAATAAAAAAATCAAAGCTCTTAGATTGAAGATTTTTTTCCAATGCGAAAATAATCTTATCGAGATAACATCTCCCATTTCTTTTAAATGCCCTCCCATAATTAATGGAAGAATATTCATCTCATTCGCAAGGTAATGGAGTAAAGGTGCTCGGAACTTTATTACTAGCCGGAACTGCGGGAGATGAATTATGACATCGTGAATTTCCTAAAGCCATTAATAGCATTGTCTTCGACGATTACTGATCTATTAATATCACTTGACTTGATTTCGGTCTTCATTAACGAAATTTATGAAAGTGTCTTTTTATTTTATTGTCTCTTTGAACTGGCGTTCTAAAAGAACCGGATGTGGAAATCGTTTTGTGAAATGCTTTATGAATAAATTGATTTTTATTGGATATATTATAAATAAATAATTATTTATATATTTGAACGCATTTTAAGCTGAAATCCAGGCTACCGAACTCAATAAAATTTTAAAACCCTTGAAAGTAGGATTTGATATTTCTAAATAGTTGACTCGATGAATAGTATTTTATAGATTAATCAAACACCGACAATTGGATAGTTCAAAAATAGTATAGATAAAGGATGAAATGGTTATCAAGATAGAAAGGTATCTACGAGAGTAAGTAACAAGTACTTTCTTTTGCGGTTGTTTTTGGCGTCTTTTGATAAAAAAATAAATGAAGTAAGTGTAAAATATGACTCGCTTTATTTTAAAACAAATAGTCATCTTACAAAACTATGATTTATCGTGATAGAAAATTAGTTTTCCATGTGATTATTAGTAACATACAAATAACAAGTAAATGTATTCATTCTCAAGTAATCACTTAAGTTAAAAAAAGAGGCGGTAAAGTTTACTTATAATTTACTTTAAATTAAATATTATCATTATTAATATTAATAAATACATATTTATGTTATTTTCGATTTTTTATTGCTGTAGTAATTTATTACTTTTAATTTATTAATATATCGGTAATAATGAACAAACTTTAAATTGATCAATAAATATTTTTTTTATAAGTATTGAACTACAAAAAATATTAATAATTCCATTTCGACCACGGCGATATCTTCTGGTTATTTCTAGATAATATCAACTGCGCAGAATGTTTTATAGTGCTGTAAGCATTTGCGAAAGTACAGAAGCTCTCACTGGTCGTCTCGTTCCTTTTCAGAACCACCTGCAATAAGAATCAGATACAGTGCTAACACCGGATATAGAAATAAAATTTTCATTCACGAGCTTATAGCGGAAACTTCGTAAAAATTTTACTTCCACCTGACAAAGATCTGAGTTAACCAGGAGTTTAACTAGCATAGTGAGTGCTTCTTGTAGGTCGTGATCCCGTAAGCAGACACAAAATATGTAAAACAGTAAATAAAATTTGCAATGCAGCTTGAATACGATGTATTCATTTGGAAATACACAAATATTGTCTGGCCTCTTCTAGCAAACATTGGCGCCCAACATGGACTGAGCATAGACCGGCCAGACCCCGGACGAGTTTGCGGTAATTGCTTTACGTTGCACAACTTAAGCTGGTTGCATGCAAAATATTACGAACGGAAAGCCAATCGTAGGAGTGTTTTATTTATTTATTTGCTTACAACAAAATCCACAGAATTTCATGTAGAACACGAACAAACATTAAGTTAACAATAAGATATACACTGTTATCGAGATAATTTTAACTTTAGCCATATATATATAGTTAAAGTTATTCAAAAAAAAATATGATTATGTATTATTCGAGATAGGTAGATCTTGAGATTATTCTATTTTTTTTTAATAGTAACTTTTTTAATATAATTAAATTGATAATATAATAATAGTTACAAGGCAAGTTCAGTGTCTAAACAATACCAATTCAATTCACGGTGCTAGCAACAGTGAATTTTATTTTTTTTAATAGACAGACAGGGTGCTCCACTCGTGTGAAGGTAATATTCGAGGAAATGTTATTTTATTATATTGAGGGTGACAAACGAGCACATACCTCACGCCAAGGTAAGTGATTCCTTCGTCCCATCACACTCACATTCATACTAGATAAGAAATCATCATGCAAATACGTTGTCATCACACACAGAATACCGGCGTGAAACAGCAGCATAACACTGCTGTGTTTCGTCTGGTGAGTAATGGGATCCGGAGACCTTTATTACTGATGACGAGGCATTCCATCTCAGTCTGTCAAGGATGAATGTAGATGTCATGGGCTGCGGTGTAGGAATCACTTAACAACAGGTGAACTGTGTGCTCGTTTGTAACTCTCAATGTAATAAAAAAAAGGACTAAGATGGAATGCCTCGTCACTGGTAATAAGGATCTCCATCCGGAGATTTTTACGTATACATAGCAAATATACATAATATATAATATACGCTATGCAGTAAAGTAAAATCTTAAAGTAAAAAGCGTAAATTTTAAAGTGATATTATATAAAAAAAACAAATGGTAGCCTCCACGTAAAAACGTAGATCCATAAATAACAATTTGAAATCGCAAAAGAAAACTGAAACTTTCCTATCGGAATCCCATACTTAATCAGTTACGTGAACAAACAGAGTGGGAATGGTAAAGTCTCCGCGAACTTGCCCCTCGTGGAGTCACAAAGCCACCGTAAGCCTCCCCCCCCCCCCTTTTATACCCCGCCACATACTTAGCGGCAATTCAAAGTAAGCCACGACGCGTTATCTGCCGTATTGCTTCAACTTTGCTACGCTGCTTAGTGACGCGAGTTCTAACTTCGCTGTCAAAGTTATCATATTAGTATTTTATTATCAAACCTTTGTAAACTTTGTTTTGACAAACAAGCGCACAATTCAACATAATGACATTCATCCATGATATGGAATCTTAATGCAGATGCGTCGTCTCCACTGAAGACTTGGAATGATTCATCACCAGCAATAAGAGTCTCAGTCTGATGAAACACAGCAGCATCATGCTGCTATTTCACGCTGGTATTATGTGAGTGCGTGGTCCTACCCCGGTCGAGTCAAACCTTTCGTGCAGTAGGTGGAAACAAATTACAGATGTGCTCGTGATAATGATACAGACGGTACGGTCAAATTTGTTTTTTTCGGCGTTAATTTTTTTTGTACTATTAGAGGTGACAAACGAATACTCTGTGCATCAGATAGAAAGCGACAGCTGCTGCTCATGACGTCTACCCAACCCAACCTTCAAGATGGCAGCGATGAAATTTTGAATTCTGTTACCATATACGCATTTTAACCTCGATCTCATATATTAATAACTAGCTTTGCTGGCACTCATGGCTGTTGTCTGGTGATCGACCACCTTTCCACCCGGTGAAGCTGTAAAACCCCTGGGGCTAACAGTGGCACGTCGCAACCAGCCATAATAAAAATTCTGCCACTCTTGGCACTTGGCCTTGGCAATCGACTTTAGAATTCACAAAAGGATAGTATTGCCAATTCTTTTTTCTTCATCATTAAAGCCATGAGATAATACGGGACAATCAGTAACAGTTATAAGTCAAATAATGTATATATAGGTATATATACAATATAAGAGAACCTGTAGAAGCTGATGTCATTATAATTGGTTGTGGCGATGGTAGTTTGGTTATTATTAGATGGGTCATCAACTAAAAAGAACATTTTATAGTGCCGTAAGCATATTCCCTATTCCGACGTTGCAAGGTCCTGAAGCAGTGTCAGGGACACAGAACATACGTACAGCACATCCACAGCTAGATACCAACCAATTTGTGATGTAAAAATATTGTTCCTTGTCTGGGAATCGAGCCCAGGATCCGCGACGCAGAAAACGAGTACTCTACCACTATACCACGTGGTTGTCAATTTAATGTATATACATATTCAACGTGCTAACATAATCAATTGAAAATAAATTAAACAATAACATTCGGAACGCCTACATAGTCCTAAATCTCAATCGGTTTGGTGAATGTTAAGGTATATTTGATTAGGGACCCGCCAACAACCCCTAAAGCATCCCCTTCGGGTGCTCATATCGCCATTTTTATTTGCCTCTTTTTATTAAATCGATTTCCAATGATGCCCTTTTAGGGTAGAGAATCTTTCTAATATCGTTTTAAGAGTGTTACAGCTTTTTTATGTGTGAAATAAAATTCTTTCACTTATTGAATATTCTTCTCTGTAGGTAACGTACTCGTAAAAATCTATTTTTTTTTGTGTCAGTATTTTTGTATATATATTTATACACAAAAAAAAAACACTACAATGTGATAGATAACCATAACGATCATTTTAAAACTGGTCTGAATGGGTCAGCGCTACTGTATCTATGTTGAGAACGGATGGACAAGCTCCGCATCACTTAACACCAGGTGAACTATGTCCTTCTTTGTCACGTCACAATAATCTATTATATATAAATTGCATAAAATAATCCGCAAAATATAAATGAACAAAATGAACAACCCTTCCAATTACTTTGAAATTCAGAGGCACTCTGTTACTGCTTAAGTATTTACGACGTGGCTGTATCAAGATAATAGGTCTCGTAAAATAAAATAAATAATTAGGGCACCAGCAAATTCATGAATAAGTTATTTGTTACAGCGCAAAGTACCGGCGTAAGTTGCCTTGCTCAGTGGCGGCGCGAGTTCACTTGTTTAATTACTGGAGGGGAGAATTTTGACAATGTTATTCATGATTCAGAAGAGCTTAATCGAAACTAATTGTATGCAGATATTAGAAATATATCCCTTTAATCCTAGAGTATGCAGTAATGTATCGAAATCATTTATGTTACAAATTTCATGATTGCAGAAAGATGCTTCAGGATCAGGCATTATGGCAATGTACGAGGGAGGCCTGTGATCAACAGTGAGTTGTCTATAAGCTGTGGTTATGTAATATATTTTTTAAATATATCAATAGAGGTAACAAGCGATTACTCATACATCCATGCGCAACAACGATTTAAGATGCATCGTTGTCAACCCTAACTAGGACGGAATGCTTCGTTACCCGTAATCTGATCTACAGATTCCTCCACTCAAAATACGTACAACAAATTTTGAATTTCTTAAATCCCGGAATGAAAACTTTATAATTATCCGATTATTCAGATGTCAGGAACTAGATAAAAACTGAATAAAATAATCCAACACACAAGGCGTTTTGAACACTGAAGCATCAAAAGACTAATGGTTTACGGACTTAATGGTTCGAATCCACCATTCGACTGTTGTCGTGAACTATCTCCTAGTTAACCGGAACTTTAGTAATATTAATAGCATATAGTATTTAAAAAAAAAAAACATACATTCATAAAGATAGACATACATACATACAAACCCATATAATAATAAAAGCGTGTTAAAGAAGAGACATGAGACTGTGATAGGGGAAATAGTTGAGGCAATATTCGGGTATCGTTGTCTTTACCCTTCATGGTCTCGATGAAGGTGTAACGGTCTAAGCTGTGCTATATAATATAGTATTAGGACGGAAAATATAAAATGAGATGGAATGCAATGCATCTGATCCTATTAATGGTAACGCTTCCTGTTATACCTGTGTCTATTGTAGGACCAGCGAAGTATTATCAAGTTTACTGCAGATTAGAATCATATTACATCGTATTCTAGGTGAAGCTTTTTTATATCTTTGTATATGATTTGCAGTTACATATGAGTGAGAGTATTGGCAGCCCTGGCGGTGGTTAGAGTAATTGGTCGTTACGCCACGGGGTCCTGGATTCGATTCTCAGCCGAGGGCCAATATTTGTGTATCACAAGGTGGTAGTTTTCAGATCTGGTTGTTTAGTAAGTCATGTGTCCGTGACATTGCACCTATACTTGGGAAGGGGACGATGTTTTATCTCTGTGTTTGTGCGAGTGCCTCACGGTAATATAAGATAACCTGAACAGTTGTTGCCATCTGGTCGGCCAAAAGATATCAACGTGGTCCAACTGACTAATATGACTTAATTTATGACTAACTGCTTTTTCCAAATTAAAGAGCTTAAATGAGCTTTACAGTAAAATAAAATTTTACAGTATTAATGTTTTTGTAGTATTAAGTTTTTTAATTCTGTATATATATAATAGACGTATCGACCTCAGTAATCTTAGTTTAGTACAGAATAATATGAATTCAAATAGGTTTTCTAATAGATAGATTTCAATAGTTAATTAATAATTAATAGTTAATTAATATTAATAGTTAATAAATAATAATTATTAATAGTTAATTATTTTTTATTATTAATAGTTAATTATTAATTTTTTTTTTTTTTTAGTTTTAGTTTTCTTTGATTAAATTTCATGTAGTCTTACATGTCTAAGTTTAAGTAATTTAACGGTGGTAGAGCTACACTGTAATTTGTTTCTAGCTGCAGCGTGAAAGAGTCACATGGATTGGGGTAGGACCACGCCCTCATAGAATACCAGACGAAAATAGCATCATAATGCTGCTGTGTTTCGTCTGGTGAGTGCAGGGATCCGGGGACCTGTATTATTGGTGATGTGACGACGCATTCCATCTCAGTTCTTAAGGGTAACAACGCATCTGCATTATGATTCCTTGTCAAGGATAAATGTAGATGTCATGGGCCGCAGAGACCACTTGCCATCAGGGGAACTCAGGTACTCTCAATGTGAAGAAAAAAAAAGTCAACGTGTCTATATTCCTCATACATGGTGGAAATAGCCTGTCTACCTCAGTTAATAAGTAAATTTAGCCAGTACGATGTAGTTGTGAAAATTTTGAGCAAATAACTTATTCAGAATGAAAAGCATTCGGAACAAATTCGATCATGCGGTCACCAGTTCAACTGTAGAGTGCTTAACTTTGACGATAGCTTTATCTATCAGCGTGCCACAGTGCTAGGTATTAATTAAGTAATAAACTGATTTCTAGCAATTCTGAATTCCAAATAAATTAAATTATGTAATGTTAACGGGATTTACGCAATAATTTCTTATATTTACGCGAATACTACACATTGAATAGAACTAATATTACGAATTTTATAACGTTTATATTAAATTATTTGTTTAATATAATTCGTGATAAAATCAGTACAATTAGTTATTTCCAAGGATTTTCAAAAAAAAAACAATATAATATTTACATTATTTTTTATGGTTTCATTGAGGTTTTTGTTTCATCAAAATTCATTTCCCTTAAATCTTATGTTCTACGAGCCTAACGGCCTTTGTCTCTGAGTTCTCTCTCTTTGTTTTGAGCTATGTTGGTCAACTTCATGGTCACCAGTAAAAAAAGTCTATTATCTTATGCAGATAGATCGACGTCAGGTCCTTGGCCTCGAGTATCATCAAGAACCGGTTGCGTTATAACGCTAAAGATCTTAAATGAATCGTTTTCACTACTAGACTTACTTTAGGTTTACTTTGCTGCTATATACAAGTAATTTTCATTGATACATTAATAGAGCGAGCGAGCCGACTACCATGTAAAAACGCATTCACTTGAGCAACATAATTACCTAATCATAGTAAACATAAACTCGTTAAACAGGTTTACTTCGCTCCTATATAAAACTATTTTTCGTTGACGTTTTGTGGAGTTGAGCAAGTCTCCGTTCGCACTGCACTTAGTTTTTAGGGACCTGCTAGTCTGCCATTCTAAACATTATAATCAAATCCCGATAAATTTTCAAAATTATAATTCCATTAAAATCTCTATAACTTTTGTTAATTATCATTTGTTCAAATAATGAAACCCATACAATTTAACCGCCCCTGAATAACGTAATTACAAAAATTATATCGGGTTATTGTTACAGGGTAGCTATATGTTGTAGTGTAAAGGGTGGCGAGAGAAGTTGGTCGAAATTATAATAGCGGGGTAATCTCTGAATCTCTAATTATTAACTAAGCGACAACACACGCCACTGGCCGGTACATTCATGAATAAGATAATTGGATCTCCGCCTACATAAAAGTAGTGGAGAAATGAATTGCTTTAATGTAGCTCTACCTTATTACTCCTTTATTTTTGAAAAATCTTAAGGTATGCTTATTTTAGCGGTTATACCCTAATGAATAAGGCGTTGGACTCACGATCTAGCTGTTTTACTTTCGAATCCCAGCTAGCTAATACTAATTTTATTTAACACTAGAATAGCCAAGCGGGAGCTAGCTCCTAGATGCAACATGAATGAGACCGAGGAAAAGGCCACGCCCTCACAGAATTTTTCAGAAGGTATTTTTTAAAGAATAGGTGGCAAACGAGCTGGCAACTCACCTGATGCTAAATGATTACCGCCTTCCATGAACATGCGCAACCCCAGAGGAGTCGATATGCTTTGCCAGCCCAGAATTGACCTGAACTACTCCTCAGAACGCTCTCCATGGTAAATTCGATAAAAACTGCAAAGAGATGCAACATCTCTTAGCAACGCCAGGATAGTGTCTATCCTGAGACACATTTACTTCCAGTAGATGATCGTGCTAGACTGCAGCTCAGTACGAAGATGCCACTCAAGAATGGTGCATTGGTTATCGATTCTACGAGCTATATGGCCAGCCTATTGCCACTTTACCGTGCTAATCTTTTGAGCTTTGTCTGTCACGCTCAATGTACTGCTAATGTTTTCGTTGTGTATGATATAGAGAAATACCGAGCGTACCCACTCGATAGTTGGCTGTGTGAGAAAGTGCTGAGGCCGTTTGAGAAAGCTAAGAGGATTTCTCATACGGCCCGGAAGTGAAGAACCACGTCTCTGTATCTTGAGTCATCACTGGCAACACACACATCTATCTATTCACTTGTTTACCATACTCGCGCGTTCTCACACACTTCTCACTTTAAACACTATAAAACAAAACTCCTTACTGTAAAGCATTGAAAATCTTTTATCTTCTGGCTCCGGTGTTGATTGCTACTCTCGGCGCTATCTTCCGCGTGAAGCGAGCCTTGTCGACGCTTTTTGAACAGTCCGATGAATTTGCTGCCTTCGGTAGATTAGTTGCACCCCACACTGGTCACTCCTCCCCCTTTCCTTGAAATTTCTGTCGAATGTGGGGTATCCCCCCACCCGGCTTGTGGGTGCAGTTGAGCGGTCCTTCCTCAAAAACACCGTCGGATAAGACTGGTGGCGGTTAACCAGTTTATCAGATCTCAAAGGGCCGAAATGTAAATTGTATATTGTGGTTAGCTAGGATAACCACAACTTAAGATGATGAGTGAGGAGCTCGCATATAATCGAAACAAATCAAGGATTTGACTTTCGAGTCCTCCTTTCTTTGTTATCACAGTGAACGTATTGGTGTTCACGAGTGTACAATAAATTTAAGTACGACGATTAGAGGACATAATTTCAAAATGAATCTCAACACCGAGATTTCGGATTAACAATATTTTGTACTATACTCTATCATTTAAAAATAAAAAAAATGTACTTAGACTTAAACAAAAGGGAATATGTGTCTTAATCTCACTCTGATTTGAACAAAATACGTAAATACATATTTACGTCAAATATTTATAATTCCCGTTCGGACTAGGAATGATACAAAGTTTATATTATTCTGAAGACTCCACGATGTTATATTCGCTGAAGCGAAGCTGGCACAAGACCGCAAGCTTTTCTTTTCATTTTTATAGCATGACTACGGAACTTTTTACGTATGAACAACACATTCTCGTACGGATCTTTATTGCTATGTCTTTTATGCTATGAATTGACGAAATAAATTTTAGTACATAATATATAAAAGTTATTAAAATATTTTTTTCTACAATAATATATAAATAATATTGATGTATATAATTTTTGTAAAAATATTATAAAACTTGTTAATAATCATTTACGTTTAAATTCCTGAAATAAAACATTTTAGTTATTTACTTCAGATTATAAATACTGGATCAAGATTGTAATCGGTTATGGGACGAGGCTGGTTACATCTTAGTCCTCAAGGGTCGCACCATGGTTATGGAAGCTTATCTTGTATGCTAGTGTCATGGGCAGCAATCACTTGTTATCATGTGAACTCATTTGTTACCTTCAATATGTATGTGTATATACATATATCTATAGATATATAAATATATATATATATATATATATATATACATATTATATATATATACATATTATATATATATATATATTTATATATGTATATAAATTAACACTCGTCACTTGTTGCAGCCTTCACATTAACGTTATACCACATCTTTAATATCTGAGCATCGAATGACATGGAATGGTTACTATAAACAAAACTCGCAAAAATCTAAATAACAGACAATTGCAAAAAATATTTGCATGATTGCTAATCGGAACCGGAACACAGGCGTAAGTAGCCAGATCTCTGTCCACTGGACCAAGTGCAATTCACATACACAATACTAAAGATGGAAAAATATTTCTTTTATATTCTGTTCAATAAAAAAATTCACACTCGCAAACACATATGTACGCTTCAATACGTGAGCGAGTATTTCAAAACACAACAAGTGTTTGGGCGCTCTTTTTAAATTAAGTTAATTAGATTGTTAATTATTTAATATATTTTAATTATGTATATTTTAGATTTATTAAAAATTTTCACATATTTTAATAAGGTAATAAGCCTATTTATCATAAGTCTTATAACTAGTTATTGCTTCCTAATGTTAATTGATTGTTTATTTTACTTTTAATTTAATTTTCATGGAATATTTGGCAAACTTTACTGAACTCTTTGTATACGTAAGTTCTGCGGAATGGTGACCTGATGTCCTGTGATTTACAGGTTTTTTAATACCTACTGCAGGCATCAGTGAGCCACGACTATGTACTAATGTTTTTATTAAGGAGAACATGTTTCTATTATGTAAAAATTATTCTATGTATTTTAGTTGTGGTGAAAATAAATAAATAAATAAATAAATAATAAAAAATAATTGAAATAAGCATCCTGGGAAAGAGCTTTTCTTAAATTTCGCTTAATATAAATCCCAATTTGCTTGACTGCCAGTCCCAGTTACATACGCACACACGTAATTGACTTGTCTTTAACCAAATACCTCCACATTCCGGCGTCAATAGGGGATCTGGAAACTGACGAGTTGCCCGGGCAGATTTCCCAAGAGACTCTTCGTTGCCCGAGTGCGTCACATCGCAATTGACAGAGACGCGGGATAAAGGTGTGGGAATGTGGTAACGTTTATTATTTAAAAATAAATAAGAGCTATAGTCATGATACGAATAACAAAAAATAAAGAGTAACTTTTATCTTAATTTTCTTCTACGATTGTTATTAGTTTTTTTATTATATATTTATTTAAACTTTATTGTCCACAGCGAAGAGGACTTAATACCTTAACGCAAACCAACCGGTCAATCCGTGGCGTGCAGAGAAATTGTAGTAGGTAGTGCACATTCATTTAAAAAATTAAGTAACATATATAAAAAGTTAAGTAACATATATACGTAAATCCTAGGACCTAAGTCCAGCAATCGAATTTATATATATTATTGTGCCTATACCGGATTTGCGAACTGGACTGGACTTATTTCTGAGACATGTAAGTTTCCTCAAGAAGTTTTCCTTCGCCACCGAGTAAATCAGCACTTAAAATTGTGATTAACAATTTCATTGGTGTAAACACTGGGGATCGAACTATTCGCGAGATATATAACTATAGATTGAAGATTTGTTTTTTTTTATTTGATGATTTGCAGAATTTGCTTCGGCGTGTTGACAGCATTAGTGCAAGTTTTGGTCTCAACATAAACCTGAAGAAGACTTAGGTGATAGTCGGTAGATCCCAGCATTTCATTCAAATCTGGTTGTGAGAAATCAAGTAGAGTAAAGAGTCCGCTCTTACAAATACCTTGGCTGCATCGTAAACGACCAATGTGATCATAGCGTAGAGATCAAATCCAGATAGAGCAAGAGTACAACGCATTTCTAAAACTGGATTATCTTCTTTGCAATCATCTTTAAAAATATCTACCAGGGTGCGCTTGGCACGTTGCTACGTATTTTGGGGTATGGCGTAGAGTCATGAACCTTAACCCAGAATATGAGCAACCTTTTAGAAGCCTCGGAGATGTGGGTATACAGAAGAATTTTGATAACATCAAATGAAAGAGTGTTGCAGATAATGAATAAGAAAGTAGTGACCTTGAGTATTATTAAAAAATGCAAGCTACAGTACTTTGGTCATATAATGCATAATGACAAATATGACCTACTCCAACTAATTATGCAAGGAAAGATCCAGGGATGAAGACCACACCCGTAAGGAAGCTTAAGAATCTCCGGACATGGTTTAACCTGAGCACAGAATCCTTGTACCGTATAGCTATCTCCAAAATCTAGACAGCCCTAATAATAACCTCCGGTAGGAGATAGCACCTCAAGAAGAATAAGAATGAGCTACCACGGCTATATAGATACATAAACGAGAAAATTTAACTTCTTTTTAATCAATGTACAAACAAAACATATAAAATAATCAATAAAGCTACGTACGATTATAGATTACTAATTTAATTGAACCGTTTCTTCAGATAATAATTCATATTAGTTTGTATACGTAAAACAAAATATAAAATTACTTTTCAACTAATAACAGTAAACGATTTCAAGCAATAACACTTCTCGATTGTTCTCCACACGTAACGCACTCGACGTTCAGTGAAAATATAATAACGTTTGAAACATCTCAAGTTAATTCAAAGGAAGACTGTATTAGTCTAATAACTGTTACCATTGCCTCGAACAACTCGCGCATCGACTTGAGAGAATTAGAAGGGAGCATTGGGAGATAAGGAAATTATATTACATCTCATACTAGGCGAAAAGTTACTCAGAACCTGTTTTGCCAAGTCTAATTAGAAATGGTACTTCGAATATCTCGAACGAACATTCAATTGAAAATGTTTTGAAATTGTTTCTTTCGTGTAATATTGATTAAATATATATTCACTGAATATTAGAAGACTAAGATAACCAACATAGTCCAATGGATCAGTAACCTGGAGTGGAAACGGGCTGACCAGCTCTTTGAACGGATAACCGATGGGGAGGAAAGGTTCTCGAGCGGGATCCTCGTATTGGTTAGCGCAGCGTAGGATGACCCTCCACTAGATGGAGTGACGACCTATACTAGCTTTAAATGTATGTAGATGTATGTATATAACTCAGAATTAAAGAATTTTATAATTTTAGCTAGGTTGTCTAGTCAGAACTGATATTTTAGTTATGTTTTATGGTAATTATATATCTTAAGCTGTTGAAGAACGATGATTATTAAGTAAGGCAGGTAAAAGATTTTGTAATACTTCACACCGTCACGTTTGCAAAGAATTCAAAATGTATATAATTATCATCTCAAAGCACTTGGATTCCTATATAAATGACAAAATGTATTTATTTGTTTGTTTGTCCATCTCTATTTTCATAAAGTTACAGTTACAGTTAAGTTTACAACATAGATAGGTGAAGGACCAAACAGTGTGATAGGCTACATTTGGTCACGAAATAATATCTCATTGCATAATATTAAGACAATAGAGAAATAAATTGTTTATTTGTTGCACAGTTAGTTGGTGGTCAGGGAAGTGACATGGGCTACTTTTATCTCTAGAGAATATGCCATTCTCTCGGCAATATTCTTAATGGAAAATTAACCAAAATACGTACGCAACACCACGCACCAAAGACCTATTTAATTTCTCGTATTTATCCTGCAACCTATAAATCAAATATTAAACATTTGAATAAAAAATAATTCAATAACCTAAATAGAAGTTACATATTTTTATGTTTTTTTTTCTACTATAAGTTACTTCTTTTTATTATATTTTAAGTTGTTTAAATTAGATTTAGGAGAGTACGTGCGATACAGTACATAATATATATATATATATATATATATATATATATATATATATATATATATATATATATATACATATATTTATATATATATGGTATATATGTAGTAAACATAGTTGGTTATGTTTATATAAACATAGTTTCATGGTTTTCATTTAAAGATTGTGTTTTTAAAGGAGTTTTTTGAACGTTTGATGAACATGGTTACATGAAGCTCACGACTTTTATATAGTACTCGATATGTCTGAATTATTGCCGAGATTTGTTCTAATGATGGTTGCAGAAACAAGTTGAAGTATTTCTCTGGACAACTAAGAAGTAAGTATGTAATTGCGAAAAGCAGATCGCTACAATCTAAATTCCCATCAACCAATTAAAAAAAGATTAAATCAAATAGCTTGCGTCTACTAGTGGAGCGAGGAATGCAATAATGTGCGAGACGATCTTTATAACTAGGAAGCTTATTAGCAACGTGCTTTCTAAATGATAATTGGTAAAGATAACCCTTTGCGAAACTTTCTAAGCGTTTGCAGTAAGTGTCATAAAATGCATTCCACATTACACTTATATTTCAGCCTGCTCTTACCAACAAATTAGCATAAAATTTGCATCTAATCAGTTTTCTTCTCTCACTATTTACAAAAAGAGAATGATGTCGTATGACCCATATCCTATCCTCCTAACGGGTCTACTTGAGTCGTGGAGGGAAGGGCGTAGCGTAATAACATAATTTCTTTACCCTCATGACTCGAATAAGACTGCGGAGAGCAGGGAGAGTGGTACAGCGTATTACCATCACCTCTCCCCTGATGACTTGACTAAACTTGTGGAAGGCAGGAGAGTGGTGCGGCATAATACTATCATTTCTCTCCCCTCATGACTTGATTAAATCTACCAGGAAGCCAGGGAGTTCATTACTGCACATTCCACGTCATCCACACACACGAGTCTTCTTTTGCCTTGCTACCACTACTGCGGTGCATGCATATTAGTTTTTTAAATGAATGCTAACATTGCTTTTAATAACTAAAATTTTTTTTTTACGGATTTTATTGCATTTATTTTAAACTTTTCTAATCCGACGTTTCGAGTGTATTATAGCACACGTGGTCACGAGGAGGAACATTGAGTGATCGGTAAAATATGTTTTTATTCAATGAAAGTTTGCGTAAACATAATAAATTATTAGTAACATACCTGACCCAACCACCCAACTAAATACTAACAAGGCGATGATTAACAACAACAGACGAATGGTATATTCGAACCTACAACGTTTATACGTTATTACGCAGACTAAGACTAAGCCATTATGTTATTAAAGCTTGTATTATAAGAAAATCAAACTAAAACTGAATCAAACAAAAAAAAAACTGCGTGTTATATATAGAATATAGTAATATTTTCAACTTGAGAAGTATGGCGGCTATAAATTGAATTTACGTAATTGGAAAAGAACAAAAATATATTTGATACGATAACTCGTATGTGCGTAGTGGGATGTGAACGTATTTTTTATACGAAAGAAATAAAGTAAGAAATAGTTCGTTATTATTAATTATTTTAGGGACGACAAACGAGCGAGCGTTAACTGCGGCCCATGACATCTACATCCAACCAGGACACATACATCCCTGAGGACTGGAGACTGAGTGTCTCGTTACCATTGGGACCCTGGATTCTGACAACAGAAATGTTTTGCTGATGCTACACCATACTAGTATTCTGTGCCGGTGGAGCCGGACTATTCGTGTTGCTGTCATCGTGGCTGTTGACTGACTCGTATTTTTCTTATTGTATTTAGGGTGACAAACAAGCACATAGGTCACCTGACACCAAGTGACTCCTGTGGGCCATAACACCAACATTTATACTCGATTAGGAATCATAATGTAGATGCATTATCACCTGCCGATTAAGATCAAATCCTCACTCACCAGACAAAAGCAAGCATGACACAGTAGTGTTATGATGCTATATGAGGCCTATATTCTCACACGGTGTGGTTTTATCTGGTCGTGCTAGTTCATTCATGTTTCAGCCAGAAACTGTGTTGTGACTTTACTTAAACTCTTCTTACTTAAACGTATAAAATTCACTACTCGTAAATATTCACCAATATCGTATATAATTCTCTCAAAAGAACAGCGGTATCATATGAACACCTATATTGCCACTTGACTTGTTCTCTGGTTTCTCTCCAACGAACGAATATTTTTGTTGCTGGAAATCGACATGGGAATGGTTTTTCGTTTTTTATCTGAAAGGATCCGAATAATGCCGGCGCGGAGGATGCTCGAGATATAAAATGCAATATTTAAACGGAATCGATGGCGATGCTTCGTTTAAAGTAGTAAACGATGTGCAGTTGTTGCGAAATCTCTTTGCGTTTTCTTTTTTTTTGTTGTAAATTACGCTCTATATTTTTCGAAAATTTATACCGACATTTTTGGTACGATTTCTTCGTACTTCGCTCGATAGGATTTAATGCTCACAGTTTTTTATAATATTAGGGTGGCATGCAAGCACCTACACTAGTCTATAAAAAGTTTCAGAATGCGCTTGTACCCTTATGAGCTGAGGCGGAATGTCCCGTTACCTATAATAGACTCGCCGGATCTGTACACGCACAAAACGAAACACCACAAGCAACCTTATGCTGCTGTTTTTCACTGGTATTCTGTAAGGCGCTCTTTCTCTGGTCGAGCCAACCCATTCGTGGGGTATCTAGAAACAAGCGGGAGCTTCTGTAATCCGATCTCAGGTTACCTATATTCACCATACAAAGGAAGTGATATCCCACTTCACTGGTATTCTGTGAGGGCGTGTATCATGTGCGTTCGAGCCGACCCATTCACACAGCTGCTAAATGCTGTAATGAATGAAATGTCAACATACAGCAGCATTATGTTGCTATGTCTGATATTCCCGGTCGAGATGACAGATTTCATCAACAGAAACCTTATAATTATAAGCAGCTTTAGGACCTATATTTTTATTTAAATAACAGAATTAGTCGGATTACATAAGAGAGCACAGAGAGAACGCCGCCATCTTTTACAAGCCCATAAACAAAATTAGACATTTAATATTTTATTTTCTGTGGTACCCTATAACTCTACTATTAAAAAAACTAGGTACAGCGTGGTGCCATCACGGTTCAACACTACATATAACTTATTAGTTTATTTATTATTTTTATTGATTTATTTATTTATTTATTTACTCTTTATTGCATTAACCTTAACAAAGTTAAAGGTTCACAAAGGGCGGGTTTATTGCCAAAAATGCTACCAGCCAACTCAAGTGTGGTGAGATATTGTGATAAGTGTAGCAATAAAATAATTGATAAAAAAAAGACTAAAATAACTGATATACAAACATACATAGTTATTAAATACATAGTAAACATGTATAGATATATATTAGTGAAAACTGATCGAGCATAGTGTGTTGGTAGTAGAAACCGTTACTACGGTTAGCCCTTACACGACTCATCGTGAATATTCCTTGGTATACGATGTTGTTTATGAAATGAATATGACAGAAAAATATACTTTTAACCGTTTTTGTTTGTTTATTTTATTGTATTGGAAGTGATAAACGAACTGATGCAGAGGGTTTTTGCAATACATGACATCCACATTCATCCTCTGTAAGGAAACATAATGCAGATGCGTCGTCTCCTGAGGAATAACATTTCATCTCTACACATCATCTCATCATCTCTACACTCACCAAACGGAACACAGCAGCGTTATTTAATGCTGATATTGGTGGTAAAGATTGTGCAGGTTGTAAATTTATTACAATAATATGCGGAACCATCGTAAGTTGAAGAAGTGGCCAACACTTCTTCAACTTACGATGGTTCCGCCTCTGTCCTAAGCTCCTTTGTAGGAGTTTAGGACAGAGACGGCGGGTATAATAAAATATATGTAATACTAATGAACAGTATCATACTCAGTCACAAAAGTATAACACCATGTTATAATCACACATAAACCTCTACGTAATATATAAGAACAAAATTATTAATCGATTTTATAATTGCAAAAATATATCCATCACTACCGTACCTAAATTATACTATAGTAGTTGTTGCTTAAAAAAATATCTATCTATTATTTTAAAGAAGAAAAATGTTTGTAAATGTAAAACTTTCATAGTATTGAATTAATGGAGTTGAAATTTTTACAGTCTATAAATAATAACCGTAACCGTAGTCCGTCCTTAGACTTCATTGTTCTATCATTTTCAAAAGAGATTTATATTTATTTATTGAAGGAATGTAATAGCATATACATAAAGTGATGACATTGTGAATATTTGTTTTAGAAAATACAGCCAATTACAAAATCCGATAACATAAATAAGACTACTAGTATTTATAAGACAAATACGCGCGTATCTTTGTTTATGTGTTTGTGCGTACCTGTCAGACTTATTTGCTCAATTTAATTTAGATTTTGCATCTCTTCGTATTTTTTGCGACTATTTTCGTATCGTGAACTCTAAATACTGTGAGAAAGAAGTAGCTGGTGTATTTTGTTCCAACGGCCTTCCAAATATATACAAATATATACATATATATGGTCGTAATCTAAGGCGATAACGATTTAAACAACTTATAATAATTCAAAATTTTGATATAATTAACCTCTTTTATGAAAGTAATGGTGACAAATAAACAAACAGTACATCTGGTGGAAGAAAGAGAGAAAAGTATTTATTGCTCCATAAAAAATTAATTTAGTAAAGTTATTAGATTATCATAGAATTGTATGCAAAGGTTACTACATACACGTATCCTATGATGTTCAGACGAGGCTAAGCCTGTGTCGTGGGGGCCGGACCGTACGATCTACTTAGTGTTTAGAGTAACCTCGGGGTTTGGTTGCATATTATATATACTTAAACTTGAACTATATATATATATATATATATATATATATATAATATAACAATATTATTAACAACGTTAACTAAATATATTACTTATACATATGTTTATGCAGTCATAGGAGGGCGGCGCGTCTGCAACTCCTCTGGTGCTGCGGTTGTCCATGAGCGACGGTAATCACTTACCATTCGGTGAGCTGCTTGCTCGTTTGACATCTCTATAAAAAATATAAATAATATTGTAAACAGTATGTACACCAAATGTGTAAGTGGGAATAAGTATGTGATTAGTACGTATTCGAAAAGTTATGTCTTACTTATGATCATATATATCCCACGTCTCTCATTATAATCAAGATACTCAAAGTCAAGCGACAATCGCCCGTTTCCAGAGTCCAAATAATAGCGGTGAATATTTTTTCAACGTAATTGTAGAAAACCTGCTAGTTTTGAAATTAGATCGCATGTTTACCATTTATGTTTTTAGTAATATAAATAAGACATCAAATAACTTACTTTATAGGTGCCAAGATGTTCAACGACACACGGTAGACTGGCATCTCTGCCAAGAGCCACTGTCACGTTCGGTATCGGCTCCGCAAATCGTGGATCTTCCGTCAGTACTGTTAAGAAATAATTGTTACATTATTATCTTATTGTATATTTAAGTTATATTCTATCCCAAGGCTTAGTTGGAGTAGTTAATTGGATTGTTAGTAATGCCAAACTAAGCCTAAACGTTTATGCCAGGTGATGGTTCACAACAACGGTAAAAGGTGGATTTGAATCTACGAGGTTTCTTTAGAGTACATGCATATGACGAATTATAAATGCGTACACCAACATTTTAGATTAGAATTAACATTTCAATTGAATATTACACCGGGAGTGATATGGGGAATTACTGCCGATATAATTTAAAAAAATCATAGTCCTACCTACAACTGAATAGAATAAACTAATTTATCAGTAAAAATAATTATTTTTAAACGCTTCGTAAAAATAAGAACCTAGTAATTAAGTATTTGATATTAATTAAATACTTAATTACTTAAATAATTTTTAATAGAACTATATTAAGCAGTTTAACGTTCACAATTTTAAAAATAAAGTATAAGTCCTCTTTTCTTGCTTCCATTTTAATTTCATTGAGTTAACTAAGGTTTTATTAGCGTTCTAGTTGAATTCATTTTGTAAGTTTTATAGCTTTTATTTAAATGTTTCTATTTCGAAGAAAGATCTAAAGAGTTGTAAAATATTCTGAAAAGGTCTAAGCTTGCATACAAATGTTATCTTTATGGTTATATTATTAACAAAAAACTGTCCAGCAAAACAATTTTTTTTTATTCTTATAACTTTTTGTTTCTATTTTGATCTACTCTTGTAATATTAATTGGCCAATATGTCACGCTGCAGTCTTGGACTTGCAATCAGAAAAGGAGACGGAAGACAGCAGGATCATCGTCATAAATTAAACTGTTTAACTAATGTCAGTGAAGGAATTTCTGTTTCTCTACTTTCTGCTTTCTTAAACTTCCCGATACGACTTCATATTTTTTTATTTCTTGCATTTTATGTCGTTTCCGGCCTATTATATTCTCTTTCTACTCAATTTTACCTTTATTAATATTTATTTATTGAATTTACGTATCAAACAAGAATAACAATTTCTAATATACTCATACCGCCTTTCCACTTTTTAATATCGGCTTCCCCAAATTCATTTCACTCAATACATTAACACGGTGGTTATTATCAAAATATGTTAATAGCGTGGGATGCATTATAATTCTGATATGATATAAAAAGATCAAACGAGCCCACAGTTCACGTGATGGTATGCGATGACTGCGGCCACAATGCTACCACGTGGCTAAAATTTTCCTATAAAATGTTATGAGTTATCACAAAGCTTTACGGACAAGTTTAGGGTGTAAAAGTTAAGGTCGTAAGCTCCATCGCAGTATTCTATTGAACCAACTAGCAGTCTTGTGCTGGTTCACATGTTAGTAATGATAATTGATAGAATTGTTTTAATATATAGAGCCGTGGTGAGTTCACTGTTTAACGCTCCCTTTTTTAATTCACGGTACTCGAGCAAACGAAGTTTGATGCTCGGTGCCGTCACCAACGATAGGCATAGGGCATTTCTACAAAAAGGGTGTTACAGCACCACGCGGCTTCACTACGAATTGCCTACCTTCACATGTCTTTTCAAAACTTATTCTTAAATTTATTAATTTTTTACATATTTTTCAGAATGTTTTCCTTTACCGTGAAGCACGTAAACTTACACAAAATAATTTCATTGGTACTGTATAGTGAGCGTGGACACCGTGTAGATATGACTTAAAAACCTGAGCTACGAGTACTACAGCTTAAACTTTTTAATGAATATAAAATAGTATTATATTCATTATATCTCATAATGTCGTTAGAGCTTTCATATCGTATTGTGCCTAAGACGCAGATTAATATTTTTAATCAACCGTTAAATCGAAAGTTGCGAGTGTTTGTAATGACGGGCAAACATCCTTTATTAAGCAACTTTACGGAGTTGGGATGGAGTATCTAAGTAATGGCCCGCTTTGTAAAGGATATCGCCGTTAATGATGCTCGAGCTACGGCGAGTTACTTTGCTACGAATTTTTTATTAGAGAATGTTGTGAACACTCAATAATTGACATCGATTAAAGACTGGATTCGCAAATTCAAACGATTTATTGTAAATTGCTGCCTGTTTACTATATTTGAAAAACAAAATGTAACAATGTTTATTAAAACATGCGTCGTACATTTTTAACTATTTTACTAAAAGTTAATGGTAAGTAGAACATAGACAACATAACATATATATAATTATATTGTATAGCGCCATCTTTCAGTTAAAAAGCAATTTATTCTTAGTCATGAAGTAAAATTTTGCATTTACAATTACCAAGTAACTCGTACAAGACGAAAATAATTAGTTTGATAATTAAGAAAATCGTCTGCGCACATCTTAATTTGAACATCGCCTGGAGCAGCGACATGATACCTGGTATTAATGAAAACGTTCTTCATATTTTTCTCAATGGTTGAAAAGTTTCTTTTTTAGGTGAAATGTAAGAAAATTTCACCGAATTTCTTTTCAAAGAACGCGATTTCTATTGTGCTTGTCCGTTCTACAGTGAATTGATTACTTCCAAAGTTATTTTTGAGACTGAAGATTTTTTATTTATAATTTTTAATGACTAATGAGCCATGGAATAACGATACGAAATTATTTGTAAAATATGCAAAGAAAGAGGCATTCAAATATTATTCTATGAAAATGTTTAATTAATTATTGTAGAAATATATTATAATTACTACATGATATGTTATATTATTATACATAATATAGTATATTACATAAATATAATAAATTATTTAATATATCTATTTAATAGGTTGGCAACTAAGTACTTTAGGTCTTTTTAAATTTCTTAAAAGTTTATCAATATATATTTTTTTAATCAATAATGTAGAATACATTGTTTACTCTTATTGTTTACACTTTTTCCCACGGTTCAACAAGTTTTTAATCACCAAGTTGGTAGAAATCATCCGTTTTCGAGTCAAAAAATCCATTGAACCAGATATTATTTCTGCATCAGTATTAAACGAAACTTCCTGTATAGTATTTGAAAGAGAGCGAAAGAGGTGGAAACCACATAGAGGAACTCGAACAAAACATATATTCTGCTAAAACAAAACTAACAAAATTAAACATTATGCCATTTTATTTATGCCGTTACCTACGGAGACTGAAATAGAATGTGTCGTTACCTGTAATTGGGTCCCCAGATACTCGCCACACGAAATATATGTTGTGTCGAACTCATGAAGTTTGGATTGGAATAAAGAATCAAGAATGCTAGATTCTATAAGAAAATGGATAACGAGGCATTCCATCTTGGTCCTCAGGGACGACCCATGCGCATCTTGAGTCTTTGTTCAGGATTGACGTCATCACTTACTATCAGCTTCATTGTGTACACACTGGCACCCCTTATGATACGATAAAGACTTAACATTAACTTGTAATATTAATTATCATGCGGACATGTCATGCGATGGTTGTCCTAAAGTAAAATTTAATTTTTCTATAATCAACAGGCGATATGGCGATCGTTTTATATCATGTTAAAAGGTAGCACGTTCAATATTTTATGTAGTTAATGACTTATTTTAAAGTTGAAAAGTTGGTAAAAAAGCACAGTTCACTTATATTAATAAATATTTAAGTAGAGCAGTATATTTCAAGTTCAATATATTTGTTTCCTATTTTGCAATGAAGGGAAGTCGGAAAACCCTAGTGGTTTTCCGACTATATTCCTCATTTTATTCTCCGCAATGATTAAATTATGTGCTGGTCCCAAGATACTCGGTGTTCTCTGTCCCACTGCATTGATCCGGTCACCTTCTAATCACTCTTAGACTTCCGACTTGCTTTATCTATTCTCGTACTCTGCCTACACCCAAAAAACCATTATACCTCTCTTATACCACTAGAATACAAGTAATACAATGCGGCCTGAAAACTTGATACTTTAGACTAACTTTCAGGTAGCAATAAAAACGGTGCTTTTATTACGCTTGGAGTCCATATAAAATCCAACAGATAAAAAGCTAGTTACCATTCCAGCAATGTGAACATTTTATGTTAAAGTTATCTGTAGTCATCATTTTGCATGAATCTCTTTGATTTGTAGGATAAATTCACGATCTTCTATGTACACTTTGTGGGGTTTTTTATTTTATTTCGAAGTATTTCATGCGTTTAGCTGTATTATTTAACTGGTAAACACCGATTGTTTTATTGATAGTAATTACGTGTATATCTGTCTAAGGATTAGCAAATCAAATACCTGTATTCAATCTATAGATTATAGAGACTTTATACTTACTTACCAGAGGAGAGGCAAATGCGTTGCTGGCCTCTCAGGAAGGTATCGTATCAGGCAGGTTGGCCTTACCTTCCAAGTGACCGCGGAACTGAACGTCGCTAGATATGTCAACGCCAAGGATTCCGATACCAGCTGAGGTAGCAAGGGCATTGTTTTCAAAATAAGGACATGCGACAAAGAGAATATTTTTAGCGTAAATGCGCAAACTTGAGTCTTCGTGGGGTTAAGTTGGACTAGATTATATCGGCCCCAATCTGAGTCTGAATCAAAGTCTCGACTTCAGACACAAGTTTGTCCAGGTACTCATTGACGTTTTCTCGAGAAATATTGGCACGGCCAGTGTATAACGCATCCCCTGTGCTTTCATCCGCATAGCAATAAATGTTATTAATTTTTCGCAACATTTCTTTGATATGCAGAAGAAATAAGGTAGCACATAGCCTTGTAGAACAGCTTCGAAAGAAACGCTCTGTGCCAAACCCGATCGAAGGCATTCGCTACGTCCAGACTAATCGCCAAGAACTCTACCTTGGACTCGACTGCTCGCGCCCATAGATGTGTCAAGTAGACCAGAAAGTCACCAGCTGAGTGACCCCGACGGAAACCGTACTGGCGGTCACTTATCAGCTCGTTTCCTTCTAGGTAACTCATTAGCTGGCAGTTTACAATTGATTCGTCTCCTTTGTACAGAGATGGAAGAGATGGCTGGCAGAAGTTCCCTTAGCGAGAGACCAAAATGCACGGGTTCTCGAAAGGAGACCAACTAGTCTCTCGCCTATTTTGCCAAGATTTGCACAGATCTCGCTTCTGCAATAATTATTTTGAAGGTCCTCGAGGCAGAGTTGCATTTTTTTTAAACAAGACGGATTTTGCATCCCGATGCATCTGCCCAAGCCCGATAACACTCCTGCTTCTAGCGTGACGCTATTTTACCGGAGCGACCAAACCAAGACTGGAACCAAACCGATTGGGACTATTGAGGATGGAACTCCTTAAGTTCCATCTCCTGAAATACCACATCAGAGACCGAATCGGCAACAACGTTGGGATCATCCAATGTGAAGAAAATCCACCCCATGGGTAGGATGCAAAAAAAGAGCGATAACCTGCAAATCGCAATGGGCACGTGAGAGGCACCACACTCCGGATGTCCTCTTGGCTCACGTCTGATGAGCCAAGAGGGGCATTGACGGAGACCAGATGAGAGGTCAGTTGAAGGTCCAACAGGGAAGATCCTCCACGTCTGAAACCCGCGTAGGCAAAGTGACGGTATTACCGCTATGGGAACTATAAAGGCACGCATAGACGCGGGGATGGTCGTGCCTATCTACGCGCAGCCAAAGGATGGACAGGTGCGTACCTTCAAGACTGCCGAGGCGTTGAGAATAGATATGATCTCTGACGTATACTAATACTTCAGCCCACGGAACCTGAACGTACTCGCTCAGTTTGCATACGGTAGCCTGAGCGTGAACGCCCAGAGAGGTATTCTTCAAAACTGAAATTCCTGGTACCCTCGCGGGGTAAATTTTCCGAAATTACCGCTAACCTGTTGATTTTGAGAGGGGGGAGGGGTAAGCTTCCGGCTACCGCACTCACCGGACGAAATGCAGAAGTTTATGACACTTCTACTTTACGCCTGTGTTCTGTGAGGCGGTGGTACTTCCCCGGTTGAGACGGCCCATTCGTGCAACAACAGAACCTGATGCTTGGCTCTACCACTTTACAACAATCTATCTATTACAGCGGTGTAGCCACATTACTGCTTGATTGTGACACCATCAGATATGGTGGAGACGTCCTAAAAGAATACTAGTGGCAAATAGCAATATAAAGCTGCTGAATTTAGTATGATGTATAGAAATCGGAAGGATCGGAAACAAACTTGCGGGTTACGATGCATTCCATCTCAAATCTCAGGATAGACAAGGCGTGTGCATTCTTAATGTTTGTTAAGGATTGATGTAGACGTCATGAGTCATGAACTGTGCTCTTCTACTCGTATGTCAGCGAATTACCTGTTAGTAGCATTTAGTGATAAGAGGTATGATCCACTAAGATCCTAATTGTTTATAGATATCACGGACATTTATTTGAATTCATTATTTTTACCAAGGTTACCACATAAACAACTTACCTATATAACTAGTGGTATGATATTATTGAAGGTTTGAAATTGAAAATTTTATTTCAAACACAATATATGTTGATATACGTTCAAAATAGAAGCAGGTATATGAACTTTGAAAATAGCAGAATTCCATACAATCTTTCATCCCCTATTTTACGTCCTTATAGGTGAAATTACCAAAATTCTTTAGTGGATGCTTACAACATAAAAGGCATCAACTGCCAAAATGTCCAGTCCCCAGCAATTTAGGCTCTGCATTGATGAATCTATCAGTCGGTCGGGACAAGTAACTCATACTTACATACGTGACGTATAGATCTGCAACCAGCTTTGGTCAATCGGTCACCCTCGCTGCTCCTATACGACAACGCGAGACCCCATACTGCACAACAGACAGTCTCCAAGCTGCAAGAGTTGGGGTTGGAAGCTATCCCTCATCCACTGTACTCACCAGACCTTGCACCCAACGACTATTACTTTTTCCAAAATTTGGACAACTTTTTAGCGGGAAAAAATAGAAGCAGTACAAAATGCCTTTGAAGAGTTTGTTCCCGTCCAGCTCATTTTTACAAGAAGGGATTTTTACAATCAATAAACTACCACTGAGTTGGCAAAGATGCATCGATTACATGGGTGATTACTTTGAATAACAGAAATAAAAAGTAACTTTAACTTATTTCATACAAAACGGCAATTTCATAGGTAATGTATTTACCTATATAGGTATATAGGTGAATACCTCTACACTAAGGTTTTCATTTGTTTTATTTATAGTGATCACAGGCTTAGATCATTTATTTGAATTTATTATTTTTATTTTAAATAATTTAGGTGACAGTCAGACAATTCAAATCGACTTAGGGCCCGTGTCCCCTGAAGACATGGTACGGTAGGAGATTTTCATGCGACGAACAGACATAGTAGTTACTATATATAACTTAATTGTATGACAATAAAATTGAAATTTCAATGATGCTCATCGTAGGTACGAAAAACACGGCCGTGTTATTAAGTTATATTTCTTTTCGTCGCATGAAAATCCCCTGCCGTTAAATATTTTCGGAATATAATTTAACGATACTATAGTTTGATCACTGGAGTTCAATGGCACTGTTAAATTGATCGACACCGCAAATAACACAGCTGGTGATTGTTCAAAGACATGCGCCGCGAGATGTGAGAAGCGAGATTTAATTACACTAAGTTCGAAACCCTTCAAAATATTGTCTTCATTAAGGCAGCGCCCTTTGAGGCTCGTTTTATTTGAAAAGTTTTCTTGTAATTTCGGAAAGTTAGTTAGCCTATTAACAGTTTCATTTATGATGTTCAGCGTTTCGTGGGTGGATGGGAAGCCGATGTTCTCATCGCGTTAACAACAACTGAACATTGCCGGGATATTATAGATATACTACTTGTAGTAAAAGTTAAAGTATAAGTTGAGATTCAACACGTATCTTGAATAGTTATTGAGTCAGTTAAATTTGTTAACGGTTTGGGTAGATTAAACTTAATAATATAATTTATTAAAGTTTTATATGTTAAATTAAAGTATGTATTTACTGTATTTATAAATAAAATGTGTTTTGAAAAATATTTCATGTTTGTATCAAATACAAACTCTATAAAACGTTATTCTTTATAACGATAAACTCTCTATAACCTAGAAAACAGTACAATTAGGTTGTTTTACCATAAACTTATATGTATATATATATCCATATAACGGTAACTCTTTATAATGATAAAATGCTATGCCCATTTAGTTTCGTTATAAAGAGTTTAGACTGTAAATAAATAATAAATTTATTTAAAAAATAATAAATTTTACACAAATTTATTACAATATCATTATATTGATCAATATTTTTGATTCGAACAGCGTAAATACATTTTTTAAATTTTTATGCATATAGATATATATATATATATATATATAACAGGTACCACAGTTGGTCCTCACGCCAAGAATTGACCGGTAGAGAATGCTTTAAGGCATTAAGTCCATCCTTTGTACCTAATTTTTTTAATTTAGTATAAGATAAATCTTACCACATATTTTCAATTTTAGTAACGAATATAACTTTGATAATATTACTATATTTCATTTTGCTTTAGATCAGAACTATATAGAATAGTGATTATAGAAATGACAACTTACCTTGACAGATGATCGTTATAATTTGAATGATGCTGATAGCAAAGCTCTTGTAAGACCCTCGTCGAAAGCTCATGGTCACATAAGCTCTACAACATCAGTTCTCATATGTCCTATTATCCATCACTATCATCATATTCCGATTGAGGAATGAGGTAATCAGATCTATTCATGACTAGGTTTCAGTATCTGCAACAAAAAAAAATACTGTTGTTAGTAAAAATACGATAACTCAAAACGTGACGAACAAGAGTTGAAACTCTTTACGGGAGTAGTGACGTGAATATATTGATACTTCTTATAGTGAAGTTTACATTATCTTAGTTTATAAATCAAAATATCAGCTACTTATTTTCGGGGTAAGTATTGGCCTCTAAATCCATGGTATTGAATAAATTTTCAGTCATATCTTAAGCCACCTTACCACCAGTATTGATTCATAATCCGTGGACATCACTCTAAATCATCGTGGTAATTAACATTTAAAATATAACTCTAGTTATGTAAATGCTGTAAATTTACGATGTACATACGTAACTATTTTTTTAATATTGCGCCTAAAAATAGAGCCTTACTTATTTTAGCAACGAGATTTTTTTTTATTATTCCATTGAGAGTAACAATAGTAACAAATAAACGTATTTACTCGTTTGCTATTTTACACTGGTAATTTGTGAGGGCGTGGTCCTACCCTGTCGAGCTGACGCATTCATTCTGCAGTCTTGCAATTGTTAACAATACGTTAAGTTAAATATAAGTTAAACACGTCATAGTAATCGCACAGGCGGAATATACGCATATGTTCAGTGTGGATACACAAATTTTGCATGTATTTTTTAATTCTGTGAAAGCAAATTTAGTCAAAACGTTTTATGACCAATGAATATAGCGAATATCACGGTAAGACTTTTTGCACGGCTTCAACTTCATAGTTTAGGTACGCAGATAATGTAGTCCAAGATATATTTATAACTAGTCTGCCCATAAATACTGTTACAAAAAACTTTTCTTTTTTTAAACTTTTTAAGTATTTTGAATTTGGAAAACGCATATTATTTTATAACTTCTTTCGATTTTCGCCATTTCACATAACTTTCGTGTTCATTATCAAATCACAATATGGAATGGGGTGTTAAAGAAAATAGGATTGCAGTGATCGCCTTGCACAAAGTGGGTATGGAGCCGTCGGTCATATTCCAGACACTTCAAAAGCTTGATGTCAGCTGTATGTTCGTATATCGTACTATCAACAGAAACAACACTTCCTCTGTCGAAGACCAGAAAAGATCGGGGCGGCCGCGTGTTGTTAGAAATATAAAGGCTGTTAATGCTGTTAAAGCCAGAGTTCGTCAAAACCCCATTGGAAGCAAAAAATCTTATGGCGAGAAATGAAGAATCCCGCTAGGACTCTGTCGCGTATTATAAAACAAGACCTGAACCTCGGTGCTTATCGTCGATATACAGGACATGCCCTAAATCAATATTTACAATAAAAAAGAGTGGATCGATCAAAACGCCTTCTGTCGCGATACGCAGGTGAAAGGACAAAAATATCCTCTTTACCGATGAAAAGATTTTCACGATTGAAGAACACTACAATAAGCAAAATGATAAAGTGTACGCTCACAGTTCTAAAGAAGCTGCTCAAGTGGTCGGAAAGGTACAATGTCGTCATCATCCTGCGTCAGTGATGGTTTGGTGGGGCGGGTCTTATCAAGGATTCATAAAACTACATTTTTTTGAAAAAGGAGTGAAAATTTCAGCCAAAGTGTATCAAGATACAGTCTTGGATCATGTTGTGAAATCCCTCAGAAATACACTTCTTAAAAATATACCGTGGAATTTTCAGCAGGACTGCACCTGGTCTTCAAATGTCTTCTAATTAATGTTTCATGTTCTATGGCTAACACGGATTTCTTTCATCGGTGAGCTCGTGGTAAACTACAATTTAGAATAACATTGGTTCCGTCACCAGGGATCGAACACAGTTTGCTTGCGTACCGTATGTTTGTATTTTAAACGATGCATATTAAGCTTAAGCTAGAAAAGATAATACTTTTCATTGTAATTTGTTTTTGTGTGTGTCATTATTATATCAAATACCGGTAACAACGATATAAATAAAAGCAATTTGAATGGAGTTCAATTTGCACATTAACCGTCTGCAAAGTTTGTAGCTTTAGATATTGAAGGCTTTTAGTATAGACAGTACACGAAGATTTGCTAGTGTCGACAATCCGAAGTAAATCCGTCGACTGCAGTGGTTTAATCGATACTGTCTGCTTTTCAAAGACTTGTTTCACAGCAGTTTATTATGCATTATGATCCTCTTTAGATGTGCAAAATAATTTATTAATTCTTCTCTAATATCTCTTCTTCGGTACTAATAATCGTTTATAAATATTGACTTTATTTTTAATTACCAAAATTATAAGATTTGTATTTTGTAAATTATATATACTTGTGCCATTTTAAATTAAAGTTAAATTAAATTAAAGAACATGAGCTAAATTCTCGCTGCCCGCGACTGAATACATAAAAAATATTAAGGGAAGGGAAGGTAAACGTAAGAAATGGTAAAGAAAAAATATTCTTACGCATTCGATATTGGCATCACATACCGGGCTGCCTTTTAATACAGAGAGTATTGGAGAATAATATACACATAAATAATAATATATTCGAAAGAGTCAAGAAAAGTGAGAGAATGTTCCAAAGGGGAAAAAAGTGTTTGCTTGACTGTAGAACCTTCTATAATACTAGGGTTTTAAAACTTTTTGTTTGTTTGTTTGTTTGTTGTTTTATATCTGTTAAAGTTTTAACTGATATAAAACAACAAACTACTAACTTAAAGTTTAAAGTTACCACTAACAAAGAAGCTTACATGAAATACTGATCGTGATATTACTGCGCTCGGTTTCCTTTGCCTCTACGATAACTTAGAATGAATACCTTGAATTCTATTTGTATTATGACGCTTCATTTTGTTCTATTCATTTATATATGTACGAGTATTGCCTATTGTTGATATAAGAAAAGCTGTGTTCTAAGTAGCTAGGTATCAATGGCTGTTTTACTATGAAATTCACAATACAATGAGGCTGCGTTCACGTGTATTAGGACGTGTCATAGATTAGACAAGAAATCTCAGTTGTTAACAAAGATTTTTTTATAAAATTAGGAGATCAGAGGCATACAATCCATCTGACCGTAAGTGGGCCTGAACATGTACGTATATACATGTATCCTCAAAAAATTAAAGAGTTACGTGGTCACTTCTGAGGAATGGTATAGAATGTCACGGCTCTACCATCGTTAAATTACGACACAAAAATATATGTTCTTTTAATTTGGGAGGTCAAAATTAATAAGTAGTAAATTATAATCACAATTTTTAAACGTATGGTAAAGGCTTCGGGGCTGCAGTCATATCGTATCAATAGTTCAACTAAACTGTGTACTAATTTTACTAAAAAAAACATTTGCAGTTAAAATGTAGTGCAAGAGGTACCATTCTTCCAGTATTTTATCAAAATTAATTTGAACTTTGTTTAAAGAAATACAGAAAATTGCAATATTATTCAGCCGAAAACCTATTGGTTATTGACCACAAATGACTGCAAGCAGTACAAAGTCTCGTCAAGTAGCTTAAAACGATTGATCTGAGACCGCAGTTCCGACCTCAATGAACCACGAAGGATACAAAGGCGCCGACTGATGGTACAAGTTTTAAGAGGTATGAAACAATTTGGTAATCATAAAAATTAAAACACAAATACTTAGAAGAAGGAAAGAATTTTGATAAGGCTATTTTAATCCCATTGTTTTATTTAATAATAAGGTATTTATGTTAACATATAGATGTTTTTTTTTCTACATTAGTCTATATATTTCTAGTTATTTTGTAAGGAGAAATAAGAGAAAAAAAGATTAACTTTTATGTATTTAAAAAAGAAATAGGTTTGGTCCCGGAACACGTCTGATAGATATTTCTTTATACTTTTATAAGTTTTTCAACTACTTTATTGTTAACATAATGAAATATATAAATTTGTGGAATTTTCGTTAATTTTGTGTACATTGTTTGATTATAAATACATAAATAAAAAAAATTAACTCATAAATAAATAAACATATTGGATATTTAGTATCCAATAGTTGTATTTATATTAGCATCGATATCAATAATTAAGATCATTCAAATATGATATTCCAGTTATTAAATCGCCCCCTCTCTCTACTTAAGCGAGCGGCTGCGGTCGCCGGAAGTCGCCCCCGATCCGTGCCTGGTAAGTTGATTTCTTAGACGATCAAATTCAATTGTGTCGACCGAGAAATTGACTAAATTCGAATTCCGTAGTTGATCGCTATTATTTTTTCATCTATTTAAACCACTGATTCTGATAAGCCTTTGCAAATAATTGATATTTAATTAATGCAGCGTAATACTTTTTAACAGTGTAGAAAAAGGTCCGAAAAAGTTTGTGTTTATTACATGAATTCCACGCCACTAGGAAGAACACGCCCTCACAGAATACCGGCTTAACGCTGTTCTATGTTTCGCCTGGTTAGTAAGAGTCCTGGAGACCCTTAATACTGGTGTCTTTAGTGGTGGTTAATACGGGAGGCATTCCGGGGCTAATAACACACTGAATTATGATTCCTTATTGAGGATGAATGGAATGTCATGGGCTGCAAAAATCACTTAGCATCAGGTGCTTCTCACCCTTAACACAATAAAAATTAAATTCAATCAGTTATTGATGGTGTAACAACTATTTTTTCTAACTACAAGTCTTAGCTGCTGAGCTCGATTCCAAAACACACATAAATTTCTAGATTTCGGATAGAACTTTTGAGTTCAGGTTACATGTCGCTGACGCTGAATTCGGTCTTTCCTTCTACCTAATTGCCGTGGACTGCCATCGGATTCCATTATCTGATGGTAGCCTATGGTGATACTTGCAGGACTATAATATTATTATAAATATGTAGAAGTCTTCTGATAATAGCCAGAAGTTGTCGCCATTCTCAACGTTCGTAAAGAAGAACAAAATGACCATAAGACAAATGATAAAATGTGTTCAATATGGAAAATAGCAACTCATTTTATAAAGGCCAATCATAATTGGATTCGGTGTAGCATACTTGCTTATGATCGAGGTCTTGGTGATGGCAGTGAGTGACGGGAAACTCATTTAAACAAGACCCATCCAAACCATGGACAAAACAGTTTGCAACGGAATGCACTTCGACACAAGAAGTACTCATGCTGGCGCTGTCATGTTGTCATGTATGGCTGCAAACGCTGATGAAGAAAAAGTAGATGGTCCCATGTAATGCATGCAATATGACCGAAGGAATCAAAAACACGAGACAACACAGACCCGAAAATTACAATTTATGATACTCAAATATTGTTCGTCGGCTGATTCGCCGGATTTGATGACGCGATTCTGACCAAGTACTTCAACCAATATGTCAACGTTCGTCAAAAACTATTATTTAACAGTCTAGGAACATCAAAATTTATATTATACAAGATCTCCTTCATTCGTGTGTTATTAGACACAGTAAATTAAATCCCTTATCTTTCACTAGCTTTTAAGCAAGCTCGACCTCGTTTCAAGAAAATTTCATTATACTTTAAAAGGCATATTTGATGCTCACGAAACCGTTAAGAATTCTATCTAATTTTCCATAAAGGTGACCTGGGCACAATATTACGAACTGCACTAAACGAGAACTGCTTATCTCCGCCATATTATACCATACGATGGATCTAGACGTTGCTGATGTACTAGTTATTATCAGAAACAGATTAATTTATTTTTGCGTTATGATCCCTGAGAACTGGTTTGGAATGCAAAAAAATTTAAATAATCCGATATGATGGCAGGGTACTACCGGCTTGGGATCAAGTAATCAGGAATTCAGGGAAACACGTGTGATTCTTGAATCATTGTTTAGGATGTATCATAAGCCACAGTCACCACTAGTCATCAGGTGAACTGTGCTCGTTTGCCATTCATCATTTATTGTATGAAAAAGATACACAAAAGAAGCAAAAAATCTTATGGCGAGAAATGAAGAATCCCGCTAGGACTCTGTCGCGTATTATAAAACAAGACCTGAACCTCGGTGCTTATCGTCGATATACAGGACATGCCCTAAATCAATATTTACAATAAAAAAGAGTGGATCGATCAAAACGCCTTCTGTCGCGATACGCAGGTGAAAGGACAAAAATATCCTCTTTACCGATGAAAAGATTTTCACGATTGAAGAACACTACAATAAGCAAAATGATAAAGTGTACGCTCACAGTTCTAAAGAAGCTGCTCAAGTGGTCGGAAAGGTACAATGTCGTCATCATCCTGCGTCAGTGATGGTTTGGTGGGGCGGGTCTTATCAAGGATTCATAAAACTACATTTTTGTGAAAAAGGAGTGAAAACTTCAGCCAAAGTGTATCAAGATACAGTCTTGGATCATGTTGTGAAATCCCTCAGAAATACACTTCTTAAAAATATACCGTGGACTTTCCAGCAGGACTGCACCTGGTCTTCAAATGTCTTCTTATTAATTTTTCATGTTCTATGGCTAACACGGATTTCTTTCATCGGTAAGCTCGTGGTAAACTACAATTTAGAATAACATTGGTTCCGTCACCAGGGATCGAACACAGTTTGCTTGCGTACCGTATGTTTGTATTTTAAACGATGCATGTTAAGCTTAAGCTAGAAAAGATAATACTTTTCATTGTAATTTGTTTTGTGTGTGTCATTATTATATCAAATACCGGTAACAACGATATAAATAAAAGCAATTTGAATGGAGTTCAATTTGCACATTAACCGTCTGCAAAGTTTGTAGCTTTAGATATTGAAGGCTTTTAGTATAGACAGTACACGAAGATTTGCTAGTGTCGACAATCCGAAGTAAATCCGTCGACTGCAGTGGTTTAATCGATACTGTCTGCTTTTCAAAGACTTGTTTCACAGCAGTTTATTATGCATTATGATCCTCTTTAGATGTGCAAAATAATTTATTAATTCTTCTCTAATATCTCTTCTTCGGTACTAATAATCGTTTATAAATATTGACTTTATTTTTAATTACCAAAATTATAAGATTTGTATTTTGTAAATTATATATACTTGTGCCATTTTAAATTAAAGTTAAATTAAATTAAAGAACATGAGCTAAATTCTCGCTGCCCGCGACTGAATACATAAAAAATATTAAGGGAAGGGAAGGTAAACGTAAGAAATGGTAAAGAAAAAATATTCTTACGCATTCGATATTGGCATCACATACCGGGCTGCCTTTTAATACAGAGAGTATTGGAGAATAATATACACATAAATAATAATATATTCGAAAGAGTCAAGAAAAGTGAGAGAATGTTCCAAAGGGGAAAAAGTGTTTGCTTGACTGTAGAACCTTCTATAATACTAGGGTTTTAAAACTTTTTGTTTGTTTGTTGTTTTATATCTGTTAAAGTTTTAACTGATATAAAACAACAAACTACTAACTTAAAGTTTAAAGTTACCACTAACAAAGAAGCTTACATGAAATACTGATCGTGATATTACTGCGCTCGGTTTCCTTTGCCTCTACGATAACTTAGAATGAATACCTTGAATTCTATTTGTATTATGACGCTTCATTTTGTTCTATTCATTTATATATGTACGAGTATTGCCTATTGTTGATATAAGAAAAGCTGTGTTCTAAGTAGCTAGGTATCAATGGCTGTTTTACTATGAAATTCACAATACAATGAGGCTGCGTTCACGTGTATTAGGACGTGTCATAGATTAGACAAGAAATCTCAGTTGTTAACAAAGATTTTTTTATAAAATTAGGAGATCAGAGGCATACAATCCATCTGACCGTAAGTGGGCCTGAACATGTACGTATATACATGTATCCTCAAAAAATTAAAGAGTTACGTGGTCACTTCTGAGGAATGGTATAGAATGTCACGGCTCTACCATCGTTAAATTACGACACAAAAATATATGTTCTTTTAATTTGGGAGGTCAAAATTAATAAGTAGTAAATTATAATCACAATTTTTAAACGTATGGTAAAGGCTTCGGGGCTGCAGTCATATCGTATCAATAGTTCAACTAAACTGTGTACTAATTTTACTAAAAAAAACATTTGCAGTTAAAATGTAGTGCAAGAGGTACCATTCTTCCAGTATTTTATCAAAATTAATTTGAACTTTGTTTAAAGAAATACAGAAAATTGCAATATTATTCAGCCGAAAACCTATTGGTTATTGACCACAAATGACTGCAAGCAGTACAAAGTCTCGTCAAGTAGCTTAAAACGATTGATCTGAGACCGCAGTTCCGACCTCAATGAACCACGAAGGATACAAAGGCGCCGACTGATGGCACAAGTTTTAAGAGGTATGAAACAATTTGGTAATCATAAAAATTAAAACACAAATACTTAGTAGAAGGAAAGAATTTTGATAAGGCTATTTTAATCCCATTGTTTTATTTAATCATAAGGTATTTATGTTAACATATATATGTTTTTTTTCTACATTAGTCTATATATTTCTAGTTATTTTGTAAGGAGAAATAAGAGAAAAAAAAGATTAACTTTTATGTATTTAAAAAAGAAATAGGTTTGGTCCCGGAACACGTCTGATAGATATTTCTTTATACTTTTATAAGTTTTTCAACTACTTTATTGTTAACATAATGAAATATATAAATTTGTGGAATTTTCGTTAATTTTGTGTACATTGTTTGATTATAAATACATAAATAAAAAAAATTAACTCATAAATAAATAAACATATTGGATATTTAGTATCCAATAGTTGTATTTATATTAGCATCGATATCAATAATTAAGATCATTCATATATGATATTCCAGTTATTAAATCGCCCCTCTCTCTACTTAAGCGAGCGGCTGCGGTCGCCGGAAGTCGCCCCGATCCGTGCCTGGTAAGTTGATTTCTTAGACGATCAAATTCAATTGTGTCGACCGAGAAATTGACTAAATTCGAATTCCGTAGTTGATCGCTATTATTTTTCATCTATTTAAACCACTGATTCTGATAAGCCTTTGCAAATAATTGATATTTAATTAATGCAGCGTAATACTTTTTAACAGTGTAGAAAAAGGTCCGAAAAAGTTTGTGTTTATTACATGAATTCCACGCCACTAGGAAGAACACGCCCTCACAGAATACCGGCTTAACGCTGTTCTATGTTTCGCCTGGTTAGTAAGAGTCCTGGAGACCCTTAATACTGGTGTCTTTAGTGGTGGTTAATACGGGAGGCATTCCGGGGCTAATAACACACTGAATTATGATTCCTTATTGAGGATGAATGGAATGTCATGGGCTGCAAAAATCACTTAGCATCAGGTGCTTCTCACCCTTAACACAATAAAAATTAAATTCAATCAGTTATTGATGGTGTAACAACTATTTTTTCTAACTACAAGTCTTAGCTGCTGAGCTCGATTCCAAAACACACATAAATTTCTAGATTTCGGATAGAACTTTTGAGTTCAGGTTACATGTCGCTGACGCTGAATTCGGTCTTTCCTTCTACCTAATTGCCGTGGACTGCCATCGGATTCCATTATCTGATGGTAGCCTATGGTGATACTTGCAGGACTATAATATTATTATAAATATGTAGAAGTCTTCTGATAATAGCCAGAAGTTGTCGCCATTCTCAACGTTCGTAAAGAAGAACAAAATGACCATAAGACAAATGATAAAATGTGTTCAATATGGAAAATAGCAACTCATTTTATAAAGGCCAATCATAATTGGATTCGGTGTAGCATACTTGCTTATGATCGAGGTCTTGGTGATGGCAGTGAGTGACGGGAAACTCATTTAAACAAGACCCATCCAAACCATGGACAAAACAGTTTGCAACGGAATGCACTTCGACACAAGAAGTACTCATGCTGGCGCTGTCATGTTGTCATGTATGGCTGCAAACGCTGATGAAGAAAAAGTAGATGGTCCCATGTAATGCATGCAATATGACCGAAGGAATCAAAAACACGAGACAACACAGACCCGAAAATTACAATTTATGATACTCAAATATTGTTCGTCGGCTGATTCGCCGGATTTGATGACGCGATTCTGACCAAGTACTTCAACCAATATGTCAACGTTCGTCAAAAACTATTATTTAACAGTCTAGGAACATCAAAATTTATATTATACAAGATCTCCTTCATTCGTGTGTTATTAGACACAGTAAATTAAATCCCTTATCTTTCACTAGCTTTTAAGCAAGCTCGACCTCGTTTCAAGAAAATTTCATTATACTTTAAAAGGCATATTTGATGCTCACGAAACCGTTAAGAATTCTATCTAATTTTCCATAAAGGTGACCTGGGCACAATATTACGAACTGCACTAAACGAGAACTGCTTATCTCCGCCATATTATACCATACGATGGATCTAGACGTTGCTGATGTACTAGTTATTATCAGAAACAGATTAATTTATTTTTGCGTTATGATCCCTGAGAACTGGTTTGGAATGCAAAAAAATTTAAATAATCCGATATGATGGCAGGGTACTACCGGCTTGGGATCAAGTAATCAGGAATTCAGGGAAACACGTGTGATTCTTGAATCATTGTTTAGGATGTATCATAAGCCACAGTCACCACTAGTCATCAGGTGAACTGTGCTCGTTTGCCATTCATCATTTATTGTATGAAAAAGATACACAAAAAAAGCTACTGCTATTATTCAAAAGCTAGGTAAATTCTTTAGGGTCTGAAGTTGGTATGAATGTAGTTTTTACAGTGGTAGAGCTACACTGCAATTTATTTCAAGCTGCAGAATGAATGGGTCAGCTCGACTGGGTCAGAAAAAATAGTTTACCTTGTAAACGGTTTGTTGTATTTTAATTCAAGTATTAACTATGTTATTAGCATTATGAATGCATTTTATCATTAGTCCAACTTTAAATATATGGTTTACTAAGAATGTCTCTCTAGTTATATAATAAAACAAGAGAGAAAACCTGTGTTTTATTTTGCGACAAGTCTGGTTTCTGGCTATGTGATACAAAAATAATTGAACGTATCTACATTCAATTATTTTTAATACCGGATACTACCAAATGTTTTAGAGTCGTCTGAAAAGCGTTATCAAAACGAGTAAAATTAAATCAAATTTTAAAAATCAATCAAACCTATTGAAATTGTTTGGAAAAAGGGCAGCCCCCTTTATTTTTATTAGTTATACCATAAATATGATGATGTCCTCTTGTTCGCTATCGTCCACGGTGATATCTTCTGCTTATTGTCAGATGACATCAAATACGCAGCATATTTTATAGTGCCGTAAGCGTTTGCGCAAACAGAAAGGTATTCGTTGTTCCCTTCCCTCCACTGATGGAAAGGAGTTGCAGTATCAGGAACATAGGGCACACACACCCGGACTTAAAACCAACAATTTGTGATAAACAAATATTGCTCGTCCGCTGGGAATTAACTCAGGACCTGCAATGCAGCAGCCAAGTACACCACGCGGCTGTCTCACCTAAACTATGGAATAGACATCTTATTATAGATGTCTATTCCATAATATACCAGCGAACGGCACCAAAATCGCACAAAGAAGGAATTATCCATAAACATTGTCGATTCAGCCGACGGTCAAACGTCGACTGTTCGACATCAAATCTAATATAAAACCCAGTGAGCAAACAGCGATATCGTCGACGATAAAAATGTTTGCACAAATATTTTGTCAAAAATTTTTACAGACCAATATTTACAACGCACAAAGGGAATAGCTCCGTATCTGGATGATAATAAAATTGTAAATTGAAAACCAATAGGCCGGTGGATCGCTCGGGGCGACTGCGGGCGGACATGGTGCGGTTATAATTCATCTTTATGCCTGTCGGTTCACCCAGAGGCGGGTTTCTGGACTTAGTGCGCTAAGTAACAACAAAATGGACTCATTTTGTTAAAAAGCTCCGGTTAGAACTTCGTTCTCACCATTTCCGCTTTACAACTTTATTACTACTCTTATAATGCTAAGCTATATTCATGTTTCTTCCGTAAAACTTTGTAGGGCGGTTCTTAAACTTGTTTTAAAATAATTATTTTTATATAAAAATCCCGATTGTTAATTGCAATTTTAAGAGCTGAATGCTGCACTTTTACATGATAGCATGTACTCGTCGGTGAAGGAACACATCGTGAGGAAATCTGAACGTCGAGTAATATATTAAAAAAGTTTAGCAATCCGTGGTTATGCTGCGTAATGTACTATGCTCTAACACTCTCTCTATAGTGGATGCAGTGTGTAGGATATGTAGGCTTTTACTCTATTTTTTTAAATATTAACGTTATGAATAAAAGACTGTGTAATCATTTACAATGCTGTCAACGCCTAGTAATTAAGGGCGGTCGGTGTATTCCAGAGATATTCCGCAAGCAAAAAAAGACATCTATGTTTTGATGGCTTTAAATGTCATAAGTTTTCCAGCACCCCCAATTTGAAAGTGCCTGTAATGTAAGATGCACAGGTTATAGCATGGGCTCCAATTTTAATTGTACTTAAATTTGACTCACCCTAACGAGGGATAGGTACCTCTATATATTATATAAGGTGAATAAAAGAGAACTCTAGAGAGGCTCTAGGGTGACCAGAGTGAGGGTCCTGATCATCTATTAAAGCTAACCCATGGAGGATAGCAACATGGAGTATTCCAGTGGTGACGGAGTATAGCGACAGCTTAGAGGAGGCATCGCCTCCGCCTCTCTGAGACCCTCTCAAAGCACAGAAGGCAGCCAGAGAATGGTTTTTGTTAGTAGAAATTCTACATAATCCTCTCTTCCTCGCAACAGGCAGGGTATCTTTGTACGATTTCGCTTTTGATAGTTGATTTGTATAACAAAAAAATAGAGCCCTGAAAAACACCAGAATTAATTGCCATAGCCTCAGACAAACAGCCCATTAATAATTACTCGTAGAGACTTTTCATTCAGGAAGTACTTTAGGATAACAAACCAGAAGATTTGTGGTACGCTAGAAGATTGCTAAATTGGAACGTATTCCAGCCTTTTTCAATCTTCTTCGTGACATTTGGGTTATTATTTTTGTTAAAATGTTTGTTTTGAACAAACAGCTTCTTAAAGTGCAGATGCTTATTCCATGGCTATTGGTACCAAATGACTTGTCCCAGTTAGTAGCTTGGCCTTAAAGATACTGTAACAATGCTTAACATTTATCTTTGACAATTTGAAGAAATTACCATAATTAGCCGTCACTGCATTTAGTAAAAGAAGCAGTGCTATTAATATCCGGTAAACCACCCCAACTAAGCTTAAAATGCTTGTGCTAGGATATGTTACGATCTATAATCTTTAGTCATGATCCATCGCAGACGGTACATGCGTGTTTAGAATTCCCGGAATATATTCTACAAAATTTTAAAAAAAATATCTATTTAATAAAATTTATAAAAGTTTGGAGTAATAATAAATATATATTTTTACCAATATATGTATTAAGAGCCAGCCATCAGTTGTGTTTAATGGCTTTTTATACCTGAAAATGTTTCCAAACCCTAAGGCACCGCTATTGAAGATTTGTAAATCGGTGGAAATACCCCTGAATACTTAAAGCCTTTTCAATTTTTCTCGAAGATATGAATATTTTCAAAGGTTATAATGCGATTAGAATGAAAATCTCAAACCTTAGCACGGGTAATAAGGAGCGTGACTTGGAACAATTTTGCCTCATCTTGTTATATTAAACGTCTTGAGGAAGCGTCCTACAAACGACTCTCGAAGGGTTTTATCCGAAGAATACGGTACGGTTGCTAGCAAAATTAAATGTTTGAAATTTCTTAAGTTACTCTTGCATTTGAAATTAATAGTTATTTCGATATTATTAAAAAATAATGGTTGGTTGGGTTAGTGCACTTTACATGTCTTCGAAAATAATTATTTGTTTTAATATTTCTTAGACATGTAACTTTCGTCTCGATGTTTTACTTCATCGCCGAGTACGTGGTAAACATAGAAACATACATATGCTATAATTAAATAAACAGGTTTTCATTATTTTACTGCACCCGACTTAATATATTAATCAAAGTAAAAATATCATCACACGATGCGAAAAATTAATATTTTACTTTTATTTCCTTTCAGACGGCGAAAGGACAAACTCCAATTATCGGCATAATTTTTACGAAGCAAACCCCCTAAAAGAGTTTTTTCAATACCTTCAGTATTCATTTGACTGATCTCGCAAAATAATTACCAGACACTTGCCGACTTTCCCTACTGGGAAATTAAATTAAACTTACCATTTCTTCTTCGTTCAGATAAAAAAAACTTAATCATAATGAAAAAGTTTGACCGGAAATCGCCAAATTCTTTTTTTTAAATGTTGCAAGAGAGCTCACATCATGCAAACATAATTCATATTGCTGCCAACCGACATTTAAACTTTCATTCCGAATGTCACAAACAGGGGGTGCGTCTCACCCCCGCGTAGTAGAGGGGCTTACACTGCGACATGATATATCGTGGGGTATCCAAGACTCGGAGCTTTTTTATCGTAGCTATGTGTGAGTCTTGTAAAAGAAATTACTTACGACTTGCTTTTTTCGTTCTTGCTGGTTCGTGGTGTGAAAGGTAATGATAATTTTTTTAACACCCCGCAAATTGCTTGAAAATGTTCCAATTTATGTTTGGATAAGTAAAGTAAGTAATAACAGATATTTCCGACGAATTTCTGAAATTCTAGTACATACAAAACAAAAAGAATATATATGTATAATAATCCTATATATAACCTAGCCTATATATAATCCCATTGCTGAGTATACGAGAGTACTCCGGGACGCAGCTCCGCCGCGAATTGGTGGACTACACGTGTCTGCAAAAATATATAATATATTTTTTTATTATTCCTTAAACATGCAGGTTTCTTCACGATGTTTTCCGATGGCGCTACCTTGTCCTCCGTCTTCACAGAATACTAAAGTATAACAGCAGCATAACGCTACTCTCATTCGAATGGTGAATGCACGGTACCGGGGATATATTATATACCCAATTACAGATGCGACATTTTCATGCGACAACTAGAATCAAACTGAAACATGGCAGTACCTCCGTTATATAAAAAGTACCCTCTACACGTACATCTATTTAAATACCTCATACATAATTCTAGCCATACGCCAATATATTCATTCACTCGTATGTGTAAGACGTGGTGTGTATTTTTTATTTAATCACGCTTGTCAAACAAGCATACCGTTCACTTGACGACAAGCGACGACTGACCCTTGAATAAACTACTCGTATCACCTCAACAAAGAATCAAGTTGCATATATATGCCTTATACCTATAATTAGGGTACCGTATCCCTACGCTGAATACTACTATTGAACACAGCAACGTTATGCTGTTGCGAGTGTTTTACGCTGGTATTCTGTGAGACCACGCGTCTGCTCGTGATCGGGCTGAACCATTGCTGAGGCTACAAACAAACTGTACTGTGGATCTACTAGCTTGATAATGTACATGGTTTAGTATAAGTATAGTAAAATAGCATGTAATTATACCGAGCGAAATTTTAGACTGTATTCCTTCTAGGCATTTAATCAACTCCAGAGGTACTTCGTTTGGCTAATAAGTTGCTACCTCGGGCGCGCTTGCTTCAAGAATTTGTATCCCACTTAAGCATACATATGTTAGCGTAGCTTTTATAAAGTTACCATTAAGCATATGGCAGTAAGTGCCGTGGTAGGTCACTATTTAAGCATATGGGAGTGAGTGCCGTGGTAGGTCACTATTTAAGCATATGGGAGTGAGTGCCGTGGTAGGTCACTATTTAAGCATATGGGAGTGAGTGCCGTGGTAGGTCACTATTTAAGCATATGGGAGGAGTGCCGGTAGGTCACTATTTAAGCATATGGGAGTGAGTGCCGTGGTAGGTCACTATTTAAGCATATGGGAGTGAGTGCCGTGGTAGGTCACTATTTAAGCATATGGGAGTGATTGCCGTGGTAGGTCACTATTTAAGCATATGGGAGTGAGTGCCGTGGTAAGTCACTATTTAAGCATATGGGAATAAGTGCCTGGTAGGTCACTATTTAAGCATATGGGAGTGAGTGCCGTGGTAAGGTCACTATTTAAGCATATGGGAATAAGTGCCGTGATAGGTCACTATTTAAGCATATGGAGGAGTGCCGTGGTAGGTCACCATTTAAGCATATGGGAGTGGAGTGCCGTGGTAGGTCACTATTTAAGCATATGGAATTGAGTGCCGTGGTAGGTCACTATTTAAGCATATATGGGGAGTGAGTGCCGTGGTAGTCACTATTTAAGCATATGGGAGGAGTGCCGTAGGTCACTATTTACATATGGGAGTGGAGTGCCGTGGTAGGTCACTATTTAAGCATATGGGAGTGAGTGCCGTGGTAGGTCACTATTTAAGCATATGGGAGTGAGTGCCATGGTAGGTCACTATTTAAGCATATGGGAATAAGTGCCTGGTAGGTCACTATTTAAGCATATGGGAGTGAGTGCCGTGGTAGGTCACTATTTAAGCATATGGGAGTGAGTGCCGTGGTAAGTCACCATTTAAGCATATGGGAGGATTGCCGTGGTAGGTCACTATTTAAGCATATGGGAGGAGTGCCTGGTAGGTCACTATTTAAGCATATGGGAGTAAGTGCCGGTAGGTCACCATTTAAGCATATGGGAGGAGTGCCGTGGTAGGTTACTATTTGAGCATATGGGAGTAAGTGCCGTGGTAGGTCACCATTTACATATGGGAGGAGTGCCGTGGTAAGTCACTATTTAAGCATATGGGAATAAGTGCCGTGGTAGGTCACTATTTAAGCATATGGGAGTGAGTGCCGTGGTAGGTCACTATTTAAGCATATGGGAGTGAGTGCCGTGGTAGGTCACTATTTAAGCATATGGGAGTGAGTGCCGTGGTAGGTCACTATTTAAGCATATGGGAATAAGTGCCGGTAGGTCACTATTTAAGCATATGGAGGAGTGCCGGTAGGTCACTATTTAAGCATATGGGAGTGAGTGCCGTGGTAAGTCACTATTTAAGCATATGGGAATAAGTGCCGTGGTAGGTCACTATTTAAGCATATGGGAGTGAGTGCCATGGTAGGTCACTATTTAAGCATATGGGAGTGAGTGCCTTGGTAGGTCACTATTTAAGCTTTCGCTTTTAATTCATGGTACGCGAGCGAACAGAATTTGATCCCCGGTGGCTATACTAATGAAATTTCTTATGCAATTCTAAATGCTGATTTATCACACGTGGTGAAGGAATACATAGTGAGTCATATCTAAGAAATATATATTTTTGAAGACATGTCGCGTACGCCAATCTGGAGTGGCGCCTCGTGGTTGACGTATGCTCTAACACCCTCTCTGCATAGGAGGCCTATGCCCAAAAGTGGGATATATATAGGCATTACTTTACTTTTATGTGTAGGTGTATGTATATAAATTTGTAATTTCATGAAAATTGTATATAACTTCTATAGTTAGAGAACTGTGTTTGCTTATCGTAAAGTTTTGTTTAGTTTCTCGTGCTATTTAGAATTTAATGTTATCAGTTCGAAGGTGATTCCGCCTATCACCTTCGAACTAGTAACATTATATTTAAAATAGATTTATCTATTAATAGATAAGATATATATAATCGATTATAGAATGATATACTCTTATTATTATTATTTCATCCCTTAAACTTTATTTCAGATTGTTATGAAACACGACCCAAGCCACGTGCACCCACCGACTTACTTACATACCAACTGTTGGATGGTTCTTAGCTGAGCAATATGGAAAAATTAACTAAACCTGATACTGGAATAAATGAAGCAATATGAACGTTTTTATATCGATCATAGCGGTGTTTAATAACGCGACGGATGAGATGAGAGTTAGCATTATAAGGCTGCTGTGTTCCTTATGACGACCTTCTCTCATGGCGACATCTCGTATTCTGTAACTGTCGGTTCCGTGCATTTCTACACATAACATACTACACGGTAGAGCTATATTGCTTTCTCACGCAGGTGATTAAACATTTATTGAATTTCAGCATTCATATGTCCTTTCGGAACATGATATGCATATTTCTCAGGCTTTAAGGAACTTGATCACAATCATAGCTTGAAAAAGTAACACAGTTGCAAAATGTACAGTGCAATGAATGTAGTGCCAAGTAGTATATTTTACATTGATAAGATTCATGACATAACGCAATGCAGTTCTAATTATGAGTTTTATCTACTGTACTAAATCCGAATTTAACCAAAGAACAATTTACAATATTCCATTGAGAATGTTAATTCGAATTGGCATACAAAGGAAGCAGATAGTAATACGAATTATAAATCGAAACTCAGTAGAAGATTTCGAGGTTGTTCGAAATTTTATTTTAAAACACAATGCGTTAAGTCGGTTATTGCTTGATCTCAGCGAATCATGGAATTATTTAAAGAACTACGTCTTATACAATAAATAAAAATGTTTAAATCAAAAACAATTTTTACAAATTCAATATTCAAAATCAATTGAGAATTTTCAAATAGTCTTAATACTAATGTACCCTACAACTTACTTAGCTGTTAAGATCTGTATATATTATATATACAGATGAAGAAAAATATGCATGTGCAATAATAATAATAAGAAAAAATATTTCTAAGACGTGTGAAGTCTTCCAACTCACCGAGGCCGCCAATTCGCAGTGGTGCCGCGTCTCGGACTTTTTAATTAAACGTTAAAAAAAATATTTCACTTTTTGGTGAGTGATTTCTGCGGTCCGTGACACCCAAATTTATCCTCAATAAGGAAATGTAATGCATCTGTCTTGTCACCCCTCAGGACTAAGCTCGAATTTCCCGTCACTATTCTCGAAAGGGTCTCCGGATCCCTACACAAATTATTATATTTTATACACCTCTTATCAATGTAAAGTATCGGAATCTACAATCTGTCCGTGCACTTCATTACTACACTTTAAACATTTCATGAGGCTAGGTATCGTCCAACAATGTAGGGAATGTCTCTGTTTTTGACAGAAGGTACTTTTATATATATTTATTTATTGAAGATTAAATAACATGAATTTATTTACATATATGAAACAACGTGTGTCGTGAGCAAACCACGCTCGACCCCTGGTGCCGCAACCGAAGACGTTGTGGTTAATCGCTATTTTAAATGCTAATATAGTACAACCTTGGAGATGAAGTAAAACATCGTGATGCAACCAGTATGTCTACAATGGAATAGAAAAACATATTGGGTAGACATGTGCAGTCCACCGAGCCATACGCCCATAGCAGTGGTATTTATATATATTGACTGTTACTTTACTCTTATATGAAACTATAGTTTTATAGCGGAACACAATTTATATTACGCATAGTCACTGCATGCATAATAATAAATTCATCTCAGTCATCTCTGTAAATTATATATTAATTAATGATATATAATTGGAAAAAACTTTTGTACTCAGTTAGACATTATAAAGGAAGCAAGCAACTCCGTTGTCGCCGCTAAGGCGCACTGTTGATATTCAAAAAGTTAATATTTTTTTTCATGTTTATTTATTTTTATTATATTACACTATTCAAAACTATTTTTTAAAAAAAGTACATACTTTTAAAGCTCCAATAACCTAGTGGTATATATAGGGTACACTCTGCGAGGTTAAGGTCTTAGGATTGAATCCGCCATTAGACTATTGCCGTTCATCTCCTAGTACACGCATTTCAGTTTAGTTGGAGTGGTTAACAGGAATGAAAGTTCTTTAAAAAAAAAGATTTCAATCTTCCACGAAGGCGCTCGCAGCCATGTAAAGTTGTCATAGAGTAGCTGTTTATAAATATTAGTCTGCCGGGTTGTTGGTAGGCCATATTAAAAATTGCTCGGAGTGCAAAAGGATAATAGCTAAACAATGGGAAAAAGTTAAATTCTTTTCTTTTTTATTTCTACTCAATTCTAATTATCTAAAATATGCTCAGTTGGTTCTGTGCTGTTGCTTACCCAGGGTTGTTGAAGAAGAACATCTGTTACTGAATTTTCTTTTTCATAATTAAGAAAGATACCTAATTTCACCGCTTAATTAACCGAGGAGCGCTCTCGGTTTCAATTTTAATATTTTCACCGGTTGAAGGATTCTTGTAAAAATTTAATACATGGACACAATGTTAATTAATTAAGAATTTTGTTAAAAAATTCACGTCGCTAAGTAAATCGTTTTCCTTTTTTTCCCTAATTCTTTTAAAATGCTAGGCTACTTCGTCTAAGCATTTAGCAAAAAATATATTTATATTCGACTAGTACGTATAATGTTCCCTTATTTGTTATATAAGCTTCTTAAGATCTACCATTGTATAATGGTAGATACACTCTGTAGCTTGCTATTCGCACCGTGAATGAGTCAGCTCGACCAGGAGCGCATACTCACAGAATACCAATGTGAAATAACAACAACATGCTGTATTTCGTCCGGCTCCGGAAACTCTTGTTAGACTGGTGACTAGACATTCAATATTGAAATATTTTAATCACGATGAATCTGGATTATGATTCGGTAAAGAGGATGTGGGTGTCATTGTGGGCCGTAAGTAAGGAATTCTACCAGCGTGAAATAACGGCATAACGCTGTTGGGTTGAGTGTGGTGAGTCCGATCGTTAAAATGCACAACGTATTTACATTTAGAGTCCACGTTGAGTTATCTATTGAATTATTGTTACCAAAACTTTGTATTTTCATCAAAATACTCGTAAGGTTAAACTTAAGCGTCAAATGTTAGACTTTAATCTGACTATTTCAGACTTGTTAATCAGGACGGAGTGCTATAAATATAAAAAAAACCTATATTATTTAATACATCGAATGAAATATCGTCATTAAACAGTGGTCAAATATCACGGGGATTGAGTATTTGTCCTGGCTTTATTAACAATAGAGCATTTCAGGCAATTCCCCGGAGCACCTCCCGTGTCTGGACCATTGAAATGCAGGGCCGTGTCCACAGAGTTTTGGCAACTGGACTAGACTCAATTGAAAACATCCGAAGACTTTAATGTTTGGCCTAACTTCATTCGTACGACCATTTTGTGTTGCGTAACCAAAATTAAGTTCTTTAAAATAGAAATAATTAAAAGATTATGATTTCTTATATTTATCTTTAAATTTCGTCATCATCACCATCACTGCCTATTCATAGTGTACTGCTGAACATACGTCCTCCCCCATCAATTGCCAGAAATTACTGAACTGAAGTGAACTGTCGATCACCCTCATTTTACTCTACTCTACCGTACCCTCGTTTTACCCATTAACAGTTTATTTTAACTTTTTATACCATGGTTCGAGTGCTTTTAATACTCATGGTTACGGAGAGGACTGAGGTGTTCGGCATCCCGATGTCATAGGTAAGCCGAACCACCGTCAGCTTTTATTTATTTATTTCTAGTCAGAAGAATCTACACAGAAGTTCAACATCCGGAGATCTTGTGGCCATAGTCACCAGCCATCTTTTGAAATTTGCATTTTTTTTAAATTTCAATACTCTCGCAAATGATGCTTGATAGGAATCGGCGTTTCTTTGCGAGGATTAATAGTTTGTGTTAGAGTTAAAAAAAGTTTTTTTTTGGACGTATCGGACGAGTATACAATTCACCAGGTGTTATTACCTTACTGGAATTTCTCGTTGTATAATTGATTCCTCTCATTCACTTACCATACAAAACAAAGCAGCTGAGGGCGTGGCCATCTCTAATTGACCACATATAATCATGCTTCAACTAAAAACAAACCACCTATTGTTGCCTACCATCTGTCTACCACTATTAAACAGTAGATTATATATATATAGTAGATATATATATATATATATATATATATATATATAAACTAATTATAACCTTACCATAGCCAGCTACGCAAATGTGATGCAGAGCTATACTAGATGTTACTTATCACTCGGTAATCTCTACATCTTTCCAGCAATATCATATAATGTTTCTAGCAGCGCAAATAATACTATCATCCTGAGGCCGAGTTGGGGCATTAAGTCGACGAAGTCGTTCCTGGAACGGCCAGAATAAGACTCCGACTTCGGTCGTCCCATAAAGATCTCGGTCTAGTACTGTTATGGTAACGCGGTATCGTTCCACGTATGCACATATGAGTTTCTTTCTTATTTATCAAGTCTTTCAACGTAATGCTCGGATAGAGTAAAAATTTTCCCTCAGACTTTAAAGAAATGGAATTTTCCCTTTATGGACTGTAAATTGTGGATGTAAGATTTTTATTATATCATATTACGAAAGGCAAAGGAGTACATTGTTCCCCAGATGGAAAATAATGTCTGCGGCTCATTCCATTACCATCCTCAACAAAGTTTCAGGATGCACATGCGTTGTCAAATTAATAAGCCTATCGTAATAAAGTTTAAAACAAACTGTCTATGTAATTATAAAAATATAAACACAACTGGAGTATAACATTCCAGTGGAATATGCATTTGAAAATTTTATAGACTTATTTACATTTGCAGTAACAGAGCCTTGTGTTGTGACGGCGTGTGCATGTGTTAAGCTATTTCTCTATCACTATATTTTAAGCAATTTATGTTCTCAATAGCAAATAAAGATTAAGGTGCGTTGCGTTGTTGACACTCCTGAGGAATAAGTTATTAACTAGGAATAACTTATTACTTCTTTCTGTAATCGGTTACAGTTTATCTCATTCATCTACGCTGTGGAATAAATAAATAAAATGAAGCATATTTATAATGAGTAACTTTATGTCAATAAATATACTTTATTTTGTACTTACTCACTTATTACTTTTTACACTTTGTTTTGTGAAGTCCCTGACTTCTTAGCTAAGTTCTAAACTTGTGTTGTCTTCTCGCATTTACGTCTAATGGTCGCCTACGGTCTGCAAAACTTAAGATACCATTCCACTGTTGTCGCGAAACATCTTCTGTGTGCAAAAGCTTAGTTGGAGTGGTTAACCGGCATGTTAATAGCACTGCTGGCATGTTTATATAAAAAAGTAATAATTAAATAAAAATAAATGCAAAAAATATTTCGTTTTAAAGGGGATACCTTAAATTATTGTAATAAAAGAATTCTGCCCATTTTTTCAAATAATAAAAAATAAACTCCATGGACGACAAATATTTTATAAAGGAATCAACGGTAGATATTTTTTTATCCTTTTATGAATATCGAGTATTAATTTCACAAAAACAAACTTAAAATTTTGTTCAATTGAGGCCGAAATTTAGGAGTTTAGTTCTTTAGTGTGTAAACGCATCACAACTCTACACAAATTCTTTTTCAAAAACGTTAGCCCCAATTGGAAAACTACAATATGCAATCGTCTAATTTAGATGGATTAGTTACACGGTATGTCTGTTTTTAGGGTTTCATACATCTGATGAAAAAACTACTACTTATAATACTGAGAGTTGGATAGATAGATATATCTCAGTCTGTTTCAGCTTATTTTCTCCAACTTAATTACGCGGGATAAAAATAAGTACATATCACATACAGTTAGATAACCCAATGAACTAAGGAAGTACAGCGAAAATAAACGAATTACGATTTTGAGGATCAATAGGGGAAATTTAATATTAAAAAATGTTTTTCTACAGCATTAAGGGACCTACGAAATGAAGCAGGGAGTTAGAAGAAATTTGTTTGAAGTCTGAATCTGCACCTGAAATTGCACCTGAAACTGTACCTAAAGCTACACCTGAAACTACTCCTGAAACTGCACCTGAAACTGCACCTGAAACCTCCGATATTATTGCACATTCGGTAGATCGGAGCAGGGAAGGCGATGACGATTGAGTGTTTGCGTAAATGTGTACGGCACCATAGAAATATTTTGCTTAGTTGATGTCATGTGGCCAGTAACCAGAAGATCTCGCCGTGGTCGAATTTCAGAAGGACATCATCATCATAATATGAGACAATTAAATTTTTTTTTAATAATTTTAGCAAATACGAATAGCGAAAATCACCTCGAATGCGAATGTCTCCGAAACTGCAGAACTGAAAATTTTGAAAAAACCAGGAAATATAAGGCTTTACTTATAGTTTGCAGAAAAACCTAGTTGAAATTTCTGTATAAGTACCTAAATTTTATGGAACCTTCTGCACGCGAGTTCGGCTCGCACCTGACCAGCTTTTCTTTTGATGTTCATATTCAAATTAAAATTCTCGATCAAAGATAAATAACCGTTTTGCATTTTGATATCGGCACAATTTAAAAAGTGTGGATTATTCAAAATAAATAAGCTTCAAGTAGCAATGTAAAAAGTTAAATTAGAATTGAGATTGAAGATTTTAATGATTCTAGAAAACGTTCTCATACTTTTTTTAAATTTATTCACGTGTTTGCGTTATTATAAACAAGATTCATGATATTTTAAAATTGTGAACAAAATTAAAACCTCAATTTTAATTATATTCTGAAACATAGAGCGAATTTTTGATTCAGGGTGGATACTTACCTTCAGATATGTGCTCGTTTGTCAACCCTTATGTAAAAAAAAACAATCATAAAATATATGTTAGCAACGTAAATTAATTACACGATATAATCTCGATTTGCACCACCATAGTCTGAGCAATGGCTACGGGCACAGCTCGACCTCCCATGCAATATTCAGAGTTAATCGCTCCTGGAGTTTAATCAATCTCAAATAAGACGGCATCTGCCTCGTTCTATTGTAGTCGCTGGGGCTCCTTGTTAGTGTACCCCTGACGTGAATACTGTATTTCCTCTAAATTTGTTCTGAATGCTCCGTCATTGAATTGGGATGTTTACAAATTTTCGTGTAATAATTCTTAAATATTATTTGAGTGTAAGGTAGAGAATTTGAATAAGGCTCGGAAAATTTTGCAAGCGATTTGTTTGAAATGTTATTTATACTATCAACCGCAACTTTGAGTGCTGATTTACCTCGTGCTCGGCGGTAAAAAATAAACATTGCTACTTGCACAATGCACAACTTAACCTAATGTTAAGTACTTTTTAAGTATTTTTATTCTATTAACGGTGATAGACTGGCATACAGCTCACCTGGCGGTAAATGATTCCTACGCCTGAAGACATCTACATTCAACCTTGATACCTGAACACCTGGTGACGAAAATGGAATGTCGAAACACTGTAGCGTTATACTGCTATTTTATAGTGTATCCTATTATTAATATTTGTACTGTATTTTTTATTCTGTGACTACCTAGTATTTTCCCGGTCAAGTCGACGCATTTCATTACATGGCTGCAAAGTACAAAAAAAATAAATTTCAAAATTTGTGATGGTTCTTTGGGCATTTCTTAGATCCTACATATTATATTCGTATATGGCATTTTACGATCTACGATGGCATCTGCAAGAAAATTATTGTCATAACATTTCCATCCTAAATGTATTAAGAATTAACGAGACACGAGGGAATAAACTAATTTCGTATAAATTTGTAATATATTTGTGAAGGTATAGTAGAATTCTTGCAACTTATAAATAATTTTCGCTAGAAATACAGTGTAACATTAATTCTACATTTAAAACAAAAAATACTTTTATTAGTCCTCACTGTTGGGCTCGGGCCTCCTCTCTAGATAGAGTATTTTCAAAAATAAAATTTGTGCTACATTAATTTCTTCAGCCAATAAAGTGTAGGTCTTATCGACCTAAATTTAAATTTAATAATTTTCATTTACATTCCCCTAGAAAATATTTTATATTTAATAATTATATAGTTTATATTAGTTGTAATTATATAAGTTATTGTAAGTAAATTATTTTTTAGTGGCATTGTATCTTATTAGTAACATTAATGCTCATATTTATATTATGTTAAATACATATAATTCTGTTGGTGGTTCGATATACATAATAAAAATAAAGTGTACGACGCGGATCCACTGACCGGAGTGGGCTACTCCCACGGAATTCACTTCTCCGCGAGATGTTTTTTTCTTATTCTCGTCCATGTCACCTCTGTGCAATGGGGAAAGGAAGACCGAGTAACTGCAACCGGAAACGATCCTAGTAAACATGTTTATGTTATAGTTACACACCGTACGTACTAAAACCTAGAAGAGCTATAACAATTTTTCACACAGGCTTATGGTGACTGGGCATTATGATCTTAGGACTCAAAAGTAACAAGGTATCTGCATTATGAGTCCTTGACTAGGATCAATGTGAACGTGAAGGGCCGCAGGAATCACTTCCCATAAAATGATATGGGAAGTGATTTATATATGATAATATTCAGTGATATGAGCATACAGTATGCTCGTTTGTCTCCCCTATTATGATAAGGTATTTTCCACTTCAAAGCTATTTATATATTGTACAGGCATTTTTCAGCAGCGGCGTATTTTTACTTTATATATGTCAAGGTAGTTTTTCTTAGTTATAATTTTTCACAGTTATAGAAAATTGAGAGATCTCATATTTTATCTTCAGTAAAAACATGTGTTGTCACAACCAACAGAGATAACATGCCTCGTTACCTGTCACTGGGTCCCGAAAGGTTTAAAAAAAGTAGCAAACACTGCTACTTTTTTAAATCGATATTCTGTAAGCCCAATCATATTACTATAATCGAAGTGCAACGTGGCTACCACCAATGGTACGCTGTAAAGTCACGATACGACTAGTCTATGATTTATTGTATTAGGTCGCCTTATTACGAGGAGTCCATGTTCCTATAAATTAAAAATTATATTAACTATTAATTATATTATTACTAATCTTAAAGATACATTCAAGCTCGTTTGTCAATATTTCGTTAAAAAATTCTTACATAACAAAAACTGCGTAGGATAATATTAAGAATAGAGTTAAGTGCAATAACAAATATGGGATTAACTCTATTTCTAATAACAAACCTTTATTAATTAAACACATATTTTTTTAGTTGCCGTTCCGTACACGAGCTTGTATAACTAAGTACATTCATTTTAATTAGTACGCATGTACTTTTATGTATATACTTGTATGTATATGTAATTAACTATGAACACACAAATTACATAAGTATATGTTTGTATGTGTACATATAATATTCTATATATTAAATGTTGTGATCAGCGTAGCTTATCCTAATTAATGTCCGTACAATTTAAACAATTACAATACACCTAGGCACTATTGAATAGATTAATTAATTTTGGTTCTCCTAGATCTAGAATGACGTAAGTGAAGATTCAGGAACCCTTATGTGGGAGACGTAGGTGTCATCGGCCACAGGAAACTTTTATCACTCTCAAAAAAAAGTGTATAATATAGCTGTATTAATAATTGATGGGCGTTTTTGGTTCGTAAGATATGGCTGGTGACTCGCGGGCTATATCCTACGTGAAACCACTCTATATGTCATTCGCAAATTATTTGAATAGTGGTTGAGCCACAATGCAGCTAGTTTATAGCAGCAGAATGAATGGGTTGGCACTCGACCGGACTTCGTTTTCGTGTTTCGGATGGTATGGATCTGGAGACCCAATTACTAGTAATGAGGCATTCAATCCGTCCTCGGGGGTGATAACGCATGAGCATATTGTTGAGGCTAAATGTGTATATAATGGCCGCAATTATAGATGACTATTAGTTGAAGTATTTATTCGTTTATGACCCCTAATATTATAAAAATTGTATATAACTTATTGATTACCAACTGAGTGATTTGAAAAAGATGAGATGGAGTATCTGTCTATATTTGTACGAATAGTTTACAGCTTTACGTTGGTAAGTTATTATGAAGTAGTGAAACTAAGGAAAACTTCAAGGAAATGCCAGTATCGGAAGGAATGCAGTCATCTCATCACAGATTATCGAGGTATTTTAAATAATATAACATTTTTAATGTTGCTTCTTCATAAAACCTAATTTCTACCGAATTTAACGTTTAATACAGAATAAAAGTGTGTAATAATTATTTCTTATCAAGTCAAGTGTATGAGACAGGTTAGTCAGGTCAGACCCTAGAGTCGGTTACCCTTATATTATTTAGAACATGTGGTGAGGTCGACCAGCGCGGGATTGTCATTAATCCTTATTTATTTAGTGCTTTTACCTCTCATGCTACGTACTCTTTGGCATTAAGGTATTTTCACGATTTTTTTTATATTATTGGATCTAAATGGTATACGTGTCAATTTTGCAAAAAAAAATATTTTGTAGTTTTAAATTTTTAATAACTTGTAGTATATTATACGATTACTTCTTTATACACTAGAATAACCGAAAAGTACAAATTGTCGGCCCACGTTCAATAAATAAGTTTTAAGTCAGATTTTAAAATTTACTTATGTAAACTGTACTAGTTATAAATAATTCACATATTACGATACTATATATTATGATCGTAAAACCTAACAATACTATTATAAATGATAAAAAAACTCCATTTATAAATACGATAATAATCATTCTTTAATTTTTTTACGGTTTTCAATCTCTTTATTTTTTGTATAAACTAAAAAATAAATAAGTTTCTTTTTTAAATATGTAATATATGTGCTCTGTAAAAAAAATATATAAGCGACATATTTACACCAAACATTCGATATAATTAATTTAAAATGCACAAAATCTCACCTCATAATCATATATCCCACAGTTGAATTCCAATAACACAAAGAAACAATCCTCAAATTATTACAATTAAAAAAACCTCGAAGCAATCGTCCGCTGATACGATATCGAAAACTTTACAAAGTTTTCCCGGGCTACGGAAAGCTTGACTCTACGGTAGAGCCCGACACGCGTAGGCCGCGGCGACCGACGAGCCACTGACTACTCGCCGTACAGCCACCGAGCTACGGCACGTTCAAAAGGATTCAGAACGTTACATGGTAAGATCGAAATTTGATCGTAGTTAGAATGAACGCGCACTAAGACAACTCGTTGGCTATTTAGCCCGAAAAGAGGGTTGTTCCGCGCATGCGTTGGGTCGTTCAACCCTTGCAGTGGATGCTGCATCGTACTTCATTAGGCTTTTCGGCGGTGCATGGACGAAGATGTTGGCGCATGCAATTAATTTTTACCTGGCCGTTCTATGCCAAACCACGACGGTGACATAATTATATGAAATACCTAGCGCGAAATTAGGGAAAATTTTAGTACACACATACCATACAGCAGATACGAAATATAACAAAATTATAGTTCTTTATTTTCTACGTTTCGTTTAAGCTTATATCAAGGCTATTTTCAAACATAATTTTTTTTTGTTCTATTCCGGAAAGAAATATTGTTTTATCTGACCGTAATGTAAAATTAAAAATAAAATTAGAAAATTAAGTATATTTGTATATATTGAAGGTGACATTATCTTTTACACTGTTTTTTAACTCTAGTACAATAACGCAGGTAGTTTCTAGTTGAAACGTGAGTTACTTGGTGGGAACCAGCTTACTGGAACAAGAGTAGTATTCGTGTAGGCTGCTGAATTTAGACCACGCACTCGACGGCGAGTACGGTGTTTGTATTATTTGGGCCAACTATGTGTTCGCGCGTATCACCTGCCCGCGTGGTGCAGCCAGGTCTGAGAGTTACTTGACCTTGACTGATAGTTTCCTTGAGGTAATGTTGGATGGTTGGTGTCTGACAATCGCGGTGGAGATCCGCGTTTCTCACATACCAAGGTGCTCCGGCCGCTCGTCGGAGGAAACTGTTTTGCACCGTCTACAGTGCCGCTATGCGTACAAGAAGAGCATGTGCGTATGATGAACTTGCATACGTCATTATGGGCGGTAAGTTTTTATACATAGGTGCTGTTTCTGTCTTAAGGACATTTTGATGTGGCTATTTGTTACGTAGAGTAAGCGACCCATGATATAAGTCGCTTTACCCCTGACTTTTGTAACGTGAGGTCCGAAAATCAGACTTCGTTCGAAGGTGACCCCATGTTTTTTTTTTCACCTGGTTGACCCATGGGATCCTTTTTTGAATAGGGTGATCTTTGCATGTTTTATTGCTAACAATCTGGCTTTCGAGCCAAGTCTGCGCGTGAATAGAACTGCCTTACTTTTGGCACTTTTTTCACTTCGATTATTCACTTCCTAAACCATGCGCCTAGTACGCTGGTTGCGGACTGAAGATGTAAACACATCCAACCAAAGTATCATCAGCGAACAGTGCTAATTCAATGCTAATTCAAAATAATGAGAAGAGAATTGGACACAGGACCGAACCCTGTGGGACTTCTGCCATGATAGTCCTAGGTGACAAAAAGGCAACCTCGACTTTGTAACGAAAGCTGCGGTTTGATAAGTAGTCTCGTTGGATGTGCACGAGTTTATCTGGCATTTTTAGGGAATAAAGCTTGTAGATCAGGCCCTCATGCCAGACTTTATCAAAAGCCTTCGCCACATCGAAGAAGAGCGGTCCTGTGAATCGGGTTCGACGTCCAATTAGTTTTGCGGATATGTATTCCGTTCAGCGGTATATCTGCTAGGGACTAGTGTTTGATTTTAAAGCCAAACTGCTCGTTTGGTATTAAATTGTTTGTATTTATATAATCCCTTAGTCGAGTTATAATTAACAGCTGTCTGAGATGGGTCACTGACTGCTGTCCTTTGTGGCAGATGAGTTTATCAATCCCTAAGGTGGCTTCTTCCGATGATTTTATCACGTCGGGAATTTCGTCCAACTCGGCTCATGACGTAGCATCAATCAGGTATTCTTCGAGTTTTCGCCAGTCTGTCACAGTTCTAATCCTAGTGCCTTCGACGTGACGGTGTCCTAGTTTCATAACGACCGGGCGATGGTCAGAACTTAATTTATGGTGCACTTCTATGGAGCGCAACGGTAGGGTTACGTTCTTAAGGAGTACTATATCTAAGAGGTCAGAAGTCTGCACGGTAGACTCCCCGGTGGGGATCCTGGTGTGTTCGGTTAGTCCTCACACACATGATCCTTCTGACCATTCTGTAGTTGGCCACCTCATGATTACGAATGCTTTGTTTGAGGAAGGTTTCCTGAACGAGCATGATATGGAATTGATGGGTTGTGAGAAATTCGGCAACTTGATCCTTCTGTCTTTTAAGACCGTTTGCGTTGAAATAGGCTACAGCTAACGATCTTGGTTTAATTCTCATTGCGTAAGACATTTGAATTATACTTGTCTTTTATATTTACATTTAATAATGGGCCGTTTGTAGCCGCTTTCTGCAATTTATTTAATTTGCACTGAAACCTTTTGATGGCTTTTACTAGATCTATGTGCTCTACCACAGCCATGAGCCGCTCATTTGCCGAGCCGAATTTGAGTTTGTTCGCAAATACCGCAAGCACATCAAGGTCGATAGTTCGACGAAGTCACACATTAACGTGAAATCCTCCGTAATAGAGCCCGATAGTTCCCTGGTCGGGACCGCGACGCGCGCCGATCGTTTTATAGGCGCGGGGGCCGTAGAGCGAAACGTGAGAACGGAAGCCGCCGAACGGGTGCGCGGGCGCATCGGAGCACGCGGGGGCGCAAGGCGTTCGTCCTTTGTTTCCTCTCGCCCCTTCGGCGATTGCCTCGCGCCGCATTTGGACATCCGCTATAATTCGCCGGATGGCCCTCATCACCACGAAGCACTATACGCACGCGTGTGCAGGCCTCTGTGCCATGGTCGCTTGTGCACTTCATGCACCTCGGACGATCGTGAAAGTTTCGGGAAAAGTGGCCATAGAGTTGGCACCTGTGGCACTGCCAAATGGTAGTTCTCTAGGGTCTCCACTGAGAATCCCATGAGGCCGCAGATGACCGTCGTGTCATAGATAATAGACCGAATTAACGGACGCGGACATTTCACACAGCCACACAATGAATTTGATGATGACGAATGGGTGACTATCTTGGGTGACACAAACGAGCTCGCCCGTAATGCAGCGTCGCACTGCTCAAGCGTTAATAGCCCAGTACGCGTACACGCCGAAAAACTCGCGAGTATCTAATCAGTTATCGCTCAATAACAGTACCGCTTGGGGCGGCTCTCGAAACGAGAATATGACCATATCCGTTGTAGAGACCCAATTATATATACAGAGATATTCCATCTCAGTGCTCCGGGATGGCAACATATGTACGTCCTGAATGCATGTAGATGTTATATCCATCACTTACCATCAGGTAAATGTGTGAGCATGTAACCAATAATATAAAAAAAACACAACCACACAACAACAAAACAACAAACCTGTACAGTGTTTTGACTCTAAATATTTCGTTGATACTCTACCTCACCTAAATAGAATAAAGGCTTGATAGAATGCATAAACATTTACTACCCAACCCCTAAAGTAACTATCTTGAGTTGATTATTTATAGTATTATTCGTTGTACTACCGTTTCTATAAAGACTTATTTATGGCAATAAAGAACTATTTTTATAAATAATTTACTTTTTTCATATTAAATAGCTGCAACATTAGTATGGTGTTGAAAGTTAACTCGCATGAAACATTCAAGCTGAGTTTATTTTAAACAATAACCTACGCTATTCTAAACAATACGTTCATAAACACTTGTCAATATTTAGCGAGCTAATTTTAGTCGGAATACAATTTGAAACGTGTGCATCGGACAGTTAATTAGACAGGTTTTGTGCGTAAAACAATGCGTTCGTCGCCGATACATAACAAATAGTTTCCTTTACACTGAATATTATTTATTAGCGGTCGTCTACGAATACTCAGTTCACCTGTTGGTACGTAATAACTTAGAACGAGTGAAGGCAGCGGTATTTCCGAACCAATCCATCCAAGGGACCTTAAGGGAATGTATCTTCACATTTCTTAAAGGCCAAAAGCGAACCTGCGACTGTGATAATTCATTATCAAGTCATCTGCCAGTTTACCACCTAATCTATATGATTTTTTTATTTATATATTTGAATTCTCTATAATGAATAATTAATGTAATATATTAAAATATGTTTTCAAAACATATTTTAATATATCATTGCACAAAATGATTATAGTTCCAATGACGGTTTCCTTGGCAACCGTATAAGTAAGGGAATTTCCGAGTTAGGGAGCATATTCCTCATTTAACATCAATTGCTTCGATTAGCAAATCGTCCAGGTAAGGTTGCCATTAAAATGTTGCCATTAACTTACTTTTACTTACTTAATTTTTTCACATAGAAAAGTTTATATACTTATTTAACTATACTATTAATAATCTTTATATAAGATATGAAAGATATAATATATATGAAGGTATATATATGCACATTATTTGGAAAAATTGTTGGGATAATTGCAAATTCGGAACAACTTATTTTGTTTTTCTCTATGGGTTTAACCCTAACTATGGTTAGTTATGATTTTTAGTTGGTTGTGTTTTGGTCAAACGATGGATAATTTTCATAAATACACAAATGGATCACAAACAAATAGCTTATAATTAATAATATATATTTTTTACAGATCATGTATACGTTTGTTTTGTTATCAACATAACACACATTTTTAACATTATTAATTTATTATTAGTATTGCTACGACTACGGCGATATCTGTCTAGTTATTATCATATGCCATTACCATAAATAATTAATATATAATTATGTTATAGTGAGTTAGTTTATAGTAGTTATAATATTAATAAATATTATAGTGCCATAACCATTTGTGCAAACGCAGAAGTACTCTGGACATCCCTTTCCCTAGTCCGATGTGCTGACGGAGGTAGGTTGAGATACAGTGTCCAAGATACACTACATGACGGAACTGAAAATTAGTGATATGTGTTTTGTTCATCGCTTGGGAATCGAACCCAGTACCTGTGACGTAGCAGTCAGGTACTCTACTAATTACTACGTCATGCGGCTGTCAACTATGAATTATGTAAAGTATGAATGGATCGTCACTCTTCTTCGAATACCAGATTATTATTAGTTTAGTTCTACTGGTCTTATACAGGTCAAAGAACGAAACAGAAAACCTTATTATCGCCGATAAGCCGTTCCCTCTTAGTCTTCAGTAGTGACAATGCAATATCTTTCCGTATCGAAGCTAAATGCCACGTCCTCGCAGAGTATCATAACAGCGTCACTCCGTGTTTCGTGTTGTGACTGTAGATATCTGCAGAGTTTTATAACTCGTTACCTAGAAATTCTAATTTAGTCCACAGCAGTAACAGATTGTCTTCAACTTTCCTTATTTCCTGTTGATGATGAATGTGGGTGACATGGGAAGTCATCACATAACATCAGGTGAACAGTGTACTAGTTTGAGAACTTTAATAATTAAAATGAAGATGGATTTAGAACTACGATATAGTTCTTAGTTTCAGAATTAATTAGTCAGCTCGACTGGGGTAAGAATACCAGAGCCGTATAGAAGTATAATGTTGTTTTTCGTCTGGTGAGTGTAGGGATGCGGAGACTTTTATTACTGGTGACGAGGCATTTCATCTCAGTGCTCAAGGGTTATCATTATGTTTCCTTGTAACGGATGAATGTAGTCGTTTGTTACTCTCAATGTAATAGAAAAAAAAGATGTCAGTCATCCCTTATAAGGTGAATAGTGAGCTCGTTTGTCACCCCTTATAATAAAATATAAAACCAGCGACATTTTAACCGCACTTTAAGTTATCAATTTCTGCTCGTGACTTTCATTGACGAATCAGATTGACTCGGTATTTTAACGCTTCGAGGGGAATTACGTCGTACGTTTGAGTATACCCCACCAGCTGCATACCAATGTATTAACGTTGGCTGATTGAAATACCTACAGTATGTTTTGAATTTCTATTCAATAATATACTAATTATTATAAATAATATTTTTCTTGTTTCACTTAATATTAGAGGTGACAAACGAGGACACAACTCATCAGATGCTGATGGCTGCTGCTCATAACATCTGTATCATCAACGAAGAGTTAAGATGGAACGCCTTGACACCTGTTATTGGGTCCCCAGGTTTTGCTATTTCACTCTGTCTTTTTGTACTTGCAACCACTTCCAATCTATCAATAGTTCACTGCTGTTCATAATACCTAACTAACTCACTAGTCGTCCTCTACCCGATTTCGATGTTTGTAATTCATTTGCAACAAGATCGTAGGAAGGTTCTGATACTGTGTCAGGGACACGGGACATATACAGAACATACTCAGATTTTAAAACCAACAATTTCTGATGCGCGAATATTTTCGGCTGGGAATCGAACCCAAGACCAGCAGCCAGGTACTCTACCAGCTGCACCTAGCGGCCGTCATTAATATGTATAGGCTGTTACTGTACTCTTTTTAATAATAAAAATAGATATATATCAAATTCAGAGAAAACGTTGAAATTATATTAAGTAAAATATAAACACAACAATGTAAATAAAGACATATGTATATTTAAAACACGCGAGACTCGATTAACATCAATTCCTCTCTTCAATGTATTTTGGTTCGTATCTGTTGTGAAGCTCTGGTAAAAATTCAAACGGGGGAGGTTTCTTTATGTTATTGTATTGAGGGTGAGAAACAAGTGATCTTACGCGTCGTGATAGACTAATTGACAAGAAAATTGATCATTACATAGGCCACTCGGGCTATCACTATTAGACCGTGAAAGCCACTTTTATATCACTCTTTTTTTATTTATATTTTAAATATGCAGTTTTCTTTACGGCAAGAACGTGATAAATCGCTTGTGATTTAGTAGTGCTGATTTATTTGGTGCCGGGATCGAACTTGATTTTTTCGCACGCTTTGAAACTAACAGCAAGCGTTGAGACACTGAGCTACCACGGCCCACTGGACGTTGAAATTTCGTGATATAATAATACATACGTGTATATTAATACATCATTTTCTTGTCCAGTATCTTTTTAATAATTTGTGTTAAGAATAAGTTTCACCATCTACGTTGCTCGCACCTGTCATCTTATCTTTTGTTTACAACTTAAAATATTTGAATACAAAAGAAAAAATTGATTTTAGAAATAATAATGTGCTAAGTAATGTGAGAATATTTAAGTTTATTCGAAAAAATGTTTTTTATATCTCTACGAATAAAACCTCAAGTCAATGGTGTAAAATATTTAAACAATTTTAAGTTAACATTCTTTAGACGCGGCTTGAGGGTTGTTATATATTTTAGAACGGAAGTAACGTAAAACATATGTGTATATTTACTCAGGTTCCGGTTTCATACTTAAATTTATTTCTATAGCTATATAATTTAATACTAATAATTTTAGTAATAAATGTTTATTTTTATAAATTAAACAGTGTTTATAAACCAAAAATAAGAAATAAATATACAATAGATATAGTGTATAGTTATACATTTTTCAGACACATCAATTAAATTTATTTCTATTCTATTATGTCTAGTTCTATTCCAATATAAATTATTATTTTATAAATTATTATTGTTATTGATAAGATGCAAATTGTTAATAATGAAATAAATATATATATATATATATATATATATATACCATAAGTTCTGTTAAAAATGATAATGCATTTTTTTTAAATGAAGTAATGTAATGTTATTAAAATTTATACTAAACATATTTATTAGTCTCAGCAAAAAATAAAAAAAAAATTCTATTCGAAATGGCCACCTTTGGATTTTATACAGGCCTTTAATCTATTTGGCCACGAATCTATAGATTTACGCACTGTTTTCAAGGGAATTTTTGCTTCAAAGATTTTTTAAGAGACTCAATGTCGCTGTGTCGTTTAGAGCCGGTTTAAAAGTTTGGACTAGATAAGGGCCAGCCTTCGGCTCTTATATTGTCCGGAACGTTAGTTTTAAACCAGGCTTGGGTAGTTCGTGCCTTGTGACTAGCTACAGACCTGCTGGAACTTTTCAGAAATGCACTTTTTAAAAAGTGTATTTCTAGTTATATATTATTATTGAAAATATATTAAATTTTACTTGAACATCGCTTACTAGTTACACACAGTTTTTTTTGTTTATTTTATTACTGTAAGGTTACCGCGTGGTCGGCGGTGAAGGAAACACCGTGACCGAGTCCGCCAATCCGCTTGGAGTCGCGTGGTGGGCTATGCTCTCACAAAAAACGATACTTTTTTAACTAATTTACGGTCAAATTCAATAACCGACTTGAATTTGCTATGAAGCAATTTAATCACCCACTTAAAAAACTGTAATAATAAGTTTGAATTGATAATACTGTAGAAATTACAGTAAAATTACATATTGAACTCGACTCGATATCATATCCAGTCTAAAACAAAGCCTTTTTAAATTTACAGTCTTAATGACCTCCCCAGCGTGTGCGAGTATTGGATATTGGCCAAACGTACCGCATTAAATGTAATGCTATCAAAATGTCCTGATATAATGGGATATGCGTCAACATCATCAATTTACCCCATCATCCAAGTCCACGGCTGAACGTGGACCCCTGCCCACATACTGTCATAGTGTACGATCCTGAGCCACCTGCATCCATCGAATTCCCGCAGACTTGCTCTATTAGCAAGTCTTCGGCTCGTGACTCCATCTAGTTGAGGGTCGTTCTACGTCGAACCTTTCTTCCTCATCGCTCATCGGTGCCATGAGCTACATGGCCGTTCCATTGCCACTTCAGCTTACTGATCCTCAAGCTATGTCAATTACCTTAGTTCTTAATATGATTCTAGATACATTAATACAAGATATTTTCATCACCATTCCTGTGATAAAGCGAGTAGTGTGCTTTATTTACTTATCCATTATGTTCTAAATAAATTTAATAATGCGTGGTGTAATAGAGAACCTGGCTATTGCGTCACCAAGTGGTTCCTGAGTTAGAATATGTGTGCATCACAAGTTGTTGGTTTTTAGATCAGGGTGTATTTGTATATATGCCCCCGACGTGGCATCTGAACATTTCTACGATTTTATCTCACGTGCATGACATCGGGCTAGGGTGGGGGACAAAAAGTGAATCATCACCTAGTTATTGCCAGATGAGACGGTCAATTTTCTTTTAGGGCCATCAATATAGTATCATCTCATATAGTTTTTTTTTATTGTATTGAATAGTCTATAGACTAAGGTAGAATACCTTTTTATAGATTTCGTAGATATTCCATTTAAATGATCTTAACATTAAGAAGGTTTAGATACGTACTACGCAATAATTACGGTCGCAAATATTCTATAAAGGCAATCCCTTGAACCGATAAGTTAGGGTGACCACACATCTATTCAAAATGTTCAGTCGATCACGTGTGTAATGCTCTTCCGTCCGCTTTTCGGTCGTTCCCTTATCTAGAACGCATGAGATACGGCTGCAATGACGAAGATGATACTTCAAAACTGGTTGAAAACTTACGCCATCAATTCAATTTATAAGGGATGAAGTTATCTAGCTACTTGTGACAGCTATAGTTCCAGCTGTTTATTTAGAAGTTGAAGGCCGTGTGGGTAGAATATTTGGGACGCATCCTGGATTCCTAGCCGAGGAACAATTTTTGTGTTAGATAAAAACTCTTTTACGGTGTTTGTGTGAAGATCGGACCTTCATATATAATTAAAAGCTAACGGTAGTTCGGGTTACCTGGGACATCAGGACGTCAAACACTTCAGCCCTCCCCATGAGTGACAAATTCCGAAAGTTTTTTTTTAGAGAATGCTTTAATTACTAACATTTATTATTCCATTAGCCAGCCCAGCTCAGCTTAGACGCTTGTGGTGCTCGATGGAGTGGCTCACGATATTCAAGACCACGACGTACTTCAGTGGCATGAAGCTATTAACTCTTCAAGATAAATATTAACTATATTTCTTGCAACAAAATGCCTCAAGTTTTCCTTTTTAAGTTCACTTCACGTTTTCCTTTGCGAGCACTAAAAGCATTCGTCTTTTCAATTTCATTACAAAAGACCGGAAAAAACTAAGATTGTATGACATTATGGCTATGCTGGAACAAAAATATTTATTTTCGAAGCTCCAACCGGTCCAAATAGATAATAATGTATTGTATTTTTCATTTATATCCTTTAATATTTTTTTAATACCTAGACCTGTATGTATGTATAAATTTATGTATATATGAATATATGTACATATGTACGCATGTGTGAAGTATAATGAATAGTGTTGATGTTATGTTTGCTTCTTGAATTTTAGTGTTAAATAAATATATTATTCTTAACAATAATTTTGCAATAGGATATATGTTTACTCGTTTATTATAGATAATCATTTAGTTTTATCCTCCTGGCTGACGTCGACCTCTGCGTAATCTTTTGGTCAGATGACATCAACTGCGCAGAGTATTTTATAGTGCCGTAAGATTTCGCACAAACGCCGAGGCGCTCGGTCGTCGTCGCTTTCCCAATCCCAATGTAATGCACGAACAACAAGATCGTAGGAAAGTTCCGATGCAGTGTCACACACGTAGGACTCAAAGTACACCCAGATCCGAAAAACAACTATTTGTGATGTGAAAATATTCTTCCACGACTGATAATCGAACCCAGAACTTGCGACGGAGCAGCCATTTAGCACTACACCACGAGTCAAGATAAGTTTACATTTGTGTTGGCTTCAAAAATCGCTTTCAAAGCTTTTAAGTCATAAATGTTGGTGCAACACATTCAATTGTAGTTTACATTTTTATCTACATATCTCTTCTGCAGTATTTCTGCATAATAAAGAATAAATTGAATAAAATCGATTTTATTCTCTGCCTTTTCTCTCATCACTACACTTATCATACGAAAACCTTCGCTTAATTTTACACTGGTATTCTGTGAGGGTATTCCTTCCTCAATTGAGCCGACCCATTCATGCTACATATAAAAATGAGCTGTAGTGCACCTCTACCACTGTACTGTAGAAATATGTTTTACTTAAAACAATGAATAAACACTTAAGATGCTACAACAGGTCGTCACGTGGCAGGTTAAAGTCGGGAAAATTCTTCTTCCGATTCTAAACTGATTACGTATTTATCCAACTTATTATGGATATATCAGAACGGAAGAAAAAAGTGAGAAAATTTCGTTGTTACTTTTTTGTTAGATCGAATATGTTAAATCATCATCTTCATTACCATAGCTTGATCGCAGTCCTCTGGTGATCGCAGTCCTCTGGTGAACGCAGTCCTCTGGTGAACGCAGTCCTCTCCTACATATTGCCATAAACCAGGATCTTGAACAACCTGCATCCATCAACTTCCCGCCAACTTGCATAGGTCTGCGACATCCAGTCCGAGGTTGCTAGTCGAGAACCTTTGTTCCCCACGAGCTACGTGGCCAGCTTATTGCCTTTTCAGCTTATTCAGTTCCTCCTGGTCGATTTCCACCACGGCGATATATTCCAGTTAATGCCAGATTGCGCCAACTGTACAGAATATTTAATAGCCGTAAGCAGTTCCACAAGGCACTCACTCGACCTCTCCTTACCTGTTCCGGTGTAATGCATCTGCAATAAGATCGGAGGGAGGTTCTGGTGCAGTATCATGGACACAAGAAGAAAACACCCAGGCTGACTCGAAAATCGAAAATTCGTGATGCACAAATATTGGCCTCGCCTGGGATTATAACCCAAGACTCACGACGAACCAGCCAGGTACACAAACCACTACGCGTATGTTAAACGATAATGTTTCAGTATGATTATACTAATATATAAAAGTATGGTTTACATTGAAATTATAAAAATATAATATTAGCTAAATAAAAGTCTAGTGAGTAGGGTATAGTTTACGAATCCTAACATCCTAGGTTCAAGTCCGCCACTCCACTAGTGTTGTGAACCCCTAGCACGAATATTTAAGTTCATAGTTGTAGTAGTTAACGGGAATGGTAGTTATATTAATAGCATTGTTAGAATACTTTTATTTAATAATTATCATTATACAATAATAAAAGACATACTCATATTTCGTCATTAAATCGAAAATTTTGTAAGCGATGGATGAATTTTTATAAAACCTCCAGATAAAAATTAATAACTAAACATTCTAAAGTCAAGGTCACTTTACTGCTAAAAAATCCTATCAATCGTTCTTTGTGGTTAAACATAAATGGTTAATAGAAAAGACGGCAGGCCCTAGTTAATTTAAAAAAGTTCCAAGTTAATTCCGATAAGAGAAATAGTCAATGGTTACTAAATTTAAAACTATAATACTCCTTGAAGATAACACAAATACCTCAATAATTAATTACAATGTTGTCATATATTTCATTGTTTTTAACTTTATAATAAATAGTACCTTACTTAGTATGTACATCGCGTTCTGGTCTGTCTTGTCTTGCCCATACTTTGGTTTACAAGTGCAATTTATTAGAAAAACCTTTAGAAGGGAACAAAGCATTTGTAGTCGCAAAGAAATTTCGACTTTATCTCCCTAATTATTATATTGAAACTCGCAATATGTGGACTAAAATCTTGATTCATTTATTTTTCAAGCATTAAGGAAACAATTTTTACTTTACAAAAGATCTTATGCTCTAACCGCATTTAACACAAGAGTTAAATTTCATTGAACGGTTACGGCTTAAACGCCGTTCTTTCACCTGTAAGATAGTTCCCAGTACTAAGTACACCGAGATCCTTATATGTACATTATACGTGAATCAAATGCAACGTCACTTGGAAATTTCTCGTTACCTCAATAATCCACCTTTAGGTTGACATGACATTTTGTAATATTTCACAATATACATAAGAGAAGCGCATCTGCAAGCATTACAAATAGTGGACGTTTACTTGGTTAACACAAGGGTTGTCTACATTTTTTTTACCTTATTATGAGTCACAAATTACCATAGAGTTCATACCATAGAGTAAGGTTCGACGAATCTCTTTAAACACCAGACGAATAATGCTGTTAACCTATGCGGCTCTTATAGCTTCATCAGACACAGAGCTCACGGAAATTAGGGGTCCGTGAGCGGAGATTCATAATAAAACTCTAAATAAAAATAAACTCTAGCACCCCATTTAGAAGGGAGGCCTATGCCTAACAGCGACATTTATATTTATATAAATAGTCTGATACTTTTATTCTTTACTTTAATAACAATAATTATGACGCTGTATAACGGGTTCTACGAACTAATTGTGCTACATATTAATTTGAACCTGCTAAGAGTTACCTTATTACCGCACTCGATGTAATCCGCATTAAGCTGCATTAATGAAAATCATTTTTACCTCTCTACTGGTCCACGGAACGGTCGGCTGTAATTGTGTACACGAGCTGGATCAACGAGCTTTACTCGAACCACGAACAAGGATTTTATTGAATGACGTCATTGTTAGCGGACGTTTATCTTAAATACGTATTCCGTTTACCTATTAAATCCTACTGCCATTGCATTTTATTTTATATAATCTTTTTTATCATTATAATAAATTTTTATTATTATTTTTAATACAATGGGAGGAACAATCGAGCACACAGTTCAACTGATGGTAAGTGATTTCTGCGGCCCATGACGTCTAAATTTATCTTTGACAAGGAATCATAATGCACATGCGTTGTTACCCTTGAGGATTGAGATATAAGAGATAAAATAAAATATTATACTGCTGTTTTACACTGGTATTCTGTGAGGGCGTGGTCCTACTTTGGTCGAGTTGACCCATTCATTCTGCAGCTAGAAACAAACTGCAGTGTGGCTCTACCTCTGTAAAACTTGTATTAAAGCTACAATTATATACTAGCTGATCAATAATCAATGCGCACGTTTGAGGTGTTCACCCGGAGGTGTACATGCAGGGTTATTGGTAGTTCCGTATTCCGGTTAGGAGGTGATAGCCATTTGCGATAATGACTCCCATATGCCAAAGTGTGAGTTATCATGTTTTTTAGCTTTTTTCAAAATAAGTCAAAAAATGCAACATCAAAAGTTTATTAAAAAAATGATTTGATTTAAATCTCATCATTAAATAATGGTTATTAATCAATATTAAAACAACAATAATCGGTCCAAATTTAAAAATGCTAGACGAAAAACGATATTATATCAATATTTTTTCGAGATTTTATTCCACGAAAATGCCTTAAGAACGAAAAAAAACGTTATGAAACTTGGCTTGTAAATTTTTTTAAAAACATAACCGTTTTCTTAGCTCTCTAACAATGCGTAACAACTAGGAACTTGTTTCAAAAAAATGATCACAAAAGAAGCAGGCGGAAATTCGTATTTGAACTTCCGCTAAAATCGCTATTTAAATATCTTGGAAATAGGTTTAATGCGCACCTAAGCCTTAAGTTATAATATAATAGTCACCCCTATCACCTCCTAACGAGAAAAGATCGAGTTACCAATAACCCTGTATATGTCGTAAATAATACAAAATATTAATATATCTAACTAATAAAGCTTCTGTTAGTTAACAATTGCGGGGTGTTATCACTTTAAAAATGATGTATGTATCTGATATAATTCAGTTCCCCGGTAGCTTAATGTCCATGCTCTCGTTTTTGATTTCAAAGTACACGAAGACCGAAGTTCAATCTCCAATGACGACAAACATGCAATTAATAATTCACTGATAAAAAAAACTTTAGATCACGATTTTCATCTGGATTGTTGTATTACGGTACTTTGTTAATTAAATGTTCAAAAGCTGTGTTGTTGCATAAATTTTAGTTAAGGCTTAATAATGTTGCAACTTTGAAAAGCCCGACTAGCCAATTACGCCTCGGTAATTGGGTCAATTTTCCAATCAGAACCGCGCGGTATAGGCATACGTAAGGTAATAGTTTGTTAAAATGACACTTAATGTAAGTTTTAAAATGTAAATAAACATTACTGGTAATAATAATAATAATAAAAATAAATCAATACTCAAAAAAAAGTTAAAATACATGACAAATTAAGACGGGATAATGACAATTATTATAACTACTTCATTAGTAATAACAGTAATTCCCAAAAGTCTCTAAACAATTTTTGAGACTGAACAATCATTCAACACTTTTCCTCATGCAGAAAGCATTTTTTATATTCCTGTAAAATTATAACATACCTTAAAATAACTTTTACCTCAACCGGTACTAGTTCCACCTCCTCGAAATCCTCAAAAATATATGATGATGTCCTCCTGGCCAATTTCGAGTTTAACGATATCTTCTGGTCCTTACCAGATGACATCGACTACGTACAATATTTATAATGTGGTAAGCATTGATATTCCGATATTTTGCACGTGCGACAAGATCGGAAGATTCAAATGCTATGTCAAATACTTTAGGCACACGACGTTAAATACGTCTCGAAAGAAGAAAAAAAACAGTACAGAAAGTCAGTCGTACAATAATTTAAATATATCTTTCAAGGAGGACATGACAAGCTAGATAAAAATACGTATGTGTAGTAATAATTTTTGGGGATATAACCGCCAATGTAATACAACAAAATAATTTTTCATACTATCGGATTTGTCTTTTATTAGATATTATTTTGTATCTGTACGTATTTTGTGATGTAATTATGTACAACAATATCTACCGGAGATCCGGAAAAGCCTTTATTACTGGTGATGAGGAAATCCATATTAGGGAAAAGAACATCCTTAAAGATTAAAACGCTTGCCTTATAATTTTATAATATCCTTATCGAAGATGAATGTGAATGTAATGGGAGTACACCACCACTCCAAGGCAGGTACCATCAAGTGAACAGTATGCTCACCTGGTGGTAATTATTAAATGGTGACAATAACACCATCGATACAATAAAAAAATACTTATTTACACATTTCAAAATTCAAGTCTTAAACCCTACGTTTATTTACGCATATATAATAGAAGACGATGAAGGCTTAGGCAAATAAACATTTATTTATATAAATAAATATATATTTATGAGTATAATGAGATATATACGGCATTTAAAACCTAATGATAAAGAAAAAAACAATGTAGTGGATAACTACTCGTATAGCTCAGCACCTCCGAATCGAGCGCAGCCTACAGTTCAGGCGTCTTCGCCGCTCGTGAGATTTCGGTGTTTAACTGCGCACAGTCCGTCTCGGAAGCGGAAAGGCCGCGCGCATGCGTCCACTTACGAGAGCTAATTCTCTATAATAGTTATCTTTCGATTTATAACCATCTTACAGACAATATACATTTATTTATATTTAGCTATGGGGTTTTTTACTTCTCGCATCCCCATAATATATAGAGGGAAATGTTAAAGTTTCCACATTAAAAATATAACACAGCTTGGTATTAAGGAAACGCTTTTTTTTTTTAAATAATTTTGATTCTCTATGAAATAGTTGATAATGAAACGACAAGTGTATTAAGTAGTGTTATAAAGACAATAACATCAAGAATAATATGAATAATCTGATTTACGAGAACGCAATACGACGGCGAGATTCCCGCGTAAACGACAATTGTGATTTCATACAACACTATATTATTTTACATTTCATCATCATTATCATCATTATCACAACGTATCCACAATCCACTGCTGAACATAGGTCTCGCCATAGATTGATATACCGATATACCGAGATACCTGAGCATCCATGGACTTTCCATAAACTATCATGGGTTGTGGCTCCATCTAGTTTGGGCGTCCCACACTGCTAGTCCAAGGTTGACTACACAAGAACCTTTCTTCCCATCAGTTATTGGTTCTACGCTTGTTAATCTTTTGAGCTATGTCAATCATCCTGATCGATTTCATACAATACTATATTATCTGCCGATTTCGTACTATATTATATTGTCTACTGATTTCATACAACGCTATATTATCTTCCGAGTTTGCCTCCTTCGATACAATAAAAAATATGTGATTAGCGATAACTTCATCAAATAACATAAACTAGGCTTTAAATATTGCTATTTTATATTAATACATATTTTAATATTATATGTAAAGTTGTGAAATCTATACATATAGTTAACATCTAGTGCCAGGCAATTGCTCTCCGTGCTTTGTATTGTCCGATGTTGGAACTCCGTGCTTAGGATCCCTCGATGTAAAATATATATTTATATGTTATTTTTTATTTAGTTCTGATGAATATTATAACCGTCGAAATAAGTCTGCATTAGACTGATTTGTATAGTATGTTTGTATATATATTACTTTCGATCCTTGAAAACATTACATAGGAAAAAAATCTTAAAAAAATCACGAGGATAACCTTCAGCGAAGTGCAATGAATTTTCATCTTAATAATTTTAGATGCATCTTCATCATCCACGTCTCAATCCATCTCTAGTCCACTGCTGAACAAAAGCCTCCTAAAGTTTACCACAAAGCTCGCTCCGGAACTATCGACTTGGTCGACTAGATCGTTGCGGTTAAAATTAAAAATAATTTCAGTTATTTTAAAGGAATATTTTAAGTTTATTATGGAGCTTAAGTAATACTGTCAGTATCTCATACTGCGTAAAAAGGCCTACGCAAGTTTGCGTGAAGGCAATGGATGCCAGTAGCTCAGCATCGTATTCTGTTGCTGTCAGCGCACGAGGAGTATGTTCAGCACTGGACTAGTGATGGACTGCAGTGATGATGATAAACTTGAACAAGAAACGTCTAAAATAAATACAAAAAAATCCGAAAAACTAGTTCTATCATTAAATGGACTACTACTGTACTGTATAAAAATCAAAGTATATATGAATAAGAATTTTAGAAATGTTTCGATATATCGTCTTTAACATCTGTCAAATCATCACATTTTGTCAGTGGTAGAGCTACGCTGCAGTTTGTTTCTATCTGCAGAATGAATTGCTCAGCTCGACCGGGGTAGGACTATGCCCTCACAAAATACCAGCATGAAATTTTATTTATTATTTTATTATTATTTTTTTTTATTATTTTATGAAATAGCAGCATAATATTGGCGTGTTTCGTCTGGTGAGTGAAGGGATACGGAGACCTTTATAACTGGTGAGGAGGCATTTCATCGCAGCCCTCAAGGGTGTCAACGCATCTGCATTATGATTCCTTGTCAAGGATGAATGTAGATGTCATGGGCCGCAGGAATCGATTTTGGGCCATTTCACATATTTTTTCGTGTTCATTATCAAATTACAATATGGAATAGGGTGTTAAAGAAAAATGGGATCGCAGTGATCGCCTTGCACAAAGTGGGTATGGAGCCGTCGGTCATATTGCAGACACTTCAAAAGCTTGGTGTCAGCTGTATGTTCGTATATCGTACTATCGACAGATACAACAACACTTCCTCTGTCGAAGACCAGAAAAGATCGGGGTGGCCTTAGAACTACAAAGGCTGTTAATGCTGATAACGCAAGAATTCATCGAAACCCCATTAGGAAGCAAAAAATCTTATAGCGAGAAATGAAGATTCCCGCTAGGACTGTCGCGTATTATAAAACAAGACCTGATGTTCGGTGCTTATCGTCGATATTAGGGACATGCCCGAAATCAATCTTTACAATTAAAGAGAGTGAATCGATCAAAACACCTTCTGTCGCGATACGCAGGAGAAAGGCACAGAAATATCCTCTTTACCGATGAAAAAAATTTCACGATTGAAGAACACTACAATAAGCAAAATGGTAAAGTGTACGTTCACAGTTCTAAAAAAGCTCCTACAGTAGTCGGAAAGGTACAACTTGGTTATCATCCTGCGTCATGGTGATGCAGTGATGGTTTGGTGGGACGTGTCTTATGTTCAAGGAGTCACAAAACTACATTTTTGTGAAAAAGGAGTGAAAACTTCAGCCAAAGTATATCAAGATATAGTCTTGGATCATGTTGTGAAACCTCTCAGCAATACACTTTTTAAAAATATACCGTGGGCTTTCCAGCAGGACTCTGCACCTGATCACAAGGCACGAACTACCCAATCTATCCCAGACCTCAACCTTTTAGACTTCAAATTATGGTCAGTTTTAGAGGACATGGCCTGCTCTAAACGACACGGCGACATTGAGTTTCTTAAAAAATCTTTGAAGCAAGCAGTGGCAAAATTTCCCTTAGAAACAGTGCGTAAATCCATACATTCGTGGCCAAAGAGATTAAAGTCAAAAAAAGAAATTCTTTCGAATAGAATATTTTTTTATTTTTTGCTGAGACTAATAAATATTAAGGTATAAATTTTAATAATATTACATAACTTCATTAAAAAAAATGCATTTTCATTTGTAACAGAACTTATGGCCGGACTGTAGACTGCCTATTTCCTTATAACTTTCTCTGTACCAGTAATAATGTAAATAGAACAAGGATATTAAAGATTAAACCTCTATAGGTATAGTGAGGCATGAAAGTTAATGTCGTTAATATTTTTAGTAATATTAATATAGTTAAAAGCAAATGACAGAGCCGAGGTTCGAACCTCTCGAACAGACTTGAGGCAGTCGCCTTCGCGCGCAGAGTAACGGTCCAAGCCGAGGCACTCTCCCGGGAATCTAGTATGTGCTGGTTACCCTTAAATAAGGGTCCCGGCTATTCTATGTGCTCGGCCACCTTTTTATCCGATGAAGCTGTAAAAGCCCTTTGTCAACAGTAGTCATCAGCCATAAAAACACCTTTTAGTATTTTAATCCGATAATTATTTGTAATTAAATTAAATTCAGGTGAGTATGTTTTTTAAACACGATTGAATGATACAATTTAATTGTTTGTTTTTTTATATGTCACAAATACCTAGTATATAGTTTTAATGCTATATACTAGGTTAACTTTAATGGTATATGCTGTAGGCCTATAGTAAAAATTTACGGTGCATATAATGCTGTAACAAGAAAAAACCCTGAAATCGATTCAATCATAATTAAAGTATTTGAAGGTGCTGAAAGTATTCCAAGCTCCAGCTAAGCGGCTGCTGTTTGTGAATTTGATTTCTTTTTTTATTCACTTTAATCTGAAATTTCTTTATTTTATTATATTTTATCGTAGTTATAAAATATTTGATCTTTGTTTCTTATTATGATGTCGTTAACTTTTAATTTTATTTCCCACTTCATGTGAATTTGATTATGGGTTCGTTTTTGACTTTTTTATAATCATTTATTTTATTATTATTCTACTCTCTCTACAATATTATTTAATTTAATTTAATTTATTTCGTTTTAAATTAATTCTGCTTTTGGTTTTTAATGTGATTCAGTAATTGTTTAGTTATCTCCATTATTTGATTTTTATCTAACATATTAACAATTATCATAACCATTAATTTGAAACCGTTTAATTTAAATTGAAGTGTTCTTTGTCTTTAATTGGTTTATGTATCAGATTTGATCTTATGGATGACCCAAATTAAATAAATAAAAATAAAAAATAAAATGCTAATATGTATTTAAATTTTTTCTACCTTGGGTATGGTATCAGTAGCCAAGATAATTTTAATCAGATGTTATTGGGCTTGAAATATAGGGCAGGTTTAAAAATAGAAGATTAAACTTAAAGAGCAATGGGAATTTGATGTAAAAAGTATAGGGAACACGTAATTAAGGTAAGTGGCTCACGGCCCATGTCGTAATTAAATGAAATCCTCTTTTGTGATATATAAGTAAAGCCAGCTTTATAACAGTTCTTCATCCATGCTTAAGATTTATTTTCTTGATGTGGGATAATGGGTCGGCTCGACCAGGACAGGACAATGCCACCGCGCAATATTACAGCGGACAATAGCAGCATAAAGCTACCGTGTTTCGACTGATGTATGTAGGGTACCTGAGACCCCTATTACTGGTGACGACGCATCTGCAATATGATTCCTTATCTAGGATGAATGAGAGCATCATTGCACGCAGGGATCATTTACCATCAGATGAATGTGTGCTCGTTTGTCACCATCGAGAGAATAAAAAATGACTCATACACAAAATTACGACAGACTATTCTGTAAGGGGTTAATGAATGAAAAATATTTTTATTAGCATATATTAAAGCGCATATACATATATTGGGTGATTTGGAGTCTTTTCTACGACATTAGTCATCCATCTGAACACAAAGTACACCTCACATAATACCAGTATAAAATCCTAGTGTTGAGGCATTCCATAGTCCCGAGGAGTATCATTACATTACGGTTCCTTAACTATAGTGTGGGTGCCCTAGGCCGCAGCGAATATATATACGTGAATATATCTCTTTTTCAATTTTCTAAATTATGTTAAAATTTTAAGATATGATATTGTATTTCTTCAACGATCTGCACTTCAGCTGTGCAATGTCTTTTTTTTCACATCATACTTTGTCTATCCAGCCGCAAATGCAACCAAAAAGTTGTTAATATACACGAAAAACTTATTCCTCGTAACAAAAATAACTTTTCTACAAAACCTAATATCCGAAACTGGAATCAGCTGAAATTAGTTTAGAATAATATTAATGAGAATATATAATATATTATATACATAGGTATAATATATTTAAGTTTTCATTAAATCAAAAAAAATATATCAATATAAGTGCTTTTATGCATATATAGGTATGTTATATATATATATATATATATATATATATATATCAATATATAATTATAAATGACGATAGAAATAGGTTTTTAAACTTAACACAAAACTTAAACGCACAACTTAAACATTTATCACATTTAACAATTAATCGGAAATAAAACGAGACGACCAAAATTAAGCTATGACAATAACTAAGAGACCTCCGTTACGACCCAGTGACAAGCCAAAAGTGACAGCTGTGACGTCATCATGGCGGCGCCACTGGGCCTGCTTTTTAAATTTAAATAAAAAAGCAATAGCGCATTCTATGTGTGACTTTTTTTACATTTAATCTATTTTCGTTTACTTTTAAATAGAATAATAAAAGTATTCTATTCTTGTACTTTCTTTGTTAAACTTTCATTAGAGTGTGAACTTTTCTAAAGCCGCAAGATTGCACTAAGCTTTCTTCATTGTCACAATCGAAGTTTTAAATTGTTTAAGCCAACGTAACTCGAAGAAACTAAAATCGTCCTCGATAATTCGGAGCAGAGCACGTTGCAAACTTACATCGCGGACAAAATTCTTCTTTTCCATTTACAAACGTATCCTGCTCCTCTGCGATACTTTGGAGTAGGAGGCAAAAGTGAATTATTTCCCTTTTTAACGTGGTTATTGTATTTATTTATTTATTTATCTATTAGTAAGAAAACCAACAGCGTTTTTTACATAATTAACACAAATAAGATACATTAAAAAGTAAAGCCAATAACAGGTTTCCTTAATTATTTAAGTGTAAGCGTGGTTGTTGAAATAAATGTGCCCTAAGTTATTTTACTCGAAAAGCCAGTTGATGACGAGCTAGATAATTTAGATTCTAGATCCACAAATAGATTCATACACAGGAAGTGTTATTTATCAACTGTAGCATTAATGATTTCCTTTCTGAATTTGGATTTACTGCCTGTAAACAAGTCCACTTGATAAAAAGCAGCGTTATAGGTACGAACAATACGTGTCAGAACAGAAGTCGTTAACGGTAAAGAGAAATAATAGAGAATCAATGAAATAAAGTCTTCTTTATTTTACAATTATTTTTAGTGGGAATGACACTCATAATATCACCATAAGGTCGCTGTGTTTCTACTGGCAAGTGTGGGGATCAGAAGGGCCTTATTATGTGTTACCCGCGATGTTACTGTTTCGAAAGGTCTACAACATAATTACGAATACCAGCAGAATCTAAGCTGTGCCATTTAGTCACAAGTCTGCGTCTAAAGTGAGTTTAGTAAGGCTACGAATAGAAGAGCAATGAATTTTATAAGTGTGTCAAAGGTTTTTCAAAGAATGCTAGCAATTCCGTCAGCAATACTGGCATTCCTTAACCGGTTCAACTAAGCACTTAATGTTTAGCTAAAATATAGTTTAAGACGATATTGACTGTAACAATGATGGGTTATTTTGGGGTAACGCTTTATCTGCTGTGGGTGGGGATCTTTGATATTTGTAGTACAGTTAAACCTTACTCGGGTTCCTGTACCTGCCGCAACGGAATACTACTATTCTTAGTCTTATTTGTAGTGTATTAACTGCTAAGCCACATTATATAAATCATTTGTGTTGGGGTAATAAAGATTTTTTATTATTATTTGATATAAATAATTTTAATTTTTGAAGACCGTATATATATATATTATGTATGTATGTATATGGCCATACTGTTGACACTTTTCCACATTCTTTTGTCTGTCACCCTCAATCTACTGCGGATATTTACGTTGCATATTCCATGACGCGTTATATCAAGCTCAATAATATTATTAAATTTAAATTTGATTTAAATTTTAGATGCAGCTTTACACGGCAAAGAAAATCTAGAATATAAATTATTCTAGATTTTCTTTAATAAAAGCTGTGATGTTGCATAAATAATCAAAAAGCTTGGCTATTTAAATATGCCTCCTCAATTAGATGAATCCAAACATAACTGCCCATATTATAAGGCAACGAAACTTAAAGTGAATTTCCTGAGGTAAATGTTTATATCTGTCTACCCGTCTAAAGACAGAAGCGGATTATCGTACTTTGGAGTTCTCTAAAATTCTTTTATTTATTTTCCTATGCACCCATATTTCCCAAGCTTGGGATTTTTTGTTTTTTTTTTTCAACAAGTACACAATTCACCTGATAAGTGATTCCTATGACCCATGATTCCCATATTCAAGTTTTTTTGTAGCAGTAAAGAATTACTACTCGGATTCATTGTCAACACTAATGATTAAGATGTATCACACACGAATCAGCTGCATAATGCCGGTATTCTGCGAGTGTACTTCCCTAACTCATATTTGATCATGCAGATATATTTGTTACTCCTGATGACTAATATAGAATCTTTCATCACCAACAATAAGGTCTCCAGTTTCCACGCCATCTCCAAGATACTAAATATTTCGGAAAGCGTGGTGATATTATATATATTTATAAATTTGTATATATGTCGACACATATATATTCTTTTTATTATTTACATGCACCGTTACGAAGAAAATTTAAGTTGTAAATACCGTGGAATTCTCATATGATATTAATTACTAACTGAAGAAGATCAATTATAAGTTAGTTTAGTAAAAGTAAGTGAGTTTTTGTAACTCTATGTGAATATATTTTGATTTGATTTTATCAATTTAGTGACCAGAGATAGGAGAGTGGTAGTTTGGATACTTACACACCTTTCATTCGCAGTACGCGAACAAACCTAAAATGTGTACGCTCTCGCACAAGCACATAATACTATTTGACTTTAGTAAACCATATCAAAATAAAACCTAATGGAATATCATAATGTTTAAAATAGTATTTCTGTTACATAATTTAAAAGTAGATGACGCTTCCTAAGACAGTGCAAATTTGATATTTAAATCATGTTTGTTTATCAATTAGGTTTATTATATAGGTTTATATTAATAAAAGTATAATATAATAATATATAATATAATAAATATAATATTAATATATATATAATAATTATATATTAGGTTTATATTTTTATAATATATATATACGAGCCATCATCTAATAATAATGATAACGGATGGCAGAAAGTGTCTCTCTCTTTCTCCCTATCTTGTATCTTATATGGTGATGGGGTCAGCTTTCCTTATCTTTTTCCTGCACTTCGCTCTGTCCTCGTTCCGTTCCGACATTCCTGTCCGAGACTTGGCAGTCACGCATATCTTTGAGCACTACATCTTTTCATCTTGTTTTGAGTCTGCCCTTGGATCTGCGACCGGAAAAGGAAAGGAAAGATGCAATGTGTCAAGTTTCCGACGTAGCCCGGTGGCCTCCTTTTTACGTGGCCATACCATCGCAGCCTACTCAGCTGCATCTTGCATATCGCGAACATCGAGGCTGCCTTGCACGTACTCGTTGCGGATCTTATCGAGCCTGGTATGGCAGAAAGTGTCTTAACGTCGAAAACCTATAAAATAAAAGCCGTGGACAAAAAAGTTACGATTTTTATCACCAAAATACGTAAAGATTCAACAGAAAAGGACATCATCGATTATGTGTACAGAAAGACACAAGAAGCAATTGTTTTAGAGAAAATCTCTTTTAAATATGAAAGTGATTACAAGGCCTAAAAATTCTTTGTTCTGGAACACAAATCGTTCATGTTCCTGGATAGTAACTTATGGCCACAGGGTATTATATTTAGGAGATTTGTGAACTTCAAATGGAAAAGAGCGAACGGTGAATATAACACTGTAGTCGGTACTAGAACGTTTCAGTAATGGACAACAGCTGTTCTATTTATAACTTAGTTTCAACTGTTAGTGAAACGATCGGTGGAATATGTAAAGCAACTATGTCGGACGTCGGATATAATTGCGTTACAACAGACGTGGTTATTGCCGGACGATTTACAGTTTCTCAGCGCCATTGATAACGAGTACGGCTGCACTGGGACGTTGGCTGTGGATACCGCAGCGGGGATACTCAGGGGGCGTCCATATGGCGGAGTGGCGCTACTATGGAAGAAAAGTTTCTTTCAAAATGTGTCGGTTGTGCAATGTGATAACGCGCGCGTGTGTGCTATAAAAGTAACAAACTATACGTTTTATTAGTGAGGCGAATGGGTCTTGGCGTTGGCTAGACCACTGTGTAGTCACGAAGGCAGCTATGCAGACCAATGTGAACACGTATATACCGTATGATGTCTCGTGGTCTGACCACTTTCCTTTAGTAACACAGTTTGATTTTAACACCATAAAACCGAAATTTAATAATCAGTTACTCAGCTACGTAGTACCGTGCGACGGGGAGAAAACCTGAGCAAATTGAACTTTATATAAAGTTATGTCATGATAAACTGCGACAGATAGATTTTCCTAGTATGCTAAGTGATTGTTGTGATTGTGTTTGTAATAATTATGACCACAGATGGATCTTAGATAGGATTTATTATGATATCGTTGACATACTATGCCAGGCGGCTAGCGACAGTCATACTCGTAACAGATTGCATTGTAAGAAACATGTTATTGACTTGAATAGGTATGTTAGTGGGGCTCACGGGCAGGCGAGAGATAAGTTTAATCAATGGTTGTGGCATGGTAAACCGAGGTCGGGGCGTGTTTGGAGGGAAATTCAAGAGAGTAGGAAAATATTTGAATCACGCTTAAAATGGTGTCAAAACCATAGCGAACATTTCAAAATGGACATACTCGCATCTCATCACGCCAAGCACGATTTTCGCAGAGGAAACCGGGTCTGCCCGTGAGCATCAGTGGCATAAATGATCTGAGTGGCATTGCTGATATGTTTAAGGATCACTTTACTGTCAAGTCGCTATTGGGACCATCACAGTCAGGTTGCGTGAGTGATTGTCACGGATGGAGGATCAATGAGAGGTTAAGGCTAGCAAAGTTAGAAAAGTTGTTAACTTCATGTCAAGGGGTAAGTCTTCGGGTCATGATGAGCTGAGAATAGAACACTTAAAGTATGCAGGTGTACACTTGCCCCGAGTCTTGGAGATGTTCTATAATCTATGTATTGAACACTCCTACTTGCCTGAAAAGATGATGAAAACTGTGGTCGTACCAATCGTGAAGAGTAAAACCGGTGATATATGTGAAAAAACTAATTACAGACCCATCTCGCTGGCCACTATCAGAGCAAAAGTGCGTGACAGTTTGCTTAACATACAACTTGAAAAATATCTTCAAATATATGAGAACCACTTTGGTTTTAAATCAGGACTGCGGACGGATCGAATAACGCCAATTTTTGTCTGTTTCCGCGATTTGTCGAAGGCATTCGACCTGGTTTGTTATAACATCCTGTGGAAAAAACTGAGTGATACTAAAATGCCTGATGAACTAGTGTATATATTTAAATATCGGTACGCTAACCAGATGAACGTGGTGTGATGGTCGGGTGTCTCATCGAGGCCATACAGGATGGAGTGCGGTGTGAGGCAAGGGGGGGTGACCTCACCCAAGCTGTTCAGCCTGTATGTGAATGCACTAATCGAGGAGCTCAGCAGTACTCATGTCGGCTGCCATATAGATGGAGCATGTCTCTATAATATTAGTGATGCTGATGACATGGTACTGTTGAGTGCGTCGGCCTGTGGGCTGTCTAAGCATCATTTGCACATCTTGGCATGTGCGAAAGCTATGCTCTAAATCACCATCTGGTATATAATACAAAGAAGAGTCAGTGTATGGTATTTTGGGCCAGGGGTAGGTGTCTTGGTAACATTCCTCCGAATGGTATGCCACTTCGCAGAGTAGACAAGTTTAAATACCTAGGACACTTTGTAACTTCTGACCTGAGGGACGATACAGACATTGAGCGGGAACGAAGGGCGCTGTCTGTAAGAGCTAATATGGTTGCCCGCACGTTTGCTGGATGTTCACGGAATGTCAAAATTACTCCATTTAGAACGTTTTGTACGTCCTTCTACACGAGCGGCCTGTGGCTGTTCTATGCTCAAAAGCAGTACAGCGCCTTACGCGTCCAATACAAGAATGCGTTCAGGGCGTTGTTGGGGCTGCCTAGGTCCTGTAGCGCGTCGGGGTTGTTCGCCGAGGCACGAGTCAATTGTTTCTATACGACCTTGCATAAACGATGCACATCCCTGTATCGTCGGGTCAGCCCGAACAGAATCCTGAGGGTATTAGCAGACCGTTATGACTGTCAGTACTTGAACCATTGTACCATGGTTCACTTACTGACTAATAAATAAATAAATAATTAATAATAATAACCTCAAATAAGAATGTTAGTAATATTAAGTAATAACTAGTATTCTTCGTTTTTGTTAAAAATATCTATACTTAGTAAATTAAACACATTTGGAACGAAAATTAGAAGAAAATAAATATTAATATTTAAACGAATTTAACTGATGAAATTGAAAATGAAACTGTTATGAAAAATAAATTTCAAAAGAAACCTTGGCTTCTATTTAAGTCTGTACCAATTTTACTTTTTTTCATGTTTAGCCATGTCATACAATTTTAGTTTTTCCAGTCTTTTGTGATGAAATTGTAAAGACGGATGCTTTTAGAGCTTGCAAAGAAAAACGTGAAATTAAAGTAAACAAGAAAATCTAATGATGCACTGACTTGGTAAAATAATAGCTGCTGTTGAACTTGAATTTAATTTATTAGTAGAATCGATTATATTAATAAATTTAATATGTAATAAATTTCATTCACAAACAGATGACAAATGTAAATATTTCAATTACCGCGATCCATTTGGTGGATTTTATGAAATATATCAGCCCCGTTATAAATTATAGGTTTTTTAATTGTATTTCTGATAACAAACAAACACACAGTATCACCTGATGGTAAGCGATTCTTGTGGCCTATGACGCCTATATATCCTCAATGAGAAATCATAATGTAGATGCGTTCCCTGAGGAGCGAGACGTCTGGTCACGAGTAACAAGTCTCCACATCCACTCCTGGCAATCCTTGACGCAACGCATCTGCATCATGATTCCTTATCGAGGATGAATGTGCGAGTCATGGGTCTGTATACCAATTAACCCTCAATACAATAAAAAGTCCCAGTAGAGCTGCGAGGTGAACTCCAATACCGTCTATTGAGGTGTACTGTACTTTTTACTATACAATAGTTACCAACGAGAGTTAAAATAAATCATTCATCAAAAATGTGCGATACATTCAAAGGCTTAAATATTTAACATATTAAACATATCAATATGTTAATAGGGACATAATACTTCTGTCTACATTTCGCTCTGATATATGGTTGGGAGCCGCTACGAGTCGAGGCACGGGATAAATTCGTAATGCGAAAAGAACAATTCTGTCGGATGAACAAGTTTGTCCGACAGCATGCAACGTGATCCGATCCCAAATATTTAAGATAGTTGAAGTTAGTTTTTTTTCAATATTAGAAGTGACAAACGAGCAGACATTACAGTAAGTGACTTCAATTAGTCTTCGATTTTTTTTTCTATTTATTTCGTAGACATGCTGCATTACGTAGTTGATAAATTTTAAAATTGCTAGTTAAATTTTTCATTAGTGCTGGCATCGGGGAATAAACTAAGTAAACTAGTCTTATACTGGACTCTGAACGTGGAAGACGTTTAAAAGCTTTGAGTGCTACAAAGATTTAATACCTTATTAATACATTTTGATTTTTTTTATCAGTCTATTCAATCATTTAGAACACAAATAAAGCCATATTATTATTTATTTATATAAATAGAAGTAAAAGTGCTATCTCACCAGATATTACGTGATCACCTTCGCCCGTGAAGTTGCCAACAGAAGAGTTTAAAACAGTTGTATTTTTTGTAAATTCTGGCAATTTTAGCATTGCTAGAATTCTCAAAAACGTTACCAATATTACTGTTAACCTCACAAAAAAGTAACAGCCTATATATACACATCGCAGCTGGGGTTAGACCTTCTCTCTAGAAAAGGCAATGGAGCGTAGTCCACCACGCCATCTATTGCAGATAGGCAAACTCCACGTGTCTTGAACTTACAAAAATTTTTTTCATAGACCTGCAGGTTTCCTTATGACCTATGGTACACATCTTAAATGTTAGTGTTAGAAGTTGGTTCACTACAACGGTGGACCGTGGACACATTTTGCTTTGGAAGGATTGGAATAATTGGCCTGCTCAAATCAGTCTTTCCATCCGAGTGTTACGTTCAAGGTCTTCAAGAAAAGAGTGAATAGGCATTTGCTGAGCCAGTGCGTTCTACTATCAACATCTACGTAACCAGAAGGCATTGTGTACGCACAATGGCTTGTATTCATTTTATAAAATGGTGGATATCTACCGATCTACCAAGCTAAATAGTGCAGATCGTACATACAAACATTACGCTATTTACAAACGTCAATAGTCCACTTGAAACTAAATTGCTTCCATTTAACGTTCAATCACCAATTAATGCAATGTTTCAATAACTGTAACTAACCGTAAGCACTTCGACCACATCGGGTTCACCTCATCGCATTTCGATTTGTTAGTAGAGTGAACTTCATTAATTCCTCTGCAGTAGCGAGAGTAAAACGTACGATATTAGCAATTGTTGGGCTTAAATGCTACATGTTGTTAATGATTTATGAACAATTAATCGTTACATGTTGTTAATTGATTTTATACTACTCGTGAGATATAAATGTGGAGTCGTAACAACTCAGTGTCTACGCAGTTTTATCCACGGTACGCGAGCACACTGAGATCCCTCCCTGGTCCAAATACTAATTAAATTGTTATTTGTAATTTAAAGTGTTGATTTACAACGTGCTCGGCCTTAAAGGAAAGCGTCGTAAGGAAACCTTTATGTCTGAGGAACATGTAAAAAGAATAATATATTTGTTAGACTGTGTGATGTGAACTTCCTCAATCTGAAGTGGAGCCACGTGACGGAATTTGCTCTGATAGCCTCTCTAAAGAAAGTCTATGCCTAGCAGTTTTATCAACTTTTAATTTTCGTAATAATACTTCCATATTTCAGTTATTACATTAAGCTGAAGCTTATTTTAATAAAAATATTTTAACAATGCAATACATTATTTTTTTCTTTAATATGATGAGAAACTACATCTGATAGTAAGCGACGACTTCAGCCCACCCATCCTAAACAAAAACTCCTTAATACTGACATTGAATAGACCTATAATTGGGTCTCCTATCTACATGAATGAATCACATGAGGTATCCTCATGTGATTCATTCATGTCATAGCTAGAATCTGGCTGCATCGTGGATCTACCACAATTACTAGCTGCAGAATAAATGGGTCAGCTCGATTGGCTAGGACCATCCTCTTGCTGAATACCAGCGTAAAATAGCAGCATAACGATGCTGTGTTTCGTCTGGTCAGTGTAGGGTTCCGAATACCTTTATTGTGATGAGGCATTCCATCTCAGTCCTCAAGGGTGACAACGCATCTGCATTATGAATCCTTTTTAAGGATGAATGTAGATGTCATGGGCCGCAGAAATCACTTGCCATTTGAACAGCAGAACTGAGTGCCCGTTTGTTATTCACAATATAATAAAAAAATTATAAAAAAATATAAAAAACTGTACAAACTATAAGAACAATGTTTTAACATATTTTCGTTGAGGCCATTCGATTCTTGAAACCAATGAGTAAAGCGGTTTTCAAGGAACAAATTTAAAAGACTTAGATACAAAACGTTTTATCTGCAATTTATAATCCTTAACTATGCAAACATTGTGAATTTATATTGTAATTTGATTCGCGAACGAGCACCTTGTTTCATAGTGTAATCAAATTTCAGTTCAGCGCGTGGCGATTTCCCTTCGGCCGGCGCCCGCAACGCGGACTCCGACGTAATTAATTATTACTAGTTTGCGCTCGTGGATTCACTTAGTGGCGAACAACGGGTTTTAGCACGAAATTTTAAAAAAATGAAATAGGAGACGATCTAGTGTAAATATCCCAATCTAGGTTCTAATTGTTTGTTCTACTGCTGTTGTGAACCATCTAGCATAATCATTAAATATTAGGCGGGGAATATGGTTAAGGGGAATTAGTAATTTTAATAGCTCTGCTGTCATCCCGTAATAAACAAAACGACGTAGGTTCCAATAGCTCTGCTGTCATCCTGTAATAAATAAAACGACGTAGGTTCCAATAGCTCTGCTGTCATCCTGTAATAAATAAAACGACGTAGGTTCTAATCCGCCATTCGACTTTTCGTCTTAAACCATCTCCAAGCACAAGCATTTAAAATTAGCGGTTGAGGGGTTTTAAGTAATTTTAATAGCAGCGTTCGTTTTCGTCGAAAAAAATTGGTTAAGAGTACGGTTTCCTCTTGATATTTTCCTTCACCGCCAAGGACATGCGAGATCACCAATTAGAATTGCAAATTAAATTTTTAAATTAAAATTGCAACGGTGCATAATCCACTACTTGACATATACGCCGCTTTCTATAGATTGTCAAGGGGGGGGAGGGTATGACCATCTATAGAAAGCACGATTCTGAGCCACCTGCATCCATTGTCTTCCCGCAAACTTGCATAGTCATCACTCCATCTAGCGTGGGGGGTAACAGTCCTACACTGCGACTGCCAATTCAAGGTATCCTTCACTCAAAAATCTACGATCTATATGACCAGCACATTGCCACTTCAGTTTGCTAACCTTTTGTCCGGTCACCCTTGTTCTACTGCGAATTTCGAATCGAACATTGTGGATTCTATCACGCAGAGAAACATCGAGCGTGGCCTGAAACAACGAGCACAGGAATAAAAACCAAGCGCCCTGACATTGAGCTACCACGACTCGAATTATCTGTGATTTAATGAAAGGAAAGCAGAGGCAGTTGATATGCAAACTGAACACGTAATTAAAACAAAAAGCCCGCTGAAACGAATGAATGAATTTTATTAAATTCAATCTTTTGTTGCGTTTTACGTAAATCTGCGGCGGACTTAATTGCAAATGTAAATTATATAAAACTAGTTTAACGGGTTTCATCGTCAATTATACTCATACACAGATGCACTTACTTGAAGTCCTTTCCATAACCCTAGCATATGATGTGCAATACGATCTGAGGAAAGTCTTTATGCAGTGACTGAGACATAGAGTATAAATATAACACATCCAGACCCGAAAATAACAAATTGTAATATATGTACAAAATTTGTTCCTCGGGTATCAACCTCAGGACATGACACGTAGCAGCCAGTTACTCTAATACGCTACTAAAGTACATATTACGATTTTATAAAATGTATATATGTGTATGTTTTAAATTTTACAGCCTTAGCACAATGCCTATGTGTTCTTTTATATAATATAAGTTGTGACAAACAAGCACACAGTTCACTCGTGGTGGGTGATGACTGCGACCCGTGGTAACTACATCTATCCTCAACGAACAATAATTGATACAGGGAGTGTAGGGATCCGGGGACCCAATTACAGCTAACGAGGCATCCGGCCCTAGTCCTCGGGGATAACAACGCATATGCATTGTTATTAAACCCAGGGTAAATGTGGACGTCACGGACCGCAGGAATCAGTTACCATCAGGGGAAATGCGTGCTCTTTTATCACCCTCATAACATTAAAAAAAGTCGTATAATAGTTACATATTGCATAGTTTTAACTATATATGAAGACAGTTCATGCAGGTGAGCGCACAAAATATTAGCGAATTATAATATCAGCAAAACCTCCACAATTTCAGACACTAGGTAGAGAATAAATAGCGAAAGAGAAAAAGGACACATTTTTATGAAACTAAGAAAAGCATTTAAAAATAAAGACATATAATATATATAATAAATATATATATATATATATATATATATATATATATATTTATTTATTATATATTATACATATATATAGTGTTACTCTTAGTGTTTTGTTAATTCTTTTACCTCTATGTAAAATTTCCACGATTATTATCTTATATTATTTATCTCGGTCGTATATAATTTTTGTTGAAACTTATTCATTTATGAACTCTTACATTTGATTACAAGAATGGTAATCACGTTATTGACAGTCGGTTAACGACTCCAACTAAACTTAAAATGCTTGTGCCAAGAGATAGTTCACGACATTGGTCGGATGGCTGTCGAATTGCACTCACGAAGTTCAGTGTTGCAGACCTTTCCCTAAACCATTAAGCTAACGACGCTACTCAAATGGCTTTAATTTATATGTATATTTTTCTTAATAGAATGCTAGCAATGCTAACCACTCCAACAAAGCTTAACTTGTGCTGGGAGATTGTTCACCAAGATAATCGAATAGCGAATTAGAACCTACGACGTGGTGTTTCGCGGACCGTACCCTAAACCATTAGGCTAATGACGCTTGGAAAATTATTGTAAGAGTATATTTATTCAATGAATGCTAGCAATGTTATTAAAACTAAAACTCCCGTTGACCACTCCAGCAAAGTTTGACGTGTGCTAGGAGATTGGTCACGACGGTAACCGAATAGCGGATTACAATTTACGATATTAAGTTTCGAAAACAGTAAAACTTTTGATGTTTTATATTGACGTGTTATATTTTTAAAAGTAAAATAATAATATGTAATTTCTTCCTGTAATACTCAATTCTCTTATATACAATTTCAGCGAGGTGATTGTAAAAATGATACGTGACTGGAAGGAATAATAGAACTGCTGTCAAGTTGACTTAGCTCTGTAGTGGAGAAGAATATTAAAGATTAATTTGAACTGAGAACATAACGAGAAATTGTATGTACTCGGGCTAAGTTAGCTTTGAATTATTTCACGAAAAGCGACATTTGGTTTTTCAATGGAATATATTTTGAAAGTTGATTAAATTTTATAATATTTTATGTACAAGGCCGCTATTGCATCGCAGACTCTGCTGAAAGACAACATTTGTGTAAAACAAATTGTAGGTTTTTAGGTCTGCGAAACACCACAGTGTATCCGTGGTCTTCTACTGTATTTGATCCTTATAGGAATAGGAAAGGGGATGACTGACTCTGTGTTTAGGTAGGAACGCCTTCGGTACTATAACATCCTGCCCAGTTGATTGCATCTAGTAATAGCAAGAAGATATGTATTACGATATTTTTATTCATCACAGAGCACGACGTAAATCAGCACTTAAAATTGCAATTAATATAAATTTCATTTCATTGTCGCCGACGCCGGGGTTCGAACTCAAATTACTCGCGTACTGTGAATTTAAAACGAGCGCTAACATGGCTCTTGCAATGTTATTTTCTAACAAACGAATGTTCTTTTCAAGATAAAAAAGCAATAGAATGTGAATTAATACGATCGCCAGTATATATAATACAAAATAATAAGTACCACTCTGTGGAATCAGTATCGCAAATAGCGGCGGTGATCACCTATGTGTTGCGGCGGGTGTCGCCTATACTATAAAAATCAAACATCCTGCACAATTGATATCAACTGGTAATAACGAAAAGAAGCCATCCTGATCGCAACCAGGTGGACTTCTATATTCTACCTGTCACACATAACAATTTACAAACACAAATAAATGGATACAGATGTCCTTTTACGTTTACTTCCTTTGTTAAAACGCAAGGATAAATACTGATAATTCAAAAAACAGCGCAAACCGTCTGATCTTTTTCTCAAAATCGGTTGACAATTCATTGCGGGCGTTCTCGTCCCGTTTATTTTTTCCTTCACCACGTCACTTTTATTCCACACTTTAGCTTCTCCCTCAATTCAGCCACTTTCGTCTTCCAGTGCATCGAAACTTGCAAAAGTTAAAGCTTCATTTCGATTTAAGTCTCACCTCCCTAGATATATAGTTCATTTTTGGTTTACACGAACATAACCGTACAATGTTTTTACTTTTCATTGCGACGACGGAATATGATGCAGAAATGTAAAATGTAAGGACAATTGAGTGGAGAGGGAAGCGCAAATGTGTAGCTTGCTCTACTCTTTGTCTCTATCATGAAATAATATTTTTTCTTTTGCTCTTTTTAGAATTTGCTGTAGATTTTTTTCAGTTTTTGCATTTAAATACAATGTTGTACTTTTAGATTCTTACAGACTAGACTTCATTATTCAGTTAACTGAATACAGTGGTAGAGGCACGGAAATGGTAGAAGAACTGCCTACAACATAAACAGGTCGACTCGACCGAGGAAGCTCCACACAGAATAAGCACAGAATAAACATCACAAGGTTGCTGCGTGTCTTATCATAAGAGACGAAGACCCTATTATAAATAACAATGCTCAGTCCTTAAGGATGAAATCACACGTACACATCTTGAATTATTTTAAAAGCTTGTGTCTGAGGTCGTAATTTTGTTGACGAAAGTCTCAGATTCAGAATCTGGTCCAATTTAACTATGAAGACACAAGTATGCGCGTTTATCGCTAAAAATAATCTCTTTGCGCATCAACTCATTTTGAAAACACTACCCTTGCTACTTCATATAGTATCGGAATCCTTGGCGTTGAGATCTCGTGCGCCGTTCAGTCCCGCGGTCACTTGGAGGGTAGAGCCAAATTGACCTCAAAAAAATCTGGGCATGCTTAGTAGAACAAGACCGTGATTCGTCTGCTCACTGTGTGCACTTCAGAATTTTCAGGTTCAACCTCACATGAAAAGCTGTACAAATCTGGGCAGGAGCACTCCAGTGCCAGCTCCTCCCATTTGACCGCATTCAACGCAGAGCGGCTCGAATTGTTGATGTTGTCCGATCGGCTTGATCCACTGGCATTGCAAAGAGATGTTGCATCTTTAACATTATAAATTTCGTACACAATCGTGTTTCGCCTGCTGAGTGATCCAGAGACCATTATTGTCGGTGACGAGGCATTCCATTTTAATTCTCCGAGGTGACAACGTATTTCCATTATTTCTCATTTACGATATTAAATGTGGGTCCCACGGTGTGCTGCAATCACCTTCAAGTGAACTGCGTGTTCATTTGCCACCCTCAATACATTAAATTATTAAGATAAACAAATAATCTTCTCTGAATTATGAATATTAAGTGTACATATTTAAGCTCGAGATAATCCAAATTTAAAAATTTGCTTGCTAAGCTTTTTTATCCGGCTCGCTGTGCTGCGGTACTTTGTTAATTAAACGTTCAAAAGCCTGCGATGTTGCATCAATTTCAGTTAAGGGCCGATATTGTAGGAAGTGTAAAAAGCCTGACTAGCCAATTATGACTTAGTAATTGACTTGGTACATGGACTTAGTAATTGCCTAAATTTTTCAAATTTATTATTATTATAGTTTATTGTTATAAATCCTTGAATGAAACAATTTTAGAGTTTTCTATCATGTACAACTACTCTGTCTAATCAGCTGCCACAAGCGGTATATCTGACTTAGGGATCTTCATGAAATGAGCTTACACCTTTGGTAAAGTCCTGCAACGCACCTGCAATTGCAGATATTCATGGGTGGCAGAGATGTGGGTCCTGAGTTCGATTCCCAGACAAGGAACAATATTTCTGTATTACAAATTGTTGAATTGAACCTTCTTTCTGCACATAGATTACATCGTACTAAAAGAGGGGAGACAGAGTAAATATCTCTGTGTTTACGCGAATGGTTAATGTACTATAATATATATCTATAATAAACCATGTGCAGTTGATGTCAACCGGTAATAACTAGACGGATATTGCCGTGGATATAACCATCAATATCAAATCAAAGTTTGAAATGGCAATGAAGTTGTTTAAATATATAAAAAAAAACAACGAAACAGTTACCCTTCGTGTTAAATATAATTATTTTAAATTTCAATTAATCTAAAATAAGACAAAAAACAATTAAAATTAATTTAAATTTCAAAGCACCTTAGTCGGCAGGAATCGGTGAATATCGCCTGTTTACACACGCAAATTCACCACTTTGACACGATCGTAAATTTAATATTACTTTCTGCGGCATACATACCTCTTAAGTTGCAGGAAGTAATAAACGAATCCAATTGTAGCATTCAATTAATCAGAATAATACGAAACATACAACAACAAACAATTTTAGTAACTCCTAGAAAAAGATAGTAAAAAAAAAGCTACTAAAAAAGTACTGTGGCCAGTGCCATGCGTTACGTAGATATTACGTAGGTATATTGGTGACCAGAAAAATTAACTGACTGCATCTGTTACATCTTCTGGTCGTAAAACTAAAAATTAAAGTGTATAATCAAAACCAAATTGAATAAAAAGTCTTAGATGTTAATTACAAACTTGTGTAATTTATACATCACGGCGTCAGTAGTAAAGCGGAAACCATGATTATATTTCTATTATTTTATTCAAAGAAAAGACATAACTCGATGAAGCTTTCTAATTGTATACGCTTAGATTTCACTTAAAAAATAAAATACAATTCTTACATCTTGCTAAATAGTCTTTTTCAATTTGGTCGTACATTATAAATATATAAAACAATCGACTTATAATAGAAAACCTCTTCCAAAATATTCGTTTCAATTTATTCATATGCTAAAAATGCATGTAACAATCTTCACAAAAAAAAATCTTCCTATATACTCTTTTGAATTTGTTTATGCCCTTTAAATAAAAAACACAATCTCAAAATAAAACGGAAAATCTCCTAAATATTGGTTTCAAATTCATAATACTGTACAAATATATCAAGCAATCTTTACATAAAAGAGCACATTTCTTCTTTTTTATCCGTTTCAATGTGATAATACTCTATAAATACAAAAAGCAATCTTAACATAAAATAAAAGAGAAAACTTCTTCCTAAATACTTGTTTGAATTTTTTCATGCCGTATAAATACAAAAACCAATCTCAAAATAAAACAGAAAATCTCTTACTAATTATTCGTTTCAATTTCATTATACTGTACAAATACATCAAGCAATGTTAATATAAAAGATAACACCCTTTCTTTTACACTTATATCAATTTTATCATTCTCTATAAATACAAAAAGCAATCGTAAAATAAAATAAAAGAGAAAACCTCTTCCTAAATACTTGTTTGAATTTGTTCAAGCCCTATAAATACAAAAGGCAATCTCAAAATAAAACACAAAATCTCTTCCTAAATATTCGTTTCCATTTCATCATACTGTACAAATAAAACCAGCAATCTTAAAATAAAATAAAAGAGAGAATCTCATACTAAATATTCGATTCAATTTGATCACACTATAAATATGACCAAATATCACACAATCTAGACTTAAAAGAGAAAACCTCTGCCTAAATGCTCGTTTCAATTTGATAAAGAGAATGTCATTAAAAGAGTAACGTTATGTTTTTAAAAATAAGAAAAGCTCTTCCTAATACCCGTTTCAGCTTGTTCATCGAAATGTTTCTTCCATTGTTTAATTTCATTGGATAAATAACATTCTCGGCCGTCTATTTGAACACCAACGAACCGAAACTACAAACTGCGTCACCTCGTATTTTGCTTTCCGAAAAGAGAACTCAAAAACCATTGTTCGCTGCCCAACGAATCCAAAAGCGCAAACTAGTAATAATTAATTTGAACCGAGTCCGCGCCTCGGGCACCGGCCGATGCGAAATCGCCACGCGCTGAACAGAATTTTGATTATGCTACGAAACGCAAGGTGCTCGCTCGTGGATCAAATTACAATATAAATTTACATTGTTTGCATTAACTATGCAAACAATGTAATTTTTTTGCATAGTTAATTATATATATATATGTATAGATTATAAATTGCAGACGAATCGTTTTGTAAGTTTCTATATTTTATATTGACACCGACATTCTAATATAGGCTAAAAGGAAAAAAATATTTTCCGATTTCCAAAGAAATTTGATTAAATTTACGGCATGAAAGAAATTTTTGATAGAGTTTTACTGGTTTTTATTTAGTTATATTTAATAAATATAATATATCGTAGCTATGCGACTTAAACTTATGTATATTTCATTAACGTCATATATTTGTTTTAAACGATAGTGTGTGGTATTAATGGAAATTACAGATGCACATTTAACCAGTAACTTACGATTCACTAGAAAAAAATATATGAAATGTTTTGTGTTATACCGAGACATGAGTGAGATGGCATCTCCATTATAACTTCTTAATGAAGGTATCATAGTACGCATTATTTACTTGCCGTCAGGTAAAATTATGTATAGTTATTAACTGATGTAAGTGATCCCCGATTCAGTGGATATTTGTATTGTTATGTACACTGATTTCCTAGAAACTTCTCGATCATTTGGGTGAAACTTTGTCTTACGGTATAGTAAGCTTTCAAGAATTGGACCCTCATAATTTTTTTTAGCTTTGATTGAGTAGTTTGTTAGTTATATTGGTGGTGTTATTATATTATAATTTCGCTAATCCATTGACTGAAAATAGGTTCCTATGTAATAATAGAGATTCAATATGCTCATATATGGAATAATATGTGGAGAACTCTTGTCTCTGTTGACGCCAATAAGGATTTAAGGACGGGAAATGATACTGCTATGAGAGCGATCAATTTCGATGCACTCGGCGAAGGTGATATTGTTAATAATGCTTGTTCGTTTACGCCGCCAGTTTCCTTGTTTATTCTGGCTGCCATAGTTCCTTCTTCAACTCATTCAGTATTCAGGCATGCATACTATGTTGTTTAGTCAAATGATTGTGCAGTTTTTCGTAGACTAAAACCCGAAAGTAGACCAAAGAGCAGTAGATATGGTGGATGTGAAGGGACATTATCATGCATGAGCTATAATTCTTGTACTATTTGGGTTCTGTGTGAAACGATACGATACGTTAAGTGACTTAATCACAGTATTTTGGGTAGTCATACTGTCTTTTAAGCAAAAGAGAGTCCGCGTGCCTAAATGATTCGAGTCCCATAGTATAACTTTAAAAAAAACTGTCAACGATATACAAATTTTCCTAAGAAGCAAATAGTAAAGTTAAGAATCAATGTTAGTTAATGTGCATGTCTAGGTTATTACCTTCCTTAAATTTTAAGACCCACAGCTGTAACATTTATCTCACTTTAGCTTCACATACGTCATTGAAGTTTAAATACAAAACAGTAATTTGAACTAACTTAAATCATCTCCAATAAGTTCGAGTGGGTCACGTTGCACGTTACGGCGCGAGCAAATTTACTCCCCTTACAAAATTGTTCCTCTCGCATCACGAATTTATCCGATTCCCCAGCTGCCAGCTCCCAACGATACATCAAAGCAAAGTGCAGACTGTAGTATTGAATCGTCATTACCCTATTGTTAAGTTAAATATGTTACATAATTCAGCTTTTGTATATACACTTTTAGAGTTCATTTCACCTTTCTTTATCGGTAGATATTTCCAAAACGAAATAAATAGTTTAATTATTATATGATTTAGGTTGCATAAAAGCTGCCTGTATATTTATGACGTTGTTTGAAAACAGTGATATCGTGTTTCAGGCGCGGTTGATGAATGTTCGTTGCTTACGATGCAGTGACACCGGCAGATTATTGGTATGTGATGGGATCAATTGGAATGTGATTCTTACGGTCCTGTCCATACATCCATTATCCAGGTATGATTTCCAGTTTCTTTTTGACTCCTCTAAACTAAAATAATAATAGTTTATTTGCTTTAATCTGATCATGTCCAAGACGATGACATAATTCTGGATCTCCAGGCTCAGCCATGCAAATATTAGCCACATTAGCATGCAAAATTCGTTGCAAGTAACACAATAGGATATTTCGTCATCAGAACACTGTGTGACATTTAGTATTCACAAAAGACATTCTACAACAAAATTTTGCTACTGTTTAAACTATAACATGAATTATTTTACGTATTAATTTTCTTTATGACCTTAGAATTATTTAACCGAGTAGAATGAGTATATTAAGACACTGTCTATTTATTTTTTTATTTGGCAGTACTTTTATAATTAGTGGTATTTTATCAAATAATATTTATCCCATCAGTAATAAAAAAAAAATCTTCCTTTCTAGGCATACCTTCATTTAAAAAAGAGAACTTGTAATTTTGACAATGAAACAAAACCATTTTACTTTTCATTGGTGAGCGAAGTATCGCATCGTATGGTAGTAACCATTGACCGTCTTTTCTTAAGGTCTCTTGCACTGAATAGACAAAACACAGTAGCCCTAAACTATTTATTTTTAATATAATTCAGTAAAATCGTGGTCCTTTCAGCTTTGTTCGATGTATTGGTGTTACATATATAATTATTAATATTGGAATACTATCAACAAACCTTTACAGCCAGCCCGTATTCAAATATTTAAAAGACGCAAGAATTATTTTAGTTTGTTACTTTGGTAAATACTTTTATCGTGCCAGCTCAAATTACATTTTTACGTGATTATCTGGGAGCCTACCAGACGCATGTGTCGATAAGTCTGACCATTTATTGTTTATAATAGAACACAACATATAGCAAAGTAAACAGACAAAGAGGTATTTTTTTAAGTATTTCAAACATTACAAAAATTATAATTTAAATTTTGATTTTTAAAACTGCAACAAGTTAAATACTAACGGAATTTTAAGAATGTCTTCATTCAAATACCGTGAGAAAGTTTTGCATTTTAAATAAATATTAAGTGCATTTTGTTATCGCGTTGCTCGGGAAACGCTGACATTAACAGTAGACCGACACTGGTTGATGTTAATAATAAAGTTTTATAAACAGTAATTTACGTAGGAGTCTTTATTTATTTCATTAAGTCAGCTGAAACTATAAAAAATAAAGTAAATATATTAAGTAGTTAGTAATATATTTTCCGATGCCGTTCTAAATTGTTACGTGTGATAAATAAGAATATATTTGTCATTTTTTATTCCCTCACTAGCTAATATAAGTTATACTCTAAATTTAATGACATCTAATTAAAACATAAAAAGAAATCCAGTCTTATGTGACGTCCTGCAGTTTAGTCTACAACCGCAATCGTTGCTAACAGTAACGAAAATTGAAAAAGTACAAAACTTTCAAATAAACAAAGAAAAAATAGCTTTTTAACATTACATTTGGAATGAAAATCGTTAACCGCTTACACGAGCTTACGTCACTTATCTTTCAAGTGCGAAAGGAAAAAGATTTATACATCACAAAAGACCTTATCTTCTAAAACTAAGGATCGAAGAATCAAATTCCATTAAATTGTGTTAGGTTGAAACGACGTTCTTATATTTGAAAGGTAGTTTCCACTACTAAGTACATCGAGATCTTTGTACGTGAATCCGTTCGCATTGTTAGTTGGAAATTTCTCGTTACCGTTATAATCCGGACGCAGGTTGATACAACATTTCGCAATACTTCACAATTTAAGCGAGTGAAGAACAGTGAACGTTCATATTAGAGGTCCGTGTGTAATCAGTTATTATAACGGTTCCCAACAATTTATAATTTGGGATCCTTATCCCAAATAGCTGAAAATATACAAAATATTTGTTTCTTCTATATATATATATATATATATATATATATATATATATCCTGCTCGATTATATCAGGAAGGTCAGTAATAAAAACAGTTTTAATAGTTTGGTTTAAAACTACTTACTTAAGATACATGTAATCAGATAATTCCATCCTCTACGGAATTTACTTGTAGTTACCACTATTGTATTGCATTTATAAATTTATTATGTATATAATATTTATCTATATATGTTGTATTGTTGTTTATTAGTATATTTTATATTAGCAATTGTTAGTCTTTTCTTTTTATCTATTAATTACTACACCTACCACAATATCTCCTCACACCTTGGTTTGACTGGTAATGAATGCCTTTGGCATTACGTCCACCCTTTGTGAACCTCTAATTTTGTTAAGGTTAATGCAAAAAAGAATAAAGAAATTAAATATATATGGTTATATATCTATAAAAACGCCAGAATTTTATAACGGACAGTAGCGTTACAGGTGGTGAACCCGAAGTCAATATTTAAGAAACGTGACTATCCATGTAAGTCGCTGTCGGGGTTCGCATCTATATTTGCACTCAATGCCGAGGATAGCCAAGTACTAGACAGTAAACAACAACTAATGCTGTCTTGTTAACATGATAAATCGACAAGATATGCTTGTTAGCGACATCTTTTTTTACAAAACTAAGCATGACAAATGAGTACACTACTCACCTGACGTTAAGTGAGACTGCAGATTAAGATGTCCATGACTACTTACCATTCTATACTTCGCGTCCAGTAACTAGAGCACCCGGTCTCTTAGCAGCATGCTGCTGTGTATCGTCACTCCGCTATTCTGTGAGGGCCTGTTCTCAAAGATGTTATTTACGTTTCTCTTATTACATTAAAAGTAACATATATTATCATTAGTACAGTGCCGTGACCTAATGATTTCACTCGCAACGGGATCTCATGTGAGAGACTTGGGGAAGATTTTAATGAGATAAATTAACAGAACGTCTATTTATGAATAGACGGGCATACTTATCGTGTGTTGATTGAGGTTTTGCATGTAAATTATACAGATGGTGAAGGATATAGTATATCACAGGTCCAGATGAAGATATATTTTGTTATAAAATATCAATTTAGGGTGTAGTAAGTGGCGACGAAGGGAATGTGTTAAAGATGCAAGATGTTAAATGCGATGATAAAGGAAAACTGTGGTTGTCAACTCGCTCATGTACAACCGCAGCACCCAGTGGCCCTGTTAGTCTTTGACTTTGCGGTGATAGTGACGCCAGGGCAGGGGTTGCTAAGAATCCGGGGTTGAAAATGGGCTACCAACACGGAGTGGACCTGCCAACGTACACTGCTCATACATTGAGGACCGATTACAGAGCTGGTAAAAGAGTTAAACAAGTCTCGATGGGATATTATACGATTATCTGAAGTCCGAACACAAGAGAGCGAGATAATGATGATAATCGATATACAAACAAGACAATAAAAAAAATTGTTCAATTATAAAAATACTCCGTTGAAGTTGACGCGCGCACTTTCATTTTAAGTTATTGAAAAATTTATGTGCATCACCTTTGATGAAAATGTTTCTTTTATTTTATTATATAATTAGTTATGATATTAATCTACTATTGTCGTGAACCATCTCCTAGCAGAAGTATTTGAAGTTAACTTGGATCCGCTCGACTGGGAAAGGACAACGCCGTCACAGAATGTTAGCCTGAAATAGCATAGCGTAATCAAGCATGAGCGTTGGAATCAGAGTATCCAATTACAGGTAACGAGGTACGAAATGAAGTCCTCATGGATGACAAATGGGACAGTGAATCTTGAATCTTTATCGATGATGGATGTAAGTGATGATCTTATGTGCCGCTGTCACCACTTGCCATCAGGCGAACTGTGTATTTGTTGGCAACCAAACATAGTAAAGAAAAAACACATTTTCAAAAGTATTACATATGTACATTACGGGATCAGTACCCTCAGAGGTCGTTTCATTGCTTTTACAGTTCTACTCTATCTATTAATATAAATCGATCGTTTTGTCGCCACAACTTAAGTGTATTTTTCGATAATTTTTTGAAGTTCGTCTTTGAAACCTCCTTTGCCATATAACTAGTAATTTGTGTAAAATGGATAAAGGGTCAGATGAAAAGCGTATGGAAAAGCATGAAGGTAGGTTAAGCGTAATCGACTAAACAATTTGAATAGATGTGCGATGAACCTTACGTATCAGCAGTAAAGGTTGCCAGTAAAATACATTTGCACCCGAAATTATTAGGTGAAATGTCAACCCTTGACTATAGTTACCGTGGAATATCATGGGCAGGAGGGATGGGAATTTGTCAAAGTTGTGTTATTATAAAATTGGACATGTAACTTGTAGCATATTTTCTGAATTAAAAAGTTTGTCTATAAATTTGTAGAACAGTCATGGATTTTTTTTAATAATAAAAGCATTCAACTTATGTAGTGTAATTTTATTTTTCATAAATACTGTTACATCGTACTCTATTTCAAGGCCGACGGCGCACCAGCTACTGCTCTGCTTACTGACTTCACTAACTGCTTAAGCACCTAAGTACTTGCTCATTTGTTACCTATTCTAAATAAAAAGAAAAAAGTGTATATTCCTTACCAGACTGCCTCTTCACTACAACGTTAAAAATATCACATTCTCTAATTTACGTGAGAGCTTTTTGCCAAGACTCATGTAAATTGAAAAAATAACATCGACCCGTTATTTCCCATGCAGAATCCGAAGCTATTTGTCAGGCTAAATGGAGAGAGACGAGATTAACGACGATGCATTGGTCAGCACTGAAATCTCTATAAAGGTGTGTTTTATCTAAACCCCAGTTAACCATATGTAGGCTATATATCGTTCGTTTTATTTTTAAGAATGTTAGAAAGAAAGTTATAGTTAATTTATTTAATGTCAGCTTCGTGTAGTGCTTATACGAGAAACGATATTTGTACACTGTTGGTTTTCGGGTTAGTAACCGTGGTTTGGAGTTAGGCACGGTGAAGTAAACAGGTACCTAAAACGGCCGACCTAAGGCGCTCTAAGGCCAGCCCGAGGAGACCAGCTAGAGTAGAGCTCGCCGCGGATGCGTTTCGGCGGACTACGGAGAGCGGATGGATGGAGCGAGGCCGTCTTCCGCACCATCCGCAGCCGAACAGGAGTCGGGAGGAGGGGATGGCGGTGCGAAGGACAGTCTTTCCAGGTACCTCGCATCGTAACCCCCACTCTCTGCATTCGAGAGGGAGTCGCGGAGGGAGAGATACTACCTTCAGTATCTCTCCCTATCCTGCGTGACTCAGGCGGGGTTCGCACCGCTGATGCGGCCGAGGTGGGGCTGCGGGTTCAGTGGAGTGTTGGATTTGCCAACCGCTCTCCCCGTCCTCCGCGACCGAAATTTGGTTGGCGATGGAGCTTAACACCAGATCCACTGCAGGGGGTTGGGATTGAGGCCAGAGGAGGCCGAGTAGGAAGGCGCATCCGTACTCCGGCGCACCTTGCCTGGATGGAGAGGGGGATGTCCTCCTCCCAGAGGAGGGAGCGCAGGCGGGGTCGAGGATGTTTGCGAAAGCGTTCTCGTGATGCCACACGCGATGATGGAGGAACACCATGGGGTGTAAGTCGGTGCGAGTCCGACATAACCCATCCTTGCCCCCACAGGGGTGGGTATGCGTAAGCATTTCCCCATGTAAAAAAAAAGGTTATAATTATTAGGTCATAGTTATCAGTCTTAAAAATAATTTTAATTGGGTCTAATGTACTAAAATCGAAAATTAAACTAAACTATTGTCAGTAAGTTTTTATTAAAAACGAAAGTGCGGTTTTGAATTTTTTTGTTTTTTTAATAAATCTTCATGTAAATTCAATTGAAAACAATACCTTTCTATTACATAGATTGGAAAAAAATCCGCCGCGGAACTCTATCGCGGATTTGCAAATTTTCTATGATCTTGAAAAAAAAATATATTTCTTTGATATACAGGTTCCATTCGATGTTTTTCCTTCAACGCCCAGCACGTGGTAAATCAGAACTACAAGTTGCATTTAACAATTTCATTGCTGCCGTCACCGGGGATCGGTTTGTGCTTAAACTTGCGTACCGTTACATTGTATATTTGTAAAGTACAAATAACTTTAATTAATATGCATATTACTTATTATATTTATATACTTTAAAAGTAAAAATAAGTTGCTTTTCTTGCCACAATACATTCTCTGCTCAACGAATAGGTAACTCTACATCAGGTCAGACTAGTATAGAATGCCTTTTGGTACTTAAGTCTGCCTTTTAGTATAATGTTTGTTTTTCTGTGCAAATAAAGAATATATAATTATTATTGTAAACAGAAATAATTTTCCGCTAAACATTTTAATAACGATGACTCCACTGTTTGTATGTAATTAGCGAGGCGTCTTATGAATGCAACGAGTTGAATAAACGATTTACGAGTATTACGAAAATAAATAATTCCGTTCTTATTACGCTTTATGATTGACCATTAATTTTTTTAATAATTTCTAAGCCGATGACCGTGGCTCAGGACGTCTGCATACCCTGAACGAAATTCGAAGGTACTTCGGATGTCATCCCTGAAGATTGAGATAGGATTCCTGGCGAGATATTCCCGAAATCCTACACTCACTACATAAAACAAAAAAAATTTACGGTGCTATTATTGACTGGTTTTCTATGAGGGTGTGATCCTTCCACGGTTGAGCCTACCCATTCATACTTCAGCGAGAAATAAGCTTAATTTATAAGTAACGTACATTGGTGATTTATTATCTTGCTATATGCAATAAGAAAGGCGACGCAAGTCACTCAGTTTATGACTACACAATCTATATCTCTCTATATGTAAGGATATCAACAACGAAGAGTTCCAGTCCTACCGCGCGTCCGGTTGTCAGATGCTGCAACGGAGACGAAGGAACGGAATTGTAATCCGAGCTTCATGATATGATGTTGTAAATACATTTTTAATTCATTTAAAACACATCTACAATCCACATTTATCAAGACTATCTGTAACAATATGATAAATAACGATAATAAACTCATTTGTTTTTTTTTTACATAAAGAGTAACAAACGAGATAACTGATAGCAAGTGATTCCTACAGCCCACGACATTTACATTCATCCTTGACAAGGAATCATAATTCAGATGCGTTGTCACCCTTGAGGACAGTTATGCTGCTATTTTACGCTGGTATTCTTTCAGGGCGTGATCCAACCCCGATTGAACTAACCCATTTATTCTACACCTAGTAACGAACTGCAGTGTAGTTCTACCACTGTAAAAAAGTGTTTATAGAACAGATGGCAAACAGGTTACCTGATGGCAAGAGATCACCTGAACATCCACGCTCACGGACATCCGCAACACCACAGGAGGTACAAGTGCGATGCCACCGGACGAAAGATGGTAAAAGTAGACTCTATTTATGTAAAAGATTTTCTTTCAAATTTCCAAACATTTAACGATTTATTATATTTCCGCGAATACTGTACATTGAATAAAAACAATTTATAAGGAGCGTTTTATTTTTAAACTCTTTATCCTGGCGTTTCAAATGCGCTGTAGCCCTGTTGGCTACGACGCGGAGAGTGGAGAAGCTTGACGTTTTGATGTTACACGAAATACCGTTAGAGTTGAGCTTTCAATTATTTATTTTTAGTCCGATCTATGCGGAATTATGTTGAGGTATGGCAATAGGTATATCTGTTTTGGAATTTAATAGTTACTATTAAGCGATCATTGTTGGTCTTATAAAAACTCAGAGTCACTAAGCGAGGTACAGAAAGGGCTATGCCAAGTTTCTTTGTGTGATAGAATACGCAACGTACATTCATAATAAAATGAAACTGGCATGAGATAGTTCAGAAGATCAGGAAGCGACACTGCAGGCCAAAAGTTTAAGACCACATTAACTCAAGTAGGAAAATAAAGTAAAACTCCAATAAAATATTAAATGTTTAATGTGTAAACACCCTTTGTGCCTCTACAAAATTTTGAGCTATGCTTTGGATCATTATCTTGTTGTAAAATGAATCCATCTCTAATTAATCGCAACCCGGAAGAAACAGCATTTTGTTCTAAAATGTTTTTGCCCTGTTTCTTTTTCAAAATTTCTTCAATTTTAATCAAATCACCAATTCCTTGGCTAGAGAAGCAACCCCAGACCATAATTGAGCCACCACTATGCTTGATTGTTGGGATTACACAATCGGACATCTTTTCTTCGGCACTGCATCGTTCGTAAATTCTACGTTCTGAACCGAATAGTTCAAACATGGATTCATCGGTCCAAAGCACTTTTTTAACATCTTTTTCAGTCCAATCTCGATGGGCAAGAGCCCATTGTATCCGTTTATTCTTGTTTTGCGGCCTTAGCAGAGGTTTTCGAATGGCAACGCGACCATACAACTTCGCATCTCTCAGTCGCCGTATTACTGTAGTCAATGATAAAGGATTAACTCGGGTTTTGTTCACTTCAACGTGGATTTCTGGTGCTGTTAAGCGTCTATTTCTCTTGCTGGTAACAGCAATGAAATTATCTTCACCAGATGTGGTAGCTCTCCGCTTTCCCGAGCGTGGACGATCTTGAAAACTGCCTGTCTCCCTGTATCGAGTTATTGTGCCATGAACACAAGTTTTCGATAACTTCAGTTGTGAAGCAATCTCACGTTCGGATTTGCCTTCATTATGTAAAACAACGATAGCAGAACGCACTTCACTGCTAATTTCTCGAGCTTTTCCCATTTTATGATGTCTTCACTGTAGAAAACACAAGTTTAGACTAATTGAGCTTGTTTGTGAACAAACCCAAGTAAACTTGTGTATAGTCAGAAACACGTGTTTTCAGAAGCTGAATAATCCTAATTATTGACGAATACATAACAAAAGCAAAGTAGTTAGTAATGAGGACATTATAAAAATATTATTACGATTCTACCAGGTGGCTCTAGCGCAGCGTTTTTCGGTGTTTGAAAACAATTGATGTTTATTGTCTAATAACTTGAAAGTAAATAAAAGAATGTGTTCTTTAAATATTCGATACTATCAATAGAATATGCAGATGTGCTTTTTTTTATTTATCCTATGGGATTTTATTACAATTGATGGATAATTATGTTGTTTATGTTCGGTCTTAAACTTTTGGGCGGCTCGTAGAACCGATAATTGATGGGGGAGAAAGTTTCTTGATATTATTGTATTTATATACATATATTTTCAAGTTCTCATATTACATATATTTTTTCCGATAACAATCCGATGGAACTGATTGAAAGCGGACGGAAAAGCTTGAAGATATGTGTCACGTGCTTAACTAAACAAACTCAATAGATGTGCGATGAATCCGTTCTAGCCTAGGTATGTAGGTTACCAGTAAACGATATTGATACCCCAAAGTATTACATCTAATATCAATAGTTGACTATGAATACAGTTCGTCAATTTATAAGTGATAGCTGCGCTCCGCAACTCAATACATTCTCAACAAAGATTCTTTATGCACGCGCTTGTCGCCGCTGCTGGCTGAGTGAAGAGCAAAGAATTCTATCTATTAAAATATTATCTATAAAACATATATATACGTATAGTACCAAGTTCCATTTTAAATTCATGTGAAAATTGGCACAGCCACATATGTATTTTGTTTCAGTGAAATATTTAATTTACGTTTTTTGTTCTAGTACTTTCTAAATCACTATTTATTTATTTAATTTCGGTCATTTACAGGACGTTCATGAAAACAATCTTAATCCATAAGTTAAATGTGATGCATTAAAGATGAACATATCAATTGTTATATTTAACGGTTATCGTGTTACATAAAAAAATAATTAATGGAGAAAACTAAACAGTAACTGATTCAAAATAAAAACAGAATTAAATTAAATAAAATCATAAAAATAAAATAATTATATAACATTATCAACTTAAATTAAATGAAGTCACAATCAAATTCTTATTAAGTGGGAATTAAATTAAATGTCAACGACAATATTATACAATACAGAGACTAAATTAATTAAATAAATTAAATAGCGCTTAAAATCTAAACGAAAGACAATCACACGATATAATAAAATTAAATTTAAAATTTTAAAAAATTGAGATTAAAATGAATAAAAAAAGAAGTAAAATTTATAAACAGCAGCCGCTAAACTGGCGCTTGGAATGAGCAGAATGAATTACTTAACAGCTGCCGTGTTTCGTATCGGTGTGTGAATCCAATCCCAAGTCTTTTTCATAGCGGTAGAGCTACGCTGCAGTTTGTATCCAGCTGCAGAATGAATGGGTCAGCTCGACCGGAGTAAGTGCCCTAACAGAATACCAGCGTGAAATAGCAGCATAATGCTCCTGTGTTTCTTCTGGTAAGTGCAGGGATCCAGAGACCTTTATTACTGGTGACGAGGTATTCAGGAGTCACTTGCCATCAGGTGAGTGCTCGTTTGTTACTCTCAATGTTATAAAAAAAGGCGTGACTTTGTTGAGACCGATGTAGGTATTCATGTCTAAATCACCTGTATCCGCCATCACTGGTCCTCTGCTGAACATAGGCCAGCGCCATAGACTTGCACAGAGCACGGTTCTGAACCACATACATCTATCGAATTCCCGCAGATTTGCATATGTCCATCTGGTGGGAGTCCCAACATTGGGATGATCAATACGAATGCTATAAACCATAAGTAACATAAACAAATCAAACGCAATAAAATTGTGATTTTTTTTAATGTTCGAATAGTCTAGGTAACATCAACGTTGTATGGAATCTTAAAGTTCTTGCTGGGCTTCATTTGATAATAGGCTTTTTTGAAAAGTTATTTTGTAATAATTCTTATTCCTCCATAAAATTCATTTTTCATGTACACTTTTGAAATATTTTAACTCTTGCTTTGCGGTCCAGGAATTCTAAAGAATGTATTACTAATTAATGCACTTGTAAATCAACGTGAACAGTGATTATTTCGCATTATTTAATAAATGCTAGTAATGCTGTAATAATAATGAATGCAGTATTCGCAAGATTCCCGTAAACAACTACAGTTAAGATTTAATACTTGTATCAGGAGATGGCTCAAAACGTTTAATATCGTAGACGGTAGAATTCTTTTTATATTATTACATTAAGAGTAACAAGCGAGTACCCAGTTCACCTGATGATAACATAACATCTACATTTGTCGCGTTGTCACTGAAATGCTGATTTCACGTATTTTATTCGTATCGTTTTAATATAACTAAAACTTGTTCTATTACTATTAAATTTGGATTATGAGGTGAGACCTTAACCTCAGTTATGATTTTTTGGAAGTTTCTAGGATTGTGGTATTCAAAAGCTGTATTATAACTGAAATCTTTAATAAAAGAATACAAATACCTTTTATACCTTACTACCAAAATATATCTAAACTATTGCTTATTCTGAGAAGAGTATGCAAATATGTTACATTTAAAAGTTTGGCTAGACGTAAAATTTTAGACGAACGAAATTAAAAAATCATTTCTCTTTTTTTTTTGTACAACAAATTGTAAAGCTAACACGAAACTTTTGACGTAATGAATAATAACATTATATGTTTCTCTGCTCATTCATCCTCATTAAAATTTCCTCTCAGTTTCAGAGAGCGTGTTAGGGCTATGCATGTCCATATAACGAGAAGGGCCATTAAGCTGCGTCTGTCAGATGTATAAGTAGATATATAATTTCTTGAAAGGAACAATTTTTTATCCAAACATACACTGGTAACCTGAGTCAGATACCTAATGTTGGCTTCAATGACATTATATATTTACATTTATTACGAGCTTAATCATAAAGGAAAAAATATATGTGGATGAGAAATACTTTAAGAAAACAATATATACATGACTAGAATATAAAAGATCTTTATAACCTATTTAAAGTATCGCTCTCGAAAAAATCCAGACCCCTACAAGGATAGTTGCATCGAACATGACCTAGAACCCTAGAAACAGAGACAGTGTACGTCTCTCTTTCTAAGATGCGATGTGCCTATTATTTGACAATGTCCATAGCATCATAGATTGTCTCGATTTATTACAAAATAGTATAGTAGTAAAATAGTTTTCAGAGTCCCCTCGTACAAAACACACCATACGCCTTTATTGCACATACCTACCACTACACTAATTCCGCAAAGAATTCTGTTCTGACACACATTCTTCGTACTTATAACCCTGTTTATAACCACATATACTTGTTTACAGGCAGACGATACAAATTCAGAAATGTAATCATCAATGCAATAGTTGGTAAATAACTATATACAGATATCAGACGGGAGTGTTATTACTGTTGTTGGTAATTGTTAGAATATTCCTGTACATACACATCTATATACATAGATCTAATTGTATGTATCTAGAATTCTCTTGACATCTTACATATTTATTTCAACAACTACGATTACATTAAGATAATTAAGGAAAACCTGTTATGAGCTTTACTTTTTATTTTTTATTAAGTTTGTAAAAAAGCGCTATTGGTTGTCTTAATAATAAATAAATAAATAAAAAGTCCCCCGTCTTAGACTTCGTCTATCTGCAGTAGGGTCACGTGGCGGACTAAGGATGCCTTTTAAGGTAGTCACGTTGGCGTTTTTTATGATATTAGCGGTGACAAACAAGCACAGTTCACCTGATAGTATGGAACATGACAACTGCATCCATTCTCAACAGATAGTAAACGGAAAAGGTAGTAAACTCAATCATACAACCATCTAATTATTCGTGAAATGCTCACGGGCTAGCTTCTTGAAGGCCCGGTCACGTCTGTATTATGTACCTATAGTATGTTGATATACCTATATTTTGTATGATCAGGAGCGAGTTGAAATGATGACAGTATATAAACATTAAGAGATGTAAATTTAATCTACCTGAATCATCTCCACTCATTTTTATACAATATTTATGTACTAATAAATTACAATATTATCTAGAGGGCATTGTGTTCCACAAATCTGATATAATTTATTGATTTAATTACAGTTTGTATAAAACGTGTATACTTCGATGTTAGTATACAATGTTTCAGTATAAAAACATTTCCCATTTCTTGCGTACAAACAATTGGCTAACGAATAAATACGGAAAAAAGAGAAATTTATATTTTCATCGTGGACGTCAATCGGTCTGTATTTTGGATGTGAGTACATAAACACCACATCTCTCGAAAGACTCAATAAATCGAGTCCATTGTTTTACTCCGTTTTGAATTTAACACTATTGTGAACCCTATTGAAATTCACTACTGTATCTGATTTTTTTTATTAAACACATTGCATCATTTTCTTTCTTTTTTATATTTATATAATGAGGTATTTTATTGCCATGTTTAAATTAGTGATTTTGGGCTTTTTTAAAGTATTAATTATCTAATTGATTATGTAAAAAATATTTTTGAATTGTATGCCCGCGTTTCAGAGTTTTAACCATTGCTTGACGCGAAATGCAAGAGAGTAAACAAGTTATAACTAATTTCAACTGCGTCCTCGTTGCGAGCACCGGCCGACCATAATCGCCACGCGCTGAACTGAATTTTGATTATGCTGTGAAATACACAATATTTACATATTTTATTCTATTATGAAGTGCATTGAAATCGTTGGCTTTTTGATACATCTACACCCGCGTGGCTTAGCGAGCAGCATTCTGGGTTGTATGGGTAAAAATAGTAGTATAATATAAACCCATTGTACCAACAAGATTAGTAAGCTGAAGTGGAAAATTACTGGCCATATAGCTAGTAGAACCGATAATCGAGATTGCGGGAAGTCGATGGAGACAGGTGACTCAGGAACGTGCTTCGTGGCAATCTATGGAGAGGACTGTTTCAATAAAATGTGGTGAATGTAGGACTTATTACTGATGACGAGACATTCCACTTCATTGTCAAGGCAACTGAATTATGATTCCTAATCGAGAATAAACGTAGTCATGGGCTGCAGGAATCACTTCCCCTCGGGTGTACAGTGAAGAAACCAAACAGCAGTCACTTAATTCTTGGTAACACCGCAGAATGGATGATGTATTTATTTTAATACTAAATCAACGCATTTGATGAAATGCTTACCTTTAATTCTTGTTATCCAAATAGTGCAGTTATCGTTTTATTTACTATTTAAACGGAATATAGCAAAGATTTCATTTTTTGGGAGCTTGGATAACGAAAACTGCTTTTAAAATGTAATGAGCTAGTTCTTATTATAGATTTGTAAACACAATAATGAAAATCAGGCGACTTCAACGTAATATCTGTATGATTCAGGGTATCAGATAGTAACTATTAGCCCTTTTTATTGGATAATTGAATTTTTTTTTCTAAAATTGACGGTCGCTGTTAGGCAACACTTTTATAGTTATGCCGGATTGAAAGGTGGCAGAGCCTTTAGGGGCTTACGCCAAAACCTATAATTATGGTTTAACCAGAACAAGGGTTCCCGATCGGCAGCCTCATCTAAGACCGGACGAAAGTTAGCTACGTTAGCTCAAGGGCGGCCGAGAGCACTGAACCTAGGTACATCAGTTACTTCTGACGGACAAGCAACAAGAATTGAAATTGAGTCATGTGTATGGCCCAGTAGCTTCTACACCGATATACACTTGTAGGCAGTAGGTCCGCAGAGTAGGTAGACAACGGTCAACAACGCTACGGTCTACTCCGGAAAAAGTTAGGATGGTTTGAATTCGAAGCGTCATAAATCACGAGTATATCTGGTGTAGGCTCACTGGATCAGGATCTCGCACTCGCTGGGTGGCGCGGTGTAACCCAATGTGAGAGTATGTGAGAAAATTGGTGTATTCAAGTTTGTCCGCTCTGTGAAACTTTTTTATTTTAAGTGCTGATGGCCACTGTTAGCCCGATGGCTTTTAAAGCTTATGTAACTCAGTCGAAACCTTTATCTTTGGGTTCATTACTTTTTAATTTACTTTAATGGAGACAAACAGAAAAAAAGATAAAAATAAAGGGATTAATTAAGAGATAAAAAGGTTAACAAGCATAAGGGTTCCCGAGAGGGAGCCTCGGCTTGAACCGTTAATCTGTGCGCAGAAGGGACTGATACGAGGGTGCCCGATGGCTCTGAACCACGGAATGGTCATTGCTTCTATCAGATCATCAAGAAATAAAAATGTTTTCTTTAATTATAATATAATTGTGTGGAACTCTATAGCGCGTTGCAATGAACTACTTTATAAAACGCTGGAATTATATCCAAACGTCTTGCTCTTATCGTGACAGACACCGCATCATACATCGTCTTCAAGAATGGCCGAATCGTCGCGATAACGCTAGATTCACCTGCGTACCAGAGCGGTTCTCACCATTATATCTACCCCTGGATGATAAATAGCTATCACTACCACCCGTTCTCCACTTTGGAAAATTCTTAGATGACTGAAATGTTCTGTGGCAAAATCACAATTACACACACAGAAAATGCTTTAGAGCGTGGCACTTCATAGAAAGTAAGTAATCCTTAATTTAGTGAGCGATTTAGCTGAAAGAATAGCTGAACACACAGTCAATCCATCGGACCATTGGCCGCTCCACGAGCTGATGACCTAGCCTGGCGGGATCTCTCCCCTTTTTTTTACAGAGATTTTAATAAATAAAAATATAAACAAGGATTTGCTTTACGATTTTTCACACCTCCAACCCTATTTTTCTCGTAAAAATAACCCTCACGAAAAGCTCATTGAAGCTTTGACATAACACACCGATAGAGCGATTATTTTGCTGACCGTCGTCGTTAATCTCGTCTCTCTCCATTTGTTCTGACAAATAGCCACGGATTCTGCATAGCAGACAACAGTGTGACGTATTCTTTTCAATTTACACGTGACACGTTCTAGGGCTATTACGGTAGTGGCAATATTTCACGTCTTTTGTAAAAAATCTATTTCCTGGACTTCAATGTAGCCATTAAATTAATAGGTATTTATTGTAATGTTGATATAAACTTCGTATTTTCTTTTAATAATGTTAGGTGTGAAGAATAGGCATACAGTTCTCCTGGTGGTCTGATGGTCATGATAGCAGCCCGCGACAACTTCAAGCATCTTCAACCCAGATCCTTAGTATATATATTTATACATATATATATATATATATATATATATATATATATATATATATATATATATATGTTTTATTTCCGCGGTATAAGACGTAGCGTAACCCTTTCCAACTTACACTCGGAGGACTGCTTAAGTTGCACCGAAATTACTCCCATTGACTTAAATTCCGAGTGTGAACCAGAAGAGAGCTGCATCTTACGGTTTCGGCAAAAGTATCCGCTCTATTAGACCATCAATTAGGTTAACGATTTCTTTAACCGTTTTTCCTTGAAGTTTTAATTTCATCTTTAACAATAGTAGAACTACATAACACGATTTCATTTCTATAAAAAACTTCCTTTGATATTTGTTCGTTATTATTATGCGTTGATAAGTTTTTTAAGCGGGTTGCCAGCCCCGCATCGACTACTAAGTTAACCACTTGACGTTACAAATTAAAAGAAAAAATAAAAATAGTTTATAATATTCTTCACATAATCTAAACTTGTGACCAATTTAAGTAAACAATCAAACAAAGGGGAGAAACAATCAGTGCTTGTTCCGTCAGCATCATCAGGCATATTAGGACAAGTGAAGCATCACTGTGCACGAACTCCAACATTGATATATTATATATTTTGTATATTATTTTAATGAATTTAATTAAATACTAAAATAATTCTACGTTTTCGGGTACACCACACCACATTCGGTTGTCTTCCCTAATACAGCACAGTTTACTCTTTATATGCCATATTTATAGGACATGGATAAATTTCCTTTTGTACTTTATAAATAAGGCTGAAAATCGTATCGCTCGTACAAAATCTTACGTCAGTTATTTTAAAACAACGGAAGAATAAGTTTAATACACATCAAATAATCTTGCGCTGTAGCTACTTGGACATAAGAGTGAAAATCGATTACATTACTAAAGGTCGAAATAGTGTTCTTTTACCCAAAAGGTTCTTTTACCAGTATAACTGCATCGAGATCTCTCTACGTGCAGTCTCTCACAACGTCACTTGGAAATTTCTCGTTACCGCAATAATCCACCTTTAGGTTGACATGACATTTTGTAGTTATAGAAGAACTTTATAAAAACTTCGGATCAATCACTGCAAGCAAATACAAAAACGTACATGCATACAAACAAACATACAATAAATTTAATTTTAAATAAAAGCCGCTAAAGATCAAGACTCGTAGGCGATTTTTTTATTATATTTAAAAGAAGCAAATGAGTACTCAAGGAATCATAATACAGATGCGTTGCCACCCCTGAGGACCGAGATGGAATGCCTCGTCACCAGTAAAAATAGCAGCATAACACTGCTGTGTTTCGTTGGTTAGTATAGGGATCCGTAGACCCTTATTACTGATAACGAGACATTCAATCTTAGTCTATATTGTTATTCCTTATCGAGGAGGAGTGTGGGCGTCACAGGCCGCAGGATTCACCGTGAATACATTTAAAGAAATGTAAATATAAAGAACATCACCTACTGCTCTACACACCAGGCACATATCCGAATGTAATTAAAAATATGCCTATTAACCTTTGCAATATATAAATAACTAATATTTTGTATCGTAATTTAAACAAAAAAATTATGACGATAAAAGTTAGGTATCGCCTATAAAATGACCGTGTGTAGTTCGTGTTACGCTATATTAATGAAACTAACGTAAACCCGAGCATGTTCCCACGGGACACATGGGCGGCTGTAATTTTGAACACACGTAGCTGTCCAATACATTATGCCGCGTTGGAAATGACTGAAATTATGTGCAGCTAGCGTGCGGAATTTTTCAAATTTTTAGTCATGGGTCGCAAACATTGCGCTTGTATTAATTTATTATTATTTAATGCCTTTGTATATTATAGGTGGAAGAAACGTTCTTGAGTGGCAACCTCGAACTGGCAGTCCAGTATAGAAGGACCCCCCAATCGATGGAACGACGGTCTACGCAAGTTGGCGGTAAGTCGATGGATGCACGTGGCTCAGGCTTCTGCTTTGTGGCAATCTATGGGAGAGACTTGTGGTCAGCAGTGGGCTGTGGAGAAGCTGTGTTGATGATGTGTTTGAGCTCAAGAGTTGGATTGATCTTGAGTCTTTACAAATAAAGGAATAAAATATGTGTATCACGATTTGTTGTTTTTCGGATCTGTATGTTGTATGTTGCTTGTTGTCGACATTGTCTTAGTACACATTATGCCGGACTAGGAATGGGGTTGCAAGGTGAGTAACTCTGTGCTCACGCGAATGTTTATGGCACTATAATACATCCTACGCAGTTGATGTGTTGAATATTTGCGACCAGCTGGGCATCATAATTAGCTACTATGCTACGCAAAAGACATTCGTTGTTGATATTGTAAAGGTCCAAATAAGGGTCGAGAATTAATGCACAGTAACTTTTCACTATAAGGTGGATTGTGTGTTTGTTTCTCACATTTATGTCGTATAAAAAAACAAAACAAAGCAATTTCTTTTCTTAATGATAGGTGGATACTGAATCGTCATTTAATTTGATCGTGATCACCTGGAGATTTTTTATTTTTAAAAACTAGGTTGTGACAAAAAAGCACACCGATATATATAATATGTCCATAAACAACTAAGATTCTTCAACAAAGATTCAAGACGCCTGCAACATGGGTTATAATCACTGATCAGATCAATCTAAATTTCGGTTTTAAAGGAAGCCGTTATATAAAGTTCAAAATTTAAGTTAAAATATTCTGCTGTAAAAGTCATAAAATAGGACATTAAGTTTCGCGAACAATAGCTTACTGATTAAAGTATTTTTGTATCAACACAACCCAGTGCTTGTCTACGATCCCATCTGGTGCTAAGTGGTGAAGTAGACGTTGATACTATGGCTCTGTAAATAAGTATAATAAGACACCGCTATTATACTCGAACGCAAAGACTGCCGCAGGGAAGTTATATAAATCCTTCGGTGTTCAGCATATCGCTTCGTTTTTTGCAAGGAATATTATATTGAAGGGATGGAAACCAACTGTGCAACTTCACGTTCGAAGATGAACAGCGGATGGGAGAATCAATTTAGGTTACTTCTCTGCACACTCTCATAACTATATCGTGGAAACCACCCACTGGCTTCCAACGCACTTGTGGTCAGAACAAGGAGTGGTGGATGTCTCCTAGCACACGAGTAATCAATATGTAAGATATATATATATTTTAAATAGTATGAGTACCAGCACATAGTTTACGGGACTGTAGATTCGTTGTCACCCGAGTCAATAGGAATGGTTATGCTGCTATTGCGTGTTGGTCCTTTCCCGGTCGCCCTGACCTATTCCTCTTGTAGCTATTTTCTAGACGAATGGGTCAATATTGAAATTATTATTTTTAATTTAATTATACACACACATAGATATGTATATATATATATATATATATATATATATATATATATATATATATATGAAGCTATTGTTAAAGAATGCAATAACAATAGCTGTGACAGACACATAATGTCGATACCCAATGAGCGGAGGAAAAATCACTATCAAAATAAATTCAATTCCTGTTCGGGGCGAAGCGGCGAGCGATTCATCTTATAAAACTGGTATAGTTACTCACATAAAGCGATATGATATTTACCTATTATTTCGTTCTAATTATTTATTGTTGCAAAATTAGATTAGAGCCACGCTGCAGCAGGAATGGGTCAGCTCGGAGGTGGAAGGCCTACACCCTCACATAATTATAATAATCTTTATTCGCCTTTGAACTAGTGTTACATGAGGTGGTTTACAAATGTTTGTGCTCCAAGTTCTCCCCGCCTGGGAATGGAAGCCAGAAAGCGCAAAAATGAAAGCATACGTTAACTACAACAACCAATTTACACAACATTGCCACTTACCTTTTACACCTAAATCGGAAACTCTAACAATACCATCAATGTATATTAAAGGCAGAGTTATTACAATCACCTTGAAATTTTCTACACTATATTATGAAATATTTATTTACTAGGTAGCATTATAGTTAACACCAGGATGGATACTAAACGCATATTTCCTACAAATATTTTGCTGTTCTTAGTTGCCTTGTTTTTTTTTTAATTATGAATTCATTTTATAATGAAATATCAATTATGTGCAAAACTGTACCACAGTATGTACAAACCATACAGCGAGTAATAAAGGACGTCGATATCAAACGCGCGTCGTTTTCCGATATTAATGAGTTAAGTCCAGCACTGGCGCCCACCGCAATATGTATCACTACCCTTACCTGATACTTTTACAATGAAACCGTACGGTATACTACAATATAACCACAACATTGCGGCTTTCCTTACGCTCATAAATCGGAAACTGTAACAATAGCATCAGTGGATAGTAAGTATAGAATTACTACAATCATCGGCTTTACAATAGATGAATATTAATAATGGAGGTATTTCTATCCAACTGCATACACATATGTTTTATTTATAAGATTGCGTATTTATCTATTTATCGTTAAATAGCGATCCGAGTCTAGATTTCGTACCTCCTTATGAGGGGCCCTCGGATCGTATTATCGCCTCCCTCTGTTGACGTCGACGTTCTTCGTCCGCAGGGGTCGGAGTGCAGCGGTGGTGCAGCAGCAGTCTCGTCTCTCTATTCAGCGGGCCTCCCGCTCGCGAGTCTAATTAGATAAAGTTGTAGTGGTCTCTGGACCAACAGCAATACTTATACAAAAAAAAAACGGGAAACGCATTAGCGACGCCCGTGGTGTCGCGGATGTTCATGGACGGCGGTGATCACTTACCATCAGGCCATCAATTCTATATAAAAAAAAGTCAAATTGAATGATTTAAAAACAAAAAAAGGGTGGATACGAAATATTATTAACTTTTCATACATATTGCAACAATCTCATACTAAACAAAGTCTACATTATTTACAAATTAATAAAAATGCTTCATAATTATATATCCGTACATATAAAAACAGTTATATTCTTAATTAGATAATAAATAACGTAGTAAATAAAATAGTATTATATTTTTTCCTATAAGAGTCCAGTTTCTAGAAGACCCTCACAGAACACTAGCATGAAATGTACCAGGAGTGACAGCGCTGATGAATCTTGAAGACAGTCCTTACTCACCAGGTGTACTCTGGGCCTGTTTGCCTTCCTTTATATTATCTCCTCCCTTCGAGATCTTTTCCCATGTACTTGGTGTCGAGCTTCCTTGTCAGCTTCATCATCAGGTTCTACGTGTGTAGTTCTCAACCGTCGTCAGCCAGGTGGCGGGTGATCTTGTAAGGTTGTATGTTTCGTCATTGTCAAGTCTAGGGCAAGCTTAATCATATGATCGTACCTTCCAGTTAACTTTTGTCTGAAACAAAATATTTTTTTTATAATATTCAAGTAAAACGTAGCGCCTGTAAATATTATAACTTGATGCAAAATTGACTGAACAACAGGAAGTATTACTGCAATTAAACTGACGGGCAAACTGCTTATGCAAGTCTGCACTTACTTGTACATAGTACCACTTACAGTGCATCCAGTGTCCTGTATCGTTTTTACGGATCATTAAACTGGCTTCTCTCGAATTATCGTCATCCATTGAACGCCCTACTCGAAATCGTATTTAAAGATTGTGACTGAACAGAGATGTATGGTGATGTTATGTTTCGATGCGGTAGGCGATAAGGTGGCATGGTAACGGTCAGAAGGAGAGCTCGTTTCGAAGTAATAACTCGAGTGTACAGTGACGAAGTGTCGGCCTCTTGATGAAGATGGATAGCTTTGGAGTCCCCTTTATAGCTCCTACGTCTGTTGTAGTAAAAAGTTTAAGGTAAACGGTCTCAAATGCTAATGTCCACCAGGTCGATTTCGACCATGGCGGAGACTTCTGGTTATTGCCAGATGACCTCAACAGAATATTTGAAAGTGTTATAAGCATTTTAGTTAACACAGAGGTACTCACTAGGAGTCCCTGCCCTATTCCAATGTAACAACATGGGAGAAAGATTTATATGCAGTATCAGGGAAGCAGGATTTACATACAATACACTAGGCCCCATAACCAACAATTTTAAATAAACTTCTATTGTTCCTCGGCTGAGAATAGAGTACCGGACCCGTGACGCAGCAGTTGCCAAAAACCTCTCACCAAAAACCACAAAGATCTCACCGATGTCCTTTGTCATTGAGTGCATATTAAACCAGCTCTTGAAATTGCAATTACCAATTTCCAAGATGCTCGGTCCTTTTTCAATTTAAATTTTTTTTAGGAAATTATTTTACCTTGGTATTTATCATAGTAATAGCTTAGACAACCATTTAAAAGTAGAGGTAGGACTAGGATATATATATATATATATATATATATATATATTATATATATTTATCTCATGAAGCTTAAATATACGGCTATATATTATAGCAGTATATGTTGCTAAATTCGTTTATCATATCGAACAAATCGTTCTTTTGAACATCTAAATTGTAACGAAGAATGCTTGGTATATCAAATCTTGGGATTTTATGATTGACAGACTTAAGATTAACCAGATAACACCGCAAGGCCTCAAGACATTGTAAGCTCCTTCTGGGTAGATCGGTCCAACAATAAATAACAAAAAGCTGACGGTAGTTCCGGTTAGCTATGATATCGGAACGTCAAACACCTCAGTTCCCCCTAACGAGTGTTGTATGTGTATCTCGAATCTTAGGGAATAAAAAAGTTAAAATATATGTGTACTTATGATTAGAACTTTCATGAACACCCGGTGGTAATAAATCGCAAACAACCCATTTCATCCTCATTCGATAGTTTACCAGCTTACGATATAGAGCATGCAATGGTAAGTAGTACCCAGAGCCACACAACTCTTTAAGGAAGTCAGACGCAGGTGTCTTGATGTAGTGCCTTTTTAATTGGCCATACGACGTTTTGAAGTCTGTGTTTATAAGCTTCTTTGTAATTATTTAGACTTGAGTAGATCTAGAATTTGATTACAATACTTGCTGTACTCTGAAAATATGAGTGAAGATTTATTTCTTATGTTTAGCATCTGAGCTAGGTCCTAGACCAGTGCTAAGCTCCGTATATATATATATATATTTCTATATATATATATATATGTATATATATATATATATATATATACATATTTAAATATATATGTTGAAATTAAATCGTCAACAAAAACTAGGGGCGATTCACACAACACATTACAGTTCGGGCAAACTTGTTCATCCGACGAAATTGTTCTTTTCGCATTACGAATTTATCCCGTACCCCGGCTCGGTGCTCCCAACCATATATCAGAGCGAGATGCAGGCGGGGAGTATTGGATCGTCATTACCATATTGATAGCTTCAATATGTTAAATATTTCAGCCTTTGTGAGTGCAATACATTTTTAAAGTATGATTGGGCCAATATCTGTTCTCAGCTATTATTAACATTCGAGTACAATGGAAAACGTACGGACTGCGAAACTTCGCGGGTTCAATCCCACCATTTGAATATTGTCATGAAACGAGCGGTGTCCAATTTGAGAATGATAGATCTGTCTAATATGTGTATGCTACTTTTCATTGCATAAATGTGTGAAAAGATCACCGACTCACTCTAAAATTTGCCAGGCTACTTGCTCAATGTATTAGTGTCAATCATTTCTGCCAATAGTCCAAAGGTTTAGGTCAGGACAGTCCTCGAAACGTCGTAGCCTGGAGTGGTTAACCTGAATGGTAGTGATGTTAATATATTACTTAGATGGAATTTTACTATTAGAACACAGCAGCGTTATGATGTTATTTCATGATCGGATTCTGTGAGGCCACGGTATGTTGGTCATGGTTGAACGTGGTCGATCCAACTTACGCTGCAGATAGTTCCGAACGTTAACGAACGGCGACGTTGCTCTACAACGTAGACTTCTAGTACAAATATGTAAGTACACTTATGATATAAAATATATAAAAAGAAAGTCTTTTGAAAATGTTTCATCTGCAGTAACTGCTAAATGCATCGAGATCTCTATACTAACATGCGATTGCGATGTCAGTTAGAATTATCTCGTTAACACGTTTATAACATTCTACAATATATCTCAATCTGTGTGAGACGAGTGTACCAGGGAGCCTTGGAGAGGTTTCACGTATACTCAATTATAGTAGGGGCTCAAAAGGGTTCGCCTTTTGCTGGAACAATTTTAATTTGATACGGGAGCTTCTATAGAAATGAAGCCGTATGAATCGGTGCAGTATTTATTGTAATGTTATGTCTGCATTATGGTCCTATTTGCTACTCTATGGAGTCAGTTGTCACCGATTTACTTTAAGTTAATTTTAACACACTGTTGTATGTGTTTCTATTTGTACAAATGTCACAAAACCGAAAATACCAAAGTCTACTGAAATAGTTACTTTTAAATATCCTCTTCAACCTAGGGGCGATGCAGGCGAGAATACGAAATAAAGCGTATCCATCGATCCGTACTTGCAACAATATTTTTCGTACGGTCTTGTGTCTGCTTCAATGATTACGGTACTCGCTACAATTGTCATGTTATTTACATTTGAGTACAGACCACTCAGATAGCCTCTGGGTAGGTGTAGTAGATCAACGGCGCTTGCTTTTAATTCTGGTACGTGAGTACGCCGAGTTAGATACCATACTGGAGTACATCCGCCTCCATCCTGGGGACAGTTTTTCTGCAGCCTAAAATATCCAAGCTTCCAGTTAAATTGACTGCTTCTCTTCTGATGAGGGAAAGAAACCAGGCATCTCACTATTCTGATCACAATACACTGGTTCTAAAACAGAGATTCAGAAACGCCTATAGAATTATATTATTATGTGACAAATGAGCACACAGTATCGAATATATATATCGTGACGCCACTCTACATATAAAACAATGGTGAGGCCAGACTGCAGGTTTAAGCCACGGTTAGAATAGGTCCACGCGACCATGTGGGTTCCATCCCACACTCATAGAACACCAGCGTAACATGGCAGCATAACACCGCTGTGTTTCGTCTGGTGAGATCCAGTGACGAGGCCTTCTGTCTTAGTCTTCAAGATGGCAATGATGTACGACTGAATCAGTTACCATCAAGTGAACTGATTGCTCGTATATCACCCTTAATACAATAAAAAAATAAAAAAGGGGTTCACAAAGGGTATCACGTTACCTCTCCACTCAATTGTCCTGAAATTTTGTATTTTTTGATTATAATCCGCCAGTGTAAATAAAAACATCGTAGACACGGATACGTCTGTATCCGTATGTAAAATGAACTGTATGATACAGTTGATTGAGTTTAATAACAAATAATATTCTATTACATAATATCTTATGCATTGAAAAACGAGTGACTGTTAAGGGCTAGAGCGCTCGACAGTCTGCTGGGTCAGCACCTGGATAAACACATCGCGCTAAATGACGCGCAGTTCGGCTTCAGGCGCGGTCTTTCCACAGAGAGTGCTATCTTGTGCCTCAAGCAGACTGTGCAGTATTACACGAGTAGAAAGACACCAGTTTATGCAATCTACCTTGATTTATCGAAAGCCTTCGATTTGGTTTCGTACGATATTCTTTGGGGTAAATTAAGCAATGAAACTTGTCTACCTAGAGAGGTTGTGCTATTATTTATGCATTGGTATAAGAACCAAAAGAACTTTGTAAGGTGGGCTGGCTCTCTTTCGAGGGAGTACGGGCTGGATTGCGGGGTGAGGCAGGGGGGACTTACCTCTCCTACGCTCTTCAACCTGTACGTTAACCGACTGATTGATGAGCTCAGCAGCACCGGCGTTGGGTGTCATATAGATGGAGTGTGCGTTAATAACATCAGTTACGCAGACGATATGGTGCTGCTGAGCCCTTCGATCGGTGCTTTACGAAGGCTCCTGAGAATTTGTGAGTCCTACGCGGTGGCTCATGGGCTCAAATATAACGTGAAAAAGAGTGAATTAATGATCTTCAGGCCGGATAATAAGCGATACACTTTCGTTCCGAATTTCAATTTATGTGGTACTGCTCTAAACAAAGTCGAGCAATTTAAGTATTTGGGCCACTGGGTCACCGAGGACCTTAAAGACAATGTCGATGTGGAAAGGGAGCGCAGAGCGCTGTCTGTCCGATGCAATATGTTGGCTCGCAGGTCCTCAAGGTGTGCAGGGACTGTCAAGGTTGTGCTTTTTAAAGCGTACTGTCAGTCCTTTTACACTTGCAGCCTGTGGGTTGACTATACGCAGCGGGCATACAGCGATCTGCGCGTTCAATACAATAACGCGTTCCGGGTGCTTATGGGTCTGCCGCGCCACTGCAGCGCTTCCGCTATGTTCGCGGATGCTGATAATGACGGCTTTGCGGCGATCATGCGCAAACGATGCGCTTTTATCATGCGTTGCACGCGTGACAGCCCCAACAGCATCCTGCGCGCGTTGGCGGACCGGTGGGACTCTCCGATGCTGGCTCGATGGATACGACTGCAAGCAGTCGTACAGTAATTTTCCACCATCATCTGTGAGTGCTACCGGACTTGCTAAATTATGTTTAACTATTATTAATATTACTAACACTATTTTGTAAGCTTGCTTTTGTACTAACAAATATGGATGTAATCCTAGGATGAGTCTGAAATAAATGATATTATTATTATATTATTATTATTATAAGGGAGAAGCTTATTGTGTTATTTCACGATTAGCTTAATTAAGGGATGAGGCTGAAAACCATGCAGAGATGCAGAGACACCCTTCCATCTTAGTCCTCTGGGTCGGGAGTTAGGAAGATGAATGCAATTTTTTTTTAAATGTATATAAGTCTACAATGCTACCTAGTGTTAGATGGTCCTGTAGACTTTGATATTGGAGCGCATTAGCTCAGCAAATATAGTATACGTTGGTGAAAACGTATCAGTTGCTAAAAGGAATTTTCTTTTTTTTTTTTTATTGATTTACAATTACAATAACAACCATTTAATTGTTCTCTTTAGCAGCCGTGGCAGCTCCTAGACCTGTGTTACAGCTGCTAAGCCCCTCCTCCGGATGAAGTGTAATTTATAATAAACTTAAGGTTACTGCAACAATAAAACTATAATGTAATTAAAGAAAAAAAGAAGAATATCCCAATAAGGGAGATAGCAGTAAATTATCTTAGTTTAATATCGTAAAAACAAACTAAATAACTAGTGTAGTGAATTAACGTTCTTGTTATATCATAATTGAGTGGCACAAGAGAAGGTTAAAATGTTTCAATAATATTTGGTTAACTTAAATGTGGTATATAAATAAAGATAGTTATATAGATATATATTTGTCAGTTTGTCTTTTAAAAAAAATCGTTCATTTCCCGGGTTAAAAAATAAATAAGTAAAAATTTTTTACTTATTTATTTTTAATAAACTTTCAGTATCCTCATACTTCAACAACATTAAATAACTTGTGAGAACTTGCTTACATTTATAATGAGTAAGCGTATATATGCTGATATCATTACTTATTCTTTATTATTAGTTGCTAAAATGATCTCTGATTTCTTCCATCTTCTTTATAAAATACTAAGCTTCTCCATATAAAGGTAAAAGTAAGGTGATAGGTTGTCACAGATAGACCACGCCCTCACAGAATACCAACGTGAAATAGCATTCGTGGGGTGAGTGTAGGGAGTCATTCCGTCACACTCCTCAGGAGTAAAACGCATGCTCGTCTTGAATCTGTGTTTTGTCTGAAAATTATAAAAATTAAAAGTTGGTAGAAGGGCAGAAGCCTCCTCCCTGGATACGGTGTTAGAGCATAATCGTCAGGCGGACTTCACATTTCGCCGAATTATATATAATTATATATTGTTTATTTCATAGAAATTTTCATCAAAAGTTTTCTTTTACATATTTCCCATCACCTCCGAGCGCGTGGGAAATCGGCACTTAAAAATTGCGATTAACAATTTTATTAGTGCCGTCAGTGGTCTGAACTTGGTCTGCCGCGTACCGTGAAATTATGGGCACGCGTGTTGAGCTACTAAACAATTGTATCTTGTTTATTATTTACAAAAGTAATGACCTTTACTGCAATTGATTATAAGAACAATTATTAAAATAGTTTATAGAAGTCTTTTTGAAAAGTCTTTTGTCCTGTTTTTAAGTTATCTAAACTTATTCAAATTACTGTTTATTTTATACTTAGAAAACATCACAATAGTTACATTGAATATCATAAAAAGTTATTGAAATTCATTTATTTTGTATATATTTATCAAATAATTTATTTCGCATAAGATAACTCCAACCAGTTACCAAATTTTTGACGGCCCGTGTACTTATATCATATTAATACTCAACACCATCGCATCCTGTCCACAGCCCACTGCTGCAAAAAACCTCCCCCCCCACCCCACAGATTGTCACGAAGCACGACCCTGAACCACCTGCATCCATCAATTTCCAACAACGAAGCATCCACCATTCGATTACCGTCGCTAGACATCCTAGCACAAGGATTCATAGTTGGAACTTAACGGGATTGTTGGTAATATTAAAGGTTTTGTATACTCCAGGGAGCGGGAGAGCCCTTATTATTGGGGACGAGGCATTCCACCCCAGTCCTCGGGGGTGACATTGCATCTGCATTACGATTCCTTATTGAGGACGTATGTGGTTGTCGTGGGCCGCAGGAATCGCTTACCATCAGGTGAACTGTGTGCTCGTTTGCTACGCTTAATACAAAAAAAAATATGCATATCTGTGAAATGATTCAATGAATGTAAATTTTAGTTACGAATTTGTCGCGCCCCACGCCCCACAAGCGGTGTGATCGGATTGCGTTTCTAAATGGCCACCGCCATCCTCGTATCCGCAAATTCGGTAATGTCGGCGCGTAATATATTCATATTGAAAATATTATCGTGAATTTTGCACGTTCGCCGCTGTTCGTGCGGAGTGCAACGTTTTCATGTTATCTATTAGTTTCACGCGTACGTACGCACCGACGATGTCCTCCTGGTGGACCGCGGCGATATTTTCCAGTTATTGCCAGATGACAACCACTACGCAGAATAATTTTATAGTGCCGTAAGCATTCGCGCAAACACGGTGGAGTTGCTCGTCGTACTCTTTCCTATTCTGATGTATTGCAAGTGCATTAAGATCGGGGGAAGGTTCAGATGCAGTATCAGGGACACGGGACATACACGAAATACACACACACTCGAAAACCAACAATTAGAGATACACAAATATTGTTCCTCGGCTGGGAATCGAACCCAGGACCTTCGACGTGACAGCCAGGTACTAAGACCACTACACCACGTCGTATGTATGTATTGTTTATGTGTATAGATGTAATGGATTTTTTAAATTAAATTTTCACCTTCTTCCGGTTCTGAATAATATGCAATTTTGCATACGTATTAAGAACCGATGACAACACAACAATATCCTGCGTACGCGTCTTATTTTAGTTTGTTTTAATAGTTTTTTTTTATATTTTTTAGTTCAATTAATTTTCTCTCTAACTATGTTAACATTGTAATTTACTTGGAGGATTTGTATATGAATATATCCCCTTGTTTTATTTAAAATTAACGTTTCTTTTTCATTTAGTTATACTAACCAGGAGCTCAAGGCACAGGCAGCTCAATTTTTTTTATAATATAAGTCGTGACAGACGAACACACAGTCACCTCATGATAAGTAAAGTCTCAAGTCATGTGAAAAGAAAGAATAGATCAAATAATGATATTTATATACATATACAATAAGGATACAATCGTGCAATTCTTTGTATAGCAGTATTACGATATATACAATACCAGTTTATATAGCGGTGTTACGATATATACAATACCTGTTCAAATAGCAATATTACGATATATAAAAACCAGTTTAAATAGCAGTATTACGATATATACAATACCAGTTTAAATAGCAGTATTACGATATATACAATACCAGTTCAAATAACAGTATTACGATATATACAATACCTGTTCAAATAACAGTATTACGATATATACAATACCAGTTTATATAGCGGTGTTACGATATATACAATACCTGTTCAAATAGCAATATTACGATATATAAAAACCAGTTTAAATAGCAGTATTACGATATATACAATACCAGTTCAAATAACAGTATTACGATATATACAATACCTGTTCAAATAACAGTATTACGATATATACAATACCAATTTAAGTAGCAGTATTGTGATATATATAATACCAGTTTAAATAGCAGTATTACGATATATACATTACCAATTTAAGTAGCAGTATTGTGATATATAATACCAGTTTAAATACCAGTATTATGATATATACAATACCAGTTTAAATATGATATTACGATATATACAATACCAATTTAAGTAGCAGTATTGTGATATATATAATACCAGTTTAAATAGCAGTATTACGATATATACATTACCAATTTAAGTAGCAGTATTGTGATATATATAATAGCAGTTTAAATAGCAGTATTACGATATATACATTACCAATTTAAGTAGCAGTATTGTGATATATATAATACCAGTTTAAATAGCAGTATTACGATATATACAATACCAGTTTAAATACCAGTATTATGATATATACAATACCAATTTAAGTAGCAGTATTGTGATATATATAATACCAGTTTAAATAGCAGTATTACGATATATACATTACCAATTTAAGTAGCAGTATTGTGATATATATAATACCAGTTTAAATAGCAGTATTACGATATATACAATAACAGTTTAAATAGCAGTATTATGTTTCTGAGTCGTCTTGTGAATGTAGGAATCCGCAGACCCTTGTTATCTCAGGAGCGACAACGTATTAAAATTCTTTATCAAGGATGAATGTGAACACCCATTCATAGGACGCAGGATCACTCACCATGATACGTTGATACACCTGGAGACTAATATGGAACACACCGCCTCCTGTAGTATTCTAGGGTTGGATAAGTAGAAGTTGTACGGTTATTGCAATAAACTTGTCGTTGTTGCTTTTATAAATATATATCTTTTACAAATTTGAGTATAAATATTTGTTTTTTATTTAAAATCCATCTCAAAAATAAGTACTAAGTCATCTGAGTGTATTTTCCTCGTTGCACGAGTCACGTAGCGTTTTTACAACCGCCTCAGCTGCTCTTCGGTGGCCAATTGGAAAAAAAACGCTCTTTAATATTTCATTCCAGCCAACTCCCACCCGTGTCCTCATTCATAAGGGAATATTTTTAAATTCTAATTCAACTCAATACCCACTTCGGCTTTTACAGCTCCGATCGATTTCTGTGAATATAAAGTGGTTTTGCTTTCGCGTTTACTGCTTCTGTATTCTGAACTGAATACGAAGACGTAACGCATTTTCAGTTTACTTTTTAATATTAATCAACATCAACGAAATTTCATTTAAATAACAAATTTTATAAGCCTCAAAAGCCTCGGTCACGGTATGGTCTACGAAACTGAACGTCGTTGGCTCCAATCGGCCTATTGACGATTGTCGTGAGTCATCTGCTAGCACAATTATTTAGCGTTTTTGAAATGTTAGTAATATTAATAGCACTGCTAGAATTATTAATTTCTTTAAAAATCAAATGACAAATAACAAAATAGGTGCTATTTTATGTTTTATATATCTGTTGCAACAATATATAACTTATAAAAAGATACTTCTTATCAAAATACGTGAAATAATAAACTATCTTCAAAACATATATCTTATCAACTATGCACTCGACACAGCATGACGAATATGACTCAAAAATATACTTCTCCAGATAACCGCTTCAAACACTCTACACTAGAGGTACGATACTGTTTCAACTGTAATGGGTCCGCTCGGTTGAAGGAGGAGGATGTCCTCAAAGAATACTGTTTCGTATGGTGACAATTCCAACGACCAGGTAAAGAAGCATTTTACCTGTATCTTCAGATATCACAATTCATGTGAATTCTATATTTTTGTTGAGAATGGTTGAAATGGGGAAAATTTTATTACAATTGTTCAAATTAAATAAGTAAACAAATTTTACAGTAGCACTTATCAAGTGAAAGATAAGCTCCTTTATCACCATAAATATTATGAGAAAAGTCAAAAAGCCTAATAATAATCTACGAGTATTGTTACAAAAACATCGTGTTTCTTTGGTTTAACAAATATTACTTAAAAGGGTAATGGATAAACGATAGATAAATTGGAAGATTTGATAATTGGTTTTTGACTTAAAATTGTATGATATTTATTACGCTTAAAGATATAAAATTTTCAGTCGATGATAAAGAGACCTGGCGATTTCTTGTAAGCCTATGTTTTGTGTTCTTTTATATTATATTGTGGGTGACAAACAAGCACACTGTTCGCCTGATGTTGAGTGAATTTCCACCCATGGCACCGACATCCATCCTCGATGATGAATCATAATGCACATACATTGTCACCCATGAGGACTGAGATGGAACGCCTCATCACCGGTAATAAGGGTCTTCACAAACTTACAGTAACCAGCTCTGTTAGACTGAATTCTGTGAGTTCGTGATTTTATCCCGGTTTAGGTGACTCACCGCAGCCAGAAAGAAGCTGTAACACAGACTCACTGTGAAGAAAATATTTCTTTTTTAAGTTATATTGACTTTATAATAAATGCATAAAACGACAGATTCCAGTAATTGTATAAAAATAATATCCGAGGGTGACTTCCCTCAGGCTATAAGAAGCGCGTTTAGTGCCTTTGATACAGTAATGGCGTTAGTTTCAAATTCGAAACTAGATTCTATCTAGAATAGACATAACATAGAACATACATGATTGAGTACTATTTCGCCTGTACAGCCAGCTCGGGACCATAAACTCGCCTATAAGCCGTAAATATTGCTTTAATCGTAAATCTTTGGTAGACGGCGTCTTGAGTCTTCATGGCCGACACGTTATATCCCCGAGGAACAATAGACTTTGACACTCGGTTGGATAGGACCGATCTAGCACTACAATGGCCTTGTATCTTGTAATGCGGCTGGAAACAAGCTGGAGCATAGATGATGTTGATTCTAGCTTATTGTGTTTAACGTAAAGTAGCAGCATAACACCGCTGTGTTATTTATGGTGTGTGAAGGGACCCGAAGAGATTTATTACTGGTGATTCACATTCCATCTTGGTCAGGGGTGATGATAACGCATCTGACTATCATTACGATTCCTTATTGAGCCTGAATGTAGGTGTCGTGGGCCGCAGTCATTACTTGTCATCAGGTGAGTTGCTCGCTCGGTTAGGTCTATATACAATAAAATAAGTAAAAAATGCTTAAAACACTAATTGAAGCAACTTTGTATTAGACCTGTATTCTGTAGACCTGTAGTCTTAATCTATGAAATTGCCGTTCTTCAGTATTGGCCATTTCAAACCAAAGAAAATTCTGAAGAAAAAAAAGTCTGTGAATTCTAAATAATAAAACATAACATTCTTTTTACAAAGTCAGTCTTTTGTTTATTGATTAGCTTTGTATTTTCATTACGATTGAACATTTTTCGTTATAATGGATACTTTAATATTCGTGTAATTATGAGTCTACGGAGAGAACTTAACAAAGGTACGCACAACCCGTTATTGATTTGCTCGGTTCCGTTCTGGAAATTTTGATTTAAAAATGAACCTCGTGGTCTTTCGGACACTTTGGTCAACAATGATGAATTAAAGGCGATTGTGGAAGCTGATGATACTCAATCTACAGCCGAGTTAGCAACAGCTTTTGATATTTATTGATGTAAACACAACAAAATTGGCAGGGTAAAAAAAGCTTGATAGATGGGTGCCCCAAGAACTTAACGATCGCCAGCGCAACATACGCGTGTGACCTGCCTCGCGCTGCTCAACAGGCACAGAAATGAAAGAATTTTGAACCGAATTGTTACGTGCGACAAAAAGTTGTAAATTTTGTTTGACAATCGAAAGCGCTCCGCAAGTTGGTTAGATCCTGGTTAGACCAAAGCAATGCCCTAAACGAAATATGACCTCTAGAAAGTTGATGGTCACTGTCTAGTGCCGGTGTGATTCATCACAGTTTTTTACCAAAGGCATGAGCATTACTGCAGATGTGTACTGTGAAGAACTGAAGATAATGATGGCTCGCACATCTGCAACCCGCTTGGTCGTCCCCGCTGCTCCTACACGACAACGCGTGACCCCATACTGGACAACAGACAGTCTCCAAGCTGCAAGAGTTTGGAGCTCTCCATCATCCACCGTACTCACGGGACCTTACACCCACCGAATATTACTGTTTCCAAAACTTGGACAACATTTTAGCGGGAAAAAAATTCAATTCCCGAGAGGCAGTACAAAATGCCTTTGAAGAGTTTGTTGCTGCTGGACGGGACCAGCTGACTTTTACAGAAATAAAAAACTTTGAAAACTTAGTTTAACTTATTTCATACAAAACGACAATTTCATGGGTAAAGACCTATTACTTACTTTTTCTTAATTAATGTTACACTTTTTTTTTAATAACGTAAGTTCCAAATCATCATTATTATTCTTTCAGCCCACCACTGGTCCACTGCTGAACATAGGCCTGTCCCATATCTGGACATAGAGCACGTTCCTGCCGTCTACATCCATCGACCATGCTAGACCCGAACACTAAAGAATAATTTTAATTATTTTTCTAATTCTGAAACCTATATCGTCCGATTAAATGGACTTCTTCTTAACAGAGGTAGCTACGCTGTAGTTTGTTTCTGGCCACGACATAAATGAGACGGCTCGATAGGGAATGACTAAATCCTCGCAGAATAAAGTCGTAAAATAACAACGTAACACTGAGTTTCGTCTGATGACTGTAGGGATCCGAACCCAATAACAAACAACGAGGTCCTTATGTCAGTTCTGATATTCCATCCAATAAAATATTGATGTGGGTGGGTGGCTGTGATTTATCATGGGCCGTAGTTGTAAGTGACAACTGCCTTCCAGTGAATTCTGTGTTGATAACAAATAATATTCCTTATTATATTCAAAATAAATTATTACCTAACAAATCCTCTCTATAGACACACCCCTCCCACACTCCCTATCCCCTGTACATTATGGGGTGTGCCCATATATAATGGAATCTACCTTTGTCAAAGTAAAACGTATCACGAAATCATTAATTTAATCAGCATTTTGTAGTAACAATGAATTTTCATTTCGGCAACCTATGTTTATACTTCTCTCTGTTTGTCATATAGTATTGGATAAAGAGCGAATATATTGGGATTCACATATGGCTAGATAACTTTGTAACTTAGAACGTTTTATCTTTTCCGCATGTAAACAATGTTTCCTTTGTGTGTATATCGAGTTGAGAACGAAGCTGCTAATGTGAAAACATATCTATGCCCAATCCATATGAACGAGGATTAACTTGTTAGTTTTGGACGAAATCGATTATCGTTGTGTTTGCGCTAATACTTACGGCACTACGACTTAGGTACATGTGTATACACACATATATATATATATATATATATATATATATATATATATATATATATATATATATATATAAAATAGAAAATGACATATAACTAACATTTTATGCTTACTTTGAGTGGTTAACCGAAATGTTAGTAATGTTAATACCATTGCTTTTGCAATAAAAAAATTAAAGGAAAAAAGGACTTGATACAATAATATTTTTTATATTGAAATTATGAATATTTTGAATATAAATGAAATTCTACCAAGTTATATTGGGAGCGTTCAATTATTACGTAAGCAGGCTTAGTGGACGGACAAATATAACAATAAAATAATTGTATTAGTAATTTAAATTAAAAATACAATTATTTTATTAGGGTATATAAAATTACTCAACATCTCTTTTATTAAAAATAAATATAAGACTTTTCCAAGAATTTACTTAAGTCTACAATACTAAGTATAGAGTTTTCTATACTTAGAAGTTTCTATACTTAGTAGTGTAGACTTAGATATATCTAATAAAAGAATTATTGCTAACGTCTTATCATTTGGGAGATAGTTCATAATTTTTTTATTCTTGTCAATGATTTATAACCCCCCGTCTTAAATCATTACGTAATACTCGAACGCCACCATTGTACTTAATTCTCACGCGAATAAAAAAAAATATTTCTTTTGATAATTGTTAAAAAAATCGCGATAACAAGATACAGACCATTTGATGTCCAAACAACAAAACTGCAATCTGCTTTTGTTTCACTCGATCTGCATCAGCATGATGTGAGAAGCAGAGAGTGGCCGATACCTACACGTACTGAATACGTGCGGAATATAATAAATCATACAGCGGCGTCTCACACATTTTTCATTTCTCTCTGAACCCAAATGTCAAGTCGACTCAGACAAAGCCGCGGACAGATGCCAGTATGGTATAAGAGTACTATATATAATATTTCGGACATGATTAAAGCTGAACTAACCCCAAGTTTTTTTGACCGAGTATAGAGCACAATCTCGTGTGCAAAAACAAACAGTACTTTATAATATTTGCATTTTTTGGATTTTTATCGTTAAGCGTATAAAAAAAGTAACTTTAATTTTCACATTCCGTCGAAGTGATATGCTTTATCATCATTATCACAGCCTATCCGTAGTCCACTGCTGAACATTGGCGTCCCCATAGATATTAGAAAATTCAATCATTGGTTACCTGTTTCCATTGACTTCCACGAAACTTGCATAGGTCTTCGCTACATCTAGGGAGATCGCGACTGCCACATTAAGGTTGCCATTCAAGAACCTCACTTCCCCATCGGTTATCGGCTCTACAAACCATATGGCCAGCCCATTGCCACTTTAGCATACTAATCTGATCCTATATTATGCTTCCGTATAAATTCAAAATTTGAAAAACATACAAGAAAAAACGCTTCCAAGTCGTGTCATACCTAACATTAACGTTAACAAAATAGAAAACTTGAAATATCACGTTATTTACGAATATGAGTTCCACCGTGGCACCAGCGCTGCATTATCAGCTCGCAGGATCAATGATGGGTATGAGTAAGCTACTGGAAAAGTTGCTTACTGGTTCCAAGTTTTTCTTTCTGGAGATCTTGACCTCTAAAACAAACCCAGTGGACGGCCGGAGATCCAAGTTGACAATGAAGAATTAAAGGTGATCGTGGAAACGGATCCATCACAAACCACGTCAGAGTTAGTGGCGGGCTTCGGTGTGAGTGATAAAACAATTTTAATTCACTTGGAAAACGAAATAAATTGGAAAAGTGAAAACCCTCAAGAAAAGGTGTGGTGGAATTTTGAATCGTATCTCAATGCTCATCACAGTCGTTGAACGCAGGAGAACCAGCCAAATCCTGCCCCAAGCGAAAGTTGACGTTGAGCTGGTCAATTGCTCTAGCCCATTGCTGCTTCATGACAACGCTAGACCCCATACTTCACGACAGACGGTCGCTAAATTAGAGGAGCTGCGATTGGAATGTCTCCGACACCCACGATGCCCCTCGGACCCTGCTCCAACAAATTATCACTCTTTTTCGGAATTTGGACTATTGCATCCAAAGAAAAAAATTCAATCACGATGGGACAGTCCAAACCGTTATCAAGGATTTTATTGAAAATTTTTTGAGCAATGGAATCAATGAACTTCCTATAAAAAGGCGAAAGTGCATAATAATGGTACATTCTATCGATTGATTAAATACATAAATTCATTAAAAAAATAGTTTTCTACTTTTCAATATAATACGCTAATTTTATATGTAAGGCCCTAATACATATGGTTGACGTTATCTATGACGCACAACTACTGTTTTGAATGAGCTATCGCCCGCGGTACTTCCGACACGACTTTTGAGAGAATAGCCTACAACTTTCTTAAGGGCCGGCAGCGTACCTGCAACTACTATAGTGTTACGGATTTTCGTGGCCTAACCATGACGTGGGCTGCTTGTTCGTTTGCCCCCTATTCTGTATAAAAATACAAAAGATTACTCCGATTGAAGACGGACCATCAAAGTGCGTTGTAAAGATGGGAATTCAATAAAACTCATGTGAATGTTGCTCTTTGTCAATAGGAAGAGACAATTTATTTTTTATCGTGAACAGCTTAGTACTGGAATAATTTGCCTGCGGCAGTCCTTCTTTGCGAGTATAAAGTGGGTGTCTTCGAGAGAAGGGTAAATAGGCATTTGCTGAGCTAGTGCGCTCTACCATCAACGTCTACATCACTACCTAACTGCAGATGGGATTGTAGACAATTTTTAACAGACCCTTGCGCAAATGAGTATATGCGGTACTATACAATTTTCTGCACAATTGATATAATCTGATAATAATCGCTATTGTCGAAGTTGACCAGGAGGACATCAATACATATTTTCTGTCCTCGGGGTATTGTAAACAAGCAATGGCTTGTACCAATTTAAAAGAAAATATATAAACGTTGTTTAAAATGTTCATTGATCTGTATCGCTGAACTCGTGCCGTTAGATAAACAGCAAATATTTTGGTGGACTGCATCAAAGTGGCCGATAAGCCCCGGATCCAATATCGGTGGGCAAACAAAGCTTTACAAGAGTTCGAGCCACGCCCCCCCTCACTACATATTCATCGCGGGCCGAGAGTCAACACGGCAGCTTATGGAGCTTGAGCTTTTTGTAGCGCGAATGTTTGTGAATGTGAAGCCTGTTCATTTTTAGAATCCAATATCTCTGCTTAAACATTCACCAATGTTTAGGGTCAGCTTTTTAGAATTTTCATGATTTTTTATCAATTTTATTGGTCCTCGTAAAACGCACTTGTATATACGTTACGTACGTGTAAAAATACGTTATAATAAGTAATGAACGAATACTAAATAAATATATCACCATTTATTGGGAATACTTAGAAGACTGAGAGGCACGAAGAATTTTATGATATATTTTTTTATACAATCTTCTAACTTTAACATATCAATAAAACTTTTTGTCATATAATACAATAAATAAACGAAGTAAAAAATATATAAAAGTATACATTTAGGTCATGTGTCTTTAAGAAGTGAATTTATTACGTAATATTTCAAAACATTGCTTACAATTATTTGAGATTTTTAGAACACAAGAATCTTTAATTTCATCTGTTATGAGCAAATCATTGACTTTTTGATATATATAGGAAGTCATACAAGAATCAAATTAATCTGGCTTGCGTATTCGAGGCTGCTGCATCTCCGATTCTGTGTTTGATTCCTAGTCAAGGAACAGTGTTTGTATCACAAAAAGCAAAGCAAGCTTTCAAAGGTCGTCGCTCCATCTATGGGGATCTACACTGCGATTGCCAGTCCGATGTTGCCACTCATAAATATTTTATCCTCATCGCTTATCATTTCTACGAGCTATATGATCATCAAAAATAGTCACCTAAATTCTACTAAAATTTGATAATAAAAAAGTTATTTAAAATCCTTTGTGATAAATAATATATGACGCTCCTAGCCTAAGTTCAACACATCACTACCCGCTGACCAATAAACGGCTTTCTGTTCCCGTGTATTTTCACCTAGCTTAAAATTTACATAACACCTTCAAAAGCTCGTTAAAGTTGTACATCACGTAGAATAAGTACCGTAAAGTTTACTGACGGAATTTAATTCGGGTCACGGGAGAACTGCCAAGACAAACGTTGTGGTATTTCCTAATATATAACTCGCATACAATGGACAGAAGATTTTTTTTAATAATATTAGGCTGACAAACAGTTCACTTCATATTAAGTTATGACTGCGGATCAAGACATCTACATCCATGCTCCAAATAGTTGTGAAGCATCTCCTAGCACAAGCATTTAACCTTAGTTGGAGTGATTAACCAGAATATTAGAAGTGTTAATAACACTGTTAGCATGCTTATAAAAATGCTGCTATTTCTTGATGGTATTCTGTGAGTTCGTGAGGCGTGGTCCTTCCCCGGTCGAGCGGATCCGTTACAGCAACTAAAAAGTATCTGCACTATAGCTTTACCAATTTAAATAAAAACAGTGCCTGATTGGACATGTCAAAATATATTAAACAACCATTTATTGGGAAACTTACTTATCTTTATTATAGTTTTATCAATGTATTTTACAAACGTTTACACATAAAAAAATCAAAAACTTAAACAAATATTTGTATTTGATAATTCAGACCTTCACCGCGTTCGCTTTTTAGTTTAATGTTGGCAAAAGTTGATCCGACCCCACCAGCCGTAACAGTCGCCTTGGCTTTCGAATTAAGATAATCTATTGCTGTTATACCCTGGAAAAGAATGTAATGTATTTTAATTGTTATTAAATTTAAAAAATCAGAAAACGTAACTAACATAGCTCAAAGGATCAGTAAGTTGACGTAGCAGTGGGCCGGCCATATGGCTCGTAGAAGAATGGCCATCGAAGTGCAAGACGATCCCTAGTAGGGGTGACTTTGGGAAGTCGACGCAGGTGGCTGGGTGTCATGGTCCGTACATCATGATCTGACCATCCGGTGAACTGCATACTCTTTCATTTGTTAGCCATCATATTATAAAATTAAAAAAACCCTCAATAATATCTACGAAATATAAGTCATGTCAGTACAGTCAGACACACGATAGCAACGTTACATAAAAAATTGTATTAAACTGTTTAGGATACAATCAAATGACGTCAGACCCTACGTCGTAGTAATCACCACCATCATTACAGCCTATTCATCCACTGCTAAACGTAAGCCTCACCCATTAACGAGTCACCAACCACTCGCTGCATCTAGTGGACGAAGGGGTTCATTTTTAATTAAAACCTTAAAATTAAAACTAGAATATTCTACCCCATGCAAGTCTACCGGAAGTCGATGGATGCAGGTGGCTAAGGATCGTACCCTATAGCAGTCTGTGGGTAAATTCAACAGTGGACAAGTAATGAGGTGAAATGACGAAGATAAAAAACTCACCTTTATAACCTTCGGATTAGTTTCATTGTTGTAAAATACGTTTTTTGTCCTTATTTTCAATGGTACGGCTGACAATTTTACATCTTCCACGTGAGCTAGCTGACCATTTACACTGGTACCCGAATTTAAATGATCAGCGTTTGCCAATGTGACTAAAATAACGGAGAACACTAAAACCACTGCTGCAATTGGTGACATCTTGCTCAAAGCTTAGGATATTCTGATTTATGAAAAATACATTAACAAGTGTTCACTTCAAAGAAGACACACGTAAGTAGAAGTTGATGATAATCAAGGTGTGTTTTATACTTGAATCCTATACGAACGGAATAAGGAAAATAATTTATCGTCAAGTGATTCTTACACCACAATAAATGTGACTCACATCTTATCGTGATAACGCAACATCACTTGATGTCTTTTGTGATACAAGCCAACCAATAACTCGTACTGGATGATCTCGAGGAAAAATGTAACAATCGATACCATGATAAAATTATATCGATAGCGTTTTAGTTCATTGATTGGAGTTCGATATATTATCGATAAAGAAACGAATTGCAAAACATCTCGTCTAAAGGTGTCTCCTTCAAATCGCTGGACGGTTTCAAATATGATTTTTACACAAAAAATAATAGCAACAGAAGTGAAATTCAAAAAGGTTTATTGTATTAAATAAAATTTTAATATGTTGTACTAATAAATATAGCATTTTTTTGAGTCATCCTCTAGCATAACTTCAGTGTCCAAGGGTATACGATGGTAAATGATGACTGCGTCCCATGACTTCTATATCCATTCTCAACTAAGTTGCAAGATACACATGCGTTGTCACCCTCGATGATTGCGGTGGTATGCTTCGTTACGTTACCTGTGCTAGGCGTCCTGGATCCCTGCACTCACCATACGAAAAATAGCAGCTCTTAACTGCTTTACCACTGCTGATATTCTAAATATTAGGGCGTAGGCTTTCCTTGGTCGAGCTAGCCCGTTCATAATGTAGTCAGCAACGAGCTGTATCATTTCTCTCCAAATGCCCGGTTGTTTAGGGATACAGCTGCATAGTAACTATGTATCATTACGAGATCTTCATAGCGTATAGAGTATTCTACGAGGGCGCGGTCCTTCCCTCATCAACCCGTATTGTATCTGGTAATTAACTACTGCATTGTTTTTACTACTGGGCTAAATATGAAGGATATAATATGTCAATTGACACATTATACTTTGACCTTATTTGGTGACGAGGCTTTCGAAATCCTCAGGCGTGACAACAGCGATTTTTTTTTTGTTTATTGAACAGTGGTAAAGTCACGCTACAGTTTGTTTCTAACTACAGGATGAATGGGTCCGCTCAACCGGGGAAGTATCATCTACTAATAATACTAGTATAAAATTGCTGCATAACGCAAATGTGTTTCATCTGGTGAAAGTACGGGTATTCCATTTTAGTTCTCAAAGGTGAAAACGTATCTGAATTATGATTCCTTATCGAGATAGATAATATGGACCACAGGGATCACTTACCTTCAGGTCAACTGTATGCTCGTTTGTCACTCTCAATAAATAAATAATATTGCATGAAATACAGGAAATAAACGAAAACAGTATGTCCTGCTTTTTACTGCGAGTTTTTGATACAGTTGTTGCAATATTTAAATAAACAATCGATTGTGCAAGCAATACGATATATTTTCTAGTTCATTGATCGAAAATTCTTTAGTAGTATCGTTTTGTTTATTTGTAACAATGATATCTGTAATTAGAAATGGGTTTTTTACCGACGATGTTATGTCTTAGTCCTAAGGGTGGTATGCACTTGCATTATGATTCCTTATCGAAAAAGAAATTATCATAGACCGCAGGTGTCTCTTACCATCAGGTGTACTGAGCGTTCGCATGTCACCTTTATACACAATTAATAAAAAATTGTAATTGAAAATGGTTTTGGATGGAATATGTACGGTGACGAGGGATTCTATTTTAGTTCTCAAGCATGACAACGCATCTTCATTATGATTCCTTACCGAAGATGGATTTCGGTGTCATAGACCGCGGGAATCACTTACCATCAGGTGACCTGTGCCCTCGTTTGTCACTTTCAATACTATAAAAAAAACTTTCTAATTTTTTTACAAAAGTTTGTTGTTATATATTGTGAAGTTTTGTTCACAATTCATTATTAAAACGATGTACGGCGTCACTAAAAGTTTCGTTACAAAGTGCTGACACGTTATCGCGTCGTAAAACATAAGTAATGACCGCGCTGCGTGGTACACTGTATCCACCTCTGTGCGAATGTATCTCCTCGCGGTGCGGTCTATTTACTTCTGAATATATTTCATAGCCGTTAGAGAGCGTGAAACAATTTTTCACGGCTATATTTTATGTCGGCATATTTTATGGATAACGATGTTATCTTCTTCTTTTTTGTTTTTTTTTACCTACTCTTACAATGTTTATGTTTGTTTAGGGTTCAGTTAAATTTTTTATTTTTTTTATATATATATATATATAAATATATATATATATATATATACATATATACATATATATATATTTATATATATATATATATATATATATATGTGTTTTTGTCTCCATTGCCACCTGATGTTAAGTGGTGATGTAGAGGGTGATGGTGAAGCGCATTCGCTCAGCAAACGTCTACTCACTCTGCTCATGAAGACGTCCACATTATACGCAGACGGAAATACTTCCGCTGGTAAAATTATTCAATCCTTCGCTGTTCGCATTTAAAACGTCGAAACATCGCTCCGTCAAAATGCGAGGAATATCCACAACTAAAGGATGGAAACCCGACGTGCGTGTTTATGTATTGGTTTCTTCTAGTTGTAGCCAGCTCGTATGCGAGAACATATGTTAGTTTTTGCCACTAGTAACTAGCTAGTAGTTAGTAGCTAATTATTCTTTAGAGGAGTCTACAGAATGAGTTATACCCTGATAAGATGCACCATATTGTCTCCGCTGAGGTCCGAAATGGCCTCATTATCTGTAATCGGGTCAGATCCCTTCACTCATCATATGAAACACAGTACCGTTATGCTTTCCCGCTAATATTCTGTGAGCTTCCTCGTCGAGTATTCCTTCCTCGGTCGTGTCGACCCATTTATGCTATACCGTACCCCAAACATTTCTTAGATTAGGACTATGTTAAACCTGTCCCCTTCTTCTAATTTTCACAGAGGGTTTATTTATTTAAAAGGACACACCAACCGTTTACACACACATAACTAGTTAGGTACGTATTATACATATTTTACAATTAACTTAAATTGAAAAAAAGTCTAATAAAAATCAGGAAAATCACTGGAGTATGATAATGATATTTGATGCCAGTTGTACAGAAAGCATTCCAGTTTTCTTCAATAGGATTTCTTAAGAATAGGATGATTTTTGTAGTAATATCTACAATCCAATATTACAATATTATTTTAATTAGAAAGTTATAACTGCTTGTTGAAGTGACCGACTAACTCTAGGGGGACAAATAACGATGTCCAAATGTAAATATAAAAATATTTTCTTATTAATTCTGAAAAAACGAATGTATTCTAAACAATTGTTTTCGATGAAGAAGCACTACACTTATTTCTGGAAAAATTCTCATACAAATTGTACAAATACTTGTATAATTATATATACGGCAATATATTTACAATATACTTTAAATTTATTTGAAAGAGCCTACAGCGATTTTATTCCCCCACGTGTGTTATCTATCGTTTAAATAATATCTAATATCATAACAACCTTGAACAGATATTTTTTTAAATTTTACAACTGATAATTTTTGAACTTATTCCAGGATTTTGTATTAAAAACGTATGCGTTGTCCTATTTATCATTCTTTGATTCTTAGTATCGACAACATCGTCAATTTTTAGAAAATTCTATGAACATTTTACACATTTCCGAGATGGCTACTTTTCAGTATATACTCGTAGTAAACACTGAAAAGCAGCCATATTAAAATCTTCACTGTTTTGTGTACGATTAATTATTCTAAACAAAGAAAGTTCAAAAGTGATTTTCCTCAAGCAGTGCAATAAAATGGAGAAGCAAGAGAACAAAACGTTGCGGGCGTACAAGTAGGCCCAGGATGAATTATTACGTTATCATATAAATAAGGATTTAAGGTGGCATCAGGATAAATTCCCGGGAGCTCACAGTATTATTTTAAGTACAATTTGTTTGTTTTTATTGCGTTTGCAAGCCGGAGCTTCGGCAGCATTAATATTACAGCGCTGGAAAATTCAATAATACACATTTCTTGTAACGAAAGTTTGCTTGGAGTAAAATTCCTTATAATTTTTTTTTTCAGATATTCTTCTCAAACTTCTTAGCGATGGTTACTTGTTTTCCAGACATGTATGATTTTATAAAAGGTTTGACAAACTGACTTTCAGTACAGCTGATGACAAATGTAGCCCATAACATCAACATCCATCTCCAAAGAATTAAAATGCATATGCTTGTAATCCCTGAGCAGAGAGAGATGTAATACCTCAGTGCCTATGGGATCCCTTCAGTCACCATACTTACTATTCATGCTTATATTCTGTGAGGATATGGTCCGTCTCCAGCCGAGCATTAATAGACAGCTACAAACTACAACCTAGCACTACCACTGGTAGAATGTTTGTGTATTAAAATTTATAATTTACTTCAGATATTATTTCATATCTAAAACATGACATATCAGAAATCCTACGGAATTTCTGACATGTCATGTTTCTGTTCTGACACATATGATTTCTGTGAAGTCTAAACAATATTCTTTTGTAATTCCTATATTTCATCCAATGGTAAACATTACTTTGCTCGACGATTTAGAAATCACATCTACTACCTAAAATATACTCGTATTTACATATTTCGAGAACTAATATATATTACGCATACGATGTCATATGTAGGTAGCAAATGCCTCATAAGCTTTCGTTTCCTTGTTTACAAGCCAATGTTGCTTTCTTTATTTTTTATTATCTCTTATTTTTTTGTTTTACTTTTTTTTAAGATGTTGATGCCCCGAAGTAAACTGTGAATTTTTTTGTTAACAACAAAAATCACAAACATTTCCATTTAATAAAAGTATTTGTTAAGAATTACATGGCATTTATTTTTAACATTTTTATCCCGATATTTCGAGTGATTTACACCACTCCTGGTCACGGGGAGGACTGAAGTGTTTTGCGTCCTGATGTCAGAGTTACCTTGAATTACCGTCAGCTTGTAATTATTTATTTTGGTCCAATGTACATAGAAAGAGCTTACGCTTAAAAAATATTTTTATCCAATAAGTTTGTGTTCACATTCATTGTGAAAGATTTCCATCAATTACTTAAAATGACATTGCATTGTAATGTACAAGGGAAGGGTGTAGGCACGAGGGGTTAATAACAAAAACATGGGGTAATCGCACCAACTTTGGCACTTTTCGACATCGGCAAGTGAGGTTACGCATAATTAAATAGTGATTAGGGCACTCGGGGTGCGTTCACACGGGAGTTCATTGAACGATAATGTTACGTTTAGTATTACTAACGTTTATGGCAATGGTCGTAGGCATCTATGAGTGGCAACACGCTGTAGTTTATTTATACCTGCAGTATTCCTGGGTCGGCTCGATCGCTGTCGGTCCACGCAGAATAACAACGTAAAATAACACCATAATGCTGCTGTGTTTCGACTGATGGGTGTAGGAATCTGGAGACTACTGATGTCAAGGCAGTCCTAAAATTCAGATGCGTTGCGTTGTCACCCCGACAACGCATCTGAATTTTAAGGATAAATCGGTGCCATGTGCCGCAGGAATCATGTGTCATTAAGTGAACTGTGTTGGGGATTGTTTTTTCTATTTTATTATTTGCAAATATCTTAATTAAAGAAGTTTATTATATTTAAAGCGTCTCAGTTATAACATACATTTTAGAATACGAAAATTACGAACATGAGTTGAAGGTTCCTCATTAACGCAGAAATAAGGAGTGATTGGAAAACACTTTCCGCATCCATATAATTTATTATATTGTACGCTGGCCTAGAGCTTTGGTAGATCAGTACAGCCAAGGTAGCTCAGTGTCCAAGAGCTACATTTAATTTGACAGTGGTAGAGGTACACAGCAATTTGTTTCTAGCTGCACAATGAAAAGGCTCGAACGGGCTAGTACTACTTATTCGCAGGATACCATAGTAAAATAGCAGCATAATACTGTGTGTTTTGTCTGGTGAGTGTGGGGAACCGGACATCTTTAAAACTTGTGACAAGGCATTGTATCTCAGTCCTCAAGGGTCACAACGCATCTGCATTCTGATTCGTAGTCATAGACGAATGTAGATGTCACGGGCCGCAGGAATCACTTGCCATCAGGTGAACTGTATGCTCGTTTGTTGTTCATAATACAATAAAAAAACTAAATGGTTAACTATCCATATAACTCATTATAATAATGTACTGGTAGAGCCATAGCCATTAAAATTGAGCTCAGTGTCTAAGAGCTAGATTTTAATTCACGGTACGCGAGCAAACCAAGTCTTGTTCCTGTGTACTGGCACCGATAATATTGTTAGAGGCAGTTTTAAATGCTAATTTAGCACGTTCTCGACGGTGAAGCAGAACATCGTGAGGAAACCTGCATGACTAAGAAATAATAAAAAATAAATTGATTTTGCCTTGTTACTTCCTCCTGCCTTATCCAATTGTAAATTGCAGATTAAATATTGATGTAACGTCTATTGCCTAGTTAATGGTTTATGATACGATTGGTTGAACTTAATGTCGTAAGTTCGAATGCGCCGTTCGGCAATTATCATGATCCATCTGCTGGTATTAAGTTCCGTTGGAGCAGTTATGAGAAACGTTAACATTTCTAGCGTATTTTTTATAAAATAATAAATTAGTTTGGTTTGATTGCTCTTTATATATGTATTATACTGTATTTTATACATTTGATATAGTATTTTATTTATTTATTTTATTGACCAACTAGGCGAAGAGAGATTTCTAAACTATATATATAGAATCAATACTTTACTTGCAACATATAATATTTAAAAAAAATTTAAATTAACATACAGTCATGAAATTACTGTATTGATGTCGGTTCACTACATCAGCAAAATTTGAGATCACTCAGACGACTGGATGCGGGTGTAACATGAATTAAAAAAATTGTCAACCTAAATAAAGCTAGTTATAATTAAGAAGCTTTTGTACATATTATTTTTAAATATTATAAAACACTTTATTAAAGAAGCTACAAAATAGCAACACATAAAATGGCTGTATTCCCATGAGTATCGGCTAAACATCGTAATAGCTTTGGAGCCAAGGGCCAATGAAGAGGTTTACGGTCGGCAGAGGGCACTCGAGCACAGGGCTCTCGACTTGAGAGCGACATCGGCCCAATAATAGCCCAATAGACCAAAATAATGAAATAACATCTAAACAAGAAAAAAAATCAGATAGGTAATGTTTCCGTGCGAGAAAAAAGTGTGTTTTAATTTTTATTAGCTTATACACTAATGATAATTAAAACACGATTAGGTTTTTATATATTTACTTTAATAATACGATCGGATGACAGTCTTAAGTTCTATCCGGCTTAAATGATAACTCGTTTTATATATATATATACATATCGGAGAAGAGAAGAGAGAAGTTAAAACGATATGGAATATTTTTACAGGATAGTTATAAGTTAATTTAAAATATTGAACTAGAATGGTTTTCTATTTATTTAGATTTTATTTAATTATATTGGCCCATTGCTATAATTGGCCCTATGGAAAACGTCGACCTCAAGGTTCAGGTCAAAGGTTCAAGAAGGATATGCATTACCACAGAGGTCAGGGACGGAAGCTTCCTGTAACCGGATATCCGGATCCCTACGACCTCCCAAGAAACAAGGAAACGATACACAACAGCGTCATGCTGTATTCTGAGGATACAGAAGCTTTTAACCGTTAACAGTCGGAGCAAAGTTGGTGTACTAAAGTAACTAAAAGTGGTCTACGAACAACTCCTGACTATTTTTTATAAACAAATACTCTATACAAATTCTATACGGCCCGTGGGAAATTGAAAATGTTGCTGAAATTAAAACCTTTGTACTCTTTTAAATAATGCAATACAACACCAAAAAAATAATTGAATTTCAACAATGTTCAACAAGGATTTAATTGTTTGGTTTATAATGCAAGGGGTTAAGCTTAGTTGGAGTGGTGAACTGGAATGTCAATATTGTTAATGACACATTGTTTTTTCAAACTAAACACTAGATATTTGTTAAAGCTCCTTCCTATGTCACCTGGTAACTAGAAACCTGTACCGTTGATAACCAATTGATAGCTATAACTAAACTGTCTTCATCAAATTGGAACATGGAGATTTCGATTTCTAGCTTAGGCAGACCTGAATTAAGTTTTTTTTCTTAATTTAATTTATAATTCTGGCTAGTATTGCATTTCAGGATCCTCCTGGACTCGGCACACGCCACTACTACACATTCGTTTTTTAAACAATGCCAGCTGTGCAATTAATTATTCAATATTCGAATGATGGATTCGAATCTACGACCTTCAGGTTCGCAAACCGTACAATAAACTATTGATACTTAACCGTAACTATGCACAAAATTCAGCTCTATCCCAATGCCCGTACTTACAATAAATATCATTCCAACTTAGACATGTTTCATACACCATCTAAAAACTTTCTATTTATGGATATGTAATTAATTCATGGATATGTAAGTAAAGTAAGGTTAAGTAAATTATATATTAATTTTTAAAGCCTATTTATATAAATCCCACTAGTGACCATAAATCTCCACCTAGAGAGGATGTTGGAGCTCCATTGCAGATTGCTAAACGTGTCATATTTTTTTTATTCATTCCTTAGAAGTGCTGGTTTCTTTACGACGGCTATTTTCACCGCACTTGGAAAATTAGTACTTAAAATTGTAACTAAGAGTTTCACTGGTACAAGCAACAAGGATCGAACTTGGTTTGCTCGCGACCCGGAAATTAAAAGGGAAGGCACACTGACCTATCACGGCTCCTGGAAAGGTATATTCATTTATTTCTTATACTCATAATTCTTTAGATGCTCTTATTTATCAATCATATGCTATCAGAACCAATATATACATACATACCAATCAAAACTTTCACTTTAACATACAAATTCACTCCCTTCATCACAAACACACACAACCAACATACACTCTTGTTCACTTACATACATAAACTTAAAACCACTAGACCTGCTGGCTAAATACAGAACTGTTCATGAACGGATTTTAGTCAATTGTATAATTCTGATATTTATTATTTTTTAAGTCGCTTTTGGATTATTTATATTACATGATAAACAAATTATAGTTTTATAAACCTAAAAATAAACAGTCAGTCATTAATTTAGCAAATAGAACTTTTATTCAAAGCGGTGTCGTAACTTCAATGAAGTCTCTCTTCAAGTCGCGTTGCCTAGTCCCCTATAGTAAAGATAACTCTGGCGTTTATTATAAAAAGCGGACAACAGGTAAACAAGTAAATACCCGATAACTATCTTGTTTTAGACAAAGGCAGTCGCTAACAATAGCGAGCCGTATCATTGTTTTTTTTATCCTGAAAAGAGCTCAAAGCGGTAGAAACGACTCAAGTCACAACTTAACAGCGATTCTTGTAATATTTATGTATGTACACTTTATTTGTACAAAATATAATTGTACAAATAGGGGTTAGTGCCAAAAGGCAGGCTTATTACTATCTACGTTTGAGTTTAGCGGAGAAAATTTGGTGCGTTATGTTTTTAAAAGATATTTATAAATATATTAAATTAAGACATACCAACATAACACATTTATGAGCAAACTTATATGCATACTTTTTTATATATTAAGAAAAAATGAGAACATCGGAAAAACAACAAAAAACTATCGTAACATTAAATAAATATCCGTGATGATAAAAACGGAGATCAGATTGGATTGGAGTCTCCACAGTGTTCGTTACCCGCCTAATAACAGTATCAGTTGTGGGGAAACCGTATAATTTTAAAGAGCTATACGTTCTTTAAGTAAAGCCTACACATGCTAGCGTCACATGGTAGGGTATCCTTCAATGATGTCTGCCTGGTCATTTCCGACCTAACCGGTTGTATCGGCAGATTACTAATAGTTAACATGAAGTGCATGGAGTACTACAGTGGTGCAAGCGTTCAGGCAAACACGGAGGCACTCACTCGTGGTCTCCTTCTCCAGTCAGATGTAACACATGTGTAATAAGGACCGTGGAAGTCTCGGACGCAGTGTCAAAGACACGGGAACCCAGACTCGAAAACCGACAATATATATTGTTTCTTGGCTCTGAATCGAACCCAGCGAATCAGCAACCACGTGCTCTAAGACTTCTCGCGCGTTAATTCAATACTATCAGTTATTATTATTATAATTATTCTCCAGTACTTCAATATTATTTTTAATTGTAAGTTATTCGTATGGTCCAATGGCACCCACGTTCACCCTCGATAATGATAATAAAACTAAGATGAAATGCCTCGTCACCAGCCATGTCAGTAAGAGTCACCGAATTCCAATCGAAAAACAACGGCGTACTGATATTCTGTGAGGATGTGGGCCTTCCCCACTCGAGGTGACCCATCCATGCTGCAGTTAGACACATACTGCAGAGTAGCTCAAACACTGTTGATATAAATATTTAACTAGCCTGTGCATAGTGACTAAACACCGAGGTACTGTTGGCAATTCAATGTTGAACTTATAATTGCTTACAACTGTATTTAATTCTCATGCATAACGTAAAAAACTGCAGAGGAAACTCGGGAGTTACCTGATCGTAATTTCAAGCCTTTGATGCTCTTCTCGTCAAAGAAATATTTTCGTGAACGTTTCTATTTTGTATTGTACGTTTAAAATTAAATTCAATTGATTATAACTTAAACAACCCATTGTTTAGATCCTCCCCATCCCTTACTCCACGTAACACAGCTCTCTGAAGCCTCCACTGCTCGGATCTCAACTTCACAATAGGTGGCGCTGTCACAGACAGTCGCTGCTCTTTACAACTTTAAACAATAATACCTTACAACTGCAGGCTTAATTGAACCTCCATAGCTCGACGTTGTTGGTTTAACAGATACATTTGTATGGTTTGGAAATGTATAAATGTCAAAATAATTAACAAAGTGATAGCTCAGTAAAAGGAATAGCTCTGGAGAGTTTTCATAGCCGTGGTAGCCCAGTTACTAAACGTTAGCTTTTAAACAATTTTGAGTTACGAATAATAAAGTGCTCGCCGGTGTGTAGGAAACATTATAAAAATATATATTTTCATTAAGGCAGGACAACCTTTTGTTTATTGCTAACACCATTATGCTCAATAGCGCTAATTAGAGGTTGTCATGCCCTATAAAAGGTCATTTACCTGACCTACCCTTATCAGCTAGTCGTCAAATGTCAAACAGTACACTTATCCCTGGTTATTAAACACAAACATTTCCTAAAAATGGACACATCTATTGTGAAGTGGCTCAAGCGATTGTCCTCGTATGTTAAACATGAGCCAGTCTGCTGAATCCAGAGTTTACCAGGAGAATGGTAGCTTTAAACGAAGAAGCGGATCCAGCAGATGAAGGTGCACATCAGAGATGGATGACCGATTCATCGTCAGTACTTAGCTCAGAAATCGAGCCCTCTCTAGTGTCACGTCCAACTGGAGCTCAGAGAAACGTGAGGAGTGGCTATTAACGGCTGGACAGTCAGACGAAGACTAAAGTCAGGTAACCTGCTCCGCTGACCACAAATCCTCGAGCAGCCCCACTACGTTTCGCATGAGAACACGTGAACAGGACGGATGAACTGTTCTCCTCTCAGATGAGAGAATTAAAACTAAATTATACTTAACATTTAAGCTTTAAATAATGATTATTAGTTTAAATTTTAAATGCAAAATATACTTTATTAATACGGACTTTCAAAAACATCTTATGAATCATCGTTTTTACAAAACAAATGCTTCGAATGGTCAAACCTACTCTCACTCACAACTCAAAGACTCAAATAGTTACACTTTTCAACAATAGTTAATAGTTCTTAATAATAAAAAATAATTTCAACAGATGTAAACTTTGAAGTAAGCTGTATCCTTATGGACTTGACATTCCATGAGTGCGATATATTACATGCCATTGCCATCTATACATATGTATAAAGGCTAATGTCCTAAATGATTGAGTGATACATCACCGCAGACCCTCGACTACTAAGGCGACACACCCAAAGGATTTTTGTGATAACCGCCCAGGGGGTTAAAATTGGGGTTGGTAGCATTAAATTTAACTTTTAAACTGTAAAACAACATAAATTATCACTAGAGGATGTAAAAAGATCAATATTAAAACATTTGTTAATCTTTAAATTTTTTAAAATGTGCATACGGTAATAATATTTATATTAATATTACCGTATGCATGCAGAACACCCTCTGTCCGTAAAATCACATCTAAAAAGGTAATTATGGTTGAAATTCAATAAACATACCCGCACTTTAGATCTTTGATCGTCGCCTCTTTTGTGATCTACGCGAATACGCGCCTAATTAAGTTAGAACACAAATCTTCTTTTCACCTGAGGGAAAACGTTGCTCGTAATTTTTTGCTACAATTTCCTTTGCGAGTTTGTTGTTTTTTTTTAGAAAAATATATCTATAGCCTTAGAATTTCGTGTACTGTTTATTGTCCTTTTGCATCATATATCATCATATATATGAACAGAATAATCTAGGTCAAAACGGTTTACCTGATGAAACGTGATTCTTATAGCCTATGACACCTACATTCATCCATGATAAGGAATCATAATGCAGGTACATTGTCCCTTAGGACTAAGATCGAAGCCTCTTTATGAGCAGCAATGAGGTTCACCGGACTCCTGAACTTACCAAACGAAACACAGCAGCATCGTGTTGGTGTTTTACACTGGTATTCTGTGAGCGCGTCGTCTTTTGTGGCTGATCGAGCCGCCTTATTCAAATTGCAAATAGAAACGAAAATCAGAGTGGCTCTACCATTGTTAATGTTATGTACGGATATTTGATAGATGCGCAATAGACTAGTGAAGCGCTGAGAAGATGATATGATTGAAAAAATCACTGTGGCGAGAAGAGAAGGTGTAAGATATATATATATATATATATATATATATATATATACTCCACACAGTAATTTTTTTAATCATATCATCATCTCAGCGCTTCACACACACACACACACATACACACATATATTTATATATATACATATTTGTGTATGTATATACCTATATTTAAAGCAAACATTGATCTTCAAACAAATATGCACCCACTCCAAAATCGTTGGCCTTTGTTTAGCACCTTTCACCACTGGATAAATACGGGCGTCTCTATGCAGATCAGCGATCTCATTTCGCAATAGCAATAGCAATACGTATGAAAATTGGCTACTGTTTTATTTATGTTCAAGTCTAGACCAAAAATGAGCCAAATAAAGTGTAGGGCTAGCAGACTTTTCCATTAATGTTATTTTATACCAATAATAGACGTTTTTGAACAATAAAAAATGAAATTAGACTTTTTAATATGATAATAATAAGAATCTAGCCGTGACATGAATGGGTCGGCAGCATAGCGCTGATGTGTTTCGACCGGAGAGTTATACCCTTATTACTGATGATGAAGCATTCCATGTTAGTCCTCTAGGATGATAAACTTGATTATGATTCCTCATCGAGGATGATGAGGTTTTTTTAAAATGAATATAAGCCAAGAATTGTTTACAACCCCAAGTGACCCATTTAACACAATGGTGATCTAGACGATGGTAGACCGCACTAGCTGAGCAACTTCCTGGTCAATCTTCCCTTGAAGACACGCACATTACACTCGGACGGAAGCCCGCAAATTACAATCCTTCACCATGGTGTTATAAGTCGTAGCAATACATACCGTAAGGTGAACTGGGTGCTGGTCTATTACCCTCGATACAATTAATAAACAACTTTCAACTATTGTTTAAGAAATATAAAGATTTAAAAAAAAACCTCTAACACAGTCCACGAGAACAAACAAAGAAAAAAAACAAAACCGAGTGTTAAATAGAAAATGTTTGGCAAACATTGTAACAAGTTCAGTCGCGGGGCAATCTCAACTTGTCAGTGTCGTCAATCAGTTGCGAGGGGACGCAAAAACAAGCGACCTGCAAACAATTGGAAAGTGAAAATAGAAATTGCTGTGTTTGTTTCGTCATTCCACTGATTTGTTAGGCAACTTCACAGGTGTAATGGAATGAAGGAGGATCGGTTTCAAACGACCTAAGTCGTCGTTTTCCGTCCCTTTCACACTAATTTGATACGTGTCTACTCGTGATGTGTTTTTTTTCTATAAGGCATTATAACAATCACGGTCGGTGGAAGCGCTAGATTATAACTTCAAGGTAAAAATGTTAATTGCTATTTTATGACTTTCCACGGCGACAACAATCTTGAGTCACTTCCTGAAAGATAAGACAAATATATTTTAAGACATTAGAAGTCTACCAATCCGCATTGCAGCGTCGTAGCAACTATGCTCTAAGAGTCTGCGGAGACCTATTCCCAGCATTGGGATCTTTAATATAGGTATATAAGTTGCTACTTTACATATTTTACTTTTAAAATTATTTCAATAAGAGGCACGATATTTTTTTTAGTTTGAAGTTAAATTAAATACCATATGCTCTAATAAAAACTCCCACACAAAGTCGGCATATCTGTCATTTGTAGCACAATGGTCTTAGTTTAAACCATATAATTCTTTTATTATAAAATTCTATTATAAAAATAAATATATCCTTTTAAAACTGTGACGTCAATTGCTGGGATCTTGTAAATATATAAAGAAAATATACAAACGAGCTTAGCTTTCGGCGTTACATTGGCTTATACTACTATCAAATCATCAAGAAACTCGTACGAAAACAAAAACACTAAAAATATCCTAAGACGAAAACTAAATTAAATACAGTAAAAAATAGATAAAGCTGGTTAGGACTGCCCTAAAGTTACACAAACCGAAAAAGGATTACTTCTATGCATGGCATTGCGTTGTCACCGTATGGGAAAGCTTTTTTATTTGATGATTGAGATCGACACACCTGAGTCACTTCTTGTGAAGCAGTGGCGAGGGTTTTTGTGTTCGTATCAAATATGTAATAACTCATTCCATTCTCTTTTTATAACATACTCGTATTCTCTCGCGATATATTTTCTTTTATGTTTGCGTTAGTCTTATAGAGAGGATATAATAAAATTTAATATAAGAAGTTTTTAAAAATTAAAATAACCATGAAATTATCGTGTTGGCATCGGTTAAAAAATATTCAATCATTTACAAAAATGTACTTACCTTTCAACGATTAAGTAAGCATGAATAATGCTTCCTACTTTTCTTTTCTTTCCTATTCTTCTGTCCATCCATTTACTCCCTCTCATATTAGTACTTATTGCCTAATTACTATTAATTCCGATTAAAATTATCTGAGATTCTATGAATAATCAGTTTCTATTAGAATTATTATCAGAATTCGTTGTCACACCTCTTGCATATAGACAAGTTCCCTAATATCAAAATTTACTCAACTAACAGTACTGTGCTGGTCCTGGGTTTGATTCCCAGCCGAGGAACAATGTCGGTGTATCACAAATTGCCAGTTATCGGGTCTGTGTGTTATTGTATATATACCCCACGTCCCCGAAATATCATCTGAACCTTTTCTTATTGCACATGCATTACATCGGAATTGGGAAGGGGACGAAGAGCGAGTGTCTATGTTTGCGCAAATGCTTACGGCACTATAACATATTCTGCGCAGTGCAAACTCATATGTGTCATACTGCATGTCAATAACCAGATGATATCATTAACATATAGTATTAACATTTAGCGACATGTGTTTTGAATCTTTGCTGAATATTGAAATGCTCGTTTGGCACTCTTACAATTATAAAAAAAGCTGTTGGCTGGTTTCCATTCAATTTAAAGAATTCTATCTTCTATTCGATGGATAACATATGATCGATTCTGATGATAATGGATATAGAATTATTCAATAAAAATATTTAATAAGTCAAAGTTTAAGCAGATTTAGAGACTTTAGTATAATCTCAAAACGCTCAGTCTACGTAAATGCGACTTTTTAAGAAAACGAGAAATATTGAATCAAACTCAGAAAATTTGTACTGGAAAGTTATTCTTACAAAAACTTTTAAGTGCCCGTGCACAAAGAGCCTCCTTGAGATGGCGAACGCGTGCATTTCTCACAGTTGAACTTTCAGTTGAATAAGAATTGAGTTGTCACTTGAGTTACTTTTGATGCCGGTATTTGACTTAAAACCATCTACGTTATTTTCCTTTGACGTAGAAATAACATTGAGTAAGGTTAAGAGTAAGGAGGTCAGTGTATTTGGATGCAGAGAGCACACAGTTCACCCGATGATAATCCGTCTCCTCAGTCATGATAACTGCTGTCCATCAAAAAAGATTAAAGATTACAATGCAAGCAATTAACATCACTTAGATTCCAGTTTTTGTCACTAATATTTCTGTTAACGATTCTTATTGTGCTCAAATGCTTGTCAGGAGATGGTTTACGATAATAGTTGAATGGTGGTTTTTTTTTGTCGGATTGATTGCCGCTTATAGCCCGAGGGCTTTTACAGTTTCACCGGGTTGAGAAGTGACCGAGCGCATATGGCGCTCAGTCGACACCTCTAAGGAATGGCGGATTCGGACCTATTTATTAACACATATTTTTTAATAGAATATTATTATAATACTATTCTGCATGCAGCACAGCTGTTGGTGACTAATATATCTTACTATTTTTGTTTTTCATCAGCCTTCAATCAGCCCACGGCTTATCGGAGTCCGTAAAACATGTACGTCTTCTTAATAAGAGCAGTGCGGGAATGCAAGTGGGTAAGGTGCTTTACAGTCTGTGGGGAAGGCCTATGTTCATCAATGGTGAAATCTAGTGATGGGCTGAGGTGATGATGACCCAATGAATATGGAGTCAATGGGCGCAGAATTAAATTTATCTTAATAGAATATTTCAATAAATATATGTAAGAAAACTTGAAGTAATTATACGACCAGCTAACCAGAGCGACAAAAAATAATTGCCAGCTTTTACGTTGCCTCATCATGTAGTTACTGAAATATAAAGTTAATTTACCGAAGAAGACGAGCCCTCTCTAATGGCAACCCTACCCGTTCCCTCGGTTTAATTTTTCCCCCCTCCCGCTTACCATTAGGTATTCATAACGCGCGCTCCGCAGCATACAAATATGTCGCTAACTACACCAGTTATAACAGAGACAGCTCCAACAATTTGCGTATAAGCTCTGTGATGTTTAAAAAAAAACATACAACTCACAACTAGAGATTAAAATTTCTCACTTTTGCATCTCTACGCGGGAGAAATAACTTAACATAATAATTAGTAGGGGCGGTCTTTATGATTTGGCGCCATAAAGAGTTACGTAGGAACTGTATGATTTTTGTTACAGCCATCTTAGTATATATTTGGGTTTGATTCTCAGCCGAGTATTGTGTTATGTTATCGGGTATTTGTGTTGTGTTATCGGGTCTGGATGTGTTGTAAGTGTGTTCGGTGACTTTGGTACTGCTGCTGAACCTTACTCTAATCTTATTGCATGCGCATTACATCGCAGCTGTGATTGGGTATAAGCTGGTTTCCTTACAATAGACACGATTGCTATAACGAAGTTATTAACAATTTTAATTATTTTATTGGTAGGAGGTGAACTTGCTTAGGTATATGATGAGATTTTTAATATACTAGACAGGCGTAATGTGACTGCATTCACCTGCAACCGTTGACTTCCGGCAAACTTACATAGATCGCTCCATCACTCTACACTACGACTGCCAGTACGAGGTTGCCACTCAAGCACCTTCTCTCCCCATCGGTTATTGGTTCTACGAGCTATATGGCCAGCTATATCTATTGCTAGATGTAGTGTACATCTCTACAAAAACTTTGCAACGCTAATACGGTGAGTAATACCGTGTTTTAAGTGGAAAGAGACTACACTCCGGGTGCCTCCAACTGCGAAGCAATCCGTTTAATATTAAATAAGACTACCTAACTTGGCGCCTGTACCGACACTAGCTTTTACACTTAAAAACTTTGAAACGAACCCATCTTAAATACAACATCATTGCAAAATGTGCTTTAAAAGCACCCCGCTATAGTTTACAGTCTGAAAGTATTCGAAAAAAGGGTTCAAAGCTTGTAAGGTACGAAGCGTTCTGAATTAGACATGTGTTAAAAGCTTAATACACTTAATAGGAAAGTTTCAGAATATATATTTTTAATACATGTTCTATTGCTTTAAATTGAGAAAGGAAGAAGGAAAAAAATAATAATTTGTAACATAACTAACATCACTACATACAATTCCACATATGATCAACAGAAAAAAGTAAATAAAATTAAACGCTAGTTATCACGAATCGGTCCCATCTCAGCATATGGTGGCTACAGACAGTCAGCACTGGTCTTCCGTTGAGATCGTTTGGTGACGTCACGACACAACACTAAATTGAACCTACTCGTACACTAAATTTCTAACTCAATTTTTTTTATTGTTATCTTACTTACCTACAATGAATAGTGATACAAACATACAGTAGCTGTTGTCAGTAGTGACGCTAATTGATTACATATAACTAGTCTGGGGCCATAAATACTGGGACATAAAAACTTTTCTTTTTTTCAACTTTTTAATTATTTTGAACTTGGAACTTGGTATATTATTTTAAAAACTTCTTTCGATTTTTCGCCATTTCACATATATTTTCCTGTTCATTATCAAATTACAATATGTAATGGGTGTTAAAGAAAATAGGATTGCAGTGATCGCCTTGCACAAAGTGGGTATGGAGCCGTCGGTCATATTGCAGACACTTCAAAAGCTTGGTGTCAGCTGTATGTTCGTATATCGTACTATCGACAGATACAACAACACTTCCTCTGTCGAAGACCAGAAAAAATCCGGGTTGGCCTTAGAACTACAAAGGCTGTTAATGCTGATAACGCAAGAATTCATCGAAACTCCATTAGGAAGCAAAAAATCTTATCGCGAGAAATGAAGATTCCCGCTAGGACTGTCGCGTATTATAAAATAAGACCTGAAGTTCGGTGCTTAACGTCGATATTCAGGACATGCCCTAAATCAATCTTTACAATTAAAGAGAGTGAATCGATCAAAACACCTTCTGTTGCGATACGCAGGAGAAAGGCACAGAAATATCCTCTTTACCGATGAAAAAATTTCACAATTGAAGAACACTACAATAAGCAAAATGATAAAGTGTACGTTCACAGTTCTAAAGAAGCTGCTACAGTAGTCGGAAAGGTACAACGTGGTCATCATCCTGTGTGAGTGATGGTTTGGTTTTGAAACTCCTTGATAAGACACCCCGTCTTATCAAGAAGTTTCAAAACTACATTTTTGTGAAAAAGTAGTGAAAAAAGTGAATAAACTGACTAGAAACCACGTTACGACCACTCTTTCACTGAATATCAGCGTAAGTTAGGCGCTATCGTACTTTGAAGGTTGTCAATACCACGAAAGACTCAATTACAATGGAATGGATCATTTCTAAGCCATAGTTCATATTAAATAAGGTTTAAATATTCTACGACGGGAATTACTGTGCCAGGCGGCTAGCAACAGTCATACCCGTAACAGTTTACATTGTAAAAAACCTGTTATTGGCTGGAATAGGTATGTTAGTGGGGCTTACGGGCCGGCGAGAGATAAGTTTAACCAATGGTTGTAGCATGTTAACCGAGGTCGGGGCGTGTTTGGCAGGAAATGCAAGAGAATATTTAAATAACGCTTAAAATTATGTCAAAACCATAGCGAAAGATTAAAAATGGACATACTCGCATCTCATAACGCCAAGCACGATTTTCGCAGCTTTTGAAAGTCTACCACTAAACTTAACATCAAACCGGACCTGCCCGTGAGCGTTAGTTAGTACATAAATGATCTGAGTGGCATTGCTGATATGTTTAAGGATCACTTTACTATCAAGTCGCTATTGGGACCATCACAGTCAGGTTGCGTGAATGATTGTCACGGACGGAGGATCACTGCTAGGTTTACGCCTAGCTAAGTTAGAAAGGTTGTTAACTCCATGTCAAGGGGTAAGTCTCCGGGTCATGATGAGCTGAGCATAGAACACTTAAAGTATGAAGGTGTACACTTGCCCCGAGTCTGTGAGATGTTCTATAATCTATGTATAGGACACTCCTACTTGCCTGAAGAGATGATGAAAACTGTGGTCGTACCAATCGTGACGAGTAAAACCGGTTATATATGTGAAAAAACTAATTACAGACCCATCTCGCGGGCCACTATCAGAGCAAAAGTGCGTGACAGTTTGCTTAACATACAACTTGATAAATATCTTCAAATACATGATAACCAGTTTGGTTTTAAATCAGGACTGTCTACCGAAACAGCCGTACTGTGCTTAAAGCAAACGGTCAAGTACTATTTACTATACGGATCGGAAAACGCCAATTTTTGTCGAAGGCATCCGACCTGGTTTGTTATGACATCCTGTAACAAAAACTGAGTGATACTAAAATGCCTAATGAACTAGTGTATATATTCAAATATTGGTACGCTAACCAGATGAACGTGGTGGGATGGTCGGGTGTCTCATGGAGTGCGGGGTGCGTCAAGGGGGGTTTACTTAACCCAAGCTGTTCAGCCTGTATGTGAATGCACTAATGGAGGAGCTCACCAGTACTCATGTCAGCTGCCAAATTGATGGAGCATGTCTAAATAATATTAGTTATGCGGATGACATGGTGCTGCTGAGTGCGTAGGCCTGTGGGCTATCTAAGCTGCTTGGCATATGCGAAACCTATGCACAAAATGACGGTCTAGTATATAATACAAAGAAGAGAGTGTATGGTATTTCGGGCCATGGGTAGTTGTCTAGGTAAAATTCCCTCCGTCAAGCTGAATATTACGCCACTTCGCAGAGTAGACAAGTTTAAATACCTAGGACACTTTGTAACCTCTGATCTGAGGGACGATACAGACATTGAGCCAGAACGGAGGGCGCTGTCTGTAAGAGCTAATATGGTTTGCTCGATGTTCACGGGATGTCAAAATATTTAGAGCGTTTTGTACGTCCTTCTACACAAGCCTGTGGGTGTTCTATACTCAAAAGCAGTACAGTGCCTTACGCGTCCAATACAACAATGCGTTCAGGGCGATGTTGGGGCTGCCTCGGTTCTGTAGTGCGTCGGGAATTTTCACCGAGGCACGTGTCGATTGTTTCTATACGACCATGCGGAAACGGTGCACATCCGTCTATCGTCGGGTCCGGGTCAGCCCGAACAGCATCCTGAGGGTATTAGCAGACCGTTATGACTGTCAGTACTTGAACCATTGTACCATGGTTCACTTACTGACTAATAAATTAATAAATAATTAATAATAATAACCTCATAGGTAAATAAATATAATGATAGAAGTCGTAATTAATGCTTTAAGTTGAGATTTTAACTAAATTTCACATTTAATAATTTTATAATCTTATTGGAGCAGACCTAATTGTTTATTGTTATTCTTTGTTTGTTTTATTTTCTTTGTTTATTTTATGTTTTTGTCTATGTGTGTTGTGCATTAATTGTAATTTATTTAAAAGTATGAATGTGTTAATGGATAATGCTATCCGATAATAAATGAATGGAATTGAATTAATACGGTAGCATAGACGGCGATAGTTAGGTTATACTCTTTAACTGAATAATCTTGTTACGAGTAGCCAGTAGAGAGATAACATTGTCCATGGTAAATGAGCTTAATTTTGAAAAGCTGCACAGAGATTACAATACATTATAGATATGAAATAAAATCTTAATAACGGAATGAACACATTTTCTTTGTTAAAATATTATCTGAGTTTTAAAATTACTTGGAGTGAAGAGGTATTTCCCTCGTGTTTAAATATTATTTCACATTTTGCTGCGTCATTTTTCTGGTATCATTCAGAGGTTCTTGGCTTTCATAATTATTCAGCGGTTCTCAAATTCTCCGGGACTAACTAATTAGGCGGGTCGAGAGAACGCGCCTGTGATCATATAGGTACATACCTACATCACAAAACTTTTTAGGTAAATTTTTATTGTAATTTTAGAGATAAATATAAGAACATTACAAAAAATACGATGAATAGACCATTTTTTACGGATATTATCGCTTTTATTTTAACTTTTTATCCCGAAGTTTCGAGTGCTTTACTGCATTCATTGTCACCGAGCAATGAAGTGTTTGACGTCGTAATGTCACAGTTGACTGATACTACCGTCAGCTTTTAATTATTTATTTTGGTCCAAGCTTGGCGCAGATTGAATCACTGGTATTGCTAAGAGATGTTGAATTTTTTTGCATTTTTTACTGAATCTATGTGGTGTTTCAAAATTTCATCCCCATCATCTCCGTGGCAATCAACCACTGTGCTCTTTACGAGAAATTTTGCAGCGGTGTTTCCGAACCGATATGACTTTAAAGAAAAGAGCCTACACCATTCTTAAAGGCCGGCAGCGCATTTGAGACTCTTCTGGTGTTGCGGATGTCCATGAGTGGCGGTGATCACTAACCATCACGTGAACTGCTTGCTCGTTGGCCACCCATTCTATAAAAAAAAGAAGGAGATTACAGTATCATTACGGCGGGCTGTAATGTCTGGTTTGCGATTTAGTGCGATTAATTAATCACGCGATTCCAAACAGAAGAAGATGGCCTTCTCTGTTGAAATGAAGGTGCCAACTAAGAAGGTTAGTCAATTTTTACCATCTGCCAAGTGCGAGATCCAGCTATGTACAACTTGATTGTGGATATGGTCTTACATAGGGCAATTAAAAGTAACATATTAAGACTATCGAGCCTTGCACATATACCTGACTTGAAACATTGACGCTTGAGGCAGTCTCAAGACAGTTTGTGACCATTCTAAAATTAAAAAAAACATCCTAATCCCAATAGAGCATCGGCCATGTAGAACCGGGATCTCAATATTTGGCTAAGGTTTCCCCTGCCTGGCTAATGAGAGGTTTTGCGGAGTGGATGCACTGATCATCATGAAGAGGATAATGATGAAAAAAAGTCCCATATTCCAGAAGCCAAGGGAGGGTGCTAGGGAAGGCGTTGCCTCCCATGGGCCGCGCTTATGTTCAGCGATGAGCGGTGCCCGTGCTGTAGGAAAAATATCAAAAGACTCTGTCCATCACATCATCATGGTACCATCATGTTATCATCAGGATACATTTTTAAAAATGTATCTCCCGACGTCGAAAAACAGAAACAACATATAGGCAAAACTTTTTAATAATACGTGCGTGTAGGAAATACAACGAAGTTGTCAGTAAAGTTGACCCAAATTTGTTTAACACCAGTGTTTCAAAAATTATTTGGCGAAAAATACTTTCACCAAATAATTTGTTGTCACTATGTTTGTGTGTTTTCAACATTGTTTATCTTTTACAGACCTTTTTCTTTCTTTTTAGTTTTTTCCTAAATTCACATTTAAATACTTTTAAGGGTTTCTTCTCATTCAGTCCTTTGTTTATTATATTACATGCCAATTGTCAGTATCTCAAATAACAAAAAAATGAAATAAGTATAATTCATTTGAGAGAAACCTCGTTTTATTAATTATCCTAATAATTAATGTTATGTATTAATGATGTATTTTTTAAAAAAGAAGAATAATTTAATTGATTTATTATCTGTTTTATTTTTTACTTAAATATATTAAATATAATATTTTACTTTTAGATTCATTGTAGCTCATTCAGGACGAATGCAGTGTTTTATTATATTTTTAAGTGCGTGCTGATTAACTATTTAATATTTACTGTAACATGCCCTGCGAACGAAACGAGCGGTGAAGGAATATTTCATGTTTCATCGTGTAAATAATGTATAAAAACAAATATTATAAAAATAAATGTCAGGACTTCACATGCCAATCCGAAGTGGATTCCCGTGACATTCAAGAAGGATAGAGCAGGGCTAGGGACACCCACGTCTATATATATATATATATATATATATATATATATATATATATATATTTATATCTTATCAACCACAGAGACATCATAATTGCCAGCCCCCTATTCAACAAATCCAAGATATTTAAAACTTTTGCTGCTGTAACATAATAAAATATATTAATATAATGTAGATATAATTTGCTTACTAAATATATTCACGGCCCCAAAGGTGAACAACGGCAGGAATTAAAACGATTAAGGTATCCGGTCGGATTCCAGAGGATCATAAAGAGAGGGTCGGTGCTCCGTAACGTATTTGCATCTCATAAGATACCATGAATATAGAATGAGCCTATCCAAACGGGAATTAAAAGGCACTGGGTTTGTTAGGTCTTTGGTAGATTCCTACATGTGTATTTGTTTTAAATTGACATAATCTTATTTTAAAAATGAAATAAATCGTTACAATAATAATTTCTTACACGAAATTTTAATGGTGAAATAGAAGAGGCAAACGAAAAAACGTATAGATAATTTGGGACAGTTTTGTTATATGTACTGTGAAATCTTTTAAACGTTGTCAACATTTGCCTCGCACTTAGTTTACTTCCTTCTCTTCCACTCTTACATCCCACTCCTGGACTAAGGCCTCCTCTCTAGAGAGGTTAACATCATTTGCGACTCCAATGTGGATTGGCGGACTCCACATGTCTAGAAATATAGATTTTTCAATATTACAGGTGACATTTACACAATTGATGACTGCAGTCCACGAAATCTATGACTATCCTCAATAAATATGCAAGATGCACATACGATATCATCCCTGGGTACTGAGATCCAAGGCCTTCGGATTCCTTGACTAGACATGTACCAAACGGAGCACAGAAGCGTTACCTCGCCATTTCATGTGGTATTCTGTGAGGACATAGTCCTCCCCGCTCGAGCAATTATACTGTAGCTGGGAACAACCAGTACCTTGTTTCTGCCACCATTATATTTATCTCTAAGTCAAGTCTGTAGGCTAGCTATACGCTGAGATGAAGATGATGATGAAACGAGTACTAAATTTTACCCAATACTACAAAAGTATTGTAGGTTTTTTTGCAAATTGTAACAAAAAATAAAATAGATTCAGGAACAAAATATCATTCCCTTCCAACAATATTAAACAAAAACAGTTAATGAAATTAATTAACAAGGGACTTAATTAACCTAATAGTTTAAGATTACAAGACCTCTCGATCTTATTTTACTCCAAATTAACCTCCAAAATCGACATCAATAGTTTTTATTTTCGTCTCACTTTGAGTTGTAACATTTTGTGAATAAATGCTTTATTGTTACAGTGGGAGATTCATTGCATCTATATCGCCTGGCCGTTTAATAAAATAATAAAAATATTATAGAATTAAATCAAAATATAATAAAACAAATACAGTCCGAACCTCCGGGGTCCATGCGATCGAGGGTTAGGGCGAAAGGGAGGGAAACCTGTGGACCATACGAGCGGTATCTAGGAGCACCGCCTTTTGCATTTGATCCCGCAGTGACCCACCACGGAATCTATCATTATTATTATTAAATCTAAAAATAAGATGTTAAAGATATAGTTTTACTAAACTACTTTAATAATACGATGTCGGAAATATCTGTAAACGTTATTGTGTACTGTCGCTGCGTAAAGCTGTCTAATTACGTTCGCTAAGGCCCCGGGCCTAGCGTCGAGCTAAGGGCTTAGAGCAATAGCGTCTTGTGGCATCAGAGTCGATGTTGGTACATTTTCATTTCGTGTTTCATGTTGAACTCCGACTATTCTATTTGAAAAATATTCTTTTTTGTATAATATTAAGATAAACGAGAACAGAGTTCACATCATTAAGTCCTTGAGGATGATAACGCATCTTGAATATTTGTTGAGATGGGTTGTTGACGCCATGTGTAGCTGTTACCACTTATCATCTTTGTGATCGTTTATCTTTCCTAACATTGCGATTTACGGTCCATGGTTACATCTATTATAAATAGAGATTCAAGATGCAGATGAGGGTTTCGTTCTTCTCATTCATGTTGTCCATATCTGCGATTATGTGGCTTTCATATTTTTAACTTTAAATTACGATAATGGTGAGACACAGTGGTTACAGCGTCAGCTGTGCTGATTTGCATATCTTACAAATTTTAGACTTTCGAATATATTGCGGTTGCCTAAAGTTAAATTAAATTTAGTCTTAACTTCTCTGACTTCATTAACTACGTTATGTACGTAATGCCTAATTAAATAGAACCTCAGACAGGCAGACTCCCACTAGATAGAGCGATGACCTATGCAAGTAACTTGGAAGTCGATGGAAGTAACTGGCTCAGGTTCGTGCAGGTCTTGTGCCAATTAATGGAAAAGGCGTCATGTTCAGTCGTGGACTATGGGTAAGGTGTGATGATGACGGTGAATGTACTATTTGGTGTTCCTCTTGTTTATTTTCTAATACAATTATTTGTTGTGGTTGCTACCAAATAACTGCGTTGCCTTGGGTGCTTAGGACCCTTTCCACCATATCGGCAACCTCGGCAGGCTGGTGGTGGGTCCCAGAAACGACAACTCGGTACTTGCAGAGCTGAATCGGCTGCAGAATCTGGCAGATTTCCATTTGGCAAGTACTTCTGCTTTTATTTGCTTCGGGAAATCCTCTTCTCCTGTTAAAAAAATAATGCATTATACTCATTAGGTTTTGGTCATAAGCCTAAACGAATATAAGATGAATGAAAGGTGGAGTTTGCTATTCTCTATAATATTTATCTTGATTGTACCTCAACAAGGCACCGTCCCTTATCTTACATTTTGTTCTTGGGGCCTTTCAACTGCTAAATTTTATAAATACAAAAGCAGTTACAGGAAATTTATGATATTTGCCAACAAAGCTGTTTTGCTTAGTTTTAAAAGATAATTTGGAAGTTTAGCGCTGTTTATTGTCAACTTGCGTGTTTGTGAAGAACACGTTCATTATTTATCAATTCAAAGGTCGCGTTAACTAGAGAAAGATTATTTAATTAAATGTAAAAATAATTAATTGAAATAATCATCAATTTTATTGTACAGAACAGAATCGCTCTTCTAAGAGAGAGTCACGGTCGATCGATTTCAGTATCCAGTAGAGGAAAAATGTTTTTGTGATTGTAGTTTGATTACCTGGTCTGGGTGTGTAGTGGCAATGTGCTTTATACTACACCTCAACCAACTTCAGTTTAATTTTGTAAACGAGCACATAGTTCACCTTAAGGCAAGTGGTGGTTGTCACCCATGACATCAACATACGTAATCAAAAAATAAATACGATGTAGATGAGTTATCACTTTTGAGGGTTGACCTGGAATGCCCAGTTACTGTAAATTGGTACCTAGATCCCATTCACCATAACAAAGAAGGGATATGCTGCAACTTCACGCTGGTATTCTGTGAGGGCGTGGTCGCTCCCCGGCCAATTGGGATCGACATTTATTCCGCATCTAGAAACTGTATTATTTAATGCCAGAAAATATACAAAGTTATTATGTCGCACTTAGAAACGCTCCAGTGTAGCTCTAACACTGTTAGCCAATGCGTAAAATCTCACAGATTTTCAATTTATAGAATTAATTGTGTCAAATCTTTTACGTTTCGTAAGGCAAACCAATGAATTTTCATTTACCTTATTTTGTAATCGAATCCGGTCGAATTCAAAACGTAATGTGAACCATTTCTCATCTACACCTGCTTGATTGCGTAAGACAAGCACCTGGGTATTTTTCACGTTCAAAAATATGGCTTTGCTAATAAAACACTTTAAGGGCTTTCATCTGTCGCCCGGTGAGCGATGTGGATAAATTAACTAAGAATCCTCGAAACTTGGAAACGTATTCCAGCCTCCTGAATAGCATTGACGTAAATTTTCAAGAAAAAATATATCGCTTCGAGCTCTAAACAAAAAGTATTTAAGATTAAATTATTAACTTACTAAGATAGAAGGTTTCTCTTATTTTTAATTCGTTAAAAGTTGAGAAATTATTGTTAAATATGTTTCGAAAGGACTTTAAATGTTACTTTGGAATTATGTCGATTAGAAAGTAAGTATAAGTAGTAAGTATAAGAATAAGAAATTTATGGAGCCATTGTCAATTTGTGTTTGAAGACGCATAGAGAACAAACGTACAAGACCACATACAAGTCAAAAATATTCGTACAATAACATCTTATCAGTTATTTGTATTGGCGTTCCGTGTAATTATGTTTTTATATACTAGGTCGAATAGTACAGGTAAAAAAGAGCACTCCTTGGTATCGCAACCATCCTCCACAAAGATTCAAGATGCATATGCGTCGTCATTACTGGGGACTAAAATGGAATTCCTTGTCACTTTTAATTAGGTCTCCGTACATAATATAATTACTTTATGCAGTTATTAGTGTGAGACGTTGTCCCAATCAAGCCGACCCATTCATGTCGCATCTAGAGGCGTGCTCATACGTGGCTCTGCCACTTATAGCACCTCTAGCTTATTAACGTTATGATTCAACTTGAAAATCGTTTCACAAGCAAATTTGAATATAATAATTAATTTTCTAGTATTATGGAAGGTTAGGTTGGCGTAAATAAGGCTTAAAATTTGAACTTATCTTTTAAAGTAAGCACGACAGTGTTGTCGAGAAGTATAATAAATTACACTTTATTGCCTTAATTCATATAAAATTCGGTAATTAGTAGACTCAGGGGGTTGAATGCAACAAAACGAAAGGGCGATATCTTGTTAAACCTGCGTAATGAAAATGGCCAGAGGGGAACACTTCAATTTGTCTACTCGGAAATGTAGTTTATGCTCTAACTCCGGATTTGCAATAACTTTGTACATTTACTGGCATTAAATAATACCGAAACAGTTGTTATAAATTACAATATTAATTAACAGCTTCAGTTTTAGTAAATGGTTGAATTTATGTAATTATTTGACAGTGGAAGAGACGCGGTGCAGGAACCATTAACGAGATGACGAACCTATAACGAGACCCTCAATACAATAAAAAAAAAATATATATTTCACAATGTCTTTCAAAATCTCTTAGATTTTATATATATGCGAATTAAAACCATACACAGCGGAAACATTAATTGAAATTAATAAACAAATGAAAGTAAAATCGAAAAATGGCAAGGAAATTATAATATATAAGAAAAAATAAAGAAAAGACTTCTTGTATACTCTAGAAACTGGAAAACCTTAAACACTCATAGGACCACTTTACAGCTTGTTACTGTGTAATAAGTCGGCACAGAATGCCAGTGTGAAATATCAATATATCCCTGCTTTGTTTATTTGAATCCGAGTACCCAATTACAGGTAAAAAGACATTCCGTCTTAGTTCTCAGCAATGACAACGCAGGCGCATTTTAATTTTTTTTCTTCTAAAGAATATTAGCAATGCTATTAACATCACTAATATTCCGGTTAACAGCTCCAACTAAGCTGACAATGCTTGTGCTAGGAGATAGTTCACGACAATACTCGAATGGTGGATTCAAACCTACGACCTTAAGTTTCGCAGACTGTACCCTAAACCATTAGGCTATTGACGCTTCGCTGTGTTGAGGAGGACGTGGCCACTGTAAAACTATGTATATGTCGAACAAGGTGGAACGAGGTGGTATAATAGCTTAAAATGAGAGTATTACGCATAATGAAATAAAATGAATAATAAAATAAACTTTCCCTAGCGATCTGAAGCAGCTGGCCCAGCGTAGTCAGCACTTCTTATACTCAACCATCTCATTGCAAAATGTTGACTACAACTAAACACTGAAGACTGAAGAGGATATTTATATACTATTATATACTAGTTCTGTGTTTAGATTAATTAAACCTTCCATCAGACAATATGTGTCGAGACTAAACACGTCAACGCCCCTAGATTTTAACCGATCCTATTTCATTCCGAAATTTCTGTGATGGCCATTTTTGTTGACTGTTCTAATTATTATTTAATAATCTAGCGGTGGCAAACGAGTATGCAGTTCACCTGGCGGTAAGTGAATCCAGCGGCACATGTACCCACATTAATCCTCAGTAAGGAATGATTGTGCTGTAAAAAGGAACAAAGTAATATATTATGTTTCCGCAATAATGGTAAATTCAAAAGTAGCTGAGAAACGTAAATGCTTGCAATTTGTCAGAGTCCAGGCGATTTCATAGCACGCATCAAACTGAATTCAATCCCTGATGCCCATACTGTAGTTGTAAGTTTTACAGCTGATACATTTGATTATAATAGAAACGTTTTGAGGGAAATGCCTACTCCGGTGGTAAATAAATATATAAATATTTCAATGACATGAAGTTGCAATATGTTATTGCAACTTCATGTCATGTATAGTGTATTCTTGGTAGACATTAATTTTTCCCATGAAGTAGGTAATGTAAATCTTCGCGGTGGTGATGATGATGATCTCCTGTTTTCACTGGATTTCCACCGCGGTGATATCTTCTGCTTATTGTCAGATGACATCAACAGGGCAGAATATTTTATAGTGACGTAAGCATTTGCGCAAACACAGAGGCACTCAATCGAGGTCTCCTTCCCTAATGCAATAAGATCAGAGAAATGTTCAGATGCAATGTCACAGCCACGGGACGTATATACAATATACCTAGACATACATACCCAGATGTACATAAATATTGTTCCTCGGCTGGGAATCAAATGATGATTATCTTCCAGGTAAAAACTTGCTAAAGCACTCTATGATCGTTAAAATTACAACTCATTTTGACATAAAATAAATTCTATCGGCAAAATTCATGAACAAGCAAGTTTATATGTATTCTAATTGAAACGCAAAAACTTTGGAATTCAATCATTCAAGTCAATTGGCGGAGTTTCTGAAACTTTTCAATGACAAAGCCATTAAACTGTCGTTAAATCAAGGGATTAATTTAAACTCTGGTTAAATTATTCTCATTATAAACATATTTATGTTGTATGTTAAAAGTTATATTATTTATTACGTACAGACAAAATCGTAACACTAATATAGGTACATATAACAATCGCGCCACAGTTATGAACTAATTGTAGCACGAATCGCTCAGTTCAGACGGGATAGGTTCACGCTTTCCTGAATACAAAACTAGTTCAGCTACTGCGTTTCCAACTTAGTCTTCAGCGGTGACAACGCATATCCATTATGATTCTTTAAGAGGTGAACCCTGTACTCGTTTGTCACCTATAATAACATAAAAATCAATAGTTATTTATAATTGTAATAGTTTAAATATGATTTAATATATCAAAAAAGGTTTGATTCCTTTTACTTTATTACAATTTCTTATAATCCCAATGCAGAAGATGAGCCTCCGTCGCATAAGTTTGTGAAGGAATTACGAAAACATTAGGAAAACACAAAATATCCCATGGTTTCACACGGGCATGTTACATATTTGTTTGGCTGTTGTGTTGGGTACCGCTTTATGGTGGACAGGACATGGGCAGACTGTATTAAGGTAATACAGTAACGGGGGTGCCACGTCAGAAATTCTCTTCGAGCGCCTGGTCGTTGAATTTCCTTTTGATACTATTGTATCCAGGGGAAAGTCAACGCCGGGACGGTGTACCCTGGGCAATGGTGATGATACGTTGTTGCCAGTGGCGGATGTTCTGACAGGGGGGGATAGCTGCTCTGCGTGTGCCTCTGATAAGCAGAGTGGCTGAGGGGTTGCATTTCCTCTTGATTTCTGTATCCGAGGAAAGGCAACCGACCGATGGTGCGCATTGGAAACTGGTGACGATACGTCGTTCTCAGTGTACAATGCGCGGGTGGAGATTGCATTTCTCCTTGATCAAAGTATCCGGGGGGAAGGCAACAAATTGACGGTGCGCATTGGGAACTGGTCACGTTACGTCGTTTTCAGTGCCTAATGCTCATAGTGGGGGGGAAGGGCTCGGTGTGCACTAACATTGCCTCCGGGCATAACAGTCCACAACTGGGGAGTTACGTCGGCTCTGCCAGTGCGCCGTAACCCGCTGTACTCTCTTGAAAGACCTCATCGCTGACGATCATGGGGTACGTCGAGGTGCAGCGGAGCGGAGGGCTTGCCTTAATTGGCCGGCCCACGAGAAGTAAATCTCTATAAAAAATCAGACAGTGAAGTCTCTAAAACCGGTGGGTACCAGGCGACCCCACAGTATATAGTCTTGTCCTCGGAAGGCGTCACCCGGGGATCGACCTCATTTCGTCCTATCTCGTGGGAACTCTCATGGGTAAAATCACAAAAAACACAACTGAGGAGAGGGACTCAATCGTTGAGTCCGCAATTGCATTGGCTGGTCCTTCAACACCTGAGGGCCAAAGTAGAGACGGAGTATCCGTATCGGGGGGACCAGTGGGCCCGGCACGGAACAGGCGTGGGTGCTTTGTGCGCCCGAGCGCGCCAGTCAGTTTTTGCGGTGAAAGCGATGGCGTAAGATTGGACGCATCGCTCACATCCACCAATTCCGACGTGTCTGCAAGGACGAGGAAAAGGAGACCCAAGCCTCCGACAAATTTTGGCGGACAAATTTCAGGCGGATGGCATCTGGGACCCGACAGCGCCTCAGTGCCTCAGGCTAAGGCGGGCCTTCCAAAACCCGAGGATATGGCAAGGGATATGGAAGGCAAGTCAATGACGGACTCTGATTGATCCTTCAGAATAGGGTTCGTCCCTCGATGCCGCGAAGAAGAGGTCCGGCAAAGGGAAGCGTGCCCAGGGCCAGCAGCTAGCTCCTCCCGCGCCACCCGCAGCTTCCGCGCCTCCCGCACCTCCCGCCAACCAGTGGAGACTGGCCCGGTTGCTCCGGCATCCCAAACATGGGCGGAAGTGGCTAGCCGTAGAGCCAAGAGAGCGGCTGCCCGGGCTATTTCCGTAACGCAAGCAGCCGTGCTCCGAAAGGCGTCGGCAAAGGAGGCGGCTCCAAAAAAGTAAGTGGTGAAACCAGGTAAGTTGCCACGATCAGCGGCCATCACGGTCACCATGCCGGAGCACGGCCAGGCTTTATACGCCACAGTAATGGCTGCGGCGAAACAGAGAATAAAGCTGGCAGACTGCGGAATCGACATGGTCCGGCCAAGGAGGGCAGTTACGGGTGCGTTGATACTGGAGGTACCCGTCCCCGGCTGCGCCTCTAAGGCCGACGTGCTCACTGTACACACACAATTCGCTGTACTGTACACTGTACTGTACACACACAACTCGCCGGTCTTCAGTGGACGTGCTATGTGCACGTCCACTGAAGACCGGCGAGTTTAGGGTGATGGATCTTGACAAGTCTGTCACCCCAACGGACGTCGCAGCAGCGGTGGCCGAGGCAGGTGGCTGCGCTGTCGCAGACGTAAGGGTGGGTACAATTCATCGCACACCCTTGCGTCTGGGGTCGGTGTGGGTGCGGTGTCCTCTGGGCGCCGTACGGAAACTGGCCGTGGCAAAGCTCGTCCGGCTGGGATGGACGGCTGCGAAGGTTGAGGTGCTGGCAGCAAGGCCGCTGCAGTGCTACCGGTGCCTTGAGTGGGGACATGTTCGCTGCAGATGCCCCAGTGAAAAAAACCGTAGCGCTCGTTGCTATGCCTGCTCGGAACTGGGACACAAGGGGAGCCTGTGCACTGCAGCCGCCTTGAAGTTTCCGTTGTGCATGGACCTTGGCCGTCCAGCCAACCCTCGACTGAGGACCAAGGCCTGTGCACCAAAGAGAAAGATTAAAGGGAGGGGTATAAACAGGCCCCCTACCTGAAACCACCCCGAGTGCGCCAGAGGCCATGGAGGCTTCACCTTCAACAGAAGAGTGAAGATCCTCCAAAGCAATCTGAACCACAGCCCGGGGGCGCAAGACCTGCTGCTGCAAATCCTCGCGGAGTGGTCAGTTGCACTGGCCGTAGCGGTGGAACCCTACCGAGTCCCGGACCATCCTCGTTGGTTCGGTGACACTAAGGGTTCCGTTGCTATTTACTGGTGGAGGGGAGAATCCTCCCTGCACCCTGATTGTCAAGGGGCAGGGATTCGTCGCCGTCGGCTGGGGTCCCCTTGTAGTTGTGGGCTGCTACGTTTCTCCCAACAGTACCCTCGCCGCTTACGAGGCGTACCTGGACGGGCTGGGCGATTGCATCGGTGCATGCCTTCCCCGTCCTGTGCTTGTCCTGGGTGATTTCAACGTTCACTCCAGATATTGGGGTTGCACCCTGGACAACACAAAGGGCGATACCGTGCAAGAATGGGCGGCGGGACTCGACCACCGACTTTTGAATCGGGGGTCCATTAGCACCTGCGTGTGGTGGCAGGGGGAGTCGATTGTCGACCTGTCGTGGGCGACTCCCTCTGCCTCTCGCATGGTGTCGGGATGGAGAGTAGCGGAAGATGTGGTCATGCTATCTGACTACCGCCACATCGTTCTCGATGTGGTGCTCAGCTCTCCCGATGGTGCTACCCGCCGCTGGCGCAGTAGCGGCCCTCCGTGGCGATGGTTCGATATAGATATGCTCAAAGACGCAGCCGTCGTTGCGGCCTGGACAGGCCTTTTTTTTTTTTTTTTTTTTTTTATCGTGGAGAAATGCCTACGCATACCCGCCCTCGCGGGGGCAAGGGCGGGTTATGTCGGACTCGCACCGACTATAACCCCACGGTAGTCGCCACCAACGCTCGCGAGGGGTCGCGGGATCTCCGTAAAGGAACGCAACCGCAACCCCCCTGCACTCCGCTGGGATAGCCCGTCCCGGGGGCGTGCATGAAGATCGCACCCCCAGAACCCTCACGGAACTATCACGAAGACACGGTACCACGTCGTGCCGTCGTGCTCCTCGGGGTCGCTCATTCTGGTCGGTCGGAGCCCCCACTCCGATCGTCAGCGACCCGTAGGGCCCCGTTTACGGTAGGGGATCACCGGGAGGGCCGTGACGAGGCGCGCGAGCACCGCGTCTGCCCCGTCTCCGAGCAGGATCGGTCCTCTCTCTATCCCGCTCGGCAGCCTCCTTTCGGACCATTACGGTCTCGCAGAAGGAGGCTACGGCCCTCCACGCCGATTCCCCGCGCAGCATCGCCGACACGACTGCTGGCAGGGACAGGTTCCGTCCGATGTGACCGACCAAGACCCGCCGCTCGGCTTCCCACGCCGGGCAAGCAGCGAGCGTGTGCGATGCGGAGTCTTGGTCGTTGCCGCCACAGTGGAAGCAATTCGCCGTCGCCTCGCGACCGATCTTACACAGGTAATCACCGAAGCATCCATGCCCGGTGATCACCTGCGTAAGTCTGTAGGTGAGTCTTCCTCCTCGTCGCCACATCCAGGCTTCGAAGACCGGCAGGAATGCTCCGACGACGCATTTGCGCGCATACTGCTCCTCGCGGAGCCTTGCGCGCCACGTCGCGAATGCGATACGTCGTTTCTGCCGTTTTACCACCTCGAGCGCCTCTTCTGGCTCGCCACCACCGCTCTGGCGTAGGACGCGAATTCGGTGATACATCCTCGCGTCCATGTCCGCCAGTATATCCAGAGGTGGATAGCGAGCCAGGATTGTCGCCGCCTCAAACAATACCGTGCGGTATCCTCGTACGACCCGTATGGCCATTCTCCTGGACAGGGGACCCAGCCCAAGGGGTCTTATCCTGAAAGTGAATCGACCTGGTTCCGGGCTACGATGACGTCAATTTGCGACTTGCCTCGGACCGGGTCCCCCAAGCTCCGGGCAGTGTACTGGTGGTCGGAAGCCATTGCACAGAACGCAGGGACTGTTTGTGGGCCCGACGCCAGTACACCAGAGCCCGCAGAAGAAGGCGAGCCACTGCCGATGAAAAGGCGAGAGCGTACGAGGTGTATAGAGGCACCACAAAAGCGCTCCAACTCGCAATCGAGGATGCTAGGTCTCGGTCCTGGAGCGAACTCCTCGAGGGGCTGAACAGGGACCCATGGAGGTGGCCGTACAAAATCGTACTAGGCAAGCTCCGACCATAGATCCCTCCGTTGACGGAAACCCTGGACCCTACTTTCGTTGGAAGAGTTGTTGACACTCTCTTCCCTAGGGTCCAGGACAGCCCCGCACCCAGGTCGCGTGGTCTGATGAGTTGGGGGTGACCAACGAGGAGTTGAACAGAGCCGTGAGAAAGGAATAGGGCTCTCCCCGTCAGTGTTAGTGTCATTTGCTATGCAGATGACACTCTGGTACTGGCCGACGGGGACAGCTTCGAAAGCACCATCCGGCTTGCTGAGCTTGGTGTGGCATGCGTCGTGGACAAAATCCACGAGCTTGGTCTACGGATAGCGCCCCATAAGACCGAGGCGCTTTGGTTCCACAAACTCCCCAGAGGGAGGGAACCACCCAGCTTGTCGGTTAGCGTTGGTGACGTGCAAGTCCGGGTGGGACCGGTGATGAAATATCTCGGTCTCATCCTGGACGGTCGCTGGGGCTTCGAGGAGCACTTCGACTACCTGGTCCCTAAGATCGAGAGGGTAGTGGGTGCCATGCACCGGCTGCTACCCGATCTCGGGGGCCCCAGGGAAGGAGTCCACCACCTCTACACGGGGGTCGTGCGAACGGTGGCCCTCTACGGGGCGCCCGTATGATCACATCGACTTACGGGCGTCCGTCGCTGAAGAGTTAAGATCAATAGCCTGCAGCGAAAGATGGCCATCAGTATCGCATGAGGATATCGTACGATATCTGTGGAGGCGGCCACTGTCCTACCTCGGTTTCCACCGCTGGACATCCTGGCGGAGATGGATGCGCGGGTGTTTGCCCACCTTCTTCATGGTACAAAAGGAGACCGCCGAGCGTGATCGGGAGAGGGCCGATACCGCTCCGAGACAGTGACGCCAGGGCGGTGGTAACAGACGCCCCAGACCGTCAGCCCTTTAGTCCCGGGCATCAGAATATAGCTAAGGTACCCCCTGCCTGTCGTACAAGGCGACTAAAAGGGGACTTCGGGTTCGCGGGTGATCAGGGTGGGGGCTCTGACCACGCGGGAAGGACGGCAACTCGTAGTGGTATCGAGTTGCCGTAGCACCGCGAGGGTGCTAGAGGAGGTCTGACCTCCCCTGGGACGTGCTCAGGCACCGTGAAGAGGGTCACCGATGCGTTCCTATGGAGATCCCGGAGCCCCTCCAAATGCACTGAGGATGTCCACCGGGGGGTTTTAGTGGTTAACAGTCCCACATAACCCTGTCTCACCCCCAGGAGGCAGGGTATCTTTTGAAGATTTCCCCCCCAATACAAAAAAAAATACAGTGACGATGCTAGGGAAGGCGTTGCCTCCCCTGGGACGTTCTCAGGCTCAATGTAGATGGCCAGCAGTGTGGTTCATTCCTGTGATCGGGGATATGTGCCTGAAGGTTGATGCTGAGGGATAAACCCCCAGTTAAGTTGTGAAAAATCCCACATAATCCTCAAGGGAACCCAGGAGATGAAAGTTTGATAATTTTCCCCCGATACCAAAAAAAAACACTACTACAAATACGGGTTAAAGTTTAACAATTTATTTTTTTAATAAAACAAAAAGTTGGCATACGTAAACTGATGGTTACATTTTTTTTTAATTAATCATAACAAACTTCAACCTTGAACCGTGTACCCTAAGGGGCTTAAAAGTAACTGTAGCATGACGTCTTCAGTAATAAACCTTCAGACGATGATCTAAAAGACCCAACGGACGTCGCTTGTCAAATTAAGGGAATAACTTATCTTATACACCATCACTTAACTTAATGACTCGCTTGACATGAATCTCGAGTTAACAGACTAAACAAGTTATTGAATTCACTTGTTCGTTGTCTTTGTAAATGTAACAAAGGTCACAACAGGAATAGTTTATTTTATTCTATATAACGGTAGTCAACTTTCACGTATATGTGCGAAATGTTTTTAATCGCTGGTCTAAATGAGGTTTTGTTATACGTGACGTTGGCATCCATTTGTCTGCGTCTTCGTTTCGAAGACTTGGCTGATTTAGATTGGTTTAGAACATTCAGACGGACAGACGGAGCTTGTTACCAAAATGCGATGCATAATAAATATGATTTTTTTTAATTATATTTAGAGTTACAAACGAGCACACAGTTCACCTGGTGCTAAGTGATTCCTGCGACCCATAACATCTACAGTTATCCTTGATAAGGAATCAAATTGCAGATGCATTGTCACTATTGAGTTCTAAGATGGAACGCCTCGTCACCGGTAATATCCGGACCGATAAATTACCATCCTTAATACAGCGATATGTCACTATTTTATTCTGGTTTACTATGATTCCCCCCTTAAATCGAACATAGAAGTAAAGTCTAAAATAGCGCGGATGTTAGTGCAGGTATTATTGCAGACGAGGCTCTAATGCCAGAGAAAACTTTTTCTTTAGGTAAGATATGATATCATTACTCTCAGACCTATTTATATCCTATATAGGTCTGAGAGTAATGAGCATCCCGGGGAATACAAATGGACAGGAACTTGAGCTTAATATGATAACTTGAAACATGATCATACTTGCGCAATCTCAAGGATAATTTCTAGCCATAATTTCAAGCTTATTTAACTAAATGTCAATGAGATCTAGATAGCTGACGTCAGCACAATCAAAAATAAGATTAAAAAGATATTATGCCAGAGTAACAATTTGGCATTAAGGAACAAAATTGCATGATCTTCGCAATGCACCAGCAGACCCGTAGAGTAGAACTGATCTCCAGGCGTTGAGTAATCCAATAGAGATTCATAAACTCTTAATTTTTATTCTTATAAATATTTAATTACATTAACCAATACAACCCTATCGAAAACTAATTCCGTCACATAAGCAATACACTTTGCTAACCTTTTCGAGCTGACAATAATGTTTCCTCGTAATACTTAAGGCGTTATTGTGTCAATGTGTTTATAGTAATACTTAAGCCGTTAGTTTTAATCCATTTTGATATCCCGACAATAGGTCTTCACTAATGAGACTCATGACCACGGAGAAGTAGCTTGGAGCAGCCTGTGTAGCTTCATGCAAATAAAATTTATAAAACTGTGAGAAGAAAACTAGATATACGCAACACTTAGGTAATCTACTGAGTGCAAATACGAATCAATAACTGCACAAATAAAAAATATGGTATTTAAGGTCTTATAAAAATCCGAACATAATGTATGTGCGTGTATGTATAATGTTCCGATTTAAAATCACTTTCAAACTTATTATTGCAATTAATCACTTACGAATAACACCATTTACAGAAAAGTAATAATAATTATTGACAAGGCATATAACAGAAGCAAGCGAATATACAATTATTTTCCATACCTATTATACAAACCTTTTCTTATTTGATATTTTTCTAAGAGTGCGACACTCAGTTCACGAGATGCTTAGTGATGGCTACCATGCAGTAGTAGGTTTTTGTTCTTTGTTGTCTTGTGTTGTAACTTATTGCTTTCATAATGTTTTTGTAGTTAATGCCGGCAATATTAAAATGAAGAAGGATATATATTTTAATGATGCCAAGAAAAGACACTGACGTTGACTTTCTAATATTTTTTTATTAATCCACTTCCTTTTTACGATATTTATCGTACGCCGATTTCCACAAGTAGTATGCTTTCGGATTTGGCATTTCTCCCATTTTTAAATTTTCGTTTATATATAGAAAGTTCATTTGTCCCTTCTTGCTCGGAATCCATTGAAATTTACGATCATTGGATTTTGGTGTTGGATCTCTGAAATAAAACAGATCAAAGCACTCAATGTTAATAAATTCATAATGCAATAAAATTTACAATACGAAATGTTGCTTAAATTTAAGTTAATATTTAATGAAATGTGTTTTGTATCAGTTAATGAAACAAATTTGTCCAAAGCCTGAGACTCGTATCTTTACTCACCCTTATTCCACTGACAACATAAACTGGAGTTTTGTATTAGGAATTAGTATAGGATGATAGACGGACGACCTATGCAAGCCAAGTTGATGGGTGTAGGGGCAATGCAATTTTATATTCCCTGGAGAGTCTTTGTACAGCAGTGGACGTCGAAGTGACGATGATGATGACGAAAACTTATATGATGTAATATCAGAATATAAATATCGTAAGAATTGTACGTACTCATATTTAGCAAAGTTTGTCCATAATGTGGTCATTGTATCAATAAGTTCGTTATCTTTTTTATTAATTCTAAATGGTAGCACTTGTGCGTTAAATAAATAAAACAAGTCATCTCCGTGACACGCTCCACTTTCTTCCGGAAATATTGAGCGTTTCTTCATGAGATTTCGATCGCCAGAATAATCAAAGTAATAATTATAGACTTTACTATTAGTGTTCTTGGTCAATATATCAGTCTCAAGCATCGGAGGTATTTCAAAATACAAGTGAGTATATAATTCTGATACGTTCTTTAATTTCACCATACTTATTTTGTCTTCCCCGAAGTAGAACCTTTGAATTTTTTGTGCTTCAATATTTGCTCCTTCGTCCGTCAGAAACTTCAAATCGGACGCGAACCAATATCGTCCGTTTCTTTCTTCCAGCGATTCCGCTTCATTGGATATTAAAAACAATCCTTCTTTACTAGTTGAACCGTAAATTACAGGAACGCTTTTAGACTTTTTTGCTAACAAGTTGTATGGCAGATCGTTAATTACGTATTCTTCACCAGGTGACGGTTTTTCAACGCAAGGTAAATGTAAAAGCTGTGTATCAAAAAATTTGGTGAGGGGTTTTCTTGGATTAGTCTCAACTAAATCTTTCAAAGGTGCTTGAGAAAATATCTTATATAATTCTAAAGGATCCTTGTTATCGTGACCTAAAGATTTTGCTATAAGCCTTGCTATCTCAACGGGCTTTCTATTTATAGCCCAATTGGAAATGGAAGATCCGCTTTGAATAATAGCTCTTTTGATAAGTCCATCAGTGGCATTACCAGCCAATAGCAGAGAAGTAGATGTGGCACCAGCACTCTCTCCAAACAGTGTTATATTGTCAGGGTCTCCTCCAAAAGCTGCAATGTTTTTCTTCACCCATTTCAGAGCAGCAATTTGATCTTTTAATCCAGCATTACCTGGTGCTTCTTTAATTTGTAAACAAAGAAAACCAAGAGCCCCCAGCCTATAATTAAATGTGACAAGTATAACTTCTTTCATTACTATAAAATCTGGACCGTACAACATTTTTCCACCTCCCCCTAAGATAAACGCTCCACCATGAATATAAACCATAACAGGTAATGGTTTCTTGGACATCGCAGGGACATACACATTAATTTTCAAACAGTCTTCAGAGCCTAAAACTCCGATAGGTGTAGATTGTGGACAAAAATGTATCTCATCAACGGCTTTGAATGTGCCAGACCATGATGGAGGTGAACCTGGAGCCTGAAAAAAAAAAAAGAATGTAACGTTAATGCACAATATTTTTAATGAACCGAAGGGTTATTACTTACTATGTGCCCATATAAATGTTTTCAGATCTATATTATCTCGCCAGCTAAGCTTCTTTCCTCTAAATTCTCCTATTCAAGCTTAATAAATTTACCAAAGTAAGAGAATTAGACTTACACAAGTTGACAATGAAGAAATAAAGATGACCGTGGAAGCAGATCCATCGCAAACCACGTCAGAGTTAGTGGTTAGCTTCGGTGTGAGTGACAAAACAATTTCAATTTAATTTAAACAAATTGGGAAAGTGAAAAACTATGAGATATCTCACTTGAGTGAAGAACACCAACAAGCACGCATTAAGTGCTGTGCTACATTACTCACCCATCAAACTAGAAAGGGAATTTTGAATCATATGATTGTATCACTTGTGATGAAAAATGAATACTGTACGACAATCGGAAATGTTCATCACACTGAATGAACCCGAAGAACCGGCCAAAACCTGTCCCTAGCGAAAGTTGACTTAGAAAAAGGTACCGGTGATTGTTTGTTTGACCAGTACTGATGTCATCCGAATTCAACGGTGCGTAAACTGGTGGCTGCTGGGCGCGTTTGTGTGGGTTGTGGTTCCACTGGGGTGCAGTTATTGGACCCCAGTCCCATGCATTGCTTCCGGTGCCTGGAGAGTAGGCACATTGGTAGTAGGCACCCCAACCAAGTGAAACGGAGCATGCGCTGCTACGCGTGTGGAGAGACTGAGCATAGGGCCAAAGAATGCAGAGCGCCTGCGCTCAAGTGTCCGCTGGGCGTCCCTCGAACCATCGCCTGAACAGTAAGTGGTTCGCCCCACCGACAACGAAGAGCGGGAAAATTACATCTCTTCCCACCTCTACGAGCGTACTAGTCCCGGCGGCATCCATCACAACTCCGAGCACCAGGTCGGGATGGTCGCCCCAAGCGCGGATAAGTGTACTGGTGGTTGGCAGGGATCGCGGAGCTCGGAGCGATCTGCTTGCGGAGCCGCCACCAGTACACTAGAGCCCAAAGAAGGAGAAGGCGGCGCGGGAATGGGGGTGACCGAACAGGAGCTGGACCGAGCCGAAAGGCCGGAATACCGCGCCAGGACCCGACGGAATTCCCGGTCGGGTTTGGGTGTCGAGTCTGACTATCCTAGGGAACAGGCTGAGGCAGCTGTTTACCAGCTGCCTCCGTAACTCCTCGTTCCCTAGGGCCCGGACAGAGGCCCAACTGGTCCTCTTGCAGAAGGCAGACAGAGCCGCAGATTTTCTCTCTGCGTACCGTCCCATATGCCTGTTGGACAGGCTGGCAAGTTATTCGAGAGAATTCTTGCTTTCCGTCTCAACGGGCATCTGTTGCGTGTCAGTCCCGATCTCCCCGCAAACCAGATCGGTTTCCGACGGGAGCGTCCCACCGTCGACACAGTTACGTGCGCTCCCTGTCGAAGCAGGCTGTATCACGGGGTGGCGTGGCGTTGGCGATAAGGCTAAACATCGTCAACGCCTTCAACTCCCTGCCCTGGGATGGGATTAGGGGGGGGGGCTTGTACGCCATGGTGGTCCACTCTACCTGCAAGGCGTGATCGCTGACTACTTGTGCGACAGGTACATCTTGTACATGCGATCTTCACGAACGCCCCCGGGACGGGCTATCCCAGCGAAGCGTATGGGGGTTGCGAAGCGTAGGGGGATTGTGGTTGGGTTCCTTACGGAGATCTCGCGACCCCTCAGAATCGCTGGTGGCGACCCCCGTGGGGTTTTAGTCGGTGCGAGTCCGACATAAACCGGCCTCGCCGTCTAGAGAGCGAGAATGCGTAGCCATTACACAAGAAAGAAAAAAGTAAAAAAGTACTAATGTCATACACTACAGCTTCCTAAGATCTAGCCAGACGATTACGGCAGATCTGTATTGTCAACAATGATGGAAAAACTAGTATTAAACAACCGACACTGGTCATTTGCTCTAGCCCACTGCTGCTACACAACGCTAGACCCTATACTATATGGTTTCTAAATTAGAGAAGCTGCGATGGGAATGTCTCCGATACCCACTGTGATCCCAGGACATTGCTCCAACAGATTACCACTTTTTTCGGAATTTGGAAAATTTTTTGCTAGGAAAAAAATTAAATACCATTTTCAAAGATTTTATTGATCCTAAATTTTTTTCAGCAATGGAATCAATGAATTACCTATAAAATGGCGAAAGTGCATTTTACTAATCGAAAAATATAGTATATATTTCGATTAATAAAATATATAATTTGATGAAAAACGTTTTTTTCTTTCCCATATAATATCCTAGTTTTTGCGTGTTTGAGTAACAAACATACACACACTCAAAATTTTTGACGAAATGGCCTATAAGCATTTTCTATCTTTGAACCCATAGTGTGGTGAGATAATGTAAGAAGTGCAGAGATCAAAGAAACTAATAAGTTATATAGGGTATCAAGGCATTGTCGACGGACGTCAGATGTCTCCGATATTTTATTGTTATTTTATTTCTTATATATGCCAGTTTCCTTACGACGTTTTGCTTCACCGCCGAGAACGTGGTAAAACTGCACTTAAAATTACAACTAAATACTAATAATTTCATTGGTGTCGACTTCAGGGACCGAACTCAGTTTACCCGTGTTCCTAAAAACGAGCGCTTAGATACTGAGCCACCACAATATATACCACTAAATATATTTATATATATATATATATATATATATATATATATATATATATATATATATATATGCGTACATCCTGGTTATTGCCAGATGACATTTACACAAACACAGAGGTTGTCACTTTTGGTGCCTATTTCGATATAATACATTTGCTATAAGATCGGAAGAAGATTCCGATGCAGTAACAGAGATACAAGAGAATCACTTGGTATGCACAAAAATTGTTTCTCGGCTGGGAATGGCACTCAGGACTAGCGACGCCATAACCAAATATTGTAACCACTACAGCACGGAACCTTGTATACTGTTATTTTATATATTTATTTTATGTATTTTATGTAATGCGTAAAAAAACTCGCTCCACGACATCTGATCGGACGAGAATTAAGTCAAAATTTTGACTATTTCTTACAATTTTTTTCTTCTGATTATCATAGAACAAACGGATTAATTAGTTGTATACTGCCAGATATCTATATAAATTATCAGAACACCGTTAGTTTCCCGTTTGACTCCAAGCTGACGTTAATATATTTATATAAATATATAAATTTTAAAATGTATTAACCGAAAAAAAATGACGCTCTTGAATCATGTTTCTTTTTTTTGATATGAGTACAGTATTTTTTGAATCGAATAGATTTGCAGAATATATGTATTTGGAGTACTATTGCATGTTTTTTGGTGATATCCTATTCAGACTAATTTTGATATAAAAAAAGGCATTTGTATTGCAAAAATATTGGCGTCACTCGGATTTCGAATTAGGATCCGTGTCTGACTAGCAGGCTACACTGACTACTAATCCACCAGGTTGTCATATCTATAAGTAAATATTAACTGCTGATACAAGTCCTTATCACATACTTTATATTATCACTATATATATATATATATATATATATATATCTACAAGCGAAACAAGATTAAAGTATTTGGTTTGATAGATAAGTCTGGTATTTTATGTAATTATGGGCGACAAATTGGCACACGGTATCACACCTGAGTATTTTACGGAATACTTCGTGTTCAATAATGAAGGCAGGAAAATATCGAAAAAAGAATAGGTGGCACGAGATCGTGGCGGTCTATATGGGCAATATTTAGCAGTAGAGTAGTGATGAGCTGAGCACACGATGATGATGACTACCTTCTCACACTTACACGCACGCTCATACTAACAAACATGCATACATACACACTCGCACACACAAACTCACACACACATATATAATTGCTGTTCTAAATTGTTTATGTTACTTGAAAAAGTTTCTATCAAGATTTATAGTAAAACTGTACTTGAAAAAAATATGAGAGAGGGCTCTGCTTCCTGAGATATAGGTTTATTCCTGGTTCAGGAGTCAGTAAAAGTAAAGAATTATTATTCAACAAAAAAGATGTATGATGCATTTGCAAAGGGATATTCATTTGTCGATAAAAACTATGTTTTACTTCCTCCTAGATCTATTCTTATTAACTTAGACTATACTTGTCCACATTCTCCATAGTACGGTTTTGTGCTATGTCATTGTGGAGGTGTACATCTTGGTTACGGTCTTGCTTATTAACAATTTCAAAATTGTCAAGTCCAGGGCGAGCTACACCATATGACCGTCCTGGCGGTATCAGACGTGGACGTATCGTATCTCCGTATGTTATACAAACATCAACGCACATAAAACTATTGTACTAAGAGTTTAAAAAGTTATACCTTGAACCGCGTACTACTGTTTGTGGTGGCGTATGGAATGCCTACATATTCGAAAAACATTCCATCTCCGCTTATTTTACCGCTCAAAGTCCCTTGCTCGATGGCCACGTCGGGCGCCGGCTGGTCGATCAAGTTCGTAGCAAACAATGTAAATAGGACCAAATACGTTTTACACTTCATGTTTACGCAAAACAAGTTATCACGTCCAACGTTGGATCCTTGTGTGATAGGAATAAAAATGGTAAAACATCACATGGTATGCATCACAGCGTTATTATTCTTTTTATTAAATTAACGAATTAAGCATAGGAATCAATTCGCTATGAGATCACGTTAGCGCGTGCATTGCGCGGGCGGTTCAACCTTCAACTGATAAATTACATCAACGTAAATAGATTTATGTAACTACTGCTTACTCATTGTTCACTTTACTCGTTATTTATCTGTTTCTTGATCGATGAATTGGTTATTATTCCACCTTGAGTTTTTTTGCTAATGTAGTATGATGACTTAAATATCTTTATTAATATAAAAATTATATTAGATACAAAATATAATAGATAATAGAAGAATTCCGAATCGACTAATCCATTCCATCCATCGAGAACTTTTTAAAAGTTTAGAGCCAGGCTACTGTATGTTTCTCGGTGCAGCATGAATGGGTCGGCTTAACCGGGGAAGGACCACGCTCTCACAGAAAATCAGCTTGAAAAAAACCACATGATGCTGTTGGGTTTCATCTGGTGAGTATAGGTAACCGGTTCTCCACAGAGTCTGTGTCCACAGAGTCCACAGAGCTGACATCGCATCTGTATTATAATTCCTTGTCCAGAATTAATGTGGCAACCCCACGGACAGCAGAAATCATTCACCTGATGGTGAGTGAATTTTTATCCTCAGTACTATAAAAAATAACAGAACAATAAACAAACCTAATGTATAATGAATTTGCTCAACCTCCAGCAATTAGAAACTGTTTCCAATTTCCATGTTCCACATTCACCAGGACCATATTGGAAGAACCGGGACGATTCGTAAAATAATTAAGTTATACAATTTCACTTTCTATTTAAATGCAACGATATCTTGTTTTATTATTTTTAAGGTAAAGAGTTCACAGTTCTGATGTAAAGTGATTCCTGCTACATACTTCCTAGAACAGGAACCATAATATAGATGCATTATCACCCCTAAAGACTGAGATGGGATTCGTCGTCACTAGTATTTATTTTTTATTTTGCTTTATTTATTTATTTATTTTTATAAAAGAATATTAGCAATGCTATTAATATTTATAATATTCTGGTTATCCACTCCAAATAAGTTGAGAATGCTTGTGCTAGGAGATGGTTCACGAGGCATGGTCAACTGCTGAGGTCGTCTGATCTCCCAATCAGTCACAATCAAAGGAGGGTATACCATTGTAACCACCCTAACCGAAGTAGAGGTGGAGGACACGGGGGTTGTCCTTCGCCATGAAATCAAGGCCTCGAGATGGTGCGCGCAGTCCGCGCGTCCATACATGAGAAGGGGGGGGGGGGGAGTTCCGGCTCCGGCACTCTATCAGCAAAGAGGGGCCTGCAGCAGGCTAACGCTGTCGGGACTGTAAAACTGTCGGGTAGTGAGCAAAAGCGTACTCTCCACCCAGGGCAAACTGAGGAACACCGTGAGGTTTTAGCCAGTAGGAGTCCAGCATAACCCTTCCGTCACCCTCGCGCTGGAAGGTTATCCTTGGGGATTTCCCCACGAAAAAAAAGGAGATGGTTCACGACAATAGTCTCATGGTGGATTCGAACATACGACCATAAGTTTCACAGACCGTATCCTAAACCATTAGGCTATTGACGGTCTCCGGACGGTATCCATACCAAACGAAACACAATAAGTCTTGGTATTTGACTGGTGGTATTCTTTGAAGGTTCTTCCCAGATCGACCCATTTATGTATTTTTAAAATTTTATTGAGAGTAACAAACTCACACATAGTTCACTTTGATAGCAAGTGATTCCGTTAGCCAACGACATTTACATTCATCCTTGACAAGGAATCATAAAGCAGATGCGTTGTCACCCTTGCGGACTGAGATGGAATACCTTATCGCCAGTAATAAAGGTCTGCGGATCCCTACACTCACCAGACGAAACACAGTTACAAACGAACTGCAACGTGGATCTATCATTAATATATTACTATATTGAAATTTAGAGTAGGCTCTGTAAGCATCAGATGGGTTGGAATGGTTTATCAAAGGTAGTTAGATCTTGTATTCCTGGTCTATACATAATCGTTAATAGATTTTTGTCCATGCGTTTATACTAACCTATTGTGGATCTATAGATAAACCTGAAAAATAGTACATCTGTGTTTTTGCCGGTTCTTTTCAGTTCTAGCTGTGTTTTTTTCCAATCAATAAGTAAGAGTAAATTTTCTCTATTGATTACAGACACATTTGTATTATAAATAATTTGTATATTATATAGCTGAACCACTTAAAAAATGAACAAAATAGAAATAACAATTGTCGTAGTAGTAATAGCAGGAATGGTTTAAGGTGCGGTCTACGAAGCTCGAGGCCCGTAAATTTGAATCCGCCATTCGACCATCCCCTTCCCATCGCAATCACCTCCTAGCACAAGTGTTTTACGCTTATTTGGAGCGATTAACCGGAATGTTAATGATGCTAATGGCAATTATGTATTTAGATAAATTTTAGTTAATATTTAGTATATTTAAATCAATTGAAAAAAAAGTCGAATTTAAAGACGTCTCCCACGCGTAGGTGATAAATGTTCTCGTGTGATATCGAAGGCACAACTAGTTTTGTAATATAATAACGATTATGTTGATGTTTAATCAAGATAATCGTAATCGTGCCTAAGTATACGACTAGAATAAAATAGCAAATGTACTATTTAACTTGCCGTGTTGTCTCTCACCCTTAATTTATTTGAATAAATTACGTGAAAGACGAAAACTGTTAAATTTTAACCCTATCCCGCACGTGACTGTCCCAAAAGTTGGACAGTCGTTGAATTTTAATATTTTTCTTTTATTTCATTATACCGTAAATTGTAAAATTTGGAGTACTCGTGGTCGTTATGAGTAGAATATTTTAGCTTTTTTACACTCAGTAATTAAAACTTGTTCAACATTATAATTAAACAGGCGGTATTTTTCAAAAAAAATGTAAATAAAGTCATAGAACACAAGTAAAATCTTAAGTAATCTATGTTAAACTTATAGCATTTGATTGGAATGTAATAAGACCTTGTTTGGCATTGTCAATCGCAAATTAAAAGGCTTAAATACAAACGACAAAGCATTCTCTCTTCATCTCACACAAGCGTACAAATCAGATGTTGACGGTAAAAGAACACAACACTCTTACCAAGCGCCTGAAGAAGCGCCTTCCTGTAAGCCAGGGTAGACTGTGGCACACGAAATGAAGACAATGGTTGGTGAGGTACAAATGTAGTGGATAAAGAACTGTAAATGGGTCCCGCATAATTGTATCAGAAGCAAGAATTTAAGGGAATAAAGTAAAGTAGAAATTAGATTTAAAAAATGAGAATTAAAAAGTAAAGTGTAAATTAAAAAAAAAAATTGTGTGTATTTATTATATTTGTGATTATTTAAATGTTAACATACGTTGGAAATAAAATAATCGCTTCAGACTCTTCTAAATATACTTAAAATATGTCGTAAATACATGTAAATTAAACTAAAAAATATTAAAGAAATGTCCCACTTTTATTCAATCGACAGTTCTTCTCAGGTCTGTCAGGCATATAGTTTTTTTCTGAAACTATCATTTGAGAAGCATAAAGTAAGTGCTTCTATATTGAATAAAGACATTAGATTAAATTAATTTTAAAAACGTTGTGAATTTTTATAACAAATAATTTTAGGTGCATGTACTGTAGTATTATACATTCAAAGGTTCGTCCTTTTTGTGGACTTAACAAAGAGAATTTATAAGTCCCGCGTTGTGCCCAGACATATTAAGTAATATAACAAAGCAAAATGACCAAGGGCAAACCCCTAATACTGTATAAAGAATCCATTACTTATATTAGCTAATGGACATCGGATATAAATAAATAAATGAGTTAACAACAATAAAATCATCTTATGATGTTGGATACAATATCACGTTATTGAAGAAAATCTATCCAATTTCTTTTCAGCCTAACTATGGGCTACTAAACCTTTAACTTTGTATGGAAAATGAAAGATGTTTGAGTGAGTTTATATCTATAGAAGTGCTGCTCTCATTACTGACATTCAAGTTAGTTGGAGAGTCAGCTCCAACTTGTAATGCTTGTGCGAGGAAATGGTCACGACATTAGTCGAATACCGGCTCACTGGACCGAACTCAACGCAGGCTATTGACGCTTCAAATTCCGATCAAATATTCAAATGTTTTTTTAAAGCATGGTAGCAGTGCTATCATTAGTAACATTTCCGTTAAGCACTCCAACTAAGCTTAAATGCTTGTCCTAGGAGATGGTTCAACGCTGAGTTTGGCATACTGTAAAGATAGCATAATTTAGAATAAAACGATATAATTGTATCTTCATACGCCTCCGAAGTATCAACATTGATTTAGTAATATTAAAAATAATTTAATAATAATAATTTATGTCACACCATTTATATGAAATATCTGAAAAATTATGCTTATTCCTTAAGAACGAATATCATTATTTCCGAGCTCAGCGGGAAATAAGTAAGCAGCTCACTGATACGTGATTACGTGTGGAGAGCACGATAGTTTGTCACCTATTCTATAAAAACAAAACAACGCCCGGACTCCAAAACCAACAATTTGTGATATAAAAATATTGTTCATCTGTCTGGGAATCGACCCCGCCGTAGCCAGGTACTCTAATCACTACACGTCGCCTTAATCTTGGTCTTAATAAAAATATAAACGTATTTTGTTCGTAAAATAGCTAGAAAATAATCCAAAAACACTAAAAAGCCACTTATACGAGTACTATTAAATAATTTTGCAAGTATGACCCACATCTGAATTATAATATTCTTAAAGTGACTTTTCCATTTTTTTCTCTTTCCAGTCACTTATGAATGCAAAAGTGGTAAATTCTGCTGAGAGAGATAGGGGCGAGCCCTTGAATTGATTCGCCGTTGAGTCATTTGCATCGAAGACGGAGGAGCGAAGTCAGCTATTACCGACGACTAAAAACTAATCCTCAGAGTGCTAAGAACTGAGTGGTCTTTGGTCATTGGAACAAAAAAATCTGTGGAGAAAATACGGTTAAGAATTATAAAAAAAAAGGATATTAAAATTTGTTACTAAATTTATAGTATACTAAGTATTGAATGGAAGTTTAAAGCTGCTGTGCTTCGTCTGGTTAGTCTAGGGGTCCAGAAACCCTTCCCCGAGGAGGACGACGGCACCGTGTCGTCGTGATAGTTCCGCGAGGGTTCTAGGGGTGCGATCTTCACGCACGCCCCCGGGATGGGCTATCCCAGCAAAGCGCAGGGGGGTTGCGGTTGCGTTCCTTACGGAGATCCCGCGACCCCTCGCGAGCGCTGATGGCGACCACCGTCGGGTTTTAGTCGGTGCGAGTTCGACATAGCATACGTTAGACGTAGGCATTTCCCCACGCTTAAAAAAAAGGGGTCCAGAAACCCTTAGTATTGGTGAGAAGGTTATCCATTTTAGTCCTTAGTGGTTAACGCATTAGTATTATGATTCCTTAGCGAAGACGAATGCGAAGGTCATGGACCTTTTGAATCATTTACTATTAGATGAACTGTTTGCTCATTTCATCATGTCACCCTCACATTCTATAAATAGTTTATTCTGGTTTCGTTTTAAACTGTTATAACGAAATCGTCACGAACCATGCAAGTCTGCGGGAAATCGCCGGATGCGCGTGACTCAGGATCGTACAGTCAGACAGTCTGTGGGGATAAGTTATGTTCAGCAGTGGACTAGTGGTGAGCTGAAATGATGATGACGATAATGATGAATAAAAACGGCATGTTGAAAAAAATTGTAGTTAACCATCAGGCACCAGTCCGTCAACCAGATCAAAATAAAAAAAAACAATTATGTCGATATTCTTTGCGGTTATCTGTGACAAATTTAAAAGCCTGCGTATACCTTGCCTTTGCCTGTACGCTTTTAAAACATCACCTTCTAAAACTTTATCTTTCTAGGAACTGTATTTCATTTTACAAATAGTTATTTTGCAGGCTTAACTTTTGTTTTTTTTTATTTTATATTAAGTGATTCACCAACAGAATCATGGTATTATTATATAATTTAAGGTGGATACAGATAAATATAATTCCACTTACAGGTAGTTGCGTCATGCAGATGACTATAGTTCGCGCCAGAAAAATGCCAATACAGAGAATTGACCTTTCTAACGTTCGATCAGAGGTGGCAAACAATTCATCGTCGGAACTATTTCGCTACGTAAAAAAATCAAAAATATATCTAACTAGGTGTGTCCCACAGTTTCACCCACGTAAACAATAGTTGACGATTGATGTACCCTATTGTAGCTATCAATCATATCAATCATGCTAATGCCACGACACAATTAAAATCCGTTATGCCAAGTCTGAAACGATGACGTTAATAAACATCTATATATATTTCAGAACATGGCTACTACTCTATATCCAGATTCAATAAAAAAAACTATATGTATTTGAGTAATTACCCGAAAACCTACACGCAGGTACTATCCCAAAACGAATTAAAGAAAAATCAAAATGAAGGGGGCTTGGTGGTTCGAAGGTTGACGTTGCCTGACGACCGCTGTAAAAAATGTTTAGAACGAAATTTCACAATTTGCGTTTTGTTTGGTTTTAAGTAACAAATTTGTGTTATTTTAATTATGAAGTATAACAATTATAAAAAGAGATGGATCATTGCGTATTATGAAAATAATATAAAACAAAACACTTTTAATTTGATAAAGATCAGTTTTACACGAACCACATTCAATATTGTACGGAGATCAACGAAATGATAAACTCACGGGCCTGTTCGTAAAAGTATATATAGTAAAATGTAGAATTTTAATTAATATTGATATTATATTTTACATTGTTTCTTTCGCAACAGCCCATCAATGGCATTTATCTTCACTTTCTGCCGTGAACTATATAATCTACGTTAATATACATTTTTTTAATGAAAAACTAATTGTAAATATAAAATTGACTGGTAGAGAATGCGTATGCCATTAATACATACTGTCTGTGAAGCTTAAATAAATAAAGATATAACAGTAATAAATTTTACTAGCAGCAAAGTTTACGAAATATAAATGATATTCTAGTGTACCGCAAGGGATTGGAATTTAATTTATTAAATGTCAGTTTTTTTATAATCTATAACCATTTTTAAATAAGATTCGCGTGAATGGAGCTACCTTCTAACTAATATTTTAAAATAACTCTCTCTGTATACTTACAGAGAGAGTTAGTTAGAGATTTTTGTCACCTATATCTAAACAAGATCTTTATAGTAGTTTCTATAGTATGAACCAAGAGCTACCAAATCTCCCGATGCCTTTAGGAGAACATGAATTAATGGACTTTCATATATCGGCGTTATCAAAGTTATTTTATACATTTTATATACACTCGTCATATCAAGGCTCGAAAATTAACAATTTGTGATAAATAAATACAAATTTACAACCTATGGCTTTACAGAATCCCTGCTCACTGCTGCATGCTGCTGTTTCATGCTGGTATTCCCCGAGGGCGTGGTCCTCCTCCAGTCAGGTCATTGTTGCATCTAGAATCTATCTGTCTCCATCAATCACGGCTCTAGAATTGTAGTATTTAAGCTTGAGTTTATTCAAAACTTCTTGCTTTTAAATTACAAACAATAAAATGAATTGACGAAACGTTTCTTTTTCATTCAAATTGCTCAGCCTCATTGAATCAGAAGGGTGCCTAAAGAAAAATGTTTACTTTTCTTAATGGACGTGTCGATTTCTATCTTAACACAAATAAAGCAAAAACCTTCGTTGCGCGTCCCCGCCCGTCTTCACCTCCTTTCTGTCGGCTATTGAATAGATTTTAAATCGGAAAGGCTTTCAGTGCTTATGGTAATGTCTGAAGTGCGAATGCCTTCAGAATTCGGTATCATTGGTTAGTAGAAAAAAAGTTTTGATAAGCTATATTTAGCATAATTTACTTTCATTATAATTTTAGTGTTCTCTACAAGATATAAAGTTTCCTTGTCACTTTTGCTCATTGATTTTTAAAATCTATCGTATGATATAGTAGAACAGAATAAAATAGAATTGAATCTCGTCTAATCGAATAATAGAAGACGATAGGATAGGCTAGGATATAAAAGGAGAGGACAGGACTGGACAGGATAGGATAAAATAGGACATTACGAAGAAAATAAAAAATATTACATTAAAAGTGAATATAAAAATACTTAAATTAGAAGGTAAATTTTTCACAGACAGAACTATAAAAGAAAAGGCTATTTATTTATTTAATTTGGGTCATTTACAGTACAGTACATACATGAAAAAAAAATCCGATGCATGCAACAATTATAGACAACATTGTTACATATTAATGGTTAACGTGTTATATAATAATTAATGGGAAAACTAAAGTCATATTAAGTGGAAATTAAATTAAAAGTCAAACTAATTACCTACCTAAATAACGAAAGTCTACAACAAAATACAATAAAATAAAAATTGAGAGTAAAATGAATTAAAAAAGAAGTCAATTTCACAAACAGTAGTCGTTGAGGTGGCGCGCTTAGAACGTAGGCTGGCGATGACCATTTCAATCGTTCCAATTTTAAGGTTTTTTCTTGATAAAGTATATAAGTAGCTGAATATTATATTCACCGCAAAATATTACTATAGGAAACTGTAACCCCAATTCTGTTATGCACTGAGGGATAAAAAAAAAATATGGATGGCTTCCGGGTATGTGGAATTTGACCTTAAATGATATATGTAATAGTAAGTTTGTGCAATCCACGAGTCCGTTAATCACTTTGTATAAAAATACGATATTGCTCATGAGACCTTTTTATCATGGGATACCTTTCGTAAGGGGCTCAATCTTAGGTGGTAGGTGTACCTGTGAGAAAAACCTTGTTCTGGCTAGATTTTGTTGTTTTCGTGTGGTTTTAAAATGAGAATTTTCTCCAGTTTTGGATTCCTCGTCTTACTAAACTTGGCATACTAATGACACTCTTTCTAATTCTCTCATTTAACATTTTGTTATCTCTTATTAATCACAGTACTAATACAACTTTAGCACGGCACGCGAGTGATCGATTTGATCATCGAATTTGTAACCAGTATGCTAATATACGGATACTATGAAACTCAATAATTTCCATGGAATGTGAATTGCGTTGGAATGACAGACGGACGGGTGATAGAGGTGAAAGTTTAGAATTATATAACAAAAAATGAAATGATGTTAATAAAAGTAAAAAGTTACGTCATATAAATATAACTGCCACTACTGGAGCATAGGCCCCCTCGCCGCCACAGCTCCACTAGCTTTTGGCAAGCTTCACGTAAAAAATAAAAATAAAAAATTATTATTATTATTATTATTTCTTATGCATGGAAGTTTCCTCACGACGAATTTTTAGCGAATGAAATAGACCGTTTCCTCTTCTCATCATCGGTCCGAAATTTATTTGAATAAATTAGATGACAGGCGAGAACTGTTGAATTCTGACACGATCCCGCGCGTGACGCTTCCGGGTTGGTATAACGGTGAATTTTAATAATTTATACGTTTTCATATCAGTAAAATATAAACTGTATCAAGCTACTGTACAATATATCGTTTATCGTTTTAGCATTTGAAGAAAAAACAGTTGAGAACAGAGTGAAAATAAATAATAACAGTTTCATAATTTGTAAATATGTAGTCAAGGTTCGAGAGCGCAGACGTTTTAAAAATCTAAAACTAAATTTAATTATAAAATAATTTAGCCTGTTTCCGTAGTGAGATATCAACAAGGAATGTCCAAAACGTTATATAAACTGAAACGTTAAAAATATATAATATTATTATAATTTAACCTTTGTGGAGACTAAATATTCCTATGTTATGAAAGCTCTGCAAATGGGCTTTTATGCTGCCATACATACAATATGTACGGGTTGTGGTTCCATAACTATGTCCGATGCTAAATTCATTAGAATTAAAAAAAGTAATACCAAATTTCTTTTATCGTAACACATCTCGCCTAATGGCATACGGTGATGGCACATGACATCTATATCCATCCTCAAGACAGATTCAAGATGCACATGCTTTGTCATTCCTGAGGACTGAGACGGAATGCATGGTCATTGTATGTATGTATGCATGTATATACAAATCCCACTGCTTTAGTGGTAGTTCGAGAATAGTCATGTGGCTTAATATAGTTTTCAAAATATTATTTTAAATGTATTTTGAGAACATGCAGGTTTCCTTACAATGTTTCCCATCACCGGCAAGCACGTGGGAAATGGTACCGATTCCGGGAATTGATCACGGCTTGCTCGCTTACCGTGAATTACAAGCGAGCGCTGACACACTGAGCCTCACGTCGTCTAGACCGAGGAAAGACCTTACCTTTACGGAATAACAGGATAAAACTGCAGTATAACGCTGCTATGTTTCGCTGGGTAAGTGAAGGTATTTGGAGACTTTTATTACTCTGGTCACGAGGCATACAAGCGGGTGACAACTCTTCATCATGATTCCTTATCGAGGATGTAACTAAGTGAATCAATATTAAAAAAACGGGTGCAATATAATAACCGTATCCATCTAGCCGTCTTTATTTTATAATCATAAAAATGTTTTTCATGAGCAGATGACACGAAAACGAGGTTAGTTCATTACGAGGTAGCTTTAAAACAGGCGCAATACAATGCAGCGTGCCTCTCTCTCTGCCACTTCAGCACGTACGCGCCCACTTTGTGTTGTTATTAAAAAGCCCAAACCTCGTTCCATTTCGACGTTTCGCTGTTATGAGTTGAATCTTCACAGTTTAAATGAAGTCATACCGCGGGTACAGGTAGATGCAGGTTTTTAAGTATATTTTTTTATAATAAGGAGACACACAATTCTCCCAGCGCGGTGTGGACCATGACATTTGCATCTACTCTCCACTAAAATTGAAGTTGAAAACACTTAGATTTTTTTAAATTTGGGGTTATAGACTTTTTTTTATCGTATTGAGGATAATACACGAGCTCACTGTTCACTTGATAGTGTATAATGACTGCACGACCTTCAACTGAGATTCAAGATTCAAACACTTGATGAACCATTATGTCGTAATGTGAGCTTTGCACAAGTTAGTGATAATAATATTTTTTATTGTATTAGTGTGACAAATGAGCACACATTTAACCTGGTGGTAATGGATGACTGTGCCCATCACATCTTTGATCCTTGACGAGATTCAAGATGCAAACAGATTCAAACACTTTCATAATTTGTATAGGTAATGTAAGCTTTGTATTTAAGTTTGAACTTAGTGAAAATAATATTTATTTTTATTGTATTAGGGTGACAAACGAACACACAGTTGATCTGATAGGAAGTGATGACTGTGGACATTTGCACCTACCATCAATTAAGATTCAAGATACAAACACTTACATAATTTAGTAATGCGGGTTTTGTACTTAAGTTTAAAGTAAGTAATAGTCATATAATTTTGTTATATTTCAATTATAGTTCACGTGATGACAAGAGATGAAATTATGACATCATCTGTATCCATCAACAAATAATATTCATGATACACATACGTTGTCTACTGTGTAGACTAGATAGGCCTCGTTACCTGAAATAGGCTGCCACGGATCCCAACATCCACCACACGAAACACAGCTACATTATGGAAGCATTCACGATGTTCTTCTGTGAGGGCACGGTTCCCCAGTCAAGCTTACCTCTTCAGGATGTAACTAGAAAGTAACTTCGACTGTTAAATTCTATTTTACTAGTTGTACATATGACGCGAACTTTCAGTTTTCCTAATTTAATTGCACCGTCAATAATATCAAATTAATATATAATATTATACTTAAATAACGTATGTATATAGAATGTAGGAGTATAACGGGTATATACTCGTATATATGATTCGAAGTTAACTAACGAATCAGTCAGCAATCATAAACGCCGATAATACTTAAGGGTATTATTCAAAATACTAAACGTCGCAGTTTCAAATCCTCCATTCGACAATCGATGTAAAACCATCTCCTAGTACAAAGTTTTTTTTATTATTGCTAATGTCACCAATATCATTCTTTATAAAGAAGATCTTCAGCGATAGCATCAGAATACGGTTGGTTTGACGCAGATAGACATTGGTATTAAAAATACAACAGAAACCAAGAGGTCAGTTGACTCTGATCATAACCCATGCCTTTACTAACATTGATGGAATATTCATAAGAAAAAACGTGACCACTATCGAAATTCAGTCATATATAATTCCCTAGTATATTGCTCTCACGCTTATTGGGGAGAAATAAATTTGTATATCACTCAGCTCAACAGGTATGGGGAGTAAAATTCTATAAAAAGTGCCCGATTTACCGATTTTATGAAAAAATTAACACTCGATATGCCTATGGACAGTGAAATAGAAAAGGGTGTATTGGCTGGCAATGCGAGTAAAAGAAAAGTACTAAATAGTTTTTCTTTAATTGTATTGAGGGTTTTATTATTATAACATTGAGGGTAACAAACGAGTACACAGTTCACCTGATGGTAAATGATTCCAGCGGCCCGTGACATTCATCCTTGACTAAGAATCATAATTCAGATGCATTGCCACCTTTGAGGACTGAGATGGAATGCCTCGTCCCTGTAATAAAGGTCTCCGGAGCCCTACACTCACCTAACGAAACACGGCAGCATTATACTGCTATTTTACGCCGATAGTCTGTGAGGGAGTAGTCCTACCCTGTTCGAGCTGACCCATTCATTTTGCAGCTAGAAACAAACTTAAGTCTCTAACACTGTCTAAACAAGCTTATCTGATGTCATACTGCGATCCATGACACCGACGTTTATCTTCGATAAGGAATCGCAGAGCGTTGCGTGAAATTGCTTTATGTAATTGTAATTGTTATATGTTCTTTCTCTTCAAGTGGTTCATAGTTAATCATGTACTTTGTACAGAAGATTTATACCTCCTGCTATCATATTTTACACGTTTTAACAGGCTCGTATAAGCAAGTTATTATTTGAAACAATATACGTATTTCTTCTTTTCATTTTCTAACGTTATGGAATAAAATATTTTTTTTTTCGAGTAAATTTTTTATTAATTTAAACAACTTACACATCTGTTAATAATACGGCAGTATATATATATGTATGTATGTATGTATGTCCTCATAACCTTTTCATAGCCTTCATTTCTTTCCCATAAAAGTACATATGTACATGTTTATATTTACATATAACAAAAACTTGTTAAATAATTGAATGAAGTAATCATAATGATTATTAACACAACATTTTGTGTTACAAGCACATTATTAAGCAGTGCTAACGAACTGCGCATAATTATAACACATTCCACTGTCACGAATCAAATGTTCATAATTGTATGTTACACGCCTTTTCAATTTAAGTGACAGCCACGTCATCTTACAAGAGAATATGCCTTGCACTGCTTTTATACATATCTTCATTCAGACCTTAAGGGTGTAAACCTCTATATTTAATTTATTGATAATTGATATTAAAATAAATATCAAATCTAATGGTACATACGTTGATGTTTGTTTCAGTCAGCTGCTGCATTAATAAGTCGGCTGGAGAAGGACCAAAACTGCACAGAATACCACCGTAAAATAGCAGCACAGCGCTGCTGTGTTTCGTTAGGTGAGTGATAGTCCTCAGGGTGGGTAAGGCACCTGTATTGTGATTTCTCAACGACGATGTTTGGTTTTAGAGGCTACAGGAATTATTTACCACTAATCATAAAATAAAAAAAATATTATCATATCCAACGTTTTCTATACTTATCATATAAAGTTTTCCATAATTGATACGCTTTAGGGTTTGGCATTGGTCCCATCTTCAATAAGTCATCTATGTAAAGAAAGTTCGTTTGATTCTCAGTGCTTGGCATCCATTTAATTTTTAATTCTGCTTCGTCCGGTGTCGGGTTTCTGTAATAGTTTATATAACTTACAGAATTCACATAAAAAGTTATTCAAAAATTTATAATGTAATGAAAATGCCTGTATATATAAATCACTGCAGAACATGGGCTTCTAGAGAGTGTTAGAGTTTAAACCTCCTCTCTACAGATTGGCGAACTTCACATGTGTTCGATATATCTTTTTATTTATTTTATGCAGGTTTCATCACGGTTAATTTTCCTTCATCACCGAACATATGATATTGCATTTAAATATAATTTGTAAATTAAGGGGAATAAAAAGGCAATTAAAAATTTAATAGATTCCGGCACCGGGGGTCGAATTTTAATACTAATTTTAAACTAAATTCAAAAATTCTAAGTTTCACATTTACGTAATTTATTATTAATATAACGTATACGGTTATCCAATAACAATTAAGGAAACAATTAAACGTACCCATATTTTGCAAAGTTGGTCCATAACGTTGCCATTATATCGATCATTCTTCGGTCTCTTGTAAAAAAATTAAAAGGTAAAAACTGAGCTTTAAACAAATACAGTAAGTCATCTCCGTGGCAAGCACCACTCTCACTAATGTAACCACTCCGCATCTTCATTAAATTTCTTGCCCCAGAATAATTAAAATAGTAATTATAAATTACGTTAGCTTTATTAATTAAAAGACCTGACTCAAACAAAGAAGGCATTTCAAAATACAAATGTGTATACATTTCTGACAGAGTCATAACATTCTTCATACTTATTTTATCTTTGCCGAAGTAAAATTCTTTTATCTTTTGCGACTCAATAGCTGCTTCGTTGTCTGTTTTAAAATGCAAATCTGATTCGAACAAATATCGCTCGTTTCTTTGTTCAAGAGATTCTTCAGTATATTCTGATATTAAGAATAATCCTTCCTTACTGTTTGTTCCATAGATTACCGGCACACTTATAGACTTCTCAGCAAATAAGTTGTATGGTAAATCTGTTATTAGAGGCTCTTCACCTGGTAAATTTTTTTCAACACATGGCAGGTGTATTAATTGTGTATCGAAATATTTAATAATCGGTTTACTAAAATGATTTCTAATGTTTGCTCCTACGATCTCTTTAACAGATAATCGAGAAAATATTTTATATAATTCTAAAGGACTATCGGCATTATAACCTAAAGTTTTTGCAAGAAGACTTGCTATCTCGACAGGGTTTTTGTTTATAACCCAACTGGATATTCCTGGTCCACTTTGAATTATTGCTCTATTAAATAATCCAGAAGTTGCATTACTGGCCAATAACAGAGAAGTTGATGTTGCACCAGCGCTTAAACCAAATACTGTAATATTTTCGGGATCTCCACCAAAAGCAGCAATGTTTTTCTTGACCCACCTTATAGCGGCTACTTGATCTTTCAGGCCAGCATTACCAGGCGCTTCTTTTATGCCCAGACATAGAAATCCAAGGGCGCCTAATCTGTAGTTAAATGTCACCACTATAACATCTTTGTCTATAAGGAAGTCAGGTCCATAAATTAATTTTCCACCTCCGCCTAAGATAAATGTTCCCCCATGAATATATACCATTACGGCAACCGGCCGTCTAGCCATGGCGGGTACATACACGTTGATCTTCAGGCAATCCTCAGAACCAAAAACACCAAAATATGTGGATTGTGGACAAAAATGTATCTCATCAACTGCTTTATAAATGCCACGCCATGACGGAGGCGGACCAGGTGTCTGTAATCAAATTAGTTTGTAGCAGTCGGTAGTAACGTTTTTCACAAAAAGTACATCATAGAGACACAGGTAATTTTAATCAATACTTGCTAAAAGAATTCACAGCAAGATTCTACATGCTTAGCGGTGAAGGAAAACATTGTGAGGAAACCTGTATGTCGAAGAATTAAATGAAAAAGAAATATATTTGTACATCATTGAATTAAATTATATTACTATATTTGCAGTGGTAGAGTTACACTGCTGTTTGTTTTTCTACAGAATTAATGGGTAAGCTCGACCGGGTTAGGACCACGCCCTCACAGAGTACCAGCGAAAAATAGCAGCTTAATTCTGCTGTGTTTCGTCTGGTGAGTGTGGGGAACCGGAGACCATTATTACTGGTGACGAGGCATTCGATTTCAGCCCTCAAGGGTGACAACGCATCTGCATTATGATTCCTTGTCAAGTATGAATGTGTGTAGGTGTCATGGGCCGCAGGAATCAGTTAACATCAGGTGAACTGTGTGCTCGTTTGTTATTCTTAATGTAATAAAATACAAATCTTGTGAAGTCACCAACGCGTAATGAAGCCACACGGACAATGCTTATTAAGTCTCTCTAGAAGGGATGCCGAAGCGTACTGGTGATATTTATATGTATAAGCTGTTACTTTACTTACATTTAACTAAATAGCTTATAATTTAATTTTAAGGTATGAATAAGGACTGATATACTTTTACATGTGTTGGACATTGTATATTGTATGAGCAAAAGTATAGTAATAATAATCGAAGGTACTAGTGAATACTTAATGCTTCGAATCATAGAGATTATTAACAATAAACATAATGTAAAATGAAAAATAATAAGAAACAATCCTAACATATCCGATGTATTTTAGTACACAACCAAACGTTTTATATCCCGGATTCATTATCAGATCAAAGTTTACAAATCACATATCGATACAACAATTAGATGTAGATGATTATCGACTTCCTAGATTTGTTTACAAACAACGAATCCTTGATATTGATTACATGACTCTCTCACCAGAGATACCAATCTCTGAGTCATATTTAATATCTATAGCTGTATGTCGTGGAACCGATAACCAATGGGTAAGAAAGGTTCTTGAATAGTGATCTAGAACTGGCAGTCGCTGTGACGACCTCCCTCTAAATGGAGCGACGACCTGTGTAAGTTTGTGGAAAGTCGATGAATGTAGGTGGTCGAGGATCGGGCTTTGTCAAAATCTAATAATGTAAATTAAATCTCGTAGCAGTAATATCGACCAAAGGCAAGATCGTTAAAATGCAATAAATATTTTTCCACCCTTAGGGATGGCATTATTTTGTTTAAATTTATATTAGACCATCATCGAAAACCATCATTCAATAAAAAAAGAAAAATGACTTTAATCGCTTCACAACGAAGACATTGCGTAACGTACAAAACATCACCAGAATTAAGAACCTTCTTTTCGAAGCTAGAAGTGGGTGATAGCTTATCCTACGTTTACAAACATAATAACTATTAGTATAGACGTGTTTTAAACATAAAATGTACCTGAAATCGCATGCTACTATTTGTAAAGGCGTAAGGAATGCCCACGTATTCATAGAATAAACCGTTTGCACTTATTTTCCCGGTCAAAACTCCTTGCTCGATGGTCACTTCTGGAGCTGGCTGCTCCATTAGGTTCGCCACGATTAGCGTGAACAGAATCAAATTCTTTTTGTACTTCATTTTTATCTTAAAACATATTTATTAATCGTCACAGTCGATTTGTTTGATATTTTATTTTTATATAAACGCTAATCACAAACATTTTTTTATTGATGGAGTTATTGGACTGTTCGACAAATAGACTTCGAGTGTTGAACAAGAAATAATGTCTTCAAACTAAATTACTAACCACACGTCGTGTAGCCCACAGTATATCTTTTAATCGTTTGTTTATTTCGACTCTTCTGATAGCCTTAAGATTGATTCAATTAATAACAATTATCAACTCTTGTTATTTGTTATTCAATTAATTTATTAATTGGTCTGTTTATTCAAGACCAGATTTCGTAAGTTGAGCGGACACTTCGTCTTCAATATTTATTTTTATGTAAGCTCATGAGAATTTTTTATCCTATATCTGTGTTACATTCTAACAGATTACACTTTCAAATTAAACTTTATTTCTACGCCACTAATGTTAGAACAATTATTCAATATGACAGAAAGACGTCACCCTCACGTATCATCGTGAAATACCATAACGATGTTGTGTTTCGATTGGTGAGTGTTGGAATCCGGAGACCACCCCACTCTATCACCACTGAGGACTGAGATAGTTCTCAGGGGTGACAACGCATCTGCATTATGATTTCAAATCGAGGATGAATGTGCTTATCGTGGGAATCACTTATCGTCAGGTGAACTATGAGCTAGTATGTCAACCCCCCTAACCTAAAAAAATGTGAAAATTGATACTGGTTAAAAGTCGTGGTAACTCAGTGTCTAAACTATCGCTTTTAATTCATGTACGCGAGCAAATCGGTTACGATCCGACATATCATGGCAACCAGTTGCCATTTACCTCAGGTAAACGTTGTGTTGATTTATAACCTGTATTATTAAAAAAGAACTATAAATGTAAAACATTCTCCACTTGTCTCGTGTGAATATCTAATATCTAATTCCCTGACGTATGCTGCTATTACACTTAATTACGTAAATCTTCCAGGCGCTTAATTACTCCTTACGACATCCACACGAAGCGATGGGAGAGGGCAAATTTTGATGAAGTCAGAATACAACGATGAGTAAGCAAAATGAATGAATTTATTTGATTTCTGTTTAATTCTATGGCTTTGTTTAAAATAACAAAGCCCTCTATCCTGTAAACCAAGATCAATGGCGGCATATTGAATATAATGGACGACAAGGGTCCAATGTGGTGGGACAGAAAACTCTAAATGTTTTGAGACCCGTACAGAATTTAATAATAAAGAAAAATCGTGTGTTCGAAAAGCGGTTTCTTAACTTACTTACCTTGCAGTACTTTGCAATGAAAAAGCGGGAGACAAACAATTTGTTATTTAAAAGAAATTTTGCACTGCTATTCTCATTACTAACATTCCTGTTAACCAATCCAAGTAAACTTATTATGCTTATGCCAGGAGTTGGTTCGCGACAATATTCGATTGGTTGAACCTACGAACTTATGTTTCGCAGACCTTACTCTACCGTTACCGTTAGACTATTGACACTTCAATTTCGTTTCGCCACGTGCTCTAGATAATAATATATTACAAGTGGAAGTAGTAACCAATAGAAAAACTTACATGACATTTCCCTCATAGAATTATGAAGCAATATTATTACAAATTAATAGGACCATGAGTGAGGAATGTTCCGAGTAGTTGTTTTTCCGAAATAAATCCAGTCGCTGATTATAAGCATCATACACAACGACAATATTCAAAATTTCGTCCTCATCTCCTCGACGGTTCACAATCCACCACTTTGCGCTTTACGTGGAATTTTATACTGCACACAACTGTTCTGTGGAATCAAGTGTCTAACTAGTAATATCTCTGAACTTATACGATTTAGAGACCTTCAAGAAAAGAGCATACATCTTCCTTAGGAGCCGGCAACACACTAATGACTCCTCTGATGTTTTTGACGGTTGTGATCACTTATCAGATGAGCTGCTTTCTTTGTTGCTGCCTATTCCATATCGGCGCCCGCTTAAAGAAGGAGTTTCAGCATCATCACCGACTCTTGACGCTGCTCCTGGCGAAACTCTTGTTCGCGGCAGTCCATTGGAGATAGGCCTATCTCCACTAAGGTGTTTAATTATGTATTATTTTGATACTTTAACAATAATACTAAGAGATAACCCCAAGGTTAGGTAAGTGTGCGGTATTTGTAAACATTTAAGATTGGCGTCTGCTTTTATGAAACAACTTAAATTATATCAATGTCACCTAATTGAATATTTAAATGTTAATTTATTTATCGAATTTAGGGTGACAAACGAGCACACTATGACTGTAAATGAATCCTATAGCCCACGATACCCACATTCATCCTCGATGAGGAATTATAATGCAAATGTATTGTCAGCCTCGAGGACAAACATTGAATGCCTCGTGTCCAGTAATAAGGATTACTGGATCCCTACACTCAGCAGACGAAACACAGTAGCGTTATGAGGCGTGGACCTACTCCGGCCAAGCCAACCCATTTATGATTCAACTAAAAATAAGTTGCAACGTAGCCCTGCCATTGTTATTTGGTTATGGTATTAATATATTAATATATCGCATATTAAGATATTAATATATTTATATTATTATTAAGAAAATAGTATTGATTACATTGAGGCACTGAATCAAAAACATGATATTTGAAATTATGCCCCGTTGTGGTCCAGTACTTGGGATTTGATTATGGCGTAATTTTCAATCTAACTCGGTAACATACATGACTATATTTTTCTTCGAGTCTGCGATATACCTATCTACCATATATATATTCAGTGACATTAGCCGCGGTTGACGCTGTAGTAAAAAACTTAGATAGCAACCTAAAGAATAAACTTTTACTTATATATTTATAACATTGAGAGTAACAAACGAATTACGAAGGCTACGGCCGCAGGTAGCAAAAAATGCAAAGCTAATTTTTAAAGCTAATTTATTTTATAAAATTTACAATTCAATTTATAACTAAAGAGGTGAAGGTGATTGTTCGATGGTTGATTCAAAAGTGAGGTGTCTTGTGAGGTTTCGGCCGATGTCGGACCCTCTACTGCGTCAGCTTTGCGGATCGTGGAACGAAGATGGAGGCCCCGTACCGTGATTCCGTGTGACTGTAATGTTGTAACTGGGTGGCCGCGGCGTAAGCGCTTTCCGGGAAGTCTGAATATGGTGGGTTGTGTAACAAACGAGCACACAGTTCACCTGATGGCAAGTGATTCCTGTGGCCCACGACACCTACATTCATCCTTGACAAGGAATCATAATGCAGATGCCTTGTTACAGTTGAAGGCTAAGATGGAATGCCTCGTCATTAGTAATAAAGGTTTTCGGTTATAAGGTAAACTCTCAACTTGAGAAAGGCTTACAACCCCCAGTAGACTATTTGCAAACTAAAAAAGGAAAAGAAGAACAGGGACAAATGAATAGCGAAGGAATGAAGGGAGATAGACGGACGCAATTGTGATGGGGCTGTGGTCGGTCATGGCTAGCTGACAGACTGAGGTTTCTAGGAAGGTGAGGGTTGGCGTGTCGGCGGGCACGCAGTGCAAGGAGTTTTTAGTAGATGAGGGTACCACCGTTAGCGCCGGAAGCCCTATCATTCCTTATGATGTTCGTAATATTGGGATTGCGAGTGTGCGGTTTGAGGAATGTTTCTTGCACTAGGAGCACGTTTACTTGATGATCGCGAAACTGAAGATTTCATCGCGTTGATGATTAATACCGTTCGCGTTAAAAAGGCGACGTTAAGAGAACGCGGTTTTGCTCTGCCGTTGTAAAGGCCCTCCATGCTTGAAAGCGCATTGTGGCTGCAATCCTGACTTTGGGCTTGCCATTGGAATCCCTTAGGGCTTTTGCAAGGGCTGAGGCGTTGGCGCCATTGATGACGGCGGCGAACACTAGGTCGAGGTCGATTTCGCTAACGGGCAGTCCGGCTGATGGAGGGGGCTGCTCCACCGGTTGAGCGACGGTCGCTACGCCAATAGGCGTTTGCCGTGCGGGGCGTAGAGGTCGGACAGACGTGGGAGCTGCGGTCGGGGTAGTGACCTTGGGCGCGATTTTTAGTGCCGGGCGTTTCGGCTTGGAGGCCTTTGGGCAGCCAAGTTAATTGGCTGTGTGTCCCTCTGTGTTGCACAGGACACATACAAGTGGCCCGAAAGCGGCCAGAGGGGCATGTCCTTGGGTCTCGGACAGTCGGTGAAGCCATAGTCACCCAGGCGCTTGAAGCTTCTGGGTTTGCCGAAGCAATTGCGAGCTGAGTGGCCATATAACTGGCAATCGTGGCACTGGCCCTGAGGACCGTTTTATGTGGGCGCTCTATGATGAGCCCAGAGTGCTGACAGCAGGTTTTCAGGTTAAATACTTGCTTCCCGGCCTCGGATCTTTCGAGGGCCACAATTATCATGTTGAATGGCTTTGCATTATACCCACTGTACATCCTATGCACAGAAATTCTGGGCCTGAAGGTCCTTTTTGATGAGATCCGCGGGGATTTCACGCGGGAGGTTTTTAATAACCACTCTGAGCTGGCGCTCTTCCGCCAGGGTGTAGGTGTGGGTGGAAGAATATACCTTTGTCTTGCAAGAAGCGGGTTACTGCTCTATGGTCGTCCGTGGTTTCTAGCTTAAGTTTAATGCCTACAGCGGTGGGGATCCCTTGATACTTGTAGCTATTGGATAGGGCCGATGCGACAGTCGGCCACTTGTGCGGGCGTTACGATAGCTGTGAGGCAGCCTAAGTTTGCAGAGAGCCAGTGGGGGCGCCATGTGAAGCGGTGGGGGCTTGCTGTGAGGCAGCATCGGGGCGGGTGAGGTTCGCTTTTTCCGCTTCTTTTCCTCCTGCGTGAAATCGCTGGTGTCTTGGGGGAGGTGGTAAATACCAATAAATAATATGTTATGTATTTTGTGGTGATGAAAATAAAAGTTATTATTATTATATTATTATATCTAAAATTTAAATGAAATATTTATGAACAGCAATAATGTCCTAAATTTAAAAAAAAAAACATCCTAATTCCGCCATCGCGGGTTGCTATCGGCTTACGGTCTGCTGGTTAATAAAATTAAATCCATAACCAGACATATCATTGCAAGACCTCAAGGTACAATGTACAGAAAAATAAATAATTAAAAGTTGGTGGTAGTTCAGGTTAAGTTAGACATCAGGACGTCGAACGCCTCAGTCCTCCCTCTTATGGTGTTGTAAGGCAATTGAAACTTTGGTATGTAAAAGTTAAAAATAGTCATAGCCGCAAAAAAATAGTTTTACTCGTAGTGCAGTATTCATATAAATATAAGAAATAATCATAAATTACGAATTGGTATTTGACTTTAAACATCGCTTCGATGTATTAAAATCTATATAAGAATGTTCCCTGTAAAATAATGGAATTTTAACACAGAATCTTCCGACACATATTCAACAGTGGCACAGCTAACTATCGTTGCAGCTTGTTTCTAGCCGCAATATGAATGGGTCGGCTCGACTGTATAAGGACTGCGCCCACGATATTATTTACATTAAGAAAATACAATGAACTAATATTGAGGGCAGTCATGCTCGTTTTTTTTAGATTTGTGGTTTTGTGGCCATTGCAAATGTAGTAAAATACAAAAGTATATACACTCTACTATACTAAATTAATATAATGCGTTAAAGTGAAACGTATATGCTGACGCAAATGCAAATTATCTGAGGTCACATAAATTACAAGGTTAACTGTTACTTCTCTTCTCCGAGTTATCTCTGAGAAATAAATTTAACTGACCGAGCTTCGGTAAGCTAGGTTACCTTATGTACATACATTATACTGACATAGTCTATCCATTTGATTTTGTCTTTGAAATGTTATATTTTATATATTTTTTATTTTATCGTTGTTAGACTTAGTTCAGACGATCGAATGATTTATTCAGAGTTCTAGTTGGACCTCTGGTATTTTGTAATTATGCTATGTTCTGCTGCCACATAGCAGGATCGTGAGCCAGCAGCCCACTGCAGTTTGTTTCTAGCTGCAGGATGAATGGGTCAGCTCGACCGGGGTAGGACCTCACCCTCACAGAATGCCAGCGTGAAATAGCAGCTTAATGCTGCTGCGTTTCGTCCGGTGAGTGTAGGGATCCGGAGACCTTTATTATTGGTGACGAGGCATTCCATCTCGGTCCTCAAGGGTGACAACGCATGATTCCTTGTCGAGGATGAATGTAGATGTCATTCGCCGCAGGAGTGACTTACCATCAGGTGAACCGTGTGTTCGTTAGCCTGAATGTAATAAAAAAAAACCATCGACTTGCACGAGTGGTCGTTCCAACACTGCGAATGCCAGTCCGATGTTACAATAGGACTAATAACCAAATTGGTCAAGCCGTTCTCAATTGATGCGAATAAATAAAAATGAAATGCTTTTGTTAGTAGCGTACAGCATTTAATTTACACATAGTACCTACAAGATTTATTTCTATTAGATTTGTTTGTCTTTACTTTTAATTTGATTTTTTTATTTTAAAAAAATTTTAATACTTCATCCATTTCCTGTTTTATTTTCAATTTCAATTATTTACCAAGTGCTATAAAAATCTATTATTGATTTTCTGTTATTGATATTCTGTTTTTAATTACAATGAGGAGTCATGGGGCGTCACATCCAAGTGCAGCGTAGATATGAAGGTTGTGAAGATATTTAATATAACGTGCTTACACTTAAATAGGGACTTGAATAATAAATGAATGAAATGTGTACGACTCAGGGAAGGATCGATCAACGTCTCTCGAGATAAAATGACGACGTGTTCGCTGCATTAGATTTATTGTTATCTCGTTTAACTCGGAATTATTACACTTCACATCTAGCTATTAGCAAAATTTCACGTATTTCATTTATTTTTATTTATTTAATTTAATTTCTTATTAACAAAAAAGAAGGATGCAAAGGATGAATTTAATATCTATTGATATTGTTTACCACAAGAGACAATTTAATAGGACAATAATCAAAAGTGACTGAAAATTTAAAATTATATAATGAACCAAAAGATATATATTTTTAGAAGACATACGATTAACTACATGCGTGAACTGACATAAGTTAATAATATAAGTATAGTATATATAAACTTCGGTACACAGTTCAATGAACATAAAACACAAAAATACAAATGTATACATATTATATACATACATATATTGTTGAAAATCTTTAGGAACTCCTGCTTAAGCTGCTCTGCTCTAGAAGACAAAACAAGTCACTAAAATGTTATGTTACAACCACACAGAATACCAACTTAAAATAGCACAGCATTATGCTGCTGCGTTTCATCTGGTGAGTGTAGGGGTTCTCAAGGGTCAAGGAATCATTATGCATATGCGTTATGATTCCTTGTCAAGGATGAATGTAGATGTCATGGGCCGTAGGAATCAATTGCCATCTGGTGAACTGTGTACTCATTTGTTACTCTCAATGTAATAAAAAACAAAAAAAACAGTTAATGTTATCCTCAGAATGCCCGAAAAAGTTGAAGGAAATTTTTTAAGGTAGGAGATGGTTGACGACAATATCCGAATGGCGGATACGAGTCTACGACTACAAGTTTCGCAGAACATATCCTAAAGTGAATTGACGCTTGAGAGGATGCCCAGAACTAGGAGCTATAGGTATATAGAGGCTGTAGCTTTATATAACTAACCTATGCATACAAAACTAAGTTAAGAAAAAATCATTTGAAATTTATGGAAAGAGATAGAGATATTATAGGATAAAATTTCTTGATGACAAAAACCTTAATTCGGTTTTTACGTTTTAAGCTATTACAAGAATCTACATCCAAGCAGTTACGCGATGTCCAAATATTAAGCATTAGACAGCTCATAAATATACTACCTCGTGGTGTAATAAGCTATAACTTATGCTCGTATAATAAAGGTGCTGCGGCATATAAGCCATAACTAACTTTCAGACATATCATTTTACCTACCCGTGGTCTTAGTGTTGTGGACATTAAAATTTATTTCGTGGTACTTCCCACGGCTGAGGTAAATAATAGTGAGTGCATGTTTCTGTTGATATTTCAAATAACAGTAGAGTTATTTTTGAAGCGCCAGCAGCCCAATAGTTCAGAGTGCGCTCTACTTAAGGTGCGAATCCGTCATTTGACTGTTGTCATGAATCATCTTCTAGTACATTTTTAGACAATTTTTATGTAAAAAATAAGTAAAAAACCTGGCGATCCCTTCACTATAAAATTATAATAACATTTTAATTAATAATTTATTTACGCAAAGCATGCATGCTAATGTTTAATTTTATAAAACTACATTAAAATTCAGTCCTTTAATATAACTGCACCATAAGAAATACATACTTGTGTGTACGTTTTTAAAATAGCATATCAATTCACAGTATTTTATTTTAAAACGGAGTCGTAGTTGGTCAGTGTGTAAGCGGTCTTTTTAATTCACGGCACGCGAGCGAACCGAGTTCGATCCCCCGTGCTAATGAAATTGTTAGTCGCAATTTAAAGTGCTGATTTACTACGTTCTAGGCGATAAGGAAAATCATCGTAAGGAAACCTGCATGCATAAGAAATAAAAATATCGAAGACGTGTAAAGTCCACCAATCCGCTATGGAGCCACGTGTCGGACTCTGTTCTAACACCCTCTATAGAGACGAACCCTGTGCCCAGCAGTGGGATTTATAATTAAATATGCTTCTAATAAAAGTTATAATTTTTATTTCATGACTAACGAGCAATCAACTCAAGCGATGGTAACACCTTTTTTAAAACCTTTGACACCAGCATCTATCTTTGATAAAGAATAAAATACAGATGAGTTTAAATACTCGAGGAATAAGAAGCGATTTCTTATTCGTCGAGTACATCATTAGAATATTAGTACTTGGGTTTCAACGTTTATCACACGCTATACAAAACACACACACTGTATTTGTATCGTAAAATAGCAGCATAACGCTGCCCAGTGTAGGGATCTGAAGAACTTTATTATTGACGAGGAATAGGAACTTGGTTCTCGGGTGCAATGCATCTGCATCACGATTAATTATCGAGGAGGAATACGTAGTGAACTGTGTGCTTTATTGTCACCCCTGATATTGTAGGAAAAAAATTCAAGTATACAAAACATTAGACTTTTACATCATCATCGTTAACACAGCCTGTCCACAGTCCACTGCTGATTGTAGACCTCCCCTAAGATCAACAAAGAGGACAATTCTGAGCCTAAGCCGAAAAATTGCATAAGTCATCACTCATTTTTTTCACACTCGTCTTCTTACACAACCAGTCCGAGGTAGCTTTTGAAGAACCTTTCTTCCCCAACTATTATCGGTTTTACGAGCTATGGCCTTTACCTATGAAGTTGCCGTTCTTCAGTATTTTTCATTTCAAACCAAAAAAAAGTTTTGATTGGCTGTGAATTCTAAATTCAAATTAATATTGTTTTAAAAACATAACATTCTTTTTACAAAGTCAGTCTTTTGTTTATTGATTAGCTTTGTATTTTCATTACGTTTGAACATTTAACGTTATAATGGATACTTTAAAATTCGTGTAATTATGGAATATGAGTTCCGTCGTGGCATCAACGTAGCACAAACGGCACGTAACGTCAATAACGTTTACGGAGAGAACTTAACAAAGGTACGCACAACCCGTTATTGGTTTGCCCGGTTCCGTTCTGGAAATTTTGGTTTGAAAAATGAACCTCGTGGTCGTCCGGACACTTTGTTCAACAATGATGAATTAAAGGCGATTGTGGAAGCTGATGATATTCAATCTACAGCCGAGCTAGCAGCAGCTTTTGATGTTAGCATCCAAACAATATTGGTCCATTTGCGACAACTAAACGATAACCAGAGCAACATACGCGTTGATATCTGTGCACAGAAATGAAAGTATTTTGAAGCGAATTTTTACGTGAGACGAAAAGTGGGTTCTGTTCGACAATTGAAAGCGCTCAGCAAATTGGTTAGATCCTGGTTCAGCACCAAAGCAATGTCCTAAACGAAAAATGACCTCTACAAAGTTGAGGGTCACTGTTTGGTAGTCTAGTGCTGGTGTGAGTCATCACAGTTTTTTACCAAACGACATGAGCATTATGCAGATGTGACTGTGAAGAACTGAAGACAATGATGAACAAGCTCGCACATCTGCAACCAGCTTTGGTCAATCGGTCGTCCCCACTGCTCCTACACGACAACGGATGACCCCATACTGCACAACAGACAGTCTCCAAGCTGCAAAAGATGAGGTTGGAAGCCGTCCCTGATCCACCGTACTCACCAGACCTTGCACCCACCCACTATTACTTAAACAATAAATAATATTAGGAAAAAAATTCTATTCCCAGGCAGTACAAAACGCCTTTGAAGAGTTTTTTGCCTCCCGTCCAGCTGATTTTTACATCAAGGGCATCAATAAACTACCAAAACAGTTGGCAAATGTATCGATTACATGGGTGATTACTTTAAAGAACAGAAATAAAAACGTTTGAAAAAAAAGTACTTTAACTTATTTCATACAAAACGGCAATTTATATATTGCCAGTCCAGCTTGCTGATCTTTTGATCTATTTCGGTTGCCCTACTGCGGATATTTATGTTGCGTATTCTGTCACGCAGAGAAACACCTAGCATAGCCCGCTTTATATCTCGCTGAATTACTCTACGCTTCCTCATTTTACAAGACTAAGAATTATAATAAGGAATTTATTTTTTATATTAGATTTTTTATATTAATTATATTAGAAAAAACAGTATTATTCAAAGTCTGCCTAAGTATTAAATTATTTTCAGAACAATATTTAAAGAAACAGCACACCCCAAATATTTTGAGACAATAATGAGAGCGATGCTGGGAACATAACTTCATTTTATCCCAAGAGACGTTGATTGATCACCCGCTAAGTCTTTTGCGTTTCGTTCATTTATTACTTGGAGAGCATTACGCTTCTTATGTTTAAGTCTTCATTTGACTTAACCTGAGCCTTAGTTTTGTTATGAATTGCTTATCTTAATCATATGCAAGATGACACAACAAGTAACAATGTAAATATCTTGCGATTTTATTTTTCGGACTGTAACGGACGATTAAGATATATAAGAGCAGTTCGTACTGAGATAAGCTTAAGGCATTATTATTTATATTAATATGATATTATTTTTAAAAGTGGTAGCGTTACAGTGTAGCTCGTTTCTAGTTGTAATGTGAATGGGTTGACTTTAAAGGGAAGGACCACGCCCTGACTATTGGCGTAATATAACTGTGTTTTGTATGATGTTTTAGATATCCACGAAGCTAATTACAGGTAACGAGGCAATCCGTCACAGCTTTCAAGGGAGGCAACGCATAGGTGCTGAATCATTTTTTAGGATGGGATATACATGTTACCAAATTACCCAGGTAGGGCTGCCCTCTGACAGAATATCAGCGTAAAGCTCTGTTTCGTCTGGTGTGTGCAGGGATCAGGAGACCTTTATTATTGGAGACGAGACATTTCATCTCAGTCCTCAAGGGTAACACTGCATCTGCATCATGATTCCTTTTAGGATGAATGTAGATGTTATGGGCCGCAGGAATCACTTGCCATCAGGTGAACTGTATGGTCGTTTGTTACTCTCAATGTAGTATAAAAATATATTTATTATATAAAGTACATTCATACATAACACACGTCTCCGAGAATAATAAAGTCGTCGTAATACATAGTCAACATATTCGAATGATGGATTCGCACCTACGACCTTAAGTTTCGCAGAACGTACCATAAACCATTAGACTTTGTTTTGACTTCCGGCGATGGATTTTGTCTTATACTATTTAGTGATCGTTATCTTCAACAAAATGGAATAGAATAATCCATTTAAATATTTGATAATTTTATTACGTCCCATCATAAATCTTCTATGTTACGAAATCATAACTTATCTGTAAAATGACGTTGACAGATTGACAGGGACCAAAGGTAATATTTTGCGCTCTTAGTAATCACAGCCTACCACGGGACAACTTTCACAAGTTGGCAATTTTGACAGGAACTTTCCATTTTCAATTATTTTCCCTTCAATTGAGAATTATTAGTTAATATTTGATGTCAGATTGTATTGGATGAGATTTACGAGGAATCGTGAAACTGTCTCTTTTAGGTTTTTTAACAATCTATCACATTTGGTTTATATTTATATATATGAGTGAAAGAGTTTTCAGCCAGCTTTTTAGAACTTTTTACAATCCTAAAATCATCATCATTTCATTCCAGCACTAGTGCAGTCCTGAACACGGGACCCCCAGACTGCCACAAAGTACGATCCTGGGCAACTTGCATCCATCGACTTTCCGCAGATTTGCATAGCTCGTCATTCCATCTAGTAGGTGCTCGTCCTACGCTGCGATGATACAATATAAGTTTGCCACTCGAGAACTTTTCTTCCACTTCATTTTCATTCATTCATTCGGCTAAATTATATTTATATTATGCAGGCAGTAACTTGAGGAAAACAGTACTAAAACCACGATGCAGTATTTTGCTGATATAAGAGGTTCGAAGGGATCGAAGGGGTTAAGGACCGCGCACTCAGACATTACCAGTGTGAAATAACAGCATTACGCTGCTGTGTTTCGAACGGTGAGTGTACGGTGACCGTATTACAGATATCTCAGTCCTCAGGGGTGACAACGCATGCGCATCTTGAATCTAAGTTGTCGATTGATATAGATGCTTATGGGTTGCAGTCGTCGTTTGTCGTTCCTAATATTTCAAATAACTTCATGGTATTTCGATCTATTTTGAGACAGAGTTAGTAAGAGTTTAGTAGGTGAATAAACCCTTTATAAATAACTTCAACGTTAAAAGAATATTTTAAAATTTAAACCACCACATTCACTTCCTCTAAACCCTGTCTGTGTGAAATTCAGCAAAGTCCCGCATTAACTATTCGCTCCCTCACCTGAAAGGAATCTCCCCGGATAAATTCAAGTGACGGCAAGATCACAGGAGGGCAAGATAATGTGTCTGCAAGCTAGTTAGAGTTTATACCCTAAGCTCCTTCCTTAAGTTATCGCTTAGTACAGCATGGAGGTATCAAATTTATTCTAGACTTCAATTTATAGAAAAAGATAGTCATTTTTAATATTGTTTATAATAAAATATAATATAAGGCATTATTTATAATGTTATTTTACACTGGTATTTTCCTCCACTGTTGCGCCAGCCTCATGCTGTAGTTAGAAACAAACCGTAGTGTGGGACCACCATTGTTGTTTAAATTTAGTAACAAAACTCATAATAATTTGATTATTGCGTAAAATTTACGTTAAATTTCAATTTATAATATTTATTGTTAAATTTATAGTATAATGAATCATGACGTATTAAATACAAATATAATGCTATATTAATTACAAGTAACGAGGCAATCCATCCGAGATCTAAGGGGTGACAACGCATGTACGTCTTCATAGTTGAGGTTGGATTTAGTCGTCGCGGGTCAGGGTTAGTATCAGATGAAATGTGTGTTCGTTTGTCATCGTTGTATATAAAACGAAAAACTTAAATGCTAGGAAGTTAAATTCGAGTGCGTGTAAACAAAATCCCAACACCGTGAAGTTATTCACAAGAGTACAATTATTTATATTATTTTTTGTGAATAAAAAGGATTGTACAATAAGGCGAACTTAATGCCAATAGGCATGCACTTCCTGCCTACTTTTATTTATGTTTTTATTATTTAATATATAAAATATTAGGAGTTAAATTTTAACGGAAGATTGAACTGATGCTAAGTGATCACTTTCTACACACTTTCAACATTCATCCTCAACAAAGATTCGAGCTGCACATGCGTTATTACTCCTGAGGACTGAGACGGAATACCTCTTCACCTGTAATAGAATCCACTCACCATAAAAAACACAGCAGTGTTGTGATGCTAGTTTACTGTCAGGACGTGGTCTTTCCGTGACGTGGCCAAGATCAATTCATATAGAAGACTAAGTTTACAACCATAATTTAAAAAAACTTACTTTGGTTTAGTAAAAAAAATTAAAGTAAAGTAACACATATATAAATGCCGGCCAAAACTTTAAGACCGCACATAAACAAAATAATTATCCATCAATTGTAATAAAATCCCATAGGATAAATAAAAGAAATGTACATCTGTATATTCTATTGTTAGTATAGAATATTTAAAGAAGTCATTCTTTTGTTCACATTCAAGTTATTGGACAATAAACATCTATTGTTTTCAAACACTGTCGGTGCACGTTCACGCACTTCAAACACGCTGTGCTAGAGCCAGGTGGTAGAGTCGTAATAATATTTTTATAACGACCTCATTACTTATTACTTTGCTTTTGTCACGTATTGGTCAATAATTAGTGATCAATAATTAGGATTATTAGCTCCTGAAAATACGTGTTTCTGACTTATTACTACTCGAGTTTACTTGGATTTGTTCACAAACAATCTCAATTAGTCTAAACTTGTGGTTTCTACAGTGAAGTACAGTAAAACAGCGACTGAGAGATGTGAAGTTGTATGGTCGCGTTGTCATTCGAAAACCTCTGCTAAGGCCGTAAAACAAGAAAATACGGATGCAGTGGGCTCTTGCCCATTGAGATTGGACTGAAGAAGATTTTAAAAAAGTGTTCGGTTCAAAACGTAGAATTTACGTTCGACGCAGTGCCCAAGAAAAGATGATGTCAGATTGTGTAGTCTCAACAATCAAGCATGGTGGTGGCTCAATTATGGTCTGGGGTTGCTTATCTAGCCAAGTAATTGGCAATTTGATTAAAATTTAAGGAATTTTGAAAAAGGAACAGTATAAATCATTTTAGAACAAAATGCCGTTTCATCCGGGTTGCGATTAATTGGAGATGGATTCATTTTCCAACAAGGTAATGATCCAAAGCATAGCTCAAAATTATGTAGAGGATATTTAGAAGAGAAAGAGGCACAAGGTAAACATGTTAATTAAACGTTTAATATTTTATTAGTTTTACATTATTTTCCTACCTATATATATATGTGTGTTACTTTAATTTTTTTTAGCTCCACTATTGGATATTATAGAGATATTTTTTTTTCATTTCATAGTCATGCAGTTTCTATCACGATGTTTTCCTTCATAGCCGAATTCTATCAACGGTTTCTTTTTAATTGCCAGCACCGGGGGTCGAACTCGATTTGCTTTAGTATTGAGTACTATTTTTTTATTTGGTATAAGGAAAGAATAATAGCATTATCATCTAAGTTTGTTGGCCACCGTGCTCAAAGTTCTGAAGCAGCGATTTTAGCCTAAGGCGGTAAATATATATATTGGGCTCACATATCGCGAATCCAAGCAACTCTCTATCTAAATTGTAAACCAACACGTTATGCTACATATAGTGATGTGAAGAAGGAAATTGTGTCATTCGTGATTTTAAGTTTTCCTTAAAATCTTGGATTTATTTAAAAGTAATATTAAACAGAGAAAAGAGAATACCTGCGAAGAATACCTGTTAAGTTTCAAGTTTGGTTCGAAATTTTTTTGATATTTGGTAAGACAACAATACATAGTTCAACTGAAGGACGATGACTGAGGCCAAGGATATCTACATGCTGACGTCTTCATCATCAGCTCTGAGGTAAAAAGGGGATTCATAGTATACATACGTTGCTAAATCAGTTTCCAGATAGCTTCATGTGTGTTAGTGCAATACATCGTAATACATCAGCTTCATGCTGCTATTCTATAAGGTTATGATCCATGGTCCATCATAAGCCGACCCATCCATGTTGCGGATAAGAGCTAGATGCAAGATAGCCACTGCCGAAATGCGCATCCCGAATTAAGTAATATTATAACAATTTAATTAAAATTATAAAGATAATTTGATCGTGATAAATCTGTTTTTTTTTTTTTTTTTTTTTTCGGGCTGATGGCCGCTGTTAGCCCCAGGGCTTTTACAGTTTCACCGGGTTGAGAGGTGACCGAGCGCTTATGGCTCTCAGTCGAGACCTCTATATATGGGTAACCAGCGCAAGGGCTCCCGAGAGGGAGCCTCGGCTTGGACCGTTACCCTGTTTCGCGAGAGCGTCTGACTCGAGGGTGCCCAAGAGGGCCGAACCTAGGCTCGGTCAGTTGCTTCTGACAGAGGATTATCTTAATTAATATCACTATTATTATTAACTACCTGTACCACCACTTCAGAATGCGTGGGCGCTGGAGAAGAAGTGGCGCAAGAAACTCCAGCAACGCTTCTATCTGTATGGACTGGAGAGAACCGGCCAGTGACAAGGCGGTATCGCGAATAACTTTGTTTGCGACGCCCTCGCCGTCGGCGGGGGCGATATGAGGGTGCAATGTTTGTGTGTTGTGTTTTATGAAGGGCTTGGGCCTGGTGGTTGCGTCGTCAGGGTCGTCGAGGGCGTGCCTCGGTCTCCTACGGACGCGGGTAAATCTGTGATTCGCGATGGGATTGTAAGTGGCGGCACTTACAATCAAAGGGTTTCGGTGTGTGACGGCAGAGTCGAAATATCGGCGAGAAGCCTGCTTCAGGTACTGAGCTATGGTCGGCAGCTCAAGATCTATGTGTAGATTTTCGTTACGCAAGAACCACGGCGCACCGGTGGCCTTGCGCATGAAACGATTTTGTATTACCTGAAGTCGGTGAATGTGACGCGGGGAGGCATGCGCAAAGACGGGGCTTGCGTATGTCATTATGGGTCGGATGCACGCTTTGTAAAGTGTAATTTTATTACGCAGGGACATTTTGCTATTTTTATTAAGTAACGGGTGCAAACGACCTAGGACGAACGCTGCTCGATTCCGTACGCGGTTGACATGCGGACCGAAGGTGAGTCTTTCATCTAATGTGACGCCTAAGTATTTGACTGTCTTTTCCCAGGGATTGGACGATCAAATAACTCTATAGTTTGGAGATGCGGCGTTTTGTTGCGCCGAGAGAAGTAAATGGCTGCACTTTTGGTGGGTTAACCTCGATCCTCCATTTCCGAAACCATTTCCCTAAGGTGTTGGCTGCAGATTGGAGGCGTTTACAAATAGCGTCTGGTTTAAATCCAGACACGTAGAGGCCGGTGTCATCGGCGAAAAGGGCTAGCTCTACACCGCGAGTGCGCGGTATGTCGTTGGTGTAGAGTGTGTATAAAGTAGGACCTAGGACAGAGCCTTGTGGTACTCCGGCACAAATGGGGTGAACCTCGGAGCGCGTTCCCTCGACGCGGTAACGAAAGGTTCGATTTCGGAAAATCTCGGATGATAAGTACGAGTCGATCTGGCACACCGAGCTCATATAGTTTGTATATGAGCCCGTTGTGCCAGACCTTGTCGAAAGCTTTCGCCACGTCGAGAAAAAGTGCCCCAGTTTGGTAGCCCTGAAGAAATTTACTGAGGATGTGCTCCGTGATGCGGTGCACTTGATGTGTGCATGAGTGTTGGGTGCGAAACCCGAACTGCTCATTGATTGGCAGCCCTCGGGACAGCATGAAGTCCTTGAGGCGGGTGAGGATGAGCCTTTCATATACCTTACCCAAGACTTTGAGTAGGCTTATGGGTCGATAGGCTGATGGATCGGTTGGATGTTTTGAGGGCTTGAGAATCCCTATGACATCGGCTTCCTTCCAGGTGTTCGGGAAGGTGCCTTTGGATATGGCCGCGTTGTAGATTATCACCAGTAGGTGTAAAATGGACATGGGTAGGAGTTTCATCACCTTGTTGGTGATACCGTCGGGGCCGGGAGCCTTGCGTGGCCGCAGGTTTTTAATTAGGGACTCAACTTCGGTGCATGTAACTAGAGTGACGGAATCGCGAGGTGGTTCCTTACTCCTCCGGTCGACCTCGCTGTTAACCATTGCAAGGTGAGCGGCGTCGATCGGTAGTGTGCTCGGTGAGTATTGGAGCTCGAGATTGTCAGCCAGACATTCGGCTTTCTCTTCGTCTAAGAAGGCGGGTGGTTTATTAGGACGCGCTAAGGGAGGCATTGTTTGGGCGGTGCCCCCTTTTAGGGATTTGGGAAGTCGCCAGTAGGCGAGATGGGAAGGTTCGATGTTGGAGAGGTGATTATCCCACCGATCGTTCCTATACTGGGCTATGCGTGATCGGACTTCACGCTGAAGGGTACGTAGCACCAGCCGGTTACTTTCAGTGGGATATAAGTCGTGGGCACGAGTCGCCGCATTCTTGCGCCTCATTAGGTCCTTTATGTCGTTTGGCAGGGTCCATCGGTGGTCTTCCACCGAGGGAACCTGCCTCGAACAATCCACGATTACGGTCTGGATGTGCCTAGTGAGGGCATGAACTGCGAGGTTCGTGTCTTTGACTGAAGATATGTTCCTAGGAATAGCATCTAGGTGCGGTGATGTGGCTTCCCTCGGGGCGTTCCTGAGTCGGTGCCAGTCTACAATGGTTTTGGTGGAGGGTGAGGTTGGAGCGGAGGGCCCTAACCGAAGAAGAACGGGGCGATGATCGGAAGCGAGCTCATGGATTACCTCTATGCCTTGGAAGGCGAGATTGATGTTCTTACAGATGGCAATATCAAGCACGTCCGGTGCGTGACCCAATATGTATGGAAAATGGGTAGGCGTAGTAGGCGCTACGACGTCGAAGTCGAGTGCGTCGCTTAGCGAGTCTAAAGCCAACCCCCGGGGGTTGATTTTAGTTGCATTCCACCGAGTGTGCTTGCTATTGAAATCTCCTGCCAAAATGACTGAGTTTCCAAGGGAAAGGAGCGCCACGAAGTCGTTTCGTAATACTTGTGCGTCACGTCTGCAAGGCAGGTAGACGGACGCGATTGTGATGGGGGCGTGGCCGGTCATGGCTAGCTGACAGACCGAGGCTTCTAGGAAGGTTAGGGTTGGCGTATCGACGGGCACGCAGTGCAAGGACTTTTTTTATAGTAGATGAGAGTTCCGCCATTAGCGGCGGAAGTTCTATCATTCCTAATGATGTTATAATTCGCGATGTTGGGATTGCGAGTGTGCGGTTTGAGGAATGTCTCTTGCACTAGGAGCACGTCGACTTGGTGATCGCGAACAAAATTGAAGATTTCGTCGCGTTGATTATTAATACCGTTCGCGTTAAAAAATGCGACGTTAAGGGAACGCGGTTTTACTCTGCCGTTATAAAGGCCCTCTATGCTTGAAAGTTGACGATGGCTGACACTACATGTTGGTAGCGCATTGTGGCAGCAATCCTGATTTCGGGCTTGCCATTGGAGTCCCTTAGGGCTTTTGCAAGGGCTGAGACGTCGGCGCCGTTGAAAACGGCGGCGAAGCGACACACAAGGTCGAGGTCGCTTTCGTTAACCGGCCGTCCGGCTGATGGAGGGGGGCTGCTCAACCGGTTGAGCGACGGTCACTACGCCAGTAGGAGTTTTCCATACGGGACGTAGAGGACGAACAGGAGCGAGAATAGGCGCGGAGCGGCGATCGGTGTAGCTACCTTAGGTGCGACTTTAAGTGCCGGGCGTTTCGGCTTGGGAGCCTTTGGGCAGCCAAGGTAATTGGCTGTGTGTCCCTCTGAGTTGCACAGGACACATGCGGGGCCCGAAAGCAGCCAAAAGGGCCTTGTCCTTGGGTCTCGGACAGTCGGTGGTGCCATGGTCACCCAGGCACTTTACGCATCTGGGTTTCCCGAAGCAGTTGCGAGCAGAGTGGCCATATAACTGGCATTTGTGGCACTGGCCCGGAGGGCCATTTTATGAGGGCGCTCTATTGTGAGCCCAGAAAGGTGGCAGCACGTTTTCAGGTTAAATACCTGCTTCCCTGCCTCGGACCTTTCGAGGGCCACAATTACCATGTTGAATGGCTTTTGTTATGCCCACTGTACATCCTATGCACGGATAGGACGGGTAAATTCTGAGCCTGGAGGTCCTCTTTGATGAGGTCTGCGGGGATTTCCCGCGGAAGGTTTTAATAACCACTCTAAGTTGGCGCTCTTCTGCCAGGGTGTAGGTGTGAAAGAATACACCTTTGTCTTGTAAGTAGCGGGTGACCGCTCTATGGTCATCCGTGGTTTCTAGCTGCAGTTTAATGCCTACAGCGGTGGGGATCGCTTGATATTTGTAGCGATTGGAAAGGGCCGATACGACAATCGGCCATTTATCTTGAGCCTGTATGAAGACAGGCGGCGGGCGTTTTGATGGCTGTGAGACAGCCGAAGTTTGGGGGGAGCCAGTAGTGGCGCGCTGAGGAGCGGCGGGGGCTTGCTGTGAGGCTGCAGAGGGGGTGCCATGGGGCCCAACCCCGGATGTCGATGGCCGGGGAGAGGGGACATCGCTTTCCCGTTTTTTCGCCTTGGGTGGCGGCGTCGGGGCGGGTGAAGCTCGCTTTTTTCGCTTCTTTTCCACCAGCGTGAAGTTGCTGGTGTCTTGCGGGAGGTCCTCGGGGGACGAAGGGCTATCTAGCTCCATTTCGGAGACCGAGGAGGACGATGAGGCAGAGGACCTTGAGGGTGATTTTTGCCCCTCCTGTAGGGGTTGCTCTTTCATAATGTTTTCGAAGACATCGGGGTATTTACTCTTCAGGCAGCTGACCAAGTGTACAAGGAAATCCATTGTTGGATTCTCCATTGTACACAAATTATTAATAATATTAATACTATTACGCGGGATGTGTGGCCTCCGGTGGGGTGCCGGGGTGAGTAGCCTACTTCCCTCCCTGCCGGGTATAGGCAGGGAGGATGAGTGCCTAGTTGTGTAGCCCTAGTGCGTCCAAGTGCCAATCTTATTTGTGCACTTGGGTGTGTGCTTAGAGCTAACTAAAAATACGCGTGAGACAATTATAAGTCTAGCGGGTTGGTCAACCTTGGCTAGGGCACTACCCAAGGCCAAGTTTACGTTGACTCCTTCCGCTATCTTGCGTTTCCCAGAAGGGGAACCGCGGGCGTACGGGGCTTGCCCTACACCAGCTTAGTTAACACCGCAAGGTATCCACTAGTATAACCACCCAGGTGGCTTTACAATAGCTTTCTTGGAAACTAAATTCCGATCACAATAGCAACAGCAATAAAAATTGCTCGGTGTATTGTTCTCGGAACAATGGGTGCGCAGGTGGCTTGCTCGGGGGCAGGTAGCTCGGGACGATCGTGGCGGGGAGCCGGGCGACCGTTCTCGGCGACTGCTGAGCGTCGAATGTGATAAATCTGGGATCTCTCTTCTCTTTGGGGATTTTTACGCATACTTTGTTAATTGATCATTATAGTTTTTGATAATTATTTTTCTCTAGTGAACCGTGGTAGCTAAATGTCTAAGACATTCACTTTTATCTTCACGGCACGCGAGCGAACCGAGGGCGATCGCCGGTCTCGGCACCAACGAAATTATTAATTGCAATTTGTAACTACTGGTTTATTACGCGTTCGGCGGTTAAAGAAAACGGTAATTTTAAGTAGTTCAATGTTTATATCACAGTAACTAAAGGATCTACATATAGAAGTAATAATGACTGAATGAATATTTTGTGTTATTTAAACACGTAACAAAAGTATTACATTAGTAAACTTTCAATGACTTTATACCACCACCCCTGTATAAGCAAAAATAAGAAAATTATGAACTCGCCCCTCCACCAAATGATAAGTTGTAACAACGTTTTCAACTCTTCTTGATTATAAGAAAACTCTATACAAACGTAGACTTTAGTAAATTCTTGGAAAATTTTATTTATATTTTTTTTTTATTATTTTATATAATAAGTAAATTATCTTACGTAAGACATAATATTTCCACACTCCCGTTACCAGCAAGGGTAAAAAGAAATTGTTCCACCCTCGGCGCCTAAGCCTGCTTACGTATAATTAAACACCCCCTTATAAAATTAAATTTATCTCAATAAAGCCTAACACAGTGAAGATGTGCATTTCATCAGTGGTTCGCTCCACCGGGGTAGGACCACTGTACCACAAAAAACCCCCTTGAAATATGATGTGTTCGTATGGTGAGGCATCTGGAGTCCCTTTAATCTAAGTCCTCGAAGATGACATCTTTATTGAGGCTGTATGTAGGTGACACGTGCCGCCATCATCAGTTACCGTCAAGTGAACTGTGTGCTCATTTGACACCGCTAATATTACATACAACATTTTAGAATTCATATGAAAAAGCTCGATGTTGATCTGTTTATCCGAAGATTAATATCGATCACGCACGTCACTAAAACGCGACGTCGGCGTCGGCGTTGACAAAGGCTAAACGGGTTCCCGTTAAACCCCCATTGTCCTCTAACAATGGGCGTCTTGTTAGTTCTGCCGCTAGTAAATTGTGAGGCACGTCGGCGACACTATATTTGCGGATGTACGCACGATATAAGATAAGCTAAGATTAAAATATTATTTTGAGACATACAATACCATATCACTACTTAATGTTAAACTTACCAATAATATAAGACATACGATATAAGTTTATCACTACTTACAGATAGAAAAATATACAAATCAGCTTATTAACCACTTTTACAGTAAAAATAACGTAACACTCTGTACACATAAACCTCGATGGAATAAGTCTCTCTAGAGGCAGGGCGGAGATAGGGCAGAGTAGTGGACTCGGCCCCACCGAAAATTAGCCGACATAACACGCCGTCTTCAAGTACTTTTTTGTTATTTCCTAGGGATGCAGGTATCTTTACGGTGTTTTTTTGGGAATTGAACTGGCTTACTCGCGTACCGTGAATTAAGAGCGAGTGTGTGGACATACCTACATACAACACATGCAGAGTCGGAAACCAGAAATATACAATAAAAATATTTTACACATAATTACCTATATCAAGTTCATTCGTGTTTGTGTTATACTGATACTGTATCTGACCTTCCCTCCGATCGAGTGAGTGCTTCTGTGTTTGCGCAAATGCTTACGGCACTATAAAACATTCTGCGCAGTTGATGTCATCTGGCAATAACCAGAAGATATCGGTGGCGATGTCCTCGTGGTAAAAATCGACCAGGAAGACATCTTCATTGATTTTACTGTACAGATATAGTATTTTACAGCTAGCAAAGTTATCATAAAAGTGAAGGGTGTCATCGAGATAATCTATACAAAAAAACCAGAAAACTCCCGCAGAATGAAATTATAATACTATCATACAGGAGGTATCGTAATTTTTGTACGAATTTGATCCGAAAAGCAAAAAGAGAGTATGAAAAGGTTGAATTTACTAAGGCTGGCAATAATTGCAAAATGATTTGGAAAGTTATTAATAACATTACAAATAAACCCTGTACTTCATCTTCATCTAGTGACCTCCTTAATAATTGTATCGATAAACAGCTTACTGTAAATAATATCAATTCGTATTTCGCAAATATCGGTTAAAGTCTTGCTGAAAAAATCAACCAAAATCCTTTATTTCATTCATGCCCTCTTATCCATTCAAATTCCTTTGTGTTATTGGAAACAGATCAAGCGGAAGTTGAACGCTTAATAATAATGCTTAAAAACAGTTGTGCAGTTGGATGGGATGGCATTTCTAATGCGTTTCTTAAAAAGCACAAAGATGTCGTTGTACCACCTATAACATATATTTATAATTTAAGCATTGTTTTAGGCAAGTTTCCAAACATTTTCAAAAAAGCACTTGTATGTCCTATTTTTAAATCTGGAGATAGAAGCTGTACAGAAAATTACAGACCAATTTCTATACTACCAGCCCTGTCTAAAATCTTCAAAAAAATTATTAACAAGAGGTTGGTTTCCTATTTGGAGACATATAATTTATTATCCCGTAACCAGTATGGCTTCCGGAGGAGTTTGTCAACAACAGACGCTGTACACAACTTAGTCGACCATATTGTACAAAACCTAGACCAAGGTCAAAAGTGCATTGGTATGTTCCTGGATTTAACCAAGGCCTTCGACACAGTTTCTATTCCGATATTACTGGGAAAATTGGAGGCAATAGGAATAAGAGGTAATCAATTATCGCTATTTCATAGCTACCTAACAGATAGAACGCAAAGTTTGAAGATCGATTCGTATACTAGTTCTGAGTTGTCTGTTAGTTACGGCGTGCCACAGGGAAGTGTGCTGGGTCCCAGTCTTTTTCTGGTGTACATGAATGATCTCTGCGATCTCAAACTTTAAAACGGCGCACTATTCTCATATGCTGATGATACAGCTATAGTTTTTAGTTCACGTACATGGTCAGAGACTTACCAGTGTGCTCAAATTGGTTTTGATTCGGCTTGTCGTTGGCTGCATGGTAATTTATTGACTCTTAATATTAGTAAAAGTAAAATCGTCAACTTTGCTATACGTGACTCAATAAGCCAAATAGATGTCAACCATCAAATTGTCGTGAAACCGTTAAACGTAAATTTAAGGGACATATTAAGTGCTTTGAATGAGAATGTACCTCACATTGAAACGATCACTTCTACGGTTTATCTCGGAGTTGTCATTGACAGAAATCTTAATTTTAAAAACACATGGTAAATTTATCAAACAAGGTGCGTAAACTTATCTACATTTTAAAAATACTTCGCTATTCAGCAAATGCTGACATATTAAAAATGGTTTATCTTTCTGTGTGCCAATCAATTCTTAAATATTGCATATCTACGTGGGGTGGAGTTGCTAAGAAATTTTATACAAATTGAAAGAGCACAAAGAACATTGCTTAAGGTTTGTTTCTCCAAACCTCGGATTTATCCTACAGATACGCTTTATAAAGACTGTCGCTTGTTAACGGTCAGGCAGCTTTTTGTAGAAGACACAATTCTCAATCAGCATAGGTTAATGCATTACTCAAATGTCTTATTGACCCGAAGTAAAGTTGTTGCTAGAACTGTAAAACTAAGAACTTGTTTTAGTCATAGCTTCTTTATATTTTTAGGTCCTTACTTATAAGGCAAACTTAATAAGAAATTGTCATTGTATGCTTTAAAAAAGTTCAACTTAAATCGTGTTCTTCGCGAATGGCTGCTTAAACAAACTTACATTGACGTTGAGAAATTCCTAGAAGTGATCTCTTAATAGTTTTTAATAATTTTATGTTAAAGTATATATTATATCACAAACATGAGGCATTATTACACTCGCAAACACATATGTACGCTTCAATACGTGAGCGCTGATGTCGAAAAAAGCGAGATGTCGGTGGTGTGTGACGGTCCGGGGTCCGTTGAGGATGGACTGGAGCTCAGCTCCCCATTAAGTGGAGGTCGTCGAGGACGAGATGGAAGTCACTGTGCAGATCTGTATTACGCTGATACGGTTCTGCTTCGGTAACAACTCTGGTGAACCGGATTTGAACCGTCTGTAAAATCTATTACACTTGTACTTCTTTGTCCGCGGCTACGTGGGCGAAGACGACGCTGGCGTAGGCCAATTATGGCTTAGATTCTCCATAACCGAAACCAATCGGCGAGGTGATAGGCTGCGGTTTCGAGACGAATGGTAATACGGCCCTTGTGTACGTTTGAATAATATAGGGCGGTATCATCCGCAAAAAGCATTGAGTAGCGCGTGCCGTCGACTCGATATCGGATAGTGCAATTCGAAAAGAAGGCTCGTATGGTGTCCACGAGCCTGTGCCGTAGTGAGCACTTTTTTTTTATTACATTGAGAGTAGCAAACGAGCACGCAGTTAACCTGATGGCAAGTGGTTCCTGCGGCTCATGACATCTACATTCATCCTTGACAAGGAATCCCCTTTGAGGACTGAGATGGAATACCTCGTCACCAGTTATAAAGGTCTCCGGACGCCTACACACATCAGACGAAACACGTAGCATTATGCTGCTATTTCACACTGGTATTGTCAGGGCGTTGTCCTACCCTGGTTGAGCTGACCGTTCATTCTGCAGCTAAAAACAAACTGCAGTGTAGCTCTACCACTGCTATCTGCCACTGAACTTCCACGGCTGTACTGAACTACCATGGCCATTATTTATTATATATAAAGGTACAAACAATTTATGAACGTGTAAATGTTTAAATTACACTTAAATATTTTAATAGAATCATTGCATAAACATTAACATTCAGTGTAAAATTACCTTACACTTGAAAAATAAACTGACAGAAATGCAGCCTTAAAATTTCTACTAGAAAATCTCAAGAAAACCGTCCTTCTTGAATAAACACTGGGGTTCGGGGCACAAGCGGTAGCGAATAACAAATAAAACCGTCTAAAGAAAACTACCTAACATTCCGGTAAACCACTCCTATTTCTTTATTTAATAAAAAAAGATTATTAGCAATGCTATTACATAACTAATATTCCGGTTAATCACTCCCACTAAGCTTATAAAGCTTGTGATAAGAGATGATTCACGATAATAGTGGAATGGTGAACCTACGAGCTGGACTGTATTCTAAAGCATTAGGCTATTGACGTTTAATTTAATATTATTGGTCACAAACGGGCACACAGTTAACCTGATGCTGAGAGATGTTTGTCCATGACATCTATCCTCGACAAAGATTTACAATGCGTGCGTTGTCACCTCTGAGGGCTGATAATCATCCAGATTCTGTTCATGTTGATGCTGTTAGCCTATGCGGCTCTTACAGCTTCATCGGACACAGGGATCACGGAACTGAGGGGTCCGTAGAGCTGGTCGCTGATAATAAATACTTCCTTACCTGTAGTAGAGTCTCCGATACGAAACAGCTATTGCACGCTGGAATTCTGTAAAGGCTCTGGCCTTACCTGGTCAGTTTATATAATATATAATTCATTTTGATAACTTTAAATCTAGTATTTAATTCAAATAAACTTCTTCTATTCTTGATTTTTTTTTCACTACTGAAGGTCGTGTCTATGAAAGTCTTGCGTTGTATTGGTCCTTATTTATTTTCATTTCACTTGATTATAAGCCTCTCTGGGTGAGGTTGTAACTTCAAGATCACTGAGAGCCTGGTCATACAACGGCTAGGTGCTCAGCACAAATAGCTTGTCAAGTTTGTCTGGTCGACGGGCAAAGTGACCGAACTAGATAAGGGGAGTCTAATTAAAATAATTAAGGATGCTAATTCGGATTCTTTTATTGCCTAATATTAAAATCACCTTAGTTTCATCATTAGTTTTTAAATCTTTTCTTCAACAATATCATTTGACGGCAAATAACATCTGATATATATATTATATTTATCATACCAACATTTTCTCTTATTCTCCAGGGTTGACTGGCAGAGAATGCCACTGGGCATTAAGTCCGCCCTTGTAAACATTATTTGAGGGATAATAAGAATATATAAATTAGTTATTTGTTGAAGCAAGCAAATCCTTAGCTTTATATATCATATACGAAACAAAAGCTATAACCATGGACTTCCTGCAAGCTTCAACATCCTCGCTACATTTGTCCTCGCTCGACTTTTCAGAAAATCGTTGCCCTATCCAAAAGAAAGTTCGTCTTACACATTGTTTCCCCTTAAACGATTAATTCTTGAGAAAATTTATTAACTTAATTAAATACCGTGATAATCGTATGTTTATTTTTTCATGCATGTAAGGAGAAAAGGAGTCGTGGTAAGTCAGTGTGTAAGCGCTCGTTTTTAATTCACGGTACGCGAGAAAACCGATTTCAGATACCGGTGCCAGCACCAATGAAATTGTTATTTACAATTTTAAGTGCTGATGTATCACACATCTCGAGGAAACCTGAAAGCATAAATATAAATTTAAGTATATCGAGAACATGTGATTAGCATCTCTATCATCATCATCATCATCTATTTTATAAAAAATAATGCCGCATGATGGACTATCCTCCACCTCCCTCTCTAGAGAGGAGACTTATGCCCTTATTATATATATAGGCTGTTACTTGATGGGAAAAAGTACAAAGTAGTTTGTTTGACCTGTATGTATCTATGAATACAAAGAAATGTATGAATCTTCCCGTTTAATTTGCACCTTTTCAACATCTGAATAATCAGAAATTTTGCACAATTTTGACATAATAAGAACCGATGACAAAACAATTATTTCCCATACATTACCTGTTGTAGTTTGAATGTCTATTTAAATTATTATATTCTATAAACCAACCTCACCCACGTGCAAACTGTTAACTGTTCCCCAGCAGTTTGCGTGAGAGCCTTTGGTGATGTGACATTTGACATGTTGAAAAGGTCGTTCAAACTTGTCGAATCCAAATTCTAACAGATAGAGTTAATAGTGCTTCGAGAGTTAGTATAAATCCATCTGTTCATATGGTGAACATGATTTATTCCAAGAATCATTGGTTTTGCAAGCAGTTTGTTTGAAAAGCTTATCTGACTGCATTGTTCGAATTGACTCCGCTGAGTTTAAATATCGTACATAGCGACATAATTCAAAATTTACTTACCATCTCGATGATTGCCTATCCACCACCGTAAGCTTTACACCGAGTTTTGCAACTAAGTGATTTTCGAATTTCTGAAGTGATACTACTTAGGGACCTTCAAGAAAAAAGCATAAACCTTTCTTAAAGGCCTCTCCTGGTATTGCGGGTGTTGCCATTAGGTAAGCTGTTTTCTCGTTCACCACCTACTCTATACAAAAAAAAACAACAGTGTTTTTTCGTACCATACGTCAAAATTTAAGTGTGCACACTCACAGTGCCGCACCGACGTCGGAAGGGAAAGCATTTGCGACTAGTGCCCTTAAAGTGTGTTAATTAAGAGACATTTTCGCGTGGTGTGTCATAAAGCTTTAAAAGTTCGTCATGCACCGTTGCGTCGAGACGTTCTTGCGTTCCGAATGTTCCTCTAGCTTTGAAAGCTCGTTCGCGAAATTAAACTGAAAAGAATTATTAATAAAATTTTACATTTTGGTTTTGATTACGCTTTTTGCTTGGCTTAGCTAATTTCAACCGTCAGTCTTGAGTGCGGAGTGTGAAGAGAAAATTAAATATTCCCAGTTTTCATCATTTAAGATGTAGGCATGAAGAGTTGAATGTTTTTAGCGCGGGATAACTTTGTTGATTGCCTGTTGATTTTATTAAATTTGTGCTGCGATTACTGAGAACAAAACTTTACTTTTAATTAATTACTAAATTTGTTGCGCAGACGAAGCTGTTTTGTATCGACGTCTTGCGGTTGCCAAAGCTATTAGCGTTTCATTATTTTTTTAATGAAATGTATAAGAATAGACCCTGTGAACAAAAGGGTTGTTTTCTTTCTATGTGTCTATGTTTATATTACATAGAAAAATGAACTTTATTTTCTGTCTTGTATCCTGTACTGGTACTACATTTTTACAGTGCTAAGGGTGACAAATAGTTTTCCTGATGGTAAGTGATTTCTGCCATGACACTCACATTCATTCTCGATAAGGAATCATAAGGCGAATGTGTTGTCACCTCTGAGGATTAAAATGAAGTGTCTCGTCATGTGTAGGTATACGAAACACAGCACCGTTATGCTACTATTGTGTGCTGGTATTTTGCGAGGGCGATGACCTTGACTGACTCTCGAGCCAATCGATTCATTCTTCAGCTAGAATCAAACTGCAGTGTCTCTAACACTTCAAATTACGTAAGTAATGACTTGATTATTCAGTTATTATTAAATACTTTACGTAGAAAATTTATATTTACATTACGTTCAAATAAAACGTACAAGCAAGTGCCTCAAAAAGAAATATCAGCCTATACAGCTGATTACCTGATACATATGTAGATTTCACCATTGGGCCTAGGCATAGTCTGACAAGCAGTTCCATTACGGATTGAAAATCTTCACTTGTATTAAAATCCCAACGATATTTTCCTTCGCCGCCAAACAACGCCAACAAACGTTATTTTTTGTCAGCACGAAACATCTTCTCACAAATTATCATTTATATCTTCCTTTTTTTAATATAATGGTTGGTAAATGAGCAAGAAGCTCACTAGTGAACCTAGAACTGAACTGATGAGTATCTGTATGACCATTCTACTTGCATAGAAACGATACTATATATGTTTTGTAATGTATTGCCAGGTGTGACAAACGAGCACACAGCACACGCGATGGTAAAAAATTGTTTTAGGCAATGATATCTGATGTCCCTGGATGATTGACTAACAGCTGATAAATCTTGCTCTAAGCTCTTTCTCACATACTAAAGAAGTTTGTTATCCTGATTTGTTTTTCTATCTGCGTTCTCATTTATCTGGAGTAGACAACCATCATGTACCTCTAGCCTTCTTGCAGGGCAAACCCAAAATCTCACTGTTTTGTCTGCGGTGAGCATCCGAACTAACGCAGATTTGGAAGTTCACCATATAATATCTGAAGAAGAAGGTGACACATGTTGCAGACAATGAAACATGATAGTCCACATTTTGTGAACAAACCTGTATTAGATGTCAATTAAAGACTGTCAAGTTAGTATTCACACTTATTTATCTTTCGGAATAAATCCAATTAAATATTACGAAACCACTGTTTTATGGTATGCACTGTGGATGGTACCCTCACCCGGAAGCTATAATAGTAACAATAGGGAATTTGTGAACGAGCCCTTTATGGCGAGAGATGAAAAATTTTGAAGATATTTCGAAATATGTTTAGTGCCCATTTATCGCGTATTCTTCCACCTCCAGTGGGAAGTATTAAAAAAAATATTACCATCATAACAGCGCAAAACGCGCAGCGCATTGACGATATCAATAATAAAATAACGTGCCAGCTCCCGATAAGGAGGCAAGAGGGGCGGGAAACAAATGGCTATAAAAATGAAATAACACTTTTAAAGCTCGTCTAAACTACAGTTTGTTAACATAAACACCATTTATATGACTACTTTTATTGAATACAATGTACATTATAAGTGCGTGATCAAGTGCCATAATAATTTACGTAATATGTAGATATTTATGGGTCAATGATTTAGAGTATGGTCTAAGAAACCTAAGGTCGTAGCTATTTTTAGCGGTTGACTATATAAACTAAGTTAAGCTTAGCTGGTGCTACAGGGAATGTAAGTAACGAGGGTGAACGACATAGTTTGAAGTGGAAACGACCAGAGATCATATGAGGGCCGTATAGCTAGTAGAGCCAATAACTGACGGGCAAGAAAGCTTCGTGAGTGGCAACCTCGGACAATAGACGTGTAAGACCTTCCAGTAAACGAAGCGACAGCCTTACCAAGTAAGAAGTCGATGGAAGTTAGTTTAGGATCGCTCTTTATGACAGTCTATGGGGAAGGCCTATGTTCTGTAGTTGATTATTGTTTATTACAAAATAAATATCAGAACGGATTTAAGCATATTTTTTTATTTATTATTAATATTTAAGGATATTTTTTTGTTATCAGCAAGTTAATTAATCCTATTCATTGAAGTAGTCTCCATTTGGTCGATGATACTTACATTCATCCCTGATATAGAACTCGAAGCGTCAACAGCTTAATGGTTTCAGGTACTGACTTAAGGTCATAGGACCGAATCCGTCATTAGAATATTGTCGTGAACCATCTCCTAGCATAAGCATTTAAACTTAGTGGGAGAAGTTAAGTTCCTGGAAATATTACAGTGTCCAAGTGCTTGCTTTTAATTCCACCGATCCGCGAACAAACCGAGTTCGATTCCCAGTGCTGGTGCTAATTAAATTATTAATAGCAATTTTGGCGATGAATACTTTACGAGGAATCCTGCATGTTTTGTTGTACCTATATAAAAAAAAAACATTTCAAGACACGTGAAGTTTGAGAATTGGCATTCTAGCTGCTTGCACCTACAATGCTCCAATACCCTATCTGGAAAGAGGTCAGCCCTATCAGGAAGCCCAGCAGTGGGATCTTTATTTAGGTTGTTACTTTAATTTTACATCGTCAACGTTTTTTTTGATCGATGTTTAATATCAATCTAAAATATCTATGAGAAATATCGGAACAAAAGGACAAAGTGACAACAGGATTTTGAAATTATATTATTGACTTAGGGACCTTCAAAAAACGAGAACTTTCGTAAAGGCCGGCAAACTGTCTGTGACTCCTCTGGTGATGCGGATGTTCATGAGCGGCGATGATCACTTATCTACAGATAAACGAACAAGCGTAGGTTTGCCACCTACTATTATGAACGAATCTAGATACACGGTAAGAGTACGTAAAGCTTGAAGACACCTAACAAGGCTGTGAATGATTTCCCCAAGGAAATAAGAGCAATAGAATAGAACGAATACCTATTTGCGAAGTTAAGCTTAGAACATCATAGCGAGAATCAATCACTGGATTCATTATCGATAGACAATTATCGTAATAAAGGTATTTTTTTTAAGTATGCTAGAGGGATCATTATTATTTTACTTCCGGTTAACGACTCAAACTAAGCTTAAATGCATGTCCTAGATGGTCCACGACAATAGCCTAATGATTCGAAACGACGACCTTAAGTTTCCTAACTCCTACTCTAAACCTATATTTAAAGCTATAATTATAAATTTATAAGCCATTTATTATTTAGTAATATTTAATTAAATGGCTTCGAAAAGTGTTTATTAAGATTCATAATTTGTAAAACGTTTCTAACAGGTTCAATAGTCTATTTTGGTCAACTTCAGCGGTAGAGGCACATTGCAGTTTATTTCTAGCTGAAACATGGATGGGTCAGCACGACCGGGGAAGGACCATAGAATATTAGCGTAAAATAACAGAATAACGGTGCTGTGTTTAGACTGGAATGTGTAGGTATTCGACCCTTATTACAAGCAGGCATTCCGTCTTAGGAGTCAGAGAGGAGATCCACATTAAGATTATCTAGTGTAGAGTGAGTATCTTTGGCGAAAGAAATCGCTTACCATCGGATGACCTTTTTGTTACAATAAATATAATGGTCCGCGAAACTTAAAGTTCGAATCCGCCGTCGTGAAACATTTCCTAGCACAATTAGTATCAATATCAAGAAGGCTTAGAGTGGTTAACGGGAGTGTTACAACAATTTTAGTATTCTTTAAAAACAATACGACTTATCTTCAACGTGGATTGATCGAACAAGGAATGAACTTTTTAAAAACGTGGTGATGAGGCGTAACAATTCACATCGTATAGGATGTTATGATGTTGTATGTAATACGTAAACACAAATATCTAAGACACTAGAAGTGGTCTGAATTCACTGGGAAATGTATTTCACTGTTTTTCAAAAGCATAGGGCATATTGTATTAAGAATATTTTCAAACTTAGAGGTGACCCCACAATTTGTTTCTAGTACATATTTGTATATGGATAATTTTTCAAACCTCTTGTAAATTTTTAACCTTCTTTACAGCTAAATATATTGAACTAGACTGTGTAATCGGACCCTATTTACCATTTAGTGAAACGTTTTCTTCGCTGGGTACTCGCGAATATCTATCAAAATATTATTCCATGTATTTCAAGTTTCATGTTCAAAAGATTCCGTTTCCGTTACATTCCTATTAAATTATCTTACATATTTTAGTAGAATATTCTTGCAACACAAAACTTCCAGTACGCCACCCAGTTCGTAGTTCCCACAACGGTAATATTTCAACTATTTTAAATATAGTACGGTAGTTACATTTCAGAATGTTATGCTCAATCTCAATTGTGTTAAACTGTAAGGTTTTAATTGCTTTGTATTCGGTCTCGGGTGGATTCTGGATACGGTAGAAAATGCCTTTGCATCCAGTAGCTACCAAATAGAGTTATGACAGAATATCTTGCAGCTACAGCGAATTGCAATAAAGTGAATTATGCAGACAACTGCAACGATACTTTGTTCGCGACCGGGAGATTACATTGCACCGGCATTTGTTAGCGAGCGATAGCGGAAAAATTATAATATTTGGGTTCATGATAACGGAATGATAGCTCATTTGTTTTGTTGTTATTAGTAATCTAACATTAGTACGCCTATGATGGTTCTAGATCACAGAATTGTGTTGTTTTTAGATATTTTTTTACAATAATAGTGAAGACAGTTCACCTGATGGTTACTGATTAATGGGGCCCATGACACATACATCAACGAAGATTCAAGATTCTCAAGCGTTGTCATCTCTGAGATCTCGTTACGTGTTATTGGATCCCCAGATCCATAAACTCACAATGCCAACCACAGCAGTGTAATGCTGCTGAATTTCACGCTGCTACTGTGTGAGGGCGTGGTCTGCACTGAACTGTTGTTCCATTGCGCACTGATGTAGATGTCATCGGTTAATAAAATATTGAACCTATATTTTACAATATTCTTGTAATATATATAATTTCTGTAGTATCATATTGTAACGGTTTGCTAAGACTATCGCAATATAAATACTATCAATTGTGTTTTACTTAAGGTCCTTTCAAGGGGTTATTAAGTCGTAAAATATAACTATTCACTTCAGATAAAAACTGCTTAAAAATTTATCTCACTTAAGTTCCTCTGCGCTGCCGTTGTCCTAAATTATAAAACAGAATGGCATTCATAAAGAAGAAAAGATCTTTAGATAACGTTTATTTGAAACATCGCGCGATAAAGTCGAACGATTTAAGGAAACAAAACTTTTGTTCCGCGTCTGAAGTTCGCAGTGGAACACTCGTCTCCCCCGGGACTCCTAATGCAGACTTACACCGAGCCGTGTACGTTTAATTTAAACTTTAATATGCAACCCACTGTACCACCAAATTGGAAATAATGGTCCGCAGTTTCAATTCGTGCTCACATTTTTGCTTTATTTGTCCGGAAATAGTTTTGGTATATATAAACGTAACGAGACATGTAGATCATAACTAAGCACTCGCTTTTCGGCACGCCAACAAAAGGATTTCGATACATACCAATGATATTGTTAATTTCAATGTTAAGTGATGATTTACCAGACGAAAACATCGTTAGGAAACCTACAGGACCAAGAAATTATAATATAGTATACATCATCGTCATCATCACGCCTACCTATGTCTACCCCGAAGTGTAACAAAGCACTATCTTGACCTCTTGCATTCATCAACTTGACAAACTCCAGCTATCTAAATATTTTATATTAATTACTAAGTTATATTTATCCGAACAACTGCTGATACGAATCAGCACCGCGTGGCAAGTGGCAAGATGTCACAGACAATAAACGGAGTCACGATCCTCACCACTGAGGGACCGACTAATGTGTAAGATTAATTTATATCTATTACAACCTTATTTATTATGATTATATATACTTAATAAGTAAACGTATGTACATAACGTATATATTTCACGATCTTGTTTTTATTCAGGTGAACTAGGAAAGTGGTACAGACATGTCGCTGTCATTAGTTAATTATGGTGAGCTTAGGATCCGGGGTCCAATTACAGGCAGCTAGGCATTGCCACTCAGTCCTCAAGTTTGACAACGCATGTGCTTCTTGAATCTTTCTCGAGGATCCATGCAGATGTCATGAGCCTCAGTCGTCATTTACCGTCAGGTGAAGTGTGTGCTTGTTTGTCACCCCTTAATTTATGGAGAAAAGAACAACTCTCATAGGAATAACTATCAGCCAATATATAGATATTGCTGCGCCTGCAGTTGGGCCAGGTCAGCTAGGTCACCGCTCTAGAGTTGGAACAGAGTTCAACATGAGGCTCCACTACCGCTTGGGGGACTTGGCATATCTTCTTTTAAACGTACAGCTTTCCATGTTCCCTTCATCGTCGAACCCTTGATACATCAGCACATTTGCATTGCAGTTAACTATCACATCCAAACTCGGTTTCGCGTACCGTCAACTAAATGCGATCACCTGGACTGAGGTCGGATCTTTTGACTTTGCCTTAATATCATAACCAAATTAAAAAGATAGAATTTTCATTCCGGTTTTCTCTACCATGACGTCACTCAACTAATTCCATCATTGTCTACGGTAGCTCGTATAATATCTACGTAATCACAACACAAAGGAGCCGCACCGGCGACCTTTCCTATCTAGGCTCTTTGCAAAGGTATACAGATATTAATTAGTTAATTCCATTGGCTTCCCTAGCCATGTGCCGTTATTTCGAATCCTTTGTACACTTTACGCGAGGTCGGATCTAATAATAAAACGAAGGACCTTTTGTCTGGAAAATAATTATTATAATATAACTAGCTGTGATAGAGGACGTCATACGCGCCGAAGTATATCGTTTAGGCTCGCTAGGACATACTTTAAAATTGACATATCTTTTTGTTGAGTAATTTAAAACAAACAGACAATAATTTTTAGTTCAAAATGTTCTCTATATATAACTAGCCACATCCACATAGACAAACCACATAGAAGTATATTTACAACTTTATTATATGTATAGATTATTTGGACTACACTTCATGTATAGGCGGATTGAATAATAAAACAAAAAGAGACCTTGTTGACCTGTGTGGAATATAATTTTTAAAGATATAATTTTTTTTAAATTATTTGTATCATAATTAGCAGTGAAATAATAACCGACATGTGTTATTTAGATGCACTTTAATTTTTTATTTTATTTCAAACTAACACTGAAGTTCTAAAGTCCAGGTTTATTTCAATCTATTAATGAAAATTACACCATGTAAATTAGTTCAGCTATTAAGAAGATTAGCGTGCCCAAACAGACAAGAAGTATATTTATGATTATATTTATAGATGTATGCATTTTTTATCGAATTTATCATGGAGTGTCCTGAGGAGTTGTTCGGATAGATTCTAGCCGAAGAGTTTAAACATACACGTACATCACGACAGAATTCAAAAGAGCCTATACCTTTATTAAAGGCCGGCAACGCATTTGCGACTCCTCTGGTGTTGCAGATGTTCATGGGCGGCGATAAATGGGGGTAAAGTTTTCGACCACTACTATGTTGTTTAGGGAGGGGAGAGGGTGTGGGCCTCCGACTACCTCACTCACCGAACGAAACGCAGAAGTGTATGAAGGTGACGAATACACAGTTCACTTGGATCCTCAAAAAAAATCCTCAGGAGTCATAATGCGTTTACGCCTGAGGACAAAAATCGAATGTCTTATCATCTTATAAAGGTCAAAATTTACAACACAACACAAGTATCATCTACGCGAATAATTATATTAATATATTTTTATATTTTTAATATATTTTATATTATTTTGTCTCAATATCTTATCGGTTTTTTATTATTTATTTAAACTTTATTAGTCACACAAAAAGGGGTAAAAAGGGCAGACTTAGTGCCTTAACACATTCTCTACCAGTGGTTGACTTGTGTTGACGTGGCGTGGAGAGCAAATGTGGTAAGTGTAGTGAGTGCATACATTGTAAAAAAGAAATCTAAAAAAAAATTATAATTAGTTTAAGGCACTCATCTCTAAGCTTTTTTTTGTGTGTGTGTGTGATGCTGTTGGTCCAGAGACCTTTACAGCTTTATCTAAGTAGACTCGCGAGCGGGTGGCTGAGTGATCTCTAAACATTTATTCTGATTGTTAGTATTTTTGTTAAAAACTATTCTATAACTATAAAAATACTAACATTCGCGATTCAAAATTCAAAATCTACAGCAATTATTTTTTTCTTTCTCAGACGCAATGTGACACAATTATCTCTTTCACGCAACCGACAAATTAGTTGTCACACTCTTCTGACTCTCCCATTCTCCCCGAGACTTATTATATAATAACTAACTAAAAAATAACTAATCAAGCGAAAATTAATTTTATATTCTTTGATAACAGAACTATATTCTATTTAAGCTATACTAAAATAGTTTTAAAATAAATAAAAGAAAATAATTATTAAGGTATTATTATACACTTCGCGACTTGGTAGAATGTAAATGTAAATGTCTAAATGAAATTAAATCAACACTTGGTTAATAGTTAATCTTTTGATTTAACTTGATTTTATCGTGTTTAAGTAGAAAACTTGGGGAGCGTAACTTTGATTCGTTAAGTCTCTGCTTAAGATGCAAAACTATAACGGTTTCAGGATCCTCTATAATCTTCGTTATATATTGGCAACGTAACTAAGTCTCTAATTGCGTGAGAATAATATAACTTGGATTGGTCTTTGCCAAACAAAGACACCGAACGCTTAGTACGAATTTGTTTTATGTACATATATTGTTATGTTAGTTTTATTTACAATCGGCATATATACATTAAGTTATAAGGCGTACATTTCTGTTAGCCATCCCAACTAAGTTAAACGCTAGGAGATGGTTAACGGTAATATTCTAATGGCGGATTCGAACCTACGACCTTAAGTTTCACAGTAGATTATTCTAAAGCGTTAGGCTATTGACAAATATATTATCATAAGGACTGTTGTATAATATAATTATTATATAATTCCAGAAATTGCCAACCGAATTCAATCCCCGTTGGCGGCACAGAAATTGTTGAGTGCAATTTCAAATGCTGATCTACCACGTACTCGGCGACGCTAGTAACCAGCTGCAGAGTTGCTCCAACACTGTTGCTGGTTGTACATTCATTTACTGTTAACATAACATTAACGTTCTAGTAACAACTAGAAGATTTGTCGTCACCAAAATTGATCAGTAGAACATTACATTATCAAGATAGATAAATAATGCACTTGTAACTCCTCTGGCGTTGCGGATGTTTGCGGGAAGCGGTGATCATGTATCATCGGCTGAACCATTAGATCATTCGCCCCCTCCTCTATAAAAAAATACATTTAAATTACGTCAATATAGTATTTATTTATTTTACACCTTTTCGTCACAAAGTGGGTTTACATTTTTTTTCAATAGTCGGCAGCAAAGTTGCGCGTGTCATATATTAAAGAAGGCAATTTGTATTTTCTCGTGGCTTACGAATCATAAAAGGTTGGAATACGTGAAATTATTCGGTTATAGGTTATAACTTAAATAAATTTACATAATAGTACAATATTATAATTTAAAAATTATCGTGCATACATAATTCATAATAAAATTAAGAAAAAAAAATTACACTAATCTAACATAAAATCAACATTTTGTGACAAACAAGCACACACTTCACCTGATGGTAAGTGTGTAACTACGGTCCAGGAGACCCACCTACATCCTCGATAAGGAATTGGAGTACAGGTGCCTTGTCAACAGTAATAAAGGTATCCGAATCCCTTTTCTATTTTTTCTTCTTTTTTTTAAATGGGGAAATGCCTACTCATACCCACCCCTGCGGGGGCAAGGATGGGTTGTGTCGGACTCGTACCGACTAAAACCCCATGGTGTTCCACCTTCGTCGCGTATGGCGGGGTCACGGGAACGTTCTCGCACACATCCGCGACCCCACCAGCGCTGGCTGACAAGGCGGCCCCATCTCCGGGGGGAAGACATCCCCCTCTCCACCCCTCTAGGTAAGGCACGCTGGAACGCGAACGCGCTCTCCTCAGTCTCCTCGTAAGTGGGAAACGGACTCCCCCGAATCCGCCCCCCAGGGGGCATGGGGGAAAGAAAAGCAGTAAGCGATCCCAGCCCCCTGCGGCGGATCTGGTGTTACGCTCCGCAGCTGAGCAATATTCGACCACGGAGGATAGAGAGAGCGGCAGCGTATCCGACACTCCTCAGAACCCGCGGCTCCACCACGGCCGCATCAGCGATGTGACCCCCGCTTAAGTCGCGGAGGATAGGGAGACACACTACCCTCCCTCCGCGACTCCGTCTCGAATGCGGAGGGTGGGGGCGACAATGCGCGGTACCGGTCTCGACAGTCCCCGCACCACTACCCTATCCTTCCGACTCCTGTTTGGCTGTGGAGAACAGGGGGAGCGGTTTTGCGACCCGCTCTCCTATTACCCCGCGGCCCCACCACGGCCGCATCAGCGGTGCGACCCCCGCTTGAGTCGCGGTGGATAGGGAGATACACTACCCTCCCGCCGCGCCGGTATTGACAGTCCCCGTACCGCCACCTATATATATATATATATATATATATATATATATATATTTAGGTTGTTACTGTATGATGAATATTACCTCAGGTAAAAACCATTTACGGACTCTTTCAAAAGTAACAAAGAACGTTTAACATCCCGTTTTCACGCAACTTGACTCCCAGCGCACTGCCCAAGTACATTACGGCCGAAAAATAACTCACGAAAGGGAATTTTTTTCGTGCAAATTTCTTTATTAGAGTCGGGGTGCGTCCCGCCGTGAGAGATGCCCCGGGATGGTCGTAAATCAGAAGTTTGAACAAAAACTAACTAAAACTTCGCCACGCGAAAATGATGAAACGACGCCGACTTTTATTCAGTTAGACTTGCAAGATAACGACGTAATTGGTAAACGGGGGGAAATTTGAAAAGATTCTTCCTTTTATCATGGCGTCGATTTAACAAATCATTCTATAAAAAGATTCATAGAAGACGTCTCGTTCTTAATCGCTTAGATCTTTACTTAAGATATAAAACCTTTTTATATGTTTGATGTGGAGCGTTTTTCTTTTTCTTTTTGTGTTTTAAATTCGTTCTTTGATAATGAGGAAATCAAAATCGTTCTGATCATCGAGACCGATATCGGTGTGATATCTTTTGTTTTTCAGGACCTGTCAACTTCTCATCATCATCGTCGCAGCCTATCCATTGTCCATATGTAAACATTGTTTCACTCCCCGATTCACAGCTCAGCAACTGCTTATGATTTGGTAACTTCTGAATGAGCATTGATAAAGTGAAAGTGAACTGACTCGTCATCAAATTCTCTCCTCCAATGTAGGGCCAGAACTTGAACGCAGTGCTGTGAACAATAGCTTTCGTAAAGCCGTCACTGAGTTCCATCCCAATCCCAGACAAAAGACATCCCCTTTGGTAGACGAAAGCGGTCACTGGCGACACTAACACGTAGACGAAGTTTACTATACAACAAATACATACTGTATTGAACTGTTAACACCCTGTATATATTCCTCTGAGTATTAGACGGTGGTGTATTTTATTTCTCGTCCTAGGCGTCGTCGCCTGAATATTTTACAGCGGCTACGTGTGCCTTGTGGAATGTCTACTGACGCGCTGAATTTACTACGGCTTACCGCGCGGGGAGAGAGGGCTAGTTTTATGTGTGTTTCAATGTATAATATATAATATGCCGGGTCGTGGTAGCTCAGTGACTAAGCGCTCGCTTTTAATTCACGCAATACGCAAGTAAACCGAATACGATCCCAGAAGTAGGCGTAAATTTTAGTAAAGTATATTAAATTGATATTTGAAATTTTAAGTGCAAATTTATCATGTGCCCGGCATGTCTAAGAAGTAATAATAAGGAAAAAGATACAAGATATATGAAGTCCGGCAAACCGCAGTGGAGTCGCGTGGTGGGCAATGCTGCAGCACCCGCTCTAGGGACGGGGCCGATGCCTAAGCCACTATGATTTATATATGGTTGTAACTTTTTTTCATATTTAGATATAAATACTCGTATTTTATAGTTGTTTGTTACCCGAACAAAACAAAATTACACATACACCTACAGAATATATACATACAAAACTACACATAAATTAACACAAACACATACAGACAAACCCACGCAAGCTGACAAATTCACATGCAAGAGAACATATTAGTTATTAGTAGTAGATAGTATTCTTGTCTGCTCAAACTTACTTTTTCTTTTCCTTTGTTGCGTATAAACACTTTGCAAAATATAACTTGTAGATGGTGATCGGGAAGCCCTCAATCCTCACGACTCCCGCATCACATCCAAGGGAGACGGCAGTGGCTGGACACCAGTGCTGCACGTGACTATAATCCTGTTTCAGCAAAAGCCGAGTCACCTCCGTTTGCCAAAGCGTATAATATTGTTTATGTAAATTTGTTTATTTTTTCTGCGGCAATAAACTATTTTATTATTATTATTATTATTATTATTATTATATATGCGGAGAGAGCTGTAGTAGCTCAGTGTCACTGCTCACTTTTGGAAGAGCAAACCTTCGACAACAAGAAATTCGAAATGTCGTGAAATCGTGTCGTGAATGTATTAAAAGTTAATGAAGTTTTAAGACTTTATTGTAGCCATCAGTCAGTCTTAGCCCTTTTGTTGTTGTGTACAAGAACGAAATAGCAGAACAAAGCTACTGTGTGAGACTCAATTTCACGCTAATCTTCAATCAATGCAGCCTGAAATAATATAAAACCAGGGCCTATATATATAAATCCTCTGCTGGACATAATACAAAAATCTTTAGTGGGGTTGAGCTTGAAATAAACTTCACATTATTTTATGGATATTTTTTATTAACAGAGGGCGACACAGTGGTGCATCTAAAAGTACTTGAAGTCCGCAAAGACCCAACGCATGTTCAAGACTACGGCGCACCTGTGCTAGTCACATTGGTGGGTCTCCCCAGACCCGTTAGAACTCAACAGTCAGAACCACAAGGTGTCGAGACTCATTCCCAGGAACACCTAGACGTGGAGGACAACGAACCGTTTGAAGATGAATATTTTACGAAGAAAACTATAATTATTTTTGTATCTAATTAAAACGAGATACAAACTTAGTTCGTCAGGTGTTATAATCAGGACGCGAAACGTCGCGCGAATACATGGATGGTTGAAGATACATTTATGGATGAGATAGTCTTGCCTAAAAGTATCAAAACTATTTTTTTTTTGAATTATTTAATTACTTGTAATTAACCACCGAATTGATGGTAATGATCATTCTAAATTACATAATGTATAGAGTTCTGATGATGTAAACAATATACAGCGGCTGAAACGAGTGATTACTGATTTATTGAAGCTTTGCTATCAACATTTTATGATTACGTATACATTCATAAAAAAAAATCAGCACATTTCAGTGGGTATAACTTGTTGGTTTCAAATTCATTTGCAAAATTTGACCCACACAGTTACAGTTAACAGTTACCACAAATTAAATAAAAGCTTCTAATAAACGTTTTTGGAAGCCGTTAATGTTATTAGCAAATACAAATACAAATACAAATATACTAATACAAACAACAATATTACAAATATTAGCAGTATATCCCACTGCTGGGTTTGTGCACCTTCTCTGTGGTTAGACATTGATCTACCATGGCTCCCAAAAATAATAAGTTTACAAGTCGAGTACAGAGAATATTAAGAAATCACTAACTGACATTCGAATCAAATCATTGCCACGTTAAAATGTTCTTACATCATTGAAACACTTCGTTACCTTGTTTACGTAACCTCTTAATTGTAAATTCACTTTATGCTTCTTAATTTGAAGCTGCAGTTTAATTTAGTCTAACGCTAACTACATTGATAAAGACAGAATAATAAATAACGATTATTCTGTGAAGCTTCTAGTAGTCTAGAATATTTTCTCTCAAGAGAATTTAGATAAAATTTTAAATTTTCATTTTAAGGATTACCAATCTAATGCGAGGCACGTGATAAATTGTGGAAAAAGCTATATTACTTCAGAATTAGGTCCAGAGAGAAATACAGAATACAGAATTACACATAATATTACGAGTAGGTAGACTTGTTTAAGGTATCTATCGAACTATACATTTTGTACAAGACTAATTTGCATTACTTTAGTAACTGCATAAGCGCCAATAGCCTACCGGTTTAACGTTCTACGAAACTTAACTTCGTAGATGTGAATCCACCATTTTACTATTATCGGGAACCAATTAGCACAGGTATTTTAGTTTGGAGTCGTTAACCGTAACGTTAGCCGTTTTAACAACATTGCTGGCATTCGTAAAAAACTATAAGCACATTAATTAAAAATAAAACTAAACCATTAACTACTTAAGCACGTGAAAAGTATCAGCTAATAAAAGTAAAACAAAAAAAGCAGAAGCGCGACTGTCGCAAAAATCTTTATTTTTGTTGAAACGAATAGATATTTACATGTATCCGATATACGAAAAGCTCCGGATATAAACAGGATTAAGGGAATAAATACAAATCCTGAAAATACGGGTGGTATTGTTAACCTTCTCCACATACTGTTATTGAGCTTCAAAAAAAAAAAACAAAAACGCTTAGCAGTAAAAGAAGTATATGTTTTGGTAAAGCTCTGTCGTCATGTAATTAATATCTGGTAAGATATTTAATTATATTTAAGAGATTTCTTATAAAACTAAAGGTAACAAATGATATATATATTATTAATAAAGATTCAAGATGTACCGAGATGCGCTCTCTGAAGACTAAGATGAAAGCCGACGAATTCTTGCTGCCACGACAAATTAGCACCTAGTTCCAACGTGTTCTTATTTTCTACCATTTCTCATTCATTATCTACAACTCAGATAATTTTAAATATTTATTAAAAATATATATTTGTATATATATATATATATATATATATATATATATATATATATATATATATATATATATATGTATATATATATATGGTTCGAGATGCAAAGGCGTTGTCACCCATAAGGACTTAGATTTACCAATTCATGCTGCAACGAGAAACTAGGACCTAGTCCAGTCGTATTTTTAATCTCTACCATGGTCAAAAAGCATCTACTTTTTTAATAACAAATAATCTATTATCCATATACATTTCTTTTCTATAACTTCTAGGATATACTATTCACTAAAAACTAAAATTATAAGCGCATTACTTTTATTAGTAGCCGAAGAAAGCCGTCTCTTTAAAAATATGGTCGCTCGGAAAAGTAGAAACTCCGCAAGTACCGAAAGTATTAATAAGTCACGCGATATCGTGACTTAGAATGGACTCGTTTTTATGTAATGTCACATGGCACCTTTAGATCGAAAACGACCGAACTCAAAAAAAAAGACGGAACACGTATAAGTATTTAGAAGTATTTAGAAATCGCCACATTTTTTTGCCACTAATTTATCTAACAAAACATTATACTAAATCAACTTTTAGGGAAGGGCAAAATACCTTTCCTAAAAGTTGCTTTATTGAATTGAGTCGTTTAGGTCGATGAGCGCGAAAATAATAAATAGCCTTTAATCTGAATATCGAAAATATGAGACACATCTAAAGTATATAAGACGGATATAGTAACTTTTAAGTTCCAATCGCATGTTGTAAACCCTATTGGCAGATGGATAAGTTCTGGTTAAAATGCGGAAAAATCACTTAAACCAAATACCGACACTTTGTATAAGAAAAATATTCTTTCTTGGTTGGTAATTGAATACAAAAGCTAGGAAGTTGTTTTTTTACAAAGATATGGTCAACATGAGAAATCATCATCTCGTTCCATGTCACAAAACTAAATAGTAACACGTTCCTCTTTTTGTTTTATTTCAGTTCTTTTTGATATTGCGAATGAAAATTGAGCACAAAGTTTGAAGAAATGTATCTACAGAATATGGCCTATCAGACGCCTATTGAGCAAGAAAAAAACATATATGTATTATATTTCTGATCACGACTTAATCGTAAATATGAAGGGTTGGGCCGCACCTTCTGCTAGCTATTGCAAAAAGAGCGTGGCGCACCCTCCATAAAATATATCTGGGAGGGTTGGAATGATACCTTATTCTGAATCGATGTTACAATGCTGAATTGAACTTATATTTAGCTTAAGATATTTTTGGGAAAACCTTTTTTTATATCTGACTGTTTCATAGAAAAAGGTAGCATTATATTTCATTTATAGTATTTAGGGTGATAAACTAGCGCACAGTCCACCTTCCACCTCGTTAAGTGATGCCTGTGACTCGGTGTGTTCACTGCGAAGTGGCGAATTTTACATGTTTTATAGTTAGTTTCCTTACAATGTTTTCCTTCATCGCAATGTCCGCGGTAAGTAAGCTTTTAAAATTGCTACGCCAAGACACTAAGCTACCACGGCTCTACCACTATCCCGTAATATCTGTATATAAGGTACAATTTTCAGTTGGGGCATTGCACTTTAGGCTGAAATAATGGTAATTCTATCACATTACCGATGTTGGTATTTGATATGTATTAGTAATTGAAACAAGCTTATGTGAATAATTAGGAATATAGTATTAAACAAGATTAGCAAGCTAAACTGGCAATGGACTGGCCATATAGCTTGTAGAACCGTAAACCGATGGGGAAGCAAGATTTTAGAGTGGCAACATTTTATGTAACGTTTCATGAAACGTTTCTAACGTATAAAGGTCAGAAAATAGGTACTTCGCCTAAAATAGAAAAGGAAAAAACTTATTCATGTTCTCCTCTTTCTCTCTCGCTCTGCCCCTTTACTCTTAATTTTTTATTATATACAGCAAATCAAAGGAAGCTTGCCAAAAAAATTTCACTCCTGGCACGAACTAAGGTGCACTTGTTAATTTTTTACTATTTTCTCTTCTTACAGGAAATCAAAAGGAAGCTTAGCAAAGCTTTCGTTTCCGCTCCTATGTTTAAATATTATTAGATCTGAATAAAAATACTGCATTTATTCAATGAAAAATGTGAGCACAAGCATGAAACCTTCCAACGAGCCAGAGGGATATAAGGATGATACCAGAATAAGATCCCCGCAACTGTATTAGGTATTTATATATGTGAAAGCCCGCTCCTCGCATATGTTTCTAGCTGTTTTATTCCCGTGAATAAAGTACGCTCTAGAGATATTTTTTCTCGCTTTACCTTTCGCAGCTTAATTAGATGGTTGGTGAAATTTTAAATAAATAAGTGGACCGTTTTGTAATCAAATCTTACACTAATAATTCTAATAATATTTATTACTTCCTTAACAAGTGACAATTATTTGTTTCCCAATAATAGGAGCGGAATGCCAACGGCGAAAAATTTAAGTTATAAAAGTGTGACTATTAAAATGTGTGAATATAAAAAAAACATAAATATAAAGTTTTAAAAAAACAAATTTATTTTACAAAACGAAATCGATCAAAGCCGCTGATATCTATTAGCTATGTAATAAATAATTTAAAATGTTGATTTGAATTTTATAGTAGAAATATACCTTAAATTAATATGATAATAAAAAAAATTCAAAAGTTCAGAGCAATTCCTTATCAGAATAAAGTATTTTTTGTTTGCAAGACACTTTTTTATTAGGTTCGGAGTGTTCAGTTCACCTGATGGTAAGTGATGACTGTAGTCCACATTATATCCACCATCAAAATGATTCGAGATGCAAATGCATTATCACCCTTAAGGACTTAGAAGAAATACCTCGTTATATGTAATTGCGTCCCCGGACCCAAAACGAAACACAAAATCTTAATGCTGCTATTTCACACTGATATTCTGTAACGGTGTGTCTAGAAACTAGCTACAACGTAGCTTTACCTCTTCAGAAAATTCTTTCAAATAAGCCGGCTCTGTTGGTGGAAATAATCGCAGCCCTTGTCACACTTTGCCAGTAAACTCCTGCCAGTTACAATGGCGACTAACTTAACGTTTTTCCCGCGAATAACGACTTTAAGTTTGTGAGCAAAGCGAAAAAAGTTCTAAATCATCTCCGCACCGGCGAAAGAAACCGAAAATCAGCGACACAATCGTTTCTTTTAAATTATAGGTTTAAAAGAAAGATACCCAAAATCATTCAATCATCAATTATTGTTTGAATTTGATAGAGTTCACATGACGGTAAGTAAATCCTGCTTGACGTTCCACGTTCATTCACGATGAAGAATCATAATACTTATAAAACTTATAATATGGTGTAGTCAATCGTATATAGCTTTTGTTTCTCCATTGACCATAAGACCAAAACAAGGTCAGTTAACTCATTAAACCTGTTGGTTGGTTCAGAAGCTCACACCTTGTCCAGGTCTTCACTTGTTCTTCACATGGTTATTGGTTGTAGAACATGGAGTCGTGCTACACGGAGAATGCGAACAAGGAAATCAGATCCCAAGTATTGGTAAGGTATAGGAAGAAGAATTAATTTTGAATTAGATTTGCTATATTTAATTGCCATATGTAACAAATTAATGGTTAATTAGTGTTTGAAAGATTAAACGATTAAGAACCGATCCGACGAAAAACTGATTTTATTAGTATAAATAAATGTACTCGGAACTTATATTTTAAATACAGTGTATGCTCTTATAAGTTAGACCAATATAAAGGGTCGGCGCAGGAAATTACTGAAGAAAAGCTTGCCTACATTCAATAAAACTGTCGTCTTTATTTAACAGGGTGAAAGTTATCTCGAATGCCATTCTTCTGCGTGCTTCAAAAGTCCAAGAGCGCGCATTTTATTTCTATTCTCTTCTCTGTTATTCATTTCGCTTGATTACAATCCTTTTTAAATTACTTTGTAACTTTCTTATTTGTATTGATAATATATTCATACAAAATGTTTCTTGAATAAAACAATAAAATGAAAGTAAAACAATACAAAAAAGCTTATATAAACACTAAAGTTATAGAAATATTTTTAATGTCATTCTGTTCGTCAAACAATATTAAATAAAATTTAGTCCGCCCGTGTGAAGCATCCGTCATTTTAAAATTATAATAAGGCTAGATATTGAAAAACCCTTTATTTTCAGGAGGTTGTGAATAATAAGGTTAACTTACACCTTGAAGCGGGGGCCATTTAAATACAATACACAACCGAGAATGCTTGATTGTATTATTACCAGCACTAAAGTGTGTGCTAAATTTCCGCTCAATCAGTTGAAACGTGAAAACGTGAAACTGGTTTAAAATTCCGTTGCAATATTTTATCGATACGTACTAACATGTGAAGGCTAGTATTAGTGACATGTTAGCATGTTATAAAAATTTAAAATTTAATATTTAATAAAATAAAAAATATTTTCTTTATTAAATCTGCTCGAGTGATACGCATCTATGAAATATATATTTTCTCGATAATTGAGTTATTGTTAAAAGATTTTATGTTATCGTCACTTAGAGGCTCAATATCCTTATTTTTATTATCGAAGAATAATTTCAAATAAATAAATCAATTAAATGCTGACACGTAGAACGTACTTGCTAACCGTTATGACTTATGACTGAGAAATTATATAAATATATATATGTATACACGTATATATATTTCCTGTCAAGTTTACACACTGTTTTTGTTAATGTGCCTTAAATGTGATTTTATATATATATAAAACGGCGACTTGCATAAACATTCATTTTAGAATACAAGCTTACTCTGACCACTGAGCAAGTTTACGAAGTATATGAAATAAGAAAGCATAATTTATGTAAGGAAAGTGGGAACGCAATGAAAAGTTACTCTAAGCATCTGCGTTGGGGTAGCTACGCGAAGATATATTCCCGGCACCGTAACAATAAAAACTTTTTGAGTTTTCACCTCCTTAATTTTGTCGCATGGAGTTAACAACCTCTAACTGCCTCGCATAATTTTATTTTCCTGAATATTTGAATAAATGGCTACGCACATGCAGACCGGTTGAAAACCTTTTCTTTATGATTATTTTATATCTCATCGTTCATACGGATATTAACATAAAATTTTGATGTACATGCTAAATGAAATGATGAAATAAACTAAACTACAGTTTGTTTCTAGCTGCAGAACGAATGGGTCAGCTCGTCCGGGATAGGACACTCCTCACAGAATACCAGCGTGAAATAGCATCATAATGCTGCTGTGTTTCGTCTGGTGACTGAAGGGATCCGGAGACCTTTATTACTGGTGCCCAGGCATTCCATCTCTGTCATCAAGGGTGACAACGCACCTGTAATACGATTTATTGTCTAGGATGAATGTAGATGTCAGGGGCCGCAGGGATCACTTACCATCAGGTGAACTGTGTGCTCGTTTGTTACTCTCAATTAAATATAAAAAAAATGTATTTTATATATTTTTCATCGCATGGAACTATTTGAATGAACTTTAATAAATAACCTTAACCTTAATGAAGTCCAGCAACGCTCCATCAACTCTTACGGTGTTTTGTTTATTCATGGAGGGCGGTGACCACTTTCCAGTAGGTGAACCGCTCCTGACCATTATTATAAGAAAAAGGTTTTTATGACTCATGATGTCCCAAAACAACCATGTAACGCAAAAACATAGTTTGGTGAATAGTAATACAACTACACCGTACTAACGTCGCATTTATTTCCAAAGCTGGTAAACGCGCATATTTCAAAGTTTATCGTTAATCCGTGTCTCTCCGTGGATTAAGTGTAACATTTAGTTTTGCTCGTATATTCAGTGAGCAAACGATCCGAATAAATTCACTTCTGCAACGCGCTGCGGGCGACTTTGCATTTCGTTTACAAATTGACGTAAATAATAACTTTGGAATTTTTTAATTATTAATGCATTTTAAAGTGAAAGCTCTTCCCACAAAAGTTCAAGGGGATTGAGATCCGGGCTCTGAGGAGGCCGAAACATTCTTTTAACATCCCTTGTACCTCTTTCTCTTCTAAATATCCTCTTCATAATTTTGAGCTATGCTTTGGAACATTCTCTTGTTAGAAAATTAATCCATCTCCAATTAATCGCAACCCGGAAGAAAAGGCATTTTGTTCTAAAATGTTTATGTACTGTTCCTTTTTCAAAATTCCTTCAGTTTTAGGCAAATTGAAGGCCAGTTCCTTGCCTATAGAAACAAACCCAGACCATAGTTGAGCCACCACCATGCTTGATTATTGGGACTACATAATCTGACATCAACTTTTTTGGGCACTCCGTCGAACGTAAATTCTACATTTTGAACCGAATAGTTCTAACTCGGATTCATCGGTCCAAAGCACCTAAACTTCACTTTTAAAATCTTCTTCAGTCCGATCTCGATGGGCAAGAGCCCACTGCATCGTTTTTTCTTGTGTTGCGGCCTTAGCAGAGGTTTTCTAACGGCAACGCGACCATACAACTTCGCATCTCTCAGTCGCCGTTTTACTGTAGTCAATGATAAAGGTTTAACTCGAGTTTTGTTTACTTCAACGCGGATTTCTGATGCTATTAAGCATCTATTTCGCTTGCTGGTAACAACAATGAAATTATCTTCGCTAGGCGTGGTATTGACCAATACGTAACAAAAGCAAAGTAATTAGTAATGAGGACATTATAAAAATATTATTACGACTCTACCACCTGGCCCTAGCGCAGCGTTTGTCGGTGTTTGAAAAAATAGGTGTTTATTGTTCAATAACATGAAAGTAAATAAAACAATGTCTTCTTTAAATATTCGATACCAACAATAGAATATGCAGATGTGCATTTCTTTTATTTATCCTATGGGATTTTATTACAATTGATGGATAATTTATTATGTTGTTTATGTTCGGTCTTAAACTTTTGGCCGGCAGGGTATGTAGGTATGGAAGAAGTTAATTAGAATAAAATGAAGTTGTAAAAACCCATAAGGCTAGTAGCGACATCTTCAAATATACACGGTTTGCCATCTATACTGGGCGGCCTCGGTACAGTGTTCGTGCAGAGATATAAGTTTATTAGTAGTAAAGGTGCCATTCCGCCGATAGATTGTAACTGCCACATGAATGGATCGGCGCGATGGGGAAGGATCAGGCAAGCACAGATACAAGAGAGAATAGCAGGAGAGCACTGTTGTGTTACGTTTGGTGGGAGAGGGTCGGGGATCCAATTACAGGTAACGAGGAATTCTATCTCAGTCCTCTAGGTGTTTCTTGAGTATAAATGCCGATGTCATTGTTCACATTATAGCAATAGTAAATGTCCACGATATTACAAAAGAAAAAAATGTGCAGTTCGTGCGCGTTATATAACGTTTAAAATAATTGGAGCAATACCGCAACCAAGTAACTGACTAAACGGCATACCTTGTGAAATGACCAACGATGCGGGTAATAAAGTAAAAATTTCGAAAACATAGTTGTATGTTCCAACGGTAATATTTAAGTCCAACAAAAACACTAACGTGGACTTTTAAATGCACGCAATGCAATATATTAGATCTTTACCTATGAAATTGCCGTTTTTCAGTATTGGCCATTTCAAACCAAAAAAATGTTTTGATTGGCTGTGAATTCTAAATTCAAATTAATTTAGTTTCAAAAACATGACATTCTTTTTACAAAGTCAGTCTTTTGTTTATTGATTAGCTTAGTATTTTCATTAGGTTTGAACATTTTTCGTCATAATGGATTAACTTTAAAAATTCGTGTTATTATGGAATATGAGTTCCGTCGTGGCATCAACGCGGCATAAACGGCACGTAACATCAACAACATATACGGAGAGAACTGTACAAACGAACGCACAACCCGTTATTGGTTTGCTCAGTTCCGTTCTGGTAATTTTGTTTCGAAAAATGAACCTCGTGGTCGTCCGGACACTTTGGTTAACAATAATGAATTAAAGGCGATTATGGAAGCTGATGATACTCAATCTACAGCCGAGCTGGCAGCAGCTTTTGATGTTAACACCAAAACAATATTGGTTCATTTGCAACAAATTGAATCGAATTGTTACGTGCGACGAAAATTGGATTCTGTTCGACAATCGAAAGCGCTCAGCACGTTGTTTAGATCCTGGTTCAGCACCAAAGCAATGCCCTAAACGAAAAATGACCTCTAGAAAGTTGATGGTGTAGTGCCGGTGTGATTCATCACAATTTTTTACCAAACGGCATGAGCATTACTGCAGATGTGTATTGTGAAGAACTAAAGACAATGATGGAGAAGCTCGCACATCTGCAACCAGCTTTGGTCAATCGGTGGTCCTCGCTGCTCCTACACGACAACGCGCGACCTGCTGCAAGAGTTGGGGTTGGAAGCTGTCCCTCATTCACCGTACTCACCAGACCTTGCACCCACCGACTATTACTTTTTCCAAAATTTGGACAACTTTATAGCGGGAAAAAAATTCAATTCCCGAGAGGCAGTACAAAATGCCTTTTAAGAGCTTTTTGTCCAACTGATGTTTACAAGAAGGGTATCAATAAACTGCCACTACGTTGGCAAAGATGCATCGATTACATGGGTGACTTATTTCATACAAAACGGCAATTTCATAGGTGAAGACCTATTATTTACAAGCCAAACACGCTGCCTAAGCCGGCTGGAACGCACTCCACGTTGCGAGCGCTAACCCGGCGGAATGGGGTCACGCCGCGCACGCTACGGAACGGTGACTCCGCCATGCACTCGTCGTTAAATATTCCTCTCGTTTTATTGACATATTTGACGTTAATTATTTGTAAACAATGGTAATTTTTAACCGACTTCGAAAAGAAGGTTCTCGATGAGTTTGATATTTTTTTGTATGTGAATTACACAAAATCTTCGATAATCGGTTGTGAAGCTATTTTTAATAAAACATCATCTTTGATTTATATTTTAATAATTGGTTATGTCTAATAACCATGAAACAAGTACTAATTGTAATGTTATAAAATAAATAATATGAAATAAAGAAGAGTTCTATTAGTTGGTGTACTAGAACATTTAAAAAAATAATTGGATATAATATTATAAAATGATGGATTCAATACTGCAATCAAGTAACAGACTAACCGGCAAACTTTAGGGGATAACCAACGATGCGGATAATGAAGTTAAAATTTTGAAAATATAGTCGTACGTTCCTACGGTAACATTGCGCTTGAAAAAACTTTAACGTGGACTTTTAAATGCACGCAATGCAATATATTTACAAGCCAAACACGCTCGGTAAGCCGGCTGGAGCGCACTTCACGTCGCGAGCGCTAACCCTGTGGAATGGGGTCACGCCGCGCGCGCTACGGAACGGTGATTCTGCCATGCACTCGTCGTTAAATATACCTCTCGTTTTATTGATATATTTGACATTAATTCTTCGTATTTTTAACTGAATTCGAAAAGAAGGTTCTCATTATGACCGATTTGAATTTTTGTTTGCACGTGACGCAATATTTTCGACAATTTAATGATTTTTTTTGTTTGTTGGATGTGTAAGTACATCATTTTATTTAAACTTAAACGAAATTAAATTAAAACTTTAATTAAACTTAAATTTAAACGAAAATCGACCAAGAATAAGGATAGAAAAATATATATTTTTATTTAACAAATGAGTGAAGCAACAAAATTGTATTGATATAGTTTTTTATAACAGTAAAAGTGACAAACGAGTTCATCCATTTTTTTACACATTCCATACATATCACATATCCATCCGCAAAGTTGTCACCCCAGAGGACGGAGATGGAATACCTTGTATCCTGTAATTGTGGCCGCGGATCCCTACACTCACCATACGAAACACAGCAGAGTTATGCTGCTATTTAACGCTGGTATTCTGTAAGGGCGTGGACCTTCTCCGGTCATGGGGCATGGAATAACTAGCATAAGCTATTGTTATATATTATATATGTGCACGTAAGTAGAGGAAATGACATTATTTTGAGTAGTGAATTCTACTGCAATATATTTCTTTATTTGAAAACACACATCTACAGCATAATATTGCACATTTCAGAGGTTGGATATTTATATGATTATGTTCTGATGTATACACCAATAGCAACTGTGTACCGTGTGCTTTTTAGATACGTATCTCATAATTAACAGAACTTAAAAAAAGAACAATGAGTGGCATATGACAATCAGTTAATCCTAGTAAAATAAGAATATTCAAATTTAAAATTAAAAAACAATTTAATTAAAAATAACACGAAAAATAAAAGTTTGTTTTAATTATAAAAAAAAACAAAACAATTCTAACGGCTAAGTTAACAATAAATAAAAATGTCATCAATAAAATATTAAAATTACGATGGTATATATTTTTTATACTAGACCGATATCTAAATATCTATATAATATATTATATAACATTGAAGAATGAAACTTTTATCTAATTTTAATTGTAAAAAATATCAACATAAATAAAAAAAGATAAAATTTTTGTTCATCCTTATTAAAAGCTTTCCGTTTGGAGCTTAATAACAGATTGATCAATATTTATGTGAAGACAACAACTTAAAGGAAATGAGTGCTCAGCGTTAGTCAAAAAATTGCACAGGAGCAATTTAAAGTTTAAACGTCTATACTATCTATTCACGTAACAAGGCTCGGAGGATTGTCACCCGCACTTTGTCGGACACGACCAAGTTGTCACTTCTAACACTTAACTCAGCGAGAAACTTTAAGAAGGAATGCTAGGGACGGAACATATGTGAAGTTTACTCCATCAGGAACAAGTAAAAGTCCGCTTTTAAGTTAAGTTACTCCCGGCCATCGAGGATTTGAAAAGAACTGCTTTCTTGTAATGCAAAGTGTCAAAAAGGATGAATAGAGAAGTTAAGTTTTTTAAAAGCAATGACACTATATTTTATTTCTCAGTGTAAAACGAGTGTAAAAGAAGCATAACGTTTTGAAAATCGTATGGTTTGGTTCCTGAGACCCAATTATGTCCATTAGTAAATAGATGTATCAGTATTACCAGATAACGAGGTCATCTCATCCCTCGGGGTTGACAACGAATGTGCATCTTGAATCTTTAGGGTGGGCTATAGTGATCACTTAGTATCAGGTGAACTATGTGCCCATTTGTCACACTTGATATTATATAATAGTAATACAACATTGGTGGAACCAAGGTATAGATTAGCTTCGCTAAGCCTAGCCTTCATGTAGGCGCGTATTCTCTTTCAAAACTGATATCTGTTTTAAAAATAAACAAGTTGTAGGATGTTTATGAGAATCAGTAATATTTTGACAAATTAGTTTTTATTAAAACAATTTTAGAATAGGCGTTAATCTGTAAATATTATACCAATATTTCCAATGATTCTCGGCACGGAAGTGACCAATATGTTTGATATTCCTATATCATACTTAGCCCAAACTATCGACAGCTTTTAATTATTTAGTTTTGGTCCAGTCATCAACTTGGTGTAGTGGTTAGACTGGTGGATGCTGCATCGCGGGTCCTGAGTTCGATTTCCAGCCAAATAACAATATTTGCGTACACAAATTATTGCTCATCGAGTCTGAGTGTATTATATGTATATCCCGTGTCCATGACACTACATCTGTATATTCCTCCGAACTTGTCTTCTCATCGGATAAAAGCTTCTCAGACTTGTTTTCCTTTACAATGTATATTAGAGATCGAGAGCCGTTCACGAATTCAAAATAAAGTATAACGAAACGGGCGACAGTTTCGCGAAAGTCAACAATTTATGGCGATGTTTACGGCGCACTTCCTACCAGATAAAAGAACATTGAAATTCCGAATGAATACAAGCATCCCTTCTTCCTCTTCGCGCAGAACCTGACCCGTATTCTGAATTTTTCCATAGCAGCTCTCTTTTGCGATTGCATTGACAGCCGTCTGAAAAGTGAAGTTGTGTGTACGGATAAATGGATCAAATTGTTTTATTAAAAGAATGCTATGTGTTGAACAATTTGTTTTGTATAAAATAATATATTTATGTTACTTTTACAATTTTCCTCGTCTAAGAAAAAAATGAGAAAAAAATAATTTAAAAGACATGTGAAGTCGGCCATCAAAGCACCTGCGGGGGCAAGGATGGAACAAGTCGGACTCGCACCGACTAAAACCGCATGGTGTTTGTCCATCGTCGCGTATGGCTAGGTAACGGGTCGTACAAGCGTACCGCTTGGTTCGAGGTGGCGACAATTCTGGCTCGCATTCCACCTCTGGATATACTAGCGGGCAAAGACGTAAGGGCGTATTGCCGGATTCGCGTCCTACGCCAGAGCGAGATAGAAGAGGCGCTCGAGATGGTGAAACAGCAGGAACGACGTATCGCATTCGCGTCGTTGAAGCAGTCCTGCCAGTCTTCGAAGCCTGTATGCGGTGACGAGGAGGAAAACTCACCGACAGACTTACGCAGGTGATCACCAGGCATGAATGTTTCGGTGATTACCTGTGTAAGATCGGTCGCAAAGCGACGGGGAATTGCTTCCACTGTGGCGGCAACGACCGAAACTCTACATCACACGCACGCTGCTTGCCTGGCGTGGGAAGCCGAGCGGCGGCTCTTCGTCGGCAACATTGGACGGAACCTGTCCTTGCTAGCAGTCGTGTCGGCGATGTTGCGCGGGGAACAGCGTGGAGGGCCGTATCCTGACCTGCGAGACCGTAATGGATGTCGCGATGAATGTATAGGAGGCCGCCGTGCGGGATAGAGAGAGGACCAATCCCACTCGGTGACGAGGCTGACGCGACCCCTCAGCAGTGTTGGTGGTGATGGTGGTGACTACCATGGGGTTTTAGTCGGTGCGAGTCCGACATAACCCATCCTCGCCCCCTAGAGGGTGGGCATGCGTAGGCATTTTCCCAAGCTTAAAACGGTCACAGGAACGGGGTTCTCGTATCCCTGCACTAACCATATAAAACAGCCACGTTGTGAAGCTATTTTATGATTATATTCTGTGAGGGCGTGATCCTCCCTCGGTCGAGCCGACTCTTTCATAACGCAACTAGGAACCACCACCACCACCATGGCACTAACACTTTTTAATGTTACTGAAAAATAATTAAAACATATTCAATATTCGTTGTATCTCGTTCCCTAAAAGAATACATTTATATCTACTCAAACTTACGAGAATATTTTCAATAAAAAACCACAACTTGCTAATGTCCATAATATTAGATATACTCGTAATAATAGAATTACACTACGCTGACATCCGCAGTAGAATGAGGGTGACCGACACAGCTCGTAGAACTGATAACCGATTGGGAAGATAAGTAACCCTTGTTAGATGGAGCGAGGAGCTTCCCAAGTTTACAGGAAGTGAATGCACGCAGGTGGCACGGCTTTGTGGCGATCCATGGAGGAGGGCTATGTGCTGCAGTACTGCACTTGATAATTATATGTCTCTTTTAAAAGAGACGGGTACGTTTCTCGTTACCGTCGTTGCGTCGTCGGCAATTGTAAGTAATAGGTCTTTACCTATGAAATTGCCGTTTTGTATGAAATAAGTTTTTTTTTTTCAAACTTTTTTATTTCTGGTATTCACCCATGTAATCGATGCATCTTTGCCAACGCAATGGTAGTTTATTGATACCGTTCTCGTAATATTCAGCTGGACGGGAGGCAATAAACTCTTGAAAGACATTTTGTACTGCCTTTCGGGAATTGAATTTTTTTCCCGCTAAAAGGTTGTCCAAATTTTGGAAAAAGTAATAATCGGTGGGTGCAAGGTCTGGTGAGTACGGTGGATGAGGGAGAGCTTCCAACCCCAACTCTTGAAGCTTGGAGACTATCTGTTGTGCACTATGGGGTCGCGCGTTGTCGTGTCGGATCTAACCAACTTGCTGAGCACTTTCGATTGTCGAACAGATTCCACTTTTCGTCGCACGTAACAATTCGGTTCAAAATTCTTTAATTTCTGTGGCTATTGAGCAGCGCGAGGCTGTTTCAACGCGTACGATGCGCTGGCAATTGTTAAGTTCGTGGGGCACCCCTCTATCAAGCTTTTTTACCTTGTCAATTTGTCGCAAGTGGACCAATATTGTTTTGATGTTCACATCAAAAGCTGCTGTTGGCTCAGCTGTAGATTGAGTATCATCAGCTTCTACAATCGCCTTTAATTCATCATTGTTGACCAAAGTTTCCGGACTACCACGAGGTTTTTTTTTTTCACGAAATTTCCAGAACGAAACCGGGCAAACCAATAACGTGTTGTGAGTTCGTTTGTAAAGTTCTCTCCGTAAACGTTGTTGATGTTACGTACCGTTTTGATGCCACGACGGAACACATATTCCATAATTACACGAATTTTTAAAGTATCTTACTTATGACGAAAAATGTTCAAACGTAATGAAAATACAAAGCTAATCAATAAACAAAAGACTGACTTTGTAAAAAGAATATCATGTTTTTGAAACAAAATTAATTTGAATTTAGAATTCACACAAAACTTTTTTTTTGGTTTGAAATGACCTAATATTTAAGACTAATAAAAATATATTTTACATCTATACAGTTGCGTTTTTTAAAATATGCTTGCTAGGTTTTTAAAATAATTGCATCTTCATTTTAAGGTTTAGGTTAGGGTACGGGCTACAAAACTGACGAAACTGACACGGGAGGTTCTAATCTACGTCACACATTTGACATTCGACTATTGTCGTGAACCATTCAGTACAGTTGGCGTGGTTAACGGGAATGTTAGTAATGTAAATGTCATTGCTAGTATTTTTGTAAATAGACAAGCAGTAAATACACAAGCAGTAAATACACAAGCAGTCAATCTACGAGACTCTAGCAGTGTCAAAAAATAAATGATGTTCTCTTGGTCGATTCCGATCTCGGCGATACCTTCTGTTTATTGCTAGACGACATCAACTGAGCAGTAAGTTTTATAGGCACTATAAAGCAAACAAAAAGGCACTCACTCATCGTTCTCTTCCCTATTCCGATGTAATGCATGTGCAATAAGATTGGAGGAAAGTTCGGATGCCGTGTCGGTGTCACGGGACATACACACAACTCACTCAGACTTCAAAACCAACAGTTTGTGGACCAAACTGACTAGGAATCGATACCCAGATACTCTCACCACGTGGCCGTATAAAAATCGGCTCGTAACTTCGACTTAAATTGCAGCGTAATTTTTTCGATGTTCTATTTTAATTCCAAACAGGTTGGCACAGAATAACCCCTCGTCTTTATTCGCCGACTTTCTCCCCTCTCGCGACTTCGAAGAAAGCGCTTTTATACCGAAGACATAAAAATCCAGTACATGTTTATAACGCGCCATTTATGTTCTCTAATAATGTTCTTGATTCACAGATGGCCGTTTTCTTGTTTATCTTTTTTATTTTATTTATTTATTTTTATGATTAGTGTAACTCGACTATATATTTTTTTTATTATTATTTAGTGATACTTAGGATTTCTATTCTATATTAGACGTGATAACGACGTGATTTATGTCTACCCAACAAAGACTATACATGCAAATGGTCGTTACCTCTGAAGAATGTGTTGAAGAACCACTGTACACGTAATTGGATCCTCGGATCTTTACACTTACCATTCATACGATCCCCTGATGGTCAGTGATAGATCTACATCAATCCTCAACAACCACAGTGACCGTGGTTATCCGTGGGTATATATATATATATCCTGGTTGCTGCGTCTCGGGTTTCTGGGTTCGATTCCCAGCCGAGGAACATTATTTGTGCACACAAAGTGTTGCTTCTTGGGTTTATGTGTGTTGTATGTATGACCCATCTCCATAAAATCAATTTCCTGTCACGCGCAACTACTTTGTAGGATCAGCAGTCATACCGTTCGTAAAGGCCGGCAGTGTATCTGGTATCCTCACCGCACCACTGCCCCTAGTGAGCTCGTTTGCCACCTATTCTATAAAAAAGAAAACTAAGATGGAATGGCTCGTTACTTTTTATTAGATCCCTGTATCACCACACGAAACACAACGGTGTTATGTTGCTATTTCACTTGATATTCATTGAGAGTGAAGTGCTTTCCCGGTAAAGGCAAACCATTTCTGTTGGGATGCGGCTACGCAACTACGAGTATCGAAGCATCCCATCTCAGTTTTCAGGCGGATTGTGTGTTAGATTGTCACCTGTTATATTATTTTAAAAAGTACCTAACTTAAATTATATATATATATATATATATATATATAAATATATATATATATATACATATATATATATATATATATATATATATATATATATATATATATATATCAAATATCAAAATAGGTTTCTGCAAAGACTAAGAAAGTGCGGGCTTCAGACAAACGGTTTTGCGTTACCATTTTTCTTCTTTATAGAATATTTTTCATGACCTATTTCTATATCTTAAGAGATAATACCATATTGATCTATCAAATCCATAAGGATTTTCTGCAGTCTTCGCTTCAGCAAAAGTATCAGTTAAGTGTATCAGGTAAGTTAGATACAGATAATATTTCATTCATATCTTGGAGATTTTATTTAGAATAAATGTGAAAAAGGAGCATACAGTTCAACTAATTGTAAGCGTTGACAACGATTTCAATAGAAACTTCAAATTAAAAAGAAAATTTAAATGAATAAGAAGTAATAAATGAAAAAGAAAATGTTATACTCTAATCACGCGCATAAAAAAGGCATATAATTCGTAATTTATAGCCGTGTACGTAAATAACGTTTGAATAATTAAATCAAAGAATATTCTGAAGAAAAATTGATAGCTATCGGAGGCCAATTCCAATATTGGACACGTGACTCGTTTGCAGAATGAGTATTCGATGCCGACATTTTATCTGATACCATTTTTTGTCGGTTGGAATTCTTTTATACTTATGCGTTTTGGGGTTCCGTATTACTAATATAAACTAAGAGGCAAAAACTCTGTTTTATGGTACTTTATTGCAACCAAAATTCGTATAAGGGTATGTTATATATAAATTTACCTATAAACGGAATCACTTGTACCCCTGAACTGTTAAGTCAAATACTGTTCAATTGCCGCCCGTTTGTCGCGGAGTTCCGTTACTAGCCCATAAGCTTCACAGAACCAATTAAGGTTATCATTCCATATTGCCTAGGCTTTGTAGATTACTCAAGGAATTCAATAATAAAGATTATCCTTGCCGTTTCTTCTTCTTGTCGTCTTCTTCTGCTAGCAACTGTCTTCCGACGCAGTGGTCCCAATAACTATCTTGACGATTCAAAAGTGTTGTGTATAAACCTACTTGAATAAATCTATTATAATTTTATTTGATAGTTTAAATGATAAAGTATCAAATAAAATAAAATAAAATGTTTTGATTAGTCATCTTAACCGTGCATATCTATATAGTGGTAAATACATATAATTCTGTTGGTGATTCGATATAAATAAAATAAATGTAGCTACCAACCTACTAAGAAGCTTCACAGAATACCAGCATGAAATAGCAGCACAACGCTGCTGTGTTTCATGTGATGGATGTGAGGATCCAGCGACTCGACTATAGGTAGTGGCATTCCATCCTCAGAGGTGATAACGCATGAGATCTTTGTTGATCAGGTGATCTCTGTGCTTGTTTGACACCAATATTATAAAAAAAATTGTATGGAAATTAACTTAATAGATAATAAAACTCGGATTTTATCGTATTTATTGCAACTACAATTACCGATGTAGAAACATTTATATGCTGATTGCTGCGATAACTATGGTATAACGATATGAAACATCTAACCCCCGCCCCTCGCCCCCACCCCTTGCAACATTGCGGTTTAACAAAAGCTCACCAAACGATGTAATTAAAGCCATCAAAACATACCATACAGAAGACATACTAAATACTAAAAGCTTTATGTCTATTTAAGAAACGACTTGCAGAACACTTAAAAAATAAATACTTACTATACGAGTAGTGCTTACGTATATACTTTATTAGATTACATTTATATGACACTTTGCTTTGCTATAAAGCTTGGTATCAGCCGTATGTTCGTATATCGTACTATCAACAGATACAACGACACTTCCTCTGTCGAAGACCAGAAAAGATCGGGGCGGCCGCATGCTGTTAGAACTACAAAGGCTGTTAATGCCGTTAAAGCCAGAATTTGTCGAAACCCCATTAGAAAGCAAAAAATCTTATCGCGACATGAAGATTCCCACTAGAACTCTGTCGCGTATTATACAACAAGACCTGAAGCTCGGTGCTTGTCGTCGATATACAGGACATGCCCTAAATCAATCTTCACAATTAAAGAGAGTGGATCGATCAAAACGCCTTCTGTCGCGATACACAGGTGAAAGGCACAGAAAAAACCTCTTTACCGATGAAAAAAATTCACGATTGAAGAACACTACAATAAGCAAAATGATAAAGTGTACGCTCACAGTTCTAAAGAAGCTGCTCAAGTGGTCGGAAAGGTACAACGTGGTCATCATCCTGCGTCAGTGATGGTTTGGTGGGGTGTCTTATCAAGGAGTCAGAAAACTACATTTTTGTGAAAAAGGAGTGAAAATTTCAGCCAAAGTACAGTATCAAGAGACAGTCTTGGATCATGTTGTGAAACCTCTCAGCAATACACTTTTTAAAATATACCGTGGACTTTCCAGCAGGACTCTGCACCTGGTCACAAGGCACAAACTACCCAAGCTTGGCTTGAAACCAACGTTCCGGATTTTATAAGAGCTGAAGACTTGCCCTCATCTAGCCCAGATAATTCTTAAATACAATAATAGTACTTATTTGAGAAAATAAATGTCTTTAAACAGAAATTATATATTTTTAAATATCTAAATTTGTTTATTCGCCCACAACTTCGAGTGTGATCATCATATGATTTATATCTATATATCTATATATATTGAATGCAGTAGTATTTCACCTGCGAATACTGTATACGCTCCACTGACCAAAGACGAAAGACTGAGTTACCACGGCTGTTGAAAACAAAGTTTAAATAAAAAAAAAAAATCGTCCCAGCTACGGGCGACGAGTCTAAACGTGACTTTGCCTAGCGATTAATGAATGAAATGGCGGAGACAATTTTGAGCGCCTTATCACTGCCAATACAATTGAAATCTTGTTTATGGGATAAACTTTGGACATCGATTATGTGTTCAGTGAAGTTTTTTCTTATAATTAATAATGCTTAATATGTTCCATTTGTTTAAACTTAATGCGTCGCCTTATTGTATGAATCAGTGTCAACCACTTATGTTTTTTTTTAAACAATGAAATGTTTTTATCTACTCCCTCACCATCAGAAAGACCGGTCGCAATGTAATACATTTTATACGAAGCAGAGGTCTCTTTGCTATTCGAAGGAGACAGATAATATAAATCCAAGCAACTGGAAAATAAATCACCTAAAGTTATTTGGGGTTCGTCGATCGGCTTGAAATTTTAATACCGAGAACACCCGCCCCTCACACTAGCTGCGACGTGATCCGTCTCCACCTGATTTATTTGCCACGACTAGACTTGTTAATGTGAGACTCGGAAATAAAGGCATTTTTACACTGTACACACACTTTCTCGTCTTTTTGTCTGTCCGTTTTAAATGTTGCTAAACAACTTGTATAAATAAATAAATCTGATTATCGATTTGATACATCAGAAAGGTTAGTTTCAAAGGCTATTAGGATATAGTATTTTTTTTTAAATTATTTTGAGAGTAACAATTCATCTGATGGTAAGTGATTTCTGCGGCCCATAATATCTACATTCATCCTTGACAAGGAATCATAATACAGATGCGTTGTTACCCTGAGGACTGAGAAGGAATGCCTCATCATCTGTAATAAAGGTCTCCGGATCCCTTCGAATTTGACACTGCTATTCTGTGAAGGTGTGGTCCGACCCCGGTGGAACTTCATTCTGCAACTAGAAACAAACTGCAATGTACCTGTAATACTGTTGAAAATTTTGGCTTTACTACTTTTGACACCTGTGTAATCAGATAATTCCATCCGTTATGGAATTATTTATTTGCCACTAGACGGTATAAAGTATTATTTAGTATGGTATAAATTTTTCAAATTATGCAATGGTTTTTCTTGTGTAGCCATCTACAAATAGCATGCAAATAAAAAAAAACAATATATATATATAACATTATATATATATATATATATATATATATATATATATATATATATTTCAGTGCCAAATTCGAAGGGATCCGGAGACCTTTATTACTGGAGAAAAAACTTCACTGAACACATAATCGATGTCCAAAGTTTATCCCATAAACAAGATTTCAATTGTATTGGCAGTGATAAGGCGCTCAGAATTGTCTCCGCCATTTCATTCATTAATCGCTAGGCAAAGTCACGTTTAGACTCGTCGCCCGCAGCTGGGATGCTATATTATTAATAATAACTATGTATATATATATATATATAGATATATAGATATAAATCATATGATGGTCAAACTCGAAGTTGTGGGCGAATAAACAAATTTAGATATTTAAAAATATATAATTTCTGTTTAAAGACATTTATTTTCTCAAATAAGTACTATTATTGTATTTAAGAATTATCTGGGCTAGATGAGGGCAAGTCTTCAGCTCTTATAAAATCCGGAACGTTGGTTTCAAGCCAAGCTTGGGTAGTTCGTGCCTTGTGACCAGGTGCAGAGTCCTGCTGGAAAGTCCACGGTATATTTTAAAAAGTGTATTGCGGAGATGTTTCACAACATGACCCAAGACTGTATCTTGATATTGGATGAAGGTTTCACAAAAATTTAGTTTTGTGACTCATTCAACATTATATATATATATATATATATATATATATATATATAACGTTGTTCATGGTTTAGGAATTAGTATTTTTTTTTACAATCATTTATTAATTTGCTCTGTAACAAAATTAAAGGTTCACAAAGGGCGGACTTCATACCAAATATTCTCCACCAGTCAACCAAAGGTGCGGGAATTTTTTTTTTTTTTTGAGTATTGCTGTTGGTCCAGTGACCTCTACAGCTTCATCTAAATAGACCCGCGAGCGGGAGGCCCGCCGACTAAGGAGACAACGACGATGCTGCGAAGCGAAGCACGAAGACCGCTGCCGCACCTTAAGTCTAGCCTCCGGGATATGTGCGAATACGATGCGAAACTTGCATACGATCTATAATGTCGTATGCAAATTTTATATATTTGCAACTTGTGCCTTAAGGGCATTTTGTTGCGTTTTCGCAAGACGCTATGCTATAAAGACGACCTGCAATAAAGGCCGCTCTTGCTCTTACATTTTTAAGATATTGTGTAAAAGATAAGTTACGGTCTAGCGTAACTCCTAAATATCTTATGTGGTTAGGCCACGGGATAGCTGTTTTAAACAACGTGATCTTAGAAAATTTGCTCTCCATCAATCTCCTATGAACACGAGTCCATTGACATGTGAAGATCATGGCCTTACTCTTCTCTGGGTTCACTTCATTCTCCATTTCCTGAACCAAAGGCCTAGTGCGTTGACTGAGGACTGGAGACGTGAGCAGAGAATCCTAACGTTTCTATGGACTGTATAAAGAGCGGTGTCATCGGCATATTGTGCTAATTCGACCGCTCTCGTACGGGGGATGTCACTTACGTAAAGTGTGAAGAGAGTAGGGGAAAGAACCGAGCCCTGGGGCACTCCAGCTACAATGGCCCTAGAGGACGAGAAGGTGCCCTCGATATAGTAGCGAAAGCTACGGTTCGAGTATTCTCGTATGATGGTCACGAGTCTGTCCGGCACTCCGATTGTGTAGAGCTTATAAATTAAGCCCTCGTGCCAGACCTTGTCAATCGCCTTCGCTACGTCAAAGAGTAGCACCCCCGTCAACAAGGGTCCTTTCTATTTTTATGTTTCGAGATGTAATCCACTAGCCTAAGGACTTGAGAGGGGGCAGAGTGATTAGCCCTGAACCCAACCTGCTCATCAGGCAGAAGATGCATCTCCTCTATCGAATTACGCAATCTAGCTAGTATCAGCCTCTCATAAATCTTCACCAGCGAACTGAGGAGACTGATGGGTCTGTAGCTAGATGGTAGGTTGCTATGTTTTCCTGGTTTCCGTATCCCTATGACCTTGGCCTCCTTTCATACGTCTGGAAAGGAGCAGCCGGAGAGGAGGACATTAAAAATGGTCACGAGGAGGCGGATCAGGTGACTAGGGACGGATTTTATAACTTTGTTTGATATCCCGTCAGCGCCTGGCGCTTTACGGGATTTCAGGTGTTTTACTTGTTCGATCACTTCCTCATAGGTAACCGCAGGGAGCGGAACATCTGTCGGTGGCAGCGAGGTTCTACGCACGACCTCCTTATTCAGGTGAACCAGGTTTGTTGGTTGCGAGCTGAGAGTACATTGAAGTTGCAGACTATCAGCCATGCAATCGGCCTTCTCAGAGTCTTCGAACGTGCATCCCCCATAAGGGATATCTAGAGGTGGCATTTCTGAGACGGAATCTGCCTTCATTGCACGTGTCAACTGCCAGAAGGCAGTATGTGATGGCGTGATGTTTTCCAGCAGACCATCCCATCTTTTGCCACGGAGCTCGGCCATTCTCGCGCCATCCTCGGCGCTCCTTGCCCTCTCTCTCGAGGTGGCGCAAAGCGGACCTATTAGCTTCGCTAGGTGTGGGGAGATATTGAAAGGTTTGGCAATAAACTGATTAAAAAAAGAAAATACTAAGATAAGCTAAAATAAAATACACAAATAAAGAATATTACATACATGTATGAATATTAAGTACATAAAGACATATATAAACACAAAAAAATTTAGTTGCTATTATCTATCCCATATACGACGATACGAGTTTGTGTAGAACTTGCATTGAGGAGAAGAAAGGTTCTCGAGTTGTAACCTCGTATTGGCCATCGCAGCGTAAAAAGAGCCCCCACTAGGTGGACTAGCTATGGGCTGAAATGACGAAGAAATGTTCTAATAACAGTAATAATTGCTTGTATTTCTTATAATGTAATAAATAATCAAATATGTTTTAAAATAATACTTACATCTATCGGTTTATAACGCCAACTTTAGGATGAGGTCGGCTTCATTATCAGCGGAAATAATTTGACATGTTATAACAAGATGGCGGTAGTGTATTTGATTTAAATGTTTCTTTCTGACTGATGTAATACGGCGAAATTTAGGCTTGCTGACACCCTTGGTTAGCAAACTTAAAAAATATAGGAGCAGGGGCGGCCCTTATCACAGGTCGTCTTTTTAGCACCCTACGCAAACGCAACAAAATGTCCCTAAGGTATAAGTTGCAAATCATTAAAACTTGCATACGACCTGTAATTTCGTATGCGAGCATTGCATTTTCACACATCCCGGAGGCTCGATTAAAGCGCCTTCAAACGTTGCAAAACAAAATTCTCCGTAGGGCGACAGTCGCTCCATGGTTTGTAAGACACCGAGACCTTAAGATACCCTCCATGAGGAAGTAAGTAAAGAAATATCTTTACGATATTTCAATTCGACCGTAAATCACCCTAACCCGTTAGTGGTAGCAGCAGTTGACTACAACCCCGTGAGGGACACCCCCTCGTAACAAAAGACGTCCTAAATACGCAACGATAACGCCTGATGATATTCTGACGGCAAACATTAACTTTGACACAGTCCCGTCCGCACCGAGCGGCAAGGGCTTAACCGCGGACCGTCGTGCCTATACAAAAATGCGAATGGAGGAATTGAATTATGCGAATCCTGCACCCTTGTCCAGAAGGTGTCCTACAGGACCGCGGACGCCTGCCTAATGTTACGCCTATACTCAAGACTAGATTGTAATTACGTATAGTATATATAATTCCCCGCGCAATAAATCGCAAAGACGTATACTTTAATGAGCTCCGTGTTACAAAGTAAATTATTATTATTTTGGCTACTTTATTTTAATGACAATAGTAATTTCCGTGTGTGCTAAGTGACAAAGATTCTTAAAAGTGTATAAACAATCTTGTGCAAGTGCAATTCGTGCCGATCTCAGTCCAAATTCTGGTATTGTCATTGATAAACCAGTGTATTTACCCTCATATATTTTTTGCTTTCTGTTCCTACAAAATTATTACGGCAAACTCCAACACATTTTTATTAATATTGATATTGCAAGTGGTTCATTGCCTAATCACTCCTTAGATTATCTCAATCTACTTACACATCACGGATTATATCCAGGACATATCTTCCCCACGAACTGCTATACCTGTCTAGATCACGTCAACCTAAAATCTAAAGGTAATCCTAGTAAGATCCTAGTCCTAGAGTCAACCATCACAGATCACTATGCAATTTTGTTATCATCAGCTGCTTGTAAATCAGGTTCTAGAAATCGCGTGATAGGTACTAAAACTATTGAAGAAAAACTTACAGAAGCTATAACTACCATAAATTTTGAATCAGTTTACCTGGCTCAAGATCCAGATGTGGGGATCAATAATATTAGCATTAACAATGAATACAAAAACCTTTTTTGTATCTCGAAGAAGGCAACCTCTTAAACCCTGGATAACCCAAGGCCTTTTGAAGTGCATGCGTCATCGAGATAATCTAAATATTAAAAGATAAAACCAGAAAACTCCCGCAGAATGAAATTATAATACTATCATACAGTAGGTGTCGTAATTTTTGAACAAATTTGATCCGAAAAGCAAAAAGAGTGTATGAAATGGTTGAATTCACTAAGGCAATGATTCCAAAATGATTTGGAAATTTATTAATACTGTACTTCATCTTCGTCTAGTGACCTCCTTAATAATTGTATCGATAAACAGCTTACTGTAAATAATATCAATTCGTATTTCGCAAATATCGGTAAAAATCTTGCTGAAAAAATCAACCAAAATCCTTTATTTCATTCATGCCCTCTTATCCATTCAAATTCCTTTGTGTTATTGGAAACAGATCAAGCGGAAGTTGCACGCTTAATAATAATGCTTTAAAACAGTTGTGCAGTTGGATGGGATGGCATTTCTTTCTTCTAATGCGTTTCTTAAAAAGCACAAAGATATCGTTGTACTACCTATAACATATATTTATATTTTAAGCATTGCTTCAGGCAAGTTTCCAAACGTTTTCAAAAAGCACTTGTATGTCCTATTTTTAAATCTAGAGATAGAAGCCGTACAGAAAATTACAGACCAATTTCTATACTACCAGGCCTGTCTAAAATTTTCGAAAAAATTATTAACTAGAGGTTGTTGCTAGAACTGTAAAACTAAGAACTTGTTTTAGTCATGGTTTCTTTACAATTTTAGGTCCTTATTTATACAGCAAACTTAATAAGAAATTGTCATTGTATGCTTTAAACAAGTTCAATTTAAAACGTGTTCTTCGCGAATGGCCGCTTAAACAAACTTACATTGACGTTAAGAAATACCTAGAAGTGATCTCTTAATAGTTTTTAATAATTTTATGTTAAAGTATATTTTATATCACTTTTAGTTGTGATGAAAAAATAAAAAATTAAAAAAATAATTTGATTGTGGTTTTAAGGTTTTTATTAAAGATACTTGTCTTACAAAGAAATTTATCTCTTCTAAATAAAAAATTAAAAAATAATTTGATTGTGGTTTTAAGGTTTTTATTAAAGATACTTGTCTTACAAAGAAATTTATCTCTTCTAAATAAAAAAATATTTAAAAAGTTCCAGTTTTTTCCACTTCGAAGGATTGAAACGATTTAACTCAAATTGTTAAAACAACCGCAGTCATAAAATGGTTTTAGTGGTGTGTCAAAATTCGTATTTCGCAAATATCGGTAAAAATTTTGCTGAAAAAATCAACCAAAATCCTTTATTTCATTCATGCCCTCTTATCCATTCAAATTCCTTTGTGTTATTGGAAACAGATCAAACGGAACTTGAACGCTTAATAATAATGCTTTAAAACAGTTGTGCAGTTGGGTGGGATGGCATTTCTTTCTTCTAATGCGTTTCTTATAAAGCACAAAGATATCGTTGTACCACCTATAACATATATTTACAATTTAAGCATTGCTTCAGGCAAGTTTCCAAACGTTTTCAAAACGCACTTGTATGTCCTATTTTTAAATCTGGAGATAGAAGCCGTACAGTAAATTACAGACAAATTTCTATACTACCAGGCCTGTCTAAAATCTTCGAAAAAATTATTAACTAGAGGTTGTTGCTAGAACTGTAAAACTAAGAACTTGTTTTAGTCATAGTTTCTTTACAATTTAAGGTCCTTATTTATACTAACTTAATAAGAAATTGTCATTGTATGCTTTAAACAAGTTCAATTTAAAACGTGTTCTTCGCGAATGGCCGCTTAAACAAACTTACATTGACGTTAAGAAATACCTAGAAGTGATCTCTTAATAGTTTTTAATAATTTTATGTTAAAGTATATTTTATATCACTTTTAGTTGTGATGAAAAAATAAAAAATTAAAAAAATAATTTGATTGTGGTTTTAAGGTTTTTATTAAAGATTACTTGTCTTACAAAGAAATTTATCTCTTCTAAATAAAAAAAAAATATTGAATGGGTCTGCTCGAATGGGGAAGTACCGCCAGAGATTACCAGCATACAGTAGTAGCTTAACACGAAGGCGTTTCATGGAGTAAGTGTAGGGAACCGGAGAACTTTACCGGTAACTATGCATTCCAGACCAGGAGTCAGGAGTTACATCGCATGTAAATCTTGAAACTTTGTTGAGGATGAATGCAAATATCATGGGCTGCATTCATCACTTACCATCAGGTGAGATGCTTGCTCAACTGCCACCTATTCTAAAAAAATACAACTTCTACACGATGCGGACACGACGAATTAATTGTATCAAGTACATTTGTTTTGTTTACATTTATCTATTTTAAATATTACGTACATTAATTTATTTTTAGACGCATATATTCATATTTGAGATCAAAGACAGGTATATTAATACAGCAAATACTCAATTCTAAAATGTATTACAACGCCATCTATTGATGTCTAACGTAAATACTGTGAATAACAATTAAGTACATGGTTATATACTTTACGACAGTTCTAGTTTTTTATGTGTACAAAAGATGGCGCTGGTGTAAAAACATACTGCGTTGCTTTTTTAAAAAAGTAAATTATAGGACTAGTGAGGTAATTTGTAGATAATTTTAGAGTAAAACTTTGCAATATTTACTGTATCTTGAGGTGTTACAGTGGTATACTTGGCTTGGGATTCAGTTATAATACTCATGTGACACCAATCTTACATTGAAATTACTTATGTTTTTTATTTAAATAGTTTTGCAAAATAAAAAGAGATAAGGATAAAATAAGCGATTATTATTTTTACAATTTCCGCTTCAGAAAAATAGGTCCATTCATTCAAAAGCATGGAATGTTAACTGTTTTTATCAGGGAAATGTGTTTTTTATAATATTAAGAGTGGTTTAAGAGGGCTGCTCAAAGAAATTAACGTAGAATTTAATTTTTCTGATTTTATTTCAGACAATGAATGCTCGACAATCTGTAATTTTTTAGTTTGTTTTTTGAAGCAAAACCAGCGAATAAAGTAGGCACGTCTTCCATAAAAGTGTTTAACTAATATTATAAATGTGAAAGGTATGCATGTTTGTATGTTCGTCACATAATCACGCAAAAACAGCTCAAAGTATTTGAATGAAAATTGGCACACAGATAGTTTATAGGAATTCATTTATATAATTCAAAAAATATAATTCACAAGCAGTGTCACTCCTTTCTAGTAGGAAGTATATTAACTTAAAATATTTGATGCACATTTTAAATTTCTCTCTGGTCTCAAATATGAAGTACACGCAGAAGAAGACGCGGGCAGATGCCAGTAATTATTATAACAGAACTTAATTCGATTAAGTTAAGAAAAATAAATACCTACTTCGATTCTCTGCATCACCGTATGTTGACTGGCAGAGAATGCCTAAGGCATTAACTCCGTCTTTATATATGACTGTATATGAATATTAAAAAAATAAAGAAATTAAAAAAATGTTTTGTATTTCTTATTCGGACGTGTTAGTAAAATCATTTTGATTTAATTTTTTTATTTCCAAGTTCGCAACAATTTATTTTCGGTTTTATTAAAAGCTTTCGAACAAATTAAAAGTTACGTTTCAAGTCAACATACTTTTGTATAGAAGTTTCAGGATGAAGGAAACTAGCAAATATATTATTTCACATATTGTAAGTAATGAGGCACCGAAACACAGTGAAAATATTCCTCCATAAGTTGCTGGAATAAAATAAAGTTAAATGAATAATATGGAATATATAATGATATATAGCGACGATCTATGCAAGTTTTTTATTGAGGGAAGTCAATGGTTGTAACTGGCTCAGGATCGTGCTTGGTGGCAAACTAGGGAGGGGTGTGGGGAGGGGAGTTGTTCAGCAGTGGATACAGGCTTCACAGACAGACATGATAAAGTATTTTACGGTAACGGTGGCCGTGCTCGAATTTGCCAGGTTCTATTGAGACCGGTCTATCATTACGGCCTATTCTTACAGATAAGCTTGATATCATACTAATGCACCGGGTATCGTCGAGGATATTTCTGGTCGATTTCACCATTTCACCATGAGGAGAACTTCGTGAAAACCGAAACAGACAAAAAGACAAAATATCTGGCACACGAAGTGTCCGGCATGAGGGTGGTATGGACACCAAAATAAACTATATAGTTGGGTCTATTACTTTATTCCCAACAGCCCCTCGTACCATCTGCGGTGGTGTGGACTTCGTGACGGGCAGCTCTAGACTTCAAATACAGAAATCGAGGAGCACCTCGATACCGCCCAAATCATTCGCCGATTCTTCGTCAATCCCTTGTCGAGGGACTACCTTCTGATTGCAGCGCTATACTTTGAATTACGAGCGCTATGCCTTGAACTATGGACGGTATACTTTGAACTACGGGCAATATACTTTGAAATACGGGCGGTGTACATTGAACTATGGTCGGTATACTTTGAACTATGGCGGTAGAGTTTAAAAACCCCTAAATTTTCAAAATATTTTAGTTTTATTGAAATATATGTAATTTATATACACATTTATTTATGAAATATTATTTATTAAGATTATGAATAAAGAAAATATAATAAAAAAAATTAAATACTTAATATTTACCAATGAAATAATTAAAATCCATCAAAAGCATCAACTTGTAACTGTTGCAAGAAGATCTAGCGTAATATACCTGGAGAGCAGATAGGTGGCTAGCGTTGTGGTCTTTGCTGCAGAAAATGAACATTTTTTAATAAAACTATTTGAAGAAACATACTCCATGTCCATTCCATTTTAGTCCTCAGTAGACAACACACGTGCATGTTGAACTGTTGTTGAGGATGGACGTAGATAGCATAGGCCACGCATCTGCGACTCCTCCGGTGCTGCGGATGTACATGGGCGGCGGTGATTCCTTACCATCAGGTATATAGATATATGTTGTGTCTTAGTTACTAAGCATTTGCTTTTATTCACGTTACCGGAGCAAACTGAGTTCCATCCCTGATGCTGGCACAGATGAAATGGTTAATTGTAAGTTTAAATATATAAGTCACGTGCTCGGTGGTTAAGGAAGTCAACGTGAGGAAACTTGCATGTCTAAGAAATAAGTAATATAAATATTTTCGAACACATGTGAAATCCGTGCATCCGCAGTTGAGTTGCATGGTAGACTATACTTTAACACCCACTCAAGAGTGGAGAGAGCTCAACGGTGACGTTTATATGTTATATATAGGCTGTAAATATAGATGCCTGATTTAAGTAAACAAAACAGGCAACAAATGAAGCTTACGTAAATATATAAAATTTCTTACGTGACACTCGGCGGAAACATATTCGGGATGAAGGGTGTCAAGTCACTCGTGATACTATATCTCTTGTCACGGCACTCCATGTAGCAAACGGGGCTGCAGGATCTCAGCTCCTCCGATAAGTAGGCTTGTCAAATATAAAGAAACCATCGTGATCACTTCACCCCCGTCAATGATACCAGCAGATATATTACCGTTCACACCACACGCAAAAAAGGTGGAAGGGCTACTTCGCTGATGGAGTACTCAACGTATAAAAAAATCGCATATTATCTCAGAATTTAATTTTTTTTAATGTTTTGAAAGTGGTAAAAAGCACACAGTTCACCTAATGGGATAGAGTTCCAGCGTACCATAACACTCACGTTCATCCTTGATAGGGAATCATAATGTTACATTCTCTCCCCTGAGGATAAGATGCCTTCTCACAACTAATCAATGTCACCGCATCCCTACTCACCAGGTCACACACAGCATTATGTGACATTCTGTTAGGGCGTGTCACTAGTTGAGCTGTAATTTCGTTTCTCGCTACAGCATGGACCCATTCAACGAAGAAACGAAATTACATCGTGGCTATAACACTGTTATATGTATATCTAAGCAGATTAATAACTCTCTAAATAAAGTCAGCGATTCAATAATCTAAAGAAGTTGAAAGGGTTAATCAATAATGTTTATGTTCACTTTAACTTAACTTACCAGTTACGTTATTCAAGCACCCTAGACTTTGAAACTCGCAAATACGTGTTGATTTTTCTGAAAAATGGAAAAATCTAAATAAAAAGCGGTATAGACAGATAATACATTACTTTTAAGGTTCATCATCATCATTTAGTCTTCCCAAATATACTACAGGACATTGCTCGGTCCAAGAAAACCAATGAAACTGGAATTCCCCAGAGAATTTTCCTCGTGAACTAAATAAATGTTACATATACAACAAAACTTTAGGTCGGCAATTAAGTCTCTCCGTTTTTTTTTATTTCATCTTCCGTATGTCATTAAATGATTTTGGTACAATGTTTTGTTCTATCCGAATCTATGTTTTTTTTTTTTGCTCCAGTTCAATTCTGTAGATTTCTACCTCTTTCGACCTCTTTTAAGTGCTTTGCGCGAAGTTGGTTGGATGAATGTATTTTCGAGTCGAAACTGGGTGATTTCTACCAACGAGGTATTTAATTGAACGGTGGAAGAAAGTTGGTAACAAAAAGGGAGAACATTATCAATTCAAAATTTTATCAATTTCTAAGAGCATTCGTTTCGAAAATGTTTACTCATCCTTGAGGGCTAAGATGGAATCACCAATCTTATCACCAGTAATAATGGTTTCCGACCTATACACTCACCAGACGAAACACAACATTGCTGCTTCACGGTCGTATTCTGCGCGGGCGTGTCTATATCACTGTAATTTTTTTTTATTATAAGTCATTTAATATTCTTCCAAGCTTACCTATCGGATATTTATAAGGTACACATCCACAGTATTTGAGAAAACTTTGCATTTTACATTCCGTTTTGCAGGTCTCATAACTGTACCGGTCCGTGTATTCAAGAGAAGCCTCATCGTGGAACCAACAAGCGCGTCGCTCTGGAGAAATATTGCGTATGTCATCATCGCTTTGAAACACCATCGGCTGAACTTTTATGTCCAATGATTCACTTAGACTTACAAATTTATACAAGATTGTGATTTCTGGATAATCATTTGGATCGCTCAATAGAACCTGGAAGAAATATTAAACTCAATATAATGCTAAAAACTAAACTTACACGACTATATTTTTTTTGTTTGAGAGGGCTTTCGGAGCATAGTCCGCTGCGGATTGGCGAACTAGTCTTCGAAATCTATATTTTCATTATATTATTTTCTTAGACATGTAGGTTTCCTCGCGATGTTTACCTTCACCACAGCTGTAAATCAGCACTTAATATTTAAAATTAACAATTTCATTGTTGCCGGCACCAGGGTTTGAGCTCGCTTTGCAGGTGTACTGTGTATAGAGAGTGAGAGCTTAGATACTGAGCTGCCATGGCCCTAGTGATCATGAGAAATATCTAAAATCTAAGGTTCAAGTTTTGGTATGTTAAGTTGTGCTCTTACTATTTTTTTGTGGATGTGGTAAATGGAAATGGATACGCTCGACTGGAGAAGGACCACGTTCTCACAGAGTATAATTTAGAGATCTGAGTACCCAATTACAAGGCATTCCATCTTAGCCCTCAGGGATGTATTGTACATACGCGTTTTGAATAATTGTTGAGGATATAAATGTCATGGGACCCAGTTATCACTTACCATTACGTGATCGTTCGTCTCCCCTAATATTTTGTATATAAAAGAAAACTAAATAAAAGAATGAAATTTAGAATTGATATGAAATTATTACCTTCGCGCGATAATATGGTACTGGGAACCAGTTTGGATAATCGTTTGGCTCTACATTTAAAATTACTCTAAGGCCAGATCCTCTGTAATATAAGATTTCATCTTTAACTATATTACAAGCAATAATAATTAATAAAATACAGAATGAATACTCATTTATACTTTAATTTCTCAAGTGAAAGAAACATTGTGCAAAAAGGTGGACTGTAAAAAGTATTCTCTACCTGCCTACGTTTGGTTTGACCAGAGAATATACGAGTGTAAGAAAAGTTGTTTATTTTTATTTTAAAAGTATATAAATAATAAATAATCTACTAATAGATATAATATACATATTAATTAAAGTATACTTTTGTAGGAATATTAAATAGTTAAAAAAACAGAATGATACGGACCTGCCCGATTCAGACGTAACTATTATACGTTGGTTCGGTTTCACCTCTTCTTCGCTTTGATCGTCATAGTATTCGATATCTGCATCAGTTTCAGATTCAGAACTGGAAAGCATTTAACATGTATCGTCACAGAATAATTAGGATAGATCGTTGCCTCCTTTCGCTGGCTACGTTTCGGTGACATTGTGGCGCAACCTGGGATTTGTCTTTCCCATATAAGACCATGTTTTTAAAACCAACAAATTATCGGGTATAAGATATAATAAAATGTGTTATATCCGATATATAATAATACTACAGGTCATCGTTATATCTTTTATGCTACTTAAGCCATCACATGAAAATGCGAGATCTCCCGCCATCCTCCACTGCTATGTCTTCCATATTTTATAGAAGTATTACGACTTTAACTTTTTATCTATCTTAACTTTGATATCGTGATTCAGGCTACTAATTTGAATATTTTGTGGTTGCCTGTGACACCACACTACAATAAAACTATACTATTGATAGATTATGATGATAATGATACTATTGACAGATCTACCAAAGCAATAACAACTTTGTCCTAGATTTTCGCCCGAGATAACCACTATAGCCTTGTTTAGTTGTCTCTCTGTTATAGTTAGTACTCATATACTAAGTACATGTACATCACATTAGTAAAGGGTAGAGTTGATATATGTATGTTTAAGATACAAGTCAAGTAAAACCTGTGAATAGATTTAGACAGTATGTTAAAGAACTTTTCCTTCCTATGCAAGTATACGGGAAGTCGATGTGTGCAGGTGGCTCAGGGTCGTCCTCCGTGGCCGTCAGTGGGGGAGGCACATGTTCAACTGTGGTCTAGTGATGGGCTGATTAACTTTACAACTAACTCTATCTTTCCTGCACTATCACTTACACTTCACTATCGTCATTGAGTCCGGCGTAATTGTAGGCACAGCAATGACCTTTGTATGTTTTTATCAGTTTGAACACGTCACCACATTTTTAAATTTTCGGTTAAATTCGCAATATACCAGTAACTTGTCACATTTTTGGTGTACCTGTGTACGATTGAGGAATTAGTGCTTTTTTGGTGGCATCTGATGGTAAGTGATTCTTGCGGCCCATCACAACTACAGTAATCGCGTAAATAAAAGTAGAATCATAATCATGGTCACTGATAGCCCTAGGGCTTTTACAGCTTCACGTGATTGAAAGGTCATTGAATGCTTAGGGCACTAAGGCGAGAGATTTATTTTTGGATAACCAGCACAGCGGACCCCGAGAGGTAGCCTCGGCTTTTACCATTGCCCAGCGTGTCAAAACGACTGACTTGAGGGTGTCCGAGGGCGACCCTCGGCTCGGTCATTTGCTTCTAACGGATTAAAGTTAGTGTTGAATTATGCATTTTTATTTGGATACTTTTTAAAGTCGTGGTAGCTAAGTGCCTCAGTGCTCGATTTTATTTCACAGCATACGAGCAAACCGAGTTCAATCCCAGCTGTTAAGTTTTAGTTGCATCGTTGAGTTTATGGAAACGAATAAGTGCGGCGGTGAAAAACCTGCATGTAAAAAATATATATATTTCGAGGGAAAGGTAAAGTTTGCCAATACGCAGAGGAACCGCGTTTTGAAATAAGTTCTAATTCCCTCTCTAGAGGAGCCTTATATAACAGTAGAATTTATATTCAAAGGCTGTTAGATTTTACTTTGCTTTATATAACGAATCAATATTCGAGTATTTCTGCTCTGACCACCGTATCAACTGGATTATTCGACCTCTTTCAAAAATTTCATAATACTTCTTGTAAGTTAGGTTAGTGAAAGTGTATTAATATCGTTAGAGCTAAGCTATAGCTGGTTTGTAGCTGCACCATGAATATATTGGTTCTATCGATGGACCACGGCATGCTCCTGCCATGTCATCACAGAATACTAGCATTTACTGCAACGAGGTTCCTATATATATATATATATATATATATATATATATATATATATATATATATAGAATGTAACTTTATATTATTTACTGTTTATTATTAACTTTAATTTTGAATACATTATCAGAAATATTCAAGTGCTCACCTCTTCCATGAGAGATTCCACTGTGAAATAATGATGCCTCATTATAGACAGTATCTCAGTAAAATTACCGATGTTCTCTGATTTACTATAGTCCTTTAGATCGGGCAAGTTATGAAGAAATTTTTCTATTTCATCATCTGTTACATTATAGCTCTTACTGCGAAGTGTTAAACAATAATATCAATGTTAGAATAACCAACTAACACGCGGGACATTTATATCCTGTGATATGGAATAGATAAAGTCTTTAAATGTGTATTTAAGACTATTGTTTTAATACTCGGAATTTGGTAGGTCACGAAATATTTTTCTTATATAATAAAATGTGCCCCAGCGCTAAGTGGCTTGAATATAATTGTTACGAACAGAAAAAAAAACAAAACCGTTCGGATCTCTAGTTGAAGGGTACATATTAATAATTTTGTGCAAATATTCAAGAAGCTCCCGGCAGTCATTTAACATTGAGGGTGAGCATTGTATAAGAGAAGATTAACCAGAACACAGTTCAGTACTGTACAGTGCTGATAGTCAGTGACAAATGCGGCCACTGACGTTAACTTGTCCTCAATAAAGACACAAGACACATATGCGTTGTCACACTTGAGGACTGTAATGGAATGCCGCGTTATTTAATTGAATTTCCGATTTGGTATATATTTTGTGATTGCCCAAACTCACCATACGAAACACTAGCTGTGTTTCGTATGTTCTTACGCTATTATTCAGCGATGGCGAGGTTCTTACCCTGTCAAGCCGACCCATTCCTTTATTTTGGATGTAGCGTAGCTCTACCGTTGTTATTTATTGTTTTATATTAATATACACCGAAGCCTCAAATCCTCATATAACACCAGCGTCAAATAGCATCATAACGCTGTTGCGTTTCGTCTGGTGAGTGTAGGGAACGCAGTGTCAGCGACATTGGACGTATGTACAACATACTCGAAAACCAATAAGCGCGACGCAGCAGCAAGTACTCTAACCACTACACTACGCGGCCGTCAAGCTCCTCACATGCTCCTATCTATTCGTCGTCACACAGCACACAGTGAAAAAAATAATCGTGAAAACGATTATGGTTTTCACTGTGTGCTCGTTTTTCATCCTCGATATAGTAAAAACAAATAAAGTATACTTACAGTATTTGGATAATGGAGAGACTTTCCGAGTAGGAGACCATGTTGAAATTGCATATACTAACAGCAGGAAACGGTATTTTGTTGAGTTGGCAGTTGGTGCTGATCTGAATTCAAAAACATAAATCAATGTTAGCTCAGGGTTATCGATGGGATACATATGCGCTCTTACAATATTTTAATACTATACGTGGGGTTGCTGTTCGATGGATGCACGTGGCTCAAGATCCTGCTTCGTGGCAGTCCATGGGGAGACCTGTGTTCAGCAGTGGACTGCGGGTAAACTGCGATGATGATGATGATGACCACTCCGTGGCGAGGAGCCGCGGTTGCTCAGTCTAAGTGCTCGCTTTGAGCAAACCGAGTTCTATCCTGGGTGACGGCAACCACTGATTTTGTGAACTACCATTGAAATTCGAGTGAATTCGTATCTTGCTTAGATTATACACTTTTTTTAACACTATATCTAGATATTTGTGAGAGGTATACAAATGAATCATCCATATTGGTTTAGAAATTTAGGAGATTTGATTATAAAGAAAAATCACATTTGTTTATTGCAAATTTAATACTGATTGACGTGGTGACGGAATGTCTTGAGTAAACCAGCAGTCAAAGAAATAAAAAAAATTCTATGACGTTTAAATCCGCCGAATTAGCAGTGGTGGATTATACTCTAACACCCACTCTAGAAGAGAGAGGAGTCCCATCAGTGGGATTTATATATATATATATAACACTTTTGAAATTATATTAGTCCGGACGTCGATAAGAATCTACTTGATATTATAAATGTGAAAGTTTGTATATTTAGATATTTGTTACTCAATCACGCAAAAACGGCTTAATGGATTTAAATTAAATTTAGCCCACGTATAACCTAGATAGCTTAGATTAACACATAGGAAACATTTTGTCCCGTTGTAAGTGATAATTTGTACTCGTATATTTGGATGTTTGTTACTCAATCAAAAAAAAAGCTGTAGTGAAAACACATAGAATACTTCTTATCTCGGTATATGAGATGGCTTAACGACTGTTATCAATTTATGTTAAACGTCTCATACATTTTTTATTTCTTTCTAGACCCAATATAATGTTATAAATAAAATATCGGCTTTAAGAAAAAACTGAAATGCTATACTCCCTTACCCGTGTAACGATCTGATCATTGTTGTATCTATTCTTGATTACTAATACAAATGCAATTGTTAAAAGTACATTTAAAATCATCAACCCCTTCCACAAGCGAAGTTTGCTGCCCGACAAAAATGATAACGGATTTGTTCCATGCAAAGCGGTCATCACTTGCATAGAAGAAGTAACTCTTGCAATATTACTTATCTTCTTCTTTTTACTCATTATTTAACATGAGACTTGAGCTAATAAAACAATTTATTTCTTTATATATATATATTTATTATTTATAAAAAAATCATTTAAATTATATGCTACGTATAAAACGTTTTCTATCTACGTTGTGATAATTAAGAATGACGATAAAAAACATTTTAATATGTTTCTCTTGTTATTTTTCCATTAAAACTTTAGACTTCACACTCACGGCGAAGTGTTAATGACAGTTTTGAAAACTTGTCTAATTTGCACAAACGGGTTTTTGATAAATAATGTACTACCGTAAGTAATCAAAAGAAAAATGGCGCGATGTCATATAATTATAATATATAAGGCCTCATCAAAGCTCGACCCTGAGGCATGCAACCATTGACCTCCAGCAAACTTGCATGTGCCATCGCTCCATCTAGTGGGGGTTTTCCTACACGGTAGGGTACTCAAGAACCTTTATTCGCCACTGGTTTATTTGTTATTTGTTATCATATGTTTTAACGATTTGTAACATTATATAAATGTCACTTAAAAAAAATTACTCGTATTTAAGAAAATGTTGAAATGCGAATACTAATATCAAATAGTATTTTAAGTATTTAGTCTAGACTGCTTGTATAAATTAATAATGGACACTTTTATAAGCGTAGTATTATTATTGGAGACGATTTTTTTATAATGGAATATCTACGTGCAAAGAAATTTCCCTATTTTATAATATGTTTGTTTAGACGTTGCATAATACGTGAAAGGGGGAATGATTACATGAGTGTCCGTCTTAACCCTCAGTCCAACAGCTTCTAAAAAAATTAGTCCACCTGACAAAAAAACATGTCTAGAGATATTTCGTAATAAGATCGTTAGATTGGAAACTAAGCAAACATTTTAACAGGCACGTTGGTGTAAGGTATGTATGTGAGATAGAGATGTGAGCTTAGGATGCTAACGATCGAGTCGAGGTCTCGTACCTCAGTAACAGGGGTCCTCGGATCGTTGCTCAACCCCCTCAGTCGTCTTTATGTTCTTCGTCAACGTGGGTCAGAGTTGCAGCCGTCATCGAGCCAGCAGTGTCTTCGTACTCCTTACTCGGCCCCCTGCTCGTGATTATTTAATATGTACAGGATCTGAAGTACAAACAGATCGATACCATGAGAAAAACAATCAATGTAAGCAACCAATCACCGCAAGTTTTAAGTATGCGAGCAGGAAGCTCAGGAAAGATAAGAACGGGAACAGCAGCCGTAAATTACGACGATTTATTTGCGAGCCCTTTTTAACGGCTTCCGTCCATGACTAACTGTAATACCCTACGTCGGGTATAAATATAGGTTGAGAAGGCCGAACGAATGCAGTCCACCTCCTCCTTAAGTATTGTCTGATTGTATAAAGGGAGTCCATTTGTGAAGTGTTCTCCATTAAAATTATATTACTTCAAGAGTATTTTTTTCGCATCGTCTACAGTTTATATCCACTCAATACCTCTTCCTATCTCTTGATTAATTGTCTGATGATTTTTTTTAATGAATGCTGTTAAAATTATCAACATTCCCCTCAACAACTCCCAACTAAGCATAAAGTCGAATGTCAGATTCGAACCAACGACCTTAAGTTTCGCAGACTGTACCCGAAGCCATTAGGCTAATGAACTTTATATATTAATCACATATATTAAAGCTCAGGGCTTATATCCCAATAAGGATAGGCAGAAACCGCAAGTACAAAATACGGAAAACCTTCACTTAAATAAGTTTTATCGTTAAGTCCTGACTACAGGCAATTAAAACTCCATTATAACACACATTATTACATTACATACAAATACAGAAAAAAACCTTATAATTATAAATACTTTTATATCCATTAAAATAAGCAACTACAGGCATAGTATATAATTTTGATTCTTCATAATTCAGAAATTTAAACTTCTGTATTGTCGCTGTTACAAAAGTATCGAGAAATATCGTTATAAGATGGACGGAGTTAAAATGAATAACAAGAAAAAATTAAAAATTATTTTGCTAGCTAAACTATCGGAGTTTTTTAAACATTGTACTCTACACGGACTGTATTATTTTTATAGCAGGGCTAACAGATGGGTTCACATCTTCTGGTGTTTCATCATCGCTTTCAGTATAGGTCTTTGTGCGTTTCTAAGTCATATGATTTGGGAAAAGTTCGTCATAGACCCTACTTTTACTGTGGTAAGTATAAATAAAAATTAAATGCTGTTCGTTGGTAAGTTTTAAATGTTCGTAATAGTCTCATTAAGATTTAACGGAAAGATGAAATTGAAAAAATTGCCCGGCAAATTCGGGTAAAACTGAAGGTTCTTTTTTCTATGGGACTTTTGTGTTTGTGTTTGTCAAGACTCGCGATTCAAAGGATGGATAATTTTCGCAAATTCACAAAACGATTACAAACAAGTTTATTGAAATTTGGACAAGACGTATGTCGGGCCAGATAGTCAACAATAATATCAACTAAATCAGATGTAGAACTGGGATAAAGTGTCAACTGATTATTTTCACGTAGACTAACAGATTATTTAAATTATATTGCTCAGTAAAATCGTTTCTCTCTCTCATTCTTTTTTCGCTCTCTCTCTATCTCCTACAGTCTCCACTATACGTAGGACACCAATATCTTCTAAATTTCATTCAGCGATGTCGTTCTTCCCCTTGCAAAATGAAGAAAGCATTTACAATTAATTAATTTATACATCTAATGCACACATTTGCAAAGATTGTTTTGTTTGGTTGTATTATTTGATTAACAGTTGTTTAGAAGGAAAAATACTTTGTGTAATTAATAAATTAGGTTATATAAAGTTCAAGGATAGCTTTCTCGCATCATTTTCTACAGTGGTTTATATACGACAAAGAATACCAGCTTTAATTAGCAACATGACGCTGCTGTGTTTTGATTGGTGAGTATAGGGATCCGGACCCTTGCTGGAGGCGACGAGACATTCCATCTCAATTCTCAGGGGCACAACGAATCTGCCTTAGATAATATATTAGATATAAATTCAAGTAGTCTACTGGATGAATGTGATTCTCGTTAGTCGCAGGAATTACCATCTGAAGAACTGTGTCCTCGTTTGTCCCCCCCAAAACAATAAAAAATAATAATAATTTATCACTTGGTGGACAATCGCAACGCGTGAAGATTGCTATATTACGCCGTATCAAACGCCAGTATAGATATTGAGAGTGTTAACACCGGAAGTAAACTTTTATTACTAGAGATAAAAATAATAATATTGAACTCTACTATCAGTAGAGTTAGTACCAGGGTAGCCCTTTTAAATATCACGAAACACGAGCAGCAATTTTAAAAACCCATTTGCCACGTGCTTGACGGTGAAGGATAACATCGTGAGGAAACCTACATAGGCTGTTAATTAACTACTTTCTTACCATCAGGTGGAGACCACACATTATCCCACGGGAAAGATTCCATTTCCCGCTGTCAGTATTTGCGACACAGAATTGGTGTACGGCCCAAATACGAAAAACATTACGAACATACTGTAAGTACAGATATTATCTCAATTGTAATGTATTTTATTCATCTTTATGACTCCAGACCATCACTAGTCTACTACTGAATATAGGCCTAGGCTTGGATAGGTCGTCATTCCAGTGATCGACTTACGCTCCGATTGCCAATACGAGTTTACCACTCTTGTACCTTTCTTCGCCATCGGTTCTCAGTTCTGTGAGTTATTTTGGTAGGAGATTTTACTTACACAAAGCGCTCATAAACTGAGCGTGTCGGTCTGCTCTGATCACGTTCCTATCTGATAGTGCCACCCAGGTTGCCAGTTCCCTAGCTATCGGAAGATTCTCCAGAGTGGAGAATGGATGGTGATGACTACTGACCGTCCGAGGTGTAGGTATGCGGAGCTATCCTCTGGCGGACGCTACCTGTTATCTGGTCAATCGAAAGCTGTAGGCGGTGAGAACCGCCCTGACACGCGGGTGTATCTAGTATACGCGGTATCGCGAGGATTGCGTCTCGCTCGAAGGCGAGGGCGACGCGACGAGGTGTTGGTGGTGTATTGTCCGGGATCCATTGAGGACGGAGACTGGAGCTCGGCTCCCCCATAAAGTGGAGGTCGTTGAGAACGTGACGGGGTCGATGGTTCCTAGTATCTGGATTCGGTACCGGTTCGTAGGTTGCGGCATTTACCACTAGCAGGTTGGAATGCGAAAGCGCTTTCTCGAAGAAGTGCTGCGAGAGAGCCTGGAAATATTCCGGAATGGCGACGAGATGGCAGTCACTATGCAGATCGATATTACGCTGATACGGTTCCTATCCGGTAGCAATTCTGGTGAAACGGTTTTAGACCGTCTGTAATAGATCTAACTTGTTCGCAGCTACGTGGGTGAAGACGACGCTGGCGTAGGCCATAATTGGTCTTACGCAGGACTTGTATAGTCTGAGTTTATGTCTTAGGGACATTTAATGTTGGTACAGATGAGCTGGTAAAGCCGGCTCATGACGAAAGCGGTCTTGTTCCTCGCATATTTGATATGCGGGCGGAAACTAAGTTTTCGGTCAAACGTGATCACTAGGTATTTGACCATTTCGACCCATGGAATGGGTCAGTCGAAGATCGTGATTTGTCCTTGCTTTCTACGGCTAGGTACTAGTGCCGTGCACAATTGATTGGCTGAGCCTCTCCAGAAGAAGACGGCTGGACTTTTGTCCGGGCTAATTTCGATTCTCCATAACCGAAACCAATCGGCGAGGCGATTGGCTGCGGCTTGGAGACGAATGGTGAAACGGTCCACGAAATGCGCGAGACTGACCTGCGGATCTATAGGAATGTCACTTGTGAAAAGTGAGAATAATAGGGGAGAGAGAAAGGAGCCCTGGGGGACTCCCGCTAAGAGCTGGCCGTTTGAGGAGCGCTTGCCGTCGACTCGATATCGGAAAGTGCGATTCGACAAGAAGTGACTCGTATAATGTGCACGAGCCTGTCCGGTATGTTGAGTGAGTGAAGTTTATAAATTAAACCGGTATGCCAGACTTCGTCAAATGCCTTTGTGATATCGGAAAATAGTGCACACTGCACAGCACAGCAGTGCAGTGGTTAGCCCTGCAAGAATGTGTTCCGTTAAGCATAAGGCCTTTTGAACGCAAGAGTGCGTATTCCTAAACCTAAACTGTTCGTCGGGAAGTAATCTATTGGGTAGAACGTGTTCTTTTATTCGCCTAAGAATAATCCTCTCGTATACCTTGCCCACGGAGTTCAGGATGCTGATTGGGCGATAACTGCTGGGAAGGTCCCGCGGTTTGTGCGGTTTGGGACGTCCCATTCCAATGACGTCCGCTTCCTTCCAGGCATCCGCGAATGAGCAGCTGTAGAGGAGCGTATGAATATTGCCACTAGGACGCAGATAATATTAGCGGGAAGCGCTTTGAGTATTTTATTGTTAATCCCGTCGGGACCGGGAGCTGACCTCTTTTTGAGGTTTTTGATAATGTCCGTAATCTCCTCTGTGGTCACAGGTTCTAATGGTCCACCCACTGGTGGTAACGATGCCCTAAGTAAAACGTCGACGTCCACCTTACGAAGGTGGTCGAGATCCACAGGCATTGGCATCTTAAGTCCGCGAGATATTCGGCTTTCTCAGAGTCATCGAGTATAAATAAAATTAGAAGGGGCATTTGTGTGATGGTGTCTGCTTTGAGACCCCGCGCCAACCGCCAGTAAGCGGTATTCGAAGGCTCGAGGTCCGATAGGAGGTTGCCCCATTTGTCACCATTATACGATTGGATGCGCTCTTTGACCTCCCTTTGAAGGCGCAGGTAACGCGATTAACGTCTCTCGGGTATCTATCTGAAGCTTTGCCGCGCGATTTTTTGACCTTATCAGTCGACGGAGGCTCGAGGGAAGGACCCCGAATTAATCAGTCAATGTGGGGACCATCCTTTTCGAGTCTTCGACGGCCGAGGTAAGGTGTGAAGTTAAAGAGTCGATCGCCCGATACGCCTTATTGGGTGAGTCGATCTCGTTAGGAAAAGCGTCTAACTGCTAGGTGGTCGTGGCTCTGAGTTTGCCTTGGAGAGCACGCCAGTCCACGATGGTTTTGGTCTGAGGGACCTCGCCTGATGACTGGGCCAGCTTGAGGAGCACCGACCTGTGGTCCGATGACAGTTCGGGTGATATTTTGATTAACGCAATGTCTATAACGTGTATGCCATGTAAGGTTTAGAGCGTATCGTGTCGGGGAGTTGAGGACGTCGAAGCTGTATGAGCCCATAAGGTCGTGAAGCGCCTTGCCGTTTCTGTTCTCCCTTGTTGGCTGCCACTGCCCTTAGGGACTTGCAACGGAGCGGCGGATTGGGGAGCTGGAGCTGGAGCTGCAGCTGGAGTGGGGGCGGGTGCAGCCCTAAAAGTGATGGCTGGGGCCGGCTCAGAAGCCCGTATGGCTTTTTTGGCCTTGGCTTTCTTGGCATTGTGGCCTTGCCCGCCGCATTACCTCACCGGTGCTTTGGGGCACCCGCGGTAACTCGCCGGGTTGCTCCGGTTGGACGGGAGCAGTCAGGAGTGCCGTGGTCACCAATGCATTTGACGCATCTGGGCCTGGCGTTACGTGTTTCCGGCAGAGTGGCCGTAGTATTGGCAGGGGCATAGGTTTTTTGGTGCATCAGTCATCCTGCGCGCTTCTAGAATTAGGATGCTGGTGCTTGAGAGGTAATCCTCGAGCTTGTTTCATCACCCCGCTCTTCTTCGGTTAGGGGTCTCAAGCTCACCTTCCATCGAAACCATAGTAGACTGGCACCCATCCAAGAACCGTTTCTAAGAGAATCCACATCACCGCACCTAGATGCTATTCCTAGGAACATATCTTTAGACAACGAGACGAACCTCGCAGGTCATGCCCTCTCGCGCCCACGACTAATATCCCACAGAAAGTAACCAGCCGGTGCAACTGAAGGTGAAGGGTTCTTGAGCGCCAAGTCTGAGCACATATAGCCTAGTACAGGAACGATCAGTGGGCTATTCACCTCTCCAACATGGAACCTTGCTATCTCGCCTTCTTGGGACCTTCCCATGTTCCTAAAAGGAGGCACCGCCCAAACAATGCCTCCCTTGGAGCGTCCCAATAAACCATCCGCCTTCTTAGACGAAGAGAAAGCTGATTGTCTGGCTGATAATCTCGAGCTCTCAAGTCCACCGAGCAACCTACCGATCGACGCCACTCACGTTGCAAAATTGACACCGTGGTCGTGATTCCGTTACTCAAGCTACATGTACCCAAGTTGAGTCTATAATTAAAAATCTGTGATCATGCAAGGAGCCCGGCCCGGATGGTATCACCAACAAGTTGATAACACCCGGGTGACAATATAATACACCTACTGGTGACAATTTACAAAGCGGCTATGTCCAAAAGCACCTTTCTGAACACCTGGAAGGATGCCGACGTCATATGGATTCTCAAGGTCTCGAAACACCCAACCGATCCATTACGTACGTACGCCGCATTTCACAATCATAGACCTATTTGATCGTCAAATTTCCTGGCAAAGACAATCAAATACCTAGGCATCACATTAGATGAAAGACTCACCTTCGATCTGCATATAAACCGTGTACGGCATCATGCAGGTCCAGCTCCAGGACCTTTGTATCCATTACTTCATAAAAGTAGCAAAATATCCCTAATGAATGAAATTACACTATACAGAGCGTGCATCCGACTCATAATGACATATGCAAGCCCCGTCTTTACGCATGCCTCCCCGCGTCTAATTCGCCGACTTCAGGTAATTCAAAATCATTTTATGTCCAAAGCCACCAGTGAGCCGTGGTTCTTGCGTCATGAAAATCTACACATAGACCTTGAGCTGCCAACTATAGCTCAGTACCTGAAGCAGTCTTCCCGCTGATTCTTCGACTCTGCTGTCAAACACCCGAATCCACTGATTGTAAGTGCCGCAATTTACAATCCAATCATCACAACTCCACTAGCGTCCGAAGGACACAGAGGCATGCCCTCGACGATGCTGATTACGCGACCACCAGGGCCCAAGCTCTTCATAAAATACTACACACTTAAATTGCACCCTCATACCGCACCCGCCGATGGAGAGGGCGTCGTAAACAAGGTTATTTGCGATATCACCAAGTCACAGGCCGGTTCTCACCAGACAATAATGATAGAAGCGTCGCTAGAAATTCTTGCGCCAATTCTTATCCAGTGCTCTCGCATTCCGAAGTGGTGCAGATCTAAATTAATACAGTTAATAATACTAGTGATATTAATTTTGATAATCCTTAGTTAGAAGCAACTGGCTGAGCCGAAATTCGGCCCTCTTGGCCAACTTGAGGCAGACGCTCTCGCGAAAGGGGGTAACGGTTCAAGCCGAGGCCTGCTCTTGGGAGCCCTTGCGCTGTTTACCCACTAATAGAGGTCTTGACCGAGTGCCATAAGGTCACCTCTCAACACGTAGAAACTATAAAGAAGATAGGGCTAACTCCGTCTATCAGCCCGAAAATAAAAATTCTAATGCTGTATAAGATAAATTCTGTGAAATTAAATTCTTCTGATATACCTCAGAAACACATATATATTTTTTTTAATTTAAGATAAGATAAAGGAATATAACAGTGAGATAATAAAAAATAAATATCCAACACGATATGTGATTGATTGATATATTTTTTTTAATTTCTTTCATGTGAACGCGTTCCATGATTCAATTGAAATTTAATTGAGCATTGTTTAACAGATTTGTGAAATGATAAAAAAATAAGTCAATAATAATATCAAACTCTTTATGACGCGACACATAAACACTATTTTCATATTGCAGGCATCTACGAGGTTTTGAAAATGATGAAATCAATGATTTCTTCCGGAGCGTAACAGATATAAAGCAGAGGGGCTACGTGGTCAAGTCTCATGTCAGTAAAATGCACGTCGTTCTAGAAAGTCTTGGATATACGTATAACATTCTTCTAGATTTGGTAAGCAATAATAAATCAATATCTAATTTCAGTTAATCAATATCAAATTCAGCAAACCTTTACTGAATACAGTATGGTGCTACTGTGTTTCGACTGGTGAGTGAAGGGTTTCAAAGATTCTTTTAGTGACGAGGGATGCAATCTGTCTTTAGGGGTAATAACGCATTATGCACTACCCATTATTCCTTATCGAGGATGATATCAGCTGCAGGAATCACTTGCCATCATTTGAACACAATTCAATGCTCGTTTGTCACTCAATATAAGAATAAATTATGAAAGATAAATTCTGATCTGATAATGGACGAACAAGTAGGAAAAACAATTTTTACAGATTTAAGTCAATGACGGATTTTGATATCGTGAGAATCAGCGGATAAAAGTTATTCACTTAAGGATACTTGTTTAATCATGTTAGATCCATACAGGTCCATGAATGCGTTGGCTACTGCTTGACTCTGGCATTCTGTGACACACCAACGCGGAATGTTAGCATCAAATGGTAGCATAATGCTACTATTTTTCCTGTGAAGACTGTAGCAATATAGAGATAACATAACAAATAACTAGGTAGAAGACAAGGCAAGACAACGCGTGTGCATCTGATCGTTGATGAGGAAGGATGTACGTGCCACTTACCATCAGGTGAACTGACAGGCACGGTTTGTTAACCTTAGTTTGATAAAATAATCACTTTTCAGTATTATCAAGTACCGAAACACCAGTGCTCAGTGGCCACTAGTGTGAAATCATTCTCCCCGTCTCTGCATCCTTCGAATGCCGGCAGGAATGCTTGTCGACGCATTTACGCGTATACCGCTCCCTTAGCGAGGCTTGCGCAAACAACAGGAGCTGAATCATGTCTGAAAATGTCCTTAATGTTGATTAGAAATAAGATGTATGATTTGTTGATTTTTTTGTAGCTTAAAAAACCTTGTGGGAATTTGATGGAAGAATGTGTTTGGAGGGCGAAATCAATAGATTGTTCGCAAATGTTTCGTCCGGTCCTTACTTTTATGGGATATTGTTGCCAATTTGATTTAACTTATTTCAGGTATGCTTTAGTATATTCACTAACGACTGTATGATACGTTGGTTAGAGTACTTAGCTTTGTTGTTCTCTGTGAAATGGAGGAACGATATTTGTGCAACAGAGCGGTGGTTTAGATACTAATTTAGTGTCAATTGAAATTCAATTTAACTTACTTTACGACTGACAATGATATTGCGATATAAAATCATATTGCTTTGAGGCCCGGTGACATTTTATTTCGTTATACAAATATCAGTCGCATTCTAAAGTTCTTTGAATTGAATTAAAAAAAACAATAATTAAATTTATTAATTATAGTGCCGTAAATGTTTTCGCAAACATTCGTTGTCGCCTTACTTAGCTCGTTAGGAATATGAGAAAGATCTTTTTTTTTTATCGGCGCGTGTCGGCACCGAGGAAATTTGCATCTCGTAGAAATAAATAAAAAAAAATATTTCTAAGACTTACACGTGAATGATATATGATGAATATATATATATATATATATATATATATAAATATATACATATATATATTTAGGCTGTTATTTTACTATATTATGGTATGATATCGTAATGCGATTTTCAGATCACACTCTGAAAAAAACACGAATTTTGCAGCTGGCACAGATATAACTGAAGCTTTGGATATAACTGTAAACACGGAAAAATTTAATGCTAACGGGGTCAATGCGGACGGTTATGTTTTGGTAAGTAATTTAAGTAGGGTTTTAAAATAATAAACGAAACCCTATTTTACATGTAAACTACTTAAATATAAGAAATATATTTCATATATTTATATTTTTTATAATTTATTGTACAAAGTGACTGCGATCCTCTATCAGCCCTGGGCTAGCCTGATTCATAAGGGATTTGTCACCTACGGTACCAAGATTCTATACCGTCTGATCTCTCGATGTCATCCCTAAAAACTTCCCTAAATTCTAAAACCAAAGGAATGTTTATAAATAATTTTATCTTATTTCAAAATGTCAAATATGTGTTGTTTTTAAAATGACGATTCAATTAAGAATGTTTTTCATACGATAGACAAATATAAGAAAAAAAAGGCGGACTTAACACCTACAGACATTCTCTGTCTTTGGGTTAAGCAGAAAATATATTACGTGTAAAAAAATATTATCTTAATTTTAAAAATAATGTATGAGTAGAAATAGTAAATTATGCTACATAAAATCATTATTTAAAACAGTGTTGTACACTGAATTACTTCCCTGGCCTTACCCATTGATGCTGCGGCCATAAACTAGTTGCAGTGTGGTTATTCACCTACACTAAATCTCTAAATCTAAGATTTTGGTGATATATACTATAAGGACTATAATTTCATGTTGCAGGTGTATATCTTTGACAAAGACAGTAACATAACTGTCTTGGACAGCGCGATAACAGTAACGGCTAACACATATTTCGATGTGAAGGTTACCGTGTGGTTGACGGATTCATCGAAAGATGTGAAAGCGCTTTCGCTGTCGGACAGAAAATGTTTTTTGAAAACTGTGAGTTATTTTTTATTATGTTTACATACACAAGCCTGTGTTACTCTACAATCCCACTTGGTGTTAGGTGGTGGTGGTAGAGTTCACTAGCGCTATACCTGTTTACAATCTTCCGATATCGCGTCGAGGGAGCGCGTTGCCGCGCAGCCAACACCTAAGGGTTTCGGAAATGGAGGATTGAGGTTAACCCCACAAAAATTGCAGCCATGTGCTTTTCTCGAAGAAACAAAATGGCGCATCTCTGAACCACAGAAAGACTCGCCTTCGGTCGGCACATCAAGCGCGTACGGCATCGAGCAGCGTTCACCCTAGGTCGTTTGCACCCGTTTCTTATTAAAATTAGCAAAATGTCCCTAGGTAATAAAATTACACTTTAAAAAGCGTGCATCTGATCCATAATGGCATATGCAAGCTCTGTCTTTATGCATGCCACGCTGCGTCTCATTCACCAACTTCAGGTAATCCAAAATTGCTTCATGCGCAAGGCCACCGGTGTGCCGTGGTTCTTACGTAGTTTTTATTCAAATCTACACATAGATCTTGAGCTCCAAACCATAGCACAGTACCTGAAGCAGGCTTCCCACTGACTCTGCCGTTGACATACAATAATAATAAAAGGTAAGATAAAAATAAAAAGCAATTCACACAAAAAATGAAAGGGATGAATTTCAGCAAAGAAATACTGCTTTTCAGATCCTTGAGCTATTTAACATATGCAAAGATAAGCAAAAAGATCATTTTGAGAAGAAAAACTACAAGTAAAATATCCTTATGTCCTTAGAATATATTAATGATGTAGCCATCTTAACAACTACACAAAATACAGATAAAGTGTCATAATTCTCAAGATTTCCGCTGAAGCGTAAACGCTTATCTCGTAACCTATCAGAATTTTTTTTATTACTTTTACAGTAACAAACGAGCACACAGTTCACTTAAGTGATTCCTGCGGTCCGTGTCGTCCTCATTAATTCTTAATAAGGAATCATAATGCAGACGCGTTTTCACCCTTGAGGAATGAGATGGAATGCCTCGTCACCAGTAATAAAGACATACGCTGCAGTTTCCGGCTGCGGCATGAATGGATCGGCTCGATCAGGAAAGGTACCCTTTGTAAATACCATCGTAAAGAGCACCATAATGCTTCTGTTCCGGAGACCCTAATATCGGTAACAAGGCATTTCATCTAAGTTCTCAGAGGTAACAACAGTGTTCTTTATCGAGGATGAATGTGGATATCACGTGCTGTAGGATTATCTTATCATCAAGTTAACTGTGTGCTGGCTTGTCAGCCTCAATCCAATCAAAAAGTAATGTAATAATAATTTTATTTAAGGATGTCATCACTACTGGAGGTACTTCGTACCAAAATTGCAAGATGTATTTACTGATGAAGAACATTGTGGAAGAATGTCGGTGCTTACCTTTCACTTTTGAGTGTAAGTTGTATGACATACTGTTATAGAAATTTCTTGCAAAATAGATATCTCTTTCTATTTATATCTCTCTATACTATATACTAGTCTCTCTAGCTCTAGCTCACATTTTTACTTTTAATAAATAATAATTGTTGTCGTTATTGTAAAGTTTTCAATATGTATTATTCTATAGATGTATTTTAGGTTTATGTTACTCACCAAAGTGCGGCTACGGTACAGCTTATCTTTCGGTACAACATGAATGGGTTGGCTCGACCACGACAGGCCCGTGTCCTACACCAGTGAATGATAGGAGCATATAATTACTGTCTTTCGTTTTGTGAGAGTATCCGGCAAATCAGTAACTGGCACTGTGGCATTATATCTCAGTCCTCAGCGGTGACAATGCATGTACATTTTAAATGTTTGTCTAGGAAAGATTTCATAGTTTATGGAAAATTCTTACCTAAACATTATGCTAATTTACATCCCCCGTTTTCATTAAATAAGCCCCTAGGCAACAGTATTTATAAATAAAATTAATCGGTGTCTCCTTCATTTTCTGAACCAGTGAACCGATTTAACATTGTGTCAAGTGGGGTTAAGACATCACCCATACACTGCTCCACCGCATCCTATCTTGAAAGAAGGGAGATATGTTTTATGAAAGTGTCATCATTGAACATCTTTAAGATTAGGGTCACTTAAGTTAAACGACAGTGCCTATGCTGTAAAACCCTTATCTAAACAGGGAACTTAAGGAAAAGGGATGGAAATATGCATCCCAGAAACATTCAAAGTGTCGGAGATTGGTGTCAAATTCGACCGCCAAGACGAGTTACAGTTTTAACAGCGTAAGAAGTTCTCTGGGGGTGGGATAGTTATATTTTTTAATCATAAATAGTACTTGAAAAATGTTAGTATCATAGAAGTCTTTTATGTCATGTATCCCCAATTATGTAATTTCTATAAAATACCTATGATATGATATTAGTTTATTAGTACTTAAATTCCCGTTAACCACTCTAACTAAGCTGAATACGCTTGTGTCTGGGCGTATTGGGCACCCTAGCGTTAGTTGCTTTCGCGCGCAGGGTAATGGTTCATGCCGAGGCTCTCTCTCGGGAACCCTGATGCTGGTTATCCATAACTAATGGTCGCGGTTGAATGCCCTAAGCGGCTACATTTCTACCGTTGAAGCTGTGAAAGCTCTCGGGTTAACAGTGCTCTATTATGAATTAACGGAATACATGAGTAGATGTTTTATTTAAGCTTTTAAAACTTTTTATTTATTTTTTATCTTATAGATGCCAATTTAAACTTCGATTTTCCACCGTGTTCGTGGAGTCGTCTCATATGTGTTTATGGAGCTTTAGGTAAGTTAACTTATATAAAAAATATTTTATAAGTAAATTTATAAAATTTTATTTTTTATTTTTCTAAGAGTGTTAATATTTCTAGTTAGAAACGTATACACGAACCTGCTATAAAGTGAAATTATTAATAAGTACTTTTTATAAAATTATGTAAACAAAGCACTGTTCATTTTTCAAAAGTTTTAAATTTAATTTCTTTTTACTTAAATTAAGTTGTATTAGCATAAGCTTAAGCTTAATAAGCTTAAAATCTGTGGTAAAGTCGTAGAGTATATAAATGAGTTACTGTACCATTTAATTTATTATTTAATTGTCCTTTTTCACACTTCCATTTTTTTATTATATTACTTACAAACGAGCACACAATTCACTGCTGGTAAATGATTCCAGCCGCCGATTACATTCACCTTTATCAACGAGAAGAATTCATAATGCAGATCCCACCCTCAAGGACTAAGATCGATTGCCTCGACACCAGTAATACAGTCTCCGATTTTCTGTATTATGTTGATACTTTACGCTAATACGAGTATTTTGTGAAGTCATGTGCAATCCCCAGTTGAACTGAATAACCATTCCTGCTGCAGCCAGAAACGCCATCGTGGCTCTACCACTCATATCAAAAAATTATATGTATACATTATTTAATTTGATTTAAAAATATTTATAGAAACTGTGCAAGGAAACATACGTGATGTTATTTCCAACAATGAATGTTATCATAATTGCGACTATGTACAGTACGAGACTGTAGTTGAGTACTTAAAACAGGACAGGACACCAAGGTATGGTAATTTCAAATATTACCAAATACGTTGTTTTCTTAAGAGCCGTGCTGGCTCATTATGTAAGTGCTCGCTTTAATTCATGGTACGCAAACTGAGTTCGATATCCGATACCTGCAAAGAAATAGTTAATTGCAATTTTGCGATAAATCACTGATGATCACAATAAATGCATAGTATATGCTAGTATCACTTCTCGTCTTCTCATCCTATTCGATATATCGATATATTGACTGTCGACCTAAAATCTGATATTTTTGTGCTTTACCAGCTATAGCTGGAAATCTTTTTCTAGATAGAACCTAAGGAATTTACTCAGCTAGAGTAGATAATAAATTCCGATGTTAATTTAAATTTTTCTCCTGCTTTGCAAAAAAGAATTCAAAAAAGCGTTTTCCTACTCCTCTTATATTTGTTTATGATTAAACTCTGTACGGGTCCCAAGACTTTTAGAGTTCTCTTAGTATATGTGCCACTCTCGATCGAGTTAAGATGATAATGATGTCCGCCTGGCCAACTTAAAGCTAATCTATGTAAATCCCAATATCGATTCCCTCATCAAATATTGTCATTGAACTATTTTTTGTACGTACACACAAAATTTTTCCTCCCATGAAATTTTTATATAATATACGGCATACGGGAAAACATTTTTTGTCTGTTTAATTATTTAAAATTGTGCTAACTAATTAATGCAAAAATGTTTATTTATATTTTCATTATAAAGCGATATCAATGACGTTGTGCTTCCACGCATTGATTGCCATCTAACTGGTTTCAATGTTTGTTAAATACGTATTTGGCATGTGTTGTATTTTCCTTAATGATAAATAAAAATAAAACAAAATAAGCGGCATTGTTTTCTTACTTTTTGGTGTTCTATATAATTACTGTGATAAAGTTAATAAAAATAATGATATAGTTTTTTTTTATAAAGCAATAAAAGATTAAACAGCCGTGTCACTGTACACTTCGAAGATAATAGCTGTATGAAATACAGGCGCGAAGTTCTTTATACTTGGGATCAAATGCTGGGTATGTATTTTATCTTATCTTATGTTATGTTTTGAGGACTGGAACAGTGTTTGTTCCGGACAGCACTTCGATCCCGAAAAATCTTTTGTAGGAAGGATACATCTAGTAAGGAGGATCACTCAACTTATGTACTGATCTCCAACGTTGAGCTCAATCATCAAAATCGGAACATCCGCAACACCAGAGGAGTCCTTTAAGAAATGTGCAGCCTCTTTTCTTGAAGATGATGAAGATTCTTTATTATGGCTTGCCGGCTACATATATTAAGATCGCCGTTCTCTACGATAGCCTTAAATATTAATAATATCTATTAAAACATTAATTACCTATAAAAAGTATGGAAAAACCACAACGCAACTCACGTTTGTGGAATCGTGCAAAGCTTCATGAACGGTACCAGATTAAGAATCTAAAATATTTGTTTATTATAATAAATAAAACTTTTATATTTTTCGTATTTACAGAGGTGATAAAGGATTACGCTAATGACAAGGCATATATGGTTCCTTATTATATAAAGCAACTAGAAATAAACTGCACCGTGCCTCTTACTCACTCACTCACAACGATAGAGCGTAGTGTACACTATTATGCTTCAACTATGAAACACTACAAAATATTGCAGAATCAGAGTCCGCATAATGCGACTCAACGAATATTTGTAGAACCAAGGCGCTGTTTGAATACCAGCGTAAAATATCAGCATAAGGCCGCCGTGTTTCGTCTGTTGAGTATAAGGATCCAGAGATGACTCAATTACTGATGATGAGGCATTATAGTCTGTAGTGATGACAACGCACCTGCATTATGGTTCTTAATCGAGGATAAATGTGGGTGTTATGGATCCCACGAATCTCTTACCATGATGTGACCTGTCTGATCGCTTGTCACCCACAATGCAATAAAAAAAGATTTTTCATAAATTATTCCTCAAACGTATCTTATAAATAATTATATCTCTGTCTATTTTAAATTCACCTTCCAGTGAGATCATCTCCTTCTTAAAGAATTCCAATATCTCTCTCTATCTCATGACAGATTTCTTTGATCTTCGTCGATTATCCGACTTATTTACCAATTCATTTACTATCCGAGCTACACTACTATGGAATTCCTTACCCCCTGACATCAGAAAGGTTAACAGTAAAAGCTATTTTAAGAGTTTGGTTCATTTCTACTTACATAAGACCCCTTAGTCAGATAATTCCTTTCTTTATGGAAGTTATTACTTCGAATCGTTATTGTATTGAATTTATATATGCATACATTATTGTTTATTTGTATATTTTTATATAAGTTAATCTGTTTCTTCTCTTTTTTTATTAATTAGGTTATTGCTACGCCTTGAACTATACCTCACCTAGGGTTGACTGGTATAAGAATGGCTTAGACATTAAGTCAAAAGGGTGTGAATCTCTTTTGCTTAGGTTATTACAATAAATAAACCATTTAAATATTTTAACAAAATTTCAGCTAATCTGGGAGGTATATTCGGGCTGTGCTTGGGTGGCTCAATCATAAGCATCATTGAAATCGTCTGGTTTGTTTCGGATTTAATGTACACAATTTTCGTGAATTTTAACACTGGAAGAGTTTCGCCACGAAATCGACAAATCGGAAACAGTATTTTTGTAATATCTAAAAAGAATTCCAACAATAAACAAAAAATGCAAAGGGGAGAAATTGTCTCAACGAGATTTAAATTTGTACATTAGAAAATAATGATGTTAAAATCAATTATACTTAGGGTTTTCATCATTAACTCCTACTACTAATTTGTAAAGCTTCAAAAAATTTTTTTAAATATATAACTAAAATAAAAAATAAACTATATAAAAAATAAATGTATAACTGCTTGTGATAATAATATTTATGAATGATATATATGAGTAATTATAATTAAAGCTATAACTTTTAATCTTTCTTTCTCTTTTCTCTTTTGAATATGTTTTAAAAAATGGCAAATTGGTTTTCACCTACTTGCCTTTTTTAAAACATTAATATTTTTGAGCTCTTATCATTTTTCTTTTGTATAAATTTACACTTGAATCGCATTTGTTCTCACTGGGCCACTGGTGTATTACAAGGCTATGTGCTCCTGCTAAGTCCTACCCTATTTTTGTTTCATATTATTGACTTGTTACTTGTTCATACATTGCTATGTGGACGACAGTACGGTAACCATGTATTACAGCCAAGCAAACGTTGGAATCGGGAACAAGTTGAAGAGCGTCGGAACAAACTTGAAAATCGAGGAATCCCTAGGATAGCTAGGCTGCTAGGAATACTAAGTTTTGTGTTTTATGTCCCAAACGTACGAAGTACAGGAAGTCCGTACGTTTACATTTACAGTTTATTTGCAGAAATGTTCAGTCGAACCAATTAGTCAATGAATTGCATGCATATATTTCTTTAACTGTAAAATCCTAGTCTTAAATAATATTTCATTGTAAATATTAACAGAATGAAATCTGTTCAACGAGTGTTAAATTTTTTTAACAATTCATTGAGATGGTTAGCATTTCATTTTACAGCTGTCGTAAACGCGGTGCATTCACTTTGCCGGCTGTTAAAAATACATTAGAGTTTTATATATATATATATATATGTAGTAAAAAATAAACTCAATATACTACTTATATTTTAGTAATATTTTTACAACGACTAAATGGATACGACTCTGTAAGAATGTGTTAGTGTAGTAATGCTTTAAGATCATGGAAGAAAGTCCATTCTCGTTTAGTACCATTGATGGATTCACCATCTGCTTGATCTTTGTCATCGCCATGTTGATTGTCAGAGCCCCATCCGCTAGCCAAGACGGCAAGAAAGATGTTCTCCCTTACATTCCTACAAATTTTCCTTTGATTTGGTCATGATGTCCTCTATCTTATCTCATATCTATCATATGGACATCTTTTAATTTTTATCAGATGATGTCAAATGCACGAAATTCATTATATAAATGGTATTCTTGCTCACCTAAGTATCTGCAGCACTAAAAAAATATTCCGGAATAAGGGAATATATCTATAAATATAATCTATCCCATGCAGTTTGAAAATTATAGGCATTTTTATTTCTTCGAAACAAGTATTGGGTGAAGAGGATGGTCGTGTCATGATTATTACAAAAAAAAAACCTTAAATACAAATAAATTCCTCGAAAACCTAAGCTAAAAACCTAACATACACAAGTACTCTCTAGAAATACATACATTTATACAGAATTTTGTTTTTTTTTAAGTTTTTTGTAATATTAATTATGATGATGTCCTCGCAGCGGATTCCAAGCACGGCGACATCTTCTGCTTATTGCCTTGCACAGCGTTTGTAACAACCCAACACATGTGCAATAAGATCGGAGGAAGGAATCAGATGCAGTGTCAGGGACACCGGCTATACAAAACACCCAGACCCGAAAATTATCAATTTGTTATAAAAACCCAGGGCCCGCTACTCAACAGCTAGGTACTACATCCAAAATACCACGCGGCCTTCAAATCGTATTATTAATCAGTTATTGATAGTACAGCCGTGGCAGCTCAGTGTATAGGCGTTCGCTATTGATTGTCGGTACGCGAGCAAACCGAGTTCGATCACCGGTGGCGGCACCAACAAACATTGTTCATTGATATTTAACGTTCTAATTTACCACGGGCATCGGGAAATTCATTAATATTCAATACCATTAATATTACACTCATTTAAAACTATCATTCTTTTAGTTAATTATTTTCTGTAAAAGCATTCACATATTGTCTCCAAGAGGAATCAAAACCACAACTCACAACTTAAACAGGTATACAGTATAAATCACTATATTGCTTCTCATTATATCCTGTCCATCTAGGATCTTGGATCGGTGGCATCGTTCAGTTGTGTGATGTCAGAGCTCAGGTGACGTCGTTAATATTCATTGTAAGTTAATATGTAATACTACAAGAATAGAAAATTGTTTTATTCATTGTGTAGTTTACGTGTAAATATAAGAAATGGTAAATGTTTTTTTTTATGTAGTATCAGTCCCTGAAACGTTATACCGCGATCGAAAGCACTCTAAGCAACTAAGATCAAAACTAAATTAATTACTACCGTCATGAGGAGGTTTATTGTCAGTGAATATTAACTAAAAAAGAAATAGCATAAGAAATGGTAAGAGATTCTTCACTTCAGCCCATCACAAGCCAATGCTGAACGTATATATAAACGTCTGCCTCACAAACTACGAGGTATGATCCTCAGCCACTCGAGAGTGACACACGAGCACAGCTCTCACCTGATTGCTTCTGCCCATGACACCAACTTTCGTTCTCGATAAGGGATCAGTTTGGGGATGCGTTGTTACCCCCGAGGACTGAGATCGAAAGCCATCAGTGACGTCAGTAATCATCTTCTCTGGAACCCTTTACACACCACAAGAAATACAGCGTCGTTATGCTGCTATTTTGTGATGTTATCCTGCTATTGACTCCCCGAAAACTTATATCAAAAAATTGCAATCAGTAACAGCATGTCGTACTAACTTGGTATAATTTTCAACAGTGAACTATTATGACAATATGACGGCCGCGTGGCGTAGTGTGATTAGAGTGGCTACTGCGTCACGGGTCCTAGATTTCAAATCAAAAAATATTTGTGTATCATAAATTGATTTTTGGGTCTATGGGATGTGTGACCCAAAAATATATGGTGCTACATAACATATATTTCCACTACACCACTGGGTGGTAGTGTGTCTGGGCGGTTTGGCTAATATTAAAAATAATAAAAAGGAAAAATTTCTACTTTTATGCTCTGTAACTCCCCTTATCGAAATCAGAGCAGCTACTATTCGCTACGCGTTCAAGTTTGGAAGCTATTTCCAAATAGATTGGCAGAACCATCTCCACTACTAGATAGATATTTATATATCTTTTTATGTATTCCATATATAAAAAGGTAAAAAGTAACAGACCATATACATTTATACATATATCCCACAGTCGGGCATAATGGTCTCATCACGCGGTCTTTGCAACATATTTTTTTATTATTATTATTATTTGTTAGACACGCAAGTTCTTCTCGATGATATCCTGCACCGCCGAGCACCGTGGTACCATGTGTGAATATGTGTATAATTGTATTTGTTATGTATGTAGTTTTATACGTATTTTATAATTACGCTTATATTGTTTGTATTTTTATTATAATCCAACAATATAATAGGTATTTAATTAAGGCAAAGGTTTTAAAGCATACACCTACTTAGAAAACTCTCAGCATCAGCCTAATATTGACTGGTAAGAGTGCCGAAGGCATTATGTATATCGCATTAAGTATTTGAAGCTAAATAAATAAATAAAAATGTAAAATGTATATAAATAGTATTATAAAATACTATGTGTAATGTTTTCATCGATACTAAATGTTAACAAACTAGAATAGAAAAAATAAATTACGCTGAATATGGACTTACATTTACTGTTCTAAAATGGCAGTTCTATTATTAACATTTTAGATATTTACTATTGTGATTCCCTTTTTCCGCTGAGTAGCTTTATTTATCCAATTACTTCAAGTTAATTAGAAACCCAAAGATAGATTTTAAAATACAAACAACTAAGATAATTCCACAATAATATTGAAAAATTTTCACTCGACGGATACCGCATGATTTAATGGAAGACCAGAAACCACTACGTGTCGAGTAGTTCCGCAATATAATAAAAGTTTAATGGAGAAAATTATTGGCGTTCTACAATATCGTGACAGGTGATGAAACCCGAGTGTGAAGTACAAAGCAAAAGCCAGTCGAACTTGATGTCAAATATTAAGAAAAGTCGGAGCGCCGACAAGAAAATGCTTCTCTTATCGGCAAATCAGGACGTTACATTAGTGTCGCTTAAAACAACCATAGGACAATAACCGCAGATTGGAACGTACTCAATTGCTTGCCCAAATTGTTGAGTAAAATGCGTCATCGCAACAAATACCGTGCTTCACGATAACGCGTCTGCATATTCCCCTAAGATAACGAATGCGTATTTGAAGGCCTCCAACGTGGACCTGATCACGCATCCGCCATACCTTCCACCTTTTCTTTTCTTTCTGAAATTTAAAGATAAGCTTAGTGGTTTACGATTTACATGCCCGAAAGCGGCGTTGAATGCGTTCCGACGTGGGAGTGACGATGCACTCCATATAAGTCCTGAATGGTGCCAACGCATCTGAATGCTGTTGTCATGGATGAATAAAGATGTCAAGGGACGCTGAAATCACTTACCATCAGTTGAACTGTGTGCTCGTTTGTTACTCTTAATGTAAGTAATAAAAAAAAGGAATCCCGGATAGGATAACCATCAATTTAATAATGCTATCCTCGTCGTTTTTACCACGGATTCGGATATCTTGGGGTTATTAGCAGATGAAATCAAGATTGACAGAGACAATCACTAGTTGTCCACTTCCTACGTCCGTTGGTCATGTGCAATAAAATCGGAGAGAGGTTCAGATGCAATGTCACAATCACCGGACATACACATAACATACCCAAAAAGTGCCATACTTTCATGGGTTCAGAATCGAACACACACAAGAGTCACAACGCAGCAGCCAAATACTCTAAGCACTAAGCTCGCATCTAATAATAACCATCAATTAGTAATAATTACTGTACAAATGTTATGATTTCACTAATGGATGGACACACTAATTCAAGGTGATCGTGACGTCATCATGTTTCTGGAAGCGGGTTAAGTGAAACTTAGTTCAACTGAAGGCATAAAAATAACGAAGCACAGAATGTACTTTTTTTAACACGTTATGATTATTTCTGTATGTATTTATTATTTCATTATTTACACTTTGTTGCATTAACCTAAAGGAAGTAAACAGGTTCACAAACGACGGACTTACTGCAGAAGGCGTTCTAACCAACCCAAGGTATAGTGTGATATTGTGATAGGGGTTGCAATAATTTAATTAATAAAAATAAGAAAAATTAAATGCTGTTTGTTGGCAAGCGCATGACTTAAAAACGGCTTCAAAGAATTGGTTATATTTTTTTGTCATAGTTTGAATCACGTTTTTATGGAATATTTTTTTTTGTAAAGTTGCCCGGAAAGTAATTAGTGAATTTTATTTTCTATGAAATTTTGTATCACGACGATGGATAGGTCATTTTCACCAATTTACGAAACGGTCAAAAACAAATTTATTGAAATTTGGTCAGGACAACTATTCGATATATGTTGTAAGCTAGTAAATATATATTAATAAACTATAGCAAGAACATATATAGATAAAAAGATAAACATATATACAAATATAAATTCAATAAAAATGACAACCAACTAGTACCAAAGAGGATAGAATTATTTGTGTACAGGTGTCTTAAGTTCTCGTAAGTAGCAATGAAAGAAACTTAAAATAGCTTTTATTACTAAGATGTATGATGTCATCGGACAATTCCACCGTAGTACATACATACTACTGTGGAATTGTCCGTCATACATGTATGTATCTATGTACATTAATTCGTATGTGAATAAATTTAATGGAATTTATTAATTTCATTTAACGAACGTCTGAATAATTTAATATTTCGTAGGCGTGTTAAGAACCGACAAAAGACAATGCGTTTTGGTTTAGTTTTTTAAAAATCTCATAAATATTGCTAAAGACATATACTATCAGAATTATTAATATAACGCACGGTGTCATGGTTAGACTACCCTACTGTTGTGTCCTGGGTTCGATTCCGAATAGAGCAATTATATTTGTGTTTTGTGAATTGATCTGAGTCGCATGTATATTAACACTGCGTATGAAACTTCTTCCGATATAAGTGCACATGCATTAGGTCGGTTTATTGAAGAGAACGAGTGCCTTTATGTTTACGCGAATAATTACTACACAGTAACATATTACGCAATTGATGTTATTATGCCATATATGGCACCATATATTAATGAACATTGATATTAGAATAAATGTATCATTAACACATTGATAACGATACTGTACAGTAGTCGATTTGGACCCCGGCGATATATTTGTTTATTACCCAATAACATCAATTGGGTAATCTATATAGAGTATAGATGTCTATACTCGTTTTAGGCAAATGTTACGTAAATTTTCAACATATAAACATGTAACACATGAGATATCTTTTATTTAATTAATTTAAATAAAAAGAATATACAGTCAAGTGTAAATAAATTTCTAATAACATGTTAACAAAAATCATTTACACCGACAATACAAAAGAACAGTTAATTCATATCGAGCTCTTTTTTCTTTATATTATTTGTATTAATATTTAAATGAGATAAAATAATTAAATAAGGCTTACTATACTATCTAAAAAATGTTGGTGTGATCGATATATTTTTAATTTCATTATATTTTATCCGCAACTAACATTATTATCAATGTTAGTTATGCAGTTTTGTATATTTTTTTCAGTGCATTAGTAAAGTTATATCACATTCTATTTATTTTATAATTTTGAATTAATTTAGTTGCAGAAATACGGTATGCATTAACCAACCCCCAGGTTGCCTGGAAACGATATTTCTATAGCGATAATTCTAAAATAAGTTTATAATAATTTCATTTCTCTTTATTTTGTTATTATTTCTTACTTTGTTGTTGTATGCACATAAAAGGTATATTGAAAGCGTTATCAGTATGAAATAAACACAATCAACTTCAATTAAGTTCTTAAACATAATTAAGTGGCTTACGGGGTTGCCCTGTTTCGTGAAGTAATTGTCACTTAGCTGTTATCAAAATTTTCTTTTATTAATGAAGCAAATGTACGAACGTACATATGCAACAGTACGTTTGAAATAATATATGCAAACGTCGAGAAAAATGAAGAAAAAAAACAGCACTGCACCGACGTGGCATTGATTCAATCAATTTCATACATTTTTCAAGGGGGATTGAATTCCATGCAACAAATGCTTTATATAGGTCGTTTTGACTGGTGTTACGTTTGTTTGAGATTTTCTTTTCAAAAATATAAATACTAGGTGTCCCGTAAACAGCACAAAAACCTTAAGGGGAAGATAGGTTGTCGAGACATCTACCAGACAAAAAAAAATAGTAAAATGTCAATTTTCGATATTGAGATTTTTAAATATTTCGAGGCAAATGGACAGACAGAGTTCGCCATTCCACATTACGGAGCAGCGTGGCAGTCCAACTACCTCTGTAGATAAGAGGCTAGTGCTCAGCAGTGGGATTTATATATATTTATATATATATATATATATATATATATATATATATATATAGGCCGGCTTATATATAGAGTGCTTTATATATAGGCTACTATACTTTACTTCACGTAATATATTTTCTGTTTAGGGTTGAAAAATATTGAACCAATTTTGTTGACTATGGCCAAGGGAAAATTAAATTTATTCTAACCTTGACCGACTACACTTTCGCTGATACGATTCTCAAGATTATATATAAGCATAATTTTATTTCCTGACTATTCTTATCGTGTTCCAACTATTTTTTGTTGGATCGAAGCTAACAGACGAATATATAGATTACCTGGTGATACCAAGATTCCTGCGTATGATGGCATATAGGAATGAAATGTAAGGAATAAGATGTTCTGCCTCATCACCGTCTTAAAAATTTTGTCTTCGTTGAGGTTCGATGTAGATGATCGGCCTCAGTTGCCACTTATCATCAGGTGAACTGAATGCTCGCTTGTCACTCTCGAACCAAATTAAAAATAGTGAAGATACGTAAATGCGATAAAACCCAAAAATAAGTTTAATTCCAACACTAAGTTAAATTAAGCTTACACTACCGACTGTTTCCGTTTCCCTTTGTAATTAACTTTCCTATTTTCCGCTTCCGCTTCCGCTTTTCCGCAAATCTTTGCCCTGCGAGCCAATCCCGATCTATTTGCTCATAGAAACGAACGAACTAACGCTCTGTCTGTTTTCACGTAGTTACTATTATATTGTTATGGATATTTTTTCCATAAATCTTTTTATTGTATTATTTTTTATTGTCACCCACAAACGAACACAGTTGTCCTGATAGTTAATGATTCCTGCGGCCCATAACACCCGCAATGAGCCATAGTCACCCTCGTGGAGTAAGATGGCATGCCTCTTCAGCAGCAGTAAGAATCTCGTTGTTACTTTACACTAGTCTTGTGTGAGGTCCTGGTCCTTCCCCGATGGAGACAACTTTACATTTTACATATACGAAATTTACAGAACAATTACATTTGTGCAACAAGAAACCAACTATATAGCTAGCACTGCTGAAACTTCTACGAAATCTGTTTCTTCCAAGTTTATTAAGCTAAGCCTGAACGAGCCACTCGTTAATTATCATCATCATTATCATATTTATTATTAAGCCACAAATCGTGCCTTGGTCCTATACGTACCTCTACTGTCCCTAATGTTGTCATTGAACCCAGAATGCTGTAATAATTGTAAATAAATATAAGAAGAAACATGGTTTCGATAATATAATATATGTACATATATAATATATGAATTTAGAATAGAATAGAACAACAAATACTTTATTGCACCTTTGAATAGACAGGGTACAAAAATTCGATGTGGACCTGTAATTTGCAATTAGAAGAAAAATAAACAAGTTACATAATATAAGATAATTAATTGTATCCTTAAATTAATTTATAATTAAATAAATCAATAAGCAAATGTCTTTGTATGTTGTTAGTACATATATATGTGTATTTTTAATAATATATATTACTCGTGTAATGGCGCGAACTACTAATTATATCATTCTACTAAATCTTGCGTGCGTGTGCGCGTATGCATGTCTGTCTTTTAGCGCATTTATCTTATTAAGGCGTACTCAAGTGTACTTCGGACATAAGCGAAATACAGAGGTAGTAGGGGGCTTGAACACCGGAATGCTTTAGAAAGTCTCGTGATAAAACATTCTAAGAGACTTATGACAGACGTAATTGTAGTGCTCTGAAAATATTAGCTTTGAATCCAACAAAACACCTAGATCCCTTACTTTCATAACACGACTTACAACACAATTATTTAATACGTACTTAAATTGCAATGGATGTACTTGACGACTGAATGTAATTTTTATGACATTTAGATTGAGTAAATTTTTTGTGCAATAGCTTAAAAATCTGTTAAGATCATCCTGCAATTTACGACAGTCCACAACATCACGGATCGGATAAAGAATTTAAGTGTCATCAGCGTACATAAGAAAACGGGAGTGATAAAAGCAATTTGAAATGTCATAAATAAATGTTAAAGAGCAGGGAACCTAATAAGTAGCCTTGAGGAACCCCCGATGGAATTGATTCTTTGTCCGAACAGTAACCACCGATTTTGACCCATTGTGACCATTGTGTCTTAAGTAAGATTTAAGCCAAATCAGCAAATCTCCATGTATCCCTAAATTTTTTTTTTCTCTCTTCTTTGAAACTAATAAGCTGTGATCAATTCTGTCGAAATATTTGGAAAAATCTGTATATACCGCATCTGTTTGAATGCGAGTATCCATTTTGCGGGAGATGAGGTCAGTTAAGATGCATAGATTTGTCTCCGTAGATCTTTGACGCATAAAGCCATGTTGTTCACTGGAATAAATGAAGATACGTGAGTATAAATGGTTCCATAGACGAGACTTTCAAAAAGTTTGCCAAAGGTGGAAAGGATTGAGACAGGTCTATAATTTTCTGCCAAATGCCTTGATTCACTTTTGTAGATTGGTATTATGTAAGCATCTTTCCATTTCTTAGGAAAAACGCCCTCTTTTAAAGATTTATTATTTTATTAAAGACAGAGGAATAGCTAGTGTTTTGGCACATTTTTTTAAGGATTTATTTAAGCACAACTTCAGGAGATATATGGACAGATGAAAGGATATGCGAATTTGGTTTATTAGTGGTGGAAAACAAATGCGCTGAGTTACATGAATTATAAACTGATTGAAAATATTCAAGGAATATATCGCATATACCTTTCCCACTAATAATTAAATCTTGGTCTTTTAGATTTTGATTTGGAATGCTACTTCGCGTCATAAGATTTTGGGCAAAATCTACATAATTTTAGGATTAATCTATATAAACTTTTCACATATGCTTATATATTTATCCCAGCTGATATCTTGTTCTATTTTTTGCCTACGCCGGAGCAATAAAAATGTATCATAGTCTTTTTTTTTATAGCATTAAGAGTAACAAACGAGCACACAGTTCACCTGATGGTAAATGATTCCTGCGGCCCATGACATCTACATTCATACTTGACAAGAAATCATAATGCAGATGCGTTGTCACCCTTGAGGACTGAGATGGAATGCCTCGTCTCCAGTAATAAAGGTCTCCGGATCCCTGCACTCACCAGACGAAACACAGCAGCGTTAAGCTGCTATTTTACGCTGGTATTCTGTGAGGGCGTGGTCCTACCCCGGTCGAGCTGACTCATTCATTCTGCAGCTAGAAACAAACTGCAGTGTAGCTCTACCACTCTTGTGTCTAATTGATTTTTACAATTCTTCCATTTTCTGTGAAACTTCCTTTTCTCTTTAATTATTTTTATAAGACTTTTAGAAAACCATCGAAGATATCTAGTTGGTATACTATAGAAGAAAGGTATGGAGGTTTCAATAATATTGTAAAGAATATCATAAAATTGATCGACGGAAGCATCCACATTGTCGCGTAGTAGCGCATCTTCCCAGTCTACTTGTGACAATTGATTTTGTATTTTGTCATAGTCAGCTTTCTTCAAACTGAAAATTTTCTTTGGTGGATCTTTAAGTGGAGTAAAACGAACGTCGCATAAAGAGAGTTCTAAGGCTGGATGATGAGGCATGTCCTCTCGAGTAAGTGACAATCCAAACTTCGTTTGCATCATAATCACCATCATTTCAACAAAAACTTTATGGTAATTAAAAATTTTGAACTCAAGAAATTTACTTAGCATTTAAGGACGGTTAACAAAATAAAATTTATGTTTGTTTAATTTTTAGGTTAAGATTTTTCGCGGCCCTCCAGTTCCGGGCTTTTAGAATAGAGCTAAGGTACCCCTGCCTGTTGTAAGGCGACTAAAGGGGAAATACGGTTTTGCATGCGGTCAGAGTCAAGGCTTTGATCCTCCATGATAGTCCTGTGTTGCTTTCCCTAGGACGTCGTAGCGTAGGCCCAGCACAGAGGGGCACTGGAGAGGGCGTGCGACATAGAGGCCGCCGAGGTAGTTTTAGTGGGTACAGTTCGCAAATAACCCTGTTTTCCCACAGGAACCTACCTCCTTCCCTTTTAACGCAATAACCCTTTTGAATGTTTATCTCGACAAAAGAGAGTTTACAATTATTCAAGTTTATGTACTATAGTATAGTATCATAGCTACATACAACATACTATTATGATCATTGGAATAGCTTTAATATTTTAAAACAAAAATATATATATTTTAAATGTTAAAAAAACATTATTTGCAATTTTTTAAAGAGCAAATGCTGCGTTGCAGTTTTTCAGGTTACTTTTGCTTACTATGAATCAAGTAACCATAGAAGTACAGTTGCCATGTTTGTAAAAAATTTCGAGAACCCGTAATATGATAATCTAAGGGTCAGCAAAATTAAAGGGCAGTGGGAGGCTCAAGGTATACCCAAACTATGACAGTCTCATTCGTATTTAAAAGTAAATAAAGATTAATTTCAAATGCCACTAAAGTAGTCGCTATACGTGAGAGATCGTCCGTGCCGGTATAGATGAAATTGTTAATTGTCAACAATTGCACATGCACATGCTCGGCGGTGAAAGAAAATATCGCGAAGAAAACTGCATGTCTAAGAAATAAAGTAACTTTATATATATATATATATAATGCAACTGATTAATTAAATCATACCATTCCACATTTACCAGATAATTAAAGTTCTAAACGAATTTATAATTCAGATGCGATAAGTCTTTTAATTAATTTCTCTCATTTTGCATGCTGTTCCTCGTTAAATTTTGTGTAAATATTCTCATGTAAAATATTCAATGTTAAGGTTAAAATGAATGTAGAATTTAATTACGTTCACAAATATTGAATACGCCCGAGTTTTAACGCCCACACGGTGTGCTCGTCGAATATTTGATGTAATAAAATAGTTTGTATATGAACGTAGGTTATTAATATTACTGAGTGTCGTGATACTTTGGCTATTGGTCGAGCATAACAGCGGACTACGGCAGGGCTCGACGAGTGAGTCACTATGAGTTTTACCAAATGCTTACGGTACTATAACATATTCCGCGCTGTGATTCCGTTTATGAGTTTATATAAAACAACTTGTCGTGTGACTTACGTCTGTCTGTTAGTGTTGTTACACCTTATAGGAGGCCTATGCCCAACAATTTCTTTTTTTTTCTTTCTATTATTGTCGGTGAATAAAACCATGTGTTGCTCTGTAATCAAAGAAACGACATTTAACGTTTATTATTCACAATCTCAATCTTTTCTTCAATATTTTTTAATTAATTACACTCTTATATCTTTCAAACCTCTCAAACCATGACAGCCCCGCTTTACCAACGTAGTAGATTGCATCCCTTATACCGCCATCTGTCGACCGAGCCCGACTCCACACTTCTTTACCAACGGAGTGAGTCACGGCTAAATTAAAATTAAAGAAATGTTCTATAATAACTATTTCTTTATATCTCCCCTACAAAGGAAGAAAATTGTCATGAAAATTTTCATATAGACCCATCTTTTTATGGCCCACATCTATACTATATATTGAATTTGAGATTTTCTCTACAATCTTATATGGCCCTATTTTTAGTTCATCTAATTTCTTCCGGTTTAACTTATTGCCGTTTTCCACAAATACCATGTCTCCTATATTAAATTCATTGCATTTCCGGTTTTTATCAAACAGTGTTTTGTTGTAATCATGTGATTTTATTGTATTTTGTAGCGCAATTTTTCTGTCTCTGATCCAGTCACTATGGGACTTTTCTTGTTTTAATTCTGTTGGTAAAATTGTGACATCTGTACCATTCAAAAGATAGCTAGGTGAAAAACCGGTAACCGAATGACAAGTTTCATTATATTTCTTAACACATTCATGTGCTATAGTTGTCCAGGACTTTTTATTATTTCCTTCATTCATTTTACATCTTATTTTATTAACCAATGTCTGATTTAACCTTTCGTTCAAACCATTTGAGAATGGAACATTGACTGCTGTAAAAACCATATTTATCTGTTTGTCCTTTAAGAATGTCTTAAATTATTTTGAATTTATCCCTGGGTATTGGTCAGTTGGTAGCAAACCAATATCCTCATAGCCTGTTATACTCTTGACAAGTTTTATAAAATCATTTTTGATGTTGAGATGAATGCATATCGTGTAAAGTGATCTACTAAGAGATGCAGATATTTCTTTGTAGTTCTTGAGCCTCCGAACCCGCCAATTGTATCTATAGACATTATTTCAAATGGTTTTGTGGGTGGACCTAGTAATGACATATATCCAAATTTGTCCTGTCCTCTTGATTTATTTTTAATACATATTTCGCAGCTTCTACAAACTTGTCTTATATTTTTCGTTTAGTTTTTGGTTGTAAAGAATGGACTCATTGTCTTTTGCATCTGTCCAATTCCGATGTGACATAATTTTTTATGTACTGATTTTAAAAGTTTGACACAAAATTCTTCTGATATAATTATTTTTTCTTTTTCCTTAACCTTCTTGAAGTAGATTTTATGATTTTTGATTAACTTGTTTTTATTTTTTTGAATTTCTTCGTATTTATACTGATCTGTTAGAATATCCTTCATTTTTATAAAGTTTACTACTTTGAGTTGTTCATCTGTGTTTTCTGTTGCTTCTAATACTGGATTTCTACTAAGGCAGTCTGCTTCTAAATTTTGTTTTCTGGGTGCATATTTTATGTTAAAATCATATTGTGATAGATAATATATGAGGTCACCAAGTTCTTCATCAGTTCTCGATTTCAAATTCATATTTTCTGGCGGTTTATGATATGAATAAACTGTGAATGATTTTCCTATTAGCCAGTATTGCCAGTACTTTACCGCTTCTTTAATAGCTAAAGTTTCTAAATATATTGTTTTTTTCTTCTTTTGTGTCTCATTAAGTTTTTTTGAAAAGTACGCTACTGGTTTCTCCTTTCCATCAGGTTGCACTTGTTTTAAAATTGCTCCAACGCCTTCTAAGGAACCATCCGTGTAAATATTTATAGGTAGATCTTGGTCGAAAATTTCCAGTATTGGTTGAGTACATAGCAAATCCTTTATTGAGTTAAATGCTGTTTGGCACTCTTCTGACCAAATGAACTTTTGATTCTTCCGCAATAATTTATGTAGTGGGTCCAGTATTATTGCACTATTAGGGATGTACTCGTGGTAAAAATTTATTTTCCCTAAGAATTGTCTTATATTCTTTTGAGTTCTTGGCACTGGGAAATTCTTTATTGAAATTAAGTTATCCTTTACTGGTTTCACTGCATTGTTTTGTATAATATGTCCTAGATATTTTACTGAGTCTGAGGCAAATGCACATTTCGTAAATTTTAACCTGAAACCTTCCTTCTTAATGGCTTTCAGTAACTGTGTGAGATGATTTATATGCTCAGAAAATGTTTTCGAAAATATGAGGATGTCATCTATATAGTTGAAAGCGAAATCCGTAAGCTCTCTTATTCTGTACTTCCTGAGTATATTACCTAAAATCCTTTGGAAAATAGCAGGAGAGGTCTTGAGTCCAAAAGGTAGGCAGGTCCACTGGAAATGACCCTCCTGTGTTATAAATCTTGTCTTTTTCCTGTCTTCAATTCGCAACGGTATTGACCAAAATGCTGAGTTAATGTCTAGTGTTGAAAAGAATCTACAATTTCTTGTTTTCATCATTAAATCTTCAATTAACGGAAACGGTTGTGCTTGAGGTATTATTATTTTATTTAAATCCCTGAAGTCAATGCATAGTTTAGATCTTCGGTTTTCTTCTTTTTTAAATGCCAAAGTAACTGGTGCAGCCAATAGACTATATGATTCCTCTATTAGTCCATTATCCATTAACTTTGCGATTTGTTCTTCTATCTCTTTCTTGTCTTCTAATGTGCATCTGTAGGGTCTCTTACTGCAATATTTGTCTATTAGTAGGTCTATTCTTGCTTCATATCCGCTGACAGTTCCTACATCATATTTATTTTTCGCAAAAACTGATTGATATGTTGTTACTAAATTGTTTATTTCCGATTTTTGATTTTCATCTAAATGGTTTATTTTTATTTCAAAGACGTATTCTCCCACATGTTCATTGAAATTAATTGTGTAGTTATTTGGAATTTTTATATTTTGTTCACTACAGTTTTCCATTGTACAGTCCATCTTATCTTCAATAGTAATCCCTTCCACTCTGTGCATGTTTTCATACTTCACCTGCGGTTTCTGAGTTATTTTCAAATCTTCATTTTGTATCAATCTGAATGTCTGTATTAAGTCAAGTCCAATTAAAAAATCATATTTGAAATTTTGTTCATCAATGATATACACATCCACATTTTCCTCAATATCAAGGATTTTTATCTTTATATTTGTCAAACCGCTTGTCTTTTTAACACTATTAATTGTTACTAGGTCAGCTTCATTTAGTTTGATTCCTTTCCCTTTTATTTTCAATAGTTTAGAATTAATCAGAGAAATATTCGACCCTGAATCATAAACTCCATCTATCTCCAATGTATCATTTAATAATAGTTTGACATTTATTAATGGTGTTACTGCTCGTTTTTTTGATTGGTTTCAGTTAACTCTGCCTCAATCACAGAGTTGTTAACATGTTTAATAAAATTTTTCTTTGTTTTATTTTCTTCCTTTGCTCTGAACCAGCATGTAGTTTCATGGTGATAACGGATACCTTTATTTAATTTCTCACAAATTTTACATGGAACCTTTTCCTCATATTTATCATATGTCTTCATTACATTACCATCTGCATATTTCCTTTTAGGCAATACATTTTTCTTGTTTACTATATGTTCATACTTGCTTACTTCGTTAAACAAATCCACTGTATCTCTTAGTGCTTCTCGATCGATTTTATTCAGAATAAATTCTGGTAAGCCAGCTGCAATGAGATCTATTAAAGTATCTGTATCAATAGATCTTCTCATATCCAGCAGCAGTTTTTCTTTTCGTATGGCATAGTCTAAGAGTGATCCGTCTTTGTATTTAAACCACAGTGCATATGTCACTGGGCTCCATCCTTTGTTTGCAAATGACTCACAAAATTGTTCTCTCCATGCTGACCATTTTGAGTTTATGGTCAGTTTTATAATCATGGAACTGTACCAACTGCACAACTTTTATCCATAAACAACCGTAGTATTTCAATTTTTTTCTCATCTGTTGTAACATCAAAGCGCGTACACTCTTTTTCAAAAATATCAATCCATTGTTTGACATTTGGGTTCTTACTTGTAAACCTTTCAATAACAAATTTCTCCGCGATATTCTTCAAGTTCTGTTGTTTTATTTCTTGAGAATTTCCCATTAATTTCTCAAATACTTTTTCTGTGTGAGTGATTTCTGTGATGAATCGGTTTCTTTTGCACACATAGTAATAGGTTGGTTTGGATTCACTTCCTCCAAATACAGCTCTCCAAATTGCAAATTACCATCATCATCAAAGTAGATTTTCTTTTGTTCTTCTGTCAATGTAATCCAGACTCTTCGAACCTGATGTCTTTTCATTAAACTGTTTTTACTTTAGTATAGGCTGCTGTTTTTATTATCTCCTTGTGATAACCAGCGGCCTGTAGTGTTTCTGGTATAGCATATACCTTATTATCACTGGTTGTTATTGAGGTTATCGCCATTACATTAGTTTTGTCATCACTTCCTGACAACACCGTAAATTCAAAACGCAGCCTTTCCATTTTAATGGACATCAATAAGCAAGAATGTCGTTTCATAATGTTTCTTTCTATTATTGTCGGTGAATAAAACCATGTGTTGCTCTGTAATAAAAGAAACGACATTTAACGTTTATTATTCACAATCTCAATCTTTTCTTCAATATTTTTAACACTTGAACACAATAAAAAATTACACTCTTATATCTTTCAAACCTCTCAGACAATGAGAGCCCCGCTTTACCAACGTAGTAGATTGCATTCCTTATACCGCCATCTGTCGACCGAGCCCGACTCCACACTTCTTTACCGACGGAGTGAGTCACGGCTAAATTCAAATTAAAGAAATGTTCAATAATAACTATTTCTTTATATATATATATATATATATATATATATATATATATATATATATATATATATATATATATATATATATAAACTATTACTTTACTTTACTTTATACTTGTAGCGAAGGCATCATCCCAGCAGGGGGCATTAACTATATAGTCTAAAAATATACGCTGTTACATTACTGTATGTTAAACAGTAGTTAAAAGGCACGCGGGACAAATGGGTGAGTTCGACTAACAAATTAACAAAGCATTCCTTGTGAAGAGTACTAACGTCGATAAACTGATTTAAATGCTGCTGTGTTTGTTAATTTATCTGTCTGGATGTATTATAAGTAGGTGCATGTCATTGAGAGTGCATCTGGACCTTCCTGCGATCTGATTGCACTTGCACTACAACGGAATACCTAGTGAAGCGTACGGCGGGAGGCACTTACGGCACTATAAAATATTCAACGCAGTTGACATCACCTGTCAATAACCAGCAGATATCACCTGTCAATAACCAGCAGATATCACCTCCCAATAACCAGCAGATATCGTCGGGATCGGAGTCGACCTGGAGGACACCATCATCATCATTCATGTTATGAAATAAGCAGAAAATATTTTTAAATTGATAAACAAAGTGACAAACATTCAATTGTCCGCTGATGCGGCCACATCAAAACTTTCTTTCCTGCGTGAAACACGCCCGTTATATTAAAATGACAGGCAATCTCAAGATAAGTACGATATAATAGGGGTTTTGACAGAATACGAGATCTTTTTAGACATGCTTTACACGATACTGTAGTAACTTACTTGTAGTTACTTATTGTGTTGTGGACAGTTTGAATATTTTTTTATTTTTATTTTAGAGGTGATAAACGGGCACAGTTCATCTGATGGTAAGTGGTGACTGCGGCCCATGACTGCATTGAAATTCGGCTCCAATGAAATAATTAAATGCAATTTTAAGTGATGATATAGCACGTGTTCATTAGTAAATAAAGCGAGGAAATGCATGTAATGCATGCAAAGATAACTAAAAAATGTTTCAAGGACATGTAAAGGCCACCAATCCGCAGTGGAGTCACTAAGTAGACTATGCTGTAACCCTTCCAGTAGCTTTTAGAGTAACGTATTCTCTGTCTGTCATATACAGGACATAAAAGTGATTTTGGCTTCGTGGTTGATCAGGGTGGGGGCTCTGATCATCCAGGGTAGCGAATCCGCTGAGTATGGCAATACCTAGTGGTCCCGGGTCGCCGTAGCACAGCGAGAGGAGGTGCCATCTCCCCTGGAACATGCTTAAGCTCAATGCAAAGGATCACCAGTGCGTTCCATCGGAGATCCTGGAACGGACCCACCGAGGAGGTAACCACCAAGAGGATTTATTTTGGGTACAAATCTCACATAACCCTGTCTTTCCTCTGGAGGCAGGGGAAAAAGAACACTATGCTCTAACTCTCTATAGGTGAACCCTATGCCCATCAGTGGGATTTATAAATATAGGCTGTTCCTTTACTTACAGTATTAGCAAATATTTTAATTACATTTTAATAAATTTTTTAATTATTTTAAGTGTTTTATCGAAAGGTAAAGTTAAATAGAAGCGTGGCTTCTACTAATTCACTTTTGTTACTCGTAAAAAGTAACTCAAATAGTGCGTATGACCTCGTCTCCCAAAATAACGGTACAACATATTTGACTGAAAACATCAGTGAAATGCCGTCCAACGAGATAATCGCAAATGATTCAAACAGATGGAAACCGACCTTTGTTTATTTTTTACTTTTTATAGTTTTTCTATCAAAGATAAATTAATAATTTTTTTTTGTAAAAAAATCAAAGGCTGGTGAAGTCCACCAATAAGCAGCCAGGAGCCACGTGGTGGACTATGCCCTAAGCACTCTCTAAAGAGGAGGTCTGTCCCCAACAGTGGGATGGTACGGCCTGCGAAACTTAAGGTCATAGGGTCGAATCGGCCATTCGACTATTTACGTGAACCATCTCCTAGTACAAGCATTTAAATTTAGTTTGAGTGGTTAACTGGAATGTCAGCATTCGTAATATTATTTTTTAAAAAATCTTGAGTTATTATTTCAGTCCAAAGAACCCTCTGAAATGGATTGGCTTCTATTGTGACTACAGGGATTCCCTTCACTCATCAAACAATACATAGCAGCATTATGTTGCTGTTTCTGGTATTCTGTGAGGACGTGGCACTTCCTGAGACCTACCAATCCATTCACGTTGCATTTAGAAACTAGCTACATGGTGGCTCTACCTTAAAATTATTCTAATCATATAAAAAAAATTGTGGAATATTTAAACCGTAAAAACGGTAGAACGTCGACATAGATTTCAAAGTCTTTCGTGATTTCGACATGTTTAAAGAACTTATGATTGGAATTTTGTATGGGTGGTACCCAAGTTAACCCAAGTGTCTAAGTTATAAGCACTAACTTGTATTGATATAGATGCTTTAATCAACGCAGACGTGACCTCTCTCGGCATTAACATGTTGACGTAATATATCCTGTTGATATCTCAGGGGAGGGCAAATATTTGAGATGATCCATTTGATATGCGTCGAATGTCTCATACTAAATTAAATAATTTTTTTAATTTATGTATGGAAAAAAAGATTTTTTCTTCTCAAAGAATTAATATAAATTAGGGTTACTATCAACAATTCACTGAATTCTTGCCGTACCGTCGATTGTTTAACTGTTTAAAAGATAAATAGAGTATAATAGAAAAACAGAGATTGTTTTTAATAATATTAATTTATATTATTTCAAAAACTTTTGTGAAAACAATCCAACGCTAATATTCAGCTGAATATCTCGACGTGGATCATCGTTAACTGGCGAAACTTTTAGCACCCTAGTTTATATTTTATAGTTCGTCGTGTATACATGTGTACTACATTGTTTTTTTATTTAAAAGATTGCTAGCAGTGCTATTCACATTCCTATTAACCAACGAAGCATAAGATGGAGCGAGAAGTTAGAACATGGTCCACGACAACAGTCGAATGGCGGAAACGAGCCAACAATCTTAAGTTTCGCAGTAAATTTTGATAATGATAGGCTGTAAACGCTTCTGATTAAGAAGTTGTTCAAGAAATGAGATTTTCATCTTTGTTTTATGTTTTTAACTGTGATGCATTGAATGAAAGATGCATCCATATCATTAAGAATGCCTGGTATGAGATACAGAGTGGTTCTTTCACCGTAAATATTAGTTGCTGCGATAGTGACCAATTTTCCTTTAGTTTTGTGCCGTGTTTCGAAATGATGAGTTACTTTGTTTTGGATACTCTTATTAAATAATTTTTCTTTAATGATGCTGTAAGTGCACCTTACAATATCTGAATAATGCCGACTCATCTTTATGTTTAAATTGTTCTTTTACTTTAGGTGGGACAATCATTTTTAAAATTCTAATTTGCAAGTTAAGTATAGAGTTGAGATATGTTTTGAAAGTTCTGCCATAGCTTGTTATACCGTAGCCAATAACGGAGTCAACGAGCTCGTTATAAAAAATGAGTCTAACCTTAAAGGGAATTATATCTTTAATAATATATAGTACGCTTAGGAAAGCTCTAAGGTTTTGACATACATTAGTGATTTGATGTAACCAGTTAAACTTATTATCAATAGCTATTCCCAGATACGTTTGCTTATCAACATAATCAATTTTAGGGCATTGGCAGGATCCCGTTTTAGCGTGCATGCACTGATGTTCACGAGCTACAAGGTATGCGTCAGAGTTAAGTTGACCCTCTTTGTACGGCGAGCGAAAATGGACGATTTTCGTCTTTTTAGCGTTTAGCACTAGTCCATTATCATGATTCCACTTATTAATGTCATCGAAGTCTGCTTGTATTTTGGCCAGAGCAATATTAAAATCACCATCAGCAATGAGCAGACAAGTGTCATCTGCGTATTAGTAAGAAGTGGACCAGCGAAGCACATTCATTCATAAGATGGACATAAGCAATAAAGTGAAGAGGAACAGCCCAAGGACAGAACCTTGGGATGTTCCTTCTTCAACTGGTAAAGTTTTACTGTTGTATCCTTAACATTCACGCAGTATGTCCTATGTTGCAGGTAATTCTGGCACCATTTCAGTAATGGACCTCGCACACCAGTATTATGTAGTTTGGTAATAAGTCTGACATGGTTTAGGGTATCAAATGCTCGCATAAAGTCAATAAAAGGAGCTAATTCATGCTTCTTGGAGTGTAAATAAGAGTTAATCTCATCAGTAAATTGAGATAACAGAGAAGTTGCACTTTTATTAGGTTGAAATCCATATTGATTTTTACATATAACGTTGTGCTGTCCATAGAAATCATGAATTTGTGCGCTAATATATTTCTCAACAATTTTATTAATAGAAGGTAGTAAAGTAATCGGACGAAAATTTGAGACATCATCATGCCTAATAGACCGGTCGCACGCACCCTAGTTTAAGATCGTCTGGATAATTACCAGTGTTGAGACTAGTATTTACTAAATTAGCAATAGCAATGGATATTTTATTACTGATCTTCTTGATGTCTAGAATTTTAAATCCGTCTAAACCCGGGGCCTTAAAAGTATTTAGGGAATTTATGATTTTGTTTATATTTTTTGAAGTTGCCCTTTTAATTCTAATACTTACATCCACGGAATTTATATAATCCCTATAATTAAGAAGAGGTGTTTTACATTTTGGCAATATAGATTCAAATGAGTTTTGGAATTCATCAGCAAATTTATTGGGAATGTTTAATGAAGATAAGTTGTGCTTATCAAAAGCTTTTACAATTATTTTTCAATGGATTGGGTAACTCTTCCACAAATTGTGTTCACTATTTGCCACAATTTTTTAGGGTTAGTATAGTTACGTTTAATGGCATTATTGTAGTACTGATTTTTAAAATATTCAATAGTTTTACATACTTTTTTGCTTGATTTGTTGTATTGCAACCTTCAGCATTTGTTAGTTGGGTCTGATTTCCATAGATGAAATAATTTATCCCTTGCATCCATCAGATATAAAATATATTTGTTAATCCATGGCTTATGTGTTTCGTTTAGGCATCCGGTCAGGGATGACAACGCTTGAAATCTTTGTTGAAGATGTTAGTCATCACTTACCATCAGGTGAACTGTATCATCGTTTCAGGCAAACGTAAATAAAATAAATAAAAAATATTGTAAATTAAAAAAAGGTTTATTCAAAAGATAATACCAACAGTATGAGTTAAACAGTTAAACATTTAAAGTATATTTCGAATGAAAATATTTGCATGATTAAAATTTCAGGTCCATATGTCCATGTCTTTGTAACATGTCGATGGAGAGAACGTGAGCTGGCACTGTCCTCCGAGTGGAACGGGTGGATTGGCTGAGCTGAGTGGTATGCGCTCGGGGCTGGTGTCCACGAGGTGCTCCCCCGTCGTGTGTATGTCCATTGTGCCGGAAGGTCTTCATCTAATACGAGAGAACATAGAGTACGTTTATATAGATTTAAAATTATTATCAATCAGCTATACAAAAAATCCTACTATTCTTTGTCAGAATATTTGTCTTATTAGAAGCTTTGATTCCAATTTTGAGTTCTGGGTTCAATACTGTACAACTCTTCGACTTTTTCTAAACACTTCAACTACACTAGCAACTAGCTGTGTTTCTCACCACGTAATTTCATTTGCAGCTGTTTTCTTGAATAAAACTTCTATTGATTTGATTTGGCTTAATCACTTGATTACAAAAAACGAAGGAGGACGATATTACTAAAATTCATCTATAACTGCGACAAACGGACACACTGTTCACTTGATAGTAAGTGATTCCTGAGGCTCATGACACCGATATTCACCGGCGTAATATCCTCCTGGCTGATATCGATCATGGTGGTCTTCTGGTTTGTGTTGTTTTTAGCTTAAGCACAAAGGTGTGCTTGACTAAAGAAAGGAGCACATCCTTAAAGAATAGCAGGTGGAAATAGCAGCGAGACCCTGCTGGGTCGTTGGATCAGTATAGGGATCCGGAGAGCCAGCAAGGAAGCAGGATATTCCATTTGTTTTATTTCAGTGCATATGTCTTGTCTTTGTTGAGTATAGATGAAGATGTTTATGGATTGCAGTCATTGCTTATATTTCATATTGGTCACGTTTCGCTTCGTAAGGGAGAGCAATGGAAGACATAACTAGGGGCATGAGTTTCATATTAACAAAAGCGATCTCAATGGTGTTAAGGACTGTATTAAGGGGGATATATAGGAATGCGGCATGGGTTGGGGGAGCAGACCTGCATTCCAGCCAGCGGCAAACTTGAGCTTTATTTAATACTTACATGTAGATAACATCTTTTGTGGGGCTCATGATAAAGTTCGTAATCACCCGAAGATTTTTCAGGATTTTTGTTATATTTGCACTGTAATACAAGAAAATACCTTAAAATTAAAAAAAAAATTAAAAATTGGCTATATTGCTTATTTTAATAAACAGCACATATAATACTGCACCGATTTATTGTTTTGATGCTCATAAAAAAATCTACTGCTATTTAGGCCCTCATCTAAAGCGCTCCCCTGAAAGTATATTAGTTATCGTAAGGGAATTTCTTGAATTTAACGACAATTTATTTAGCCGAGGTTTACGATACCCGCGGAGTGAGATGCAGAAGATAAGAGCAAAAAATATTTAACATTAATTTAATGGATATATGAAGACACTCATACGTTAGCTTGGTTTGCAGATAGATCACATTTCAACGAATGAGCCGACCATTCTCCTAATTGTAAGTGATGACTGCGGCTTATGATATCTGGATGTAGATACTCAACAAAGATTCAAGGAGCTTATGCATTGTAATCCCTGAGGACTGAGATGGAATGTCTCGATTCCTGTAATTGAGCACCGAGCTTGCTTGCTGTGCTGGTATTTCACGCATGTGATTGTATCTTCGTAGTCCGATCGAGCTGATCAATTCTATCCTCTCCCACTGTACAACTAACTAACTATTGAAATATTCCGAGTGTAATTCGCAGATGAGGGTAACATTAGTTTGAACAATTTTAGCATCAAAATTATTAATAAAGTTTTTTAGCACATTTTTTTTCCTAATAAAGGATGTTGAAATAAGTGCCTCTCAGTTTATGTTTACAGCTACGACACCAAAGTTTGAACTAAACAGAATGTCTCGTACATATACGAGACTGTTTGCCTTTTTGGAAATTTTCTGTTAATATGTTTGTTTTCCTTTCTTCTACAATCCCATCTGGTGTTGTGTTAAGAGGAGATGTAATGATCGGACATTATAATCGGATGGAAAGACAACCGTAGGCAAATTATTCCAATACTTCACTATTTACATTAGAAACGACGAAGCATATTGATTTATCTAATCGCGAGAAATACAGACAACGAAAGGATGAAAACACGCCGCGCGTCGTGATGCACGATGATGAAAAGGGAATAGGAGAATCATGTTATTCAACTCTCCAAAATGTATCCTGTAAATCACTGAGAGGTTGGCACCCTTGCGGGAGTGCTCAATAGCAAGCAGGTTGGCTTTAACCAAATCTAGGTCACCAATTAACCTTTGGAACTTCGCTCCAATGAGTCTAAGCTTGCAAGATGACATACTGTGCCTGCCCAGCGTGACAGCAATGATTGATGAATTTTTTTATTGTATTGATTATAAACGAGCACCTGACGGTAAGTGACACCTGCAGCCCGTTAAACCCACACTCGTTCTCGATAGTTGATCATAATGCAAATGCGTTATTACAATGAGGTCTTAGAAGGAATGCCTCGTCACCAGTAATAAGGGTCTTCGAATCCCTACACTCACCAGATGAAACACAGCAGCGTTATGCTGTTTTTCTACGATGGTATTCTTTGGAGGCGATCGCGCCAACCCATTCTTGTTGCAACTTGAAAGAAACTGCAGTGGCTCTGTTATTGTTACTAATATTCCACAAAGAACTGAACTTAACGAAGTCGATAATAAGTTGTCGCCCTAAAAAATTTGTGAAAGGCTTTTATGCATGCATGCAACAAGTTACATAATATCTTACCGTGAATTTATTCTGCTTACATACGGCGCGCCCACACAGAAGTTTCTCCACTGACCTTTGGAAATTCCGCGTCATGAGGCAGTATACTATGGGATTGATTGCCGAGTTTGCGTGACCTGTGCATATAACACAATTTTAAACAAATCCTTTAACGGTATGGTGTTAAAGTAAAGTTAAGTGTGTTTGTTTTTTTTTTTTATTAAAGAATCTTAGCAACGCTATTACTATTACTAACATTTCGATTAACCACAACAACTAAGCATAAAATGCTTGTGCTATGGGATGGTTCCCGACAATAGTCCAATGGCAAATCCGATTATTTAAGTTACTATAATAATATTATCCGAATTTAAGTTACGAAGACCGTACCCTAAACTATTGAGGCTTATGTATTTGCAAAGTAATATATTTTTTAAATATTTATTAAATAATAATTTATTTTTTCTCTTTCACAAATTGATATTCCTGAATGAGAGACTGATTTCACTATCTGACAGATTACCAGGCCCTCGACTTGATACTTGGATATTGTTGCCTTTACTAACTTATAACTAAAATACAATAAAAATAAATATATAATGACCAACAAAAGTAAATTTAAGCCCAGATGGCTGAGGCTTAGGGTAAAGACGATAGAAGCTAGTTTGTATTAACCCGTTTGAAGACAAGGCCATGGAGATAATTTACCAATTATTTTTATTAATTTTTCTTCTATGCAAACTCATCGAATAAAAATACCAATTTTATAACGTTGCCAAATAGATGGAATTTTATGGACCTAACGCAGTGTCAGAAATAATAGAACAAAATTGGTTCAAGTTCAGTCCAGGAATTTTAGTGTCAAAGTTGACACCAGCTCGGTGTGGTTGACCTGTTACAGATAAATTCGATGCTATTTTTGAAAAAGTGGAGCAAGATTAACATACAAATAGTTCCGTCATTGCTGAAGAGCTGAAGGGTTGACCTCAAAATAGTTTTTACCCATTTGAAAATGTCTGGATACACAAAAAAGCTTGATATTTGGGTGCCACACGAGCTAAGAAAACTATTGAATCGTCTACTCATTTGTGATTCTCTTTTGAAACTCAATGAAACCGAACCGTTTTTGAAAAGACTGACCACTGGTGATGAAAAGTTTACCTACGAGTGTGCGAAAAAAATCATGGTCAAACGGCAGTCAAGCCCCACAGACTATAGCGCAACCTGGATTACCTCGCAATAAAGTGATGCTGTGTGTATGGTGGGATTAGAAGGGCATCGGTCATTATGAGCTTTTACTGCCAAAAAAGGCAAACTATCGATTTGGATCTCAACTGCCAACAGCCTATGAGACTGAAGCAAGAAATAGAGAAAAATCGGCCGGAATTGATCAATAGAAAAGGTGTGTGGGAAGTTTTGATCACGATTACTCCTTATCATGACCACAAACGTCTTTAGCCACTCAGCAGATGTTGCAAGAGCTTGGTTGGGAAGTTTTAATTCATCATTCACTATATACTAGCCCTAACCTTGAACCCTCAGTTTTTCACCTATTCCGATCAGAATTCTTTAGGTAGTGTCAAGTATCAAAACTACTCGTCGCAGTTTTGTGACCAGAAGTTTCAACTTGTCAAAGGGATTATGTCATTACCAACAAAATAGCAACAAGTTATCAAACTACTTATTTTAAAATAGTCTTACCCTTTAATAGACTTAATTAGTTTTTTTTATTAGACGGAGGCAAACGAGCTAGAGTATTACCCAGGGCTCGTACATCAACGCCGCCCATGAAAATTTCTCTTTTCACGATCTTCCAGCGATAATGGCCTCACCATTATACTGTTGCTAACCATAGTTACCAAACTTTGGTTCATAAGAATGTCAGTATGACTACGATATCTTATATTGTACCCCCAAGTCAAGTCTTATGCGGTCCATATTCAAAGAGTTAGCGTGTTTTAGAAACTTAGGGATGTTTAATTTTTTATTTAAACTTTCTTCTAGAATCTTAATATCTTTTTTTTTCAAAATTGGATTATGGAAACCATCACTAAATAAAATCGGAAAACTGATCAATGTGTAAAAACATTCATCTGAAACTCATGCAGTTATTGATATAAATATCATCATCATCATCATGCTGAACATAAGTCATCCCATAGATTACCACAAAGCAAGTTCCCGAGCCACCTACATGTATCAAATTCCCAAAACTTGCATATGTCGTCGCTCCATCTAGTCATGGGGTCGTCGTACAAGCGAGTCCGAAGCTACCACTGAAGGAACCGTTCTTCCCCATTCCTTATATATATATAAATAATTAATTTAAATAATACGGGTACCTATAAATAAGGCATAAGGCAAGTAAATGCTTAGGTATTTTGGGTTAATAGCATTAATGTCCAACAGTAGCTGCAGTATGCTGTATGGAAGCCAACAAAGAGCAAAAACACTGCCAGGAGGAACAGTATCCACGCTAATCTTTTCTCTCCTTCATTAAACGTAAACCCTGAAACAAAAAAGAAAACTATTTACATGTAATTTAGGAATAAAATGCATGATGTAGTTAAGGAATATATAATATATAAACCAATTTTTTAGTTTTGTTGATCTAGACGAGTTGTACGTAAGTCCGTGTTACCAATACTACATCTGAACTTTCCTGTTACCTTATCGTACACGTATTACTCGTACATTGCACTATGAAAGGGGAGCGCGAGTGAATATTTATTTTTACGCGAACGATTACGTCAATATGATGTTTAACTAAAACAATATATGTAAGGTAAACTATTGGTTTACAGGTTTGGGCATGAGGATGTCCGGGTTGCTTCTCTGAACTTTGAATCTGAATCTGAACTTTTCTGCGACTACGCATTTTCGCGTTCACGGATTCCATCAGACTAGGAAAGGCTAATATTAAGGTAAATAATAAATAAGTGTTATAATGATATACATATGTAACTCAAGTTGTTGGTTTCCGGATCTGGGAGTGTTATAGCTATATACGAATGTCCGTGGTGAGGAGATGGACTTCCTGTAATTGGATCCATGGATCCCTTTACGTACCAGCGTACTTACCACCTTAATAAGGTTCTGAATATATTTTAACCTCTACCGATCCATATTTAAATGGTTGACCGTTGCTGATATTTCCTACTGTTCGCTTCGGAGCTTTATAGGATTCGCTTCAGATTCTGTTGATGTTAGTGCTGTCAACCTATGCGGCTCTTACAGTTTCATCGGATTCAAGGCTCGGGGATCCCAGATCCGCTAAGTAGCTTGTTTTGTTTTTTTTATTACGCTGCAGCTTGTTTCTAGCTGTGTGAATGGATCGGTTCGACCGAGAAAGGTTCTCGTCCTCACATAACACTATCTTAAAATAGCAGCATGACGCTGCTGTGTTTCGTTTAATGTGTGTGTGATCCGAGGCATTCGATCTTAGTTAGAGATGGCAACGCATCTGCATTATTATTCCTTATGACAAATGAGGTGGCCCTGGGCCAAAGGAATTACTAACCATCAGGGGAGTGTATGTTCGTTTGTCAGCCTTAATAATAGTTGACTCCAGCTTTTGTCCCAAATGAGGCTTTCGGGTGTTCTAAACATTACTACACCTGGACTGACATCTTGCGTATACAATAAATAGAATAAGAAATTAATCTCACGAAGTTTTCCCTTATCAGCATGCATATTACAAATCAGATTTAAGAATTAAGAATAACACGAAGATATCAAAAATCATTTTACGTGCTGCGAAATTTTAACTGAATTAATTTGAACCGTATGCTCGTTTGTAAACCTCAATATGTAAAAAAAAATGAGCAACTTCTTACTTACACACACCACTAAAACCATTTTATGACTGCTGTTGTTTAAACAATTTGAGTTAAATCGTTTCAATCCTTCGAAGTGGAATAAACTGGAACTATTTAAAAAAATATATATATAATATTAGGGGTGACAAACGAGCAAACAGTTCACGACAATAAGTGATGACTGCAGTCCTTATATCTTATGTTCTTAACAAGTGTTGAAGATGCATATTCACTGTCATCCCTGAGGACTGAGATGGAATACCTCGTTACCTGTAATTTGGGTCCCAGGAGTCCTGCACGCATCATATGAAGTATGAAGTAATTTATATTACTACGACGATCAATTCAAAAAAATCTGAACTTTTTGAAGTAGATTATATTAACTTGGAAGATAATGGTAAGAGTAGATAATCAGTTAATAAAATTTTAGCGCAAGCAAATATATATTGTATTTAAAATAAAATATAAGGTCGAGGAAAAAGTTTTTTCCCTATTTTATACACAAATTTAAGTTATTTTTTTATCAAAGCTTATTTTCATTTGATTATAATATAGTATATATGCCATTTTACTCGATAACCCATGTAGCCATTTTGTTGGTGGTGACATAATTCCATTCCTATAGAAATTTTGGGACTTTTGATCAAAACTCCGACAAGGAGTTTTGACAGTTCTCTCTTCATGTTGACCTTACACTACATATAGAATTCTGAAGAGACCGAAACATCTGAAATTCTGCAAGTGGAAGGTTAGGGCTATATGGTGGATACATTAACACTTCCCAACCATGCTCTATCAATATTTACTGGAGCTACTCGGCTAAAGAAGTGTGTGATCTGGCGTTATCATAATGAATTTTTTTTCGATCCATTCCGGTTGTTTCTTTAAATTGTTATTATTGTTTTGCCCGGTGGTAAAAGCTCGTAATGAACAATGCCTTTCCAATACCACCATAACCGCATCACCTTATTGCGAGTTAATCCAGGTTTCACTATAGTCTGTAATGAATGTAAATGTAATTTTTTCCCTTTGTGTTTTTTCAGCCACATACAAACATTACAACCGAAGAGATGATACTGCAACTTCTTACTTGTAAAATATGAAAAAACTTCTTCCCCGCCCCATTATATTTATATTTTATGAATAAAGAAACATAACATAAAAGTTATCAACAGCCTATATAATATAATAAATCTCATGATAGACAAAGGCATAAGCCTCCTCCCTAGATAGGACGTTGGAGGATAGTCCATTACACACATTTTAACATGTCTGAGATTTTTTGTTGTATTTCTTATACATGTAGATTTCCTCAAGATGTTTTTCCTTCACCGTTGAGCGCGTGATATATCAGCACTTAAAATTGCTAATAACATTGATGCCGGCACCGGCGATTGAACTGGGTTTTCTTACGTGTCGTGAATTAAAAGTGAGCGCTTAGATACTGCGATCGTAGAACGATAGCTAACTATATATCTAGTCCGGCCATAATTTCTGCTACAAATGAAAATACATTTTTTTTAATGAAGTAATGTAATATTATTAAAATTTATACCTACCTATTAATTAGTAAAAAAAAATTAAAAATAAAAATATTCTATTCTTTAAATTTTTAAATATTCTGCTTTTATACAGAACATTGGTTTCAAGCAAGGCGTGGGTAGTTCGTGACTTGTCACCAGGTGCAGTGTCCCGCTGGAAAGTGTTCGGTATATGTTTAAAAAGTGTATTGCTGAGAGGTTTCACAACATGATTTAGGATCTTGATACACTTTGGCTGAAGTTTTTACTCCTTTTTCCACAAAAATGTAGTTTTGTGACTCCTTGATAAGACACGCCCCACCAAACCATCACTGACGCAGGATGATAAACACGTTGTACCTTTCCGAGCACTTGAGCAGCTTCTTTAGAACTTTGAACGTACACTTTACTTATTGTAGTGTTCTTCAATCGCGAGAAATGTTTCAGGATATTTCTGTACCTTTCACCTGCGTATCACGACAGAAGGCGTTTTGATCGATCCACTCTCTTAAATTGTAAAGATTGATTTAGGGTATGTCCTGTATATCGACGATAAGCACCGAGCTTCAGGTCTTGTTGTATAATACGCGACAGAATCCTAGCGGGAATCTTCATTTCTCGCGATAATATTTTTTGCTTCCTAATGGGGTTTCGACGAATTCTGGCTTTAACAGCATTAACAGCCTTTGTAGTTGACTCGCAACACGTTTAAATCACGCCGATTATCGTCTAGCTAATACATCTGCGTAGGATATATTATGGTGGCGCAAACACGGAGGTTCGCACATCCCGGAGGTCCCCCCCCCCCCACATCCCAAGTTCGATGTAATAACTGTGTATTAAGATGGACATACCCACACACACTACGCCGCGGTGCCGTTAGTGTTATATTTTGTATTTTATATGGACATAATATAGCGTATATTAATTTGTAAGTTGTAAATGTTGATTCACCACGTGAAGGAAAATATCGTGAGGATAACTGCACGTCTAAGAAATTATTAAGAAAAACTATTTAGAAGATACGTGAAATCCGACAATGTGCAGTCCGCGTGGGCTATACTTTAAAAGTATATATCCTCTCTAGAGAGGCGGTCTATGCCCAGCAGTTAGATTTATTTAAATAGACTGTTACTTTTTTTTTGTATGTGTATTGCTGTTGGTTCAGACCTCTACAGCTTTATCTAATTAGACTCGCGAGCGGGTGGCCCGCCGAGTAGGGAGACAACGACGATGCTGCGAAGCTGACGCGGAGACTGCTGCTGCACCATCGCTGCACTCCGACCCCTGTGAACGAAGAACGTCGACGACAGCAGAGGGGAGGCGATGATACTATCCGAGGGCCCCTCATAAGGAGGTGCGAAAATTCGACTCGGATCGCTATCTAAAGGGAGGATGGCTGTTACTTTATTTTACTTTTCATATATAAATATATAGTTGACACTGCATCTGAACCTTCTTAAATATATACATATTTTAAACCAACAACAGCTTCCCAAAAGTTACTTAAATCAAATTTTAAACGAACATATTTTAACAAATAAAAATAGAATATGTAATACACTTAACGTTCTAACCTGCTGCATGCTAATTTTTCCCTCGTCGATGTCGAACGGCGGCCTCACGGAGCACAGCGTGCGACCCATGAATGCGTATGACAGTATAGTGATCGAGCCTGCGGATTGAAAGCTGTTTTGCACACGAAGATTGACATGCGGTAGGTGGTTCGTTTATATTGATTACTACGCTTTTACTGTCATTCATTTTCTTATAGAGGGTGGCACACGAGGACACCGTTAACCTGATGATAAGAGATTGAAGATTCAAGATGCACGAGTCTTTTTTTTCTTTTACCATTTCACTCGGATCTCTCGAGTGGACCAGACGTTCCGGAAGCGCTCTCCATGCGCCTCCACCCTGAAGCAATTACTAATACGTACAGTGCGATTGTGGTAGTTTTATCAGCAGTAGTAGTGAGAGGTGGCTATTGTATTTTTCTCTAAAAGTTTATATATAGTTTTTTTTATAATATCATTTTTTTTTCTGTGATCGGGCCCTAAGCTTTGAGGCGATGCGATTTGAGCGATGGATGCCGCATCAATGCGAGCATTCTTACAGTCCTCATGCCCAGAAGCGTGGGCCGCATTCATGCGCCAACTAGACGCACCACAGTTCGCCTTCAGTGACAGCGCCCGCAATCTCCGGACCCAGTCGTTCAAGTCGTTCCCGACATAGACGCGCCTTCTGCGCACCCATCCAGCTCCGCCTCTCCCCGATCGCGGGCGTTCTCAGACTAAGAATCGGAGTCGTCTGAATCGGACATTGAGGTCAAAACCAGCCGACCAGACGAGGGCTTCACTCTCGTATCTAACAAGCGGAAACGCCCCGCTCAGCCGGCCGGCCGGTGATAAACACGGCCACTTTACCAGGCCAGGATCGCTCTCCCCGACCGCCAAGCCGGCGAAGAAGGCAGCCCTTCAGGCTCACCATACTCAAGCGCCCGCGGAGTGCAAAGTCAAGCCCCCTCCCCCTATAATTTTGCAGGAGAAGTTAAAAAGAACTGACGTGTCCAGTTGGTTCACGTCTCAGAAAATCAGCTGCCCGAATGCGCAAAATACCCCACAGTGAATCTGTATAAACCTCTCCATCGTATGTGCCTTACGCGCGGCTTCGAGGCTTCTGCGCGACAAAAAAAAATATTTAATGTTAAATATCTCTGCGGCCTCTCCGGCATATCCGTTGAGGCCCCCCTCAGGTGCGGACTGGTAGGACAGTACTGCCGCTGCCAATATTACGGCCACTCGGCCAGAAATTGTTACTCCAGGCCCAGATGCGTCAAATGCATCGGTCACCATGGCACACCTGACTGCTCACGTCCGACCGAGCCTCTGGCGCAAAGGCAACGCGGCGGGCAAGGCCATAATGGCAAAAAAGCCAAAACCAAAAAAACCAACCAACCCCAGTCATCAGCTGGCGCGTAAGGTCTCGCAGCCCCTAAACATCCAAAAGCTCGAGCGCGAGAACGCAGAGTAGCGTTCACAGCTCGCAGAGCTCTCAACGAGGGTAGGAAGCCTGACAGAGGAGCTCAGCGCACTCCGGAGGTAGGACGAAGCATTTGCGGATAGGGCACATCCGTGCAATGCCGCCAAGACGCCAGTGCCTAGGCCGGCAGGCGGAGATTTTGAGAGTCGGCTGATGGAGCACATCGATGCGCTGATCGAGAAAGAGTTGGCGGCTTTTGGAGCGCAAGCGCCCGTGACGTCCGCTCTGGCTGATCCTCCAGAACAGGATTCATCCCTCAGTGCCGCAAAGAAGAAGTCCGGCAAAGGGAAGTGCGCCCAGCACCAGCTGCCAGCTCCTGCCGCGCCCCTTGCAGCTCCCGCGCCTCCCGCAGCTCCTGTGGTTCCCGCGAAACCAGTAGAAACTGGCCCAGCTGCTCCGGCATCCCAAACATGGGTGGTAGTGGCCAGCCGCAAAAACAAGAGGGCGGCTGCCCGGGTTACTTCTGTAACGCAAGCAGCCGGGACCCGAAAGGCGCCGGTATAGAAGTCGGCCCCGAAAAAGCAAATGGCGAAACTGGGTAGGTTGCCTTGCTCAGCGGCTATCACGGTCACCGTGCCGGAGCATAGCCAAACTTTATACGCCGCAGTAATGGCTGCGGCGAAACAGAAAATAAAGCTGGCAGACTGTGACTATGACAAGGAGGGCAGTGACGGGTGCGTTGATACTGGAGGTATCCGGCTCCGACTGCGCCTCTACGCCGACGTGCTCGCCACTAAAATGCGAGAGGTGCTAGCAAACATGGACGTGCACATAGCACGTTCATTAAAGACCGGCGAGTTGAGGGTGATGGATCTTGACGAGTTCGTCACCCCAACGGAGGTCGTAGCAGCGGTGGCCGAGGCAGGTGGCTGCGCTGTGGCAGACGTAAGGAAGCAAAGACGTAAAGACGCAATCCATCGCATACCCTAGCGCTCGGTGCTATGCCTGCTCGGAGCCGGGACACAAGATGAGCCTTTGCACTGCAGCAGTCTTGAAGTGCCCGCTGTGCGCGGACCTTGGCCACCCTGCCAACCATCGGCTGGGGACCAAGGCCTGCGCACCAAAAATAAGGACCAATGGGAGGGGGTGTATGCAGGCCCCCCTACCTGAAGCCAACGAGTGTGCCGGAGGCTATGGAGGCTTCACCTTCAACAGAAGTGGAAGATCCTCTAAGGCAACCTGAACCACTGCCGCGGGGCACAAAACCAGCTGCTGCACACCCTCGCGGAGTGGCCTTGTAGTTGTGGGCTGCTACGTTTCTCCCAACAGTACCCTCGCCGCTTACAAGGCGTACCTGGACGGGCTGGGCGATTGCATCCGTGCATACCTTCCCCGTCCTGTGCTTGTCCTGTGTGATATCAACGCTCACTCTAGATCGTGGGGTTGCACCCGGGACAACGCAAAGGGAGAAACCGTGCAAGAATGGGCGGCGGGACTCGACCTTCGAATTTTGAATCGGGGGTCCATTAGCACCTGCGTGCGGTGGCAGGGGGAGTCGATTGTCGACCTGTCATGGGCGACTCCCTCTGCCACTCGCATGGTGTCGGGATGGAAAGTAGAGGAAGACATGGTCACGCTGTCCGACCACCGCCAAATCGTTCTCGATGTGGCGCTCAGCTCTCCCAACGGTGCTACCCGCCGCCAGCGCAGTAGCGGGCGGCCCTCCGCGGCGATGGTCCCTCAAGCAGCTCGACATAAATATGCTCGAAGCCGCAGCCATCGTTGTGGCCTGGACAGGGGACACAGCCCAAGGGGTCTTGCCCGATCCCGAAAGTGAAGCGACCTGGTTCCGGGCTACGATGACGTCAATCTGCGGCGTGTCGTTGCCTCGGACCGGGTCCCCCAAGCTCCGGGCGGTGTACTGGTGGTCGGAAGCCATAGCACAGTTGCGCAGGGACTGTTTGCGGGCCCAACGCCAGTACACCAGAGCCCGCAGAAGAAGGCAAGCCACTGCCGATGAAAAGGCGAGAGCGTACGAGGTGTATAGAGGTGCCACAAAAGCGCTCCAACTCGCAATCGAGGATGTTAGGTCTCGGTCCTGGCCTGCATCTGGTGAACTGTGTGCTCATTGTCATCCATAGTTTCATAAATCAAGAAACAATTGGATATCTGTCCGTAGACTTAAATTATTCTGTTACACAAATATATTGCTTTCTAACATTCATCCCAGGTGTAATAAAATCAATGTCAGTCTCGTTTAGAATCTATTAAAGGCAAACGGAAAAACACTGAGACGCACATTCTGATTTTAATATATATATATATAAAAAATCTTGAACCTTCATTCTCTTATCATCGGGTAAACGTTACCCTCGTGTGCCACCCTGTATAACAAAATGAATGGCAGTAAAAGTGTAATCAATATAAACGAGCCTTCAGTTATAAACAGTTGATGGGAGATTCCTTCTACCCTTGACAGCCACAATCATTCTAGGTAAGAAATCATAATGCTAATGCGGTGTCACCCCTGAAGAATGCGATGGAATGCCTCGTCACCAGTAATCGAGTCCTAGGATCCCTAAACTCACTATTCTTGCTTTAACAATGTAATGCTGATTTGTCACGCCATTATTCTATCGTACATACTCTACCTGGTATTGCGTACACTAATATGAAACTGAATATCCCAAATTTCTTCCTCGACTCTGGATCCGGCCATTCTTCTGTACAAAAATGGACGTCCATCGTTTCTATCTAAAAATAATCAAATAGTATAAGTATATAGGATTTTCATGACGTTATATAGTAACATTCCAAAATTAAATAGTACTTTATATATATAATAGTCATAACTTTGTTTTAACACGCTTTATTAGCTTGATATATATACTATATACATTTATATATATATATTTATATATATATATTTATATTTACAAATCATTTTAATCAAAGTAATTTATTGTCGAAAATTCACAAACCATAGCACTTCAAAAGTCTACACGAAACTGACACCTGACAAAAACTGAACTGACAAATGACCATGGCGAGGGTTACCAGTGCAAGAAATAGAAACTGCTGACCCACATATATATATATATATATATACATATATTCCGTACGTTTAAAACTCTTAAATATTTTTTATTTATTCTGTATATTTTTAATTTTTTTGTGCGCTATTGAATATAGAAGAATTTGTAAAAGTAATTAATAATCCAAATCAAAAAAATCAAAATCAAATAGCCAAAGGGCAACAAAGTTTTGTAGAGCTTACACAATTTGAAATTTATCATGACTCATAACTGACTAAAGATATCCTCAAAAGCCCTTAATTTAAATTGTAACTATACCTATATTACTATTACGTAATAGTGGTATATATTATGTTACATAAAAGACAGCGCTATTTTAAATTAAAAAAGTTAGTGAAACAAATTTACATACCGATAAATTTTTATACGCCTTAGAAATAATAGGCACGGCTTCCTTCCTCACGATGGCGACAATCAAAAGCGGTATGAACATCAACATCGCAGCAAACCATAGCAGCGTAAGCAACAACAAAGCCTGTCGTTTTCCAGGAGGTCGCAGCCGCGGTTCCGGTGCTATCGACAGCCACCGGTCAACGGACATCGCTGTCAGTGTGAAAACACTTGCCGCCACCGCAACACCTAAAATAAGTACCGCCTTTTTATTTCATTCATGATCTAAAATAAAAGTGTATTGTAATTGTTGTTTGATCAATGTTATCTTCGTGTAAGTAAGTAATATAAAAATGTAAATAAAATAAAATCAAATAGATAATTAAACAAATATATAAATATATATATAGTTATATTGTAATGTGAATTTAGTGGGGAGCGGCAGTACCACCAATAAACAGTTGTCACAAACTTAACAACTGTGTCGCGTTTAGCCGCAATGTAATATAATGAATACAAGATTTTGTTCAGTTCTTTTTTCTATCCACTCACTTTAACTCGCTCTTTTTAAAATCGTTGCGATGAAGTCGAAAATAATTTTTGGTTTAAAAAAATTAAATCTCCGTGCATCGAAAACATCCAGATATTCCCAGGAGGGACTCGAGCCTCTCGAACCGCGCTCCAGAAGGATGCTCGGTCAGAACATAATCAACGAGTTGTCGAATAAAATTCAAATTATTAGCACTTGTTCCCTTTCACGTTCTATTTTCATATTTTCCCAACGAATTATTTTTTGTATTTTAAATGGCTTTTAATTACGAACAAATCTAGAATTACTCTTACTCGGAAGCCGTTTTCTTAATATATATTTATATTTCATTAATAGTGTAGCTATAGTTATAACACTTGTCCACGTTTTGTTAATGGTAATATATCTCAATAAAAAGACAACAATCAAACACAACCGCAACAATGCAATGCTATTTAAGCCTATTCATTCAAGTTCAAATAAGTTCATTTTCAAGTACTAATTTCATTTGTTAACACGATTTAGTCTCTAAATTAACTATAATCACGAAGACGTCGAGATACGTCGTTAAATCCACAGCCTAGTGTGATTTTCGCGTCATTTATAATAACTGAATAAAAATATATTTAGCTACTTGCACTGTTTCGACAATTCCCAATAAAAGAATTTGTATTGTTATTTATATATAAATATTATGATAGTGGTGGTATAATATTACACTCGTCACGTCGTATTATATTACCCTTCCGGCCAAAAGTTTAAGACCGCACATAAACAACATAATTATCCATCCATCCAAACGCTGCGCTAGAGCCAGGTGGTAGAGTTATAATAATATTTTTATAATGTTCTCATTACTAATTACTTTACTTTTGTTACATATTGGTCAATAATAAGAATTATTTAGCTCCTGAAAACACGTGTTTCTGACTTATTATTACTCGGGTTTACTTGGGTTTGTTCACAAACAATATTAATTAGTCTAAACTTGTGGTCTTTACAGTGAAAACGTTATAAAATGGGAAAAGCTCGAGAAATTAGCAGTGAAGTGCATTCTGCCATCGTTGTTTTACATAATGAAGGCAAACCCGAAAGTGAGATTACTTCACAACTGAAGTTATCGAAGATTTGTGTTAATTGCACAATAACTCTATATAGGGAGACGAGCCGTTTTCAAGATCGTCCAATCTCGAGGAGGCCGAGAGCTACATGGAGATGATTTTACTGTTGTTACCAGCAAACGAAATAGACGCTCAACAGCACCATAAATCCGCGGTGAAGTAAACAAAACCCGAGTTAAAGATTTATCATTCTACTACAGTAAAACGGCGACTGAGAGATGCGAAGTTGTATGGTCGCGTTGCCGATCGAAAACCTCTGCTAAGGCCGCAAAACAAGAAAAAACGGATGCAGTGGGCTCTTGCCCATCGAGATGGGACTGAAGAAGATTTTATAAAAGTGCTTTGGATCGATGAATACATTTTAGAACAAAATGCCCTTACTTCCGGGTTTCGATTAATTGGTGATGGATTCATTTTTCAACAAGATAATGATCCAAAGCATAGCTTAAAATTATAAGTATAGAGGATATTTAGAAAAGAGGCACAAGGGGTGTTAAAACATATTTTGGCGAGAATCCTCGCGAGAAGTTTTTTTAATTGGAGTTTTACTTTATTTTCCTACTTTAATTAAGGTGGCCGTAAACTTTTGGCCTGCATGTACATGTCAATAAAAAATAATACAATACTACCAAATCCAAACGCGAGAAACGTTATCTTGGATGTGAATCCTAATCATAACTAATGAGTTGGCAGATGTTTCCTAAGTTACGCTGCTAAGTTTCATCATATACATAAATGAGTTCTACGATTCACAACAAATATACTACACTATAATAATATAGTTTTAAAATAATTAGCCTAATGTCTACTATGTCTGTGTACTCCAATTTTAATAAAATACTACATAACATCATCATATGTATGTATATAAAAAAATAACTAGAGTCCATCAAGTGGGTTCACTGCGACTTCACATGTCTTCGAAATATTTTTTAATTTATCTTACGAATACGTGATAAATCACTTAAATTTGCAATAAACAATTTTATTGTTGCCGTCATCGGGATTTAACTCGGTTTGCTCGCGTACCGTAAATTAAAAGCGAGGGTTCAGACACTGAGACCATAAGTCTCTTAAATTTTCAATATGTACTATATACTACACTTACTCAAATATATTCTATATACGACTGACTAGCTGACCCGACAGAAGTTCAAGAAATTTGTTTGTTTTCGTTCTGCGTTGCCGTCCTTTAAGGCCGACGATTGGACTCGTTCTCCGTTGTATGCGGTCAAATGGTAGAAGCTGGTATAGCTGGTGGTATTGGGGTGCTCCCGCCCAGAGGTGCGAGCAGTATTCCATGTGGGGCCCGCAAGTGCGGCCTTAAATAGTTGTAGGCGGTGGCCTGGCTGGAAATACTACTTCGCCCTACTGAGCACGCCCAGCTTTTTTGAGGCCAGCTTGGCCTTGTCTTCCAAGTGACCGCGAAACTGAACATTACTCAATATGTCGACGCCGAGAATACCGTGTTCTCAAAGTGGAGATTTACTACGAAGGGATCTTTTTTAGCAGTATGGCGCAGACTTGTGTCTTTTTGGGATTGAAATCGACAAGATCGATCCTGAGACTTCGCCCAAAAGGATCTCCAGTTCAGACACAAATTTTGTCCAGTTCTCATCGGCAGTAGCCCGAGAAACATTATTGCAGCATATCATTGATATGCAGAAGAAACAGGGTGGGGAACAGTACACAGCCCTGTGGGACATGAGCATTAATTGGTTTCGGGTCAGAGCATGCACCGTTGACAACGACCTTGATGCTCCGACCCTCTAAAAACCTGGTTATCCAGGCGCATAGTTTCTCGGGCAGCCCGTAGGAAGGCAACTTCGAAAGGAGTGCTTTGTGCTACGCCCGATCGAAGGCCTTGGCCACGTCCAAACTAACCACCAGGGCCTCCCCCTTGCCCTCGATCGCTTCCGACCATCGATGTGCGAGGTACACAAGATGGTCACCAGCTGAGCGATGCTGACGAAAACCTTACTGACAATCAGCTGGTGCTCTTCAAGGTACCTCATGAGTTGGCAGTTGATGGTCATTTCCATGACTTTCAAGAACAAGGGGGTAATGGTAATCGGTCTGTAGTTGAATGTATCCGAGCTTTCGCCTTTCTTTGGGATCGGGTGGATAATCGCAGTCTTCCAAGATTTTGGGACGGTGCCTTGAGGGTACAAGAACCGAAACAGCCGCTTTAAATCCGGTGCTAGCTCAGGAGCGCATATCCTAAGCACAATGGGAGGAATTCCTACTCGAACCTGGAAGGCACACTTGACTTGTTAACGTCTAGAGAGTTTGCAGTGCTTTACGCACTGATCTCTGAAGAAACTGGATTTCCGGCACGGAATTTTCGACGTCGATCTACCTTTGTCCTCCAGAGTTAGACGCGAAAAGAGAGCCAAGAAGATCGGCCTTCTCTATTGCGTGTGGGCCAACGAGTCATCCCCCCTGCGCAAAGATAGTAGAGACGGCTTACAGAAATTCCCCTGGAGATTGGCGAGAGACCAAAAAGCACGTGTCCCAGAGGGAAGGCACACTAGTCTCTCGCCAATGCTGGCCTCGTGTTCCGACTTTGCCTTGGCAATAACTCTTTTTAAGGACCTGGAGGCAGAGTTTACTTCTTTTTGAGAAGACTGGTATTTACATCCCTAGCCGCTGACGCCTCAGCCCAGGCGTGGCGTGCCGGAGGCTATGGAGGCTTCATCTTCAACAGAAATGTGAAGATCCTCCAAAGCAACCTGAACCACTGCCGCGGGGCGCAAAACCTGCTGCTGCAATCTCTCGCGGAGTGGTCAGTTGCTCTGGCAGTAGTGGCGGAACCCTACCGAGTCTCGGACCATCCTCGTTGGTTCAGTGACACTAAGGGTTCCGTTGCTATTTACTGGGGTGGCGGAAGGGAGGATCCTCCCTGCACCCTGATTGCCAAGGGGCAGGGATTCGTTGCCGTTGAGTGGGGTCCCCTTGTAGTTGTGGGCTGCTACGTTTCTCCCAACAGTACCCTCGCCGCTTACGAGGCGTACCTGGATGGGCTGGGTGATTGCATCCGTGCATGCCTTTCCCGTCCTGTGCTTATTCTGGGTGATTTCAACACTCTCTCCAGATCCTGGGGTTGCACCCGGGACAGCACGAAGGGAGAAACCGTGCAAGAATGGGCGGCGGGACTTGACCTCCGACTTTTGAATCGGGGGTCCATTAGCACCTGCGTGCGGTGGCAGGGGGAGTCGACCTGTCGTGGGCAACTCCCTCTGCCACTCGCATGGTGTCGGGATGGAGAGTAGCGGAAGACGTGGTCACTCTGTCTGACCACCGCCACATCGTTCTCGATGTGGCGCTCAGCTCTCCCGACGGTGCTACCCGCCGCCAGCGCAGTAGCGGCCCTCCGCGGCGATGGTCCCTCAAGCGGCTCGACATTGATATGCTCGAAGCCGCAGCCATCGTTGCGGCCTGGATAGAGGACCCAGCCCAAGGGGTCTTGCCCGATCCCGAAAGTGAAGCACCCAGCTTGTCGGTTCGCGTTGGTGACATGCAAGTCCGGGTGGGACCAGTGATGAAATATCTCGGTCTCATCCTGGACGGTCGCTGGGGCTACGAGGAGCACTTCGACCACCTGGTCCCCAAGATCGAGAGGGTAGTGGGTGTCATGCACCGGCTACTCCCCAATCTCGGGGGCCCCAGGGAAGTCCGCCGCCTCTACGCGGGAGTCGTGCGATCGATGGCCCTCTACGGGGCACCCATATGGTCACATCGACTCACGGGCGTCCGCCGCTGCAGAGCTAAGCTCAATAGCCTGCAGCGAAAGATGGCCATCAGGATCGCACGAGGATATCGTACGATATCTTTCGAGGCGGCCACTGTCCTAGCTCGGTTTCCACCACTGGACATCCTGGCGGAGATGGATGCGCGGGTGTTTGCCCGCCTTCGTCTTCCCCAGGAGGAACCCGAGCCCCTGGATGCGGGCGAGGTGCGAAGGCAGGAGCGCAGACGGGCGCTGCGGGTGTGGCGAGAGAGGCTCCAAGAGCCTCGTTTCTCGCGCCAGCGCACGGTCAGCGCGCTCTTTCCGAGCTTCGAAGCCTGGCTGCGAGCGGGGGAAGAGGTGCACGTCACCTTCCAATTGACGCAGGTACTCACTGGGCACGGGTGTTTCGGTGAGTACCTGAACAGGATTGGACGCGAATCGACAACGCAATGCCACCACTGTGGTGGGGACCGGGATTCCGCACAGCACACGCTCGCCGAGTGCCCTGCGTGGGAGTCCGAGCGACGGATCCTGGTCCAGAGGATCGGGCAAGATCTCTCTCCGCCAGTCGCAGTAGCGGCTGCGCTGGCGGATAAAGGCGCGTGGAAGGCGCTGGTCTCCTTCTGTGAAGCCGTCATGGTACAGAAGGAGACCGCCGAGCGTGATCGGGAGAGGGCCGATCTCGCTCGGAGACGGCGACGCCGGGGCGGTGGCAGCGGACGCAACAGCCCGTCAGCCCTTTAGTCCCGGGCATAAGAATAGGGCTAAAGTACCCCCTGCCTGTCGTACAAGGCGACTAAAAGGGGACTTCGGGTTCGCGGGTGATCAGGGTGGGGGCTCTGACCAACCGGGAAGCGGACCCGGGAAGGACGGCAACTCGGAGTGGTCTCGAGTTGCCGTAGCACCGCGAGGGTGCTAGGGGAGGTTTTTTCCTCCCCAGGGATGTGCTCAGGCACCGTGCAGAGGGGCACCGGTGCGTTCCTATGGAGATTCCGGAGCCCCTCTAAATGCACTGAGGATGACCACCGGGGGGGTTTTAGTGGTTATAAGTCCCACATAACCCTGTCTCACCCCCAGGAGGCAGGGTATCTTTCGAAGATTTCCCCCCCGATAACAACAAAAAAAAAAGGCGTGGTAACAATCCTGCTTGTAGCACGCAGCTAATTTGCAGGGTCAACCAAACCAGGGTCGAGAACTGACCCAATCCAAAAGAAGTTCCATCACCTGAAGCACCACATCGGTGACAGAATCGGCAATGGCATCGGGAGCGTCCAGCTTGAAGCAAACTCGCCCCCATGGGTAGGATGCAAAAAAGGATCGCATCCCATCCCAGTCTGCTGACCTGTAGTGCCATACTCCGCGGTGGCCATTCGGTTTCGGACAGATTGCCCCGCATGATCGGTGGTACGAGAGCCGAGCCATTCGGCATGGTAGGCTTAAAGTCGCCAAGTACCACGATTTCGGCGGAGATGATCTGTGCCAGAACAGAATCTGTAGCCGTTTGGACTCGTTCCATGAGTCGGTCTATTCGGCATTACCGCTATGGGACCTATAGAGCACGCGTAGACTCGCAGATGATCATCGCTATCTACACGCAGCCACAGAACAGATAGGTTCCCTACATTCAAGAAGGCTGAGGCGACAAGAGTGAATATCCTCTTTGACGTACACGCACACCCCGACCCTGGGCAAAAAGGAATACTCCAATTTGTATCCGGGACAGGATAGATACGTTGTGTCTGCCGGAGAGGATATCTTCGTCTCAGTGAGGAAAAGCAAGGCCGGTTAGGCCGTCCGCAGGTGATAGTGGACGGCATCCAAGTTATTGCATTGCGTTAGTGCGTTAGGCATCCGAGTGCAGTCCCCTAATATTAGAGAAGACCACTGCGAACGTGGTGCGCGAGGTGTCCCTTGCGTTTGCCCTGAGCTCTAGCCACGTGCGGGTTGGTGCCCACCCCAGAGTACGAAAGACGGCCCGCGCGCTTACCCCCAGACTTCAAGCGGCAGTTCAGGCGTAAACGCGCGGAGAGGGATTCTCCAATACCGGTGGTATTAGTAGCCCCTGGGGTAGATTCTTTTTACATCCCACTAGCATGCTGTATTAAGGGGGAGGAGGGGGTTGGGCCACCAGCACCACACTTGTCAGACGAAACGCGTAATTACTTCCACTTCACTCCTGTCTTTTGTGTGGTCGTGGTATTGCACCTGGCGAGCCGGCCCATTCCTGCAAAGATGTTAAAACGGGCTCTACCACTGTCAAAAATATATACTAAATATCACGAACATTTAAAAAACAACTAAAATGATCCAGCTTACTAACGTAATGGATTAAATTTTCATTTATAAACATATAAATAGAAAATAAATTACTTTACCTTGTATATAATTGACAATTTTGCAAACGGTGTCTCCATAAAACCAAACCAAAGTGATTGCTTTACTCAATTGAATAGGCATGCAGATGACCGTCACTAGCAGGTCTGCCACCGAGAGATTGACCAGGAAAATATTTGTCGCGCTGTAACAAAGAAATATTAAAATGTTGTATAAATTACTGAAAGACTCATCTTATTATGTATTATTATATTCTTCTTTCTCAATATGAGGAGTCATTCGGATTAATTGCAATTTGATGGTTGGCAATCCACAATTGTACGCTTTAAGCGAAATTTTCTACCACGCACAACTAACCTGTAAAATTAGCTGTCGCCAACGGAATTCCCTACCGATATAACTTAGGGAAATTCAAGAAATGACGGCAGCGCATCTGCGACTCCTCTAGTGTTGCGGATGTCCATGGGCGGGTGTAATCACTTACCCTGATGGTAAGTGAACCGCTTATTCGTTTGCCACTTATTCTTTAAAAAAAATGCGGTAGAAATCTAAGAAATGAATATATAAGACCCACTTGCAGGTAACATTACGGAGATATTCCATGTCAGCCCTCGTGGGTGAGAACGTATGTGCATGTTGCAAAGCCTGGACCTCAGTAAGTAATGGGACCTGGCAAGATGAATGATGATGATTCTCTGAGAGTATTCCTTCCCTCTAGCTTTTTTTACATTTTGCAGTCTGAGGGGAAACCCTCAAAAAATAACCCCTTATTGACCATCATCAGTGTATCGATAGAAGCTCCAGATCTCCTACGAAACGCACCGGTGCTCTGCACCATGGCACGTCGCAGTAGAGGCCTTGCCTCCCTCAGTACCCTCTCTGTGCTACGGCAACCCGGGACTACTCTTTGTGGCTGTCCTCCCTGGGTTCCCTTGCCTGGACGATCGGAGCCCCCACCCAGATTGTCGACTTAGTCGACAGACGTTTTAATAGACTTACTCGACAAGTGGAATAATGCATAGGTACTCCTCCATAGCCCTATCCTATGAGCCCAGGACTAAAGACCCTTCCATGTAGTTGTACCATTGTCGCATGTACAAACATAAAGGTAATATGACACGAGAGAGCCTTGAAGAAACCCATCAAATCACTACACAACATTTCTTCAATAAATGTTTGTAGAAATTGAACCGTAAGCGTCAAGTCAATATAGGAAATATAATAAAAAATATTCACTTTTCAAAACATCTATGTGTGTGTTAACAGATTAAATAATCGATACAAAAAATATTCTACCGTGTTTAAACAAAAATACGCCTTTCCAACTTTTGTAATATATAATAACATGATCCATAAATAACCAATTCATCATCACATCCATAGTCCCCCGGTGCACATAGTGCACACCTATAACTACATTGATATAAAAAATATTATCTTGGTAAATATTTATTTTAAATTTTATATATATACCATATGAATATATATATATATATATATATATATATATATATATATATAAATATATATACAAGTTATAGTGACAGAAAAAATCTACGGCAAAGTTCATTTTGCAGTATGATGTTCGAACAGGTCTCTCAAGGAACTCAGCCACTGCTGCAGTAAGATTGTTTTATGGAACCTTATTTTCGATTATCAGGTTTAAAACAGTCCTGTTTATATACGGTGTACAACATAACTAAATATTGGTATGAATATGATGGTGTAAGAAATATTAATAATCTTATTTGTATATTTTATCAATTAAGATACTAATACGTTTCACGTAATTTAAGATTATAAAGTAGTTTACATACAAAATATAATATTACTATTTTTTCCCGCCTCGTTCTGCGCCTGCGTACCACGGTCTTTTGTTTTCGAAAAAAAACGGACGTAGACCGAAGCCCGTTGGCTTCCGTCTACCGTCTTCATCTTCGGTAGACATCTCTCAGTATACCACCGTTACCAAACCCCTCGAAAAAACGTATGGATCGCATACACCTACTTATCTTTTGAAGGTGGAATAACTTGAAAACAACAAAGGAGAATAAACATTTTGTTAATTTGTATTTAAAAATTTATTAAAAAATAATTAAAACAGCTTAGTCGAAAGAAACTATTGTTTTGCATAACATTCATACATTAATCATATCTGTTCATATAGTGTAAAGTGCGACCGTAAAGTTTTAAGTTAAAGCTATAGCTAAGCTAGCACAAATAAACACTACTAACTACTAGCATTTATACTTATATTACTGATGGACTTGTAAAGCTCTTTGAGAAAAGAGAAAAGTATTTGCTGTATGTACCTTGAACGGAAGTAAGAAGGACGTTTGATAAGTTCTTAAGACCATTTGTTGGAAATTGTGGCAATACTGTAAAATCGATATTGACATCTGAATCAACTGATTGGACTGAGTTAAGACATCGCGTCACAACAGAATTCATAATTTCATCCTCACTATCTCGATGATTGGCAATCTACGTCTGTGTGCTTTACACGAAGATTGCTGCCACGCACAACTTCTCTGTGATGAACTGTCACCAGAGGTATCTCAGAACCAATACGACTTAGGGACCTTCAAGAATGAGCCTACTCCTTAGGGTCGGTAATGCAACTGCAACTCCTATTGCTTTTTTTGTTTTATTTTTGATGTTCATGGGTGGTGGCACTTACTCTTAGGTGAGGTGTTTGCTTGTTTGCTACATATTCAATACAAAAAATATTGATAAATATATCATACTTTTCTATTACCTTAGTTATGTGTGTATTAGGAAAGCAACTAGAAAAAATAATTTTACATAATGTCTAAGGCTTACACCGTGTTGCGCAACTGAATATTTAATGAAGTAAACTTATTTAGCTGTATGACGAAAACGGGAGATATAAAGCCAACAAAGATAGTCAGCTTCAGAAACTTTAGCGCCGAACTTATAAATTACGGCTAAGGTAACTAAGGCGACGAAAATAGGACTTCGGGTTCGTTAGCGGACGGAAACACTATGTTGTCCAGTTTAGCCATAGCATGTCGAGGATGCAAAGAACGTGCTTAGGCTCAGAGCAGAGAGGCCTCGGTGTGTTCCACGGGTGATTCCGTAGCCCCTCACAATGTATTGGTGATGGCCACCGAGTGGGTATTAGTGGTAATGGCTCTTCGAACGACGAAAGAACCACGACTTAACAGATTAACATCGTAAATAGCAGCATAATGCTGCTGTGTTTCGTATGGGGAGTGGACTCTCTCTCCGGTAACGACACATGCCATCTTTATCTTCAGGGGTGACGTGAATGAATATGGCTGTCATATGCCGTATGAATTACTTATCATCAAGTGAACAGTCACCAGCGGTCATTAGTGAAGGTGTAATCGTTGGTCATTTCAATGAAATAAATAAAAAAGGCTGGCTGGACGAAGTCGTCCTTTGTATTTACTACATTATTTGTACATTACTCTGTTTTTCCCAATTTCTAGTTGTTTGTACAATAAAGTGTTCATTCATTCATTAATTGAAAGAACAATTTAAATTGGTTTAAATCAAGCTGAAAATTAAAAAAAAAACGTTTCGCAATTTATAGACAAATAGAGAATATTTATATGTTTGAAAGGACCAAATAGAATAAGGTAGGTATTTATAAACCAAAGGTGGATATCGCTTTCTATCCTTATCCGACCCCAATTAACGTAATAAACCATAAACTAACTTCATATGTTTAAGTCCACTTTGAATATTTTAAACCATCACCGTATTCTATCATACAGAGAAACACCGAGCATAACTCTCTCCATAGCTGACTCACTGAGTGTGACCCAAGTTAGACGAACGTTAGAACGAAGAGCTAAGCGAGTAGCACATCTGAAAGATCAGCAAGCTTAAGCAGCAATGGGTTCACTATATAGGGAAGAAAGTTTCTGGAGTGGCAACCTCCGACTGGCTGTCGTAGTGTAGGACAATCCCCCACTAGAAGTCGATGGATGCAGGTTGGTAAGGATCTTGCTTTGTTTTAACTTATGAGGGAGGCCATGTTCGGCAGTGGCCAACCTATGTTCAGCAGTGGACTATGGAAAGGCTCTGATGCTGATGATGAAATCATCCCCTATCACAAGGATTTTCGCTTAGTGTTAACGGGAATGTTAGTAACGCTAATCACATTATTTACGATCATAGTAGATCAGCACTTAACATTGCGATCAACAATTTCTCTGGTGCCGGCAGCGGAGATTGAACTCGGTTTGCTCGCGTGCCGTGAATTAATAGAGAGTGCTTAAACACTGTGCTACCATGGTAACTTAAGTTACTAAAATGGCTGGCTACCATTCTACCGTTCAAACACTCAATTTAAATTCACAGTACACGAACAAATGGCAGTGTTGAACAACCCATATTAGATGGAGTGACGACCTATAGATGTCTGCGTTAAGTCGAAGGATGCAGGTGGCTCGGGATCTCTGTAGACTGCCTATTGGAGGGTCTAGTGCAATAATCATCGGCTGAGAAGATGATGCTGACGAGCGAATCGAAATCGTGACGACACAGATAAATTTTTTGCAATCTTAAGTACTAATCTACGTACTCGGCCATGAAGGGAAACCCATAGTGAGGAAACCTGCATATATAAGAAATAAATAAAACCTAAAAATATTTAGCAGTCATGTGAAGTCCGGCAATCCGTAGTGGAACCGCTTGGAGGACTTCACTCTAACTCTAGTGGGAGGAGGGATTTATGTACTTAGGCTGTTAGTTTTACTTTACTTTATGTAACACGTTTGTACGAGTATTTCTGCCACCATATTAACCGCAAGATTTATCGTAAGTTAGTTAAGTATACGTTCATGACCAGTGATAGTGCCACACTGTAGCAAAATAAAAACCTAAAGTTACCCGATTTTTGCTAACCCATTTTACTCAGTTAAAATGTTTTTGATTCACACAAGTTCTTGGTAGGTTCTTAACTTTACGGCAAAATGAAACGCCAACTTTTAATGCCACTTGCCAAGGCACTCGTTTAAAAAAAATGTACTAGAGTGCCTTTCAAAGTTAACAAATTTTCAAAATTTTAAATTCATAGTTTAACAAATTAGTCTTAATTCTAGGAACCTTGGGGAAATTGTGTCAATATTTTTGACTGTTATTTAGGGTTATGGTTCCAAAGTTTAAATGTACAAAAATAATAAAAATTAACCACAATAACCGAAAAATGGTTACCAGTTTGACCAAATTTCTAGGTTTTTCTTAAAAATCCCATAATTTTCAAACTGCATGGTTAGAAAAAAAAATCTATTTTCTTATTTTTCTCATGATGGTTACGATCAATTCTGTCACCCTGTTTCGGCTTGACGTTGAGTTCTGGGACACCCTATATAAATACGCCACGGCTGGGCGTAGGCCACCTTTCTAGAAAGTGTCAGAGCCGAGTCGACCACGCAACTCTACGGTGGATTGACGGAAGAAAATCTGTAATGTGTTTATAATATATTGTTCTGGTGTAATGGTAATTGTTCATTTAGTTCATTTATTTAATTCGAAACTAGATGTCGTTAAATATATGTATATTGCCTCGCTCTTTCGTTTAACTCAAGAAATTGTCAGAAGATATTCGACATTATATAGTGTTTTGGATCCTCTATTTCGATAACTATCCGAGTCGAGGTTTCGTACCTCCTTAAGAGGGGCCCTTGGACTCGCTACTCGCACCCTCTGGCGTCGTTGTCGTTCTTCGTTCACAGGGGTCAGAGTGCGGAGTTGTGCCGTTATCGTGCCGGCAGCGTCGTCGTAATCCTTACTCCCGAGCCCCTGATTTCGAGCCCTTTCCGTTGAAGGTATAAAGGCCAATAGGGATAGATATTACACATACCCGAAAAAAAAGGGTCTTGGATTAATCCGTTAGAAGCAACTGACCAATCATAAAAAAAATATTGTGTTTTGAAATCTGTCAAACTGTCGTTTGTTGATAATAATTAAAAATTATTGTATTAGTAACAGTTTCATTGATTCGGGGCCTGTAGTCAATTGTACAGCAATAGTGGGGTCGTTAAATCTAACATTGTTGATACTAAATAATCATTATTGAGTAACAGTTTCATTGAGTCGGGGCCTGTAGTCAATTGTACAGCAATAGTGGGGTCGTTAAATCTAACATTGTTGATAATAAATAATCATTATTGAGTAACAGTTTCATTGAGTCGGGGCCTGTAGTCAATTGTACAGCAATAGTGGGGTCGTTAAATCTAACATTGTTGATAATAAATAATAATTATTGAGTAACAGTTTCATTGAGTCGGGGCCTGTAGTCAATTGCACAGCAATAGTGGGGGTCGTTAAATCTAACGTTGATTGATATATGCGTGACGTCGGCGGACGTACCTACATAAATAAATTATTAAAAACTGACGGCAGTTCATGTTAACTATGACATCAGCACGTCAAAAAAGAAAAAACGTCGGGATAAAGAAGTTAAAATAAACGCGCTAAAATCTGTATAGATAGTTTTATGTGTTCGCGTAAAAATAATAAATCATTTATCATAAGGCGAATAGTGTGCTCGTTTGTCACCAATAATACTATAAAAAATAACCCCTTTCACTTAGGACACATTTTTATTTTAATACACCAGGCAGTAGATTGCCTATTATCAGTATACATATATATATGTATACTGATAATGCAACATATAATGATCTTTTGCATCGTAACATTATCGACACATTTATATACATTATAAGCAAGATTGAAATTAAATACTAAATTTATTTTATCCCTCTATTACTTACAAATAAACGCGTTACTTTATGTGAATATTAATGCACTCCAACAGGTTAAATACTACTTGCAAAAACAGCCTCCGTGTCTTTAAATATTTAAATGCTGAATGCATAAAAGTAAAAAATACTTTGTTATTTATAGTCTCATAGCAGACCGCTCATGCTCAACTCATACTATTTAATTGTTTATATGAGTTATACTACCATAGTACTTAAGTGCGAGAGCGATACACTCACCCCGGGATTTTCATCGATAACGCGCACTTGACTGACACGTCACTACGCAAAACATGATTTACAAACCGGCCTGCAGGGAGATTGTTAACTCACTATAACATAGTTTTTAAGTATTATACTAACACATTGTGAACTATTCATTGTCTATATTCTAAACATATGAATAGAATCGATTCAGTTGTATATTAATACTTTTTAAGTTGTAGTTTGTGTTTAATAAAAGTATTTGCTTGCAATTAATAATTATTTATTTCTCACCACGAACATTAACTAAATCACAAGTAATGGTGTGGAAAAAATTAAATTGATACAAGTGTTTGTGAGAGCTGGAGCTTGTACTAGGTTTGCACCTGTATCACAAGTCACCAGGCCCCGCACCATGTTTACCAGTACGAACATATTATGAGGAAACATGAACAAACAAAAAGATGGTACTAAAGTAAGTTTTGTAAGCACGCAGTCGTATTTTATAAATCTAAAAAAAGATTTATAAATAGTTAAATAATGAATGCAAAGTAAACTATTTATTTTATTATACAAATATGGGTCCAGATAACAGATAAACCTGTGACTAAAATGCAATTGTAGGTGTAGTGGATGTTATTGTATATATTAGTATTGTTTGTATAAATTTTGATTAGTGTTAATGTGAAATGAAAGATTGCTCATAAATTTCCAGTTTATCTTCTAGTAACGGTGGGCTTAGTGTAACATCAACGAATTTGTTTTGGCATCGCACCAAAACGCATATTTCTGGCTTCCGTTCAACTTTTGTTTCATTCACATCAGAATATATAAATGTTTATGTAATGAATTTCTATAAACATGATCACGGTAAATTGTCTAACTAGTTTCTATGTTTTACATTATCGTGAATTAATGAATGTCTATGACTGATTGATCATTAAATATATGTTTATCATGCTTTATTAGCTTGACTTGTTAGATCTTCTCTCTTGATCCTTGTAACGGTCTCTATATATTATTTTCACCCACTTCCAGACGTCTGAATAATTTGAAATTTTGCACACTTCTTAAAAATCGATGACAAAATAATATTTCATTACCTTGACATGTCCAGGACCATCAGTGTAATCAAATTATGTATGATATCGATGTATACCGCTAATTACAACTATAACAGGACATTTAAGTTTAATCATTATACCTTAGATATAGATATATTTGCCGGCCTTTGAGAAAGATCTCTATTCTTGAAGGTCCCTAAATCGAATCGATTCTGAAATTCTGCTGGCGACAGCTGATTCCACAAAGTAGTCGTGAGTGATAAATAACTAATTACAAAGCGCACAGTGGTGAAATGCCAACCATAAGGATGGTAAAGATGAAATTTTAAATTCTCCAGGATTAATTATTTCCGTGGAATCGATTGAATTTATGTCTTTATTTTTTTTTTTAATAAAAAAAAGCGTCCATAATCTAATAGTTTAGGGCAGTGACTCTTATCCATTTTATTGTGCCGCCAAATTTTAGAAACCTTAACAAAAAAGTATTAACCTTAATAAAACTTAATTTAAACATAAGTAAAGTTTTAACTTTAAGTAAAATCGTAAGTATTCTTATTATTTACTTGTAATCAATCTCTTAATAATGGTACAGTTGATGTTTTTGGTACATAATATTTAATTTTACATTTAAAATTATAATCATAAACTATTTTACGCAGTATATGTTATATTATTATTACATAAACAATTTTTATACTTATTTTTTAAACTTTATCTGTGTGTGCCGTCAAATTTTAAAATTGTTAAGTGTGCCGTAACAAAAAATGGTTTAGAATCACTGGTTTAGGGTATGGTCTGCGAAATTGAAGGTCGTGCGTTCAGAAACAGTAAGCTGAAGTGGCATTAGGCCGGCTGGCCAGCTATGTAGCTCTCAGAGTCAATAACCGATGGGAATAACAGTTCTCGAGTGGTAGCCTCGTAGTGGCATCACAGTATAGCACTACCCAACACTAAATGGAGTGACGACCTACCCAAAATCTGTGGAATTCGATCAGTATCAGGCCAAATTGAGGAGTCAACTGGTGATACGTTGAAATTATTAATTATCTGTACGGTTCACAAACAGATTTTATATCAGTTTGTATTTAAGATATGTTACACCTGTTGCTCTTGCATTTTGCTTTATGTACAGACGTTATTCATTCTTGGCAGTGCCGTTTGTTTTTACACAAGATGAAAATAAAATATCTGATGACCGTGCTAAGATGTTGTCTTCATGGCTTGTTGAGGCGCAGTCAATATCTTCTTTTATTACTAGATAACATCAATTTGTTTTTATAAGATTGGGCATCTCCATAATTATGTAATTATATGTATGATCTTAAGGAAGTGCGTAAATAGGGCATTATATTATTTACTTAATATTTTGTTTACCATTACATAGAATTTTAATACAATATACGAGCATTTTTTAACGAATTAAGAGTGACAAATTTGCACACATAACATTACATAAGTTCTCAGAATTGTGTTAATGTATGCCTAATATATCATGTATAGATTGTATGATAAACCCTTACTACGTAGTGATACCAGCCTACAGCAAAAGTCTGACTGCAACATGAATATGTGAGCTCGGCCGGGGAAGGAGGACGCTTTTACAGAATACTGACGTCTAGGGATTTGGGGACACGATTGTTGGTTATGAGGCATTCCTCAGATCTCAGCCATCAGGGTTGATGGTTAGATGCTATGGGCAGCAGTCATCACTTACAATAAAAAAAAATATCCTAATGCTATAACAGAAATCAATCAGGACAAAATTCAAAATTCAGAAGCGTGTATCCTAATCCTATAATAGTAATCAACCAGTCACTATAATACGAATGTTTTATCTTGAAGCCCACACTAACTCTTTATCATAGTGCTAAAAACATGTATTACATTTTGTTTCTACGCAATTCAAACATATCTTTGCGTTAGCAATTGTAGTCTTTAAAACCTTTGTCTGATTTACGATTTTTTTGTGTTTTATTATATGATACTACTTTTTATTATATTTTAAGATACTAGTTTTACACATTATTTGTGTATAAGCTTTAAGAGAGTACGTACGATGATCGGCCTGTGCATATATTACTTTATATATACATATAATATGAAGTCCCTCATATATATAAAATACGTACTAAAGTAACGCTAAAGCATTCCGTGGGAAACGTCTTCGGTTGTGTGAATACGAAATACAAGTCAAAATATACAACTGTTTGGTTTTTTTTTTCTAATAAAATAAAAATGTATTCATATCTTCACTAATTAAATTACTATATTTCTTATGACGATATAAACCTTCATTTTACTTCTGCAACTGCAATGGACCCTAAAATCCGAGCTCAAACTAAAGATTATGTAGACTCTCTTCATTCTCTTCACATTCCATTTTTTTCAATTCTCTCCTGTGGATCAGACTGAGGTAAATAAGAATATTTTTGCAATCAAATCCAATGCTATGGGTTGCGATAAAATTAATAGTAGAATGATAGCTGATATAGTAGAATACCTTCTCCCTGCAGTCACACACGTTATAAACCTTTCTCTCGACTTAGTAGTTTATCCAACACTTTGGAAAAAGGCTTTCGTATGCCCCTTAACTAAAGTATCCGATCCTACACTCCCTCAATATTTTTGGCCTATTTTAGTTTTACCTTTTCTCTCTAAAGTTTTGGAAGCATGAAGAGTATGTTCATAAGCAAGTCTCTTCTTTTTGTATAAAAATAACATACTGAGTGTATACCAGGCTGGGTTTCCCCCTGGCCACAGTACCGTCACTGCATTGTTTAAAATTACTGATGACATTACATATGGAATGGAAAATAAAAAAGTGACAGTGTTGGTGTTTGTGGACTTTTGTAACGCTTTCACACCCACAGTCGACCATGAGGCACATTGACAAGTTTTGAGCCCAACCTTAAAAAAACGATTTTTTTGTAAATGATTATTTTATTTCTCTACACAGTCTCCAAAATGATCTATACAATTTTACCATCTTGTCTCTAGCTTTAGTATTCCTTCTAAAAAAAAAGAATCTTCAAAATATTCAGTCACAGCTTCTTGTACCTCGATATTCGTCGAAAATTTTCGTCCTGCCATGTGTTTTTTTAGATTGGGGAAAAGATGGTAATACGACGGGGCCAAGTCCGGCGAATAGGGTGGATGCGGCAACAATTCATATCTACAATTGCGTATTTGTGCGATTGATTTCGCCGCTGTATGGACAGGAGCTATATCTTGGTGGAACAAAACTTTCTTAGACAACATACCAGGCCTTTTTATTTTTATTTCTTCACGCAAACGTTGTAAGAATGTGCAATAATAGTCCGCATTTATGGTTTTACCTTTTTCAAGGTAGTCAACCATAATGACCCCTCTACAGTCCCAAAAAACTAAAGCCATTACCTTCTTGGTTGACAAAACGGCCCGAGCTTTTTTAGGGGGCGGTGACCCTGCTCTTTTCCATTGCTTGGAACGTACTTTGGACTCTGGTATATTGTGGTGAACCCAAGTTTCATCCATATTTACGAAACGGCTAAGAAAATCTTGAGGATCACTTTGGAACAGATCCAAACAATCCTGTGATACTGTTTGACGGGTGCGTTTGTTTTCGGCTGTAAGCAGTCTAGGTACCCATCTGGCAGAGACCTTTGAAAATTTAAGATCGTTGGAAATTATGTTCTGTGCTCGTTCATAGGAAATGCCTATTGCTTCTGCTATCTCTGCAATCGTCAATCTCCTGTCATTCAAAATCAGGTCTAATATTTTATTGGTATTTTCGTCTGTGGTAGCCGTCGGCGGCCTACCACTCCTAGGTTCTTGCACTGCTTGTTTGAAATCCGCTTCCTATCTTTTGACAGTGGCATATGATGGAGCAGATTCCCCCAAAGTCTCGTACAAATCTTCATAAATTTGTTTTGGCGTTAATTCTTTTTTTTTGTAAATATTTTATGACGGAACGGTGCTCAATTTCATACATTTCTACGGAAACCGCGAACTTCGTTTGTTAAATCGATCACAAATTTTTGTGTCTAGTTCTGAACCAGGAGGATCCATACCCTCACAGAATACCGTAAATAGTAACCTAACTCTGCTGTGTGTTCGTCTCGTGTGTTTAAAGATCCGGAGACGCTTGTCCGTGACAACATATCTAGTATATTATGATTCTAGAAAAGCGTGACGTCGCAGTTAGCAAGTAGCTACAGCAATGCTTTATCAATTTTACAAATGTTATTTCTTAAATACTGAAGAATTTATAGATATTTAAAAATAATATTTACATAGACCAACTGAAAGTTTCCCGGTATTACTCACAATACATTCCTGCACAATACAGATATTTATCAAGTGTAGGTTTTCAAATACTTAAAAATAAAACTAGACGTGGACTTAAAGTTCCAGTTCTAAGAATTATATATATATATAAGTTAATTTGTTTGGTAAGTTATTGGTTTTTCTTATGGTATTTTTGTTTTGAAAAGTTATTAACCAAAAATAGAGTTGGTTTCAAATATATATCTTTATGAAAGTTAAGGTTACATAGTACACAGCTCGTAGATGTAACCTTTCATTTGAATAATGCTTCATTACTAACATTCGGATTAGCCTCACTAATAAAGCTAAAATTCTCGTACTAGGAGATGGGTCACGACAATAGTTTTTACAGGTACCTAATACTACTTATCAGTCGTATCTCGTCGTTCTCACACAGATATCTAATCTTCAGTTCTAATGTTCTTAAATAAATAATACAAACTACGGTAATACCTATTTTATTAAAACCTCATTCGTCATCATATTAAAAGTCGATTACTTTTATTTATTTTTATAATACTATCAACCTATGCAGTCGGTATAAGAAATTAAATTAAATTAATATAATAATAAAAAATATAATAAAAAAGAAATTCGCTACGCTTTCTATGCAAATCGTATGCTGTGTGCTGTCCGACACCCTGTATCATAGATGCTGTCCTTCAATTGAAGGTCTGATATATTTAAGATGTGCTGTCCTCCATCATGAAGCATGAGGATATGATGATGACGATGAACTCCTGGTCGATTTAGAGCACGACGATATCTTCCGGTTATTGCCAAATGACCACGCAGCATAGTTTTATAGCGCCTAAGTATTTGCGCAAACACAGAGGCACTCACCCTTCCCTCCACGTCTACAAAAAGTCCAAAGGAAGCATCAAATGCATTATCAGGAAACGTAAGGGTTAAGCCGGATACGGAAGTAGAAACTATTCTATGTCTTATTTTTTGAGTAACTACTTAACCGTTTGTAGTATAAGTTTATATATGAATCAATACACAAAGATAAATTTGTGCGACTACCGTTTTCTTCTGGTTTGCGACGAAGTTCATTTCGTTTTTTTTCTCGTTTTATTTTAATTCCGCATGCCATTAAATGTTTTTGGTATGCATAATGTTTAACGTTGTTTTTTTTTATTACCTTCAGAGTAACAAACGAGCTCACAGTTCACCTGATGGTAAGTGATTCCTGCGGCCATGACATCTACATTCATCGCTCAAGGAATCATAATGCAGATGCGTTGTCACTCTTGCCTCGTCACCAGTAATAAAGATCTCCGGATACCTACACCGACCAGACGAAACACAGCAACATTGCAGCATGCTGCTATTTTACGCTAGTATTCTGTGAGGGTGTGGTCCAACCCCGGTCGTGCTGACCCATCTATTTTGCAGCTAAAGACAAACTGCAGTGTAGCTCTACCACTGAGATTCCTTGATTTTTGAGTTGTTTTATTGTACCGTAATCTATGGTTTGTTGTAGCGTAATCTATGTTATGTTTTTTGTTTCGAGTTCATTTATGTGCATTCCCACATCTTTCGATCTCTTTCAAATGTTATGCGTGGATTCGTTTAATTGGATTAATTTATTACTATGAAGCCTGGTGATTTCTACCAACGAGGTATTGACAAATCATGTCAGAGCATGGGAGTCACCTGTATACAAGGGAGAATACATTATTGATTAAAAATATATATTGAATTTTTTTTTTTTTAATTTAAAAAAAGTGGTGACGGTAACTTAATTGCCAACCTATTAGTAATAACACAGAACTGTTCAACAGTGGTTGGTCCGTGATGCAGTTTAATTGTATTTAATACGTTGAATGGGTTCGCTTGACGGGGAAGACCCGCGGCCTCACAGAATACCAACGAGACAAAGCAGCGTAATTCTGCTGTCGATCGAACTGCGAATGTAGGGATCCGTGGACCCAATTACAGGTAACGAAGGAACCTCAGCCGCACGCATGAGGATTCAAGATGCATATGCATTGTCTAATATGACATCCATCCATTCATGAATATTGAATCCTCTTTACTTTATGCACGGGCTGCTGGCATCATTTAACATCAGGTGAACGGAGTATATATATTACCCCAATTGACAATTATCATGTCACAAGCACATTATTATGTTGAACCCAACAATTCAGTACACAAATAATCCTTTTCTACATGATGCTTCTAGCGTTAGTCGGTGTGCACTCAATTAATCTAATGGCATTTCTGAGATGCTTGCCGAGATAGATTGAGAGATTAAGATCTTATGTGTGTGGCTCTTAATTACTTATATATGATTGTGGTTGATTAGCTGATACTTTGTGGACGAGTGTATATAGCATAAACTAAATAGACCGTTGTCTACTATCGAATAGACATTTTCTGTCTACTGATGATATTATATTTATACACTGGCTATTTTTTTTACAAATCTTGTAATAATTGATCACTGCTGCACAAAGATACGGTCTATTCGTCCTTGAAAAGCAATCAAAAGGAAAAACGTTCTCGCCCCCTAAGGAATAAGATGATGAAAATAGCTATAAAAGCAATATTTGATAAAAAAAGTTACCAGTTATTGCATCAAATATAGAAAATGTTTTCGCGAAATACATGCCTACTTATATTTTGCGTGTCAGCCTACGACTTGTGAACATGTCGAAGATCCATATGACCTACGTGTTATGTCATGACACCTTACTGATGGCCGTATGACGAAGTTCACAGTCACTTAGCAAGCTATAGAGAGCGCCTGGCTCGATGTTTCTCTGCGTGACCGATTACTGAATTGTGGTCGAAAACAAAACATAGGTCCATTGATCAGTAAGCTAATGATGAAGAAGTAAGACCGTGAAGTGGCAACCTCGCATGGGCCACCGCAGTGTAGGACGGCCTTCACTAGATTGATTGACGAATGTGTATGTAAGTCTGCGGGAAGTCTATGGATACGGGTGGATAAGGACCGTACTGTGTGTCAGTCTGTGGGACAGGCCTATGTTCAGCAGTGGTGCTGAGATCATGACGCTAAGTACGAAGCTCACGATAACTGTTATGCTTTTAATAGTGGCTGAGCCACACTGTAGCCCTTGTTCAGTCGCAAGCACCAGTTGCAGTTCAATTTCACCTCGACACAGGGAAGAACCAGGCCCTCAAGGAATACCACAGTGAAATAGCAGCAAAATGATTCTCTGCTTCGTACGGATTCGGTCCTGGATTAGATGACAGGTAACAGGGATATTTCATTTCAGCCCTCGGCGGTGACACTGTATGTACATGTTGGATATCTGTTGAGGCAGCATATACCTTATATATATCGTCCTTTCTTTCGCAAACAAAAGAAAAGGATTAAAGTAAACCAAATGATTTATTGTTAGTAATGATTGCTTAATTACTAAAGGTCTTTGTTTATCTGTTTAAAACGAACAGAAAAATCATATGCTACAACTTTTATTTTTAGTATGACGGCCGAGTGGTGTAGATGTTAGATTACCTGGCGCCTGCGTCGCAGGGCAGTAATAGTGCTTATGTATCACTAATTGTTTGTTTTCGGGTCTGGGTGTATTGTAGGTATGTCCCGTGTCCCTGACACTGCATCTGAGCTTTGCACATGCATTACATAGGAATAGGGAAGGAGACGACAACTGAGTGCCACTGTGTTTGCGCAAATGCTTACGCCGCTAAAAAATATTGTGCGCAGTTAATGTCATCTACTAATAACCAGAAGGTGTCACCACAGAAAAATCGACCCGGACGGTATCATTTTTGCTGCCGCTGGCGGAAATCTATTATGTTCGTTATTATTTTTGTTTTAACCCAAAAGAGTGTAATTATGTATATATATTATCGATTGTTAAAGTAAGTAATAAAGAAATGAAACTGTGGATAGAAAAAGGGCTGTTCCGTCGAAGAATATAGTAAAGTGTTGCCATGATATGAGCTCGGCTTTAAAGAATACTGGTGTAAAGTAGCTTTCTTGAGTGGCGTCTGCGACTAAAGATAACTAAAATTATCATAAATCCATATTCTCTTAGATTATTGTGAAGTGGCAACGGGCCGTCAATATAGCTCGTAGAATTGATAACGGATGTAGCAAAGGTTCTAGAGTGGTAATTTTAGCATAGGTGGAGTGCCGACCTATGCAGGTCTGCGATGATCTGGGTGCAGGTGGCTCGGGATCGTACTCTGTGGCAGCCTGAAGCGGAGGCCCAGGATGCTCAGCAGTGTAATAGTAAAATTAATTTGGTGATCTGAATATCGGGGAGGAATTCCGATCATCTTCAATCGATGTTGAGGCTCTATGGATGCAGTGATCGCTGACCATCAGGTGAACCTGAGCTCGTTTGGTTCAGAATACAATTTAGCCCTTCAAAGAACCAACAAGCACCATGCGCCACCATGTTTCTGTTAGGCTTAAATATATAAGACCCATATATAGAGATATACCGGTGGCAAGGCAAAATGAATTTTGATGCAGTTTTATAAAATGAAATTTTATTTCCTGATAATTTACATTTATAATTGGCGATTTTGAGTTTTTATCGGCTGCGATTTTGAGATATCTGTTGTTAGTACATTTTGTATCAATTTTATAAATTTTTAGTGAAGGACGTGGAGCCACGCTGCAGTTTGTGTCTAGCTGCACCATGAGTGGGTCGGCCCGGAAGGAGCACGAACTCCTAGAATACCAGCATAAAATAACTGCAATGTTGTTATGTTTCATCAGGTGTACATAGGAATCCGTAGACCATTATTACAGGGTGTCGAGACATTCCCACTTCTCGTCTTAATCTTATTACTTCTCGAGCGCGAATTATTAAGATTCCTCAACGAGGATGAATTTGTGTATCATGGTTCGTTGGTCACAATACAATAAAAAAAATTAAAATATGAACATACAATAATAAATAACTAAAATAAAACAAAACATTACAATTAGAACAAATAAATATATAAATGTTATATATTATTTGAATTATCGCACAAGTTAATGGTTAATAATAAACAGTTAAATTAATTTATCTACACAATATATTAAATAAGAACTGAACGTATAATTAAGTAGAAACTTACTTTTTGGTATAGTTGCACTTAACAGCGACCACGATGAGAAGAATGTTTGCTAACAGAGATATTACTATAACGGGCACATACAGCCCTATCAGTACCCCCTCGGGCTGAAAGAATATATCTAATTCGGGTCCAAAACGCAGGGTTTCATTAGTAAAATCCGCACTTAAATTTAATTCTTTTAAGTAGCCCACAGCACTAAAAGTGTCGTTAAACATTTCGCTTGTCTTTTATCGGTAAATTAAGAAAATAAATTAAAACCACCACACTATTATAATTAAATATTAATTTATCTTGTTATTAAAAACCTCAACAGTATTTACGATATATTTTTTTATAACAAATCTTATTTATTACTAACACAAACAAAAAATCACAAACAGTAATTTAGACAATTACTCTTTTTATTTATTCAATTACATTTTTAATCAAATCATTGCGGGTTCATGTTCCAAAGAATTTATAACACGTCCGTCGGCTCATTCCCGTAGCGTCTACGAATTTTGACGCGTCCACAGTAAACATAAAGCTCAAACCGACTGAATGAACCGCCGCTGAAGGACAGAAGGGGAGAGGTTATACCGAACGAGAGAGAAAAAATATACTGTTGTGGTTTATTCTTTACATAAAAATCAACGTAGCGTTCTGTATACAGCCTTTAATTTTTGCCATGTGCGTATTGTTCAAACTTTTATGATAATATTATAAATATTATCAAATAAAGATTAAAAAAACCAAACTATGTTGAACAGCGGAACAGCCATTCTAACTGCAATATGAATGGGTTGCCGATCGACGACGAGGCATTCCATGTCAGTCCGCAGGGGTGACGTACGTGGAACTTGAATATTTGTTGAATGTGAATGTAGATGTGTCAGGCCGCAGTTATTTCTCGCGGTGAAGAGAAATTTGTGCTCGTTGGTCACCCGTCATATATTATTATAGAAAAAAGCAATAATTTATGTATATAGAAAGTCCGTACTGCGTGTCTCAGTTCGTCAAAAAAAATAACCAAACTCTATACACACAATTAGTCCAATTTAATTTTTGATTAGTATAAATATAGTTTATTTGTCCACGTCAGTAATTATTTTTATCATCGGCCGCTAACAAAGCTGTAAAAGGCGGACGTGAATGTTACGGCCCACATGAAGACCAATAAAACCTGTGGCGCAAATGTGGCTGTTAAAGGTCCTTATGTATCCGCCAGAGGTTACATACACATGCGAAATAACTCTTAAGCCGGATATACAATCTCGAATGCCACGTATAAATTAAATTTGTAATATTATATATTTCAAAGTATACACAGACATGATAAATTAATTTATTTATATGGTCATCACCCAAAGGGGTATTCAGTTTTGAGTATTTATATTATCACTTTAATACAGACTCTCGTCTAACGACATCATTTCTGAAGATGCAAAGCTAACTAAATCCAGGTTAGTTATTATTTTACACCCGAAAATTATATGCGAAATACATCCTCTGTAACAGGTCTGGATCAGAAATCAGGGACTTCATGAAGTTTGTGTAAAAAGTTTATGACAATAATGCTCTAATGCATATAATAAAAAAATATAAAATATTTTTAATATAAAATAATTATTAACAGGTCTGGGTCAGAAGACAGAATCTTCACAAAAATTATTTACAATGTTTATGTCATTAAAGTCCCCGACTTCCTACCTAGACTTGTTAAAAATAATAAATTATTTTTTTATTATTGTAAGAGAGGTCGTGGGGTTTCAGTCGGTACGATTCTGAGCTACCTGAAAATAAAACAAAAATAATGAGTATTGTAAAATAGATACCCCTTTTTAATAATATTAAGGTGTGACACACGAGCACACTGTTTACGCGATAAGTGATGACTGCGGTCAAAGACATCTTTCCTCAACAAATATTAAGGATGCACATGCGTTGTCTTTCCTGATCCCGATCCCAAGAAACTACTGGCAATAGGAACGTACCTTCTTAATAAAATAGAGCATAAACTTGCTAAAGTTTGTTTAGGCTGAGTTATTTTTATCAAGAAATTCTCTCAAGGGACTACGCTCACAATATCTTTTAGCGTTGTAATATACAAGAACAATTTTGTTGTTGTTTTTTTTATTATATCGTGAAATGAAGAAAAAAATTTCAAATTTCATCATCGTCGTATTAATTTAAAATAAGTTAAACTGTTTGTGGCCGTGTAAATGTAAGAAATCCTCAGCATATGCTTTAGGGTCGTGTTTCTCTTGATGGGTGACAATGCATTTGAATTATGATTCCTTTTTGAGGAGGAATGCGGGTGTTATGCGCTACAGGAATCACTAATCGTCAGGTGAACTCTGAACTCGTTTGTTATCCCCATTCATCCTCAATAAGGAGTCATGATGCAGATGTGACGCATCTGACCCTTGAGGACGCTGATGGAATGCCTCGTCACTCGTCACCAGTAGCAAGTTGCTACGGATCCATACACTCTACAGATGAAACACGGCAGCGTTTTGCTGCTATTTCACGCTTGAATTCTGTGAAGACGGGGTCCTTCCCCGATCTTGCAGACAGACGGTCTACCGCTGTTAAATTTTAATTAAAGTTAATGATATAACATAATGTCTTTATGTCCTTTAGCCCTTAATACTTATTGCTGGAAACTGTTCTTGTCTAAAATAATGTCGTTTGTTTCATAAATAAATAAAAAACGTTCTGTGATAGCCTTAATATATTCCAATTAATTACATTCTCGATAAACGGTAAACTAAACTGGTTTATCTGATTAGTAATAACTATGATTAATTAATAATCCGTGAGCTAGTTATCTCAATGGCAATATGAATATAAATTCCGGAATTAAACGTTGATTTACGTTTTTACATTATTAATATTACAATATTTAGGTGCGGTAGAGCAAGTCAAATATTCAGTACTTAATAGAAATCTAGGGATCAGCAGCATCAACTAATTTATTGTCATTACAAAGAACACAGAATATAATTATAAAGGTATTATATTATTTCTACTACCGAACTCCAACTAATGAACAATACGCCAAAACAAAATTATTTAATCTCGCTCAAACATTTAAAATTAAAACTTGTACTTATAATGAATATAACAAATAACAATATTAAATTTAACATAAAATTCTAAAAACGGGATAACAAACATAACTTACGTAACAAACACACATTAAAAACAATTACTCCGCGAACTAAGTATGGAAATAAAACTATTTTGTTTGAAGGCGTTCAAATGATCAACACACTGCCGGACCAGATCAAGAATTGTAACAGTATGAATATGTTCATAGAATAATTACGTAATGTACACATATAAAATACACAACGAGGTATAATAAAGGTATGGTATATGTAATGTTGAAATGATATGTTGGTTATCTGTGATAGTCAACACATGTCATGTCGAATACTCTTTAAGGCTCAAATCATTACAAGCATAAAAGACGTTGTATCGTGAAAGTCACTAAAAGGTCTCGGCTGAGGGCCCTGAGCCACCTACTCAGCCCGCCATTAGAAAAAAAAAGAATATCAGATCAGTTTTTGTTTGCTCGGCATAGAATAACAAAACGTGGGAGGACACTCTGCCTGCAAATTGTAATAAAATATAAATTGCTTTACTAAGAGTGTAGCCTGGACTTGCTGCTACTCTGTCAAAAGCCCCTGTTACAAGAGTATCAGGTGAATTGTGTGCTCTTTTTCCATCCTCAATAAATATATATAAAAATAATTATACGACTACTCATATAAAGTCGGTTTATTGGTTTATTTAGATTGACCTTTGAGCTTTTCCAAATAGCTTTTTAATATAAAAAAAACTAAAAAATAATAAAATGGACTTCGCTAAAATGATCGGTATACAATCGCATAGCTGTGGGTGTCAAATGCTAGATTTTTTTAAGTTTTTGCAGTTAACAGTTTATACTTGTTTTTCTCGTGAATTCATTTCTGAATATGCACGATTAAACGTTTGAAAAAAGTTCGTTTGAGTCAGTGCATACATCACTTAATAATTAGGAGTTCCTGGGTTGATACCTATAAAACTATATTAGTTCCATTATTTCTTTATTTAATATTAGGTGAAAATGAGCACACAGTTCACCTGATGATGCTGACACTGGTCCAGGATATTCTATCTATCCCCAACAATTCACGATGCACATGGATGTACCTCTGAGGATTGAGATGTAATGCCTCATCACCAGTAACTTGGTCGTCAGATTCCTACATACATCATACAGTTATATTGCTACTCCAAACTGGTTCTCTATAAGGGTGTGGGTCCCTGGTCCGCGGATAACAGTGTTTAAAATCCATTCAACCTGAAAATCAAAATCATTTTATTTAAATACAAGTCGTTATCTTTTCTATATTTACATCGGTTCATAAATTGGTTCTACTTTACTAGTTTACCGACGTGCTCCGTGGGTTTGACACTCATTTCGAGCGAAATTTTGGGACTTCTGATCAAAAACTGTGTATATATATATATATATATATATATATATATATATATACTAATAAAGATATATATTACTAAAAATTATGAACAAACATTTTCGAATTTCGTGTATTAATGAACAGATATATATTATACAGTCAATAAATTACACTTTCACACATCAATGAATCGTTTGGCAAAACCATTCATTGATGTTGACACGTTGTTACATGTACATATTGATATTACAGTGTACCTACACTGTAATATCAACATGTACAACAAAGGCCCACAGAATGATAGCAGATAGTGGTAGAAGTACCCTGCCGTTAGTTTCTAGCTGCAGAATGAATGGCTCAGCTCGACCGGGGTACCACCGAATACCACTGACAGAATTCCACCGTAAAATAGTAGCATAATACTGATGTGTTTCGTCTGTTGAGTGTAGGGATCCGGAGACCTTACTGGTGACGAGCCATTCCATCTCAGTCTTCAAGGGTGACAACGCATGTGCATTATGATTCCTCGTCAAGGATGAATGTATATGCCGCGGGCATATACATTCATCCTTGACCTACATACATATATGTAATCACTTGCCATCAGGTGAACTGTGCTCATTTGTCACCCTCACTACTAAAAAGTTTACGTTCACTCTCGTGTGCTCATTCGTCATTATTAAAAAATCCGTGAACTACTAACACTAACTACGCTAAGTAAGAAATTAAAAAGAATTTACTAATTATATACTAATTTATCGTCAAATATTTTAGATTAATTGGTATAGAAACAAAGATATCTGTAAAATAAAGAGAACTAAATAGTTGTAACAATGATAGTGAAGTGATAAATATTACGGATTTCTGTTTGAAAACACTTCTTATATTTATTACTGGAGTACCCTTTTTGTTTTATACTTATTTTATTTTTCTATACGTTTGTTACTCTCAAAGTAACAAAAAAAAAACAGGAAATCTTCTTGTAGTTATCTCAGTTATCCGGGGAATGTGTGTGAATCTTGAATCTCAGTTGGGGATGGATGTAGATGTTCCGACTTAGGGACGTTCAATAAAAGATCCTACTCCTTTCCCCAAGGCGGGCGGTTGCAATCCCCCTGGTGTTGTAGGTGTTCGTGGGACGCAGTGATCACTTGTCAGCAGGCGAGTCGGCAGCTTGGCCGATCATCTGTAAAAAAAGCAACGCAGCCATGACTTATATAACAAAATAGTGAATTTTCTAATTGTACTAGTAAATATATTACTTACTACATACTAACACCGTGTTGTTTCTTTAGCAAATTAGTATGTAATTATTAATAAAAAAAGATACTCCTAATCTCTTTGAAGTGGCAATGGGCTGACTGACCATAAAGATCATAGAACCTACTGATAACAAATAGATCGGTTCTTGAGTGGTTTGGCGGGACCTCGGACCGGCAGTCGCCTGTGAGACGAAGCGGCGATGTATCCACGGGATGTCGATGTTTGCAAGTGGCTCGAGGTCATGCCTTGTGGCAGTCTGTGGGGGAGGGTGCTCAGCAGTGCATTGTCGGCCGGCTGCGATGGTGGTGATGAATTATTATTGATGAAATATATTGTTCTCTATTCAAATTTGAATAGAGAACAATATTTGTTAATAAAAAGCAATGAATATTCTGCATCGTAAATTATAACAGTGGCGGCGGGAGTTATCTAGGTCAACATTCGACACGGCGATGTTCACAGTCAAGGTCAAGGTCACATATGAGAAAAAAACTATTAAAGTTCCACATTTGAGATTTTTTGATGTTTGATGTTCTCGTAGTTTAACGCTCGGACTGCTAACAGTAACAGAAGGACTCTGTCTCTATTTGTTTGATATATAAAAATACCGATTCGATACACACTTCGACTATTAGTTAGAGAGGTTAACCGGAATGTTAATAATGTTAAAAGCACTGCTAGGATTTAAAAAAACAAAAAGGAAAAAACTTTTCTGGTACTTTGCACAGTTTTTTCATCAGTTAGAAATCGATCGACGAAACTGATATATCACCCGCACACCCACAGTGCCAACAGTGGGTCCAATTATCCGTCACTTTTTTTCAATTCAACAATGAGTGAAACAAAATATATTTTTAATTTAAAATTTAGGTGATCGAAATTTTTTACCCTTTTTGCAGGATGGCTGTTGGGTGTTTATAAAATTTGTAAAAAAATATGTTTTACTTGGCTCTATAAAATATATATTTATAGTCATTTGGCATCCATGAGATATGATCGAGCAGCAAGACAACATCATATAAAAGATTAACTTATATATATATATATACCTTATGTAAAAGAACATTACTTAAGATTAGATAACGACTCCCACCATCACTTCAAAAGCAGCACTTTAGTTAAACTAATGATATATAACAACATTACGCGCATTAACGCCTTCGAGCTCTTTACAAAGTAATAACCTTTTAATTTTGATGAGCTTAGAGTAATGAATGTGGTATTCGATTTTTACAATAATTTGATTAACTAGTTGTCCTCCCCGACAGGTTCTTGAGTGGCAGGCTCGGGCTGCAGGCGGAAATGCACCATGCAGTGTTATCATATATGGAAGAGGCATTTATTCTGTAGTGGACTATTGATGGGCGGAGAAGATTTTTATGAAAATTATTAACAGGATATAGCAATTTCAATCGGATTATGGTTGTTATGAAATATTCATCTATATATTTACGTAATATATTTAATGTGATCATTTCTTATAATTACGCGAATAAAACTTATATTTCGGATTTGTTCGCGCTTAATTTTAATTCTTTTACTTCAGATCGATCAGCATTACATCATATTTGATGAACCACCTTCTCTCCTCCAGCAGCCTCACAAAACAACATTGCGTCTATGATGATAAGTACGACTATTGAAATAAAAAAAAAACATCCTGATTTCTATACCTTGGCGTGTAAGCGTTGATCCTGTGATTAATAATAATAAACCAAAACCATACATATATATTTAATATCTATATTATATGACATTCATTAGTAATTTATGATATTCATTGTTTATTAACCTGTTCATTATAATGTATTGTATACAGATTTTGACTTATTTTATAGTATTTTGTTATTATATCTAATAAAAAGTTCTATTGACCAACCAGGCGAAACCAGAATAATATATAGGTATATATATATATATGTATATATATATATATATATATATATATATATATATATATATAAATAGCCTGGCCATAAATACTGTTACATAAAAAACTTATCTTTTGATATGCAGGTGAAAGGCACAGAAATATCCTCATTACCAAAGAAAAAAAATTCACGATTGAACAACACTACGATAAGCAAAATGATGAAGTATACGCTCACAGTTCTAAAGAAGCTGCTCAAGTGGTGGGAAAGGTACAACGTGGTCATCATCCTGCGTCAGTGATGGTTTGGTGGGGAGTGTCTTATCAAGGAGCCACAAAACTACATTTTTTGTGAAAAAGGTGTGGAAACTGCAGCCAAAGTGTATCAAGATACAGTCTTGGATCATGTTGTGAAACCTCTCAGCAATACACTTTTTTAAAAAAATACCGTGGACTTTCCATCAGAACTCAGCACCTGGTCACTAGGTACGAACTACCCAAGCCCGGCTTGAAACCAACGTTTCTGACTATACAAGAGCTGAAGATTGAGGGACAGTCCTCATCTAGCCCAGACCTCAACCTTTTAGACTTCAAATTATGAGCAGGTTTAATGGACTTGGCCTGCTCTAAAGGACAGGGCGATTGAGTCTCTTAAAAAATCTTTGGAGCAAGCAGTGGTAAAATTTCCCTTGAAAACAGTGTGTACATCCATAGATTCGTGGCCAAACAGATTAAAGGCCTGTATTAAAGCCATGTTTTCATTTTTTACTGAGACTAATAAATATGTAGGTATAAATTTTAATACCTTCATTAAATTATGGAGCTTTCATCAATCATCTTTCAAAAATTAATTATGAGTTAGTATATAGTTTTGACTAAATTATTTTGAAAGAATATAATTAAAATAATATTTAGTGTTGACTGAGGTGATTATAAAGATCTCATTTTTTAATGTAGTCTAACTTATTGTTGACATAATATCTAATATATTTTTAATCTGTTTTCGAATCAATTTTAAGCATATTATACTTTAAAATCTGTTGACTTTTTGATATTGTGTGTTCTTTATTTTTAACTTTAATCTACTTTAGAGATGACTAATTCGCATATGAATTTTATTATAATTAATCTGTGTCTTTTGTAATTTAATCCGAATTAAATGATTATTATTATTATTATTATTATTAAACAAAAAATGCATATATATATATATATATATAACTAATAAAGCGGTATATAAAATATCTTGTGGGAGCCCGGTATCTACACAAAGTTCCTGTCTGACAGAATACCAAGCCTTCGATACATGAATATTTTTGACTTCAATTTTACAAAAAACAAAAATGTCTGTAATGAGTGTTAGATTTGTTACTTTAAATTAAAACCACAAATATTCTTTACTTTATTATTATTATTTCAAAAATAACGATCTACAAAACTTATCAAATGCGTAACACTTGATGTTGCGGATGCTCAAGGCATGATATCTATTCAAAAAAATCACGTACGAAACCTGTAGTTGATGTTCATCTCGCAATAACACTCTACCAAACACTTAATACACGATGTGGTCGCTGCGAGGTCAGGATATGTTGTGGTTATTCATAACTCAGAAGGAAGGTAAAATCCCCACTTATTGATGATCTAACATTAATGAGTCGTTACCGCTTTGGCGGCTATGGGAATATAAAAAAACATTTAGCAAACTTTACAAGAAAAATGGATGGAGATCGATGGAGTTGGAGCACTAGATGGAGCGACGACCTACGCATGTCGTGCTTTGCTATTAATAAAAATGGTAGAGCCATGTAAGCTGTTTGTTTTTGACTACAACCTCACAGGTTAACAGCGTACGTGTTTCGTACAGTGAGAGTTAGGGATCCGGAGACCCTTATTACCGGTGACGAGGCATTCCATCAGAGTTGACAATACATCTTCATTATGATTCCTTATCATCCTCTATCCTTAGGCCTTTATTCGGTCTTCCTTTTAGCAACATCCAGTCCGTAAATAATATGTTCATTCGCGGAATAAATCTAAAATAAGTTTCTACGCTCGATAAAATATTTTACTTAAGTTCCCTTGCCAGGCGTATTGTATTTCGTTAAAATCCAAAACTTTAACGAAATTTTAGATAGCATTTCAATATGGTAAACGATGTAACATATACAAACTTACTACCTAATACGTGTGTGTGCAAATGTTGCGACTGCCATTGTGGATCAGGATCGTGCTCTGTGGAAATCTATGGGGCAGGGCTCTATGGCTATGAAGATAGTATAGAGTTATATAGTACTAGACACGTCTCTTACACAATTAGCAGATAGAGCAGCAGAGAGATAGAGATCGATTGAAAGGCGGACCCAATGTAGCCAGAAGAATTTGCTTGAACGCTGAAAAACATACTAAATTGTGAAACGAACACAAAGAACAACTCATTATTGCGCAACAATATTGAACGAAAAAAAATATCATCTTTAAATTCCTTTGTAATTTAAGAAGTATACGAATGATTAAGTTTTGCTTTTGGAAATCTATCTAAATAAATTACAATAATACGCCTCGAGCTAGTGCGCTTTTGTTTAAGCTTTATAAAAATGAGAACAAAACTGTCCCTGCTTAAATAAAGGAAAAAGAAAAAAGGTAAGATTGATTCTTGCTTTCGAATTATTTAAAATGATATATTACCGTAACATTTCCTTTAACTAGTACCAACTAAGGTAAAATATTATTCTCTAGTTTAGTTACGTATACGACGACCCACAACTTGAATGATGGATAATTTCCACAAATTCATAAAACGATCAAAAACAAATTTATTGAAATTTAGACGGGACGTCTGTCGAGTTAGCTAGTTTATAACAGAGATGTATCTTAATATATCAAATCAGTTCAAAATAATCTTACAAACTAGTAAATGTTTGTACACAAGCCCCTTTGTGCGGGGTAGTGCAGAAGACGGCTCATTTAAATTTCTAATATTGTTTATGTTACAAACGCCTAGCGGATTAAAGTTCATGTTTTCTTGTTGTAGTTAAGTCAATTTATTTGTTAGTTAATGACTGATTGAAGAGTACTTTATGATAATCCATCACTTGATAACTCAGTTAAACATAGACATAACAACTTATTATGTACGTACGTATAGATCTGCACAAGGAGGTTAATTCATATGTTTATGCGCAGAGCCAGGTTATGTAACGGTGATAGAGACACGTTGTGACTTATTGCTAGCTGCAGCGTGAATGTGTGGACTTGTTCGGTGCAGGACCACTCCCTCGCAGAATACTAGCAACAAATAACAGCATAACGGTAGTGTGTTTCTGGGGGACCTGATTACAGATCGAGGCTTTCTTAGTCCTCGGGGTTAACTCGGAGAGATGTGATAGGATGCAGAGAGTGTGAAGGAGATGAGTGTGCTCGTTTGTCACCTCTAATATTTTGTAAAACGGCCATTTACTGGTAATGATGCATTCCGTCATCCCTCAGGGGCAACGTTTATCACACAGAACGTTTGTTGAGGGTGGATGTAGTCATCACTTACAGCAGGTGAGGTGTGTGCTCGGCACCACGGCTAATATTAATCTCAATATATATTTAAATTATGTGCCGTCGCTTTATTCCTTACAGCGTGTTTTCGAGTGAAGGAAAACTTAACGCACAATCATTTGTAGTGACCGTTTATCAAGTGGGGCTAGACTGTGTTCAACCAATTGTGCGACGAATTCTTACAGAAATATCTAAATTAGGTTGAATTTAATAAATAAGTATAACAACTACATCACCTTGCTACACATACATTCACTTTACTTTCATCGTACCAGCTCTTCGACCACGGCTTTGTTCCTTGTAAAATGTAACCCATATTCGATGGGAATAGTGTACCTTACTAACAGAGTAATAATTATTATAATAGTTTAAGTAGTTCAATAGATAATTCATTACATACAAACAATAAAACAAAAATAATACCTCGTATTAGTGCATTAGTTTTTTTTATTACATTATCTCAACGGTGGGGCGACGCTGTATTTAGTCAGTCAGTTCGACTGAGGAAGGACCACGCCCTCACAGAATACCAGCTTAAAATAGCTGCATAATACTGCTGCGTTTCATCTTGTGGGTATAGGGATCCGGAGGCAATTATTAATGATGATGACCTTAGTCGTCAGGAGTGATAAGTGTTTGTCACACTGAATACAATAAAAAAACATTTCATAATAATAATAATTATTTACTTTTAACTAGCGCCATATAAGAACAATATACTGAATCATTTATACTTTTTATCATTTAATTTCTAATTCATTATTCATATTATTTCACAGGCTTTTATCACTAAGGTCTCAGTAAGATGTAATAAAAATTAAAATACTATTACTATTATAATAAAGTTAAATTATATATATATTTTTTAGAATTTAAATTTGGAACGAAAAGCAATAATTATGAATCAAAATGTAAAATACACCACTTGTTACCACTGGCAGAAAGACGGAACATAGCTGATATAGTATTCTTATTAAGACTTGCGCAAAACAGAGTAGACAGTCCTTTACTCTTAGATAAATTACAACTTTTTGTACCACAAAAAGCTATTTCACGACGGAAACATCCTATTTTCTACATACCCTTTCACGCAACAAAATATAGAAAAACCTCATTTTTCTGTCGTGCTTCAAATTTAATTAACAAATACATAGAACAACATGACTTTGATATCTTTAGCTCAAAAATCACCACTATAAAAAAAACATTGACTAGAGATTGGTTTGATACTGTAGCTTAACATACTCTTTTTACTATTTCTTTTTTGCTTCTGTTTATTTGTTTTCTGTTCAAGCAAATGTTGTTGTTTTCTTTATTATTTTAAATTAAGTCTGTATACATATATTATAAAAGCATTGCGGTGAAGTGTCTGTACTCGTGGGCTCTATTTTTAGATATTTATATGTGAAAACATGTTACTAGCTTATTTATAGTATGTATATAAACCTAAGTTATTTTGTATTTTGCTGTATGTTTTCCAAATAAAATAAAATAAAATATCAACTATTTATTTTATTTATAAAACGTAAAACTGTTCATTACTTACACTTAACATTATATTATTTATAATTACATTGTGTTAGCACATAAATACTGTTCTTTACCATTAAAAATAAAATTTTACAACTTTACATGAAATTTTATTTTATTATAATATCTGATGTAAGATTGGATAGCGAGTTGTTATTTCATATATGCGCTTTTTTTTATTATTTCTTAAACATTAAAATGTAATATTATTCTATATTATTATTTATGTTTTAGTATACTATATTTTTTTATTATATTGAGTTAGTTATAATTATTTGCTTAAGACACTTGTAACATTAAGTTGTGATAACAGCGTGATGGTTTAGGGTACAATCTGCAAAACATCGTAGGTTCGAATGCACCACTCGACTATTGTGATAAAGCATCTCCTAGCACTACTTAAGCTTATTTGGGATGCCGTTAATTTTAGTATTATTAAAACTGTTGCTAGCATTCTTTTTCCCGTGGAATCTGTAGACACAGCGGCTTACACGCGATTTACTCGTGTTCTAGGCCGCTTCTAAAAATCGACCTGTCCTCCCTTTAAATAGCGATCCGAGTCGAGGTCTCGTACCTCCTTATGAGGGGCCTTCGGATCGTACTATCGCTGTTGTCGTCTACATTCTTCGTCCACAGGGGTCGGAGTGCATCGGTGGTGCAGCAGCAGTCTTCGCGCCATCTTCGCAGCATCGTCGTTGTCTCCTTACTCAGCGGGCCTCCCGCTCGCGAGTCTAATTAGAGGAAGCTGTAAAGGTCTCTTTACCAACAGCAATACTCGCACACAAAAAAAAGGGATCTGTAGGCCACTGTTATTCGCTGAGACTTGAACCCTTTACACACTGATACAATCATTATCATCATCATATACGTTGTATCTTTTATATATACAGATATATAAAATACACTATATACACTTTTAAATGGCAAATACAAGTCACAGAAATTAGCCGCAAAGTGACTGCCACAATACAGTCTCTTTATCGTCTAAAGCATTTCCTTCCCATGAAAGCAAAGGCCATGCTTGTCCAAACATTAATATTGCCTATAATTGATTATGCAGATGTGTGTTACCCAGACCTCTCCCTTGAACTTATAAAAAGCTGGAGCGCCTGTTGAACAACTGCATTCATTTTATTTTTAGTTTGCGTAAATATGACCATATCTCACAATATCGATCTCAGCTTAATTGGCTTTCCATACAACAAAGACTTAATTCCTAAATTTTGCTTGTTCTCTTCTCCATTTTAAATAATCCGTCATCACCTTCTTATCTTAAAGATAAATTCCAATATCTCTTTTTATCTCATGAGAGAATTCTTCGATCTTCGTTTAATAACAAGATCTGTATTCCAGCACACTTTACCGGTTTTCTTGCAAATTCATTTGCTGTCCGAGCTACACTACTCTGGAACTCCTTGCCCGATGAAATCAGACAGGTCAGTTATAAAAACAGTTTTAAAAGTTTGGTCGTGATTACTTACTTAAGTTATCTGAACTCAGATAAATTTACCATCCACTTATGAAATTTATTGGTAGCTACCGCTAATGTATTGTATGTATATGTATGTATGTATGTGTATGGATATATATATATATATATATATATATATATGTATATTTCATATATGTGTATGTTGTGTATATATATATATTGTGTATTTAATATCTATATGTATTATTATTTGCTTGTATTAGTTATATTTAGTTCTTTTTTTCTTCTTTTATTAATAAGTTTATTGCTACACCTATCATGCACATATCTCACCACACCATGGGTTGACTGGTAGAGAATGCCTTTGGCATTAAGTCCGCCCTTTGTAAACTTTGAACTTTATTAAGATTCATGCAATAAAGAGTAAAAAAATAAAAAATAAATATATACTTTGTTATACGTAAAATTAATAAATGTTTTATCGATATCATTACACCAAATGACGATCACCTCGTGAAAGCCAAAAACATAATAGTAGAACAGAAAGTAAATGAACAGCCCTTATATTATAGAAATCCCACTGCCGGGCATAGTCATCCTCTCTACTGAGGGTAAGGATGTAGCCCACCACACGGCTCAACTGTTATTGGCGGACTTCTAGTATTCCAAATATGTTTTTTATTTATTTCTTATACATACAGCTTTACTTGCGATGTTTTTCTTTATCGTCGAGTATGTGGTGCAGCAGCGATTATCAACTTCATTGGCTTCGGCGCCGGGGATTTATTCGCTTTGATCGCGTATTATGATTCAAAATCAAACGATAGTTGGTACACGAGTGACGGCCGAGGTGGTATGCCGACTGAAATTATCGCTATAGTCGTGTCTGCAAACGGCTTCTACCTGACCAGCCTCTCGAATCATCTGAGGCGTTTGGGACTCCGTGACGAGCCGCTGAGATGAAAGCAGAAAGTGGTACTTCTCGATACCACTCATGTTGTCCGCCCGTTTCTTTTCCTTTCCCCCTAACCTCGGCCATCTAGACTCCTCTTTCCAGGGTCTTTCATCTGGTTGTCTTTATATATTTTTTTTATATTATATTTTATTGTTTATATATATAGAAATTTAGTTTATCATATTTTATTAACCAACGAGACGAGGCTAACAGTGATTATCCCCAAAAGAAATTAATGTCTTATTAACATTATTTCAAAATTCTGCTTATTACTTGTTATTGCGATGATTTAATTGTAGAATGTTTAATTTAATATTATATACAATATATTTATATGGATGTAATTAGTTCACCTATTTTTATTACGTAGTTCATAATGTTATACTGAATAACATAGTATATATTTGGACGGACTATATATTTTAATACATTCTGTTAGAAATTTCATTTATTTTAAATTTAAATACGTTGTGATTTGTAAGTTATTGGGGATGATAAGAATGTTATAATAAAAACTAAAACATTAGATTGGCAACTAAGTTTCCTAATTTTTTAAATTAATATTCCACATGTCTATAATATTTTTGGTTCTAGCCGAATCTATGTTTTGATTTATTCGTTCGACTTGAATTCTTTAAATTTACACCTCTTCTGATCTGTTTCAAATGTTATTCGCCTATATAAAATATATTCGTTCAATATTCGCACAAATATGTTAGCTGGAGAAGTTTTTTGGGTTGGATCATACCTAAACATATAATTGGGTATTTAAAAATCTTGTTGAATGGTGGGAGAAAGTTGTAAACATATTCGATTAAAAAAATTGTTATTTGTTATTGAAACTATTATTATTTTATGAGCATATGCACAACAAATCCAAGAGGTAGGAAAGCTTCAATTTTAAATAAATTAATAATAATTAAGCAGAACAGAACAACGCAGAAGCGGTGTTTCTCGATATGCCCGTATCGTCCGCCCGTTTCATTTCCTCTCTCCCTGACCCTCGACAGTTCGGACTACCTCGGCGTGAGCATTGTATATATTAATTTATTATTTTGTTATTTTATTTTAGGGTATTTTATTTATTTTATGTCAACAACGCGAAGTTTTTGCTGAAAATAAAAATAAAATTTCATTTACTGGCATAGAATGTCCTATGAATTAATGAAGGTTATAAAATACATGTGTGATATATTTCATTCAAATCCGTTCCACCGTTTTTGGGTGATTGAGTCACTACCGTCCAAATATACAGACTTTCTCATTTCTAATAATGCCCATTGTAGGATTATGGTCATAATTGTGTTGACTGTTGACTACTTGAAGATTATGAAATAAGATGAATTAAGAAATAGCGCCATCGCTTATCAGCTTATGTTTAACAATATTCTAAAACCCTCATGTCCCTTCGCTGACCGTTGGCACTCCTCGCAAGAGTACTTTCTTTCCTAGTCACACATCATCTCAAGCTGCATTACTTGATAATTATATTTACATTAACATTATCAAAATATGGATATCTGAGCTATTATTTTTTCATTTTCATCAAGTTATACAGAACTTGACAAGTAAAGTAAAACAGCCTATACATATATATATATATATATATATATATATATATATATATTATATAGGCCCACAGCTGGGCAAAAGCCTCCACTCTAGGTGGGGTGTAAGAGAATAGTTGGCACTTATATTTTCTTTAGTGCCGGCACCGAAGTTCTAGCTAGCGACGAGAGTGTAGGCAAAAACGAATAAACTGAATTATGAGTCCACAATGTTCGTGTCTGAAAATCATAGCGACGATGTCTTCCAAAACTCCGCGGGTGGTTTTTTTATTATGCTCGAATTAACAGCAAAAATCTCAGAAATTTCATTTAACGCATCTTTACTTTTATCATTTTTCTGGTATTTCCAATTTTGCATTGTGTATCGATGTGCTCATAAGATTTTTAACCACATACTTTTGTAACTTGCCTTTAATGAACTTTGAATGCGTTTGGTTTCTGTTTTGGAAAATAAATATAGACAATACACTATCCTATAAACCACTTCATCTCATCCCTAGATTTTCAAAGGACTTCCTTTAATTTTCAGGCGTCATCTTTTGAACTTATATTTAATTTCATTAGCATTATATGACTAGAAAATACTCAATAAGTACTATAAGCACTTTTAAACGTTCTAGAAAATTCAAAAGTCTTTAGAGATATTGTGCAGTTCTTCCTTGATGACGATCCTTCCAAACACCTTCTCTGACGCTGCTGACTCCGCTGACTTTTCCGTACTGTATATTGGGTGGATGCGCTGCCCTGCCACTTTGGTTGCTGCTTCTAAAGGTGACAGTCGTGCACGTCCTCATGCTAGACGTGTTGGACTTTTGACGTAAGCCTTGCATCTGTAATTAGAGACGGAAACCATAAAAAAAAATACCAGTTTTAAAATTTATCCATACCCATTAGGACCATCATATTGGATAATTTAAAGTCATATACAATAAAGAAATTAATCGATGGTCATTATGATGATGACCTTCAAGTTGATTTCGAACTCGGCGACTCATCATATCATGTTACTGGGTGACGTCATCTACGCAATATCACTCGTGGTCGCCTTCCCTACTCCGTTTCATTTGGTGAGTGTAGGGATCCGAGAACTGTTATTACCGGTGACGAGACATTCGATCTTAATTCATAGGGGTAACGATGCATCTGCGTTATGATTTCTTATCTAGGATACCTGTGAGTGGCTTAGGCCGCATGAACAACTTACCATCAAGTGAACTGTGTGCTTTTTTGTTACTTTAAATACAATACAAGAAAAAATCTTACCATATCGACAGCTAATGTTATATAAAAATAAATATATTAAAAACACCTAAGTTAAATTCTTTTAAACTACTAAATTATACATAAAATATAAAACTTATTTACATATGATTGTTTGATAATTGTTTCGATTGTTCAAGTAAAATCATAAAACAAAACAAATCTGTGCAAACTTACGTGGAAATGAGTACTAGAGTGTATGTTACCGGGGTCGTGGCAGAGCAGCTTCCGGAGAGACCGCCGGAAGTTGCGCGTCATCAGGCAATACACGATGGGGTTGATTGCGGAATTTGCATGACCTGCAAAACATATTCATGACAAATATTTTTACAGGTAGCCGTTAGAATCCAATCCATGGTAGGTCGGTGGAGCAAACCAAGTTCGATTGCTGACACCAATGAAATTGTTAAATTCATTTTGAAGCGCTGATACGCCACGTGGGGGGTGAATAAAAGCATCTAGAGGAGGCATCTATAAGAAGTAAATATAAAAAATATTTCGAAAACGTTTGCAGTCTGCCGTCCGTAGTGAAGCCGCATGGTGGATTCCAACACCCTCTCAATGGAGAAGGCTGATACCCAGCAGTGGGATTTGTGCATATAGGCTGTTATTATACTTTTCTTTTTATTGTATTGAGGGGTAAAAACGAGCACACAGTTCATAAATACCTGATGATAAATAATTTTAGCGGCTCATGACGTCCACATTCATTCCTTATAAGGAATCATAATAGATTGTCACCCCTGAGGAATAAATAGAATGCCTCTACACCAGTACTAAAGGTCTAAATACCTGCACTCCCAGTCGAAACAGAGCAGCGTTATGCTGATATCCTCCGTCCCTGGTTTAGCCGACCCGTTCAAGCTGCAGCCAGAAACTAACAATCATTTATACAAAGTTGTCATAAAAAGGACATTACCTAATAGTAAAGTATACGGTAGAAACAAAGCTCCAGAGTCCACTTGCACCACATTGACGTCTATAAGGAGTTGGAGAATATTGTATGGAAGCCAGCAGAGAGCAAATAAAACCGCAAGCAGTAACAGAATCCATGCCACACGCTTCCTCTCCCGGACCAAACGTAAACGCTGAAAACAGAAAAAAAAACAATCAGTTGTCATCCACAGTAGAGTAACAAACAGAAAAGCATGGAATGGGTACAAATAACAGGAATGCGCAACCGAACTGAAAGAGTCGCCATTATTAGTACTGTGTCCCTGTCTAAATATTAAAAAAGCATACGATATGATCTTTTTCTACTGTTTTCTGTTATTATTGTGTCAGTTAATTATTGCACTTAGAAAGAAATATGTATGTATGATTATGTTTTTATCGTTTGGTAATCGTAGTTACTATGAATTTCTGGTTTATTATGACTATGGTGATATTTTATCATTATAAACACATGACATCAAATGCTCATGTTATATTATAATGCCGGAACACCTTAATCTTCCGATTAATGCATGTGAAAAACATGTAGAAGGAAATTTCAGAACCAGTATTTGGAAGGCAAAACATACTCGTACAACTCACCCATTTGTGTTGCACAATTGTGACTGAGATTAGAACCTGTGACCCGCAAGGCAATATTGAAAAGCCGTAATAAGAAAAAATAAGTAAATTTTCAAAATATATCTCTAACAGAAATTGAAACCAAGACTTATAGACTATGCTATGTCGCTTAGCTATGGCTTAGGTAAAGTCTGAATTTTTCCACAATTCGTATAACCGATAACCAATGGGGAAGAAAGGCTCTCAAATGAATAACCTCGCATTGGCCATCGCAGCGTAGGACGATCCCCACTTGATGGAGTACTGACCTATGCAAGTCTGCGAGAAGTCAATGGATACAGATGTCAGTATGGTACTATGCAGCAATCTGTAGAGGAAGCTTATGTTCAGCAGTGGAGCAGCGATGGGCTGAAATGATAATGAAGAAGAATATAAACAATCAAATCTACCTGCTGACTATTGGCGCTGCCCTCATTCTGATCAAATGGCGGCAGCACAGAACACAACCGCCTCCCCATAAGAGAATACGAGATCACAACAACGGAACCTGAAAATTGAAAAATATACATCAATTAACATATATTATATATGTATACTAATATTTCTTCGCTTTGATTCTGGTAACTATTTCAATAGTTCAATAACTGTTTAAAATATCATGAAAACCTTCTCGACTGCAAGAGTTCACGGAATATTAGCAATAAGATACCGCAGCAGAGGCGGCGACATGTGCATCATGATACTGCTAAATAATCTATATCATACTTTTCTTTGTCGATATTGTTGTTCTCGAATATTAATAGTATCACAGTCTATTGTAACCATTGTCCGCACATATAATTACATTTAAGGGTTTGGCTTATTAAGCTTGGTATACTTTTAACTCGTTAAGAGATTAATAAGCTTACAAACCGTTCAACTTTTCCTTTCAATATAATTATGGTTGATAAACGAGCACACACTTCACCCGATGGTAGGTAATTACCCATGATATTTATATCAATTGTAGAAAAGGTAAGATGGTAAGATGTTGTTAATCCATTATCACCATCAGGTGAATGGTGTGTTCGTGTTTTACTCTTAATGTAATAAACAAAAATCTAATAAATGTGTTCATGTAATACTTATAAATTCGTTGTGAAGATTGTATTAATAAATATTATTATTACAGCCTAGCATAATGGTCAGAGTACTAAAATTAAGCCCTAGGTATTAAAATTAATGTCAGCAATAGAGCTAAATTTATACTGCGAGTAAAATAAACTTCCAATAAACCATTTTAGTTTAACACTGCAAAGTTATTTACGTTTCGCCTTGAAATGTAATTTGTCTGTCTATTCCATGCCAGTCAGATTCATAGCGGCTAGCATGCGAGTTGTATTCAAAGCCTTATAGATACGAAGATCGCGGATAGTTACCAACGACCTAAATGGATGGTTAAATAAAATGGACATGCAAAATATTGATGTATTTTTTATGTAGATATTATATGTCTTTTTATACACACACAGAGAGACAAACATATGTCATATGTAATAACTGGTGACAAACGAGCACACAATTCTACTGACTTTAAAGTGACATAATATCTCTGCCTCGAGGACTAAGATGGAATACCTCAAAATTGCACGTTGGAATGATTTTATGTTATGAAAGTTATGAAGTCTAAAATTGGAAAATTTAAGTTAAGAAAGCATGCCTGAATTGTTGATATCGCAACTCTAAGAAGATTTTCACGAAAAAATTATTCAAATTTCCGAATTAACCAATGGATTTCCACAAAATCACCCTTCAAACCGTGTCCTGACAAATTTGAACAAAACAAAAAAAAATCTACCAAATCGATGGAGCCGTACTCAAGTGATGATCTTTCATACATGCGGCAAATTAGTTTTCTTAATAAGGAAGTAGAAGAAGATTTACAATCATATCTTTGATTTCTATGTAATCAGGTGCCAAACTACACAATTTACTTATTGATACGCCGTCTCTGCGGCCCTTTATATCTACACCCTCCTCGCCAAGGGACCGCTTTATGTATACTTTCTTACGTATATCTTAGGAGACCTCTTGGCTATAAATGTATCGTTTCGAATAATTATGGTCAGGAGTTGTATTCACTCCCATACGAAACATTCAGCTTCTTTAAGTTTGTATTCTTTACGTAAAATGTAAATCGTATATAAGTCACTTTTATAATACTATACGAGTAATAGGCTCGCTCATAATTTTTATATTAACTTGTTTATACGATATATTTGTCACAGCCTTGACATTACCAGTATCGTCATCAGCATCATCTCAGCTTCTCATCAGACCAATACTGACACATCCCACACAAGGCGCTACACCTAGTGACCTATGTACATCTAATGACTTCACCCAAACATAAGCATATGGTTGTTCTATTCCAAAAAACATAAACGATAAAATTCCACGGCATCATAGATTCTAGGATAGTCAGATGGTGTGCCAAGTTTCACTGTTTTTCTGCTAATCACTGTTACTGTTTCACTGCTAAAAGAGTATTTATTAGGGCCGTATTTGGCGCAAACTATTAAATTTGATCAAGCATGCATTTTTTTATTATATATTTCACCAAATTACTTGTAAATATACGTGTGTGTTACATGTACACATGTTTGTTTACGTATTCCTGTCAAACTACAAAAATTATGGTGATAATTTCATTAGTATTGGTTCTAATATCATTTAACTTACGGAATACCGCAAATTATATCTAAACTAATTTAGTATTTTGAATGATTTTAAATATTTTTTATTTTTAAAGCTTTCGACCAAGTCAACCATTCCATACATATAGAAAAGTTTTATTGATTTATTTATTAATTTGGTCTAGCTGATTTTCCGTCAGATTAGTTTAAATAGAATTTAAGAAAGAAACTAGATCATGTTAGTTATAAATGTTTATTATGTTATATTATATTATGATTTATATGTATTTCGTTCGCCGTTGTTTTCCAAGAATCGCTTTTGTTCGATTTTTATTAATGCTAAATCTAATCATATACGATACTATAATCGTATAAATAAACAATTAGTAATCACCGACGTCTGGATTGAAAACGTTTCTGTACTGAACTTGTAAGCTTTGCTGAACTTGGGCAGTTCTGATCTAGACAGTTATGTATACATTACAGAGAGACCTTTATGAGATTATGAAATGTTGCCATTATAATCACATCTTTCTAAAGGTTAGTAAATAAATAGTCGCTTACAACGAAATACAAGGTAGTAGCTGTAAAAATGAGATAAATATGTGAGCATGATAGTAGGTACAGTATAGACACAGGTTTCCTTCTAGAAAATACTCGGACCACTGGAGGGTTGGTTGAAATAACACAACTGGATTAATGAATTGTGGTTATAATAATAATAGAAAGTATAATAATAAAAATAAAGAATATGGTTATAACAACTTTAGGGTCATCATAATAATATTGAAAAAGTAATATCATAGAGTTATTAGAATATTATCTTTAACATCACAAGGACAACCGTACAATATTCCTTCGATCTCCTTAGCCCGAGGCCGCCGACTGAGAGGCGTGTGTAAAAATCTTGTATTTAAAAAAAGGTACTAGATTTACAAATTTAAAAATTGTTATACCGAACTTTACTGGTCGGGGCCATTGAAGCACAGGGTTCAGAGACAGTCAAAGGAAAAACATGTTACGAAAAATACAACATAAAGTATAAACGATAGACTAGATAGATAGATTAGAATTATAAATTCACCTCGCACCGATATAAAATACATACAAAAGCAGCCTTGTTAAATTGCTACCGTAAGACCTACAATGATTATAGCAAGCTAGCAGAAGTTAGCTTTGATATAATTTATCAAAGTTTAAAAAATCGTAAGTTAAGAAAATGTGGCTATTGCGAAATTTTCCAATATACATTTTATTTTAACAGTGTAGCTCAACCATCGATTAAAAGGTTATAAATATGCAAAGAATAATAGGTACTTAACTTTTCCTAAAAATACCACATCCACTGTTTTTTTTCTAGATAGTATCGTCCACATGGATTGATTTTCCAATGAGGCTTTCAGACATTTCAATAGGTTTTTGCATGCACGATCGTGATATATTGCTTTAAGATGTAAATGTATGTAAAACATTTTCAATGGGATTCTCAATGAAACGAAAACGTAAGAAAATATGATCAAATTAAATATGAATTTTATATCTTTGTTACAGATCTCATCTGAGTTTCTGAAATGGACCAAATTAAATACATTAAAATACTCACCGTATTTATGAAAATGTCGTATTATTTTCTATATTTGAATATCCTGTGTTTTTCATTGCGGTATTTTTAAAATAGTATATATTTTTTTATTATTGACTTATTGAGAAGATTTTCGTGTTTCGATTCCGTGTTAAATCCTTATATAGCACAATGTATATAATATATATCATAATAAAACCTTATATAAAAGTTTATCTACCAATCAAGCTATGGCATGGACAGAAATAGTAGTCCGCGAATTTATTACAAATATTAAACACAAAATTAATTCTACGTACGTTTCAGATTCCGTTAGACATATTTTCATTATGGTTTCAAAGCGGTGAAGGAGAAGATCGTAAGGACATATACGTGTTTTAGAAATACATTAAAAAAATATTTCAACGATGACAAGTCCGCCACTCAGCAGAAGAGCCGCGTTACATTTTTTTACCAGACATTTTTTGAAGGTGAGCTTTTTCAATATTCTTCTGATAGCTTCGGCCAAGAAATTCCAAGTGTATCCTAAATGATAACGAATAAGAGAATAAGTTGCCAAAAATGGGAGGTGTGAGATTTTCATCTTCAAATTTGAAGGGGAATGAATATAATGAGATAGATAGATAGGTATTGAAAGTTATCTTTAATTAAACAGGATCAATTGAATATTTTTATATAGAGATGAGAACGAGTAAAATCGGTATTTAATTAAAGCTCAGTTAGCTAACGTGAACGACATCCTGGCCGAGGTCTACATTTAGTCGAGTCAGGACAAGAAAATGTTTAAATTACCGACGTCAACGTCATTCCGAAATAATCATGAATTTTTGAAGTTCTCTCTCCATACACACGTATCAGTACGTACTGAATGTTCTCAACTACTCCACATTCATCACAAACGGGCGATGAAACTTTCTCCATCAGATATCCAAACTTATTGATACTAATGATTTCAATTTTCAAAAACATTTCTGAAATGTGACTATACCTATACATGCGATGAATCTTATATCACTAAAAAAGTTGGTAACGAAATTTTATAAACTACTTACCTGGCACGGCATAGACAAGAACGAAGCTGAACGCTCCAAATAGTTCCTTGTTGATGGAATTGGGCCATTTTTCTGTACAAAACTCGATACTGCTCTCCACCCATATCTAGAAATTCATACACACATTATTTGTGCAAGCGTCGATATGTCAATTGTTTTATATTTATTGTGACAAACGAGCCCTGTTTATCTAATGGTAAGTCATGACAGCGGCCAATGATTACGCTTTAAAGAAGTACTATGATGCACATACCATCCCTGAGAACTGAGATGGAATACCCCGTTACCCGTTATTGGGTTGGTTGCCATTCGAATGCTGTTATTTCAAGCTAGTAGTCTCCGATCGAACTGTTCCTTTCATGTTGCTACATGGTACAAAGCACATTGAGTTCAACCCCCGGTGCCGGCACCAATGAAATTGTTAATAGTGATTTACCACTTGCTGGCGGTGAAGAAAAGCATCGCAAGGAAACCAACATGTTTAAAAAATAAAAAAAAATGTTAATAGTGATTTACCACTTGCTGGCGGTGAAGAAAAGCATCGCAAGGAAACCTACATGTTTAAAAAATAAAAAATAAAATCCAAACATTCGAATTCTGTAGCTAATTTAGGACTAAATTGCAGTGGAGTCGCATTGTTATGTCATGATCAAATAATAGTCTCTAGAAAGAAGACCTATGCCCAACAAGGGGAATATATATATATATTTATATACATGTCTATATACATATATATTTATTTATATATATATATATATATATATATATATATATATATATATATATATATATATCGACCGTCTCTTTACTTACAAGCTCATAATTTACTGATATCGTCGTCATTTATTAATACCTCAAAGCTGTGGGTTACCGATTGAATGAATAACGATTACATATTCATACAAGGCGATACGTTTCATAAAATGTAACAATTCCGTGAAATTTTACACCTCCATGTTTAATGAGTTTGATATACAAAATCAATGGACGAGAGTGTGTGTGAGACAATTTCGTAAAATATTTTTTTTATGATTCCTAATGAGATTCGTTAGGTATACCTTTTACGTTCATTCAAATATAAATTTCTGAATTAAATCTTTTGAATCGAACAAATCTCTTTAATAATTTTATGTTCTAACGTAACGTTTTCAATTTTTATGTTTATATACAGTATTTATTATTAAAGTATCATAAATCAGGCCAATGTTTGCAAAACTAAACTCAAAGTTACCATCGTAGCAGTGGCAGGGACAGCAATTTGTTTCTAACAGCAGCAGGAATGGCTCATCACGACCATTCCACTTTAGTACTGAGGGCTTTATGACTCCTCATCTATGATGAATGTCGATGCCGTAGGCCGCAGGAATCAGGCGTACTGTGTGCTCATTTGTCACCCTCAATATAATAAAAATAATATCACTCTGACCCTGTTTTCATAGTTTTCCATAGACAGAACCAGCGATTATTATAGTATATCGTATAAAATAAATGATTACTTGAGTACATACAATTTGTTTTTATAATATTACAAGTGACAAATGAACAGCAGTTGACCAGACGGCAAGTGCTGACAGGTGTCAGTTGCTAATGACGTCTATATCCATCCAAAACAGACATTCTGGATGCACAAGCGTTCTCACCCCCTGAGGAAAGAGATGGATTACCTTATCACCCGTAATTGGGTCCGCGTATCTGTACTCCACATACGAAACACGGCAACGTTACGATACTACATCACGGTGGAATTTTGGAAAATGGAAAATGGAAACAAAGGTTTTAGTACATACACACCCATTCACACAACATAATACACACGAGGTACAGTTTTTAATACACACATAGAATAATTTTATTCTATATATATTATATATTTCAAAAATAATTTGTTTTCTGTTATATATGATTTGTTAAATCTTTATTTCAGATACAATTTATATTAGTTCGTTAACATATACTAAGGAAGAGCACTTAGGTCTATAATACAGATATGTGTTTTATCTAGTTTAGACCCAGATATCTCGAGTTATTTAAGGAATAAATGTAGATCATACAGGTACAGGTATTTCTATGTTTCTGTCCATGATGATGGGCTGGTCCCAGTAGAGCCTAGCGCGGTTAATTTTGAGCACGGCTTCCGGGGTGTACTTATTATAAGGCAATCTCCGAACCACAAGACCATATTTCAGAGCGAGCTCCAGGAAGAGAATCCTTGTTACTAGATTGTGCCTGTCTAGATATTCAGAGTTAGAAAGATAAATAAATAACATGCAACAGGGACTCACCAGGGCGATGGCAAGCTCGACAAACATCGACCGTGCCGTCTTTCAGGATGTATCTGCGACAGTTTTTAATCTTTTATTTATTAGACCTAGATTAGATCTAGCCTTTTTAGTTCATAATAATATTATGAATAAATCTCATTTAATTGATGCCCTAAGCTGGAATTGAACTTCGAATACACATCTACCTTTAATTATTACATTTAGGGTGACAAAAGAGAACACAGTTCACCAGATGGTAAGTGATTCTTGGGACCCGTGATACCAACAAACATCCTCGATAAGGAATCATGAGAACTGAGGACTAAGATGGAATGCCTGATCAACAGTAATAAGGGTCTCACTATCTCATCACACTTAGCAGGCGAAATACAGAAGCTTTATGCTGCTATTCTACACTGGTATTGTGTGAAGGAGCCACCACTTATCATCATCGCGAACACGACGCTGCTAGAAGAAAGCTGTGGCGTGGCTATACCTCTGTCTGAAGTTCAGTGTCGTGGTTTATAGTAATAAAAAATTACATCAACGTTAATATAATTCTATAAGTAAATAAACATCATGATCAATCATTCATTATGTCTGGTACGGAATTGATTTAATATATTTAAATCAAATTTCCGAAACCTTGTGCTTACCCTGTAAGAAAGGTCTCGGCTGAGCATACTGCGCTCGGTCATCTTAAAATCCGGTGTAAATATAAAATCCTTCGGGCTAACAGCATCTATCATTCGTAAAAAAATGGTATTCTGTTAGGGCATGGTCCTTCCCTGATAACATCCTACCCAATGAAGCTTTTACTACTAACAAGCTGAAGCACGACTCTAACACTGTTTAAACTTAGCAACATTATATAAATACTCCGTATTTATTAACACTCGTATTATTATTTTTAATCTAAAAGGACAATATCACTTATTGATATTGATATTTAAATAAGATAACTTTAACATGATTTATAATATTGTACAGTTTAACTGTTCAATTTAATTTACATTAATAAGTATATCTTTCGAAATTGAAGTGGGAATAGCCATAAGTTTATGGTACGGTCTGCGAAACTTAAGGTAGTAGGTTCAAATCCACCATTCGACTATTGTCGTGAACCAGGTCGTAGGAATGTAAGTAACAGTGGTAGAGCTACACTGCAGTTTGTTACTAGCTGCAGAATGAATGGGTTAGCTCGACTGGGATAGGTCCACGCCCTCACAGAATACAGCGTAAAATACATCATAACGCTGCTGTGTTTCGTCTGGTGAGTATAGGGATCCGGAGGCATTCCATCTCAGTACTCAAGGGTAACATCCCCATCTGCATAATGATTCCTTGTCAAGGATGGAGGTAGATGGGCCGCTGGAATCACTTACCACCATGTAAACTGTGTGCTCTTTTGTTACTCTCAATGTAATAATAAAAAGAAAGTAATGTTTATAGCACTGCTAACATTCTTAATAAAAAAATAAAGGTAAGCTTGCTAAATAGATTCATTGCCTTACGATCACCATCTTAGATTCATTGCCTTACACGATCATCATCTTAGATTCATTGCCTTACACGATCATCATCTTAGGTTCATTGCCTTACGATCATCATCATCTTAGATTCATTGCCTTACACGATCATCATCATCTTAGGTTCATTGCCTACACGATCATCATCATCTTAGGTTCATTGCCTACACGATCATCATCTTGGTTCATTGCCTTACGATCGCCATCTTAGGTTCATTGCCTTACGATCACCATCTTAGATTCATTGCCTTACACGATCATCATCTTAGATTCATTGCCTTACACGATCATCATCTTAGGTTCATTGCCTTACGATCGCCATCTTAGGTTCATTGTCTTTACGATTATCACCATCTTAGATTCATTGCCTTACGATCATAATCTTAGGTTCATTGCCTTACGATTATCATCTTAGATTCATTGCCTTACGATTATCATTTTAGATTCATTGCCTTACACGATCATCATCATCTTAGGTTCATTGCCTTACGATCGCCATCTTAGGTTCATTGCCTTACGATTATCATCTTAGATTCATTGCCTTACACGATCATCATCTTAGGTTCATTGCCTTACGATCGCCATCTTAGGTTCATTGCCTTACGATTATCATCTTAGATTCATTGCCTTACACGATCATCATCTTAGGTTCATTGCCTTACACGATCATCATCTTAGGTTCATTGCCTTACGATCGCCATCTTAGGTTCATTGCCTTACGATTATCATCTTAGATTCATTGCCTTACACGATCATCATCTTAGGTTCATTGCCTTACGATCGCCATCTTAGGTTCATTGCCTTACGATTATCATTTTAGATTCATTGCCTTACACGATCATCATCTTAGGTTCATTGCCTTACGATCGCCATCTTGGGTTCATTGCCTTACGATCATCATCTTAGGTTCATTGCCTTACGATCATAATCTTAGGTTCATTGCCTTACACGATCATCATCTTAGGTTCATTGCCTTACGATTATCATCATCTTAGATTCATTGCCTTACGATCATCATCTTAGGTTCATTGCCTACACGATCATCATCTTGGGTTCATTGCCTTACGATCATCATCTTAGGTTCATTGCCTTACGATCATAATCTTAGGTTCATTGCCTTACACGATCATCATCTTAGGTTCATTGCCTTACACGATCATCATCTTAGGTTCATTGCCTTACGATTATCATCTTAGATTCATTGCCTTACACGATCATCATCTTAGGTTCATTGCCTTACGATCGCCATCTTAGGTTCATTGCCTTACGATCGCCATCTTAGGTTCATTGCCTTACGATTATCATCTTAGATTCATTGCCTTACGATCATCATCATCTTAGGTTCATTGCCTTACACGATCATCATCTTAGGTTCATTGCCTTACGATCGCCATCTTAGGTTCATTGCCTTACGATAATCATCTTAGGTTCATTGCCTTACGATTATCATCTTAGATTCATTGCCTTACACGATCATCATCTTAGGTTCATTGCCTTACGATCGCCATCTTAGGTTCATTGCCTTACGATTATCATTTTAGATTCATTGCCTTACACGATCATCATCTTAGGTTCATTGCCTTACGATCGCCATCTTAGGTTCATTGCCTTACGATCATCATCTTAGGTTCATTGTCTTTCGATCATCATCTTAGGTTCATTGCCTTACATGATCATCATTTTATTTATATATTTAATGCTAGCTATACGATTAAAAAAAAATTAAAAATCACTGACTTCCCCTTAACCTCCCCAACTAAGCTTAAGTACTTAAATACTTATGCTGGAAGGTGGTTCACGACAATTGTCGAATGGTTAAATTTCGCAGGACGTGCCCTATACCGTTTGCTTATTGACGCTCAAATATATGTAAGTATATCCCTCTGCTGAGCAAAACGCTCCTCTATAGAGGGCATTGGAGTACAGTCCGCACCCACCGTGTCCGTGAGTTTTTAATAAATAAGGCACAATTACATTAACTATTACGATAAATATAACTTTTTTGAAAGAAGTCTTCAATTGGTAAATTTGTGTTCAAAGGTTTAGGAGGTTTCAATTTAAAAATAACATAATATACTAATTAATTCGACTAATTTACTTACTAATTAAGGACTAAATAAGGAATTTTTGACGTCTGATATAGCTGGATTAATTTGAAATTGAATGAGAGATTTATATAATAAAATTAATGATTTCATTTCATACAATGGCCAAGATTGGCGATCAGAATTAGAGAGTATCTCCAGAATTGATTAAATCTAGCAACTACTAATTATTAAAAGACTAAAATTTTCAATTTATACGTGTAACGGCGAAAACAAAAAAAATTAGTTCTATTAACATTCCTGTTAACTACTCCAAGTAAGCGTTTCATACGAGGAAATTGTTACCAGCAATAGTCGAATGGTGGATTCCAACTTACGAGGTTAAATTTTGCAGATCATACCCTAAACTATTAGGGTATATTGTATTTGTTTACCTTATTCATGTAAAGTAAAGAAACGTAAAAAGTATGTATATATATATATATATATATATACATATATATATATATATATATATATGTGTGTATCAACCCAACTGCCCAACATTAGCCCTAAAGAGTATGTTGGAGCAAAGTCCACCATAGTATTAGAAATGATTTTTTAATGTAAACATTAGGCAAACAGGTTTCCTCACAATTTGTTCCTCCACCGCCGGGTACGTGATAAATCATCGCTTAAAATTGTAACCAGCAACGTACGTTGGTGCCGGTATAGGAATCGAACTCGGTTTGCTCACGTGCCGTGAATTAAAAACAATCGCTTACACACTAAGCTACCAAGGCTCAATTCTTCAAGTATATTGTAAGAGTAAAACTTCGTCGTGTTTCAAGTCAAAGAAATTGTGAACAAATCGTATTTTAAAAATAAAACGACTGTTAAAGCAAGATTTGTCACAAAATTCGCCTTGTTGTTTATAGAAATAGGAACATTACAACATACAGGTAATGGTATCCCCGGTCCATAGATAATAATATTTTAGAAGAAAATATTTTGTTTAAGATTACAATTGATGTGTTATTGTCTCTAAGGACTGTGTAGCTTGCTTCCAATTGCAGAATGGATGATTCAGCTCGATCGGGAAATGGTCGAGGGTGGAAACCTCGCGAAATACCAGCGTCAAGCATACCGATATTGTATATGTGTTCGCATGGTGAGCGTAGGGATCCCGGTAAATGATTACAAGGAATGTGTGTGTAACGCGTGTGTATCTTGAATACTTGTTCAGGAAGAGTGACCATCCAATAAGCCTCAGTTATCATTTTCCTATCAAATGAAATGTGTGTTCGATAAATTCTTCTTCGTCAGCAATGAGATTACCCGTTCACGTTTTTCACCACGAAGCGGCATTGTTATGATGCTATTCAACACTTATATTACGTGTTCCTTCCCTGGCCAAGGAAATTCATCAATAAAATTCTTGCTGCAGCGTGGCTATTTCATAAATTTGAAACATTAACGTATATAGTACTTACAGATCCATTCCCAGTTCTAGAAATAAGTGGCACGACCTCTCTTTCAACAGTTGCTACTACTAACAGAGGAGAAAAGATGGCGAGGGCCACTAGCCACAGTACTCCTAGCAGCATGCATGCTCCACGTCGTGATGGCATCCACGGCTGCCTCAGTGATTGAGTGATGGCAAGGTACCTATCAGCTGACATTGCTGTGATGGTGAACACGCTTGATGCAACCGCCACGCCTGTAAAGTAAATAAAAATTGTTAAAATAATAATAATAAACATACTTCATACCACGAAGTCATCAACAACTTGCCAAAACAAACATTATCATCATACACAACTATATCCTCCGGCAGTCCACTTACGCTACGACCACTACGACCACTACGACCACTACGCCACTAACGCCACTTAGCCAGATTTTTGCATGCAGCTACTACCAGCCCCTTGCACAGATCGTCACTCCGTCTGACCAAAGGACATTTCACACTACGTTTGCGTAATTAATATAAATAAGCAGCACATTCAGTACGCATAGCTGTGTTTCGTCTAATGAGTGTAGGGATCCGGAGGAACCTTAATCACTGGTGATGAGACACTCCGTCTTAGTGCTCAGGGGTATCATGACTCCTTATCAAGGATGAATGATTCATGGGCCGCAGGAATTACTTATCATTAGGTTTGCTCGTGTGTCCCCCTTAATACGTTTGATTGATTATGGAAACCAAAAAGTTAGTTTTCTTAAAGTTAACCAATTACAACAACCAAAATTCAATTCACTTATACACGTTTCGTATTTTAATGATAAACGACTCAATGGAATGGACCAATGTTGCCTTTTAGTGTATTCAGTTACAATTTCTCGCTAACTGTAGTTAAATTAATTAATCAGTACTTATCGATAACAAAATAACCAATATAATTTATTTTAGGTCATTTGCAAACACATTTGATCTCAGGTTATGGAGTAGGACTTAATCGATTTTACATAATTAACACGTGATGTTAACGCTAATGTAGCAGGCGCGCCGCCCACGTATTGCAGCCGTGACACGTGCCTGCTATACCAAACTGAGGAACTGTTGGAAAATCCATTTAGGGATATTTTTATTTTATAGGATGCAAGATGCAATTTTTATTATCTAGGGAATGGTTTTTTACCCTGGGGGTCGCTTTAGTTATTAAAGGCGGTAGAATTATATACAATTAATATGACCTGCATAAAAGTCTGCATAAAATTTGCTGACATTTAGATCTATCCTCAACAATGATTGCCTCATCCGTAATTGGATCCTCAGATCCCATCAATGGCCATACGAAGCACAGCAGCGTTATGCTGCTACTTTAAGTTGTAATTTACAATATACAAATAAATAATAAAAATAAATATTGAAAACATAGAATACAGTTGATGTCCTTCTGAATGGAATTCAACCACGGTGAAGTGTTGTGCTATTGCCCGATGACATCACCTGCGCAGTATATTTTATAGTGCCGTAAGTATATGCGCAAGAGGCACTTACTGGTCGCACACTTCCCTTCTCCAATATAACGTACTTGCAATAAGATCGGAGAAAGGTTCAGAAAAAGTGTCAGGGCCACAGTACATAGATGCAACTCTCAGACCAACACTATGTCATGTACAAATATTGTTCCTCGCAGCAGCAGCAAAGTACTGACCTTGAAGGAAATTGACGGTTTTACACATTACTTCTCCGAAGTACCACAGCAGCGTGACAGCCTTAGCGATCTGAACTGGCATGCAGAACAACGTGACAAGCAGGTCCGCCACCGACAGGTTCACCAGGAATATATTTGTGACGCTGAAGCAAAGAGAAACACACTACAAGTAACACATTAACGAAACAGAGCTAAGTTGAAAGCTTTTCCAACTTTCCTTTTACATAATTCACTATTTCCAGTATGTAAACGATCATCGATACGTCTAATATCACGTTTTTAAAATAAATACACCCCCGTGCCTTGCTTAAGTATTTTTTCTTATATATATTATATTTTTTCGTTTGACAAACGAACACACTGAGCGTGTGATGCTAAATTATTAATTAGTTTATTACGTCTGAATCCGTCCTAAACAAAGATTAAAGACGCACACGCATGAGATGGAAAGCCACGTTTTTTTTTTTTTTTTTATAGACGAGCGGACCAACGGAGCAAACGAGCGGTCGGAACACCAAGGTACTACACTACACTAGTCATTTGAAACAGCAGCGTTATGCCGCTATTTGACTGTGGTAATTTTATTATTATACGTGGTCCTCCACCAGTCAAGTTATATCGAGTACACTGTAATGGAAATATCATTATCATCATTACAGCTTATCCAATTGTCCAATGCTGAACATAGATCTCCCCATATATCACTGCAAGGCACGACCCTGAGACCACCAGACGGGGCGATTTTCACAACAAACACATACATTGTACAAAAAGGCGGACTTAATGCCAGAATGCATTCTCTCGGAGGCAGAGAATTTATGACGAGGGAAAAAAAAGGTTCTCGTTTTTAATTATATCCACTGGCTCTCTGAATAATTTGCTTTGACACTAAAATAAACGTGAAAGCATGTACAAACGTGCATAATAAAAAGAAGCCAAATTCGCGTAGAGAAGGTTTCGTATCATTCCATTTTCCTGAAACCTGTGAGAGAGATAAAGAGAGAGGGATGCTTGATTATTGTTGATTAATTATAATTTTCAATTTTTCAATAACTCGTTTCTTTACGCTATATCTGCGTGTTTGGTTCATCTAACTATGTATACAAGCGAAATTACAACTAAAAGAAAAAATAATTAAAATATTTGTTTTCGGAGGGATACTACAATTTAATCCATTTTAGACCTTCATGTTTGAAAACACTTAAAATATTTTTGAGCCAAAGAACAGTAACAGTCTATACATATTTATAGATCCCACAGTTGGACATCCATACACTTAGAAATGGTAAATTATGTTAAATACCTAAATTTCGTTAAGTATTTAATTAGATTTAGAACAAAATGTGATGAAAAACTCCGTATAGTTTTTGTGTTTATTTTTTGTTATTGATAATTTGTTTACGTTGGATTTAATCATCGTTTTGGGGATAAAGCCTTAAGCTTAGGATCTTGGACAGGAAGATAAACAACGGGCATTATTTCGCTTGAGTTTTGTTAGAAATATTTTTTCATGAGATACAATTGCGTAATTAGCGTCGAAACGAATATCCCTTCCCACAAGTCATTTTTCTAAATCGTTTAGTTAATGTTTTACTGCTCTTGATTAAATACTATAGTGTAAACAAAAATACTTTTGTACATTAGTGTGACTATTAGTGGTTATGCCAAACGGTTACAGAGCCGGGGTTAGTTTCTTAGTTTCTTTTAAAAAAACTTATTTATTATTTATTTATTCATTTATCGTCCTAATTACTATAACGGTTTTAATCATAAGATAGAAAATAATTAAAGATTGCTAGTTTCTAACTTAAACATGAATGGGTGGGCTTGACTGAGTAGACGTGCCATTCATACTGTTCTTAGCAACAGGCTGTTTGGCGGCTCTAACACTGGTAAAATGGTTATATGTCAATTTGTTCATATTTTCAAACTCACCGTACATAATTTACAAGCTATATGATTCTATCTTAAGCTGGTCCTATACCGGTTTATTTAAAACGACACGTCCGAATATCCGCGTTCATCTATAAGAGTAATAAAAAAAATATTAGCCTGAAAAGAAGGAAAAAGAACTTATAAAAGTAACAGCTTGAATTTGTTTTAAACGTTGAACGATATAACCACTAATGAAGGGACCTTTTTGGAGAACGGCTGAGAAACTAATTTATTTAATTTTCATTTCCGGTCTCTCTAAGGTAAAGTGTTACTTACCGTTAAACCGTTTCGCCCATTCACATCCGGTGGGACTGTGGTCAATTAACTTAACCTCGATCATATCCAGCAAACACATTATGAGTTGGTGAATGCTGTCATTTTATTTTTATCATCATTTACGCAGTCTATCCAATAGTCCACTACTGAATATATGTAGGTCTCCCCATAAATTGCCACAAAACATAACGCTAAACCATTTTCAACCATCGCCACCGCACAAATAGGCATGGGTCGTCCAAGATTCCCCCCCAAGGATTTTTCTTTTCCACCAGTTACCTATTTTACGAGCTATATAGCTACTGCCACTTCAGCTTGCTGATCTTTTAAACTATATATATCCGTATATAGGTCACCCTCGCTTTACTACCTACGTATGTATGTATTCGTATGTCAATTTTTACCCCCTTCCTAATATGCGAATAACCTGTAATTTTGCAAACGTATTAAGAACCAATGACGTAACAATAATTTCATATTGTTTTAGTATTTTGCACTTAAAACATTAAAAATTTAATTTTAATTCATGCTTGTGTTCATTTTTTTTATTGTATTGATGATGAAAACTAAGCAGACAGTTCACCTGATGATAAGTGATACAGAAACATAATGCAGATGCATTGTTACCACTAATAACTAAGATAGAATGCCTCGCCTCCAGTCCATAAGGATCTCCGGATCTCTACACTCGCCAGTACAAACACAGCAGTCGTGTGGTGCTATTCTACACTGATATTCTGCAGGGCACCACCCTCTTGACCCACCCACCCGATCGAGCCGTCCAGCGTTGGACTATTGCAGGGTGAAGATGAGTAGATAAAGCTAGTAGTAAAAGAAAACAGAGACCTTATTATTAGTAACGAGGCATTCCAGCCTAGTTCCTGCGGGTGATAACGTAACTACATTATAACCAAAACTGCCAAAACCTCTAAAAATATATACCTAAATTTTATTCTTAGATGTCCCTAACCCTGACGGGTTAATGTATTGGTGAAAGGCACTAAAATTCTCTGAAGCAGAAGGGTCACCCAATCATTCTTGACTGCACATTGAAATTGGATAAATTTACTAAACGACAAGTAATAGTATTAAAAAATAACATACAAATGTTTGGAGGTTTTAGATTGGGAATATTATTTCTTATGTATCAACTATACAATGTAAAAAATACTCGTATAATCAATTTATCTCGTTTGACCACGGCGATATATTCCAGTTATTACAGTGTTATATGTATATATATTAGTACATATTATGGTGCCAGAAGAATTCGAGCCAACTCAGAGGCACTCGCTCCTCCTCCCCTCCCTAGTGCGGTGGAAGCATGTGCGATAAGGTCGGAAAAATGTAACGTTCATGCAACACACCCAAACCTGATTTCCAACAAGCGATACAAGAATATTATTCTCGGTTGGGATTCAAATCCAATAAACCCGTCGCCGCAGCCAGGTTATATAATATAATACATGCGATATTAGTCCAGTATATTCCAGTAGTATATTATTCCTTATATGATTACATAATATATTCAATCTATCTTGAATAATCTATTTTAACTTAATATAATATTCAAGTTACAGACAACGACGATTAACTGACCATAAGACGTGAATCACGCTATTACAGTTTCCGAACAAACGTATAAAGATATATGCCACGGCTTATACTACATACAGTAATGATGTATAGGAGCTATAATATATGTACCATATATTATAGCTCCTATACATCATTACTGTATTGGCGGTTCTCCAGGCTGCCGAACTAGCCTAGCGGGAGATCGCCTATATATATATATATATATATATATATATATACATATACATATATATATATATACATATATATATATATATATATATATATATACCTATTAGTCACATTGGAATTACATTTCCAACTCACCACTTAACATCCGGTATGGCAGTGGACAAGCAATGGCTTGTATTTATAATAAAAAATTCGTCGTAATAGCCTGCCGGATAAACTGTAACAAAACGTTCAGAGCCCATTATTTATACAAGTTCCATTAATCGTCCTGCGACTCACGACGACCAACGCTATGAGCATTATTGTTCTTTCATTAATTATTGTAATTCAAGCCTGAAGGGTCGCCAAACTTGTAACCGACGAAATGACTGAAAATTATCAGTCACTGCATCCAAAAGCGACCGACAACACTGTTTTGATACATTTTAGCAAATAATATAGTTGATTATTTTTAATCATCAGCCTATTTTAACTATAATGAAAATAAATTGAATAAGTAAATAAAAAAACGAGTCTCATGAAAGTAATCCATAAATATAAAGTTTTAAAGTCAAGGATTTAAATGTACCAAGTGTCTATTTTAAACGTTAAACAATATAAACACTAATTAAATGATTTTTTGATACGTGCCAGAGAATCTAATTTATTTCCTGCCGCTCTAAGCTGAAATGCTCACAGTTAAAGCATTTCACCGCTTCACATTCTTCGGGCTTGTGGTCAATTAACTTATCTCCGACCATTTGGTGAAGACTTTAATACTTTTTTATCATCATATACACAGCCTATTAATAGTATAATCACATAGGCCTCCTCCATAGATTGCCACTAAATACGATCCCAAGCCACCTGATCCATCAAATTTCGTCTTCCGGTCGTCGCCCCATCTATTGGGGGCCTCCTACATTTGTTTTTAATGTAGTAATTTGCTTTACATTGAATATTATCATTTTTTTTTTATAAAAACTAATTTTGTCATAAAGTAAATTGTCATCGAGTAAAATAAATAATATACTCGTACAGCAGTGGGTGAAATATTGTAAGTATATGTCCAACTGACGTCATTGTAATTGTATTTTTTTTTAATTTGTATACTTCTCCTTTTTGTTTGTATTTAGTGTAGATGTTTATAATATTTTTTGTATTTTTTATCAATGTATGTACTACCTGCAACAATGTCTCTCCACTGTGTGACCAATAAAGTGTAAATAAATAAAATACTAAAAACAACGTAGTTTTACTAATTTAGTATATTCCAGTAACTCCAGTCAATAAAATTGTAAATCATCGATAATTATAATTGTATTGATTGTGGTGTGCATAAACAAATTTCTCGCTGAAAGCCGTTTGTTGATTTCACAACGTGAAATCTTGTTGTTTCAGTTTACCGTATAAACAAACTGAAGTCTGTTACGTCTGTGTTTTAACGAATAGAATCAATTAACGGCTGCGCCTGAGAAAATAACATAGATTCTTAGTGATTTTCTTTTATATCCAAAACGTTCCGATCAGCTTGATTCACTGGCATTGAAAAGAGATATTACATCTCTATACATTGTTTACCGAATTTACCATGAGGACTGTTCTGAGGAGGTGTTCGGTTTCACGTAAATCACGACAGAATCCAAATTTTCATCCTCATCATCTCGATCATTGGTAATCCACCGTGCGCTTTACGCAAAATTTGCTGAAATCTGCCACATACAACTACTCTGTGGTATCAGCTGTCGCCAGCATTTCCGAACCGATACAACTTAGAGACCTTGAAGAAAAGAGTCCTACACCTTTACGGCTGGCAGCGCATCTGCTGTCATACTGTACTGCTCTAATCTTACGGATGTACGTGGGCAGCGAGATCAGGTGAGCTGCTTGCTTGTCTACTGCTTATTCTATAAAAAAGGACCACACGGTACATCGGATGGTAAGTAAGGACTGCGACTCATGAAAACCACATCTATCCGGGATCGGGGGACTGGGATTCATTTATGAATCGAGATCGTGACCTGTAATTAAGTCAATTACGAAACACGTTGTAGTGCTATTTCACATCGGTGTTGTTGTTACGCGTGAGCGCTGGCACCCTGGTGGAGCTATTCACGTTGCACTTAGAGACAACCTACACTCTACCACCGCTCAAGTACATTAAATCACATCACCGTACCTAGATGCTATTCCTAGGAATATATCTTCAGTCAAACCTTGCATTTCATGCCCTCACTAGGCACATCCAGGCCGTCGTCGAGAATTGCTCGAGGCGGGTTCCCTCGGAGAATGACCACCGATGGACCCTGCCAAACGACATAAAGGACCTAATGAGACGCAAGAATGCGGTGACTCGTGCCCATGACTTATATCCTACTGAAAATAACCAGCTGGTGCTACGTACCATTCAGCGTGAAGTCCGATCACGCATAGCCCAGTGTAGGAACGACCGGTGGGATAATCACCTCCCCAAAATCGAACCTTCTCATCTCGCCTTCTGGCGACTTCCCAAATCCCTAAAAGGGGGCACCGCCCAAAAAATGCCTCCCTTAGCGCGTCCTAATAAACCACCCGCCTTCTTAGACGAAGAGAAAGCCGAATGTCTGGCTGACAATCTGGAGCTCCAATGCTCACCGAGCACACTACCGATCGACGCCGCTCACCTTGCAATGGTTAAGAGCGAGGTCGACCGGAGGAGTAAGGAACCACCTCGCGATTCCGTTACCCAAGTCACATGCACCGAAGTTCACCTGCGACCACGCAAGGCTCCCGGCCCCAACGGATCACCAACAAGGTGATGAAACTTCTACCCATGTCCATTTTACACCTGCTGGTGATAATCTACAACGCAGCTATATCCAAAGGCACCTTCCCGAACGCCAGGAAGGAAGCCGACGTCATAGGGATTCTCAAGCCCTCGAAACATCCAACCGATCCATCAGCCTATCAACCCATAAGCCTACTCAAAGTCTTGGGTAAGGTATATGAAAGGCTCATCCTCGCCCGCCTAAAGGACTTCATGCTGTCCCGAGGGCTGCCATTCAATGAGCAGTTCGGGTTTTTCACCCAACACTCATGCACACATCAAGTGCACCGCATTAGGGAGCACATTCTCAATAAATTTCTTCAGGGGTACCAAACTGGGGCACTTTTCCTCGACGTGGCGAAAGCTTTCGAAAAAGTCTGGCACAACGGGCTCATATACAAAATATATATAGTACATGTATGTGTAGTACTTATCATACGAGATTTTCTCCTAAATCGAATCTTTCGTTACCGCGTCGAGGGAACGCGTTCTGAGGTTCACCCCGTTTGTGCCGGAGTACCACAAGGCTCCATCCTAGGTCCTATTTTATACACACTACACCAACGACATACCGCGTACTTGCGGTGTAGAGCTAGCCCTTTTCGCCGAAGACAGCGGCGCTCTACGTGTGGATTCAAACCAGATGCTATTTGTAAACGCCTCCAATCTGCAGCCAAAACCTTAGGGAAATGGTTTCGGGAATGCAGGATCGAGGTTAACCCCACCAAAAGTGCAGCCAATCGCCTGGGCAAAGACAGTCAAATACTTAGGCGTCACATTAGATGAAAGACTCACCTTCGGTCCGCATATCAACCGCGTACGGAATCGAGCAGCGTTCGCCCTAGGTCGTTAGCACCCGTTGTTCAATAAAAATAGCAAAATGTCCCTGCGTAATAAATTAACACTATACAAAGCGTGCATTCGACCCATAATGACATACGCAAGCCCCGTCTTTGCGCATACTTCCCGGCGTCATATTCACCGGATTCCTTTTAAACAAAATCGTTTATTGCGCAAGGCCACCGGTGCACCGTGGTTCTTGCGTAATGAAAATCTACACATAGATCTTGAGCTACCGACCATAGCTTAGTACCTGAAGCAGGCTTCTCGCCTTTATTTCGACTCTGCCGTCACACACCCAAATCCGGTGATTGTAAGTGCCACCACTTACAATCTCATCGCGCACCATAGATTCACCCGCGTCAGAAGGAGACCGAGGCACGCCCTCGACGACCCCAACGACGCGACCACCAGGGCCCAAGCTATTCATAAAACACTAGACACGTACGTTGCACTCTCATACCACGCCGACGGCGAGGGCGCCGCAAACAAGGACGCAATACCGCCATGTCACAGGCCGGTTCTCTCCAGTCAATACAGTTAGAAGCGTCGCTGGAGTTTCTTGCGCTACTTCTTCTCCAGCGCCCACGCATTCCGAAGTAGTGGTACATATAGGCAATAATAATAATAGAGATATTAATGTAGATAATTCTTAGTCAGAAGCAACTGACCGAGCCGACTTTTGGCCCTCTCGGATAACCTTGAGTCAGACGCTCTCGCGGAACAGGGTAACGGTCCAAGCCGAGGCTCCCTCTCGCGAGCCCTTGTTTTGGTTACCCACTAATAGAGGGTTCGACTGAGCGGCATAAGCGCTTCGTTACCTCTCAACCTGGCGAAACTGCAAACCGGCCCTCGGGCTAAAAGCGGCCATCAGCCCGAAAAAAAAAGCACATTAAATTGAACTAAAAGTTGTTACTTATCGGACTGATTTAAATAAAATATTCGAAATAATATTTGAATTTATGTAATGGGACACTGTCTAAAAAACCTAAGGATTTCTTATTATTTAGTTATTTTAATATTATAATATTTTTGATATAATATAATTTATTTATTGATGTAAATGTTAATAAAATTATTTGTATCGTGTAGTTGTGAATAGTAATGGTTTAGGGAACGGTCTGCGAAACTTATTGTCCACCATTTGACCATCTCCTATAACAAGCGTTTAAGCTTAATTAAATAATTACCGGGAGTGACAGTGCAATAGCAGCATGACACTGAATACTGTGTTTTGTATGGTGTGTATAGCGGTTTAAAGGAGCTGATTTATGGTAAGGAGGCTCAGTTTCAGGTTCCAGTTCAGCCATCCAAGGTGACAACGCATTTACTTCAACATTGAGGATGGACGTAGATGTCGTGTTGCAGTCATCACTTACCATCAGGTGAACTGTGAACTTTTTGTTAACCTTAATACAATAAAAAAATTATATAATATACAATATCGGTGACAAAAGAGCACACAATTCCCCTGATGGTGAGTGACCACTCCTTGATGTCAAACGGTGACAACGTTATTGAGGATAGTTGTAGAAGTCCTGGGCCGTAGTCCTCACTTACCATCAGGTGAACTGTGCGCTTGTTCATACCCCTTATATCATAAAAATAAGAGACTATTTTGACGAATAAAAATACTTAATCCACGATATAAACAAATGAAATAGAAAAGTGTACTTTCTACTTGAAAACTATATCTTTTAAATATTATTCAAAAAGCTTTAAAGATGTATTCAAGTTTTAAACTGTATCTCTAATTAACCCTTTGACGTTAGACCGAATAACTTTATAATCTCATTCTAAAATAAATTCTCACTTCTTTGGACGGTTTAAAGTTTTTACCTTTTTAATACAAAAAGTAACTCAAACGTACGTAAGTCATTTCAAAATCTTTTAAAAGTATCTTTCTATTCATATTTAATAATGGGTTTTCTGGGGTAAAGATACTTTACGATTAATTTTATATATCCCAAGTGCTGAGCATAGACCTCCTCTCCAGAGAGGCTGTAGAAGCATTGTCTCTTAAAATATTATAGCGACTCTTGAAATATCTTCCTATGTTTATTTTCTAGATTTAGCCACGATATTTTCTTCTTTTCCTTCACCGTCACGCATGTGGTGTTACAGTTCTTAAAATTTCAGTTAAAAATTTCACCTGGGTTCGATCGTGGGTTGTTCGAGTACAGTCAAATTAAAAGCAACTTAATACACAATGTTTACCATAAGTAGCTAGTCGATTTCGACCACTGTGATATGCTCTAGTCATTGCCAGATGACATCAACTGCGCAATATATTTTATAGTGCCGTAAGCATTTGCGCAAACACAGAAGCACTCAATCACTTTGGTGTCGAGGCATTCCATCTCAGTCCTCAAGGGTGCTATCACGGGTTACATCATTCTTGGTAATAATTTTTTTATAACAACTTTATTTTCAGTTTGTCCAACTCAATATTTTTTGGACGGCAGTCATCATTTACCGTCAAATGAACTGTTTAAAAACGCTTCACTGGATGGATATTCTTCTAACCGTAATTATATAATATTTCCAATTATATTTACTGTTTTTGGATAAAATAAATGTAAAGAATAAAATGTTATACGCTGATAAAGTTTGATACATTTTTGGTTTGAATAAAACACGCGCGCATAACAGTGTACTCAAACTCTGGATAGAAAAGTCCACACAACTATGGCATTTCACGGGATGCATCCGATCAGATTGTTGGTAATGATCCTCTACTTACTGCGGAGGCATGGAGGCCGTCGCCTTTGAGTGCCCAATGTATGACCGCGAAGTGTGCAACCGTAATTACTCTCTGACGATATTGGATAGTGCCTTCAGCTACGAACGACGTAGCTTGTGTTGGGACTTGTACTAGTAATGGCAACACGACTCTGATAAGGAGAAGGAGCTCCGTAGAAGATACTACAATGCTCTTTACGACACCATCCCACCTTTATCACCAACAATAAGGGCCTCCGGATCCCAACACTCACCTAATGAAGTAGTGTAGTGTTGTTATTTGACGCTGATATTCTTGCCGAAGCTAGAAACACACTGCAGCGTAGGTATACCAGTGTACGAGAATGCTGTTAATATGTCTTTTCGAACAAATTAATTTAAGAGTTCGATAGGTTTTTCTCTGATTTCCGTGACAGCTAATTTTTCAGAAGTAGGTTCAAATTTTAAGTGCTGATTCACCACATGCTCATTGGTGAAGAAAAAAATCGTAAGAAAAACTGCATGGGTAAGAAATAAATTTCAAATAAAATATTTTGAAGACCTGAAATCCGCCAAGCCGCAGTAGAGCCGCGTGATGGACTATACTCTAACACCCTCTCTAGAAAGAAGGTTCATGCCCGGCAATGAGATTTATATATACCTATATATAGGATGTCAATATTTTGTTTTAATTTAAGTTTCATCTCGATAATCATTTCCCACTCCTTGAGATCTCAATATTGTACACTTTGAAAATTATAATTGAAGAGTTGCCTCGACTTTTAATCGTGTAATCATCAAATTTGTTAAGGCTTTATTAAAACTTCTAATTGTTTGTGAAATAACATTTAATTTACTTAACTTTACACTTATTAGATCAAGTAAAATTACAAAAACAAAGTCAAGTTTATTTCTCCGGAGGCGGACTGTTGCGAAAATGACGCTTTAAAAACGTCATTTAAATTCGTAACCGCAAAATACAGAATTAAAATTTTGTTTTATTTCAAAGGATAAGAAAATTTTACATTATTGAAGTGATCTCTAAGTTCTATTTCTTTTACAAAATTTGGGGTGACAAACGAGCACCGTTAAGCAAGGTAAACTGCAAGTTATGAGCAGCAAAGTTAAGGTGATGGTAAGTGATGACTATAGGCGATGAAATCGACATCCACCCTTAACTTTGATTCAAGATGCACTTACATTGTCACCTGATATCGAATGTCTAGTTAGCCTAGAAGTTCATTCACCATACGAAATACATTAAGGTCGTGTTATTTTTTCACACTATAAGGGCGTGGGTCATTCCCGTTCGAGCCGACCTATTCATGTTGCACCTAGAAACAAGCAGTACAGCTACAGTATGGTTTTACCACTTTCTTTAGTGAATAGTAAATATGACAAATTAACACATAGTCTAGCAGGAATAAAGTTAAATTATCCTTGAGGACTAAAACCAATTGCAAGTGCATTTTGCGCGTTGGAAGGTGGTAACGAGTGCAAGTATGGGCCCCAAATAATCTCCACCCATTTATTTTACAGGCTGTTTCTGCAGCGTCGATCTGTCACTTGTAAATATATTTCGATTTTAGAAATACTATAGCAAAATAGGCAAGCCGGCAATTCAATTAGAAAGGATCAAACGCCCGGAGCTGCCAATTAAATTGGTTATTAAAATATCTGTTCTTTAAAAATCATCTTAATCTACAGGGTCTGATGCTTTTGTGTAATAATCTCTCTTTACATATTTATATTTAAAGTATTACGTTTGCATTTATCTATCAAACTTTAAGAATTTAAGCATATTCCTCCGTGGGCGGTGCAGCAAGTGTACTGTATACTTGGTACTAGCTCTGCCCGCACTATGATACTGGAACCACTGAACTTTTACCTTTTTGTTGTTTCTCATTTGCTGTTACTGTAACTGAAACTGCCACTAGACTTCCCCCCCGCATCCGCCTACCATAACATGTACATCTTGGATCTTTATTGAGGATGAAAGTAGATGTCATTGACCGCAGGATCACTTATTATTTCATGCCGGTATCTTGTGAGGGCATAGTCCTTCCATATTACAACCGAACACTAGCTAAAGCATAGCTCTACTACTTAGTTGCCATGTATCACCGATTCTCGAGTATGACTGACTCATCAATGACTATGTTTAAATACTCGCTTACGCATTGAGACGCAAATATCAAAGAATCAGGATGAATGAGAATTCGCTTCTGAATTTTATTACGTAAACAAACCATCGAATGAAAATTTACAGCTGTTTGTGAAATTATTTGGACATACATATTTATTGTAACAATAACATCGGTCTGAGACCGAGTGTGTGAATTATAACAAAATAAAATACTTATGTTCGTTTTATTTATTTATTTACTCTTTTTTACCGTATTTACCAATAGGAGTGTTCTAAAAAGTTGTTCGGTTTAATTCCAACCACTTTAAGCATCTTATATCGGGACTGAATTCAAAATTTCATCCTCATTATCTCGATCGATGGCAATCCACTACTGTGTGCTTTACATAAAATTTTCTATCAAGCACTACTATTCTGTGGAATCACCACCAGCGATATTATATACAACTTAGAGATCTTCAAGAAAAGAGCTTTCTTAAAGGTAAAGGTTTCTTAAAAGCTAGCACTGTACCTACGTCTCCTCTGGTGTAGCGGATGTTCAAGAACCGCGGTAATCACTTACTTTCTAATTATTTACTTCAATTTTAAGTGCTAACTTACCAGTGAAGAAAAAAATCGTGCATATCTAAGAAATATTATTATAACAAATATATTTCGAAGAGATCTAAAGTCCGCCACTAAGCAACGGATTGTAAGCAAGGACTGGCTTGGATCCAATAATAATATAAAACCATTTAATCACATGACACCTTCAGCTGTTAATTTTCAAAAGGTCGTCGATTATACAGGCGAGTAAAAGGTTTTATGACTTTCGTAGTATGAACAAAATTCAAAGCCGGACCTTATTTAAAATTATACTCTATATTAAAATCCAAGCCAATCGTCTCTTTTGTTGGGAAATGTAGATCTCTTTGACCCAACAAAATGTCAGATCAAAGTGTATTTTACATAGGAATTGGCGGTTTTTCAATATTTAGAGGTTCTATATATTCATTAAGTCCTTTCTAATAGCACCCTCAAAAATCTCTCACCTAAAAAATCTGAACAGCCAGACCTTATAATATATCAGTATCAAAGAAACAGTATTAAGATATTCATATTATACATCCATTATCAATAGATTGGTATAATTTATATATATATATATATATATATATATATATATATAAATATATATATATAATTATTTAGCCATAAGGATAAGTGAGTATCATATGGAATATACCCTTCTAGCCAAAAGTTTAAGACCGCACATGAACAATATAATTATCCATCAATGATATAGAAATGCATATCAACATATTGTTAGTCGATATATCGAACATTTAAAGAAGTCATTCTTTTGAGTTTTACTTTCACGTTATTGGACAATAAACACCTATTGTTTTCAAACACCGACAAACGCTGCGCTAGAGCCAGGTTGTAGAGTCGTAATAATATTTTTATAATGTCCTCATTACTGATTACTTTGCTTTTGAGAAATTAGCAGTGAAGTGCGTTCTGCCTTCGTTGTTTTACATAATGAAGGCAAATCTGAACGTGAGATGGCTTCACAACTGAAGTTATCGTAGATTTGTGTTCATGGCACAATAACTCGATACAGGGAGACAGGCAGTTTTCAAGATCTTCCACGGTCGGTAAGACCGAGAACTAACATGTTTAATGAAGATAATTTCATTGTTGTTACCAGCAAGCGAAATAGACGTTTAACACCACCAGAAATCCGCGTTAAAGTAAACAAAACCCGAGTTAAACCTTTATCATTGACTACAGGAAAACGGCGACTGAGAGATGCGAAGTTGTATGGTCGCCTTAGCAGATGCTAAGGCCGCAAAACAAGAAAAAACGAATGCAGTGGGCTCTTGCCCATCCAGATCAGGACTGAAAAAGATTTTAAAAAAGTGTTTTGGACCGATGAATCCAAGTTTGAACTATTCGGTTCAAAACGTAGAATTTACGTTCGACGCGATGTGAAAAGATGATGACAGATTTTGTAGTCCCAACAATCAAGCATGGTGTTGGCTCAATTATGGTCTGGGGTTGCTTCTGTAGCCAAAAAATTGGACGATTTAATTAAAATTGAAGGAATTTTAAAAAAGGAATAGTATAAAAACATTTTAGAACAAAATGCCGTTTCTTCCGGGTTGCGATTAATTCGAGATGGATTAATTTTAATTTCCAACAAGATAATGTTCCAAAGCATAGCTCAAAATTATGTAGAGGATGTTTAGAAGAGAAAGAGGCACAAGAGGTGTTAAAAAACATAGTTTGGCCTCCTCAGAGCCCGGATCTCATTTCCATTGAACATTTGTGGGAAGAGCTTGATAGGAACGTCCGTAATTGTGGCCCATCCTCGCGAGAAGAAATGTGGAATGCTTTATGCGAAATTTGGAACAATATATCACAAGACACCATTAACTAATTGATCGACCGTATACCGAGACTTGTGAAAAAAGTCATTAAATATAAAGGAGGATTTTTTGATGAAAAATCAGTTTATCTAACTATAGCCTTTTTTTGCATGGACTGTTAATATTTCTTTGACCTTAAACCTTCTTTGACTATATATATATATATATATATATATATATATATATATATATATATATATATATAGGTTTAGAAACATAGTTCACAATAGTCAAGTAGGCAATTTTCTTTTATTTCATCCTAAAATTTGAAGTAAATAAACATTAACAATTTAATCGTTACCAAGGATCGAACTCGGTTTGCTAGCATACCGAGAACTAAAAGCGAATTCTTAACGTTCTAAACGGAGTAAAAGTTCGCCATAAAATTATTGTGGAGCGATAAAAAAAAAAAATTTCATTTTTATGGATCCAAATCATTTAATAAACTACTAAAAGCCTTTGTACTGGTAACATAAAAATAAGTGACTTGTGCTAAACTCGTTTTAAAATAACTGAAAATAAATCTGAAGCGAGCAGCGATGTATGGAGGTGATCCGCTTTGTGATATTGTGTTTATATTAATACGAATAATCTTTTACGATTACATTCATATAAATTATTTCTATCCCCAATATTAAACCAGAATATTTTTTTCACAATTTCTTAGTTTATTTTCATCTTTAAGTATAAATTAGGCCTCTGGACCCTACACTACACGAAACGCAGCAGTTGTTATTTCCGCCGGTATTATGTGAGGGCTTGGTCCTTTCACGGTAGAGCCAACCTATTAATAATTGAACTAAAAACAAACTACAACGTGGCTCTACGGCGTTTGATTACAACTAATGAGGCATTCCAATTAAATAACAAAACATACACAGTTTGATTGCAGTCTTTGGTTTTAAAATAAAAATCTAAATCTATCTGTAAAATCATTCAGACATCTCTGGCATTAGGTGAAAAATTAATTATAATTTTCCATTACATTTATGCATACAAATATAATATTTTATAAAGCATAAATATTTAATAGAGTCGCAATGAATTATACACGTGAACAATTCCTCAAACATATTTAATATAAACGTAGTTTCAAAAGATGCAGTTTAACAACTTGTTTCATTGTCTAAGATTATTGAGTCAGACACAAAGGCCAAATTAAATATCACTCATATTTACTGCGCAAAACTTATATTGATAACTTTCCACCTATCTGATTTCATGTTTTAATAAGCTGGTTTTTATTTATTATTTATTGCAAAACCTTAAAATAAAAATAAAAAAATGTATTTTTGCTTTGTCACCCAGACAACCCGGGGCATGCAGATATATTGTGGTCATTATTTGAACATTTATGATATTGATATATAAATTAATATATTACGCGTATTACATAAACAAATCATATAACATGAATAAAAACAAAATAAATATACATAATAATATATACAAATTACAGTAAAATACAATGTTCAACGTTAACATTACAATATTATAAACTTTGGTACATGTTTGGGTAACCATTTAATATCTTTTGAAATATGCAAAAAAAACATTATGTCCCATATTACATAAATTTTATAAAATTCAGTTGAAAGATTGTATAAAGAATAATCGGTATACAAAGCAACATGTTACTGTTTTGACAGGACGTCACATCGGTCAAGCGAGCGTGTATCCTCCCGTTCCGTGCTCCGACTTGGCGTGCTTGCTCAATATGGTGTCCTGTCAGCGAGTATCAAAGAAACAATAACCGAAATGTCGGTAATGTTAATAGCAAATCCAGCATTCTTTAAAAAATAACTAACAATTAATAAGAGCGCATGTCACCCTCAACACAAGAAAAAAATATCGTCACTACAAGTACATTAGTTCTCAAGATTCTCAAATGGAAAATGTGTACACATTTCTTCAACATCGTCTTGTATTTTAATTTACAGTAAGTTTATCCGTGTCAGATAGTTTGTACAGTAACTCAATGGGTTCTACGACAAGGTCATTGTCTAGCTCATCAGTACATATTAAACTTTAATACAGTATTTTCGTACGATAACATTTAACAATTGATAAATCTTAATGCGATTCTGATGTTCTCAAAATCCTTTGTGACAAACATCGAGTGAGGTTTAATGGAATTTTCGGATTATTGTGTGAAAAAATACTGTTGGGTATCCGTGCTGACCCTCTTTGGTTTGATTTTATTACAGCTCACCTTTTATTTATTTACTTCAACAAAGTTCTAAGCGCGTTAGAATACAGATAATATCAATTTCAATAAGGCAATAAAAAATAGGCATTCAAAATACATTATCAAGCGTTGGTTATTTCTTCTTATATAATAATAACGGTTTCATTTTTCTTATTGGACTCGAACGAGGAAGGAGCACTGGGTATGAGGCATTCGATCATAATCCCCACGGGAGACAACGTATCTGCAGTATGATTCCTTATTGATGATGAACACCCACAGTGTAATGGAGAGGAACCAGTTGCCTTCAGGTGAACTGAGTGCTCGTCTGTCACCATAAATACACTGAAAAAAATATCACATGCATAAGATGTAAGCACATACAAACAGTCACTCTTCCAATATAATGTATATGCAATGAAATCAGAGGAGGGTTTTGAAAGTTATAAAAACAACACATCCAGACCTAGAAACCACGATATGAAATATATCGAATTGCTAAAAATTGAATCCAGAAACAGCACACTACACGCAGTTACATTAATCTATATGTAAATTTTAGGTTATAGAACCGTTTGCATATTCCAGTTCGATCATAGATATTTGATTAAGTTCGCATTAGTTTCTATGTTATTACGTTGATCCGGATCTAGCATAATTTTTGGTTGTTAACAGAATATTACATTCTAGTTCAGTGTACCAAAAAAAGGCAAAATATAGCTTTCATATATAAACCCCACGTCTGCGCATAGGCCTTCTCTCTAGAGAGGGTATTACAGCATCGCCCACGGCGCAGCTCGAATGTGAATGCGCAAAAATGAACTGCGCGAATTGGATCTTACCATAGCATATCTTCACCACCGAGAACGTGGTAAATCAGTACTTAAAATTACAATTAATAATAACCTTAACGTTGGCCTCGGTTTCTAAGTGGATTATCTCATTTACTGTGCTGTGTGCATTTCAAAAGCGAGCGCTTAAACTTTAGTTACCATGGTCTCCAACATCAGTAAGAATTAAAGTTTACAAACTTTCATTGCTCTAACCTCTAACTAGGCATTTCTTCTCAGTCCTCAGTGACTACGCATGTGTGTGCATCTTCGTGAGAATCTTTGTCGATGATCGATGCAGATGTCACGGCCACAGCTATTACTTACCATGTGGGGAACTGTCCGGTGATCGTCACTCCTAAATTATAAAACAACTTTAGATGCTACAAATACAAAGTCATGTATTTATTTTCAGAGTTCACAAAACTTTTAGCATTGTAATAAATACATTGAAATAAGCTCCTTAGAAAGTCACAGTACCCTTTATTTCAATTTATATTATAAATAAACGCTGTAGTACAAGAGAAACGATTGCTACCATCCATTAAGGAATTTCACAGTCTTAGCAATCTATTCGAAATGGTTCATTTTATACAGAAAATTATTGCTTTGTAATTTTAACGAACGGAAACAATGAATAAATACGAATTAATAGAAAATAAATTAGAATAACATTTATAACCATAATCATCATCACAGTTCATCACTTTTTTTTTCACTAGTCCACTGCTGAACATGAGCCTCCCCTATAGATTGCCACAAAGCACCATCCTAAGCCACGTCCGTTCATAAACTTCCCTCAAACCGACTAGTGTGACTGCTAGTGAGATGCCGTGATGATGACCGTATTCTAGTGCGTACTGCTTGGATAGGTGGTGGGTGGATTCCTCCCTCGATCTCCACTCTCTGCTCACGATTTCACCTCCGCCATGGAAGACAAGAACAACGAAATTTAGCATCACTAACACTCCCGCCCTCATCAGGCCACTGGCGCACTTGCGCTGCGGGCAACGAGCACCCTCGGAGTGGGCGGCCCGGGGTCAACCGAAAAAACAATAACCAAAGAGCCAGCTAGTCTAAATTAGCTGAATATTGAAAACCACAGATCGATGAAAATGAAAAGCAACGGTGCAGAATTCAGTGCTTGCGGCGAACGATTCCTTACTAGGTGACCTAAACTTAGAATTTGGAAGGAACAGCTGTTTTCATTTTATGGTATTACCTTTTTTAAAAAAAAATCTAATTTATTTTAATCTAATATCTAATCTAATCATTTAATTTTGTATGAAATATTTTTTCTTTTGAATTTGTTATTTAGTGACATAAGTATACCTTAGTGTCTGTGTAGTTTCTCTATATGATTATCAGAAAGAAGAAGATGCAAGTAGGTTGTCATCCCTAAAGACTTGTAACAAGGGTTTGGGAGATGATTCACAGAATACCAATGTAATGCAGCATAATGCTGTTGGTGAAGACTTATTCTGCCTAGTCCTCTGGCGAGACAAACATCTGCATTATGATTCCATATAGTTAAATTACCATCAGTACAAACATAGCATCAGGTGAACTGAGTCACTCTTAATACAATAAAAAAGACTAAGACTCCAATATCTTACCTCTTTACCAATAATACACTATGGATTTCACTGTTTACTCAGCAGTATAATGCTATTTTCGGAATTGTATGCAATCTAAAAATATATTTTCAACCTGAAAGTTCACACAAATTTAATTATAATTCCTTTAAAGACACCATAAAATAGGAATTCTTATTAAAATCTAAATTGGATAAAAAAATCTTGACTGAAATTTACTACTCAACCTGTTAACCCGAATATGAAAATTTATTTCTACGCAGCTCTCTATGCTAAAGGATTGTAATATTTTTCGAATTTCGCGAATTTTGTGCGAAGAAGAGAAAAAAGCTTACTCTCCCCACGAAATTAAGCCTTGTTACCTCTAAATGTGTTGTAGGAAAATATTAGTTTCAACGAAGATATAACTCAAATCCTTGCAAGGATTTGAGGAGAAGATTTTGTGGAAAAGCCACTATGTAGATAAAGCTTTTACGTTAATAAATTGGCTTAGCATTAAGAAGACGTTAACAGCAGAGAGCATTTTTTTCTACATGCAGGATGCAGATGCATGTTTCTAGGAACAACTTAACCGCGCAAGGTCCGAGTCCTCACAGATCAATAGCGTAACATGGCAGTATAACGATGCTGTTTCGTACAGTGAGTGTACCCGGAGACTCATAACGTCCAGCAAGTGTACGAAGTCCATTACAAAGCAGCGGTGTACTGCTACTACACAAAGTTAATCTGTGAGGTCCGCCCATTTATGTTGCATCCATTAAAAAAGAAAATCCCCCTTTCTACTTTTTTTATGAACTGTACTAATACAAATAAGTTTATGCGAAATACTTCTTTATTGGACGCCCATGTCGTCGTTTTAGTAAGCCCTAATGTTATCTACATGCAAATAGATTTCTATAAGCTGGCAAATAGAAAATCATCGCATTTACTGATATTTACTTGAATCTCAAGTGTACTTGACGGCTCCTTGAAAAACTTGAAGCTTTAATTTGATTTGACTTCTAAGTCTATTTTTATAAGATTGTATGATTTTTTTAACTTGCTTGAAGTGTTCACCTGTAATGGACACGCGAGTTAGATTTATGCTTCTTATCGTATAAAAATATTCTGCAAATGAGAAACATGTGTAGGTATCCCATATTAAGTAAAATAAAAAAATTGGATAACTCTTAGCATGAAAGTTTATTTTACATTTTAGAATTCATACATGAAATTTCACTTGAGGTTTGAGAATGTGCTACGATCCGTATTTCCAACCGACCAACTGGTTCGGGGAATAGTTTTTTCCTGTTTTGAGTCTAAAGAAGTCCTGGACAGCGTGTATCGATACGCAAACACCCACTTGTCGATACGCAAACACCCGCCTATGAATACGGAACACTTATAGAACATCCGTCTTCCCATAAGCGAACACCGGTCTTTAAATACGAAAACACCCACTTTTCGATACACGGACACCCGTCTATCGATACGCGAACACCCACATAACGATACGCGAACACCCACCTTTCGATACGCGAAGACCCACCTTTCGATACGCGAACACCCGCCTATAGATACGCGAACACCCACCATTCGATACGCGAACTCCCACCTTTTGATACGCGAACACCCGTCTTTCGATACGCGAACTCCCACCTTTCGATACGCGAAAACCTGTCTGTCAATACGCGAACACCCACCTTTCGATACGTGAACACCCGTCTTTCGATACGCGATATGAAATAGTATGTATGTGGACTATAACAGAGATGTTGAGGAGCACTGCCTTCTGCACTTGAGCTTGGAGTTGCTTTTACGAAGCCCCAACCGCCTCAGGTAAATCGAGAGTCTGATTGAGATTGGACCGTTTGCAGATACGACTATATTTTCACTATAAGGTTGGCTGCTGAAAATGGTTTTTGGCATTAAGTCCGTTTTTTTGTACATTTGTTTTACTTCTGCTAATAAACAAATAAATTATTAAACGAAAACTATGCCTCGTATGTCTGTATGCACTCAGGAAATAACCTGATTATTTTTTTTTATGAAATGCAAGCCGATTCTCTAGAAAGGGTTAGTATGTTTTATTCATAAATGTGCTCTAAATCCAAGTCCAAATAGTTTGGAATTAACTTGAAATGTTGATACTCAACTTCTAAAATAAAATAAGACATAAGTGTGGAAAATATATTAATAATTAATAACAGGGTAAACCAGAGTGTCATTCTTCGATGTATGTATATTATAGATTCCCTCCTTAACCTGTTGTGTCGGCTGCAGGGTTTTTTTTTTTTTCTGGCTGATGGCCGCTGTTAGCCTCAGGGCTTATACAGTTTCACCGGGTTGAGAGGTGACCGAGCGCTTATGGCTCTCAGTCGAGACCTCTATATATGGGTAACCAGCGCAAGGGCTCCCGAGAGGGAGCCTCGGTTTGGACCGTTACCCTATTTCGCGAGAGCGTCTGACTCAAGGGTGCCCGAGAGGGCTGAACCTCGGCTCGGTCAGTTGCTTCTGACAGAGGATTATCTTAATTAATATCACTATTATTATTAACTACCTGTACCACCACTTCAGAATGCGTGGGCGCTGGAGAAGAAGTGGCGCAAGAAACTCCAGCAACGCTTCTATCTGTATGGACTGGAGAGAACCGGCCAGTGACATGGCGGTATCGCAAATAACCTTGTTTGCGACGCCCTCGCCGTCGGCGGGGGCGATATGAGGGTGCAATGTATGTGTGTTGTGTTTTATTCATAAAACACAACACACATACATTGCACCACCCAACCACCAGGGCCCAAGCCCTTCAGGGCTTGGGCCCTGGTGGTTGCGTCGTCAGGGTCGTCGAGGGCGTGCCTCGGTCTCCTACGGACGCGGGTAAATCTGTGATTCGCGATGGGATTGTAAGTGGCGGCACTTATAATCAAAGGGTTTCGGTGTGTGACGGCAGAGTCGAAATATCTGCGAGAAGCCTGCTTCAGGTACTGAGCTATGGTCGGCAGCTCAAGATCTATGTGTAGATTTTCGTTACGCAAGAACCACGGCGCACCGGTGGCCTTGCGCATGAAACGATTTTGTATTACCTGAAGTCGGTTAATGTGACGCGGGGAGGCATGCGCAAAGACGGGGCTTGCGTATGTCATTATGGGTCGGATGCACGCTTTGTAAAGTGAAATTTTATTACGCAGGGACATTTTGCTATTTTTATTAAGTAACGGGTGCAAACGACCTAGGACGAACGCTGCTCGATTCCGTACGCGGTTGATATGCGGACAGAAGGCGAGTCTTTCATCTAATGTGACGCCTAAGTATTTGACTGTCTTTTCCCAGGGGATTGGACGATCAAATAACTCTATAGTTTGGAGATGCGGCGTTTTGTTGCGCCGAGAGAAGTACATGGCTGCACTTTTGGTGGGGTTAACCTCGATCCTCCATTTCCGAAACCAGCGAGTGCGCGGTATGTCGTTGGTGTAGAGTGTGTATAAAGTAGGACCTAGGACAGAGCCTTGTGGTACTCCGGCACAAATGGGGTGAACCTCGGAACGCGTTCCCTCGACGCGGTAACGAAAGGTTCGATTTCGGAGAAAATCTCGTATGATAAGTACGAGTCGATCTGGCACACCGAGCTCATATAGTTTGTATATGAGCCCGTTGGCTGCACGGTGTAGTAGTTAGAGTATTGCCGGTTTTGAGTTCAATTCCCGGCTGAAGAGCAATATTTGTGATTCACAAATTGTTGGTTTTCGTATTTAGGTGCCATGTGTGTCTCTGACACCGCATCCTCCGATCTTACGCCTTTCGGTTATTAGTTCGCGGTATTAAAAATGTCAAACTTTCAAATAGACATTGGAGTGAATTATGGAGGAGTTTGTGAAAGAAACAAAGATCCAAAGAATCTCTAGTAATCCTAGTACTCAGAGAAGTCATCCCAAAAAGAGCCAACCTATTACTATATGGTTTTCTATGTGAGAAGCTGTTACAATTTAATCCCAAGTGACGAGAAAAATGCGTTGGATACTCCCAATAGTCTTGTAAAAAGGGTTTCAGGTCACACTAGCGTATTCGAGATGGCTGCGCACGAGAGCGTTATGTAAAGTTATCTTGGTACTAGTTACAACATTGCTAGTAATGAGCATGCTTATTTTGAGCGCGCTCGAAAATCCTTTAAAAGCACACTATCTACCCTCATTTTAATTCCAGCATCACGTTTACATCATTAAATTATTCTGCACAAGTCAACAAAATCTAGAATAAATACGCAGGAAAAGCGTGTATAATCATCAACACCATAACCTGTCCATAGTCCACCGCTGCACGTAGACCTCCTCCATAGATCACCAAAGCACCGTCCTGAGCCACCTGCATCTATCGACTTCCAGCAAGCTAGCCTATTTATTTTTAAAAGAAATTTAAATGAAGGAGTAAAGCCACAACTAGCCTTTACGGTAATTTTCTTTAGGTGCCTTTAACATAATTTCAAAGAATATTAGTTATTCCAATTAACATTGCAATCCAATCCGACTAAAGTTCAATGCTTGTGCCAGGAGATAGTTCATGGACCTCCAACGAGATGGAACTGACGATTGGGGTTGGTGGGATCGTAGTTATTGTGGAACATCGTGGGGTAGACTATAGATAAATTTATTTTTAAAAAAATGAGATGGTTAGCGGCAACTGCAGTAAGAACGGTGGATTCGAAACTCTGACATAACCAAACTAATAGGTACCGTAGAACATAGGTATACTACAAAAGCATCCCATACTAACACCATTCGGCGGTGCTATACTAACAAGTTAATGACCTCGATCGTATTTCATAATCATAAAAATTAACCTTCGTCACATACAAACTTGTTAAATATTTGCATTCGAAACGATGATGCAAAAATTCACGTCTTAGAGCGAATTATGATATTGTCACTCTGTATGGTGCCAAGAACACTGATGCAATAACGCTAGATATATACATTATTTATATTATTAGGGTGACAAATGAGCACACAGTCCACCTGTTGGTATGTGATCCTGTGGCCCAGCACACCTACATCCATCCTCCTGTTTTGGCTCCCCTAAGGATTTATACCTTTACACTTACCATACGAAAATGTTATACTGTTATTTCAGGCACGAATTATCACGTAAGATCATGGCATAGGTCGGGCTAACCTGTTCTGTAGAGTGGCTCCATCAATTGAAAAAATTGTAAAAGCCCGTGACGGTTGATGAGTGTACGACAATCGCAATGCAGAATTATGTGTCGCTAATTTACAAAATAACCAATTATTTTTTCTTTTAGCAAAAATGGTAGTTTATTACTAATTTAGTCTTAAGTTTGGTAATGATTTAGTCGTTTATCAAAAAAGTATGGTCTCCTGGCACAACCAACAGAAACAAAATACATTGCATGTAAAGTCTAATTTATCAAAGCTATAAACCATATAAGTAAATGAAAAGAAAAATAAAAGAAAATATATAAAAGGGAGACAATCGTAACAAAAGTGAGTGAGGGTGAGCGATATAGAATGCAAAAGCGTACTTTGTCTCGCTCGGTACGGTCACTCGTACGGTCTACAATAATAGCCCATCCAATGGGATGTGTTGCATCCACGCGTTCGCACCTTTCATTTTGTGTGAACTTGTGTGTTTAGCAACTTGGATGTGATTACATACATTTCTAATAATTTAAAATCTGTAACTAGTGTTTGGTTACATTTCCTAAGTGATACGTTGCCTGCTAAAATATATAATTATGTCCTTCTTTGTTTTTCGACGAATAATAACATGAATTGAAAATTCATGTTATTATTCTAGCGTTCAAAGTAAGCACTTGCGCAAATCTCGAAGGCACTCGTCGTTACCTTCCCTAGTCCAACGTATTGCATGTGCAATAAGATGTTAGGAAAGTTCTAATGCAGTGTGAAAGACACGAGACCTTCATACAGTACAATAAAAACCGAAAATAAACAATTTGTGACACAATTATAGTTGGCCGTTGGCTAGGAATCGCACCCAGACCTCTGACGCAGCCAGATGTATTAAGCACTGAGCCACGCAGACATTTAGGCTGTTACATAAAGCGTGGAATTCAAAAATAGACAGTATATGACTGTTATATTATATAATTAAAATAAACAAGTTTTGTATTTACTACATTATAATCCATTACAGACTTAGTACAAAATTGTATTTCTAATTAGAGAGCATAACTACCTACTCGTTTACATTTCTAAAGCTTTTTTAAGCTCTTTATAAGTTTTGTTTATAATAAAAGCTAAAAAATTTGATGCAGGTTTCGCTATAAATCATCCACGAGAATTGGCAAAGTTCCAAACGTCTTCTACGGCTTATGCAGTCAGTTTTTAGTGCTAGTAATGGCTTGAATTTGTGTATCTGTGATATACAAGAATCGATCTTACCGTTACGATTTTAAAAGTATGGAAGCTTCCAGATAGCAATCTACGTTATTGTTGGTTGCTAAAAAAACCTCATCGACTCATACAACATCATGAATGTGTTTACCACGCCCTCATTTGATACCAGCGTGAATTAGCAGCATGACGCAGCTGTGTTTCGTATGGTGAGTGTAGGGCTCTGGGGCCTTAACAGGTAAGGAGTTCCATCTCGATGCTCAAAGGTGACAAAGCATTTATTCTTTGAATCTTGGTTGAGTACTCGTTTATCGCATCTCATATTATAAAGAACCCCGTCAATAAACTTTTTTTGGTTTATAAAAATCCGCTTCGTAAGTCATCCAAGATTACAAAACTTATGACTCACTCTAGGTACTCAATTTCGGAACATAGAACAATGTTATGCAATAGAAATTGTAAGGTTTTGGATTTGAGTGTTCTGTGTAGAACCCGTATCACCAACAATGCATCCGATATTACAGAGAAGGCATACATTGGACTATTGGATTTGTATTTGCGTGGACACTCACTGCACTGTAATATATCCAGCTGATGACGTCTGGCATAAACAGTTAGATATCGACCAAATTAACCTCTGCTGTTATTTGGAAAACAACGCATGACTTGGTTTTTCAAATCTTTCGCAATCGCTTTAATAAAAAATGAAATAACATAAAATTTTATCGTTTCAATTTATTTTTATTTGAATTTCAGCTTAGAAAACATTTTTCTACCAACTTAAAAGAAATAAGTTATTAAAAGGATCCGTAAAATTCGTTACACTACATAACATAGGGAAGTTGGTATACAAAAGCTAATTGATTTACCATCGGGCAAAGTGGATACGCTTAGGAATAGGTACCCTGGCAATTCTTATCTCTAACGATCGAAACAAAAAATGGGGTAAATTAAAAGAACGTTGTTATTAATTATGTTTTACTACCAAAGTTTTCCAAGCGCTCGCTTTTACAACACGGTACGCGAGCAAACCGAGTTCGATCCCAATTACCGGCACCTATGAAATTGTTTATTGCAATTTTAACCGATTTAATACGTGCTGGGTGGTGGAGGTAAACATAGTGTCTTGTATGTTTAAGAAATAATAAAAACATTTCTCAGACATTTTAAGTTCGCCCCAAATCCCATTGCAGCTGCGTGGTGACAAGGACTACGTGTTCAAATATTGAATCTTGGTTGAGTACTCGTTTATCGCATCTCATATTATAAAGAACCCCGTCAATAAACTTTTTGGTTTATAAAAATCCGCTTCGTAAGTCATCCAAGATTACAAAACTTATGACTCACTCTAGGTACTCAATTTCGGAACATAGAACAATGTTATGCAATAGAAATTGTAAGGTTTTGGATTTGAGTGTTCTGTGTAGAACCCGTATCACCAACAATGCATCCGATATTACAGAGAAGGCATACATTGGACTATTGGATTTGTATTTGCGTGGACACTCACTGCACTGTAATATATCCAGCTGATGACGTCTGGCATAAACAGTTAGATATCGACCAAATTAACCTCTGCTGTTATTTGGAAAACAACGCATGACTTGGTTTTTCAAATCTTTCGCAATCGCTTTAATAAAAAATGAAATAACATAAAATTTTATCGTTTCAATTTATTTTTATTTGAATTTCAGCTTAGAAAACATTTTTCTACCAACTTAAAAGAAATAAGTTATTAAAAGGATCCGTAAAATTCGTTACACTACATAACATAGGGAAGTTGGTATACAAAAGCTAATTGATTTACCATCGGGCAAAGTGGATACGCTTAGGAATAGGTACCCTGGCAATTCTTATCTCTAACGATCGAAACAAAAAATGGGGTAAATTAAAAGAACGTTGTTATTAATTATGTTTTACTACCAAAGTTTTCCAAGCGCTCGCTTTTACAACACGGTACGCGAGCAAACCGAGTTCGATCCCAATTACCGGCACCTATGAAATTGTTTATTGCAATTTTAACCGATTTAATACGTGCTGGGTGGTGGAGGTAAACATAGTGTCTTGTATGTTTAAGAAATAATAAAAAACATTTCTCAGACATTTTAAGTTCGCCCCAAATCCCATTGCAGCTGCGTGGTGACAAGGACTACGTGTTCAAATATTGAATCTCGTTAAGATAACCGCAAATTATGAAAGTAACTATATTTTTTTTTAGGAAAAATTGTTCACCTGGTGGTAATTTTCATGTCCATTACACCTACAGTATTGAAATAATTATTATATATACTAAAACAATTTGTAATAACACAAACAATTTGTATTCTTGGGGTTAATATGAACTAAATTATATATCAATACTATATATATATATATATATATATATATATATATATATATATATATATATGCCTTAACTTAAAAAATAAATAAAAATATCGATTATGTGCTCTTGTTGGAGAACCAGAGCTGAAGTTTTAATTATAATTAAGTACATTGTACAAAATTGATACATTATCTAAGATAATATTTACCAAGATAATAACAAACCAGTAAGGTTACTACAAAATTTGATTCATGTCTTTAACTGTTTCGACGCTTCAGACGATTCGATTAAAATAGCTAAAGTAATTATCATTGTTGTCTATTGTTTAAATTCAAATTAATTATGTAAAGCCGATTGTTCCCAAGTCACGAAACACAGTGCTATGCCAACGTTTACGCCGACATTCGATGAGGGCATAATCCTTTCAATTTGTAGCTGAAGCTTGGTTCTTTTACAAAAATTGTTTTATTTTTTTAGTGTCAAACATAAGAACCTGTTATATATATATTGCTATAATCATCTAGTCAATCAATAAAAGAAGAATAAATATTAAATATATATATAAATGTAAAGAAGACCAACCTGACGGGAATTCTTCGAGAGTCTAGATGATCGAGAGTTTGGGGTTAAGAGAGAGAACCTGACGATATTGAAGACTTTTTACGTTTGATCTCGGTGCAGCCCATGTCGGTGTTGGAATATTATTACTTTCTCCGCTTACCTCCTCATGTACTGGAACTTGATGACGATGAAGATGAGCAGCGTGTTGGCCAACAGCGACGTGGTGAGCACGGCCACGTACAGCACTATGATCGCGACGTCCGCTCGGTAGAACACGTCCAAGTTCACGCTGGGCTGCCCCCACTGCTGCGACTCATTCCAGGACATGTCCCTAAAGGATGCGTTTACTGTTCCTAGCGGCATTTTCTACAGATATATCAATGTTTAATACCACTGTTTATTCACTCCTTATTCGCACTACTTTCCCCCATCGTCTATTACGTGTGTTGAGAACGCAAATCAGATGTGTTGTGTGTAAAAATCTGCTGAAGAATTTAAAGAATTGCTGATGATCTCATTACTAAAGTATTATAACTGGTGAGGAATGAAATATTTTTGGTGTAACTTTAGAATCCAATCCAGATCCAATATAGATTAAGAGAACAAACTACAGCGTAGCTCTACCACTCTTCTATTCCATGTTAGTTTGTCACCCTAGTGTCTTAATCAAATGTTTCTCAACCATTCTCATGTCACCACGAAAGAGCCAAGAAAGTCTTGCGACCCTTTCACTACGGCATTATAATAATATTTTGATTAATAGTTTTTTTATGTTTAAGCTTTCATCATTAAGGCTCCCCCAGACAGGGCCAATTTTATTGCATCAGTAGGATGTAAGGTTCATTCTTTTAATAAACGAATATTCTGTATACAGGTCTTATTTATTGAACAAATCCCCCTTTTAATAACAAACGCGAATCCCCGGTTGAGAAACGATGCCCTGGTGAAATAAAAATATATACTAATTCGTTGATACCATTTCCAAAATTTCCTTTGGTAATCAGTAACATTCCTTTTTTTTCTAATCGTATTACTGCATAGTTTTACTAAATTTATAATGAGATCCAGATTCACGATTCACCGCCCCTGATGTCATCATAAAAACAAATAAGAGTAATAAACTTCAACTTGAGGAGTCTAAGACATTAATGTTCAGTCAAATTGTAATATATATATTTTAGTTAATGTATAGGTGATGGTTCACGAAAATAGTCGAATGGCGAATCCGAGTACTATTGACGACGACTTTAAGATCCGCAGGCCGTACCCTAAACCATTAGCCTATTGATGCTTCATATTTTCATTAAAATCAAACTTTATTCAAAAAAACATATGTTTACGGTATATTAACAAAACGCTACTATACTAGCACTTATAACGGTAAAATTTCCTTTTTCTTTAATATAAGGTATCGCAAACGAACCCATAGTTCATCTGATGGTAAGTGATAAAATGGCCTCAATGACCTCATATACATGGATGAACAAAGATTCAAGATGCACACGCGTAAACCCTGAGGACAGGGATGGATTGCGTCATCACATACAATTAAATCCGTCGTCTCTACACTCACCATACGAAACACAGCAGCGTTATGCTGCTATAAACCGCTAGTTCTAGACGGTTCACGATGACGGATTCGAACGTACAATGTTAACTATTTCTCAGACCGTACCCCTAACCATACAGCCATTGACACATTACATGCCACTAGGCACCCCTTCTCTACGATAAGTAAGTGCCTATATATTCACCAAAATATAATATATTGCCGTGTGAATTCCCTCCGGTAACAACCAGATGTTACCATGGCCGAAAAGGTTCTAACAGCATAAAACAAAAGATATATATATATATGTATGTATATATATATATATATATAAATATATTTGTATATATATGACCGCGTAAGTCATATCGTAAGTCGTGATAAAATTAAAACTTGGATTACAAAGTTGGCTTATGCTGGCCAGGAGTACAACATTAGCAAGTTCCCGTTCGTTACACTTAAATTATGAACTAGCCTCATTGCTTTCAGACATGAAATCTTAAATAAACACCCGAATTAAAAACTTCTACGCCTTCTAAAAGTACCGTTTTGAACAAAAAGATAACGCATTTATATAATCCCACTATTGGGCATAGGCCTATGCTATGCGGATTACGGAGTTTACATGTCTACGAAATATTTTTTTATTTATTTCTTGACATGCAGGTTTCCCCACGATGTTTTCCTTCACCGCCGAGCACCTGGTAAGTTAGCACTTAAAATTGCGAATAAGTATTTTATTAATGCTGGCACCGGGGCACCAATCTAAATATTTTGTAGGATAAGAATTCACTTTCATATAATTTACATTTACAAACAAATTCACAGAATTTATTTTTTAGTACACGCACTACGTATTTCGTTATGACAACTTGTTGTCAGAGTCAAAGTCGTAGCGACTGCGTACCACACGTCATCTCAGCCGAAGCGTCGGAACGCAACTGACATCTTACTAATTTTGTACTGAAAATAAAGTTATGCATTTTTGTAAAAACAATAACTTTTTCTACTATATTTAACAAATAAAAATAAAGAATAACATTAGCTATAATAAATGGCAATGATTCTAATGTAGTAGATGTATATAAATGTATATAAACCATGACATCTGGTCCACAGGAATCACTTGCCATCAGGTGAGCTGGGTGCTCGTTTGTTACTCGCAATGTTATAAAAAAACCCACACACTAAAACACACGTTGGTTTGTAATACACAAATATTTTTCCTCGATTGGAAATCGAACCCAGGATGAAAGAACACAATGGCTATAAAGTTCAACAAAAAATTAAGTGTTAGTTATATAATAAGCTAATAATTCTATAATAGAATGTTTTAGTGTGTGGGTTTTTTTATAACATTGCGAGTAACAAACGAGCACCCAGCTCACCTGATGGCAAGTGATTCCTGTGGACCAGATGTCATGGTTTATATACATTTATATACATCTACTACATTAGAATCATTGCATCGAACCCAGGACGCAAGAACATAAATCAGCTGTCGTACATCAAGTGCTATTTTTATTTATAATATTCATTAGCACGTGCTGAATTGGTAATGAAATTGCAATTAATAATTTAATTGATGTTTGCATTCGGAATCGAATTTGGGTTGCTCATGTGTCATCAAATTAAAAGATATCGCATAGATTGTAAGCAACCGCGGCACGGAAATCACGACATAGGAACAAATATCACAGAGAAGACAAGAAATAAATTTAATATATTTATATATAATAAATTAGACCTATCTTATTAGGGTGAGTGCTTATTAATACAATATATTCTTTATATCAATATAAGATTCACATATAGTATGTTATCTTTGTTTGTGAATGGTATTACGAATTTCATATTTTACTAGGTGATATCATCGAATATTTGTTTACCGTAAATATTGCAAATTTGCTGGAATCTTTATTGTGTTAGTTTTAGTGGGTGTCATGACGACGGGCACCGATGACTTCAGCAGGAGATCCTGCGATGTCACCATTGGTAAGTTGATACGAATCTCACATAACCTTGGCCAAGAGGTGGGGTACTGTATCATTTGAAGGTTTCTCCCCTGACACCAAATAAAAACAAATATGTCTGTGGAAGTGATCATCATTTACCATCAGGTGAATTATGTGCCCTCTTGTCACCCTTTATATTATAGAATATGACCTAAATACAGTAATATAGAAGACACCAAATAGGTGAGAGTAGAAAACTACCAGGCCGGAGCTTCTTTTCTCGAGAGAGCAATCTACATTTTTACTTTTAATGAATACGTATCGTGAATGGAAGTTTTGTTTTTCGGCTTGTTTTGTTTTTCTTCAACGGCTCTTTTCAGGCCTTTCATCGCCACCAATCAAGTATATATATAATAGATCAGTATGTAAGCGAATCGAAGTAACTCAGTGTTTAAGCGCTCACTTTTAAGTAACGTAACGCTAGCAACCCGAATTCGATTCCCGGTGCAGATTCCACGTGACCACGTGACCTGGGACGACGGAAAACATCGTTAGGAAACCTGAATGTCTATGAAATAAATATTTTTTTTTTAAAGATATGTGAAGTTCGCCCACACACAGTGGAGCGGGGTTGACTGGGCTCTAACATTCTTTCTGTATTGCGTTGGCGTAGGCCCAGCAGTGGGATTTATGTGTACATTTTTTTAAACTTTATCAGTCACTCCTCGAAAAAAGGGATACATGGCCTTAATGCGTTAATGCATTCTCTACCAGTTATCCCGGGGCGTGGAGAGAATTTGTGGTAAATGTATTGTACGTACATTTAAAAAATATATATAATAATAATTAAAAATATATCTACGATTAAAAATAGGCTCTTACTTCTTAGGCTTCGTCTACTTTCCAATCCAGTAAAACTACCTCGGGAAGCCAAACACAGTGCATTGGGAGAGGCTCTGGGATGTCCCACGGAACGCATCGGTGCACCAAACTCAAATCTAAGCCACCCACCTGCATCCATTAACTTCTCGCAAACATGCCACTCAAGAACTTTTCTTCTCTATCAATTCTACAAGCCCAGCCGGAATATGACCGGCTTCTTCCTCTTCAGTTCTCTTATCACCTTCGTTCTACAGCAGATGTCTACGTCAATATCACATTCATATATGATTCAATTTGAATTGGACCTTTACGAAATGATTTAGCATTTATTATAAGCAAATAGTGTGATTCGTAGATTCAATAACAAAAGTACTAAATTAACTTCTGAGTACAATATGTCCCCGAGGCGTTCACAATCACCTTCCAGTCTTTGTTGGATCGAGAACAATAGGCTGTTAAGTTGATAAATGTCATGCTCCATAACTAAGATTTAAATAGATATAAGCACATAACCATGATTATTATTCTAATATTCGTAAAGGTAAGAATTAAAATCATATAAATTTATGTTAAAAAATTAGCGATCGGCTCGACCAGGGAAGGACCAAGCCCTCGCAAAATACTAGCGTGGTATAGCAGCATATTGTAGCAGTGTTTTGTATGGTGGAGTGTAGGGGTCCGGGGAACATTTTGAAATTTTTGTGACGATTTTATATTTTCCAGCAGTGTTTCAACGTGATTTTTATTAACATCAGCGGAAATAAGATATGCCTGGATTCTTTATATTGTTAGCTTTAACGGATTAAAAAATTGCTTGTAAGACGGATTTAAAGGTCATATGATATTTTGTGTTGTTCATATCCTGTGATCCTACAGTATTTTCTCATCATGATATTCATTAACCAAGAGAAGATCCCTGGATTTTCTGCCTTATTAGATTTGAAGGATTAAAAAGCTATTATTTATTTCATATATAACTAGGCTGGCCATAAATACTGTTACATAAAAACTTTTCTTTTTTTCAACTTTTTAATTATTTTGAATTTGGGACACGTATATTATTTTAAAAACTTCTTTCGATTTTGCGCCATTACACATATTTTTTCGCGTTCATTATCAAATTACAATATGGAATGAGGTGTTTAAGGAAATAGGATTGCAGTGATCTTGCACAAAGTGGGTATGGAGCCATCGGTCATATTCCAGACACTTCAAAAGCTTGGTATCTGCCGTATGTTCGTATATCGCACTATCAACAGATACAACCACACTTCCTCTGTCGAAGATCAGAAAAGATCGGGGCGGCCACGTGCTGTTAGAACTACAAAGGCTGTTAATGAATTCGTCGAAACCCCATTAGGAAGCATAAAATCTTATCGCGAGAAATGAAAATTCCCGCTAGGACTGTGTCGCGTATTATAAAACAAGATTTGAAGCTCGGTGCTTATCGTCTATATACAGGTCATACCCGAAATCAATCTTTATAATTAAAGAGAGTGGATCGATTAAAACGCCTTCTGACGCGATACACAGGTAAAAGGCACAGAAATCCTCTTTACCCTAAAAAAGTTTTCACTAAAAAACGAAATAAACTGCAGTATAGCTCTACCACTGTTAAAACCACTGTTCAATGTTTTTACAATTCCAATTGTAAAAAATATACTTATGTACCAATTACTTAAAGAAACTTTGCAAAATGAGAAAAAAAAATCATATATTACTCACATGTTACCAGGAAATGTAAAAATTTAAAAACTATTAACTCTTTCTTCAAATTGCTTCTATTAAAGACTTTGTAAATTCTTTGAGCTACGTACTTTGCATCTCAAAGAAGGCGTTTTAGATGATATTTTTAATTGATAAATTTCTAAGTTCTTTTTAGATTTTTTGTTTTATTAACTTTTATAAAATTAATTCGTGGAGTATGCAGTTACATTATATAAAATAATACATACCATTTTACACTATTAAGTTTTACAGTGGTTGAGTTATGCTGCAGTTTGTTTCTAGCTGCAGAATGAATGGGTCAGCTCGACCGGGGTAGTATCTCGCCCTCACTGAATACCAACGTAAAATAACACTATAGCGCTGCTGTGTTTCGTCCGGTGAGTGCAGAGATCCGGAGACCTATCTTACTGGTGACGAGGCATTCCATCTCAGTCCTTAAGGGTGACAACGCATCTGCATTATGATTCCTTGTCAATGGTGAATGATGTCCTGGACCGCAGGAATCATTTACCATCAACTGCGTGCTCGTTTGTTACTCTCAATGTAATAAAAAAATGACACTTGGCTATGTGGAATAGAATACTTCTTACAGATATTATAATGAAATACTATTATATTTTTATATTTATTATAATATTTTTATTTTTAATATATCTGTTTACGTCACGAACATATGAGATATTTTTAAATAAGATGTAACCTTATTTAAAAATATATATATCTAGATTTTTTAATATTATTGTATAGCATTGATTGTAGTTGACATATATAATAGGATTGGTAACCTGAAGTTTCACCATATACGTAGCTCGACATTGCAGATTCTTTTTAGCTACAGAATAAGTCGGCTCGAGTGTGGAATGACCGCGCTTCATTGAATAGCAGTGTTAAATATCAGCGTAACTCTGTGTTTCGTTTGGGTAGTGTAGGGATCTGAAGACCTGACTATAGGTACCGAGGTATGCCATGTTAGTTGTCAGGGATGACAGATATCTCAGATCGAAGTTAAGACTGACTTTCAGGTCAACTTCTAAATTATGATATAAAAGTGTCTATATATACGTCAGGCCCTAGCGAGAAGTGAATGCGAATGAGATCATGCGCTCTTTCAATTGTTATGTCAAGTACATTTATAATTTTTCAATATTACCTAAAATACACCAAAAATCAATATTCAATTTAAAAAAAAAGGATATATAGAAAAATAAAATGTGCAAGAAAGTTTTGTCTGTTTGTGTGTCCCCACAATGGCAGCAGCAATATGGATTTGGTATTCAATGATGAAGTTTGGTATAACATGTAGAGTTTACTTCATAAAAATTTTCTTGATTTTCTTTTTTATTTCGCCACCGCCACAAACCTTCCCAGTCCTCTATTAAATTCAGCAAATCATTTAAAACTGCGAGTCGTGAAAAAGCTGATTCACGAAAGGCTGAAAGAAAGTTCAAAACATTTTGGGGTCTTAAACCTTTTTTAGGCATAATAAATAAGTCGGAAATCACGTCCAGTTAACTCCATTTTTGTTTCATCCATTTCCGGAAGATTCTCAAGGAACGGAAACAATTTACAAAAAAGTGTTCCATTTTCAAAGTTTTGAACAAGTAACCATCCTTTACCATGCTGTATAACTTGCTAGTGTTACACAAATAAAGTGAGGAGTTTATATTGATTTTTTGGCATGGACTTCGTGTATTTCGATACCGGCTGCGTCGCTGGTCCTGGGTTCTATTCCCAGACGTGAAACATATCATACAACAGAATGCACGCTAGTATTGGTGGCTAGTATACGCGTGGTCATCCCCCAGTCGAGCCAACATATTTATGTTGCTGCAGAGTGGCTTTCGTACTGTTGAAAAGGCGATAATTACACAATAATTTCAGTATGAATGTGTACGAAATGTTCATGGAGTCTTATTTCGTAATGAATTAGTTGTCAGTGGGCATTTCGCCAAGTCTCGTACTTACCACAAATTCTACTTAAAAAAAGATGAATACTACAAAAGAGGGTAATCATGATATTAGCGGTGACATACTAGCACACAGTTTACTTGATACAAATGATGACTGCTGCCTATGACAACTTCTTCTTTTCCAATTTGAAGATGATTAAGATCGATGATTTCCCAGTTATTTGTAATTCCTTAGATTTCTATACTCACCATACGAAACAGTGTTATGTTGCTATTTTAAGCTTTTATGTGAGGTCACGGTGTTCCCCGATCGAGCCGACCCATTCACACTGTAGTTATAAACTAGCTGCACTAGCCTATGTTTCGTTATCGAATTGAAAATATATTTATTTCACTAAGTAAAATGAAGTGGCAATGGGTCGACCATGTAGCTCGTAGAAGTGAGAACCGACGCGAAAGAAAGGTTCTCTAGTTTCTCCTCTCTCTCTCTTTCTCTTGTATGTTTGCGCAAAGTCAATGGATGCAGGTGGCTCAGCATCGTATATTGTACTAATATGTCCACTGATTTCTAATAATATGTATTGAGAACAAACTTTGGCTAGCAATTTCTTATTCTATTTAGAACTATTTATTACACAGGAGATGAGGGTCGGTACTTATTGTTAAGAGAATAAAGGGTAATCCCTTATCATCGCTGTAAATGACGACTGTGATGTTTTTGTGGGATTAAGTCGAACTACAGTGTCAACGATGGATCTATATATAAAATAAACAACATAATTATCCATCAATTGTAATAAAATTCCTAATTCCACAAATAGGATAAATAAAAGATCCATCGTTATAATATAACTCTCTCTCTATATATTTATTCTACTCTCTACACAGGAGATCATATCTTACAAATAAATAAAAACAATATCCTGAAGACACGGGAAGTCAGATTGCTTGACTTCCCATGTCTTCAGAATATTGTTTTTATTTATTTCTTAGATATGCCAGTCTCCTCATGATACTTTACTTTACCACCGAGCACGTTATAAATGAACAATAACATTTTCATCACATTTTCAAGTTTATATTTATTACATGTTCATCAAAACTTTTGTCCTATCATTTATTATGAATAACAGGTTCTCAATCGATATATAAACTCAGCCGCACCATTTTTCTATCAATACTTTATAATTTCTATTATATAAAAACGATAAAAAAAAAGAAAATTATAAAAATATCATTCTCTCTGAGTTTTATACGTAGATTCACAGGTTTGGTGTGGTGTGGCTTTCATTTTCCGAATTGCTAGTTGTATTTTGACAGGTAAGTAAGTGTGACGCTTATTTATTGACAAATTTAAACTTTTCAACAGTGTAAATATAATAAATGTAATAAATAAAACAAAAGAAAACGATAGTAACGAATTGCGTGCATTGTTGGTATACTTATACAAATAGGGTATTCATGTAACATGTATACTGCTTATACTAGCTAACAAATGAACAACTGGACAGTGCAGGTCGTTAATGGGTTGTTAATGTAGTTAAAAGAGAAATAATATATAATTTATAAGAACAATGAATTTCAATGAGAGAATGATAGCTCAGTCTGTGAGCGGTCGCATTTAAGTACAGCGAGCGAGTTATTATATTGCATTTCTTAACTTTAGTCAATTTTTTTTACATTAATTTTGGAATACTGTTTAAAACAAGACCTCTAGAATTTTGTCCAAGGTTTAACGCCAAGGAAAATGGAGCTTAAAAAGTACAAGATGTTTTGTATTTCATGATGATGATGACGACTTCCCTAAGCTTCGTAGCCCTATCTATACATGAAAGCTTAGTCCACCAAATATATATAGTGTGAATGTAGCCTTACATATTTATCATATTTTTTTAAATTGCTCACAAATACGTTATTGTTACAATACATATATTTAACAAACCATAATGAATATAGTTATAAAATTAGGTTTCATTCATATATATTTAAAAGAAATATTAAAAGAAACAAAAAATTGTTTTAGAAAAAAAACATTAACACCAAGAAATAGCACGTTCCCAAATACCGTCGAATCTTTATTGAGGTAATGTTGATAGGTACGTGTTTGAATTAATGAAATATTTTGGGGAAAAGATTGGTCAGGATTTTCCGCTAGACTCACCAAAGATTATATTTTATTGACAGCCCGCTGTCTCCTTTAGAATGTCGGAAGAAGCTATTTCTCGAAGGATATTTAAAAGGATATTGAGGTTTTTACTGATTATAAATTCTTGATAAACACGTGAAACTTTAGTTATAATATATTTCAGATGATGGTACTGATAACGGCGGACCATGATATCTACATCCATCCTCAACAAAGATTCAAGATGCAAACGCATTATTCCCTAGGTCCCTGGACCATATAAAACAACTTATCATATGAACAAGACCAACTTCACCGCCACTAAGACAAACCAAGATCAGGATGGACAGAATATAAAGCTTAAATCTTTTCGTACTTCATGTTAATTTTTAATTAATAAAATATAAAACAAAATATGACTATATAACTTTTTGAAGCTTCTACCGTAGTCACGTAATTAACTGTGATCATTTTATAAAACCTTGGTCACTTGAAACTCGGGGGCAACTTGTTACTAAGGGTAGGGATTAATATCAACGGTTAAAGTTCGCGTTAGGTGTTTGAATTAATAGTTCTTTTCGCTTAGAAAAGCGGCCAAGTGTCCACCGATGTAATAAAATTGAAACTCGAGAAGCGTAGACGTTTATATTCGCACTTTTACCGTAGAATTAATTAACGGACTTAACATATATTTCGCTCATTTATAATAAATTCGTTTATGTTAACATAGTTCATAGATCCGAATTTTGGATAGGTAATCTCTGTGCAGGTTATGTACTCCATTTAGTTAAAGGTGGCCCCAGACACTTGTCATTGGACCTGACCGTCTTCCTGTGACTTCCTGACTGACTGCGACTTCAATTCGTGTGTTACCATCGGTCCTGGGTTACAGGAGATACGCTGACGGGTATGAGTGGAGAGTTGTTCTAAATCATTTTGGGAAGGACATGGTACGAATTTGCTAAAATTTGTAAAAATTTTCAAATAATAGTAGTTTTTAGACAGCATTCAAATTCATTAGACACAGAGGATTACACATCGCGTATAATCCTCCGCCACAAATGTTTGACAGAAAAGCTTGGACCTTTGGAAGAGAAAGCAGTTTTAGTTTTGGTGGACCCTCGCTTGATGGATGCAGGTTTCTCAGGATCATGCTTTGTGGCATACTGTGGGGGAGGAGTATCTTCAGCAGTGTGCTACGGACAGCACAGCCTCTCACAGACGAAGAAAAGCTTCACAATTAGATAAAAGAAACGCTAAAACAGTATATTTTTTCTTATGGGATATTAATTTTGTGTCTACAACAAAACGATAGCAAAAAACTCATATTAATATAAATATTTTCGTACAAAATCTTTTCTTAAGATTGTTAAAGTTAAGGTCATGTCAGGACTCTCTGTGCCTTTATATTGAAGAGTCAAAGGTCATTCTTGTAATACTTGATGTTACTAAAAGATCGTAACTTAATCTTCCTGTACATTTGTACGGGTATGAAATGAATAAATTCATCTCGAATCACAATTAGATGGAGTAATGATTATAATATAAAATTAAAGTAACAACCAATGTGTATAAATGCCACTGTTGGGTATCGGCCCTTCGGCTCAATCGTAATGCTCTAACACCTTATTATGCATAGACCACAAGTCGTCCCCACTGCCTATTGGTGGACTTCACGTGTTTAATTTTTTTTTAATTTATTTCTCAGACATGCAACCTGCATCAACAATCTCACGATGGTTTCCTTAACCGCCGAGCACATGTTAAATCAGCACTTAAAGTGTTCATTTGTAATTACGTCGGTGGATCGAACCCGGCTTGCACGCGTGCCGTGAACTAAAAGCGAGCGCTTCGTCACTTTTATTTTTATAGTATAGGCGACACTGAGTTATCATTTTTCCCTTAGTAAATGAATTTTAAAAACACTCTTCCAATTTCTTCCATAAAGAAGTTTTACTTTTATACCTAAGACTTAGGGTAAGAGCTTCAAACAAACTAATAAAAAATGTTAGAAGGAGAAATAAAAATAGGCATACCTATAACTTAACGTAACGCCTTAACCCTCTCATTGTATACATTAATCTCAACTATTAATAATTTAGAATTGCACTAAAATAAGGAATGCATACGTCATGTAAATGTAAATAAATATTGTGATTAACCAGAGTACTGTTGCCTGTTTCCTGCGCGGAACAGGTACTCAAGAATACTCAGTCATATATTGTATTAATGAATAGTACAGTAAGCCGGCCAGACTGCTAATAATAATAATTTTAAAAAATACCTCTGAGAAACAAATTTTCCCAAGATTTATCCGACAGTTTCAAAAGATGCTGAATGACAAATATCAGCAGGGTCGTCGAGACCCCCAAAACCCCCCTGGTCATAAAAAAAAACGTAACGCGCCCCCGTTCCCCCTCTTCCATTCCATTACGCGTTTTACACATTGTTTGTTTATAACCTATTTATGTTAATTGCTTAGTTAATATTCAGGGTGCACAATATTACAATTCTTCTGATGGTAAATGATTCCTGCACCCCATGACACCCTTATTCATGTACAGTCAACCAGCCATTGCTAATCGAACGACAGCACAGGGGTTGCGATATACACTGGCCGCGCCAATGTTTCCCGGAACACTTCAACGAGTGCCGAAACAAACTTGTACTGAGGTCAAGACTATCTTAAACAAAGTCTCAGATTAGAACCGTCATAATCTAGTCAAAATTAACTGCCTGGAATCAGCTGCCTCAAGCGGCCTCTCCGAACCGATACGATACGATTTAAGGACATTCAATAAAAGAGCCTACACCTTTCTAGAAGGCTGTTAGAGAATATATTGTAGGTGCAAGAAAATACTTATTTTAATTTTAAGAGTTCATAAATGTATTGATTAATATATTAATAGAAATAATATACCTATTTAATAAAGTTATTTGTACTTTACATACATACATATATACACATTGTATATATAGTATAAATGGAGATATAATATATGATTTTATCTAATAATAACAAAAACTCGTCAAATTCCCTTTTTAAATATCAAAGAAATATCATATCACAAAATATTCATTTGGGATCCACAGGCCGTACACAAACAGGCGTTTATCTTTTTATTATGTCATGCTGAACTGAAATTTTATCCGGTCTCCTAATCACCAGTGTTCTAAAGGGAATTTAATATTATATATACGCCGACAAATTCGGTAACAGTATCAGCATTTCTATATTTTCAAGAGAATCGCAACCAGTCCATAGTCCACATCTGAAGGCGGCCCTCCCACATGGATTGGCACAATCCTTAGCCACCTGCATCCAAAACTGTAACGGTGCGAACAGACCAAAAATCACAAATATAATTATGTACTATATATAGGCAAACAGAAATGTGCTCACATTTTTGTCAGCGCCAGCAGACAAACAAGCGCTCACTTCTCGTGATGGTATAGCTGTTCTGGTGATAGCTGTGTGATAAAATAGACGTCATCACACAGCTGTCACCTACCATCCCCTTAGCATGTCCTTAGATAAGATTCAAGATGCACAAGCGTTGTCAAGCCTGAGGACTGAGAGCCTTGTTACTTGTACTTTGTACCCAGATCCCTACAGTCATAGGCAAGTAGTTCCCCAGTCGAGCCAACCTATTAAAGTTGCAACTGGAAACCAGCTGCAGCTTGTCGCTACTACGAAACTGTTCATTGATATTGGATTACCAAACAAAGAGAATCGCCATGTAGTGCATTCTTTAATTTCCTAGATTTGTACGTACTTATGCAACGTACGTGCTTATACTTTAAAGCTCACTGGCCGTGCTTTCATATCAACCGGATATGATGTCTCCACATAGGTTAAGTTACAATAACATATTTTTAGCATCTAGTTTAAGTACCGGCTTGTACATTCATTGTTGGCAACACGTTGATAAAGTAGTTTATAATTAAATTTAGTTTTGTGTTTCTTAAAAATCCAAAAGGCGGTCCTGAGACTTGACTATGTGTTGCTCTTTAAATTATTACATTTATACGTGATATTAACAATAAGTTTATTTACTTAACAATAACAATATCATACTGACTACAACGAAACATACTGGAAATAAAAATGTTCAAATAATATTCGCCCAGTCCGTCAAGAGCCTTTTAAATATTCATCAAATTGAAAAAGTTCTTTTTATTAGACCTATAGAGTTAAAATTGATCCGATGCAGAAATAGATATGACAAGGATCTCGAGTAAATAAGAATATTTACGTAAAAGACTAGATACATTGTAACATTTACTATAAATTTATAGGCCAAATCTTATATATTAATATTTTTTCTGTTGGTAAGAATAAACCTACACCTCCTTCTTACCTCAATGTAAAGTTGTAAGACTATAAAATTGTTTAATTTTCAACTTTAAATCCTTGATACATATATTTGAGGTATAACATGGAAATATAATGTTTTGATATATAATGTAAATGCATATACTACCTCTTAAGCTAAAACACGAACAAAATTACTTATTTAGGTAGTTAAGCTAATGAAGAGAGGTGAGGTATGGGGGCTTTAACGGGTGTGCTTTCTACGCTGTAGATAGTGAGAGCGACTGTTCTACACAAGATCGAGAGAGTATGAACGACACTTTTTCAACAGAATGCGCATGAAAGCTCTGGCCATCATCTGAACCCAGCACCAGAACCACCTTCGAAGCACGACACCACCAAGAAGATTTTTAGAAGAAGAAGAAGAAGAACTAGAGAGACACTTATTTAAACCCTAAACGAGGCATGTTTTGATTTCATTTTCATTTTTGTATCGATTATCCGCATAGTACTAAACTGCTATTGCCTGCAGTTCGATAAAACAAATATATAACCAATAATCTTGTACGTTATTATATATTATATATTATACAAATGTTCATTGATATCAGGAAGTCTTAATAACACTTACAACATGGTCCTTCGAGCCGGATCATCCTTTTTGCCCTTCTTATTAACTACAAAAAGGTTTCAGCGATGAGTACAACAAGCATCAAGTAAGTAAAATACCGGTGGTAGTCCAAACCACGTCATACACCATTAAAATATCAATTGTCAACAGCTATTAAAATGAAACCCAGCGTATTGACACAAAAAGACACAACACTGATGTACACGATTTAAAACTATCTAAACATTTTATAGTAGCCTTAATGCCTGATATATGAAATAAATATTTAACTTTATATTTATTATCATGCCTAATCATATTATGAAGAAGCCTACTATGTCTAGTCCTCTAGCAATGGACTACTGGCAATAAAAGTACGTAATGTTTTTGTTGTATTTATCCTCCCGACGCTTGAGAAAGATTTCAAGCGGCAATGTAATAAGTGAGGAACTATTAATCTGCTCAAAATACAACCATGCAATAACTTTCTTACGTTTATAACAGAGTGCTTCGGGGTCTTGGGCTTTTTGATATGATTTATATCGGTAGATATCTATCATGAATTATTAATAACGAACATAAGCTATGAATAACTATGTACTCGAACCTTTTGTGATGCGATGTTTTTGCTAGGTATTAGGTTCGAGTATCATAGTGCTTTTAATTTGTATCGCTTGCCACAAGTAGATAAATGCATGCAACAGTCGCAGCAAGAGTAGGGCAGCCTGTCGGGGACCACGTATAGATTACCAGCGTGAAATAACTACTGCGTTTCGTCTGGTGAATATAGGGACCCAATTAGGGGTTTCGAAACGTTTCATCTCAGTCCTCAGGGGTGAAAACGTATGTACATCTTGGATATTTGTCGAGAATTAATGTAGATGGCATGGGCCGCACTTATTATCGTAGCTTACCATAAGGTCGACTATGTGCTTATTTGTCACCCTAATATTTTTAAAAATATCGGAGCTGCAAGTTGAAAGTGTTACGAGGGAAGTCAGGGACATGATGAGTCTATAAAATATTAATATTGTGATATAAAAGTCTATTTTCTGCCATGAAAATAATATTATACCGTAAAAGGGATTATCTTATTGGTTTGCTTGGCATAAACTTATCTTCAGCCATTTAAGACTAATAACTTAATTAACGTATCGTCAATGAGCCATGATAGCTCAGTGTTCAAGCGCTAGTTTTTTATTCACGGTACGCGAGCAATCCGAGTTCGATCCCGGCACCAACCAAATTGTTAATTGCAATTTGTCCTTATCCCAGGGCTGACAACGCAAGTTCCTTGAATCTTTGTTGAGGATGGGTGTAATTGTCAAGGACCGCATTTTCACCGCATTGCCTTCATTATATACAAAAAAACTATGTTATTATTGTATATATATAGTTGTAGCATACTACTTATATTATAAATATGAAGTAAGAAACATACAGTTTGTTGTTTGAATGTTTCAGAAGCGCTGAAGGTATTTGAAATAATAAGTAAATAAAATATTTTTTTGAAATGAAATTTAGCACAGACAGTTATAAAATGGCAGTTATACAGTTTGAAATGAAATTTGACACAGATAGTTTATAACCTAGATTTACGCATTAGATATTTTTTTTCCATGACTTAAAATTAACGCTTGGTTGATTGGCGAATTCGTGGACAGGTGCTAATGTAAAATGTATACGGGAGAAAATTAAACAAAGCTATCCCATCAACATTCTAACAACGGCCTACGTAGTCATTTCTGGGTTACTATGAGTTTTGTTATCTTAATAACATATCTAAGGGATCACGGATATATTTTGCACTAGCGGATGTTGTGACTTCGTACGCGCAGAGAGCGGATAATAAATAAATAAAAATAGGGATAAAAACATTAAATTAGAGATGTATGTAGCTTAAATATTAAGAAAACTACTAATAAAATGTTAGCAAAAAGAAAAACACAAAGGCACTCACTCGACGTACCTAACCCTATTCCACTTACTGTACGAAAGGTAATTGCATCATAATTGCATATATATATATATATATTTATATATAGGCTGCTACTTTTAAAGTTATTACGCTCGTAAGCAAATATATCCGTGACAAATCAATCTGGAGTCTGAGTAAACACATAATCCACTCCAACACCAATTCAATCAGCCTAATACGAGTCTAGTCTAATCATAATAAACACAATACGGCAAACATATAAAAGTGTATGATGTTAATACAAATAAATAACATTCTAGTCGAAATTCAGTTATTTGTATAATACAATAATTTTCTTCTGTAAATAGGAAAACATAATCATTCTCTGTAATTTTTTATAAGAGGAGGGAGACGCGTTATAGTGACACCCAGGTAATTACCTTAAAACATCTGCATCAAGGCCTTTATTAAGGATCACTTGTTGATGATCGATACGAAATGTCATTGAAATTATGATGATATTGACATTGCTAATATTCCGGTTAGCCACTCCAACTAAGCTGAAAATGCTTGTACTAGGATATGGTTCGTGACAATAGTCGAACGGTGGATTGGAACCTACGACCTTAAGTTTCGCAGACTGTACCCTAAACCATAATGTTATTGACGACTCATGGTTTAGGGTACAGTGTTGATGCCCTCCTGATCGATATCAAGCAGCGCAATATCGTCTGGTTATTATATCAACGGCGCCAAATAATTTATAGTGCCGTAAGCATTTGCGCAAACACCCCCTCCCCTATTCCGATATAATGCATGTGCAATAAGATCGGAGGAAGGTTCACATGCAGTGTCTGGGCGGGACGTACCTACAATACAAGCAAACCCCAAAACCAACATTTACTTATACTCAAATATTGGTCCTCGCTTGGTATTGGTATCCAGGACCCGTGCATGGCACTCTTATCACAGTATCAGTATCATGCAAATCACAGCTTTAGCTAGAAAAAACGTCTAAAATCGCTGCACCGTATACCTGTACATACATAAATCTCTGTCTAAAATCCGATTAGATCGATCTCCGTGCAACGAGCAAATTTATCGTGGTCATGTGTGTGTGGCCAATTTTTTTATCGCGATGTCGATGTAAGCGCTTTCAATTGATTACTTTCAAATGTCTATGTATCAAATTGCTTGAATTCTTTTAGAAGAGATTTATTGCTTTTGTCCTCGCGTAGTAATTCGAATATCAAATATGCGAACATAGAAAATTCTGTTTTCAGTTCTAAAGGTACTGTGCCATATATTTACAAAAAAATATATATGTGTATTGCCAGTTGGTAAAATGATTTTCCCATACAAAACGCTTTATGAATTAAAAAGCATTTAGATCAGGTTCATGGCTGTATAAGTTTAAAGCTGCACGAGAGACCATTTACAAAAAAGATATGCATAAAAATTAATTTATTGTTTATAATTATTTATTAATATTTTATATGATTCTATCGCTTAATAGTTTTAAAAGAGTTATACTTTATTTTTGCTATAAATTTCCAGATCAGGCGTAAAGGTAAGAATTAATAATTTGCATATAAATAAATTCCAATTTATTTTGTGCAAAACAAGATAAATTTCGATACCTCACACACACACAACTGGTTTAATTTCGAATAAAACCGCAAAGAATGGAATCGAATCCTATCCTTTTTTGTGTTTGTCTGATGCTTTGGTCCAGAGACTTTTACAGCTTTATCGGAATAGACTCGCAAGCGGGAGACAAGGTCGATGCTGGCATTGCTGGCACGTACTGCTACTGCACCCCGCTGCACTCCGACCCCTGTGGAAGAAGAATGTCGACAAAAACAGGGGGTCGTATACGATCCGAGGTCCTCTCATAAGGAGGTTCAAACCTCTGCTCGGATCGCTATCTAAAAGTCGAATGCCATGTCACTGGATTTTATCCACAGACTTACGTTGATTGATTGTATATATAATTTAAAAAAGTAGAAATTTTGTTTACGTAAGTAACTCGATGAAATAATATTACTGGTAACTAGATTGTGTAGCATACACAACACCGTGATGGGCCATTGTAATAATTTACAACAAAATTCCACAAAACTTTCATAAAATTTCCAAAATAAAAACAATTAGTAAAGGATTTTTTACATGTTAAAAGTAGGTATTATTAGTGATTATTCCAATAATAACTTACGTACGCGATAACGTAAACGATAATGGTGGCTCGAGCCTTTTTCATTAGCTAATTTTTTTTTATATATATGTACAGTTTAGTTCTTAATTTATTTAATTACAGCAAAATTAAAAGAGTTTCTTGTTTTTATTTATAACATTGGCCTGCCCCTTCCCATAGTAAACTATTTTTTTAGATAAAATTTTTGCTTTTTATAACATCTTCAAACTTAACGACTGCTATATATAAATTTGACTTATTTTATTTAATTATTTTAATCTCAATGTTTAAAATTTTTATTTTTATTTTATTATATCTTGTTGTCTTTCTTAATTACGATATTATATAATTTATTTCATTTTGGTAGTTTAATTCTGTTTTTGGTTTTTTTTGATTCAATGATTGTTTAGTTTTCTCCATTCATTGTTTTTCTATGAAACACGATACATCATTAATTATAACAATTGATGTGTTCATCTTTACTTGGTGCATGCATCACAGTTAACTTTATATATTTATAGATTAAGATGTGCCTTGGGGCCTGGGAGGACTAATATAAATATATAAAAATGATGTCCTCCTGGCTGAGTACGAACACGGCTGCTCGTTACACACCTACATCAACTGCGCAGAATATATTATAGTGACGTCGTAGCAGCGCAAACACAGGGACTCACGTGTTCTCCCCTTCCATAAACCGATTTAATACAGAAGCAGAAAGGGTAAGGTTCAATTGCAGCATTAGGGGCTCGTGTCGTATAAATCACCCGTAACCCAACAAATTTGTTTGCACAAATATTATTAGCCTACTAGCGATCGAACTTAGTATAGGCAACTCAGTATACGCAACTCAGACGTCATCCAACCTTCCTACATAAAACTCATATAAAATCCTAATCATCATTTTCATTTCGAATAGTAAAACATACTCCGTTAAATGGTATGTCATCATGTTTGACGCGTAGCACGACGACGTGTGTTTCTTTATAAGATTAAGAAAATCTTTTGTGACAATGACAGAACTATCTGTTCTGTAAATAAATTTACAAAACTTTATATAAGATATCTACTGAAAAGACAACGCTACGTTATTGATAATACTCTTATAAAAGTCTCTTCAATATTTGCAGGCAGTGACAGAGCTTTACAGTTTTTTTATTTTTTTTATTTAAACATGTGTTCGGATTTATTATTCAGCCCACACTCTCGGGGTCTTTTCAATCGGATACGTGTTACCTTACAGCCAAGGAAAGCCTTTTTCATATATTTTAATAAAAACAACTTCACAACTTCAAATCTTAACGAAGCCAGATATGGAAACTTTTTTATATAAATTTCTTACGTAACATATTATTATATATTGACAATGTGGTACAATGCTGAGAGTAATTACGTCTGCTGACTCGAACTCTGGGTGATTGCGTGCGTATGTGTTTGTACAAATGTCATTCATCAACATCTTCCGGATCATCGTACTATATTTCGCTAGAAATTAATTAAAATATATTATAGTATATCAATAGAGATTTTTTTCCTAAATTCAATAAAATTTATAAAAAACATGACAGTTCGTCCAAATTAAAAAGTATGCAAAATCTAAATTACTATGTAACTTTTCTGTGCATTCAGCTCGAAGTATATTCCGTACGATACTCACTTATCCTTATGGCTAAATAATTTTATATTACCTAAGCCCAAGTCACAGATTAGCTTTTAAGCCCCAATACTGAATATATATGGGCCAAGTCGGTATTAAAAAGCGCAGTCCCAAATGTTAGGCCAATATTCCACAAATGAACGGACCTAATTTTTATTACAATGTTAAACCACAACACAGCAATATGTATCTATATGGGTTGGCTCAAGTGTGCAAGTACCACTCTCACACAGAATACCAGCGTGAAATGATACAATAACACTATTCTGTTTTGCACGATAAATTTTGAGGTCCGGGGCCAAATTACAGGAAAAGAGGCCTTCCATCTCAGCCTTCAGGGTTGACAAAGCTTGAGCATTTTGAATTTTTGCTATTGAACGATGTAGATTTCATAGGCCACAGACTTTACTTACCGTCAGGTGAACTGTGTGCTATTTTGTCAACCTGTAATATTTAAAACAAGAACTATTCGGGCAGGATCCTCGGCTTCCTTGTCTAAGCCTAAGCTTCAATTATGATATTAAAAGTTTCATTTAACAAGTAATCATTTACGTTTTTTGAAAACGGATATCGACGAACGTCAAAGTCTAGACAGAAACGTCATCAGTAGAGTGACTTCGTTCGGTATTTCAACAATTCTAGAATTGCAATAATCGATTGAATAATTTATCAGCCTTAGGGAAATAGTAAGTAACATTAACTAAATATGCCAAAACTTATTCATAATTTGTCAGTGTGATTTTAACTCTCGATTTATTTAAAGTGATAGTCGAGGAAAATTTAAACCGAAACAACTACAAAATCAATGTACTAAACTGTAATATACATATGTATGTGGTGCAGCAAAACACGGAGCATAGCACTCCGTAGCTCATTGAGTGACTCTAAGAAAGCCCCATACGGCCAACAGTAAAGGATCATGTCAGAGTAGCATACGTCATCACTTACAGCACGCACAAACATAAGACAGTATACAGTAACAAACATAATATATTACATTATCACTTCACGTGAAAAACCTAATGAACTTGTTATCGGATGCGATTTAAACCCGGAAATTGGATCCAAGTTCAATGTAAGTGACATGATTTTTATCTGTATACTGTAGCCTACTACTATGCTAGCTATCCACGGTAATTTTCCCCGATGCCAGACCTTATAACAATTATATATTTCAATAGAAAAAAATCGAGAAAACGTTTCACTTTTGAACAAAAAAAAATACTAAAAAAATTTACACTATATGTCATATATACTATGCTGACCATACCAGATAACATTAACTAACTGCGAAGGATATATGTATTATAGTTCGGTAAACAGTCGTGCAAACACACAAGCACTCACTCCGTCCTAGTGTACTTATAACGTCGCCCGAGCGGAGACATCCATCTCCCAGCACAAGCATCAGCTTAGTTCGAGTGGAGAATGTTATTAATATTAATAAATGCTTTTTCTATTATACAAGCTTCGTTCAAATAAAAAGGGGAAGGAAAATTTACTTTAAGAAACAGTTAAGCAATCCCCCAACTCTAACATAATAATCTATATATAAAAATCATTTGCCGCATGTATGAAAGATCATCATTTGAGGACGACAAGATCGATTTTGCTGATTTTATATTTTTTTGTTCCAAATTGTCAGAACAAGGTTAACAGAAAAGGAAAAATCGAAAATTTAGATCTCATTACCAAAATCATCGAAAATAGAGGTGACGTTCAGTTTGACAGTTCTGTTATAACTGTAAATGTTATAACTTTTACACTTCATAACTTTCATAACCTAAATTCATACCAACGTGCGATATTTGAATTCACACGGGAGACGCCGGGACGTAGAACTAGTATATAATATAATAAAGCGTTTGCCTTTGATCTGGCTAGGGAAAGAATTACCTCAGAGCCGTAAACGGCAACGCTTACCTATGCTCTGTCAAGGCGATTATCCCAGGCTCAACTCCACAAAAACTTTATTCTGGATTCTCAAGGAGATTATCCCGGACTTATATCAGTTATCCTGGTACCGTTGGAAGTATGGACTGTTAAGATATATTTTTATGTGTTATCTATTAAAAATAGAATGTATTTACTTCACATACAGGTAGATATATTTTGACGCAGGGATTTTCATCATTTTGCTGTGGATATTCCTTGTATTTGAACGAAGGCAGCTTTTTAATGCGAACAGCGAAGGATTAGAATAATTTTATTGCGGCAGCCTTTCCGTCCCAATATAATGTGTTCAACAGAATAGTAAATAGGTAGGCTGAGCATTTGCGCTCCACCATCGACGTCTATATAAATATTAACACCAGGTGAGATTGTAGACAAGAACTGGCTTGTATTCATTTAAAAACAAAATACCTCAACCTTTTTATCATAAGTGGAGCAAAAGAGCACAGTTCACAGTCCACCTGATGTAGGTCAGTGATCACTGCTGTCCATGACATCGACATACATCCTCAACAAAGACTCAAGGTGCTTGGTGCAGGTCTGTTGAAGCCTGAGGATGGCGATGGTGCGCCTTAAGAAACAAAACTATAACACGCATACTCTTGGAATTATTGTATTTCCACAGGTTCTTTATCTTCTTCATTAGGTTGTTTTTCATTACACAAATAATTGTTAATTTACATAACTCAAAAAGAATAGCTGAGCATTTAAATCGTTCCGTTAAGAAAGTTTTTAATGTCATTGATCATTATTAAATACATGGAACTGTTGAAAATTGCTAAAAAAGACCCAAGTAAAGGCTCCAACCAGATTAAAAATGATGTTTTTCGCCTGATGACCCGAGAAACATCTCGTCAAGACTGATACGCCGAAGATACCACTTCTTACCAAGTAACACCGAGAGAAGCGATTATTATTCGCTACAAAATATGTTAATTAGACAGTACGAGAATGGAAAACAGTGTTATTTTCAGATGAAACAAAACAAATATGGTAAATTCCGATGGAAAGCGTTATGTTAGACATCCTATAAAACAATGCTTTTAATTATAAATACACAAGGAGTATAGTCAAGCACGGTAGCAGTAACATTAAAGTTTGGGGGTGTTTTTCCGGATGTGGAGTTGGACCCGTTTGGAAGATTGTAGTTACAAAAGATCAATGGCAATACAAAAATCTCTTAGAGCACACAATGATTCCCTACTTGGACGATCATTTGCCTGTAACCTAGATCGTTTAGCATGATAATGACCCTAAACACACGGCCAATAGCATCACATGTTTCCTTTGCGAACAGCGTATATCCGTTTTAGACTGGCCATTAAATAGTGCGGATTTAAACCCGATAGAAAATCTCTGGTAAATTGTTAAAAGAAAGTCTCAAACAAACGTAACACCAGTCAAAACGAACTATATGAAGCATTTGCTGAAACATGGAATTCAATCCCCTAGAAAAATGTATGAAATTGATTGAATCAATGCCACGTCGTTGCAGTGCTGTTATTGAAAATAGGGACACGCCACTAAATATTAATTATAACTATTGGTATGCTGTGGATAGTAGCTATTTCGTAAATAACAATACTAATTACTAATACTTTTTTGTTGTTGTTTCTAATTAGTTGACCATTATTATTCAAGCCTTAAAACTGATTTGAATGTTTGTCCGTATTGTAATATTGAAACTGCACTTGTGTATTGGGATTTATATTCTTTTTCTAATAATTTATAGATCGTTGAACATATTGTTGTCCTATTTATTGTTTAATTTTAAAATAAAACCATTGCGGTGAAGTATCTTACATAATGTCAAGGACCGTTGATAGTGTTTCTCATTATGCGACCACTACTGTATATATGTATATATATAAAACATCTTTACGCATTCAATTAAAAACAAAATTGACAATACAGCACACCGCTCATCCATTGAAAGGTGTACACTGTGGCCCATGATATCAACATCACCTTCAACAAAAATTCAAGCTCCACATGCGTGGTCGCCCCTGACGACTGAAGTGGATCCTCATCCTTTCATTCATCATACGCAATACAAAAGCGTTGTGCCAATATTCTGTAGGGGGTTTTCCTTCCCCAATCCTGCTGAGAATGGTTCGCAGCTAGTGATGTGACGAATGTCATATTTTCGACCTTAATGGATGAAGAATTGGAATGCGAAAATCTGCTGCAAACATTCCCGTTTCATTATTTCAGTTTTTGTTTAAATTACAAATAAATGTGTATCTTTGAAAGAAACAATGAACAATTAATGGATGCGAGCGACGGTGAAGAAGAGGACATGCCGCTTAATACTTTTCAAAACCTTGTTCACCTTTTAATCCGTAAAACGATAACAGAATACTCAACGGAAAAACGAGTGGCAAATGACGTTCACCCTTTAACTTGGTGGATATTGAACAAAGAAAGATACGGTTTTCCGTTTCCTGTAGTTCAGGATTATTTAGTTACACCACCAACTAGTGTCCTCAGCGAGCGCATATTTAGTGACGCTGGACTTATTTACACGCCACATCGAAACAAAGTTCAAGGAAATAAGGCATCAAAACTACTATTTTTAAAGTTTAATATTGAATGTTCAATTATCAACATTCAATTTAATGTTCAATTATCAACATGAAAAATATATATATTTATATATATATATTTATATATATATATATTTATATATATATATTTATATATATATATTTATATATATATATATTTATATATATATATATATATTTATATATATATATATATATATTTATATATATATATTTATATATATATATATTTATATATATATATATATATTTATATATATATATATTTATATATATATATATTTATATATATATATTTATATATATATATATTTATATATATATATTTATATATATATATTTATATATATATATATATATTTATATATATATATATTTATATATATATATTTATATATATATATTTATATATATATATTTATATATATATATATTTATATATATATATATATATTTATATATATATATATATTTATATATATATATTTATATATATATATATTTATATATATATATATTTATATATATATATTTATATATATATATTTATATATATATATATATTTATATATATATATTTATATATATATATTTATATATATATATATATATTTATATATATATATTTATATATATATATTTATATATATATATTTATATATATATATTTATATATATATATTTATATATATATATTTATATATATATATATATATATTTATATATATATATTTATATATATATATTTATATATATATATATATATATATATATATTTATATATATATATATTTATATATATATATATATATATATATATTTATATATATATATATATATTTATATATATATATATATATTTATATATATATATATATATATATATATATATATTTATATATATATATATTTATATATATATATATATATATATATATTTATATATATATATATATATTTATATATATATATATATTTATATATATATATATATATATATATATATATATTTATATATATATATATATTTATATATATATATATATATTTATATATATATATATATATTTATATATATATATATATATTTATATATATATATATATTTATATATATATATTTATATATATATATATATATATATATATATATATTTATATATATATATATTTATATATATATATTTATATATATATATATATATATATATATATATATTTATATATATATATTTATATATATATATTTATATATATATATATTTATATATATATATATATTTATATATATATATTTATATATATATATTTATATATATATATATATATATATATATATATTTATATATATATATATATTTATATATATATATTTATATATATATATATATATATATATTTATATGAATACGTGTTTCGTGTGGTGAGAGTTAGGGACTATACCGGTATTCCTCTTAGTCTTCAGAGTTGACAAAACATCTACATTAAGATTCCTTATCAGCTTTTATCCTTAGGTATACCTTTTAGGTACATCCAGCTCGAAAATGGTATATTATATATATATATATATATATATATATTTATATATATATATATTTATATATATATATATATATATATATATATATATATATTTATATATATATATATATATATATATATATATATATATTTATTAATTCATCACACTGATTCCCATATATGGCTAGGGTATTTCTCATTGCAGTCATGTTTCCGACTTGGCCACCTAATATCTCAGTTTACCCTGAATGCAATAAGTTCTAATTGTCATATTATTCTGGTCGTAAGCTATCTTTTATTTCATTGAGGGTGACAAATGAACACAGTTCACCTGATGGTAAAGTGATTTCTGAGGTCCATTATACCCATTCATCCACCGAGGTGGGAACTAGGAAATTATAAAAGAATAAGAAGAGTCACATGTGACTGTGAAAAGTTTTTACTTTTTGTGACGTTACCTATCTTTAACGTAGGCTGTCACGAAGAATCTAACCTCAATAACTGAAGTCCATGAAGCTGTTAAGGTGCTACGACGTAGACAAGAGCCGCACGTCAAAGACACGAAAAATGTATATTATGTAAGTCATGTAAAACACTCACGCATGTTCACATAATGAATTGTGTGTGCGTAGGCTTTATAAGGCTTTGATTACGTCACCAAAGTGATTGATTACTTCACTAAACCAACCGCTTTAAAATCTTTTCAAAACGGTTATTTAAAAAAAATAATTAAATAACCGTTTTGAAAATTATTGTCTTATTGTCGTTTTTTGTGATATTAGGTAAGATAAACAGGAACATAGCTGCTGCTATGTGCGCCATGACATCTGTCCTTAATAAGAAGTCACAAGGACTCTAAGGACTAAGATAGACCGCCTAATGGACATGTGGTGCATTAACATATAACGTCCGCGTGGTGCATTGCTTAAACTACCTGTTTGCTACTACGTCGGTCCGCCCGAGAAATAATATTTGTGCATAACAAATTGTTGGTTCTTGCCACTTTATCCTAACCTTCCTACGATCTTTATCTCCAAATTATGGTAAAATATAACAGATATAATAGATTGAGCATCTATGTAAATATGACACGTATTACATACATTCACATAATCTGACATCATCATATTCTATCGACGGGCACAGTGCCAAGCCTCGTAGTTTAACTATCGTAGCATCTGCATTAAGTTTGCGAGATAACAATTGTTTCAAACCAATGTAGACTGGAATCTATAGTGGTATAGCCACAGTATATGTTTAGCTGCTGCAACGGGTCGGCTCGACCTGTGAATTTCTACACTCTCACAAAATACCAACATCTAGTAGCGGCAACAATTACGTGTTTCATGTGGTGATTGTAATGATTCGGGGACCTAGTTACAGGTAATGAGGCCTAAACATTAGAAACATTATTTATAAAATGTTTCTTTTAAAAACTTTGTGTTTTAATTAAATATATACGTTTTCGCTGAATTTATACGTGTACAATTTATAATTTAAACATTTTATAATATTCCTTCTCTTTGCCCTTACAATTTATTAAACTTTTTCAAAGAGAACCTTGTGACAAATCCTCTTTTTTCTTTTATTTAAAAGCGACGTTTGAAAAAGGAAAAAGATTGTCGAGTTTTTAAATTGTGATGTTTAAATGTATTTTCTTTATAAGCAAGAATGAAGACCCGCTACAGCTCGTTCCTGCCTGCGCTATGAATTAGTCGGCTTAACCGAGGAAGGCCGGAATACTAGCATAAAACATCAGCATAGCTGTGTTCCGAAAACCCTTATTCAGAGAGACATTCCATTTTAGTTCTCAGGGTTGATAACGTATGAGGATAAATGTGGGTGTTATGGACCACAAGGAACACTTACAACCGTACGAACTATATATAGCAAACGGATAGCTATATTTATATGCCATTTCTCCATAGCACTATAGCTTTATTAAATGCCTAAGGTCCATATTTAAACTATAGCGTTATTTACGACTGGTCCTAAAGTTTAGTATTTTTTTTTTCTTTTGACGATCAACATTATGCTGATGCGTGTAACTAAAACTTAAACAAAGATTTGCAACACATAGTTGCAATGACTAGATGATGAAAAGTTTTTCTTTGAATGGTTTTATTGAGTTAAATAGAAGATTAATTCAGAACATAAAGAATAAATGGCAGAAAAAAAAGTCCATTATTTATGCAATATATAAATTATGGGTTTTTAAGTCTCAGCATAGGTCCACCAAAGTAATCGTATATCAGTGCAGGAAAGGACAATAATAGAACTTGCCTTCTGCAAATTTATGCAACATTAACATCCAATAACAATATTACAATAAGATATCTAACACAAGAACTATCAACGCGAACATACAAATTAGGAGAACGGTGTACTCGTTTGTCCCTATTATTATAAAAAAGACAATGCTCATTGGAAAATGCGAATAAGGACTTTCAATTGGGGTACGCATCCCAAGTAAATGACTCAAATTAAAAGAAGTAACCCAATTAAGGTCCTTCTCAGGACCCACAAAATTTGTACAAGTTTGTGCTTAACGTTTTAAATATATAAATAAATCAACTGTACCGAAAGCCCATTTTAAATTCAGTCCCGTACACGGTTTTCATGATTAGTGAACAGAGTAAATATTATTTTTGAGATCTCTTGAAATAAGCCGAGTTTTTCTTTGGCACTATTATTACCATCGTCCGCGCTTTAATTACGAGCTCTTGTTACTTAATTAATGCGATGTATGTCAAGTTTATGGTTAGCCTCGATCTTTTCTTAAAGCTCCCGAGCGTTTTCACTTTTTTACTTAATTTTAAAATGATAAAGTTTTTATTTTTGCTCATTTTTGACGACGGTTTCACCCATTTCTCTGACTATGGTAACAAAATACTTTTCAGAATATTTGTCTAGGCTACAAAAAACCATTAACTGCATTAAAATATCGTCAATTTTTAAGTATTTTTATACTACACAAACACTGACGAATGATTATTGCGCCCCATCACAACTATATCTATGCCCTCAACAATGATTCAAGACGTAGATGCGGATTTCAATTTAAATGCAAGAGTTTGAACTTGATTAAGAAAATATATAAAAATCAAGCATATCGCCAAAAACACTGGGCCTCACAGGAATATATCTGGGATCTGCAATAAAATAACTAATAGCTTATAGGAAAATCAAAAGTTTTGTAGACACATAATTTAACACCACATCATTTCCGATCTTCTGGATATAAAATATTAAATAGCAAAATTATATACTAGAATATGTAAAATCACATAATAGATTAAATTCGAGAATCCTGTGCAAGTATCATCGAAGGCTTATTAGTAAATTATTGATTCTGCAGATACAAATTGCTATTTAATAATATCAAACAGTGTGGGGTTTGATTTTTTTTATTGTAAATATTGCAGTTAGATATTTGATAAAAAAAAAACATATCATTTTAAGTGTACGAATTAGGCTTAGGTTTAGTTGACAAGTTAGGAAGGTCATCTTTAATGTTTAATAAGATTCTCTAATAACGTTTTGTTGGATGCAGTCATCGATACTTCATTCAGTTTGAAACAATTATATGACATTCAGTTTTAATTTTAATACTACGAGTACTTAACCAATTTAACTATATTTAACCAATTTCTTTATAGTATTGATGGTGAAAAACGAGCACACAGTTTATATCACGGTAAGATGAACGATTAAATGGGTGGTCGCATCATTATATGTGAATTTACACTACTGGGCGTTTGATTCTTGTAGAGCAGCTTGTTGCGCATTCATACCATGAGATAAACGTTGCACTCGTTTTTCACCTCTAATATTATAAAATGGTATAATAAAATGCAGTACACCACAATGTGTCTCCACGCCGTGGGTTGACTGGTAGAGAATGTCTACGATATTAAGTTCGCCCTTTCTATCCCTATTTGTAAAATGTGACCAATAAAATTTAAATAAATAAAAAAATAAAAACAAAATGCTGCTAAAAAAATATGGACAAGGACTTTTACTTGAGTGGACATCCCAAATAAATGACTTAAATTATAAAAAGGGATCCAATCAAAGTTTACGGGACATTCCGTCCTTCCTCAGGGGTCTCAATGTTCGCGCGTCTTGAATCTTAGCTGAAGATTAATATAAATTCCTTGAGCCGTGCTCGTCCCTTACCTGCAGGTGAACTGTGTGTTCGTTTGTCACCCTTAACGTTATAAAAACACATGACGCGTCTATCGTGAAGAATAAAAAAGAACCGTTATTGGATACATTAATATTATGATTACGATTATGAACGAAATATATTGATAACATTAATAACCTAATCGTTTAGCGCATAGTCTGTGAAACTTAATTCGATACGTTTGAATCGTACATTCAACTATAACTATAACAATATAAGTATATATATATATATAATATAATTACCAATTTTATGGAATTTTGTCAAAATTTACAGTTTTTAGGAAAGTTTACAGAAATTATTGATTTAAGTAAAGTTTGATTTTGATTTTAATTATCGACTAAATCAATGAGTTGATAGTGCTTAATAGCGAGTACGTCCTCCTCTGTTCCGTGTTCCGTATGCACTCTCTGAATCTATCTGCGACACTTTCAATCAAGTGGGTGATGTTTTCCTCGGGTATTCGCTCCCAACACAATTTTTACAAAAAGTGCTGCACGATGAGCTCTTGTCAATTTTAGACGAATAACACGAGATCTGGAACGTTGTCCGTCTTCATGGAGCCGATTTCAAATGGTTTGATCACTAATTCGTGTGCTAGTCGATTTTGTAAGACGCGGACGAGAATCGTACGCTCTTGACGTCCAGTCAATCTGATATACCGGTTTTCCTAGATGGTTGTAGCCCGCGCTCTTCCTGATCCAGATCTCCTCGCGACACTACCTGTCTCTAGAAAGCGTTCCCACGCGTTTCGAATAGCTCGTCACGACACACCAAGACGTCTTGCCACTGATCTCTGAGATTCTCTCTACTGAAGCATAAACACTGCTCTTGTTGCTGTTTCCACATCCATATGACGCCGAGAACCAGGCATAATGATCGCGTGTAACACCGAAGTCAAGTCAAAATGAAAAAAGTAGACGTGCGACTGAAACATTCAGAATGTGACTGAGGGTACAGGTGACAGACAATTTCAGTAGTAAACGTTTTTAGGAGTACTTCACTTTTTTTGTCTAGCCACCATTGAATTCCTGACTTGAAACATTGACAACGTTAGATAAACATGTCAACAATACTTCGAAATGTTTAACTTCACTATTTACTACCCAACAATTTTTTTTAGATGAAATTCGAGATTAACTTAGAGTGGGCCCTATTTTGTTTTGAGTAGTTTATATATAAAATACCAATACAGCACGAACTACTTTTATAAAAATGAAAACACACTCGCGCCGTAAACCGCTACGATTTATTTGACGCGTGAGGATCAATTTCACCGTCGTGATTCGACACATTATTTATACAAATTTCTTTTAACGTCACTCACGGCACGGGTGACATTGAATTATTTTAGATTTATTATAATGACTATTATAATAAATATCTATATATTTTCTGACAGTAGTAGCGCAACATTGCAGCTTGTTACTAGCTGCAGCAGGAATGGGTCGGCTTGACCGGCAAAGGAAAACAGAATACTCCATGTCCTCGAAATAAACTAGAAAAAGAAAGAATAACACTACTTCTTTGTCTGGTATATGTAGACATTTTTTTTATTACATTCAGAGTAATGAACGAACAATATTTGTGTATCACAAATAGTTGGTTTTCGGGTCTGGGTTTGTTGTGTATGTGTCCCGTGTCACCCACACTGCATGTGAACAAGCCTCCGAACTTATTTCGCATACATTACATCGGAATAGGCGAGGGGACGAGGAGTGAGTGCCTCGCTATTTACGCAAATGCTTACACACATTGGCACATATACTGCGCAGTTGATGTCATCTGGGGGTCATCGTTGTTATCATACAATGAGGTAAAACTGGAAAAATTTTAAAGACATTGTTAACTTAAAAACAAAGAAGTTTTTTAAAACTTATCACCTTCCGACCATTCATTGCACGTGTATTCCGCGTATGAATAGCATATTAAACTGGAATGAGGTTGCCTCAACGAAGGCGTAACCTAGTTATGTTCTTGTAATTGAAATTTCACGACCCTCCAGATGACTATCAATCCAGTCTTCAGCCAGTATAAGTCAGAACAGAAGAGTACCTAAATAATAGCTATTTATTTATATTATTATTTAATATAAATTTAACTTAGATATATGTTGTATATACTCTGTATATATATATATATATAATATATATATATATATATATATATATCTACTTTTTTCATTTTGACTTGACTTCGGTGTTACACGCGATCATTATGCCTGGTTCTCGGCGTTATATGGATGTGGAAACAGCAACAAGAGCAGTGTTTATGCTTCAGTAGAGAGAATCTCAGAGATCAGTGGCAAGACGTCTTGGTGTGTCGCGACGAGCTATTCGAAACGCGTGGGAACGCTTTCTAGAGACAGGTAGTGTTGCGAGGAGATCTGGATCAGGAAGAGCGCGGGCTACAACCATCTAGGAAAACCGGTATATCAGATTGACTGGACGTCAAGAGCGTACGATTCCCGTCCGCGTCTTACAAAATCGACTGGCACACGAATTAGTGATCAAACCATTTGAAATAGGCTCCATGAAGACGGACAACGTTCCAGATCTCGTGTTATTCATCTAAAATTGACAAGAGCTCATCGTGCAGCACTTTTTGTAAAAATTGTGTTGGGAGCGAATACCCGAGGAAAACATCACCCACTTGATTGAAAGTGTCACAGATAGATTCAGAGAGTGCATACGGAACACGGAACAGAGGAGGACCTACTCGCTATTAAGCACCATCAAACTCATTGATTTAGTCAATAATTAAAATCAAAATCAAACTTTACTTAAATCAATAATTTCTGTAAACTTTCCTAAAAAAAATTATTACAAAAAGTAAATTTTGACAAAATTCCATAAAATTGGTAATTATATTATATATATATATATATATATATATATATATATATATATATATATATATATATATATACATATATATATATATATATATATATATATATATATATAAGCAGTATATTTAATAGTTTATTACGTTGTATAGTTTTAGCACATTGTGCATAATTGATAATGGTATTGTTATATTATATATAACATTAGTTAGTCTTGATAAGCAACTAACCCTAAAGGTTACAACCGGAACCACCAACCAAAAGGTTACTCTAAACTATGTAAATCGTATCGGTTGCTTAGTGAAAAATGAGAACATAGTTCACCTGATGGTACTTGATGTTTGAGTCATAATACCTGAGGACTAAGATGGAATGCCGTGGAGTTGCTAATTGATGATAATATTCTGTGGGAGTCAGGCCCTTTTCCAGTCGAGATGTTTGTCGAAAAATCAAGGGTGAATGTGGGTCATGAACGATGGAAACCACTTCCCATCGTTCATGACCGTACTATTAATATAGTCTAATCTTGATCATTATTATAATTATTAATGATCTCTTATTAATGTTAAAACCTGGAATATTTTCTTACCAATCAGTTTACATTTTATCTTTTATATGTGTAATTTTTGGGCAAGTAACTATATTATTATTTTAAATGACATCTTACTACAGGGCATAAATGTTTTTTTACTGATTTTATCACGTACTATATCGTTTATCTTTTAACCTTTTTTATCCTGACGTTTTTACATCTTTTTATTTAATTACAATGGCCATGGCCATGACTGTAAATAATAACTATGACATCAAACACCAAAATCATCCCCGTGGCGCACTGGAAACGTCGGAATAAAAAAGTTCAAAATAAACGCTATAAAATCAATGCATTAGAGTATTCTAATATTTATCTGACATTTTTTTGTATATTTTATCGATATTTATGAACAATGTGTTATACCGAGGGCCTAAATATCTTCGTCTACACACCAATCTAATCTCGTAGTCTTACGTCCAAAGAAATATGTTCATATCGTGTACATTGGACAAATAAACACATTATAATAAGGGTTTATAAAGGTAATTTATTTTTGTCTTTCTTTTAAATAAAACAAGTATATACAGTACAATAAAATCTAACCAGTTAATCCAAAAATCTTATTACTCTTTGTCAGTATACTTGTCTGACAAATATGCTTGGATTTAAGCTTTGAGCTCGGGGTTCAATATTGGACATTTTGTAACTTAGTACTTTTTTATAAAAATTGAGCAGATGGTCGCGATTTTCGCCGTTTCTTCTCGCTAGCAGCCGCCTTAGGAAGCAATGGTCCTATTAGCTATCTTGATGATTCAAAAGTATTTTGTATTACCCTCTTTGAATAAAGCTTATTTTTATTTGATTTGATATAAAGACCAATGTATGCCTTGTCAAGGATGAATGTAGTAACATAAGGCGAACTGTGTGCTCGTTCGTCACTCTGAATGTAATTATATAAATATTAGAAAAGACCGAGGTCAATTTTAATTGTTGACTTACTATATGCTCGATAGGTGACGAAACCTTGTGTAAGAGATAAATATAAAAAAAATATATTTCACATGTGAAGTAGCGCGCGGTGGACTATGTGCTCCAACACCCTCTCCAGTGGGGAGGCCTATGCCCAGCAGTGGGATGTATCTAAGTTGTTACTCTTTTTTTACCATAACTCAGCTGTACACACGATTTCATAAGCACAAGCTAACATGTCTACGCATTACTAATAAACAAAACGACTATTTTTATGGTTCGTGCATATCAGACGTCTAAAGATAACTATCTTCTTAGTAGCTAGTAAGTTTTTTTTAGTTAAACATTAGGGGTGCCAAATGAGCACACAGTTCATCTTATGATAGCGGATCTTAAGTAGTGATAGTGGCTTCTGGTATCATGCTCAACTCAGATTTAAAATGCACCCTTTTGTCGCCCCTGAAGAAAGAGATAGAATCCTTAGTTACCTCTAATTTGGAACTCTATACATACAACACCCACCATAGACGCTTGATGCTGCTGCGATGGCTTCGTCCTCTTCCGCTCCCGGCCCATGCCTGGTAAAGCCTCGTGGTCGATTTCAACCAGAAAGACATCATCACCATATGATCTAATATTTGAACAGATGTTGTGTAAGTAACGCATGAACCGTAATAAATAGAAATTAAACTAGTTTTGAGTGGAGTTAAGGTTTCTCAAACTTATATCATCGTCATCATCCACAGGCCTCCCCCACAAATTGCCACAAAGCACCCTGAGCAACATGCATCCATCGTCTTCCAGCAATTTTGCCTAGGTGGTCGCTCCATCTACTAGCAGTAGAGTCAAAGCCATATAATATAAAAATAAATAATATATGATTTTAAGTCTTTTGAAATAGTCACTTAGTATCAATCCTTTCGATGCTATATTGCATGTATCTATATATTTATTACATACATATAGGGTTATTGGTAATTCGACGTATTCCCGTTAGGAGGTGATAGGGGTGAATATTTGTGATAATTTTAACCCCCATATGCATTATGCAAAAGTGAACCATTTTTGAGTTATCATGTTTTTTAGCTGTTTTCAAAATAAGTCAAAAACACAACAACAAAAATTTATTAAAAAAAACATCAATTTAAATCGCATTTTCTCTTCTGATTTATGAAAACGTATTTACTTCAAAAAACACGGCACCTATTTGTAAAACAAAACCAATGTACGCATGAAAAGTTTTTGTAAAAAGAATTGATAACAATACAATAATTTCATGACTTTAAGTATTTTTTCGAAAAAGTCGCTTCGTATCTTTACGAAATGGTTTGTTATAATCGAATTAAGTAAAAAGTTGTAAAAACGACCTTATTAGAGGGCCTTTCTATTTCTTGCAAAATTACGTTCAATACAAACATTAATTGTTCTTAATGAAATTCAATGTTATCAGAGGATGATTAACTTAATTATGTAGAGAGACTTAGAAAGTTGAATAGCTTTGTCAGCTTAATTCGATTTGTAGGAGTTTTGTTAATTTCATATTAGAATATCTCATTTTATCATTTGTTTAAGGGTATCTAAGTCCAGATTTTACAACGCGTGATTTTACACGTGCTCAGCGGTGAAATAGAAAAATAATATTTGTAAGATATGTCAAGTTCTTCAATTAGCAAAGGAGGAGAACGATCCCAACATTCTCCATAGGGATAAAACTTATCCCCAGCAGTGGGATTTATATACAGCCTGTTACGTTACTTATTTTATAATGTACTTGCCTGAACTCTAATATTACAAAGTCAATGAGTGACGATGTGATCCGGTCCGGTCGATATCTCCTGGTTACTGCGAGATGTCATCAACGACGTAAGCACATTCAGCTGAGTAGGACCACGCCTTCACAGAATACCAGCGTAAATTAGCAGCATGATAATGCTGTGTCCGTCCGTTTGTGTTCGTCTGGTGGGTGTAGGCATCCGGAGACGTTTATAACTGGCTACGAGGCATTCCATCTCAGTTCTCAAGGGTGACAACGCGTCGTAGATGTCATGGGCTGCAGAAATCACTTACCATCGAGTGAACTGTGTGCTCGTTTATTACTCTCAATGTTTTTAACAAAATGTATTTTATTATATTGTATATATTTGTTTTATTTTATTTTATTCTATTTTATCGACCAACTAGGTGAAGATATAAATAAATATCCACAAAATAATTACAATAAAAGAGTCTTTATTATCTCACATAATATCGTAATAACGTAATAAGATACCATTCCTTAACAATCAATGCGCATTCTTCATTCATTTCATTCATTTTAATATCATATATATACAAAATTATAATATTCAATATAAATTTATATATAAACTATAACTTAGATTAGATAAAATAACTTAGATTGTAAACTTAATATTTGTTCTGTTTTTATTAAAACTTCTTAACTTATACGTAGCAGTGAGTTTACTTTACACTTTTGTAAAAACAATGCTAGCTGTACTATTAACATCACTAACATTCCCGCACACCGCTCTGTGAGTTTATTACTCTCAATGTATTAAAATAAAAATAAACAGAATCACTCGCTCGCCGTCCCGTTCCCTATTCCGATGTAATGCATGTACAATAAGGTCGGAGCTAGGTTCACATGTAGCGTTAGGGACACTGGGCACACATACACCAAACCCAGTCCCGAAAACGAACAATTAGTGATACATATACAATATTTTTGATTGGCTGGGAGTCTGACCCAGGTACATTAACCATTACACCACACGGCCGTCATATAATATTAGTGTATTTGTCGTGTATATAGTATAAGTAGATCGTAAAATATTCCTTGACATAAAACAAGTTGTGCTGATAAATGATAATAGTAAGACAGACAACCCATCATATTCATGTTTTTGATAAGATTAAATAGAAGGTCTATTCCGAAACTAGACGCCTATTCAAGCTCAAGCTATACGGCAACTAGCACGAGCAATTTCAAAAACAAAATAAATGTCTCTCTAGTGATTCTTTGAAATATCTGATACCATATTATTCACAACAAGTCACGTAACAAGAGACGTAAATGGCGGTGAGATGTTGATTAAAAATGTCTGCTGTAAATAATGCACTAAGCTTTGACACGTAAATATTTAATTACTACAAAATGAACGCCGAGTGACTTTGATGTTAGGAGTGGGTTTTAGCCCACCGCTTGTTGAGAGTATGAAATGAATTTTCGTTTTTATATTTTTAACATTAAATTAATATTATATATTTTAACGTCTATTTAGAGCAGTGTAGAGAAGTTCATAACATTATTAACTGTATATTTTGCAAATATACAAATAATTATACAAACAAACACACTCATACATAATCCAGTTAAGCCATTCCATTATCCTTTGCTAATATCTCTCGACAACTCGAACTTTACTCTATATCTCTATTACAACTAGCTTTTTATGTACTTTTTAAAGCAATTTTCACAAATCAAATCTGTCTTTAAATCAAAACTACTCTTATTTAAATATGTTTAAAGAAGAGTAGGCGAGATCGTGAACGGAGGGATGATAACGGATCTGCATTATGATTCGTTATCGAGAATAAATGTGGGTGTCGTTGGCAGCAGTTTGCAGTAAAGTATAACTTCATTATTATCCTAACAAGGATACATCCGTAACTTTTTATATATTAGGTCCTTACAGATAAAGATAGCTTTTTTTCATAATAAAATTATATTTTTAATCAATCGAAATATGTACCATTATTATCTATGCACTTTCGCCATTTTACACGTAGTTCAGTGGTTTTGGGAACGAGAATCAATAAAATCTTTGAATGCGGTTTGGACTGCATTTGAATTGATTTTTTTTCATTGCAAATAATTGTCCAAATTCCGAAAAAGGGGCTCTCTGTTGAAGCAAGGTCTGTGGAGTATGGTGGGTGAAGTATAGGGTCTAGCGTTGTCATGAAGCAGCAGTGAGCTAGAGCGAGAGTATTGACCAGTCTTGGTTGTTTAACGGCTAGCTTTTCCATTATGGTTTGCAATTGTTGACAATACAGATATGCCGTAATCGTCAGGCCAAATCTTAGGAAGCTGTACCAAATACTCAACTTTCACTTGGAACAGGATTTGGCCCGTTATCCCGGGTTCAACCTCTGCGATAAGCATTTCCGATTGTCGTACAGTATCCATTTTTCATCACAAGTATCGATACGATTCAAAATTCCCTCGTTAGAATGACAGTTGAGTAATGTAAAGCAGCACTCAATGCGTGTTTGAGTGAAGCACACCAAGTGCTTCACTCAATTCATGCGGTACACATTTCTCGATCTTTTTCGCTTTTCCTATTTATTTCAAGTGAATTGTTTTGTCACTCACGCCGAAACCTGCCGATAACTCAGACGTGGTTTTGCGATGGATCCGCTTCCACGATCACTTTTAATTCTTCATTGTCAACATGTCGAGTCTCCGGCCGTCCGCGGGGTTTGTTTTGGAAGTCAAAATCTCGAGAATGAAAACGTAAGAACTGAAATATATATACTACATATTTACGCGTCAGATTTATATAGTAATGTTTAAGATTACACTAATACACTAGGTATTAGTGTAATCTTAAATAATAAGTTAATACTCTTATTAATTTAAAAGTTTAAAAATCAATTAATAGTATTTTCTTTTTAAAACCATTTCTACCCAACTACTATTTGTACCCTAAACCATCTGTACTTTGGCCCTTCCATTTTATTTATTATTCTATTAATATAATGACGAATAAATGGTGCTTGACAGTACTAGGAACTTCCTTCCCCACCATTTATGTCGAAACGAGCAATATAGGTTTACTTTTCTTATTTATCAAGTATTCGAGGAGTGGCATAGCTAATAGTTATTAATGGATGTTTTAGATAAAGTAGTAGAGACCCATATTTCTACTGACGTTATATTTCCATCTTAGTATTCAAGTGTCAAGCACTAAAGAATAAAGTATATGAATCAGAGGGAAAAAGACTTATTGTGTCAATAGCGCGAGCCCTAAAAGTCGAAAATGAAATTCTGTCACATCCTGTCTATACAGGATAGATTAGAGACTTTTTTATAAGCGTAACTATGGAACTGGAGGTCGTAGAGTTAGAGTATTTTGACTATATATGAACATCGTGGAGGATTTGAAGTACTGGATAGGAGGAGCAAGGAACACATTGGAGACCATTTATGACGATAACGTCAGATTTTTTCAAAAGAAATAGAAAATAAATAAAGTTTGTATTATTTGGTAATATATTCTACTACCCGTCCTACCTAACATATCAAGGTAAATGGTAAATAAAAATTCTGTATTATTCGAGAAGCCTTAACAAGAAAGCTTCTCGAATAATACAAAACTTTTATGCGACCGCTGTTGTGGTATACCAAACAGCTATTGGAAAAGCCATGCAAATATATAAGGGTAGAATGTGACAAAATTATGACGTGACAATAGTAAAAAAAGGGACAGGAATACAAATACATAAAGGAATTGGCAATATTATGACGTGAAAACAGGAAAAACAGGAATAAGGTACATATTTACGATAACAAACGAGGAAGATATCAAGAATCTTTTGTCATAAATATGTTACTGTTATACAAAGAATAAAGAACAAACTTCGTTATCTCAGGTGTTTGAATTTATAAAAAAATACTCCATCTTAATCCCATCCAATTATTCCATCAAACTTCGTCATGTAAATATTAAATCGTTAATTAAGAAAAAAAACTCTGTGTTAAGTTAACAGAGTTTATAATCAGTAGCAAACGTAGTATAACAGTTATTGTTATGAATTTTATATGTTAGCTAAAGTAAGTCTTAATAATGAGGTCCTCGGTTAGTTTCACAGCTAAGGTACAACAGTAGTACATAACAAATTATGCTTTCGGGTCTGGGTGTGTGCAGTATATACCGTGTACGTAATACTGCATCTGAAAATTCCTCGGATATTAATTGCATGTCGTTACATTGACATAGGGCAGGGAAAAACAAATAAGTTTCTCTGTGTTTCTGAAAATCCAAAACTATTAAATATTATAAAATGTTTTGCGCCGTTCATTATTTTTGGCTAATAACCAGAAGGCAGAGTCGTTGTCGAAACCGACAAATCGAATCGACAAAAACAAGAATGTTGAAGGTAGTATATCTTACTTAGCGACCACCTATTAATTTCGCAAAATTTATTAATCGTAAATCAATGGATGCAAGTGGCTTAGGATCTGTGGCTATCTTTGGAGACCTACATATGTTCAGTGAACAATGCAAAGCCTGTAATGATGATCCATTCATATTCAGTGAATAGTCTGATGCTACATCAATAGTTATTAGTCGGAATAAAAACTCTAAAGATGCGCTGTACTCTTAAACACCTCGACAGTTAAAATAGTTGTTATCATTAACGTAAACAAGTTCTAAACCCGCACTCAAAATAAACAGAATGTTTTATACTCACTTAAAAGCCATTTCCTTAAATACACACAGAAACAAACGGAGCCATTCGAAACCAACCAATTTCACAATAAGTCAGACAAATAGATTGCAAGGGAATTTATTTTAAACGAGGCTTGATTTATTACTTAAACGGTAAGTCATAGTATTTAAATATTAAAGCATTGAAATAATATTACTTAAATATTTTATTCCTAAACTTTTTAACAATTGTAAAGCCACATTGCAGCTGGTATATAGGTCTAACATGAATGGGTCGCCTTGACCAGGCAAGGACCAGGGTGAATAATACTGTTGTGTTTCTTATAGTGTTTGCCGGACCTCATAAAGATATCGTTGTTAAGATGCGTGCTTGTTGGTCACCTTTAATATTCAAAACAACATCATAACCGATAATAATTTAATTATCTAATTTCACGTGGTACAAAAGATCTAGTCTTACTATCCGCCAGCGAAATAAATTAGCAAAGAACAGTTTTTAAATGTATAGAAATCAAAAACCGATTCGCAGTATTAGAGCCACATTGCAACTAGATTCTAACAGCACCGGAGACCGGGCAATAAAACTGCTGTGTTTCCTCTGTTGAGTGTCCCTTCACTCTCTGGTGGTGAGTGACCCAGGCTCCCTATCGTTATTAGTTGTGACAAGGCATTCAAAGATTTCTGAAGATGATTATCTGAATGTGGTTGCTACGGGTAGCAGGAATTACCAATAAATTTAATGTACGCTCGTTTGTCTCTCTCAAAACAACAATAAAAGAAAGCTGAGATAGGTACATATACGTTTAATTATATTTGTCTTAAGTTTTTAATTTTTAGATTTTTTATTTATTTTCTGTGTTGCATGTTTCTCTTCTCTCGATGAAATCTCCAATACTAGTTCTGCTGGAAGAGATTTTATTGTCGAAATAAGCTACGCCTTTGTACATATGTTTCTTATTTTCTTACTTTAATAAATTAAAATAAATAAATAATTAAAATACCTACATAATATGTATCGTATATACTATAACTAAGGAACGAAGCATTAAATTCAAATCAATGTTTAGTTATTCTATTTACTTGATAATTAGTAAAACAAAGTTAGAAGATGTGGCAAAGGTACTTCTGGTATGAACAAAATTAATCTAACTTTGCCATAATAACATAGTCTCTGCGGGTAAAACTTTACAATATGAACTTTCAACAATGAGTAGTTATTGGCTTGTAGCAAATAAGTCATTCACAGTAATTAAAACAATAAGATGCCCCTTTACAAATTTTCATTTCTACCTTCACAATGATCAAGTTAACAAATAAAATTCATTCACATCATCATCTCATCCCATGAATAGTCCAATACTGTAAGCCCCTCCAATAGATTACCACAAAGCACGATCCTGAGTCCCTGCATCTTAAGAGTCCCCACAACTCTGCATCATGCAGCTCCTCGCTCAATCTAGCGGGGTTTGTTCTACCCTGCGCTAGTTCAGTCTGAGGTTGCCACTTAAAAACCTTTGGTCCCAATTGGGTATCGGTTCTACGAGCCATATGGACAATCAGATTAATTTACTATTTACACTCATGTATATGACATTTTATTTATAAATCCTACTCTGCAATTCTAAGTTATCGAATAGTTTTACGAATTTCAAGTTAGCATATACTTAGAATAAGCCCGAACTGACCTATTATCGACTTCGACTAAGTCTTTGATCACTTATTAAGCCAGTGGATGGAATCAGGTTACTTTGTGAAAGCCCATAATCACAAAAGTAAATCAAATTTGCTAATTTCCGTACAGAATAGAAAATATGTGTGTTTTATTTATTATCACACTCCCAACGGTTTGCCCATGTGTGAACTTTTTAATCATCAATTTAACTATGGTAGAACCACGTTGCAGTTTTGTGTTCGCAGCGTGGACGGGTCGGCTTGGGTGGGAATAGACCGTTATTCTGTGAGGGCGAGCTCCACACCGGTGCAACTAAAAACCAGCCGCGAAATGGCTCTAAGACCACAACTGAACACATGCAAGACAACTACAATCATGTTCGATATGGAATCATAATGCTGATCTGCCCCCTAGGTGTAATTCCTAACATAATAAATCAAAATAATAATAATCTCTGTCAAGGAATCTGGTTGGTATTTATATTTTAACAGTGGTAGAGCAATGCTGCACTTTGTTTCTAGTTGAAAAATGAATGTGTCAGCTCGACCGGGATAAAATCACGCCCTCACAGAATATCAACGTACAATAGCAGCGTTATGCTGCTATTTTAAATGTCCCGTCTCAGTCCTCAAGGGTGTCAACGCATCTGCATTATGATTCCTTGTCAAGGATGAATGTAGATGTGATGGGTCGTAGGAATCACTTGCCATCAGGTGAACTATGTGCTCGTTTATTACTCTCAATGTAATAAATTAATGTAATAAAAAATGTAATAAATAATATGTATTTTATTATATTTTTATTCTATTTTATTTACCAACTAGGCGGAGACATAAATAAGTATCCCCAGAATAATTATAATAAAAGAGTTTTTACTATCTCACATAACCGGTAATAACGTAATAAAATACCATCCCTTAAGAATCATTGCCCACTCTTAAAAATTCATTTTAATATCCTTAACTTTGGCACCCCTCCAAACACAATAAGCACGAATAACCAACTTACACTATAAACAAAATGATAATATTCCACCACCAACTTAGATCGTAAACTTAATATTTGTTCTGCTTTTATTAAAACTTCTTAACTTGTATGTAGCAGTGATTTTACTCTACACTTTTTTTAAAAAACAATCCTGGCTGTACTATTAAGTATTAGTCATCCTAACATCCCCGCACACCACTCAAACTGCGTTTAAATATTCAAGTTATAATTATATTCTATCGAGTATAATAAGTATATAAATAATATGTTTAAAGTATATAATTATAATGCTTAATGGCCTAATCGTCTCATCACACGGAGCTTAGTTGTATTTTTAATATTTTAGATTATATAGCTTTTAGAAATAATGAAAGATGGTCAACATTGGCTTATACAAGACGAGAATTCAATTACAAAAGGACTAAATGACTGAAGGAGCCAATTAAGTCAATTAATAAAGTAACTGCTCTTCAAAATTCGTTGCTTTTACAATTTTAAGAGTGAAAAACTAGCACACACTTCACTTGATAGTAGTTCCTGCAGCATGTGTTTTCTAATTTTTTATTTTTAATCTTTAAATAATCAACTCTCAAATACTGTTACGAGGTCTCTGCGTTAAATAAATTTATTATAGAGCCAAGATGTAGATGAATTGTATATGTATGGAAATAATTTGTCGACTGTTAAGACCACGAACTCACAGGATACGAGCGTCAAAAAGCAGCACACTGCCACCCGTATTAGTAGTTAGAAGGAAAAACAAAACATCGAACTTAATGACTAACACTAAAATAACTAAATACTATTAACAGGCTGTAGAGTCATGCATCTAGATTCCAGCTACGATAGTAGTGGGTCGGCTTTCAGTGGGAATCGGAGATGGCGTGGTCTTTCCCGTATCGAGTCTCATAGTGAACCAGCATAAGATGCTGTTTTACTATGAGACTCGAGACGTAATGGAAGTGCAGGGATCCAGGCATTACATCCATTCCATTCTACCTGAGTTCTCAGGGGTGACAACGCATGTTCATCTTGCATTATCGTTGGGGATGAGTAACGGACGTCATCTCTTACCATCTTTTGTAATGAGTTTTAACAATGCTATTAACATGATGAAAATGCTTGTGCTAGTGATGGTTCAGGACGATAGTCGAATGATGGATTAGAACCTACGTTACGTACTGAAAAGTGAAAGAAATTAGTGAATTACCCATAAATGTTAAAAGTATCAGCGTTGGAACTGTAATAATATATGTAATTTTAATATTAAGTATTTGTATAATCATGTAGCAAGCAGTTGTACTATCTTTAAAATAATCTGAGTAGAAACATCCACTCAGATAATTTTGAAACTATGGTGGGAGGCGTTATAGATGCTAGACCACCCTTATCTATTCCCATAACATTCTGTTGACGAGCCTCGAAGAAGGCACCGCGTGTGGCCACTGCTGATGTCTGCAGTCGAGATTCTCGGACTTGTTTGTCAGTAACCTAATATACTTAGATAAGTAATGTTCGACTTAAGACATAGGCATTGTAAATCCAATACGTATTAAACTCTCCTACGGTTAATATGTAATTTTTATTTTTAATCTTTAAATAATCAACTCTCAAATACTGTTACGAGGTCTCTGCGTTAAATAAATTTATTATAGAGCCAAGATGTAGATGAATTGTATATGTATGGAAATAATTTGTCGACTGTTAAGACCACGAACTCACAGGATACGAGCGTCAAAAAGCAGCACACTGCCACCCGTATTAGTAGTTAGAAGGAAAAACAAAACATCGAACTTAATGACTAACACTAAAATAACTAAATACTATTAACAGGCTGTAGAGTCATGCATCTAGATTCCAGCTACGATAGTAGTGGGTCGGCTTTCAGTGGGAATCGGAGATGGCGTGGTCTTTCCCGTATCGAGTCTCATAGTGAACCAGCATAAGATGCTGTTTTACTATGAGACTCGAGACGTAATGGAAGTGCAGGGATCCAGGCATTACATCCATTCCATTCTACCTGAGTTCTCAGGGGTGACAACGCATGTTCATCTTGCATTATCGTTGGGGATGAGTAACGGACGTCATCTCTTACCATCTTTTGTAATGAGTTTTAACAATGCTATTAACATGATGAAAATGCTTGTGCTAGTGATGGTTCAGGACGATAGTCGAATGATGGATTAGAACCTACGTTACGTACTGAAAAGTGAAAGAAATTAGTGAATTACCCATAAATGTTAAAAGTATCAGCGTTGGAACTGTAATAATATATGTAATTTTAATATTAAGTATTTGTATAATCATGTAGCAAGCAGTTGTACTATCTTTAAAAATAATCTGAGTAGAAACATCCACTCAGATAATTTTGAAACTATGGTGGGAGGCGTTATAGATGCTAGACCACCCTTATCTATTCCCATAACATCCTGTTGACGAGCCTCGAAGAAGGCACCGCGTGTGGCCACTGCTAATGTCAGCAGTCGAGATTCTCGGACTTGTTTGTCAGTAACCTAATGTACTTAGATAAGTAATGTTCCACTTAACACATAGGCATTATAAATCCAATACGTATTAAACTCTCCTACGGTTAATATGTAATTTTTATTTTTAAAAAACCTCCGATGCGATCTCCAAACTTAAGTAAGTTGCAATCCTCATTTCTGCCATAAACTATGGATATTGTACTTACACGTCGCGCACAACAATTGCAAAAACATATGAAACGTACTGTTCATATGACACGTTGCAATACCCGCTGACGTTTTGGCAAGGAGACGATGGATATCACTTCAATATCAAAATTATTAATCCGAAACGAATGATGACTATCAATATCATAGTTTTCATTTCAAAATGACATAAATTTTACTCAGTTTGGTTGTGGTTCCGAGGACAAATTAGAACCACTCCCAATTTCCCAGGAAGAGTCGTTTGATTTCAAGAATATTGGGCAAAGCGCTGGCGACTTGTCTTAAATAATTTATCATAACCCTTCTAGATATGCTAAAAGTGACTTCGCGGATTTAGTGATCACACGGTTCTGTCCACAACCTTCTGGGTATACGAACGTTATTTTTACTTCTAAGATAATATTTTTACTGTTTTTATTTCAGTACGTACCTTATGTTTCGCAGACCGTAGCCTAAACCATTAGGCTATTGACGTCTCTTACCATCGGGTGAACCATGCTTGTTGGAAACTTCAATTGATTATCAATATACTTGCATATAGTTTCTTATTTACTAATTCATCATCACCATCATAGTATATAGTCCACTGGAGAACACCCCTACAGATTGCCAGGAAACAAAATTGCTTGGGAGAACTTGCATGGGTCGTCAAGCAAGGCCTTTGCGTGGTGGCACCAAGTTTCAGGTAGTTTCTGCGTGTATTGGTCTGCTGATTGGTGTATTTTTATGTGTATGTATTACACTATTTATATTGTTGTTCAATATATTTTTATGAAATATTAATTATATTGCTTTAGTTAATTTAGTATTATATTTTCTTCAGCTACTATACACTCGTAAGCACTTACTTCATGTGTTACTCCCGGGTCACTGTTAGATAATGCTTCTAAGCTTTAAGACCATTAGTGTTTGCTTTTTTTTATGTGGTTTATACATAAAAGATTAAATAAATGAATAAAGGAAATGTCAGAAATCACAAACGAGGTTTCAAAACGTTGATGTTAGAACAATAAATACGTATGTCAAGACTGGGCCTCAGACAGATGTAAATTTTCACGTGGTGATTTGTTTGTATATAAGAGCGCAGTAATGAATTCCTATTCATTCACGATTCTTGGATAATTGTGTATCATAAATTACGTAAAGTAATGTTTATAAATACTTATTTATGAATCCGTCAGACGGGTGTGTTATATTGTATTGTGCGTGAGAAATGAGCACATTTTACCTGATGGTAAGTGATTCATATTTACTATCGATAAGAAATCATAACGCATTGTCGTACTAGGACTAAGAAAGAATACCTCATCACCAGTACTGAATGGCCTCCGGATACCTACACTCTCTAGACGAAATTTTTAACGCAGTTACTGCTGAGAACTCGGTCCTTTCCTCGTCGAGACAACCCATTCACGCTGTAACTACATCGATACTGGTACTATTTTAAAAGATTCTACATTTGTTAAAAGGTACAAAATAAAAACTGACTCTACATTAAACTTTGGCAATAAAACTATTCACTAGGCCGGGGATCCGATTTACATTTGATCTTATTATACTTAGGTACTAGGGGTCTGTTATATTCTATAATTTCCTCTATATTTATACGGTTGTTATACAACATAGGTATATATTTTTACAGTACATTAAGTCTATATTTATACAGTACATGCTATCTATTCTATATTCTATCTTCTATTGCTTTTCTACACTAGTGGTCCTGCACATTACTCCCACCGTGCATCGTTGGCTTCAGCTGGCGTCGCAGGATGTCGCGGTGCAGGATCACCGTGTTTTGTAAGGATGACGACGATCTTCCTCGTCGTTGTGCGGATACGTCCGCGTACCCACGCGTTCCGTGGAAGATTGCCGTCGGCTATGAGGACCAAGTCACCTATCTGCAAATCTGGTCCTCTTCCATGTGTGTCGTGTCTGTTTCTTACTTCCGGATGGTACTCGCGCATCAGTCTTCTCCAGAAGATGTCGGTGGGTCGTTGCGAGGCACGCCAGCTGCTCCGTAGGTCTAAGTCTCGATTGATGAATGTCCCCGGGGGTGACGTCCTTCCTGGACCTCCCAAGAGGAAATGGTTCGGTGTCAACACCTCGGATTCGATCGAGACGTGTGTGAGCCGGCGGCTATTTACTGTGTATTCTGCCTCGGCGAGTAGCGTATTCGCTGGGTATCTCTCGGAGTGGGTCGCAGTCAAGGCGGTCTTTATCGAACGCACAATGCGTTCCCATGCGCCTCCCATGAATGGCGCTCCGGGAGGGATGAATCGCAAGTCGATCAGCCTTCTCGTAACTTTCTCTGCCGTGGCCGCGAAGACTGCTTTCTTCAATTCCTTTTCAGCGCGGCCGTCGGTGGTGCGCTAGGCGGCAGGATGGTATGCCCCCTGATGTCGGTTGCGGCGGTGATGCTTTCCTCAGGTGGCAGTGCAGACACCGTTTGATTAATATCTTCACCGTCGGTCTTAATCGGAGGACCCAATGCTGTTGGCTTCCATCGAGTAGCGTGAGGCTGAGCTTCTGTAGGCGGCTGTGTCACGGTAAGGGTTTGTAGGCCCTTAGCGCCGCCACCTCTTCTCCAATGGAGTCCTTTTGCGCGAATCGCAGCAGCGGGTCTTCAGCGTCGTGGTCGGTTCTCAACTCAGTGGGTACCCGGCGCCACGTAAGTTTATTAAGTTTCATCCTCGGATGTGAGGCGTAATCGGCTCCTCCCGGTTCTTGAGAACTGGTGTCTCCTATTAGAGGCAGCGCCCAAGGTTCAGCGTCGATCCTGAGTGGTTCGTTCTGGAGCGTCAGTGCAGCGGTGAGCTTCGGTAAACAGGATACGGCAGTGACCACTGGTTGGTGCTGCACTGCTGATACTTGGTTCGACAGCCAGGATGCGGCAAGCGCTGGCCTTTGATGAATAGATGACGAGATCGGTGGATGCGCTATCGACGAAAGCTCGATGTTGGCTCCCGCCGGTGCAGCGGCCGAGGGGTTCCAGGATGCGGCTGTGATCACTGGTGTCGGTTCAGTCGGCGGCTGCTGGTTCGGTGTCATCCTTCCATTATTAAAGGGCTGGTTGTCTATTGCGAGTGGGTGTCTGGACTTAAGCCAATCGTCAACTCGCCGTTCCTTTTCAACCTCGGTAATGATGGTGTCATCTTCATCTTCGGTTTCGCGAGTCGGGCAGCGGCTACCTCCAGTTTAAGCTGGGCAAGTTCGAGCCTAGCCCGTACTATGCGGCCCGACTTTGTGGATCTGACTGAACCGGCTCGGCTTCGTGATCGGGGTTGAACTTCCGGTTGCAGGTCCTGGCGAAGGTTCATTGTTCGGTGGTTGTCGGCAACGACAGCGATTGCTGTGGTGATGACGGACGGTTCAATCGGCATGGTTCTTGACCGATCGGTACTACCCGACGTTAGCGTCGCATCGGTGGACTCCGTCTGCCTGGTACCGCTCGAGATGAGGGTGGTACCAGTCGACTCGGTCTGACCAGTGCTCGGTGTTGCGGTGGTCGATGCCTCTATCTGTTTGGGTGGCCGAAACAAAGCCCACTTTCTATTTCTGGATTGGGAAGAAAAACCTTTTGTCAACACTATTTAATGCTATATTAAAAGATTCTACATTTGTTAAACTTTGGCAATAAAACTATTCACTAGGCCGGGGACTCTTTGTTCTTTCTTCCAATTGTTCTTGCTTCTTTTGTTCTTGCTTCCTTTGTTCTTGCTTGCAGATGTTCTTCTTGTTGATGTTCTTCTTGTTGATGTTCTTCTTGTTGATGTTCTTCTTGTATAGTCACGGCGGTCAGTGGCAATACGGCGAACCGCGTCCCTATTTATCGCCGAGGTTCGGGTGTTTAACTTGTGGGACGAAAACACGTGTTTGGGTCGTCGAGGGGCTGCATGCCCCGTGTCCGTCCCGCCGGTCGGTCGGCTGCGAGGGTTCCGCGAATCGCAACGTCTACTTAAAAGGAGGTTCTGTGATTGGTGTATAACATTTTGTAAGACTAGTGTGGTGCGGATGGCGTGTCTGTGTAGATGTCGGAGTGTAAGGCGTTGTGTATGCGTACGAGTGTTAGTGTAAGTCACATGGCGATCCGATTTACATTTGATCTTATTATACTTAGGTACTAGGGGTCTGTTATATTCTATAATTTCCTCTATATTTATACGGTTGTTATACCTATATTCATTATGTCTATATTTATACAGTACATGCTATCTATTCTATATTCTATCTTCTATTGCTACTCTCCACTAGAGGTCTAGTGGTCCTGCACAGATATAATGATAATTATAATTATTATGAAACAAACATATATTAATATTATTATTATGTAGTTCAGGTTAGAGTACCTGGCTGATGCGTCGTAGAATCTGAGTTTGATTCCCAGCCGAGGAACAATATATTTGGTTTGGTTTTTGGATCTGGGTGTATGTTATCCTGTTTCTTTGACTCTGCATCTGAACCTTTCCCGCATGATGATTGTACATGCATTAAATAGGAATAGGGAAGGGGACGACGAAGTCAGTGTTTAACTTTATTACATTCTGTTGATTATTTATATCAGTGCTAACCTTTGTTTGTTTTATATAGGAATATAAGCTTGACGTGCTAAAAGGAATTAGTGTTGCAAAATATTTGCTATAATATTAAGCTGGGTCAAGGTCTAACTTACATGTCCGAAGTACCACATTAAACGGACGTTAACGTAACGTGCTTTATTAGACCTATAGGTACATATTTTCTATTGTACGTGTATACATGGGTCGAGGAAAAGTACTATCGTATTAAGTAAGTAAAAAGTTGCAGTTAAATCTCTTTTGTTGTACTCTATGTATCAAGCTGGTTTTGATACCATTAAATAAAGTGACATTTAAAAATAAACAGAATAATAAAAGGTAAAACGGTTTCCAGCAATTATTTTATTATTTTTCTGACATTCCAAAAGTGAATAAAATTTGTTACGTTTATGGACTTAACCTAGTGCTCTTATAGTAGCACAAAATAGGTTCAAGCGTTTTCAGACCGAAAACTTTGTTGTGTGATGCCGTGTATATGATGGTATTAGAAGTGCATCGTTTATAATGAGCATTTACCGCCAGCCTACACCATCGACTCGGATCTCTAGAAAATTGATCAACAGAAATGATGATTGATGATGATTTCATTATGACAACGCTAGACTACACACATCTTTAGCCACTCAACAAATATTAAGAGAGCTTGGTTGGCAAGTGTTAATGCATCCATCATATAGGTCTGACCTTGCACTCTCAGATTTTCATACATTAATGTCTCGGTCTCTTCAGATTCCTTTAGGTAGTGTTAGGTTAACATAAAGAGAGGACAGTCAAAACTACTTGTTAACTAGTCTGGCTGAATTTGGAACACGTATATTATTTTAAAAACTTCTTTCGATTTTGCATCATTTGACATATTGTATTCATTATCTAATTACAGTATGGAATGGGGTGTTAAAGAAAATAGGATTGCAGTGATCGCCTTGCACAAAGTAGGTATGGAGCCGTCGGTCATATTCCAGACACTTCAAAAGCTTGGTATCAGGCGTATGTTCGTATATTGTACTATCAACAGATACAACAATACTTCAGATCAGAAAAAATTGGGGCGGCCGCGTGCTTTTAGAACTACAAAGGCTGTTAATGCTGTTAAAACCAGAATACGTGGAAACCCCATTAGGAGGCAAAAAATCTTATCGCGAGAAATGAAGATTTCCGCTAGGACTCTGTCGCGTATTATAAAACAAGACCTGAAGCTCGGTGTTTATCGTCGATATACAGGACATGCCTTTAATATATATATCAAAGTTAAAAAAAAATATGCCTAAATCAATCTTTACAATTAAAGAGCCTTTTTCGCAAAAATGTAGTTTTGTGACTCCTTGATAAGACACGCCCCACCAAACCATCACTGACGCAGGATGATGACCACGTTGTACCTTTCCGACCACTTGAGTTACTTCTTGAGTTTTTCTTTATATATATATATATATATATATATATATATATATATATATATATATATATATATAATTGAGAAACATAAACTAGACAGAAAGTGAGAATAATTAAATATATATAAACATTTAATTATTCTCATAATAGTTTTATATTTAATTTAAAACCTTTAATTTTGTTGCAAACTCGCACACAGACCTGCTCGTGGTAAGTGATCACTGAGGTGTATAGACACGTAGATCAATCAATCCTTAACAACGTAGACAATCCATAACAAGATGCAAATGAGTGGTCACTAGTTGACATTGAATGCCTTATATCCAATAACTGAGTATCTGGTTTCCTACGCTCAACCTCAAGCTGGTATTCAGTGAAGGGGTGGGGCTTCAAACAATCTGCACCTTCATTTAAGTTCTGAAGGGTAATTTAAGGGTTCAAAAGAGATTAATGAATAAATATACACATCTCTCTCCGCAGCCATCACTTACCATCAGGTGAACTGCTTACTCATTCATCTATATAACTTTCCTATACGGTCCACCCGCTGCAGGTAATAAAATTTAAAAGTTACCCTATCTCTTTCTATAGACGTTAAAAAAGTCACCCAGAAAAATGCTAGAAAAGGTGGCAAATACCTATCCCACTCGCTCTGTCAATTATCAAGTTAAGGATTGGATTGGACTGGACCGGAATGGATATTGGTCATGAGCGTCTAAGTTCCAGTTGTTGAGGTTGGTGCAAATGGTGGACATGTCCCATCAACTGTGGGAGATATATTTAGTACTCCTAAAGAAATCAATTAATGATGTTTACGAAATGTCTTAAATAAAATTAAATTAAATCAATGATACACTTTTAATAAAACTCGGAAGGGTGACGAAAGTTTTTAACAAAATTTTCCGACTTAATTTCAACGGACAAATGCTAAGCCAATTTATTTTAATCGCTCGGTTGGAAGTTTTAATTGGATAAAATAAACTGTATAAGAATATTGTAATTTTATAAAACATTTAAATAAATAATTATAACCATCAATGGTGTTATTTAACTTAGAGTAAGTGAGAAACGCTCAGATATTTACGGTTAAAGTTGACCTTAGAATTGTTATAGATAACCACAATAAATTAGAATAGATAATAAAACTGTTCTTTTTTATGTGTGAAATGTTCGTAAGATAATCTGTAATTTAACAAATTAATAAAAATTAATTAAAAGCCCGTAATCGCATAGGAATAATTCTCAAGAAGAGCGGTAGCCGGCCGTGAAGTATAATATCTAAGCAAAAAAATAAAGTATCGGCCTAGTATATATGTATGTATATGTATATATATGGTATGGGTTATATATTTATATACATATATATCCCACACCTGAGCATAAGCCTCCTCTCTTTAGTGGTTGTTTGATAGCTCACCTCGAAGATCCTCTGTGGATTGGCGAACTTACAATCACCATACGAAACACAGCAACGTTATGCTGCTAATTTACTGGAGTAAACTGGGCATTTTGGCTCTTGTTTTTGAGAGATACGTTTTTTATAATAAACCGCGTGAAAGCTTTAAGCTCTTCTGAACTTTTTCGATTCCAGAATATCTAAGAATACAAATTCAACTTACAGTCATATAAAATTTTTTTTGGCTGACCACTTTAGGTGGACGGCATTCATGATTCTCATCATGGAGAAACGATACAACACTACTTTGTTTAATTTCAAAGAACCAACTTCCCATTTGAGGATTCAAATGTAAAGTAAACGAAGCATTGCATACTTGCGAGTTCGAAGGGAGCCGTTCATGCCGTAGGTAGACACATACTGTATTACTGTTAAACTGCAGTGTGGCTATATCACTGTCAAACCGCAGCGAGGCTATATCACTGTCAAACCGCAGCGAGGCTATATCACTGTCGGACCACAGCGTGGCGATATCACCGTCAAACTGCATATGTCTATATCGCTGTCGAACCGCAGCGAGGCTATATCACTGTCAAACCGCAGCGAGGCTATATCACTGTCGAACTGCAGCGTTGCTATATCACTGTAGAAGTACAACATGTCTATATCAATGTTGAACTGCAGCGGCACTATATCATTGTCGAACTTCAACTTGGCTATATTATATCACTGTCTAATTTTATCGTCACTGTATCACTATCTAAATACAGCGAGGCTATATTACTATCAAACTGCAACGTGGCTAATCAATGTCGAACTGCAGCGTTGCTTTAACACTGTAGAACTGCAGCGAGGCTATATCACTGTCGAAGTTAGTATTTTCACTATTGCTCCGTTCAATCGTAATATCTCGAACGCTTTGCTACATATAGGATCTAGCGAAACTCATAAACTAAACTTCAGATGTATTGTTCGTCTTACATTACAGTGATATTATTAAGAGATACGACTAATTAATGAGTAAAACAGTATTAACTAACATATGTATATGAGTTTTTGTATGAGTGTGTGTATTATTTTTACGGTACTGCTAAACTGAAGATCGTAGGCTAGAATCCACCAGTCGACTATTGTCGTTAACCATCTCCTAGGTAAAGCACTTAAGCTTAATTGGATTGAAAAATGGAATGTCAGCACTGCTATCATTCCTTTTTTAAATCGATTGTCGTCTAAACCCAGCCCTCCACGACCCTGATGACGCGACCACCAGAGTCCAAGCCCTAAATAAAACACTAGGCACGTACATTGCACCCTCATATCGCCTCCACCGACGGCGAGGACGTCTCAAACAAGGTTATTCGCAATACCGCCATGTCACTGGCCGGTTCTCTCCGGTCCATAGAGATAGAAGCGTCGCTGGAGTTTCTTGCGCAACTTCTTCTCCAGCACTCACGCATTCCGAAGTTGTGGTACAGATAGCTAAAAATAATATTAATTTAAATAATCCTCTGTCAGAAGCAACTGACCGAGCCGAGATTCGGCTCTCTCGGGCACCCTTGAGTCATACGCTCTCGCGAAACAGGGTAACGGTCCAAGCCGACGCGCCCTCTCGGGAACCCTTGTGCTGGTCATTTTTCAATCCGGTGAAACTGTAAAAGCCCTCGGGCTAACAGTGGACATCAGCTCAAAAAAATGCTTACGATACTTCAAAATATTCCGCGCTGTTGATGTCATCTGGTAATAACCAAAAGACATCGCACGGGCGATTTAGACTCTAAATCGATCGGGGCGATATCATAATTTCCGGTTAAAATTTTCCATTTGCCTTTTACTCATCTTAAAAGGTTCTATGCCAATTCCGTGTAGTTGTAACACTTACGCTTTCCATTACATATTGTCTTTGGTACAAAGCTTATTCCCGATAAAATGAACATCGCACAGGAACAAAACGAAAATATAATTATAATGTAATTCTAATGTTCTCGGATTCTTTTCCGTCAAATATTTAGATTTTTAAATGTATGTAGTGCCAAATGAGTACACAGTTTACCCGATATACATTCGTGCGGCCTATAGCACCCACATTCACCCACGATAATAAAGCATGTGCGATGTCACCCCTGAATACTAAGAAGGAATGCCTCGTCAGCAGTAATAAGGGCCTCTCTACACTCGCCAGACAAAACACAGAAATTTTATGATACTAGTTTAAAACGGTATTCTGTGGAAGCCTGAACCCAGTCCTATCAAAGAGACCAATTCACGTTGTAAAGACGAAACACAGCAATATTATACTGCTAGTTTACGCTGATATTCTGTGCGATCGTGATCCTACCCTGGTAGAGCTGACTTAATCATACTGCAGCTAGAAACAAACTGCAGTGTAGCTCTACCACTGATAAATGTAAATTTATATTCGTGATATGAAAGCAAAATTTGTTTTCTAGGCTCCGTGGGCACATCACAAATTGTAAATACGATGTTTAGGCTAACGATGTTATCTTTAGACTAAACATCTGAATTGTTTTATTTTTTACTTTAGATTTCACTTACCTGCTAAAAATATATACGCCATTAACTTTTAAAATGGCTGCTTATAAATAGAATAATGGATAGATAATGACCCCTTCCCCGGGGACCTTCTACAACGATCACTAAATAGCGGTAAGTCGAATGTAATGTATATATTCGCCATTTTAAACAGCCTTTTCTCTTCTTAATAACAAAAAATTATAACATCATTGAACTAAAATTCCGCTGAATATATTGTTACAGAGACGGGTTAAAGGAGAAGTTACAGAAACATTTTTTTTAATTTCCGTCATATACAGACGTTTTCAGCAGAATGGTTTGTTTCCAGTCCGTTTCAGATCATGGCCCAACATAAACCAATAAATAAGAAATAAACCGAACCATATAGTGCGATTTACTGCGCGTATATATGCGGGTCGGGTTGCGGATACAGGGAGATTCGATTCAGATACGAAGCGATACACATAGAAGAAGATAAAAAGTGACTAGTGAGTGAATTTCGAAAGCTTGTTTAAAGTGAAATGTTACATGTGATTCCTACTAATTTGAGTAATACAAAAAAATATTTTCATTAGAAAAAAAAATATTTAACATCTCTAAACAAACAGAAATACTACTGAATATATGAAATAGAAAACATCCTAAAAAACAATTTTGACATATCTCAATCAAAATTACTAAACTATTACATGAATTTTGATAGCAATGAAGTGGACATTGATTGAAACATAGAGCCAGTTCAATTTAAAAGGATCTATTGATTGGAGCTGGCAATTAAAGTGATCACTTAAAGTACGGCCGATTCCATTCCTGAGTGTTATTTGATCTGTTGCGTCCATTAAATAATTGTTACCTTTTTAGTTCCTTTTTACGTAGCTAATATTTATTTATTTAAAGTAGGAAAATAAAGTAAAATTCCAATAGGATATTAAATGTCTAATTAACCTGTTTAATCATCTAATAGAACATTGATTGAAAAATATACTTTGAAAGTGTTAAGAAATATATATATTTATGTATATTTATATATAAATATATATATATATATATAAATATATATATATATATTATATATATATATATATATATATATATTATATATATATGTTTACATACCCATACACTGGCTTAAATGTCGTGTTATATAACATTTAAATTGCTTTTACCAATATTATTAATGCTGCCAACGAAATCGAACTCGGTTTGCTCGTGTACTAGAATATAAGGCGAACGCTTACATACTCAACTACCACCCCTACTCAGCGGGCCTCCTGCTCGTGAGTCTGATCCGATAAAGCAACAAAAAAAAATTAACTGCCAGAGTTAAAAAATCTACTTTGCGTACTATTACATCAGATTAAATACGTCAAACAGTCCATCTCGAGATCACGAGTGCTATAAAGCGCTCGAAAATTCGGGATAAAAAAAGTTTAAAATATATCTGGTAAAATCCGTAAAACTACCACAAAACCACTTCCAACGTCCACCCCGATCGTCGAGAAAACGTGGTCGTCATACAGTCTTATGAATTAGTATTTTTAAAATACTCGTTTACGTACCGGACACAAATATCAATGAATCAGTATGAATGGAAATTCTTAGCTGCATTTTTCTTACGTAAACAAGCTATCGAATGGAGATTTACCGTTGTTTAGATCACCGTTTGAAATATAATGTTTATTTTATCTTTTCCAAAACCAAGTGTATAAATTACGACAAATGACAGGCTATTATCTAATAAGTTTTACTTTAAAATTATTTTTTTACAAGTTTTGAATTTGGAGTGGAAGAGCGACGCTGCGTTCTTCCAGGAAAATTCATTAAAGATGAAATGTAGTGTATATATAATTATATAGTAAGTCTTCTCATGCTTCACCCATACTTAAACCATGAAAATAACCACAATGGCATCGTTGACAAGGGCAAAACGAGTAGATATACATTTCTGGGAAATAAAAAAAAGAATAATAACAAGAGTAAGTATATTTGAGCATCACTAATAATCTGATTTCGGGTCTGTAAATAATGTGCATATCCCGTGTCCCTGACACTGCATCCAAATCGTTTACAGCATCGAAATGAGGACGAGCACAACTAATGAGTGCCTTTGCGTTTGCGAAAAATTCTTACGGCACTATGATGTGTACTACGCAGTTAATGTCATCGGTAACAACCAGACAATATAGCCGTGGTCTAAATCGACCTCGCCATCGTCTTTATTCAAATTTTATCAAGCAAATGTCGTTCGAATTTAAATTATTTATTTATTTATATTGTTTAATGTTATCTATAATAGACTAGATTCAAATGATAAGGGCATTTTATCTATTGAAATTTATTATAGATTTTAAATAATGAAGTGTTGGCAGTGACGGGTGACAACGTCCTTCGCTGCTGGGATGAGACGGTCAAGAGTCACTCAGCGAGCTTTGGAGCGGGTTATGCTATGCGGTGTTACTCTTTGTGATGTAATAAGTAGCGTATAATAAAAAAATAAGCGCCGTAGAACGAGACTGACCAACATTGCTCAAAAAATCAGGAAGCTGAAATGGCAATTGGCTGGACCATAGAACTCATAGAACCGAAAACCGACGGGGAAGAGAGATTTTTGAGTGGCTAGGAGAGATCTAAGTTCAAAAGTCACTAATATATTATCATTATCTATCTGTATTACATACCTAACAATTAAAAACCATAGACTGTAGATAACTGAAAGCCGTGGAGCAGTTTATAGGCTTGTAGAGATTGTTTACCAGATGCAATCGTATTTCGTCTTTGAAAACAGGATTTATCTTTTAACACACTTTTAAAATTTATTGTTTGTACATATATACGTACTTAAATATATAATGTAATTAATTATTTAAACTCTGTCTTCACCCTCTTCCGGAAATATGGAAAACTGTAATTTTGCAGACGTATTAAGAACCAATTGACAATACAATAGTTTATTTTCATGTCTATGCGTGTTGTTTTAGTTCTTTAAAACTAAAAATTCTAGCCTCAATATTGAATCCCTATAATATATGGGAAATTATTTAAAAAAAATATACTATAAGTATATAAACACATTTTGTATAAATTAACTTCATGATGATGTACTTGACAAGTCTAACGAGGTTAAAGTATTGAGTTCAACGACCCATAAAGAACGCTTAGAATCCAAGTAAATTGCAGAAAATGCAATAGCTTTTCAATTTGCGAGTGCATAAAAACAATTTGCACGCAGATAGCATTCGGGGGATCAATATACAGGATACAGGATAAACGTACATTAAAGTAGTTTTCTCGTTTAGACGAGGTACATACCTAGTATATCTTTATGAAAAGTATCATAACGTATAATGGTCATGGTGTCAGTCCATCACTAGTCTGCTGCCGAACATAGGAGAAACAGTGTCGGGTATAAGTGGAGTGATGTTTCAGTTATGTTGAACACAGAGTTCACTTACAGATTGCCATGATCCTGAACCTTCTGCATCCACCAATTTCCCGCTAACATAGTACATAGGTTGTCACTCCATAGTGTCGTCTTGAGTGCCTGGTCTGGCTGCTGAGTGCTAGGTTCGATTTCGAGCCGAGAACAATTTTTGTGCATCGCAGTTAGTTTATTATTTATACGTCCCATGTCCTTAACGCTACATCTGAACCTCCCTCCGATCTTATTGTACATGGAAGGAGACGACGAGTGGAGAGGCACTTCTCTATGCACATACATACATGCTTACGGCACCATTAAAAAAATCTGCGCAGCTGATATCATCTGCCAATAACCAGAATATATCGCCGTGTTCGAAATCGACGAGGAGGACATCATTACAACAGTTGCTAGTATGAGGCTGCCACCTAATAAGCTTTCCTTATCGTCGCTGGCGATCGGTTTTCCAGTTATCTTACAAGCCCATTGGCACTTTAAAGCACCTGACATTTCTTTCAGGAAAGTACCATTTAAACAAAGCCTCCTTTAGTACGCCGCAAACAAACGCCCTCTTCTCATGCCCCCTACAGCGTTTCTGGTCTATGGCACCGCCTTCGATTAAAACTCGAATGCCGAGGATAGGTGAGTGATAAAGCAGTCACTGACACTCCTGAGGCGCCGCTTGAGTCAATGTGGGTAAGGAGACCAGCACAGAGAAAGTAGTCCACCTGAATACCACCAACAGCCTTTGGACTCATCGGACTCATCTGAAGTGGCCACCCCGGCCACAGATGATACCATTATTCAAATCTCTATTCAATAAATATATCAAACAAAGCATTATTTTTGAGTGACCATAGTGATAGGATAACTCATATAAATTCTTGCTAGCTAATGTAACGGGCGATGACATGGAGCATTCTCATCAACTAATCGAATCAACAAACCGCTTAATTAAGGGACGTTTGACGTACAACGTAAGAGAGAGTTTGAGGGCTATTGAAAAAGGTTGTTTACTTCCGTGAACGTATGTACGTAGGCGACGGTGTGTCTGGCTTCGTTGTATTTGTCTATGTATATCTTGCTTCATATCGTCTGATATATTAGAATACAGAGCCACGTGACGGACAATGCTCCTGTAGAGATTATTGAAGAAGTATATATGAATACTCACAACCAGAAATTTCACTTTTAAACTATAATCATTGGGAACATGAAAAAAATTAAATCATTTGCTGCAGCATCATGCAATCAGATTTAAAAAGTTTTAATAAAATATAAAAATAAGGAAAAAAAAAAAAGATTATAATGTACTTGATTGTCCCGAGTGGAGAAAAGCTTTAGTCAAAAAAAAAACCACAACGCTTCTTGTGAACAAGTGTAGAATGTGTATTTATTTGCAAAAGGCCCCATGTTGCGATCTTTTGCCCGACTCTTTTTATTATAATATAATAATTAAATTGGTGGAAAATATCCATGCTGCCTAAAGAATTATCTTAATTTTGTTTTCTTTTTATATTGTATTGTATTTGCTTAACATTTATATATTTTCTGTTTGTTCCGTCTTTTTTCCCTCCGACAGTATAAAGGATATTTTTGTACCCATAACTATTCATTTATTTTTTGTGTATAAATATATCTATTTTTGTCTTGGTCTTCCATATTTTATTAGGAAAATTTTTACTCAATTTAATGTTCGCCAATTTCTTATAGGTATTCTTAAAATAAGTACTGGGCATTACTTTGCCAACACCAAACACGCAACTCTTGATTCATATATTATTAATAAGATTTTTTATAGGTATATATTAGGGGTGACAAACAAGCACACAGTTCACTTGACGTAAATGGTATGTGCGGCACATGAAGTTACGTCCATCACCAAAAAACTGAACACTCGCAAACTTTTATACATGCGTTGTCACCCATAACGATTTTAATGGAATCCCTAGTTACCTGAGAAGAGAAAGGAAACACTTTGTATTCAGTGGAGCCGAATGCTGTATTTAGACGCTAAATACATCGTGGCTTTACCACTGTCAAATATTTGTCTAATTATATTTTATGCACTTGTAACATCTGGGAAGAGCAGTTTTGTAATGGCTGCAGTATCACCTTATCTTCTTTATTTTAGGTTTTACGACCCTTATTTTACCAATTCGTTTTCCCTTTTATATCTAGAAATGCGTACACACGTTTATGTCCAAGAAAACGCTACTCTTCCATTTTCTTTTCAAATTCTTTTTATTAATTTATTTACACAAACAGTATGATAAAATGCTTTATATGGGTAATAATTCAAATTTCAGCAAGACCCATCATAGGAATTTTTAGTTGAGAAATAAGTCTAGTGTGATTAAAATAAAAAAATGTATAAGAAACAAAACACATAAATTAAATTTTGATAAAAGAAATGTAAGAAATTTCGATAGAGAAAAATAATGCTCTTGACGTTGGCTTTGTTTTAGAATTGATGTAAATTTCTTTTGTTCTTACGAAGGTCCAGGGAAGACTTTGAGTTCCTCGACATATTCACTGGCTTTTCATTTGATTCTTGTGTTATTGTTTAGTATGGAGCGAACAAGTTTTAGAATCCTGTAAATTATTATAATATATAAGTAATTCTAAAATTGGATCAGTAAATACCGTAGTTCATTCCAAACCTACGTTTGTCCTCAATAACGAATTATAACGCAGTGCCTTTTCACCAGTAATGAGGTTTCCGGTTTCTTTCAAGAGAACAGAAACTTATTAGCGCTAGCCTACTTTTATACGCTAATATTAAGGAAATATTTATATAATGTGACGAAGTATATATTTTTGTCTCATTAATAATTTTATAGTAATATTTTGATTTCTAAATGTTATAAATGACTGGAATGAAAGTCGATGGACGCAGGTGGCCCGGCATACGCAGTCTATAGGGCTGACTTATAGACTGGCAATGGACTATGGACAGGCTGTGATCATGATGACGAGTATAGTTACAAAGAAAGGTTAAAAGAGAACTTGCACATTTTTTAATTTTCGTCACCTACAAATGTTTTCATGCCGTTTCAGAGGAAGGCCTAACACATAGCAGTAAATAAGAAATTAGTGCGATTATAATTTTCAGCAAATTATGAAACATACGATCCGGAATGTTCTCGATTATGTGTACAGGGAACAATGTATTCGTACGCGTGAAGGAGGGAGACTGTCATATTTGACTGGAACATTCCGGAACTTTACAGAGTGATTTACAGCGCGTTTATAAGGTGATCGAGCCTCGGTTACGGACAGGTTTCGCGAGCGATACACATCGGAGAGAATTAAAAGCGACTAATTAATGAATTTCATAAGGATTATTTTTAAATTTAGTGAATATTGTTACGAATAAGTGTTATAAGATTCCTTTCAGTTCAATAAAAACTTTATTACGTTAAAGCCACAGAGCCAAAGTATTCAACGAAACTATAACTAACGAAATTAGCCTCTGTAATGTTCAGCAAGAAAAGAAGTCCTTTCGTTACTTTTAGCTACAAATTATGCTTTACTGAGGGGTTCTTATTTTGCAGTGTTTTTAAATTAAATGCTGGATAGTCAAAGTTTTAATCCTGGATAGTACATTCTAAAACAATTACGTATGTAGATATGATAATAATATTCATTAGAAAAGTGTATGTACTAGCTTGCTTTGAAAGACAATTTCTTTTTTAAGGAACCATAGCAAAGGTACCATCATTATTAACATTCTATTCAGTTTAGCTTATAGTGATACCTGCGACCCATGACAACCACATAAATCTACGATAAGTCATCATTATAGGAGATCCTTAGGGACTGAGATGGAATGCCTCAACACCAGTAATAAGGGTCTCTTGATCCCTACACACACCAGTTCACCTACTAGTTATTAAAAACCGCAGCCCATAATATCTTCATCTATCATCGAACAAGAGAACAAATTGCATCGCGTCATTATTTTTTGGTCAGGGAAATCTTCATAAGATAACCTGCCTCCGGGGGAAAGGAAGGGATATGTGACATTTGAACCCACTAAATTGGTGTCCAACTACTGCACTACACTGGCACTGGGAGGGCCTCCTAGATCTCCTACGAAACGCAGCCCAATCACGTCCCAGGATGCCTCGCCTTCCTTGCTGCGCTACAGAAACCAGGGACCACTCCGTGTCTCCGTCGTTCCAGGGTTCGCTGCCCCGAACGATGAGAACCCCCACACCGATCGTCCGTGAACCTTTAATCTTCTTTTAGTTGCCTCATACCACAGGCAGAGATCCCATAGCCCTATTCTAAAAGTTCGGTACTAAAGAGTGTAAACTTCAGCGTCCCTAACATAAAAAGTAAGATTTACAAATTGGAGAACAATGGTTTCTTGTTATATTAATAACGTCGAAATTTACTCAGATTTAGTTCAGTACACTGACATCATTATCTAAATGAACACTCTCTCCAGTATTGTATCAGGTTACTCTAAAACTTAGTTCCAATTCTTGGTTATTTATGTCATTTGATTAAAATAGATAAACTACTCAGTATTCTCATCTCCTGTTTCAAATTCTCGCTATTGTTCAAATTCGATACTCCAACAAATTGTTGGTCGTTTCTAATTTAAGAGAATATGATAGCCGAGGTAGTCAGTGTCGAAGCGGTCGCTTTCAATTCACGGTACGCCAGCAAACCGAGTTTGAACAATAAAATTTTTAATTACAATTTTAGTAAACAAGTCCTGATTGATCACGTGCTTGGCGGTGAAGGAAAACATCGTGTGGAAACCTGCGTTAAATTCTTTAAAAAAAAATCGAAGACATTTGAAGTCTGAGGAGTCATTTGTGGATTTTGCTTTGAAAACCTCGAGAGGACAGAAGGTCTTTGCCCTACTTTGGAATTTATATATAAAGACTGGCACTTTACTTTTATTTTTATCCAATAAATACGAGTTTGTTTGAATACATATTTATTGAATTTTAAGATATTATTTTTTATTACATTTAGAGTAAAATCAAAGTACACAGTTCACCTGATGGTAAGTGATTCCTGCTTACATTCATGCTTGACAAGGAATCATAATGCAGATGAGTTGTCACCCTTGAGGACTGAGATGGAATGCCTCGTGGCAAATAATAAAGAGACTTTATCCCCACACTCGCTAGATGAAACTGCTGTGTTTATTAGCATTATGCTGCTATTGTACGCTGGTTATCTTTTAGGGCGTCGTCCTACCCTGTTCGAGCTGACCCATTCATGCGGCAACTAGAAACCAAGTGCAGCGTAACTCTACCACTACCAGTGATGGAGGCGAGTTCGTATCCAGCTGCGACATAAATAACCACAGTACACCAACGTGAAATAGCACTATCATTCTGATATACCTTATAAGCTGAGTACAGGGATTCAGGCACCCAATCGCAGCTAACGAGGTATTCCATCTTAGTCCTGAAGGGTAGACAATGCATGTGCATGTTGAATCATTATTGTTGATGGATGTAAATGTCATGGGCCGCAGTTATCATTTAATATTCGGTGTGCTTGTTTGTCATATATAATATTATTACAAATATATATACAAATACAGTTTGCAGCAAGTTCTTTAAGTTACTAACTGACGTAGATGTAGAGAACTAGATAAGGTATAGTTTACGATTGATGTCCTCCTGTGACATCGACGTCGACCTGACCGATATCTTTCTGCTTTTGGGTTTACCAGGTGAGGTAAAATGTGCAGGACGTACAATCACTCGGCATCCCCTTCCTGTGTGGGATGTAATGCAAGTACCATAAGATAGAGGAAGTGTCACTTCAGATGCAGTGTCAGGGACACACGACATACATACAACACTCCTGGATGCAAAATCAATAATTTATTATACACAAGTTTTGTTCTTTGGCTGAAAATCTAACCTACAACTAACAACTAGCCAGCTACTCAGTCATATACTGTACCCATAAATTATAAATAAAGTGGATAATAATTTTTGCTCTAGTAAAATACATATTTCCATCATATGTCCATCGTCGTTGCTGCATGTGGAGGGAAAACTAAAATTTTATCAGGAATCTCTTCTATATTTTTAAATTGGTGCGAAGGTGATAAATTGATTTGATGATCGATTTGACCATCTTAAAATATTTATTTATCTTATTACATTTAAAAATATCACATACTTAGAACAATATTACATACCTATGTCAATTAACTTACCGTAGTAGATTTATTGACTGAATATTTTGCAAGTCATATATCGGTATATATATATCGTATGAAAAGGACAGATATCAATTCGTATTCACCCAAAGTCATGGTGTTTAATATTTGTTTATTACTATGTGTATATGGTTATTTGTTTATTTATATTTGTAATAGGTTAGTTATATTGAGGCAATAGATTAGATAAGGTCCTATAATTTGACGTATCATGAGTATATAATAAATATAACATCAACAAATTTGTTTATACTCGTTCACGAATTCGAATTTGATACATACCAGTATCGTCACTTACCTCCTCATGTACTGGAACTTGATGACAATGAAGATGAGTAGCGTGTTGGCCGACAGCGACGTGGTGAGCACGGCCACGTACAGCACTATGATCGTGACGTCCGCTCGGTAGAACACGTCCAGGTCCACGCTGGGCTGCCCCCACTGCTGCGACTCATTCCAGGACATGTCCCTAAAGGATGCGTTTACTGTTCCAAACGGCATTTTCTACAGATATATCAATGTTTAATACCACTGTTCATTTACACTTTTTGCTCACTTCTCATACTTTTTTTATATAAGTCCGTCTATCTTACTCTTTCTTAAATTCGTTTAAAAAATAAAAAAAGTTTTATATAAAAAAAGAATACAAAAATACAGAGTTTCAAAGGGTGTTTTCGTCTACATATACGAGTAACTTGGACCAAACACATCCATCATCAAAGAACACTCAAGATGTTTTGTCACCGTTGAGAACTAAGTTATATTTTGATATATTATATATATTTATTTATATAATAGATATCAAAAGTTTGCAATTTTGACAGAATATATAAATTATGTGGTGCCTGCAGGTTCCCTCACGATGGTTTTCTTCACCGATGAGCACAACTTCGAGCCAATATTAATACTAAAGTAAAGCATGTGCTGTGATTGAAATGTTATTGAAAGAAAACGATATATTTAAGTAAAGTGATAGCCTATAGAAAGCATACTGCCGAGCACATGATGAATCAGCACTTACGCTTTACGATTAATAATTTCATTGATGCCGGCACCGGGGATCGAACATTACTGGCGTGAATTAAAAGCGGGCGCTTAGACACTTACTCATATATAAAGAATAACAAACATCGAAAACGTTAGATACATTTTGACTATTTCTCTTATAATATTGGAGGTGACAAACGAGTACACAGTTCGCCTGATATATATATATATATATATATACATATATATATATACATATATATATATATATATATATATATATATATATATATATATATATATATATATACCTTGAAAAGATTTAAAACCAAACGTGTTGGTAACGTTAAACATGTTTGTTTAAACACGATTGTTGCCCTCCTTGCATTGTGAGCTTATTAGCTCAGGAACGTGAGAGAGGACATTGTCCTCATCTACCGGAAGTTACTTTAAACTAGGGATAACGAGCCGGGATTGTTCGGTGTCGAGGAGATCGCTTTTAATGTCACTTACTTAATGACAATGTTGAATTCGATATGCGTTATGTTAATTGCAAGTTTAGGTGCTGTAATACCACGTGATCGGCGGTTAAATAAAACAAATAAAAACAAATATAAAAAATATTTCACTATCACACCAAAATTAAGGTGAAAATTACAGAAAAACGCTTTTTTTTGTATCATCTCGTAAGTGTAGGGAACCCTAGAACTAACGTTTTTATCTTTTTATGTAATTATTACTGGTTGGACCCACTCACTTATAACGAGGTATCTAACTCAGGAATGTAAATTACCAGAGCTTAAAAAAAATTCTACGTAAAAAACTAATTATTTATTTTTTGTAGAATAAGTGGCAAGCGAGCAAGCAGCTCACCAAATGCTAAGAGATTACTGCCACCCATCGATATCCGCATGGAGCATATCGCAGATGCGCCTCTCACCTTCAAAAAAGGCCTCTTTTCTTAAAGGTCCCTAAGTTGTATCAGTTGGGTAATACCGCTAGCGAAAACTGATTCCACAGAGTAGTTGTGCGGGATAGAAAAATTCGCGTTAAGCACAGAGTGGTGTATTGCCTACCATCGAGATGATAAGGATGAAATTTTAACTTATGTTGTAACTATAAAGTAAAGTACTTTTTTTTTGCTTTACTTTGAATTATAAAAGCAGGCATATAGATATGGTAAAAGGCACTAACATATAAGATCAAAAAGCTTTATTAATTTTATTTGACTTATATGTATGTTATAGTTACACTGTCACACTTCACATCGTTCTCATTATTACGGTTCCAGATGAAGCCCAGTGGTATCACCCCAACATTGTAGTTGGCCACATTTCAGTATGAAAATACTTTATATAAAGTATTTAATTTTTTTTTAATATCATAATCTGTTGTTAGTACTGAATCAATTATCTTTCTTTGTTTCATTACTTTTTATTTGAATAGATTAACATACTAAGTTTCCACTTCGAACGTACAATTCAATGATAAAAGTAATAAATAGAAGAGTTAAAAGAATACTCAATATGTATAGAACATGTGATAGAAAAACGTATGTGTAATTAATTTTTTTTTCATAAATTATAAACGTAGATGACTTGGGCGGCAGTCCGGCGTGTGTCCTCATTTGTGGCAACTTAGGTAATTTATCTTCATTAAAAATATTCACTAATCTTATTACTTTTGTAATAAAAGTTTTAATTAAAAGAAAGTTTTTAATATAATTACTACAAATATGAAAATACCTCCAGTATATCAATAGTGAAGGTGCCATGGTGCTATCATCGGTTTGGGATCCTGTGATTAATAAATTTAAATCCCATACCAGACATTGCATAGAACTGCATACCTCAAGCCACTATGAGCTTTTTCTGCGTAGATAAGACCAAGAATAGATTATTAAAAGCGAACTACTGAGGTATTCCGAACTAATCTGTCATCCTCATGAGTAGTGGTAAGCACTTGAAACTTCGGGAAAGGAATTTAAAAAAATAATAATAAAATCCGTAAAATAGAGTTTTACTTAAATAATTGGGATAAAAACTTCTAATTATTTCTGTAATTATATTACATTCAATTTAATTTGAAGAAAAAGCACACACACCTTTACTTAATTTACACCATTTCACTTATTCACAAAATTTACTATTTATTTCTCGCCAGATTTAAACGAGCTTTATACTGATATAAGGAAAACTTTGCCAGTCGCAGCGCCAGCGACCCAAGCGTCGTCTCGGCCGACGCGTCGGAACACAACTGGCATCCGACTCGTTTAGTACTGAAAACAATGTTATGTATTGTTGTAGATACAATAACTGTTTCTATTGTCTCTTCTATTATTATTTTTCTAAAACTAACAAATGCAAAGGCTACGTGCAATGTTCTTAATGGAAGTAAATAAAAAGTTTCTATTTAATATTCATCTATCATTAGCAAGTAAGAGTACACTTTTGTAATAATACCGGTAACAAAAAACACATGACCTGATGGAGAGGGTTGACTATGGCTCTTGACATTAACATCAATGAACGAAGACTTAATCCCCGGATGCCTTCACTCATAACACAAACAAACCGCACATACTTGGGTTATACTGCTAATTTTACGTTAGTGTTCTGTGAGGGTCCTCCGTCCACGGTCGGGTCGACCAATTCATGTTGCTACAAGAAAAGTGTACCAGCGTAGTCCTACTACTTTAAAAATATTATTTAATAAATACCCATTGTAATCTTCTAAAATCATCCACTGCCGTGATGCAGTAATCGTTACTCACTTTTCAGTGCCCATTTCAGTCGATTTCCATGTCGATTTCGATTTCCATGTTCAGTCGATTTCAATTCAGTCGATGCCCGTCAAATTTTGAATGATGCGTCTATTAGGAAATATAAACAGGAAGAAACCGTTATATATATATATTACTATATATAACGTTTTCTTATATATATATATATATATGATATCTTCATTACTACTTCTCAATTATGAACAATTATATTTTATTAATCTTTTGCTTTATATATAGTATAAAGCATCAATGACGTAATGGTTTAAGGCACGATATGCGAAATTTCGTAGGTTCGAATCCGCCATTCGCCTTTTATCGTGAACCTAGCACAAGCAAATTTTTTACCGGAATGTTTAGTTTGAAAGTTAGTAAATAACACTCATAGTGTTCTTGAAAAAAATATTTAAAACTAATTTTTCATAGAAATAAATTTAAGCAAGAAATTAGCAACCATTTATTTTACCCTCATAAGATTAGACAGAGATAGAGAGTGTAATCCAATTTCCACCTGGACCTTAAATCTCAAACGTGACAGGGCTATCGAGATTGAAAATGTTTTTTTTAAACATTGAACAAATTATACGATTCGGTTTGAAGGCCTACAATTAGTAATAAGTTCACAGAAAATCAAAATTTAAGATATGTTTTAGTCAGTACGTGATAGAATACGCAATGTAGACATCCGCAGTAAAACGGGGATGACCAGCGTAGCCCAACAGATCAGAAAGCTAAAGTGGTTATGTGCTGACTACATAGATAACAGGGGGGCTCAGGATCGTGCTGAGGCAGTCTATGGGGGAGGGATGGGGAGGAGGTATGTAGAAAGACTATTTTATATATTGTGATGATTATAATAATATTAATTTTCCGTTCATAACTTCATTTAAAATATTTTCTTTTTTTAATAATACAATTATTAAATAACAAGCAACCCACAGCTTTGGTGGGTTGTCAAACATATCCGTACATCTGATCATGTGACGTCTACCATACTCTAGTATGATTAAAATGCTGGTAGAGCTGAGACCGAACAACAAATTGCTCTTAGTTGGGTGAAATATATATATATATATATATATATATTGTAGATCGCACTGCTGGTATAATCACTCTAGAGAGGGATTGCAGTTTGCAACGCAATTCCAATGGGGATTGGTGGATTTCACATGTCATGTTAATTTTTATCTCTATAACATAAAAGATTCCATACAACGTTTTCCTTCACCACCGAACACGTACTAATTCAACATTTAATTTCATTGATATCGGCACCGGAAATCCAACTGACTTTTCTGAACTGCTACGCCTCTCGGTTAATAGTTTAGTGTATGTAGCTATTTAGCGTTGACATTTTGTGAGGATGCGGTCCTTCCCCATTCGAGCTAACCAATATATATAATTAGAAACTACTTCAACATCGCTCTACCACATACACATCGTCTTCTTCTACTCGCCAAGTAACCCACGGCCACGGTTCATGTGCACAGTATCCAGCTATGTTAGTATAGAATGTTATTTGGTCAAATCGATGTCACCCGCCTTTATATGTTTACAGAACTACATTTATTATGATTGGCTTCCATTAGACTGTACGTGTGTACTCCGCCTTATTTGTTCACTTTCCAGATTATTCGGTTAATCGTCATTTGGGTCATGTCTATTTCTGTAAACGTTTTCTAGATATTATATCAACATTTCGTTATAAAAGGTGTTTCATATTCTAATACTTATAAAGAAGAGCTCTACGTTTAAAGTATTCGATAAGGAATTTTGAAATTAGAAATCTTCTTGATTCCTGCCTTGATTATTTGCCATCGTCATAAAAGCCAGTAAAATTTATCTGATTTACCAGATTCCGATTGCCAATATTGAGAGGATGTCAGTTTGGATGCAATGCTGAAGAAATTTCCCCACACCTACATCCAGTATCTGAGACATTGAAACATAGAACAATCAAAAACTTTTAAAAACCAGACACTTGCTACTTATTACAAACCTGCTACGTTGCTATGTATTGCAAACGTGCTACATTGCTACGTATCAGAAACTTGACTACTACTACTACGCTACATTAACAATGGCTTCGATTAGCATTCTACAAATACCTAGATTCCATGGCCAATTTCACCAAATGATCTGGGTATAGGCCGAAAGTAAGAACAGGTTAATGTTTTTTTTATAACAGGGATTTCTCAAAATAGGAATGAAATCCTTGAGCACAAAGTAAATGTTTTGGTATTTGACAGTGGTAACGATGCGAAGATTTTTACTATCTGCAGAATCAATGGGTCAGCTTGACCAGGGTAGGTTCACGGCCTCACAGAAAACCAGCGTGAAATAACAGCATAATTCTGCTGTTTCATCTGGTAAGTATAAAGAACCGGAGATCTTTATTATGAGGCATTCCATTTTAGTCCTCAAGGGTGACAACGCATCGGCAATTTTTTTTTCAATTGCTTATCAAGGATTAATGTAGATGTCATGGACCGCAGGAATCACTTACAATCAGGTAAACTGTGTGCTCGTTTGTTACTCTCAAAGTAATAAAAAAATGAAGTGGCAACTGCGGCCTACGATATTATAATAACATCCATACTCAAAAAATATTTAGGATGTACATACGATGCACGTCTTGAATATTTTTCATCCTGAATTATTCATCTTTATTTACAATAAAGTGGAATGTCTCGTCACCAGAAAAGTAGGGAACACTCACCAGATGATGTTTCATTCTATAAAATTCATTATGTAAAATCATTTTGACGTAAAAAAAATTAGGTATTCTGATTCGGATGTGGTTCCTTCTCTAGGTCCTTCTCCGGTTGCAAGGACCCATTCTTGCCGCACCTAGAGCAAGGCTGAGATTAATGACCATGTTACCTATAAATGATTATCCGAATGCCAATACTCACTATAGGAAACACATCAGTGCTGTGCAGCTATTTCAAGCAGGATGATGTTGGTAGAAAGTTGTTACAGCGTAGCTCTACAATTGTTACATAGAATAAGTAAATTATAACAAGATTCTCTTAAAAGTAACTTGACGTATACGTTATGTACCAATCTCAAGGAGTCATCAATTTCTCTTCAATGGGTCCTATAAAACATATATAAGTACTATACTTGATAGACTACAAGAGACAGAACTTTATGACACCGTTATAATTTACAAGTTTTCGATGACAGCATTAAAGTTAAAGCATATAACAATCCTTAAATATTTTTTAAGATATATTTGATGTTTTTTAGCAAATAAATAGATATTCTACGAAAACGTTTTCCGAACTGATACGTCTTAGGAACATTCAAGAGACGAGCCTACTCCTTTTTCAACAGCGGGCAACCTGCTTGCAACTCCTTTAGTGTTGTGGTTTTCGTGGTCGGCGATATTCACTTACTGCCAAGCGAGTTGTTTGTATGTTTTCAAACAAACAGTCCAGCAATAATTTATAGCAGAACTAAGTCTGAAAACTCTACACGACAATAAGTCTAAATTAAAACAAATACTAATTGTGAAAGTATAATTAGTGACAAACTATATACATTTTGATTTTTTTTGTAATGTATGAGCCATTGCTTAACTACTAGGCGGTGCAGGTGAAGACAGGCACAGTGGACAAAGTAAGACTATTCACTCGTCTGTTGAAGACTCATAATGCACACTCACAATGACAACCAGTCGATTTTGGCGGTATTTTCTGGTGATTACCAGATGACATCGAGTGCAAGATGTTATAGTGCCGTAAGCATTCACGCGCTCATCATCCCCTACCCTAGTGTGATGTATGCTCAATAAAGACCTAATCAGTCTAGGTGCAGTGTCAAGGACCCGGCACACACTAACAACACTACCAGACCGTAACAATGAACAAACAATTTGTGATGCACAAATTTTTGTTTACCAGCTGGGAGTCTAACTTTGGATCGGAGAGAGCAATGTTATTCCGACAACGTTGCAGTTGAGATTTTTCAATCACTTTCTTCGCTGCTTTAATTGTTTGACAAAGTCAATTGACTATTCATAAGAAGCAAACTTTTGTAACAGATACTGAAACTGTCAATCGTTTTAGTTAGTTAGTTTTATTTATTTATAAGTAAGATAAGGTTATATAATATAAGGGTACAATCACACATTTTGATAGTTATCGGGGCCCATAACATCTAGTATGATAAGCCCATAATATCCATCCTCATCTAAAATGAACACACATGAGTATCACTTCTGAGGACTGGACTGGAATGCCCCTCTTTCTATAATTGGGTTCACGATACTTACCATATGAATCACAGCAGCGTTTTGCTGCTATTTTACGCTGATATTCTGAGAGAATGTCGTTACGACCCAATCATGTTACAGCTAATAACTAGCTCCAGCGTGGCTCTACCGTAATTATGTTATTATAAATTGTTATTTTATTTCTTTTTAAAGTGATTGATGTTCTCGCAACCTCGTAACAAAAGTAATGGGCTATATTGTGTTACAAAAGTTTCACAGGAGAGTACAGGTGATTAAGCTTAAAATATTTTTTATGTTTTCTTTTATTTTTTAATGTTTTGAGCCAGTCTGAATCTAGTTTCTACCTGCTCCATTAATGGATCTGCTCGATCGGAGAAGGCGCCCTTACAATATAAAAAAGTATACATTACTTTTTTATATTGTAAGGGCGCCTTCTCTAGCCTATAAATATAAATTCCGCTACTGGGCATAGATTGTTGTGGCATGTTTTTAGAGATGGTTAGAGCATAGACAACCGCGTGACTTCACTACGGCGTGGCGGACTTCATACGTATTAGAAGATTTTTTTTTAATTTATTTCTAAGATGCTCGGTTTTCTCACGATGTTTTCCTTCATCACCAAGCAAATGGTAAGTCTGCACTTAAAATCAAAATTAACAATTTCATTTGTTTTCGCACGGGGATCGAATTCAATTAGTGCATGTACCGTGAATTACAATCATGTGCTTAGAATTGAATATTTCATCTCATTTGCATCTCGAATCTTTGTTGTAGAATGTGCGTATCATCTACCGACTGGTATTATAAAACAAAAAGAAATGATGCTTTTTTCACTGCCAAGCTGTAAATAAAATTATTAAAATTAGGTAATTCATTTAGCAGCACAGTGATGTCATCTTACTTTACTCACTAATTCGAACTCGGGTCTCACATTCTGTAATTAGACTGTATTGTAGCCTTAGTAGCTCTTGGATTTGCCATTAGACATAGATCTGTACTAATCGCGAATGCCCAATACAAATCTTAACACTTGTACTCATAAAGACTTTATTATATAAAATTATTATTGAACAAAAAAAATCATTTAAATTTTTTAATAGTTACTTATCTTTTTATAATGAAGCGGATTTATGTTAAAAAAATATTTACTACCTAAAGTTAACTGCATATTTACAAAACACCGAGGTTTTAAAGCTATCAATATAAATCTGTTCGTGTTCAATTCATTAGACAAATATTGACCAACGGCGGATCGACTGCAAGCGTAGAAGTGATTTATTTTTTTTACAATGATGCGGATACTTATTAAAGTTTTTTTTAACAAGTAAGTTAAACAACTGGGTCAGAAAAGAATACTTTTTACACAAAATTTGTCAAGAAAAAGTAAGAAAAAATACTGAATAAATATTCAAGTATTTTATAATTATATAATTTATAAATGTTAATTTTCAAAAGTCACACTCCAGTATCTGCGGTTTAAATTGGGAAGACAGTTTTATCTTCACGTTTTAATATATAATTGTTACTGCTTTCGAATTATATAATCAATCAACATTAATCAAAATTCCAGCCTAGCTACAATCAATTTTATAAACTGGATGCTGATGCTGTATTTTTTTTTTAATTATTCAACATGGAATCACCATCATTCACCACTACTTAAGAAATACATAATAGTTCATGATAGACATTAGATAGAGATTCACAATTATTTTATTATTATATTATATATTAGGGTATTAGAGCATAGACCATTAAGCGGCGTCGTATACATATATATATATATATATATATTAGATATATATATATATATATATATATATATATATATGTATATACCAGAAGTATATTTATATGTAGTATATGTAAATTAGAGCAAGTAAGTTGACCTGATGGTAAGTGATTCCTGCGATGACGATGAACAAGTTATCATGTGAAATTAAATTCAGCCCTTCATGTTCTGATAAAAACCAAAAGATGTCATCATAATTCAGTAAACGTTACAGAAAATAAAATTAAACAATACAACAATCTTAATTTACTAGTTTCGATGACGTTGTGACCATAGTAAAAGAGCATTTCGTAAGTTTTATTATGTAAACGCCAGTATAAACAAATTTAATCAAAAAAGCCAAATAAAATAAACCGTAAAATGCTACATTAACTGCTAAAGTTGTTCATTTCACATCGATTTCAAACGAATCTTCGAAAATATTAGAAACAAATTTCAAGTCGTCCAATTAGTTCAGTAATGTTTGTTTCCATTTAAAAAAAAAACATTATGATTGGACCCGTGCCGTTGAAATACAAGTTGGTATCGACTTAACTAATTTTCTCTGTATAGAATACAATAAAGGACTTTAAAGAATCAATATTTTGATAAAATATGTCATGAGCCCTGAGTTCGATTCCTAGCTGAGGAACAATATTTTATATTACAAACTGTTTGGTTTTCGGGTCTAAGTGTTTGCATTTGTCTGTGTTCTTGATACTGCATCGGATTTTTTTGTAAACTTTCAAAGCGAGTGCTTGACCATGATCCCACCTGATGTTAAGTACAAATGCAGTCCTGCAATGCAGCACCAAAAAGATGAGTGGCGTGCACTAGAAGATCGCCAGTTGACCGGTTTCGACGAAACCAGTACTGTCAGTCGCTAAGGATGTCATTATTTTTTAGGTATGCCACAAGGTGTGATGTGTAATTCATTATTCGCTCCATTATCTTACAATTGATGGAGGTAATCGAAATTGGTCGATAATTGACAGGACGGTGCGGTTACCTTTCTTGGGTACGGATTGCACGTTCGCAAGCTTCTAGGACTTAGGCACAATTCCGGTCTTTAGGGAGAGACGGTACAAGCGTGTTAAAACTGGAGACAACTCGGGAGCACAAGACTTGAGAACTATCGCTGGAAGACCGTCAGGCCCATTGGCTTTGCTCACGTCTAGACAGCGTAGCTTCTTGAGTACCTCTTTGTTAGTGATGTGTACCTGTGACATAGAAGTATTACTGTGGGGTAAGGTAGGTGGAATACTAACGCCGGGGTCCAGACGAGAGCTTTGGGCAAAGAGATTTGCAAAGATGTCTGCTTTCTCTTTTGCCATGTGGGCCAGAGAGCCGTCAGACTTAACCAGTCGGGGCAGTGAGAACTGATAGAAGTTTGCTTCAATCGATTTGGCAAGAGACCAAAACGCTCTACTACCAGTTGGCTAGGTGGAAAGTTTTGTACCAATATGTTTGATGTGATCCAGCCGAGCTTTCTGTAATTCCTTTTTATAGGACCAGGCGGCTCGGTTAAAGGCTTTCTTTCTTCTTCGTTTTAACATCCGGAGATTCACGGTTTCGAGCGTCATCCCAGGATAAATATGCCGAATGCTTAAGCTTTTCAGCTTGGACGCACTCAGCGTTAAACCAAGGGTCAGCTTTGCCACCAATGGGTACGTCGGCGTGAGGAATAAAAAAATCCATGGCTTGACTCACCACATCGGTTATAGCCTATGCACATCTCGACGGATCTTTGAAAGAAAAGCATACCTGGCGCCATGGACAAGATGCAAAGAAGTGCCGCATCTCGTCTCAATCTGCTAACTTGTAACGCCACATTCGCCGGACACCTCAAACGTCGATATCCAGGGGAGAATGGTACGATGCAATCTGAATCCAGACAATGATCAGAAGTTCCCAATGATGAGGAGACTTCGACAACGTATCTATCTGGATCAGAGGTTAACAGAATGTCCAGGCAATTGGCTCTGTGGCCATCCACATCCAGCACCCTAGTGGTTTGCATTACCAGCTTAATTATATTCCATATAATACCAGCAGAATTCCTCCGATTTTACTGCACTTCGGAATAGGAACGGGGACGACGAGTCGGCACTATAAAAATATTCTGCGTAGTTGATGTCATCTGGCAATAACCAGAAGATATCGCCGTGGTTGGAGGCGACCACGAGGATCTTATCGTCACCATCAACATTCCTATACGCTTAAATCTTGAATATGAAATAGATAGTTATGCATCCCTCACCCATCTGTATTAGACTAGAGAGGGCTTGTTCAGCAATTTCGCAATTCAGATATTTCTACCTTTCTCACAGTCTTCAACCGTGAGAAAGCACAGTCAGCGATACCATTGTTTTTCCGAGAAAACTGAACAAGTGTTCCCAGGCAAATACAGCCAACTTTATTAAATAAGAACACATTTATATTCATTAATTTTAGTGCCTCCAAATCGGCAACACCTATTTTTATTTTATTAAAGTAAAGCCTCAATATCGGCATTTAGTTTTATTTAGTTTTTAAAAACATAATTTACTGCTCCCGAAATTTGACTGGCGCAGCCGGTAGGATTTCTTTGAATTAACGGTGCGACAAGTTACCCTCAAATCGGGAAACCCGCGAGAAGCCGTATTTCGAGAAATCCGGAACCAAACAAATAAATTCGTCAAACGGGACAACGAGCTGAGGATGGACGTGATCGGCTGGTAAGTACAACTTTTTTGCCATCCCTGTTGTTTCCTTCCCAGTAGTTGCACAAGTAATAAATATATTAATTGTTATATGTGGGATCGGAACTCTCCCTATATAACGTAATCTGGTTGTCTTATCAAATTCTAAGAACAGATCGTAATATTATTATAGTAGTATTGTGAATGAAATAATTTGTGTTATGTATTCAGTGTAAAATGTTGAAATGCAATTAAAATAATTACAGCGACAAATTGATATTGAATAAATTAAAAAAAAAAAAAAAAAAACTCCATAGTTTAGCAAATATATTATAAAGTTTTATAGTTTTATAGTTCTTTTAATAAATGAATTGAATTGACATCGAAATAAACTAAAATTTTAACATTTTTCATTATTATCTAATTATATTGTTTTATATTGTGTTAATAATAAGTTGTAAAAATGTGTGACGAGGAATTAATTGCAATTCCGCGTGAAATTTTAAATTTAATTCCGGTGTTCGGTGGTGACAAAATACAGCTAAATTTGTTCCTTAGAAAGAGCGAATATGTAATTGATAGATATAGAGGTCACGAGAACCAAAATTTATACGTGTATCACTCAATAACAAGTCGTTTAAAAGACGAAGCTGCCGCCTTGTTATCAGAGCGCGAGGATATTTCCTCCTGGTCAGATCTAAAGAGCTTATTAATACAACACTTTGGAGATCCTAGAACTGAACAGTGTATTAATATTGAGTTAGAGTCGATGAAAATAAAACCTGGCGAAAGTTATCTAGATTTTTGCAGTAGGATACAGACAGTAAGGTCACTCCTTATCTCCAAAGTGAATATAATAAACGATGTGGACTTAAAACGTGCCAAAACGATAATTTATAATAACACCTCCTTGAACGTGTTTCTTTATAATTTGCCCGAGAATTTAATTCGTATAGTACGTTTAAAATCACCCTCTACTCTAGAAGATGCTCTAGGTGTAGTGCTCGAGGAAGATAATTTCCACGACCAATATAATATGAGGAACAAAATGTATAACACTGGTACTTCCTCAAAACCGATATTTTCCATACCACAAGGTCAAAGCTTTAAATTTGGTATAGGGCCACAGCATAGTGGATTTAAAATTCCCTTCGTACCTCAAAATAATACATCACCAAAATTAAACTTCACCCCGCAACCATATAAAATGCCTACACAAAATATACCTCAGAATTTCGGTTATCGGCCCCAACTAGGCTATCGGCCCCAACTAGGCTATCGGCCGCCCCAATTAGGCTATCGCCCGCCCCAATTAGGCAACCTACAACAGTTGGGATACCGTCCTCCACAACTTGGATCTAACCCACAACTGGGCTATCGCCCACAATTTGGCCCTCACCATACCCAACAACAACAACCGATGGGTTACAAACCAAATTTTCCCGTAGCGCCTCCGAACTTTGGTTACAGACCCCCTCAGGTACAAAAACCACATTTTCAATCGTCTGATGTGACCATGAGAACAGCATTGCCAACGCCTCGCGAAGGTTTTAAGTTGAATAAACTTACCGATGAAGACCAACAGTACTATGAATATTTGTGTGACACAAAAAACGATAACATTTACATAGAGGAGTACCCCGTAGATGATAGTTACACATACGGCGACAACAGTAAACAAAACATCAACGCCGATGCCCTCAGCAGAATAAAACTCAATGCCTTAGATTCAGATGACGACGACGCGAACTCTATGATTGCTAATGTGGACAAAAAGGAACTAAAAGGAAAGAAGAAAACACCCGGAAAAATAACCAAGGACTTGCCTATCAATATTGACTCGGATAGTAGTGATAGCTCATCAGAAAGGACAGAATCAATTTCTAACCTTCCTATAGAGGAACCCGTCTATGCCCCTTCTGAAAGTAGTATATCGCAAACCATTCATTCTGCCGCTAGTTTAGAAGGCACAGGCAGTCACATTTTGCACGAAGCCATCGATAACAAGCCAAACCAAATACTTGTGCTTTCGTGGTCGAAGAATGAAATGCAAGTAAGAGACCTATCAAGAGAGAAACATAATATTATAGAAGTTTTCTTGCCAACTAATAACACAGAGTTAATAAAAAAAATTCTTGAAGGAATACGTTAGGCCAAAAATTAAATACTTTATTTACTTTGAGGAAGAGGAACATCGGAAACAGTTTAGTAGTATAGTCATTGCCTTATTTAAGAAAGATACGGTAAGGTTGTATGAATGTACAGAACGGGTAGTTTATGTGGCTAAGGAATGTGAGCAAAGAGAAATTGTTTTGCAGTATCACCAGGGAAAGACATATCATCGTGGTATCAAGGAAACCTTGGTTAAATTACGTAGGAGTTATTGTTGGAAAAAAATGGAGGAAACAGTTGCTGCTATTATAAATGCTTGCGACGCCTGTCGGTCAATGAAATACGATAGAAAACCACTCAATCCACTGCTACAATTAACTCAGACACAAAATGCTCCGTTCCAAGAAGTTTTTATGGATTTGTTTTCTATAGAAGGGAAATTCTATTTAACACTAATAGACGTATTTAGTAAATTAGGACAGGTAATAGAGATCTCCAACAAATCTTCACCCGAAGTTATTAGAGCACTTATAAAATATTTTTCGCACTACGACATTCCAAGAAAAAAAAAATCAGCTCAGATCCAGGCAAGGATTTCAACAATCAGCTCATGAAAGAACTCCTTTCCTTTCACAAAATAGATCGCCACGTAGGAACAATAAATATCCCAAATTCTATCGGTTCAATAGAACGTTTTCATTCTACCATTACAGAGATATATACGCTTGCCAAGTATGAGCGAAAATGCACCGACGCATCATCAGTTATGACGTACTCCATTATGGCATACAACCATACTATTCACTCAGCTACCGGCTTAACTCCTTTTGAGGTAGTTTTTGGACATACGGATTCCGATAATCCATTTAGCACAGAATTATAAAAAGCTTATACACAACAATTAGTTAAAGACCATGAAAAGCGCACTAAGTTTTTGTATACGCATTTGGCAGAAAAGATGACAGCTAATAAGCAAAAGATTAGGCAAAGGAAAGGAGGAGAAGGCTATGTTAAACTACAAATAGGAAAAACGAAGATTGTAGGTGTGACGGAACGGAATGTGGTTCCAATTAAAGTAATTACGGGATAAAAAAGCCCCCATTAAAAATATAAAACGTCCTCTACAGGTGGTGTATTCTGACAGTAGCGACGTCGACAGTCGCTCTTCAACTTCAATCACTTGAAGGAAATCCAGGAATTCTACCCGTTAAGGAGGGCCAAGCGTATGTACAAACTGAGAACTGGACTATCCTTAAGACCCTAAACTAAAAAAAAATATACGACGACTTAATAATAATAATATCAAAATTTTCTGAATTCCAGAAATTATTGTCGCTTAAACAACCGTTTCCTCAGGAGTCTATTGGTATGTTACTGCATGTAGAGCATCTGCGCGATATTACTATCGATAAATATCGTCAACTAATACCGCGACGTGCTAAAAGAGGCATTTAAATCCATTAGGTTCTATTATAAAAATTGTAACAGGTAATTTGGATCACGATGACGCTCTTAAATATGATAGATTAACTTCTAGGATAAGTCACGACCAAGTAGTTGTGTCCAAAAAAATTACTGTTATATCTAAAATGTTAGACAGTTTCGTAAACACTACCGAACTTATAACTAAGAATGGCATAATACTTGACACACGTTTAAAGAAAGTCGAAACCACTCTAGGAGAATTGGTAACGAAAGAAAATAACTGGGTATCAGCCTCATATATCTTAGGGTTATATAGCTTATTCATAAGTAGTTTCCGTACAATCTTTATTCATCTAAGTGAAATTGAGACAGCCTTAGCATTTAGTAAAAGTTCTATATTGCACCAATGCATTGTAAACTCTACAGAATTATTATACCATTTAAAACTTATATCTCAATCCGGAAAGTTAGTATACGAACCTAATGAATCAAATCTAGTAAAATTAGAAGAAACCATTTCTGATAAATCTTACATTAAGAAAAACCAGATCACGTTTATTATGGAAGTTCCACTTACTGATAATTGCACATACAATGATTTTTAAATGTACTCCTTACCTATTTTCGTTGAGACTATAAACACAACCCTAGCCGTATTTCCTAAATTCCCTTACCTGTTGGCAATAGGTGTAAAATACTTGCCGATCGTAGCTCCATGTCGTCCTCTCGCCGCTGGAGACCATTTCCTGTGTACTGAGGACAATCGAGTTCTGTACCCGGGGCTAACTTGTGAAGGACAGCTAATGAAGTTCGCTAGCAACCTTACATATTGCAAACAGCATCCTATTCATATTGAAGACGTGAGAGTCCAGAAATTAAACCCTGACAATTGGATACTTTTCACCAAATTAAAGGCCACTTTAACCAAACAATGCGGCGACGATATAACCAAATACTCAGTGTTTGGGACATACATTATGACTCTCGACGAGCCCTGTGACCTAGAAATTAAAGGAATTCGGATTCGACACCACCGGGTCTACACGGAGACGGGAGCTGTGCCACCGATACCCGTCATAAATCTGCCCACGCTACACACGAATGCAACCCTATCCAGTGCACGCGCACTTAACATGCGCGAAATCAATCTCGATGACGTAAAGTTCATGTCGTATGCGTTAAAGAATAGTGAAGTGTTTGACAGTGTTTTAACCACAGAAACGGGCTCTAAATTCAGTGTTTTAGTCTATAGTGTTCCATGTCTTATAACGTTAAGTCTCACTATTTTTCTATTTTATATGTTTAGAGATAAGATTTCAAAAGCAGTGTACGAGTGTGTACGAAATCATCGGAATAGGCCAACAATAGCAAATTCCGATAATTTCTCTCTTAGGGAGGAGGAGTTATGCATCCCCTCACCCATCTGTATTAGACTAGAGAGGGCTTGTTCAGCAATTTCGCAATTCAGATATTTCTACCTTTCTCACAGTCTTCAACCGTGAGAAAGCACAGTCAGCGATACCATTGTTTTTCCGAGAAAACTGAACAAGTGTTCCCAGGCAAATACAGCCAACTTTATTAAATAAGAACACATTATATTCATTAATTTTAGTGCCTCCAAATCGGCAACACCTATTTTTATTTTATTAAAGTAAAGCCTCAATATCGGCATTTAGTTTTATTTAGTTTTTAAAAACATAATTTACTGCTCCCGAAATTTGACTAGATACATTATTGTATTATTTTTTAATTTTTTATGTATTACAAATACTTACTAATTACTTAAACATATGTCTTTTATATTTCGACATTGTGAATAAACAGGAAGTCAAACACGCCCACCCTAGTTAAATGTTTGTAAAGCCACGCTGAAATATATTCCTAGCAATGGCATGGGTCGGCTTGCCCTATCAAGGACCATGCCGTCACACAACCAGCGTTTAATTGCTGTACAAAGCTGCTGTGTTTCGACTGATGAGTTCAACTAGGGATCCATAGACCCTAGTATTCCGCATCGCTAATATGAATCAGATGTTTCAACACATTTGCACTATGATAACTATCGAGAATGAATCAATATCATGGACCGCATTCATCTCTTACCACCAGGTGAATTGTATGCTCGTTTGTTGCAAATTCTAATTCTAGTGGCGCACTTCGAGTTCATTATCTAATAAGAAATTTAGTAAGATCCGGCTCGAGAGACCAAAAATATATTTCGATATTATACTACAATATTATATGATAGCTATTGACTTGTAGCAATAGAACGTTGATACAACTTCGCAGCAACGCAGTACAAGTTTAAGTGGTAGTTATGGAGCGAGGCCAGATGCTCCACGCTGCAGTCACAGACCCACCTCGCAGTCCTAAGCTCCGAGCAGCTCTTCTTTAATGGTGATTGCTTTTAGGTGCATAGTTTCAGCATCCTGATAAAAGGCGTAAGATTTTGGATTGTATTCCCTATAATTAATCAAACAATTAAATAAAGAAAACATTTTACAGTAAATAAAAAAAGTAAATAAAATTGGAAGTCATTACTATATCTATGGAGCCGTCGTAGCTCAATATCTAAACGCTCGCTTTTAATTTCACGGTACACAAGCAAACCAAGTTCGATCCCCAGTTTACAACGCTGTGTTTCCTTTGATGCGGCGTTTCGGTAGGGATCCGAAGACCCAGAAAATATAACTAATAATAACTCCATCCGTCTCAGTCCTCAGGGGTGACGACGCTTGAAGATAGATGCAAAAGTTATTTACCGAAATGATTCGGTTACTTACCGTCGCGTAATCTTTTCTCGTTTGTATTCTAATATTATAAAGACAAAATCTATTGAATGAAAACGTTTGCTGTATTTAAATTTCAACGCTTATAAGCAAAACAGTTTTATTTTAATACCTGTACGCGTTTATTGTAATATTTGTCATTACGTATTATTGGTGACGAGGCAATCGATGTAATTCTCAGAGGTGACAATGCATCTGCATTATGATTCCTTATCTAAAATGAAAGTACGATAAGCTGCAGAATCTTCAGTGGATTGATCAAATCTCCGTTTTCCTCATTTCCCTGTGACATATAGTATATCTTATACAAACATCAAGAGTCGTACAATTAATTTAATGAAATGTTCGTGACATAACTTATGACCAGACTAGATATATAAAACTGCGGCAAGGTTATTTCTGTACATTTAACACTTTTTTCAGTATAAATTGGAGTGTGCTATACTAAGAATAAAAATGACAATCAAATTTTTTTTCAAAACGTGTATACAAAGCGCCAATAGTCGAATGGTTTAGGGTACGGTCTGCCAAACTTAAGGTAAGGTAGGTTCAAATCTTCGCTTCAGTTATTGTCGTGAACTATCTCCAAGCATTAGAAGCTTACTTATTTCATTTAATTATATTTATGCTTTATTTAATTTACTGTCTTGGTTAACCGAAAAGTTGAATATTTTCTCCCATTCAAATGAAACCTGTCACTTGATTATAAGTCATCTTGCGTATGGGCATTTTAAATTGTGTTAAATTTTAATTTAATTTATAATTTTAATGTGATGCTTCTCAACTCTTTATTTACATCAAATCAATTTCAATTGTAAAACTTTATTATTATGAGAATTATTAAAAGTCGACTTGTCGACTCGCGAGAAATTAATATTAACTATATTGAATTTCTCCATTGATTAAGGAGTAGTGAAGGTATTTTAATCAATAACTTAGATGAAATGTGGTGCAACTAAATAATGATATATTTGATAGTTCATCAATATTCGCAATTTTCTCAATTTGATATTATTACTTGTTACACATATGCCATTCTTCTTTCTGTTTTAATTTTTTTAATTTCTCTTAACTATAAGATACGTCCCTTAACGTGTGCTGTTCACGCCCGTCATTGGTGTACATTTGAGAATATAATCATATAAAGGTTCAACCTCGGAAATGTATTTTCAAATTTATTCATTCCATTCTCTAGTTACAGTCGACAGTGACTTTTTTCAGATAATTAAAGTTTTTAACTAACGCGTCTTGCCAGACTTACGGATGACTTATGGCGCTGATACGTGATTCCTCAAGACAGATTATACGACCAAGGTCAAGGTCATGCAGTAAGCTATAGTCAAGTATGCATAGTATTTCCATGCGTGATAGAGTGCACCGTTTACGATGTGAATATTTAAAGTAGAACGAAGATAGAAGGTAGAAATTGTAGGCTGCTGTAGAAATGGGCATCTAGAAACAAAGTATCCAACAAATACAGCATGAATGAGTTGGTTTGACCTATTTCTAGATCCATGCTGTAGCTATATACGAGCTGCAGCATGGCTCCACCGTTGCTAAAGTGTATTGATATTTACAACAAAAGAAAAGTCTATAGTGTAGACTTAAACAAAGGAATACTACACAAATAATTAAAATAAAAGGGCATTAAATTCAGAAGGGTCTTATTGCTGACACCAATGTCGCCCAGACAACCTTTGGGTCGACAGAAATGGAATGGAACAAAAATATTAGTCAAGCCTAAACACAACGAGGACTATAATTCTTATAATTATTGAAGAGTAAATTTAAATAGTAGTATAAGTATACATCTAAATAGCCGTGCTAGAGCTACGTTGTAGCTTATTTCTCCTTGAAGCATGATTCAGTCACCATCATTGTCAGCTTGACTGAAGAAGGACTACGCCTTCATGGAATACCATCGTGGAATAGCAGCATAACGCTACTATGTTTCGTACGGTGAGTAGCGACCTGATTATAGGTAACGAGGTGTTCCATCTCATTCCTCAGGAGTCACAACGTGTGTGCATCCTCAATCCTTGCTGGGGATGGATGTAGATGTCCTTGGCTACTTAACATCAGGTGAACTGTGTGTTCGTCATCCACCCCCAATATTATAAAATTAAACTGAATTGGCAATGGATCAGCTGTAGAATTGAGAACTGCTAGAGTGAACGAGGTCATGAATGGAGATCCCGGACTGGCAAACGTAATGTGAGATGCCCTCTGACTAGTTGGAGTGATGATCTTCGCAAGGTAGGTGCCAGGAGCTGGATGACAGTGTTCGAAGGTCTTGCGTAGCGTGTAAATGTGGAGGTTTACGTCCAGCGGTGGATTAATGTGGATGACGGTGATGATAAAATACATCATAAAATAAAACTTAAGGAAAACGGTACAAAATCCAATATACGAGTATAATTTACTATGTGATTCATACAAAAATCCCTAATGAATAACTTAACACATGCTAATTGTTAGCCTCGTCACCCTGATGTCGAAGAACAGGCCAATAACTAGCTTGAATTATATCCTTTTTTGATTTTTTATAGATATTTCAAGACGTGAAGCCTGCTAATGCGCATTGAAGCCGCGTGCCAGACTACGTTCCGATACTCTCTTTAGACAAACCCAGCACTATACAATATATAACTTTTACTGTAACAAATTCATGTGTTAATCTTCTTAGATTTTATCTAAAAGTATTATCTGAAGCGTCAAAAGCCTAACAGTCTACGGGCCGCAAAATTTAAAGTTATACGTACGAATCCGCCTTACGACTATAGTCGAATAGCACAAGTTGTAAGCTTAGTTGGAGTGCTTATATTATGTTAGTAATGTGGAAAGCCGCGCTAGCTTTCTTTTTTTAAAAAATACCCTAAAGAAGAATCCCTCTTGTGGAAATTTCAGGTTATTTTTTATTAGATTGAGAGTAACAAACGAGCACACAGTTCACCTGATAGCAAGTGATTCTTCGCATGACATCTACATTCATCCTTGATAAGGAATCATAATAGAGATGCGTTGTCACCCTTGAGGACTGAGATGGATCCCTACACTCAGCAGATGAAACACAGCAGCATTATGCTCCTACTTTAAGCTGGTAGTCTATAAGGGCGTGGTCATATCCCGGTCGAGCTAACCCATTAATTTTGCAGCTGGACACAAGTTGCAATGTAGCTCTACCACTATATACTACGCTCCCCCGTCTCCCCCAATGGATGGAATATTCTCCGCCATAACATCTGATAAACGATATTCAAATAAGGTTGCCCCTCCAGGGATATGCGAGGTAGCTACGCGATGGGTGAGGGAAAAGCTAAGTTAAAAATATGTCTATTACCACTAAAATTAAGCGACGTAGCAGGTTGTAAAATGGTGTTTTTGATTGTATTAAGTTTTTGTATTAAGATGTATTAACGAGTTCTAAGTTTTGGGTGTATGGTAAATGATTCCTGCATCTCATGCCATCCATATCTATGAACACGATCATAGATAGCTCGATAAGGAATCTTAGCTAATTTGTCAACCAAAATGCAATAAAAGGATAATATATTTTAAAAGTAAAATAATATTTGAAGTCGATAGATGGATTAAGTATTTACTGAGGAATGATAAAAGGATTTTGTTCCGTAGTATTCAGCAACCTGCCATATGTTTTAGCTCGCTATATAAGTTTCCGATATTGGAATAAAGCTAAGTTAATAAGTTGTGGGGTAACTTTTGTAACTTGAGGTTGTGATCTGTGTTCGTAAATATTACTTTCTATAGTACTACTCTTACACATGGAAATGAAATCATAAATTTAATAATTTTATTAAATAAAATAAATAACCGACTTTATTGAGCTGTATTTTATTTTTATTTATTGTGAATAACAAACGAGCACACAGTTCCCCTGATGGTAAGTGATTCCTGCGGTCCATGATACTACTCATCCTTGCCACGGAATCATACTGCAGATGCGTTGTCACCCTCGAGGTCTGAGAAAGCCTCGTCACCAGTAATAAAGGTGTCCGGATCCTTTCACTCAGACGAGAAACAGCAGCATTATGCTGCTATTTTACGCTGGTATTCTGTGAGGGCGTAGTCCTACCCAGGTCAAGCTGACCCATTCATTCTACTGCTAGAAACAAACTGCAGTGTAGCCTTTATCTAAATATATAATATAAATTTGAATTAGTACAATCTGAAAAAATATATGTTTAATCATCATCATTATCAAGCTATCTCGGTCACCCTCGTTCTATTTCAAGTATGTCTGATCGATATTTTTAATTTAATACTCATATAACTCCTATCGATCCGATATCTTTTTATAATATAAGAAGAGTTTTTGAGTACTATAATATTTATATATACTGTATATAAGTACTAGAATTAGCGGAGCTGATTAGGTCCGATACCTACGACCTTAACTTAAACCTAAATCATTAAGTTATTGGTGTATAGTTGTCAAATAGCTACCAAAAGCAAGAAAGCTTTTTTATTCTATGTTTCCCAGTGACAATTACATCCAACACTTATCATACAGAAAACAATATATTTAATTAAGTAACACCGCCGTCAAGAAAAATAAATAACTTAGTTGTGGACAACAAGACTAAGTGATTTACTCAAAACATATTATTATAACTATTGTTTCCTTTAGTTTTACAATACGAATGGATTTCTTTTACCTTCTCTCTAAAAAAAAGCAAGGTAACAACGCAGTTTTATTATAGATTAGGCGTGTTGTCTTTAAAATATTTAACGTATTTCTTTCTAATCTTACTAACCTTTCTAATCCAGACACATTTCTAGTTACGATTGTTGCGAATGACAAAAGATCGCATAGTTCACCTGTAACAGTTGAATGAGCCTCATCATATTTACAACCTGAAAATTTGCGTTGCGTCCACATGCGTTGTCATCACTGAGGGCTGAGATGAAAGTCTTTGAGTCCCGACACTCACAGCAAGAAACACACCAGCATTGGTTGCCTGTGAGGTGGTCCTTTCGGTAGAGCTGACCCATTGACACTGCAAGAAACAGCGCTAACGCTGTTAAAAAATAATTTAAAACAGGTGTGTATATATAATTTAATTTAGTCGTTTCCAATGTCTGATTAACTTCCAAGTTTACAACTCAAACTGACGGTGTCTGAGAGTATATAATTACCTAATCCCTAAACAGTCTTTAACGAGAATTCTGTCGCTTATCTCTCACCTCCACGCTTTATTGTATCTATACCTGCGCTGTTTTGTTAATATTATATTCAGATATTAATCTATCTTATGATTTTTGTAAACGATTCTAAAAATGAAATGATTTTGTAACTGATATATGTTAGATAGCTAGATTTTTGCATATTATAGGTGAATAAAGTTTGTCCTATTTTGCCATCTATGATTTTTTTATATATATCTATATTTTATCATATTGCGTTTGTAAGAGCTCGCTTTTCGGTGCGCGAGCAAAGCGAGTTCGATCCCAGTTGCCGGCTAATGACCATTGTAGAACAATGAACAACTTATAAAATAAAAAAATGTTAGTCAAGCCTGAGCCGGGTAGTTAGGATTTCGTACCATGTAAAGGCACTCGATCGCATCTGCATTATGATTCCTTATTTAGGATGTCATAGGTGTTATTGGCCGCAGAGATCAGGTCACCGTGTTTATATTTAAATATAACAAAAAATACGTCACTAAACTCGAACACGTTTCGATATTACATCTTAAATATCAGTACAAATAATCCAGATGCATCAATTTATCATTAAATTCATTAACAAAAAAGAGGCCCTTCGATAGTGTCTCCGCATTCTTTATCTAATCTGCATAAAAAATTGTATATCATCAGGCACGGACTTTGATCTCAGATCTCTCTCGAACAATACGTAAAATAGAAAAAACTTCCACTAAATAAGATATTTATACGACACGTCGTATTTTGTGGAATCCGCTTTGTCGCCTGCGGTATTTCCGAACCGATACCTTTAAGAGAAGAGAACCTTTCTTATAGCCCGGCAGTACGTCTGCGATTTCTCTGATGTTACGTATGTCTACGGTCGACGGTATTCTATAAAACAAAAATAGTAATAGGAAACGTGTGTATCAACAAATTACGTTGACAACTAAGTTCTTTGTTTTTTATTTTAAATTCAGCATGTCATTAAAAGTTTTTGTCATAATGTTTAAGATTGTTTGAAAGGGGATATTTTGTTCTACCGTAATCTATGTTGTTCGAGTTTATGTAGATTTCCACGTCTTTCTATCTCTTTGAACACGGTTTCGTTTCATACTGATGCAGAAATGAGATCTTGGTTAGATAAATTTTTCAAGTCGAGACCGGGTGGTTTCTACCACCAAGGTATTGAAAAACTTACTGAACTAAATGGGAGAAAGTAAACAACAAGAGACAATACATTACCGATAAAAAAATTTTTATCCTAAAATAAACTTTTTAATAATTGTAAAAACCGAAAAAAACTTATTGCTACCTGTTACTTACAATAACATTTATTTACAAATCTACTATTATTTCTATTTTATTTCTTCCGGGGTGACAAGCATGGACTACCTCATCAACAGTAGTATCAAAGGCTCTGGGTTCCAACACTCGGCAGCCAGTAACATTATGCTGCTACTTACCGCTGGTATACTGTGAAGGCATGGTCCTTCCACTGTCGTGCCGACCCATTAATGCTACAGCTAGAAACAAAGTGGAACATGGCTCTGCCATTGTAAAATGAGAAAATCAGATTCGTTCATTCACGTTCTTACGTAAATAAATTTAGTAAAATATGATGAACACATAATTAAATGTAAATAATATTTATTTGCATACAGTAAAAAAATATTATAATGTATACTGTTATATATATAATACATTTTATTTTCTTAAACTGCCAACGTTACACTATTGAATTTTCGATACCGGTGCGCGGACTACTTTCGTTTCCAGCAATTGTATTATCAACGTGACAAAAGAAAAACAACCATCTCCTATATATCCCGTATATCCTGTTGATGTCATTCTTCAATAACAACAATATATATGACATTTAGTGCCATTTTTTTAATATGATTTACGATTTTCTTTTCTAATATTATTTTAGTAAGTGCCTCTGTGTTTGCGCAAACACTTACAGCACTTGTCTAGCGTAGATGACATAATTTAGTAATAACCAAAAGAAATCACCGCAATCGAAATCAGCTAGAAGGTCGATTTTAAAAAACTTTAATCATAAAATACATAAGACAAGGTTATTTGAAAGTTTATTATCGTCTAACGAAACTGAAGAACTGCTAAGTGCATTATTGCATTATTCTTCAACAGTGATACGAAACTTTTTCCGAGGAGCGGTTTCTTCTTTAAATAAGAAAATATTAATGTTATCTTTACAAACTTGTTTGAGAATATAAAAGTAATATGGTAATGTGTGAGAAAATCTCTGCTACATGAGTAGGTTGGCTCGACTGGGAAAACCTCGCGAAACACACTTTCAAAAGGGCGTATGTTTTTTAATTGTCATCCGATTTGCATTAAATAAATGTATGTATACAAAGAATTTGATAAAATGAACTCTTAGTTTCTAGCTATAAGAGTAGGTCGACTTGACTAGGTAAAGGACTGCATTCTCACAGAATACCAGCGTATAATGCCATCGAGTTTCATGTGGTGGGTGTCAAATCCGGAGACCTAATTACAAGTAATGATGCATTCTCAAGTAATGTGCATCCTGGATCTTAGTTAAAGATAGATGTAGATGTCATAGTCCGCAGTCATCACTTACCATCAGGTGAACTGTGTGCTCATTTGTCACCCTTGATGTAAGAAAAATCTATGATACATAGAGCGGAGCTGATATATTCATGTAATACGAGTAACTTAACCATAATAAATAGAATAGACAGAAGCCGCCGTGCTTGGCGTCGATCATCGTCATTAATTATGTCGTCTAATTTTAGTGTCAATTCTTTTAATTTTATTTAAGAACTGTTTATTGTGTGAGCGCAAATGCTTTCTGCACTTTATAATATCTTGCGTAGATGATGTCATTTGGTAATAACCAAAAGAAATCGCCGCAGTCGAAATCAGGTAGAAAATCGGTTCAACAAAATTGACATTAACATTTTAAATTACACTTACAGCCTATAAATATATCTAAATCCCAATGCTGGGCATAGGCGTCTTCTGTAGAGAGGGTGTTAGAGCGCAGCCCTTCATGCGACGCCACTGCGGTTTGGCGAACTTCACATGTCTACGGAATATTTTATATTATTATCTTATATTAAGATATATGCAAGACACGCGATGTTCCAACATCGCCGAGCAAGTGGTGATCAGAACTTTGTCCCGATAATTAAAAGCTTAAACATCGACCTAACACAGCACCTTAAGTACAAAGTGCGTAAAGACCCCATTTTAAAATTGTAAAACAGTATTAAAATAGCTTTCTCCTTTCCTTTTGTGTGCAAAGTTTCAAGCCCCTAGAGTACACACGTAAGTTACAAAGTAACAGCATAAATATAATTATCTTCGAACATAAACAACTCAATTAAACAGGGTCAAATTTGATTAGTCGCCTCCTAAAATTTTAAAGTTACTTATTATAATAAATTAGCTAATCTCCCTCTTACCTTATAGCCTTGAGATAAATACGTCGGTAAAATGAATATGTCCAATTGGCTGATTTTGATCAGGTCAACATCTGATGACCTGATCAAGTCAATTATCTAGGATATATGTTGTGTATTTCTTATATGCAATCAAAGGTGGCAAAGATCACTCTTGAGGACTGAAATAGGATTGACATTAACCCTCCGCAACCCAAATCGTTGCATCAATCAAGATCAAAAGAAAATTCTATTCCACGTTCATATTATATGAGAACGTGGTCCAGTTTTCGATCGAGTGTTTCGGGTGTCGAGATTCTGGAACAAAATTATAGGTAACGCAGCATTCCACCTGAGGTCTCAGGGGAGACAATTTTAATAGCATTATTTCTTTTAAAAACGCTATAAATCATAAATAAATTTTAAACGTAAATTTATACGCGAAAATGCGGACCGCGTTAACCATTTTAGATAATTATCCTCGCGATTATGCTAGATAGACAGCTTGAAATTCTGCTGTATTTCAAGGAAGCCGTGGTGGTTAGCAAACGGTTTAGGAATTTGGACAACTAAGAAACGGTGCAAGAAAATTGCTGAATGATCTTGTTTTTACCCACATTTAAGCGCTCAGCACAGGTCTATCAACATGACCAGATGAACACTGTTGTTGACCCTGGATTTGTAGACCATGGATCCCAGAAGAACTTAATATTATTTGTTCATGCTTAATTTTTAACAAATATGTTTAGGTTTTCTTGTCAGCACTTTGGACTTCCAGGACCTCGACTTCCATGGACTATGCTGAGCCCTAACCAAGCGCTAATAAATCAAAAACAATAACATGAATATGCAAGAACATGTCAAAACGTAGTCAATAAAACGACGTATTTAATGAGCCTTAGAAAATATGTACTAAACTTACCTTGATTCTATCATAAAAAATTCAGTCACGTTTCTACGGGTACTTCAACAAAAGGCATTGTGGAAGTTTTTGTGAATATTAAATGTCATAATGTTTTTTTCAATTCAAATATTTCTACGACTATGAAAAAATATATGTATTCTAGTAGTTGGTTTAATAATTCATTTTATTTATTTCAAACCAAGCGTACTATCAATTATATCATTTACGTTAAAAATATTTCGTTATACAAACTCTTTTCCGTAAAGAGGTTTTGTAACTATCAAACAAATAAATTAAAAAACCAGAAAGATAAAAAATAATTAAGCATATAGAAACAACGATTTATGTTATTCATCTTAGATATATATTTTCTTATGGTTCAGTTGAGTAGACCGCTAAGACCATTTTTCTTTTATAACCTTATGGGTGACCAACGTACACCAGCATCCGTCGTCACAATTACTGCTAACGAATCTTGAATCTTTGTTGAATGGATGTGGACGTCCTGGGCCGCAGCCACTGTGACAATATGCTGATGCATAATGTTGCCTTTTCGATGCTGTATTCTATCGGAACCTTCACCTTGACCTTAACCTGTCATTTTTACTTCATATTATTATATTATTATTATATGTTTTTATTTATTTATTACTATTATTATTCATAGCTGATAATGTTGCCCCCATAACTATTTGAAAGAGTAGTTTGAATTTTTAAGCGACTCTCTTCTTTGTGTTTGTAAACCAGTCTTTCATACTTTCATTCTTATTTAGTGGTCCAGAAGATAATCATCGTCTTATTGCTTTCATTTCATTATAATTAATCACCAACAAAACCATCAACACATTTTACTTTTACGCGACCTCGTAAAAGTAACGTATAAACGGCCGTTATACGTTTCTGACTTATTTTTATACATCCAAAATAAGCATTTTTTTTATAAAAGAACACACGTTACACCTGATGCCACGTGAGGTATCTGGTAAGGATTACGGTGCTTGACTACTTCCATCTCCACTACGAGTACTTCCGTCCTTATTCATATAGTATTCAAGATGGGGTAACTTGAATACTGGGATCCTGCCTGGCATCTGCTGTTTTTGATGTTGGCAATGAACAAATGGTAGAATATATAAAACAACTTTTACTGGCTAAACTTACAACTTAAATACATGGTTCAAGATTATTGAACTCAAGAATATACTTGTAAGAGAGAGCCAAAAATATAAAACAAAAGAGAAGAAAGACAAAGTATATTTCAATATTATAAAGTACTAAATGTTTTCGATACTATGTCCTCCTGGTCGGTAACGACCACGGGGCACGGGGACCCCTCTTCTCGTCCTACATCAATAAAGACCAAAGTCTTCAACCAGTGCATGCTTCCAATGATTACTTATGGCTCAGAGACATATTCCTTCATAGCTGGCCGTCTGAGAAAATGTAGAGTCACGCAGAGAGCTATGGGGCGGGCGATGCGCGGTGTTTCTCTGTGTGATAGAATACGTGGGTAACCTATCTCAAAACATTAGCAAGCTGAAGTGGCGATTGGCTAGCCATGACGTGGAACCGATAACCGATGGAAAGGAAAGGTTCTTGAGTGGCAACCTCGGCAGTCGCAGTGCAGGACGCCCTATAGATGGAGTGACAACCTATGCAAGATTGCGGGAAGTCAATGCGTGCAGCTGGCTCAGGATTGTACTTCGTGGCAATCTCTAAGGGAGGATATGTGCAGCAGTGGACTACGGACAGGCTGCGATGTTGATGATGATTATCATATGACGTCAGTATAGTGCTGTCAGCATTTGCGTAGACAGACTTTTGCGCATCACTAGTCGTATCCTTCCCTAGTCGAGTGTTATAGGTATATAGGTCGGAGGAAGGTTCAGGTGGTAGTGTCTTAGACACCGGACATACATACAACCGACCCGAACAGCAGCCGTCATTCCCGTTTACATAAACGTCGACATATACCAAACAGGGAGAAGTGTGGTACAGTTTAAAGCAAACATAGCAAATATCCAACTCGATGTTTATGCTCTCTAATATCTCGCTCGCCAAAGTACCTAAAGTAATGTGAAATATTCTATATATATATATATATCTTCCTAGTCCAAAGTTAGATTCAATAAAGAATATATTTTTCGTAGACTTATATAAAAGTTCAGTGCTTTTTATTAACACATATTTATTAGCTAGTATACAAACGTAAGTAAGTATGAATTAAATGAAAAAAATCCATTATGGATTTTTTTCATTTAACTTTTCCCTGACTTTGTTCATCTGAATAATCTGAAATGTTGCAGACGTATTAAGAACCTATGACAATGGAATATGCGTATTAGTAGTTTCAAACGTAGTTTTTTAACTTACAAAGTTTCTGTTTTATTTGTAAAAGACCGCACTTAAATAATCTATAGGACTCCGTGAGTTCACAGTATGTTTAATTCAATGGACAAATATTAGCCGACAGTGGATTTGAAAATGAAATTTATTATTTATAACGATGCTTATAACCATTGATTTGATTTTAATCAAATAATATAATGTATACTCGTATAAATTAACGCGCAGTTCATTTGATTGTAAGTTTAACAGAGTAAGGCCATATTGCAGTTTCGTACTACATTACAAACCCACCCAGGGTTCAACCGGGGAAGGAGCACGAACTTTTGCGTGAATGAAGGGATCTGAAGATATTATTTCAGATAAAGACTCATTCCATACCGGTCCTTAGGGGTTCCAACGCATGTGTTAAATATTAGTTAATATGTAAGTTGTAGTTGTTAAATTATAAGTTAAATAATATAACTTTATATTGCAAATTATGTGACAAGTAATCAAGGAATTACTGACTCTGATAGCGCGGGTACTTCACCTAGTTTCAGAGACAGGTATCTAAAACTGTTAACCCTCTATTTTATGAGACAATATATTTCTAATTATTAAGTTTAAACCTCTATAACCATATACCGTTAAAGGGTTTATATATAAATTATAATTGTAATTATTAAATATAATTAAATAAAAGTTGTTACTGATTCATAGGTCTGCTTATCATAAAGCCACATCCAAAGACACCCTGCTGCAAAACTCTTTGAGCATAGATATTGCTTTTGTGGTAAACATTTAATATACTGCATACATATAATCTATCAGCATCAAATGTGATCTCATCGAGCCTACCCATGAAGGCTGACGTATGTAGCCCTCCTCTGCGTCATTGTGCAGCCACGCTGCAGTTGGTTCCTAGTTACAACATGAATGGGTCGGCTTGATCGAGGAAGGACCACTACCTCACAGAATACCAGCCTGAAATAACATTTTAACATTGCTGTGTTTCCCTGTTATGAAAAAGCTAAAAAACATGATAACGTCTATAATGGTTCTCTATGCATAACTATATGCATTAAAAATTATAAGTTAAAATTATCAAAAATGGACCTTTATCACCTCCTAACGGGAATACGTCGAATTTCCAATAACCCTGTATAATGGTGAAAATATTTATTTCTTCATGTATATATGCTATTTGTTATTTTCATGTATATACCCATATGTCGCGCTTTGGGCCCCTTTTGTAAGGTGTGAACAACACAGTTTACATAAATATATAACAATTCGATGTAAGTCAACGCAACCGCATATAATCCTTTATTGAAGATGGATGTGGGCGCCTGAGGGCCGTCTGATGGATCACTTTCCAACTGCGGCACTCTCGCTCACTTGTTACCTAATTTTACAAGGAGAATTATAAAATTACTTAATAACATTCGTCTATTCCTTTTTGACACACATAAATAGCAAAATCAGGTACAGTAAAAAAATTAAAAACAAACACGTAAAATACTATTACCTAATCAAAAAAGAAATATAAAAAATGATAAATAAATGGAAGACAAGTGAAACCTGCTGTGCGCCAAATAAAGAAAATGATCCCACTCAGGTACTGTTGTAACTTACGAGTCACAACCCTGTTCTTCCGTGAAGCCAAGTGACGGTCCTCAAGTTATAAACTATAATGAAAACATAATAAAGCAATAAAAATAACAAAAATGATAAATAATTAAAAAATCATAGAGAAAAAAAAATAATAGTATAATTTTTGATAAGATAAAGTTATTGTGTACATTACAAAAAATTTATTACATTTACAATTAAAAATTTGAATTGAAAATTTTTAATCAATATAAATAAAAATTAAATCCTGCGCAAAAAATAGTAAGCGCATCTCTTGTCCGATTTGACTATTATATTTTAAATGTCCGTAACAATTAGTAAAGTTGCCCGGAATATTGACAGATTGTAATTTGTTTTTCTTATGAAACCCCCGAAGGACTAAGATGGAATGCCTCGTCACCGGTTGGAAGGGGACTTCGGATCCCTACACTCACCAAACGAAACATAACAGCGTTGCACTGCTATTTTAAGCTATTCTGTAACGCGTGATCTAGATCAGAAAATGCCTATTCACCCCTTTTACACTGGTAGAGCTACATTGCAGTGTGTTTCTAGGTGCAGAATAGATGGGTCAGCTCAACTGGGGTAGAACCATGCCGTTTTGCTGTTCACGACGAAGGATATCGCATCGTCCGCATGCGAGGAATATACAACGAAAGCATGGCAAACCGTGTGTTTTGTTTTCCGATGATAAAAAGGAGATGGGAGGATCATATAATGTCACTTCTCGGCACTCTCCTCATGTGTCCCGTAAAACACCGAGTGGCTGGCAACCTTGCGCTTGTGCTCAAGGATGGGTATTTAATCCAAATTTCCACGTTTGAGTCAACCCATTCATATTGCAGCTAGAAGCTGCTAAGCCAAGCTAACAAAAAAACCTAGATGTAATGCAGTGTGGCTCTATCTCTATATAAAGCCATTGAAAGACCTAAAGGCTAACATTTACATGTAGATTGTCAGTTGTATCTCTCTCCTAATGTGTCAAAGTTGTTCTTTGAGCAGTTTTACACTTGAAGGAAAAAAATAATACCACCTCTTTGACTGATTTTCATAAATCGGTTCCACGGGTAGCCGTACCGGAATTCCCACTTGAAAATCAGATGTGTACGTGTACCTAACAATCTATTGTTGTCAAATGGAAATACTCTCTGCAAAATTTTGACAAAAGAAATCACTCTGTTAGCAATTCATGTTGACGGGTCGGATAGTATTTTTTTTAAAAACCGTCAGCTCAGCTCAGTTTGTTATGATTCAGTTAAAAGAGAATGTGTTTGTAACAACGCGCAATGTTTTGTATTATAATATGACCATATTTATATCTGTGTATATTTATTTATTTAAGGTAACAAACAACAGGATCAACAATCTACGGGGGAGGCCTGCGTGGACTAGTGATGGGCTGTGATGATGATGATGATCATTAACAAACAGTTGCGTATTATATATCATTATCATCATTATATATCATTATAGATCATTGTCATCATTACAGCCTATCCACTACTAAATATAGGCATTGAAATCTGGATTGTGCTTGGTTTATATTATTATTTTAAAGGCAGCTCTAAGACAAAAAAAATATTTAGCGTAGCTGTACTAACAGTGAAAGAGCTTCGCTGTAGCTAGTTTCGTGCCATATACGGGAGATGTAATGCCTCTACCTGTAATAGGGTCTCCGGATTCTTGCACTCGCCATACAAAACACAGCAACATTATACTGCGGTAACATTCTGTGATGATAGTCCTTTCCCGGTCGAGTTGACCCATCGATGCTGCAGCTAGAAACAAGCTGTAACATGACTCTATCACTAAATGTTAACATAAATAGAAGTTAAACCTAATGGCATAAACTGTAATAAAAAATAATTTCGCGTTTTAATTTATTCTTTTATATTTATATATCTAACCTATGCTTTATTTTTACATCAAATTATTTCGAATCGATATCCACTTAAGCCGCTAACTTTCACGTTACCGTTCCTAAACTCAGTAACGAGTTGTTTTTAAGTTTTGTTTACTTAAAATTGTTTGGTTGGTTTTACAAACTGATTACACTTAATTAAGCAACGTCAAAAGCTTCGGAAAATTATTGTTGTTTTATATTTTACATTATTTCTTTTAAGGGAATTATTTCCGTTTTATACAAAATGTATATTTATAGGTATATATAATGTTAAAAATAAACGTGATCATCGTAGTGAGAAATACATCTTCAACGAGAAATTTATTAAAATACAAATAGATCGATATAACAAACAGAGAAAGTGCTAACCAGAATAAATTAGATTAAACAGAACAGTCCAAAGAACACACGCAAACATACTCGCACACAGTTACGTATACTCCTATTTCCTCGGACATTATTTGATAAGCGGTATCTAGCTACATTATGTAGCAATAACAAACATCTATCGTGTCCCATTTCATGCATTTCTTATCGTGAAGCCCTGAAAATTTCATAAAGCCATCCGTATGAATATTCATAAGGCAATTAATGAACCGAGAGAGATGCTTCTCTTGATAAACAAGACGCCGCAAATAGATTGGGCCTTATATGTTGTTAGTATCAACGACATTCGTATACAATGTCTAAGACATATGAAATAATGTCCCCTTATTTCATATATGTCTTAGACATTGCGTAAAATTTAGACTTATATATTTATTTTAGACACAATGTGTTCGATTTGTTCATTATTATTGATAAACAGATTAAAACTCATTTGGATATCTAATATACTAGAATTTATATCAACTCTATAACATACATACATATAAGATCGGGTACAAGTTTACGTATTTAATAAGCAAAAAGTTACAGTACAATCTCTTTGGTTGTATTGTTTGCACCTGGCTGTTTTTGGGATGACATAAAACAGAAAAATCAAAAGCCATTTCGTTCTGGGCATTTTTCTTTTGTTTGTCTGTCCGCCAAAATGAGTAAATATATATATAAAGAAACAAATAAACATATAAAGAAACAAATATTATTATTATTTATCTCCTGTTATTGATTGTATTGTATCTTCAATTATTAGATATTTAAATTTAATTTTTACAGTTGTTTTTATGCCAATATTGACCTATGATCAACAAATGAATTTATTATAATTTTTATAATATAAGGGCTACTGCCACAAAATTCACCACCTGGGGTCTCTAAACTGGTTCTTGGAAGAAGTATACACTATCACGTTTCCAATTCAGACGAAGCGACCACCTCCGACGCTGAGAGAAGAATAGAGTTCAGATGCCGAGGTTCCGCGAGTATCGGAGGCGAAAATCGTCGCTGCCATTTTGAGGACTGCAGTCGAGGAAAAGGCTCTAGAGCCTTATTCGGGTTACCTCTGAGCGTTGGCCCTTGAAGCATTATAACCGTAACGTGGAGCTTGGACTTATTTACACTAATCACAGCCATAAACTATTCTCCTATATTGTCTATATACAAACTTCGCATTTTCATTAAATATTTTCAATCGTTTGCACTAATTGCGGTCATAGACTTCTGATAGCGCCAGCATACAAATTTTGCACTTTCATTAAATATTAATGATTTACTCGGTTCGGTTTTAATTAACTTAGTGTTAAACCATAAATTTAAAATTGTTTTCTAATTTCTATTTAGACAAATTTAACCAAATGGTTGAAATAAATAAATACACAAAATCAAAGTCAATTGGATTTTAGGAATGTTTCGTAAAATGATATTCGTTGTTTTATTTCAAAACCAGCATTAACTCCATTTATCCTCGAGGACGAGACTAAACGGAGGAGCATTTTCATTTGTGAGAACTAAGGTACTATGCTTCTTTAACAGCAATAACATTAACATTAGTCAAGCTGCAACCAGAATCAAACTACTACATGAATGGACCGGGAAAGTGCCACGTACATACAAGCGTAAAATAGCAGCATAACATTGCTGTCTGCCGTGTGATGAAGAAGGGGATTCAGGGACCCAATTACAAGAAGCAATGTCTCATCTCAGCCTTTAGGAGTGGCAATTCAAGAGATTAGTCACATAGACATGGGGTTGCGGTTAATCTAGGGAAATGCAAAGTCCAAGGATGCTTGCTAGGGTTGACTATGGAAGCCTTCCTCTCGTTTATTATAACGGAATATTGATTCCCTTTAGTAATTCTGTAGTCAACCTTGGTTTGCATATGGACCATAAAATGACTTGGGATGTACAGATTTCTGAGATTAGCCCTAAAGCTGTTGCCACCTTTTTGCCCTTCAAAACCAAGCTTATGCTCGTTTACTCCATTATTCTTCCTGTTATCGATTATGGTGACGTGTGCTACCCAGATCTATCGCAAAATCTTCTTAATAAGTTGGAGCGCCTTTTAAATATCTCCTTAAGATTTATTTTCAACTTACGTATGTATGATCACATTTCATTCTATCGTTTACAACTCAAGTGGCTCTCTAGAATTCTGCTTATTCTCTATTCTATATTACATGATTCAAATTATCCATCTTATCTTAAAGATGACTTCCGATTTCTACATTCCTCTCTTGACCGTGTACCTCGATCCCTAAATAGAATGTGAATCTTCAGTTATTCTTTCATAGTACAGGCCATACTTCTTTGGAACGCCCTTCCTGATGGTGTCAAGAATGCACCCAGTAAAGTTTCTTTTAAATCTCTTCTTCGACAACATTTGAACATCATTGAATTCTCGTCTGAAATCTCCTCTTGGTATATATTTATATTGCCGCTATTTTGAAAAATATTTCTCATTCTAGCCGGTCTCTGACAAGTTTCTTTATTTTCCAAGAATGCTATGTTTGCAACATGTCCTTGAGCGCTGGTCATTATTTACCATCAGGTGAGTCGCTTGCTAGTTGCTCGTTTGCCACTTACTCTATAAAAATATACTTTTAACATATGTAACATTCCCATTAATACTTCCGACTAAGCTTTAAGTTTAGGAGATGCAGATGGTGCACAACAAAGTACGAATGCTTGTGTCGAACCTATGATGTTAGGTGTCGCAAACCATAACCTTAACCTGGATTCTTGATCATCATCTTCATCATCATTATCGTCATCTCAGCCCATCATCAATATAATAATAATAAAAATAATAATGTTTATCTATTTATTATGACATAATCACAAGTTTGTGGTAACTCTGAAGCTTGTGCTAGTGTAAACTTGTTACAAGCTTCAGTGTCTTCACAATTAATGTTACTAGTTACAAAGTATATATCTTTTAGTAACTTTAATGATTTTTAAAAAAAGAGGAAAAGAGTAAAAACTAAATAAAATAAAAATAAAAAACAACATTGAAAACTACAATACGTGTGTGTACTTGTGTATGTGTATGTGTGTACGTGGATGTGTGTATAGTGTGTGTGTAAGAAAGTCTCTATTCAACTCGTTCCAAAAGTTTTTCAGTGGATTCGTAATCTAACGTTTTGAGGATATTGAGGATATGAAGTAACCACTCGAGAACCTAGCTTTTAATTGATACAGCTTTTATATATAGGTATATATACATTTATATATATATATATACATATATATATATATATATATATATATATATATATATATATATATATATATATATATATATATATACATAAACATATACATATATAAAACTAATGGTTGAGCAAATTCCACCTCGTGACTCACTGAAGATTTACGGACTTCATATGTTCTCGTTTTTTTTTAAATTATTATTTCTCAAACATGTATGTTTCCTCGCGAAGACCTAAAATTGCAATTATCAATGTTGATAGGTGCCGGGGGACAGAACGCAGTACGCAGTACGCAGTAGACAGTACGCAGTACGCTCGCTACCTCAGACTCAGACTAGACTCGTTACCTCAGTAGGTGAGAGCGTCGATATAAACTAACCCAGCTTTACAAGATAATATATACACATTTCTGCACATTTTTCTTCAAAACTTAACCTAAAATTTCTTCTTAAGCGTTTTGCATAAGGTGCTTACATGACGTTAATAGTCTCAGACTTGCTAGAGAGTTCTAACTCATCGTCTTCATTATGCAAATCGTTTCTTCGTATACTCGAGTTTTATTAAAACGAGTATAATTTTGTTGTAGTTGTGTTTGAGATATTAGTAAGTTTCGTGTGTTGTGCTGTCTATATTTATTTATTTAACCTGTTCCATCGACTTTACACAAATTTTGATAGGTCGTCGGTCCATCAAGTGGCGGGTTATCCTACACAGCGAATGACACTCAAGAATCTTTCTTCCCCATCGGCTTTCGTTTCTACAAGACATATGGCCAACCCATTCCAGTTCAGCTTGCTAACAGTGCTACCCAACTGTGGGATCTATACATATAGGTTGTTACTTATTTTACCTTATATATACATACGTTCGTTCACAATAGTAGGTAGATACATAACATATAACATTATATATAACTTATTAGAAATAAATAAATAAATAATATCCACAACGTAACACAAAACCAAGTCTTTCAATTACTCCTCGATGTCTGTCATTAACTACAACCGATATAATAGCTAACCGTAAGTTCAAATGAACACGAAATTGCGATGTCATTGACATTAACCGGAGAAAATTACTAATAATTACTTGTTAATATGCGATTACGTTTGTTATACAAGATTGGCTTCATTATGCCAATAAAACCCAGGGCCTAGGAATAGGTACTGTTGACTAACAAATAGTCTAGTCACGAATATACTTTTACGGGGTTCGTATTATATTTATATACATATAAAGATATATATATATATATCTTTATATGTATATAAATATAATACGCACATCATATATACCCACGATCAATAGGTATTTTTTTATATTACCATAGAGTTGGCCGTATTCCAACACTGAACTCTGAACTCGTATCGTTCAGTTCACCTGATTCATCACAGCTAAATGGTGATTGCGCCATGACATGTAAATGAAAACAAGACAAAGATTCAGGATAAACATGCGGTGTCAACCCTGAGAACTGAGATGGAATACTTTGAACATGTAATTGGGTCTCCAGATCCCAGCTTACACCATACGAAAGACAACAGCGTTATAGTGATATTGGATGATGATATTCTGTGAGGACGTGGTCCTACCCCGGTTGAGCTGACTCGTTCATTCTGCAGCTAGAAACAAACTGCAGTTTAGCTCTACCACTTTCCATCCTTTTACTGTGGATATTTCTCGCAATACGTCACTTGGTCCTCCCAAATCATCACTTAAAACTGCCATTAAAATTTCATGGCACTGAGAATCGACCTCGATTTCCTAGGGTGCCGCGAAAGTAAAAGTTATCACGGCTTCAATGACGAAGGAGAGATATTAAAATAAATAAATTGCAAAAAATAATATGACGAAATGTTTGTATAACTTTAGGAACGAATCTTTAAAACAAATAATACCTCTGAGCGTACGATGATGTTTATACAAGAAAAACAACGTTTGTCTTTCCTGTTTAAATATTCGCTCTGGGATTTCCTCTAAGGCTGCCTTCTAGTTGTGTGTCAGTAATTAAGTTAACAAACTAATATTGAGCCTATATAAGTCTGTTACCGACTGGCACCGGTGCGTTCCGTGGGAGATCGAAGGTCCTACCCAACCCCTGAGAGTGACCACCGAAGATGTTTTAGTGGGAACAAATCCCACTTAGCACTATAACTGGATATCTTTTAAAGATTTGCTTGCGACACCAAAAAAAATGGTGTACTCTCTCATCGCAGATTCAGTTCGTCTGAGACATCCCAATATTTTACAATAATGCCTATGGTTACCGCTAAAGATCTAAGACGTTCAGTATTATTGGCGTAGAGAGAAGAAAGAGGAAAAGAGACTCTTAGAGATTACACTCCTTATCACCACCATCATTAGTTTCAAAGGATGTTCAAACACATACACAGACACACACACACACGCTTGCTGACGTAGATTAAGTTCCTTAAAAATCTATTTAATTGTAAAAAATTTCATTGCCGTAGTCATGTCTAACAATGAACGCATAAGTAATGTAAATCCATAATGACTTGAACATTGTGCATAAAGAAATTATAAAAAGTAGTTTTTAATATTGTAAGCTGTAGATTTTATTAAATAAATAAAAATAAAAAATTAAATAAAATAAAACTATTTAACTGAATCGTGTGAAGTGGTTATTATGAAGTGTATAGATAGTCTCTACCTCTTCTGTCACGTAAAGCAAATTACCACGAAAATTTTAGTGAGAGTAGGTACTCGTAAATTTCTTGTCCACAACTTACAAAATTTGCAATTCCTAAGAGCGGATACCTTTGCAACAAATGCTTATTGCGGAAAGTTTTATCAATTTCTTAGATCTTTTGACAAGGTATTTTTAATTTGTTACAATACTCCGATTAGGTAGAGCAACCATATACATAAATAGAGTAGTGGTACAACCATATTCATACATAGAGTAGTGGTACAACCATATTCATACATAGAGTAGTGGTACAACCATATACATACATAGAGTAGTGGTACAACCATATTCATACATAGAGTAGTGGTACAACCATATTCATACATAGAGTAGTGGTACAACCATATACATACATAGAGTAGTGGTACAACCATATACATACATAGAGTAGTGGTACAACCATATACATACATAGAGTAGTGGTACAACCATATACATACATAGAGTAGTGGTACAACCATATACATACATAGAGTAGTGGTACAACCATATACATACATAGAGTAGTGGTACAACCATATACATACATAGAGTAGTGGTACAACCATATACATACATAGAATAGTGGTACAACCATATACATACAAAGAGTAGTGGTACAACCATATTCATACATAGAGTAATTGGTACAACCATATATACATACATAGAGTAATTGGTACAACCATATACATACATAGAGTAGTGGTACAACCATATTCATACATAGAGTAGTGGTACAACCATATACATACATAGAGTAGTGGTACAACCATATACATACATAGAGTAGTGGTACAACCATATTCATACATAGAGTAGTGGTACAACCATATACATACATAGAGTAGTGGTACAACCATATTCATACATAGAGTAGTGGTACAACCATATACATATTGACCTCTTACTAATATAAGCAAGGTACTGTCAAAATCTTACCTTCCTTAGAATAAATTCTACTGCTGTCAGATGATTTTAGGCAAAATATAGTTCTTATGGACTATTTGTGTGTTTGAATACAGAACTAGTGTCTAAGCAATCAACCCAGAATTATTATTTATTATTATATATTATTTGTCCGGTTAGGTAAGTTCAATTTTGATGCGGAGATGAATCAATGGATTCAACTGATCCGAGGCAGCGTCCAGGAAACTGTGAAACATCATCTCCTTCAACATCCCTCGATGTCTGAAAACTAAAGTCTTTAATAAATGCGTGGTACCTTGCCAGTGATAACTTACAAGGAAGTGGAGAAGACAGTAAAGACAGTTGGCCGTATGAGAAGTTCAGAGTCACTCAGCGATCTATGGAGCGGGTTATGCTTGGTGTTTCTCTGCGTGATAGCATACGCAATGTAGACATCCGCATTGAAACAAGGGTGACCGACATCGCTCAAAGTATTGGAAATCTGAAGTGACAATGAGCTGACTATATAGCTCGTTGCACCGATAATCGACAGGGAAGAAAGGTTCTTGGCAACCTCGGATTGGCAGTTGCAGTGTAGGACCCCACTAGAATGTGCCACGACCTATGCATATTTGCTGGAAGTCGAAAAACGATGGCTCAGGATCTTTCTAGAAATCTATGGTTGAGGCATATCTTCAGCAGTTCACTATGCATAGGCTGTGATGATGATGATGATTTTTTTATATATCTTGCATCCTTCATCATATAAAATATGTTACCTAACATTTCTTATACTAGACATTGTCGTTATTCTTCAAATATAACATCACGTTTTATATCCAAGCGGTCTCGTAAAAGTAACGTCTTTTATACGTTTCACACATGAGCTCAGGTAAGCTTCATATTTCTCAGGATTTTAAGTCGACGGAAATTATAAAGTAACCTTCTCTTCTAAGTACAAGCGATGTAGATATAAAATCGAACTTTATCTTATAGAATAAACGGGATAAACTAGCACACAATTCACCTGGTGTGACAAAACTCTCACATGTTTCCACTCTTCACTATACATATTTATTTAACAGTGATAGAGCTACACTGCAGTTTGTTTCTAGCTGCAGAATGGGTTAGCTCGACCGGGGTAGGACCACGCCTTCCCAGAATACCGGGGTGAAATAGCAGCATAAGTACTGCTGTGTTTCGTCTGGTGAGTGCAGGGATCGGGAGAACTTTATTACTGATGACGAGCCATACCATCTCAGCTCTCAGGGGTAACAACGCATCTTTATTTTGATTCCTGGTGGAAGATGAATGTAGATGTTATGGGCCGCAGGAATCACTTGCTATTAGGTGAACTGTGTGCTCGTTTGTTACTCTCGGCGTAATAAAAAGACAAAAAAATTTTATCCAACAAAACATTTCTCGTTACAACTTCCTTTTATTCTAAATAGCAAAGCTCTAGACGACTATTTTATATATTTCTCGTCGGCAGTAATAAAAATCTCCGCTACACTCGTTAGATGAAACACAGCAGAGTAATATTGCTACGCCGTATTCTACTAGGACTTGGTCCTTCCCTGATCAAGTCGACTCATGCCGAAGCTAGAAATAAACTTTAGCGTGGCCTTTTCAAAAACTACCCTCGTCCTTCGGTCAAGGGCGAAATCATATAATAAAAACATACCACAAATCTCCTGTTATAATTTTATATTATTTTTTTTATCTTATAGAAAGAAGCTTTTGAAGTTCGTGGTAGCTCAATTTCTAAGTGCTCGCTTTATACGCGAGCGATCCCCGTTGCCGACACCGACGAAATTGTCAATCGCAATTTTAAATACTGATTTATAACGTTCTTGGCGAAAAAGGAAAACGTCGTGTGGTTGCCTGCATGTCTGAGAAATAAAAAAAAAATTATATATTTCGACGACATATAAATTATTCAACCTCCTCTCTAGAGAATGCCCAGCGGTGAGATGAAGAAACATTGACTGTATGTGCCAATAGCAAAATAATCCTAAATATTAACAAATAAATTTTGACATATGATATATTTTGACAAATACTTAATATATATAATAATAAATAAAATGTAAATATTATACAAACATATACAAATATATTAAACAAGAAATATAATATAAAATAGGCCTTTAATAAATAATAAGAATAGATAATATAAATAAATGGATATAAATAATTAGATAACAAATTCAGATGTTTTTCACTATCACTCACGAATCAGTCTTTTAAAATAATTTTTATTAGAAGCTCCTTGATGTCATCGGGCAGGGCGTTCCAGAGCTGTATAGCTTAAATAGTAAAAGAAGAATCAAAGAAACAGGTGCTTTGCCGTGGCATACGAATCTTGTGACGATTACTCTGATATTATTATTATTATTATTTATATATAGGCTTATATATAGGCTATATTAATTATTTATTTATATTATTATTATTTAAAGGCTCTTACTTTACTTATTTATACAAGTTAAACAAAAACCTTAGTTCAACTATATTTGTGGGCACAGTACAGCACATTGTATTGTGATGATATTAAATATAGAATAGCGGCTGATGTGATAAGGGTCGTGTGAAACGTTACGACGCGTTCATTATATTCCAAAAAAAATTAACAAAATTCTTCTGACAAGCGAAATACAATAACGCAATTACTTTTTCATTGTGACGATTCATATTCAATTATTATAAAAATAATTAAAACATTCATGAAGTTCCGTAAATACAAACATCATAATCAACATCAAAATCAAATTAAGTAAAATTATAAAATATTAAGTTAATATATAAAGCTTCATAATAAAAACAAAAATGTCCATTAAATAAAGATAAAATATATGTGTTAAAATGGAATACAATATTATAGAAATTAAAGGTTTGAACATGTTGAAAAAGAAAGGACGATATACGCATATCCAACGGCGAGTGTTTGCGTATCTAATTTTCTTGTACATACGTATCCCCCTTTCTATATCCAAAATAATGGAGGTCTGCTACGAATACTTGTGAAACTACCGGTAGTTTCGCAAGTTTTGAATCAAAGTTCCAAAATGATGAATGCATACTCAGATAATACGATGGTGAATCCTATGAAGATTGAAAATACTAGTGAAGGATCACTTCTTATCTTTATCCAGTTCAATATATAATGAACTCTTATGTTAGCTTTATTGTATGCTATATATATATATTTATTATTTATGTTTATATTAAACATTTTATGTATATTAATATTTATGTATTTATATGCATGTTTGGAAATAAATATAGACCCGTATTTTTTTTTGTGAATTCACTGTTTTTTTTTCCTCGATGATATGTCCAATAGGCCTGCTAGAACAGATTTTTATTGTAAAATAAGCTGCGTCTTTGTACATACCTTTCCTATATTACTTTCTTTATATAAATGCTTCTTGTACATCAAAGTTAAATAAATAAATAAGACGAAATAAAGATAGACGAAATAAAAGTGAAAGTGGAATATTGCAGTAGATCAAAGGTAAAAAACACTGACATAACTCTAACATGATGATGAAGTGCACGCGCAATAAGATCGAAGGTTCAGATGCAATGTCAGCGACACCGGACATCGACACGAGGCACACACGGAAACAGTGATACACAAATATTATTCGTCCACTGGGAATCGTAGTCGGGATGTTATGCAACAGTCCACACACTACACCACGCTGCTCAATATTAAAGTGCATATCGTGTATTGTATCCTTAAAAAAATAAATTTAATAAAAATATAGAAAATATAATTTCTTATTGTATTAAAGTTAAAGTTTTTAATGTGCTGAGCACACAGCTCTTCTGATGGTAGGTAATTCCTGTGGCTCCTAATTAATCATCGAAAAGGAATCGTCATTCTTCGTTGTCATTCCTGAGAACTACTTTGTGATATCAAAATATTGTTTCACAACTGGGAATCGAACCAACGACACGCAACGCAGAAGCTACACTAACCACTCCACCACGGACCTGAAAGATAAGTATTATACGACTTCAATGTTTTGAATAACTGAAGATAAAGCAGAGTTATGTTGTTTTGATTGCTGCAAATAGAGTTTTATTTCACAATATTACCATTTTATGGCCCCACATAAAAAGTGCAGTAAAATACGTTTTCATCATTTTCTAACTACCCTCGTAACGTTTTGGGATATTTAGTTAATGCTCGATTGTAATTTCGCGATATGCGAGCGATAGTTCGATCCTCACTTGGCACTACTATATTAATTGCAATTATGTTTCCAACTTATCACGTCCAGCGGTGAAGGAAAATGTCGAATGGAAATTTACACGTACAAGAAATAAATCCATTATGGTGCTACGTGGCGGGCTTTGCTACAGTAACCTTTTTAAGGAGATCTATTTCCAGCTGTGGGATAAGTAGTTGTTCCTTTATATTTATTTTACTTTTAGAATTGAATGCAGCATCAGCGAAAGAAAACAATACATTCAGTTCAATAAGATTTGTATGTTGCATAATGATTGGGTTCGACGACCGCATGGTGGTTAGAATAACTGGCTGCAACGTTGCAGGTCCTAGTTCGGATCCCAGTCTAGGATAAATATTTGTGAATCACAAATTGTTGATTTTTGAGGGTCCGGGTCTGGTGTATGTATATCCCGTATCCCCGACACTACATCTGAAGCCTCCACTGATCAAATAGCATATGCTTTACATCGGTATAGGGAAGGGGACGAAGAGTGAGTGCCTCTGCGTTTGCCCTCTATACGGCACTATAAAACATTCTGCGCAGTTGGTGTCACCTGGCAATAATGAGAAGATATCGCCATATCGACCAAGTGGACATCCTTTTTATTTGATTTATTATTATTTTCATAAATGTGAGATACAAGACATACGTAAACATGGTTCATCATTATTGCAGAAAATCCATAATCTAAATATGAGAATAAGCCACCCCATCTCTTCCTGCGAGCGTCGTAAGTAGGATAAATTTCATATGGGCCACAGTTATTGCTTATGGCCTATGTGCTCGTTTGTCCTCAGTGTCATAAAAAATATCTATATAAATATATCAGTCCACATAAAAAGCTTACGAAATGTTATTAAACATTTAATTTGTGTACAATTCGTACATCAAAGCGTTAAGCTCTACGTCTGCCTTTTATGGCGACAGATTAACGCAAACGAAATCACTTTGATGTGTGCACTCATATAAGATTTATTTACACGGCAATAAAATTTTATTAATTTCATCTCTCTCCATTAATTGCATTTAAAAGTAAACAAATTTACAAAACGTTTGAAAATCGTTTAGTCTTAAAGATTAAACAAACCTGTAGGCTATTTAAATAACATGTGGTCAAACCCAAACGACATACATGTCACGAATAAAATTATACTAAAAGTGTCTCATTTTTTTATAGAATGAGATGATGATGTAAAATCAATTTCATGTTGACCATAAAGAAACATTGGTATAGTCACACTGCAGCTTGTGTCTAGCTTTACCATGAACGAGTGGACTCGACTGGGTTGGGCCACGACCTCCCAGAATACTAACAATATAGCAATATATCGGTACTTTCGTGACAATGTATATTTTTTTTAGTACATTGAGAGTAACAAACGAGCTCACTGTTCATCTCATGGCAAGTGATTCCTGCAGTCCATGACATCTACATTCGTCCTTGACAAGGAATCATCATGCAGTTGCGTTGACACCCTTAAAAAATTGAGATGGTATGCCTCCACACCCGTAATAAAGGTCTCCGTATCCCTAAACTCACCAGACGAAACACAGCAATAATATGCTGCTATTTTACGCTAGTATTTTGAGAGGGCATGGTCCTACCCGGTTGAGGTGACACATTCATTCTGCATCTAAAAACAAACTGTAAGGTAGCTCTACCATTGACGAGCATTACGTTGAAGTCCTAAAGGGTGTTAACGCATGTGCATTTGCAATATGTGTTGATCATGAATGTAGATGTTTATAGAAGACAGTCATCATTTGCCGTCAGTTGAAGTGTGCTTATTTGTCACAATGAATAATAAAAAAATAATATAAAAATATCCACATAATATAAAAAATCAATCATAAGTTTGATAGACGTGCAAATTATTTCATTACGCAGACATCCTAATTGTTTTGTTTCATATGATAAGTGTCGTTCGTTTGTCGCCCTTATTAATATTATATAAATACTAGTGCCTACATTACATTATATATTAAATACCAGTTACATTATATATTAAATGGCAAAAGTAACTGCTATTTATATTTTTCATTACTTTTAGCACTTTCGTTTGTTGACATATTTTTAGGTGAAAATATGAAACTTTTATTTATAAAAAAAATTGTTACTTATAAAAAAACAGATCCCTAACTTTATATTCAATTACTGCACGAAAAGCTCAACCCGAACTCCCAAATCGTGAACATAAAGTTTATTTCGGTCATTAACCTGGCACCTCTCAAGTGACGCGAGTCCTATGCGGTCAGGACTCTAGCCCACAATTGAGAACCTGCCTTATATTACAGATGTTTTATTATGATTCACGTTCTTCCAAATGTGCTTTATTTCCTACACTTGTGTATATATATATCTTTATAGAAGTCGACTGTATTTTGTAATGTTTTACCGCATCGCATTATTTTATCCCTTCTTATCCGCCGGTATGTCTCACTCTACTCCTCTGCTCTTGCGGATGTCACTTACCATCAGGTGAGTGCTTGCTCGTTTGCCACCTATTCTATTAAAATAAAAAAAAGGCTCGCAGTTGGCTAGATGTGTGGTCACCAATCTCCCTTTTCATATGTGGGGATATGCCTTATGGCATACCATGACAAGGACGGCGTTTGTGGGACTAGCACATACTAAACGTCAAGACCTACTAGACTAATGAGCCAACCCATTCCCACTATCGCCAATATCAGGCTGACTAGTAAAATATCATAAATATTCATTCGTAACAATTTAACTAAGTTTTACTGGGAGAGTAACAGTACAGTTTTGGGTACGTTAAACGATTGATGACATAAATCACTCGTTATCTCCGACGTTTGAACCTCCTTAAAGGTGACCCTCACATTCGAATTCGCCCCCTCCCCCCTCAATTTCAATCAGCATCGTAACGACGTAGTTACTTAGTATTATCTTACTATTTCTAGAAATACATAACATCATTATCACAACGTATCCATAGTCCACTGTTGAATAAGCCTCCCCATATATTGTCACAAACCAAGAACCGAGTTACCTGCAGCCATCGACTTCCAACGAAATTGCATAAGTCGTCGCTCCATTCTGAGCGGGTCGTCTTCCTATAGAGACTGCCAGTCCAAGATTGCCACTTTCTTAAGTTTAAGTTTTCACCGGTCCTCTTCACCGGTTTTATAAGCTATATGGCCAGTCCATAGCCATTTCACGCCATTCTTGCATTTGCAGCTTTCTGATCTTTTGTAGAGTGTACTAAAATGCAGAGAAATACCGATAGTATATATATCCGGTCGGAGAAAAAGGTTTTTTGGTATTTTATAAGTAAAAAGTAAAACCTTTTTTCAATTGTTTTTCTATCAACCAAAATGAGTGAATCTAAAGAATAAATTCGATCCATTTTGAAGTATTATCATATTTATAAATAAAACTTTCTAAATCATTTTATCTATTCCGATCGCGGCTTAAATTAACTCAAGAAATCTTCGGTATGTAATACCGAAAAATTCTACTATTTGGAATGTAATATTAGACACAATTTACTATTAAGGGAAGTATTACAAATGTTCCAAAGTTACGACATAAAGGCTAGACATTTTATTTTTGCTCCATCTTTTTCATAATTTTGTCAGTATATCTTCATAAAGACTTGGTCCTTCATATTTAATAAAATTCTTATGTTTTATTTTAACGTTCATTGAAATATAACATTCCGCGGAATATCAAGTGCCGTCAATTTGATCAATCGTTGAAATTTTTAATTGCAATCCAAACATTCATTAAATGAAAACTAATTATGGTGGCCACGCTGCAGCTAATTTTTAGCTGCGACATTAATAGGTATGCTCGGTCACGCGTTTTCAGAATACCAGTGTGCAATAGCAACATAATACTGCTTTGTTTCGTATGGTGAGTATAGGTGTCAGGATTCCCAATTACAGGAAACGAGACATTCCATCTCAGTCCTCAAAGGTCAATTTGTTAAAGACGGTTGTAGTATGCTCGTTCGTCACCGCTAATGCTATAAAAAAAGTCAGGGTAAACTAGGCATTATTAGCTATTATATGGTTTATTGGGATACTTCTTACGATAGGCGTCTTTGTCTGTGTATGACATCACGTAATAATACTTAGTTTGTTTTATAAGACATTATTTGACATACACAATATATTAAGTGCGCAATATATTGACACACCGTATAATACAAGGTGTAGACACAATGTAGTCAGATCATTGGTGAACCAATCCTCTATATTCGCCAATCATTAAATTACAAAACAACAGGGAGATGGAGTCGCATTGAAATATATTTGTACTCATCGATAGAATAATTTTACTGATTTTTTTAATCGACAGTCTCCTTAGATGTACCCGAAGTGGTCACCAGCCGGGCATCCCAATTAGAGTTCACAACGCGATATGTCGTAAATGATGACATAAAGGCGAACTTAGGAAAACGTAAGGAAACCTGCATATCAACAATAAAATAATACATTGAAACAATATTAAAAAGAAAAATAAAAATACACGTAAACACCGCCGCAATGGAGCTGCGTGTTGGACTATGCTCTGATAGCTTATCTCTAGGTGGAGTATGCCCCGCAGTCGGATTTATATAACGGCTCTCTCTTGTAATTAAAGGAAATCAGAATACCGCTTCCCACACTCCTCGTTTTATCGTTAAATTCCCAAGACGTTTCTCTGTCTCATATTGGACCTCACCACCCATTGTGTTTTGCTGTCGATCCTGGCTTATAGAAGATTAAATAATATGAGAAGTATGTTTTTTTATGATATTAGGGAAACGAACACACAGTTCACCTGTGTCATGTGGTAAGTACCATCCTCAACAAAGTTTCAAGGCGCATATGGATTGAGGTCTAATGAGGAATGACTTGGCTTCCTTTCAGTTAACAATTTCAGATAATTGACGTATGTATTTAATTGTTTTAGTTGTTATAATAGCTATCATTTAGTATTTAAAAACATGACTAATTCAAAATGTTGTGTCATTGTCTTTAGACATGGACCTGTGCAATTGTATTCGACTGAGCCCAATCCTTGCCTTATCTCTACTAGCTCCTGCCAACGACCCTGTAAAGGTCCTCATTCAGCCTAGGTTGACTGCCACCGCTGCCGGTACGCGGTCTCCACTCAAGAACTTGTTTACCTTGGCACAAAAATTGTCAGGGGAAGTTCTGCGGTTAACGAGGACGTGTAATAGTACCAGAGATCACAAACTTCCAGTATATATGTAAATATATATATGTATACCTATATATATATATAAACAGTGTAAGGCTGCTGAGTATCATTTAGTCAGAGTGCTGACGGGGCATTCCATTTTAGTCCGTCAGGGCTGACAAAGCCATAAAGTTGGCTAGGCATCAGGAATCACATCACACATTTTGCACAATATAGGTGACAAACGAGCAAGCATCCCACCTGATGGTAAGCGATACCGCCGCCCATGGACATCCGCAACATCAGAGGAATTGCAAATGCGTTGCCGGCCTTTAAGTAAGGTGTAGGCTCTTTTCTTGAAGATCCCAAGTCGGTATCGGTTCGTAAACATCGCTAGCGATCGCTACAGAGTGGTAGTGCGTGGCGGGAAATTTCGCGTCAACCTTACCATCTTATACTTACCATCCGGATAGACCATACCACCAACCAGATGAACTGTGAGCTCGTTTGTCAACTTATGTAGAATAAAAGAAATTAATGGAATATAAACCGTAATATAGGATAAGGAGGAGAGTTCGGAGCGGGCGAATCTTTATCTGTAGTTAATACCGCTCGTAATAAATATATTATGCCCGCACTGAACAACTATGTGTTATAATAAAGTCCATATAAACAACAGATATTGCTTTGACCTTAATAATGTATGTGGTACTTACGGTGGTAGAGGCACGCCGTAGCTAGTCTCTTCAACAAGCTACAATATGAGTAGGTCAGATATAGCGTATGTAATGCACTGTTATGTTCCGTAGCCCCTCCCAATGCACTGATGCTGTCCCACGAGTGTTTTTTACTGGGTACTAATCCCAGATGACTTCGTCTTACTCCCAGGCCGTTGCACACCACGCGCCTCTACTACGGATTGGCAGACTCTATGTTGTCTTTAAATATATAACGATTTTTATTTTTTTATCTCCAAGATATAGCTTAGACTTTAGGATACGATTGTAATACTTCCGGTTACTCTATTATTTACTTACTACCGGTTGTATACAATATAACCGGAAGTAATAGCTCCTCTTCGTTACAAATAGCTACAATTTCAACAGACGCTACTTCAACGTTGGTACATGAATTTGTCTAAGATCCAGTTAAATCAATCTCCTCGGAACTTAGAAATGCATTTAACACTATCACTGATGCGGAAAAAAATAATTTTATAAGATAATTGTTATTGTTAAAACACTTCCGAAATCATCAAAATATAGGCAGAACACCGGTGCCGGGGCTTAACTCGACTTGTGTATCGTGTAATTAAAAGCATTGACCCCGACTCTGTTATTTCCTTACTTCCTGTTGTTTTGTCTACAATATAACCGGAAGTAATAACTCCTATTCATTACAACTACGCTTTAGCGTCTCCCAACATTAATCTATGTCTAAAAGCCAGTTAGATCGATCTCAGTGAAACGAGTTGTAAAATTTACTGTCGACATGACTATACCCTATTCGCTTATCGTCGTGACGAAGTGAGCACCTTTTATTGATTACCTTTTTGTCTGTTTGAGAGATTTTAATAGTAAAATAATTTGCGCCTTTGTACCTTTCCAATATTACTTCCTATATATATATATAAACAGTGTAAGGCTGCTGAGTATCATTTAGTCAGAGTGCTGACGGGGCATTCCATTTTAGTCCGTCAGGGCTGACAAAGCCATAAAGTTGGCTAGGCATCAGGAATCACATCACACATTTTGCACAATATAGGTGACAAACGAGCAAGCATCCCACCTGATGGTAAGCGATACCGCCGCCCATGGACATCCGCAACATCAGAGGAATTGCAAATGCGTTGCCGGCCTTTAAGTAAGGTGTAGGCTCTTTTCTTGAAGATCCCAAGTCGGTATCGGTTCGTAAACATCGCTAGCGATCGCTACAGAGTGGTAGTGCGTGGCGGGAAATTTCGCGTCAACCTTACCATCTTATACTTACCATCCGGATAGACCATACCACCAACCAGATGAACTGTGAGCTCGTTTGTCAACTTATGTAGAATAAAAGAAATTAATGGAATATAAACCGTAATATAGGATAAGGAGGAGAGTTCGGAGCGGGCGAATCTTTATCTGTAGTTAATACCGCTCGTAATAAATATATTATGCCCGCACTGAACAACTATGTGTTATAATAAAGTCCATATAAACAACAGATATTGCTTTGACCTTAATAATGTATGTGGTACTTACGGTGGTAGAGGCACGCCGTAGCTAGTCTCTTCAACAAGCTACAATATGAGTAGGTCAGATATAGCGTATGTAATGCACTGTTATGTTCCGTAGCCCCTCCCAATGCACTGATGCTGTCCCACGAGTGTTTTTTACTGGGTACTAATCCCAGATGACTTCGTCTTACTCCCAGGCCGTTGCACACCACGCGCCTCTACTACGGATTGGCAGACTCTATGTTGTCTTTAAATATATAACGATTTTTATTTTTTTATCTCCAAGATATAGCTTAGACTTTAGGATACGATTGTAATACTTCCGGTTACTCTATTATTTACTTACTACCGGTTGTATACAATATAACCGGAAGTAATAGCTCCTCTTCGTTACAAATAGCTACAATTTCAACAGACGCTACTTCAACGTTGGTACATGAATTTGTCTAAGATCCAGTTAAATCAATCTCCTCGGAACTTAGAAATGCATTTAACACTATCACTGATGCGGAAAAAAAAATAATTTTATAAGATAATTGTTATTGTTAAAACACTTCCGAAATCATCAAAATATAGGCAGAACACCGGTGCCGGGGCTTAACTCGACTTGTGTATCGTGTAATTAAAAGCATTGACCCCGACTCTGTTATTTCCTTACTTCCTGTTGTTTTGTCTACAATATAACCGGAAGTAATAACTCCTATTCATTACAACTACGCTTTAGCGTCTCCCAACATTAATCTATGTCTAAAAGCCAGTTAGATCGATCTCAGTGAAACGAGTTGTAAAATTTACTGTCGACATGACTATACCCTATTCGCTTATCGTCGTGACGAAGTGAGCACCTTTTATTGATTACCTTTTTGTCTGTTTGAGAGATTTTAATAGTAAAATAATTTGCGCCTTTGTACCTTTCCAATATTACTTCCCTATATATATATATATATATATATATATATATATATATATATATATATAGGGAATATAATATATTATTTTGTATTTTCACAAGCGATCGTTAAATTTGTAATATATTTTGACACATAAGTAAAGACTTGAAGTTATTATATACAATATTGATGGTATACTATATAAAACATGTTAGCTTATCGTTAATATTCAATTATCATCATCATCCTATAACAGGGTCACGTCGCAGCTATAAAGTTACCGTAACAAGAACAAGTCGACTTATACGAGGATTGACCATAACTACAAGTTTAACTGATTCTCCATCGTACGTTGGAACATAAATCTGTGTCTAAAATCCAGTTACATCGATCTCCGTGGAACGAGTTGTAAAGTTTACCGTCGACATGACTATACCCTATTCGCTTATCGTCGTGACGAAGTGAGCACCTTTTATTGATTACCTTTTTGTCTGTTTGACATTGCTGAGCCTGAATACTTTTAGAAGTTATTTATTGTTTTACCTGCGTGTAAAGTAAAAAGTAAAGTATCGGCCTATATACATTCCACTGCTCGGCATAGGAATCTTGGAGCTTACTCATCAACGCGGGATTCGGAGTCCTTTATGTTTTTTATGTATATACCTTTATGTATTTTTTTGTAACTTTTATGTATATAAATACATATTTAGTTTGAATTATTATTTTGGGTTAATTTTAACGTGCATTTATTGATTTGGCATTTGCAACATGTTTTGACAGTGGTAGACCTAGACTGCAGTTTGTTTCTAGCTGCAGAATGAATGGGTCAGCTCGACCGGGGAAGGACCACGCCCTCGCAGAATACCAGCGTAAAATAGCAGCATAATGTTGCTGTGTTTCGTCTGGTGAGTGCAGGGATCCAGAGCGAACATATTTATTACAGATAACGAGGTATTCCATCTCGGTCCTCAAGGGTGACAATGCACCTGCATAATGATTCCTTGTCAAGGATGAATGTAGATGTCATGGACCGCAGGAATAACTTGCCATCAGGTGAACCGTTTGCTTGTTCATTACTCTCAATTTATTCAAAAAACTGCGGATTAGCGAAGTTCGAAATAAATTCTTCTTATTAATTTAATGCAGACTTCCTCATTACATTTCCTTAGTAAAACAACACGTGTAATTAACAAATGAATTAGTGCCCGCACCGGGATCGAACTCTGTTTATCGCATATCATGAATTAAAAGCTTAGACGATGAGGTACCACCACCATTACCTTGGCAGCGGCAGCATTAGATGGAGGGACGGCCTATGCAAGTCTGTAGGAAGTCGACGGATGATGATGGTTCAAGATAGTACTCGGTGGTCTAGCGGTAGACTGAGATGATGAATTTGATAAAATATTATAAGGCTTGAAAAGTGGAATGAAATATGGAAATTGTATTCTGGACTTATTCAAACATATCTTGGAATTATTAAACAATATTTGAAAAGTAGTTTTGCTTATAACAATATCTTTTGTTTAAAATTCTTTTGGTCATTTGATGAATATATAATAAATATATGAATAAATAATTGGCGTATAAAGTTATATGATCTTTTTATTAATTCGATAAATAATTCCACAATGTTATTCATTAATCTTTCTTTTCCTCAATTACCACGTAAAGTTCAGAGGTTTTAATTTATTTGACTAATTCATAGATTACTTTTATAAATATATGTAAATGGCTGCCAGATTTTATAGTTACTATTTTACATAATTTATTTAACTAATCAATATATTATATTTCCTAGTCCAAACCTTTTTTTTATTTTATTTTCTTTTTTTTTATTATACTGAAAATGACATATATATATATATATATATATGTATATGCTTTTATTTATAATATTAATACTATTAATTACTTTACGGAGAATCAAACTCGAAACACAAGATCCTGTGAACAAACCATCAAACACATTGTGATATCAATCGTCATTTTTATTTCGATTCATAAAATGTGTCCCATAAAATGCCATATACATCAGTTCGTCAAACTAATGACATCATTACGTTTAACGTTCATATAACAACGGTAGTATAATTTAGTAGCCTTTGACATACAAAAGTCCCGGCGTGAGGCCACGGGTCCTGGGTCACACGACCGCGAGTCCTGGGTTCCATTCCTATATGATCAGATGAATGATATTCGTACATCATAAATGTTGGTTTTCGGGACGGAGTACATTGTATATATCCCGCGTCTCTAACACAGCATCCGAACCTTCCTCCGATCTTAATTGCACATGCATTACATGGGAATAGTAAGGAGACGACGAGTGAGTGCCTGTATTTGCGCAAACTCTTACGGCACTATAAAATATTCTGCGCAGTTAATGTCATCAGGTGATTATCGGATATTATCAGGTGGACATCATCTTTATTCCAATTATAAATTATTTTTATAAATGTGAGATACAAAACAAACCTTGATATGGTTTATCATCAGCACAGCCTATCCATTGTACGCCGCTGAAGATATACCTCCCCCATAGATTACCTACCACGTAGCATGATCCCGAGCCACCTGCAGTGCTGTAGCCTTGTGGTGTCGGCGGAATGCTAAGCCTTCTTCCTGTCGGTGTCGCAAGAGACGACTATAGGATCTACCAAAAGCACATAGTGGCCGCCGACGGATGGTGCAATAACCATTTCAATTTACCAGAAGCAAATACTCAGACTGATGACGGGCAGCAACTGCGGAGGTGCTGGTAACTAACGTTGCCGACCAGCTCACCACGCGTGGCAACTGTAACAATATCATCATGACCAGAGCGATCAATATGATTATGGAACTACTAGTACATTATATTTCATATTCAAAGCGTAAAACTTAATAACTGACAGTATACAAGAACTTTCAATGCAGGAAGTGAAGAGACAGAGCTTTGCAGTTTGAATTTTTATTCAAACATATATTCACAGCGGGATTTATTATTCACCGCACACTGTCGACCTCCTTTCCATCGGAAACGTGTTGACTTGTTATTAACGTAACTTATTTATTCATTTGTATGAAAACAACTTCAACTATTGAATATATGAACATAACAGATATGACGCATTTAACATGAATGGATTGACCGGGGACGGGTTACGCCATCTTAGAATGCCGGCATGATATGACAGCATAACACTGCTGTGTTTCGTTTGGTAGGGATCCCGGACCCTGATGCAGAAGAGGTATTCCATTTCAATTCTCTGGGGTAACAATGTACGTAGATGTTGAATCTTTGTTGATAATTGAACTAAATGTCATTGGCCGCAGTCATCGCTTACCATCATGTGACCTGATAATCATTTGCCACTGTTATTAATATTATTAAAAAAACTTTACCATAAAGCTTTTAAATAATAAGTTCATGTGACAATTTAATTTTGATATGAAACACCTTATTTGATTCTCTACTATTTTTATGTCTCGACCTACGAAAAGGCCAAAAATATAAGTAAAAAGTCTTGCGACCCCCTCGCTATAAACTATAATAAGATTAATTAATATTTTATTTACATAAATCAAGCCATTATTTTTTCATGTTTATATTGCATGGTAATATTTAATGTTATAAAACTACATTTAAATTTATTTCTTTGCGACCCCCTTTAATAACAAACGAAACGTTCAAGTTAAAAAACGATGCCATAAATGAATAACTTTAAAATTAAATGAAATCTTAAATACATAATTAGTAAGAAAGCTTCAAAATATGATAACTTTTGGCGATTGTAAGATGGATAAATTTCTTACCACCCTCTCGTTGTTGTGCAGGATACATTTCGGAGAACGTCCTGATTAGTTATATAACATGATCCTTCCATCATCGCACAACAATCAGTGGGTTGCCATCCATTCGTTGTTGATATTCCTCGCAATCAGACGAAGCGATATGCTTCATCGTTTTTAACACGAACACTAAATTGGAATAATTTCTGATGCTGTCTTTTCATCCGAGTATAATGTGTGTGTCTTCGAGAGAAGAGTGAATAGACATTTGCTGAACTAGTGCACTCTACCATCAATGTCCCCATCACCAAGATCGTAGACAATCACTGGCTTGTATTTATTTAAATAAACTATAAAACTCTTAACGTTTTTAAAGCATTTGTTTAAACTATTGCTTTATGATGTTACATATAATAATTTCATAATATAAAAGCTGATACCGACCTTGCCTTAAATTCTAGACAGACATCCGACCTTTATAATGAATGAGATGACGCCGCTATGATATCGCCGTCTAATATAAATTATTAAGAAAATCCGCACGTAGCAATAACAGCTCACCATAGTTTTCTATTTCAAGTATTCCAAGACATTATAATTATCATAAAGGCATATTCATAAATATTCATCCGATAGCATCGTTCCTGATATATATAGCAAGCAAATTTGGTTTAATATGGCTTTAGTTGGCTGGTTACAAGGCGTTCCATCTTAGTCCACAGGGATGACATGCAACTGCATTATGATCCATGATGTTTGTCTTATTCGGTGCAGGAATCATTTGCGATCCTGTGACATTGTATATCATCCACAGTACAATATCAAAATACCGATTCTTGTCACGTGTACTTATTCTTTGTATCAGCTTGGATCTGAGTATTCTTTCTTTCAGTTTCATCTCCTTCAGTCCCTCTATAAAGAGCTAGATCAAGTTCGATGTCCGCTACCAGATCAGTCTGTTTTAAGTAGCTAAGGTAGGATCTCCCAATTGGTGTAGTGATGAGAAACTAGCACACAGTTCACCTGCTGGATTAATGCCATAACTACCGCATTCATCTTTGATATCAGATGTCCCCAATAATGTTAAGAGTTACCAGGTCACTACACCAGTTGTAACACAGCAGCATTGTGTTGGTATTTTCTGTAAGCGTAGTCCTTCCTGTTCCAGCGGACCCATTCATACTGTAGTTTGAAACAAACTGAAACGTGACTATCACTATTTCTTTGTTTAAAATATAACGCAATTGTTCATTTGTCATCTTATGTATCAAAAAAGCAAGCTAATCAAATAAAAAATAAAATACTCCTTTTATTTCTACGCAGTAAATCATGAAAGTTCCCTGATTTTTTTATCAAATCAAACGTTGCCTACGGTGCGTCTAAAAGTTTTTAAATTTTTTGTTATGTAAGCGTATTCATATAAATGATGGCGATGTACGAAATGAGAGGTTTTTACGTAGGTATTTGTAGTCACCGTGGCCCAAAATTACGTGGACAGACATGAAGTGCTTTAAAGTTTTAATTTTTATTTTGTCAATCGTCCGCGTTATTTCAACATTGCATGTTAGATAACAAATGGTGTTTATTTAATGGACGGGAAACAAGCAAACAGATCACTTACTATCAGGGTAAATGATCACCGCCGCCCATAGACACCCAGAGGAGAGCAAGTGCGTTGCCGGTCTTTAAGAAAGATGTAGGCTCTTTTCTTGAAGGTCCCTAAGTCGGATCGATTAGGTAATACCGCTGGCGACAGCTGATTCAACACAAGTAGTTGAGCGTGGCAGAAAATTTTTCGTCATGCGATCAAAGGCGGATTGCCAAACATGGTGATTATAAGATGAAATTTTGAATTCTTTCGTGATGTACGATGTTTAAACTCAGCAAAGATATGTATTTCTCTATTTCAATGCAATATAGAATAAAATTTTGAAGAGTCAATAACCCAATAGTTTAGAGTACGGTCTGCGAAACTTAAAGCCGTAGGTTCGAATCCGTCATTAGACTATTGTCGCGAACAATGTCGTGGCACAACCTTTTTAAATAATTGAGTTGTTAACCGGTACGGTAGTGAATCCAGCTGTACTCAAAATCTGTAATCCAGCTCACTTAACCAGTTTTTACAAATTTATTTGCTAAGTTCCATTTCATATCTTCATTTTAAGAGTTTGGTTCATAACATGGGATTAGGTTTATTTGTGTATTTTTAATTAAGCTATTCTTAGTCTGTTCTTTTTTTTTCTTCTTGGGTTGGTAGAAAATTCCTTTAGCATTGTGTCCACTATTCGAGCATCTTTAACTTTATGTAAGTGCAATAAGGAGTAAATAAATCAATAAATATAATTATGACAGTGCATCCTTAGCCTAATAAAATCTAAGAGGACCAGACATAGAATATATTTCTGTGAATAAAATATTAACACAAACATAGTGGTATTTCTTGGCCGCCTTTATCAATCCTTTTGGTCGTTCCTTCGATTTGGTCTAAATAATTTACGCGATTGGGTCAAAGTAAGGGCAAATGTATCGTCAAAGGTCAAAAATATATGGCAGAATAATATGCACATTTATACATCTTGCCCCACTAATCAATATATAGACCAATATTAATCATACATGTAATATCTTTAATAAACACTCGGGTGAAGTAATCGGAAAAAAAAGCTGCTGTTGTGTTTCGTCTGGTGAGTGTACGAATCCGAAGAACCTCGCTGGCAGGACATTCCATCTCAGTCAAAGAAGTGAGAAAGAAGTGGATGGCTTAAGCCAAAAGTGGTATCTTTATCAGGTGACTGTGTGCTCGTTCGTCATCAGAATATAATAAAACAAATTAATACGATATAAACCTATCCTTTGTTTAACACTACCTTTTTGTAACAATATAGAATAGTTCCATATTAGTCCCTAGAGGAGGCTACGCATCTGCATTGTGATTTCTAACGAGGATAAATGCGGGTATGGAGCTATAGGGATTTTACCAGGTGAACAGTGTGCTCGTTTGTCACCGTAAATACAATTAAAAATTAACAAACGCGATGCATGTGGTTTGAAACTGGAAATAATATTCAAGTTAAACTAAGTGATCATCAAATCGAATACGAGTTTACAAATTGTTTCGTTTTCTAAAACATTTTTACTAAACACGTTTCGTTGGCCACATTGTTGAATTCCTTTTGTGAAACTGCATGTGGTAAATTGAACACATCCCCGTTATACTTTTACTGAAGCTTTTAAAACGATATTTTTTTAAAATAAATATTTAAAACTGTGACAGAATTTTTAAAATAAAATCTACTATATATTAAAATAATAAAAAGTTCGTATGTTTGTATGTTTATGTCTTTATTGAAAGTTATATTATATAGTTATTTATTGAAAGTTATAAATTTATAAGAAAATTCTATGTTTAGATATTTGTATCTTAATCACGCAAAGTTGGCTGAACAGAATTGAATTAAATTTAACATACAGATAATTTATAACCTGGATTAAAGTTAATGATACTTTTTATCCCAGTAAATGCCCAGCTTAACGACTGTTATCAATTTATGTGAAACAAGTATCTGCCTAAAAAAATTCTTAAGCGTCATACACGAGGTTGTGTCTTTAATAAAATAACCAAGCAATTGTCCAAGAATACCACTCAAAAGCATGATGTTATTGCTAGTCACTATTTTTTTTATTATAAAGCGCTAATTAGAGGTAGTCATGTCCTATAAAAGGTCGTTAGTTATAAAAGTTAGTCGTCAAACATTAACCGGTACATTTATCCCGTATTATTATACACAAATATTGCCAACAAAAGAACACCTCTATTGAAGATGTGGCTCAAGCGGTTGCACTATCGGAACAAGGCCAGAGGCAACGAGATGTGACTTGTGTGTTAAACATGAGCCAGTCTGCAGAGTTTACCGGCGATACCAGGAGACTGGTAGTTAAAACGAAGAAACGTTTTTGGCAGAAAAAGGTACTTCGCTCAAAAATCGGACCCCCCTCTGGCTTTAAACTCCAACAGGAGCTCAGAGAAATGGGAGGAGGGACTGTTAACGGCTGGACAGTCGGAAAAAAACTAATGGCGGCTAACCTGACTCCAAAAAGGTCGGATACTATCCCTAAGTTGACCCGAGCTCATCGAGCAGCCCGACTACGTTCCGCAAGAGAACACGTGAACCGGACGGTTGAACAGTGGAGCTCTGTTCTCTTCTCAGATGAAAAAAGAGTGTGTCTCCAAGGTAGTGATAGACGACAACGAGCCTACAGAAGACCTGGAGAGCAATTCGCCTAGTGCTGCATAAGTGAAAATGTGGAATTTGGAGGAGGTTCCTCGATGGTGTGTGGCGGGCATTTCAATAGAGGCAAAAACCGTGTTGGTTTTCGTCGAAAGTAGCGGTAGATTTGGAGGTTTGACGGCCGATATGTTGAAGAGATTAGGGGGTCGTGTCAATCCTTACGCAGGCTTTATCGGTGAAAACTATGTACAAGTTTTTAAGCATTAGTACAAGACAATGCCCGTTCATATAGCACCGCTTCTGTTCGAGTTAGAGTTTAATTTTGTATAAATATTTTTTTTATTTATAAAAAGAATTTATTAATATGAATGTCATCTCATTTTAAAACCTTCATCTTTAATCTACTATAGTCAAAAAATACATCTGCGCTACAGATTTTTTACGCGAATCTTTTGACCGCAAGCGTACAGCGTGAGTCGATTTTTTTGCTTACAAGATTATATAAGTTTTACATAAAAACACTTCGCAGATAAGTTTTTTTTGTTATGCCTGTTTTTTTATCGTAATTGAATAAAATGTCTGTAAAAAGCTGCAGTTATCGCTTACGAGCGTGCGTACTTGCATGCGTGCATCCGTGCGTGCGTGCGAGCGTGCGTACGTGCGTTTGTGCGAGCTTGCGTACGTGCGTGCGTGAGTGCGTGGCTTTGTGCGTACTTGCATGCTGGCGTGAGAATTATTTAGAAATAATTTTAAATTAATACGATATAATTTTTGTTTCAGTTCGAGTTTCTTCCATTTCTATTTACCGTATTTACTAAATATTTTTGACCTGCTCCGCCCCATCCTTGGCCTCCTTTGTTTCACACCCATGTCGATGAAGGTCACAGTAATCCGCTGATCTACTATAACGTCACGTATTCTACGCCCTACTTTTGGTTCGGAACTCTCCTCGGACCAAATTTCATGACAATCAATTAAGGACAAGTTATCAACGGGAAAGAAAGCGGAACAAACAAACAAAAAAATATCACTTAGATTTTTACTTAAAGCGATACACTAAGCAAACGACCTTGAGTGTATTCTCTTTTTGGCCACCTACTAACTATTATGCTTACAAATCTACGAGAGTGAAGTTTAAATCAAGAACTCGTAGACCTTATAATAAAAAAGACACTATAGAAAAATTATTGATTGATTTTATTCGTTCTCCTAAAATATACGTACATTGGGTACGTTAATATCCCTTTTTTTAAATAGAAGAGTTAAGAGATCGTCTGTCCTAAATGAGATTGCATATCATCTGTTGGTAAGCAATCACTGCCGATCACGAAATACCACAACACCATAGTTGCAATCATTGCTGGCTTTTGAGAAAGGAGTAAGCTCTTTTCTTAAAGATCTTCGTCGTATCGGTTCGACACTGCTGACGACAGCCGAATAACTCTGTCTCTATATATGATGGTTAAATCCAGTGGTAGGAACGAATCCAAATAATATCTAAGAACACTCCGTGAAATGCGATAAAACACGCATAGATATGCAGCATCTTTACACAAGGATCGAAAACGACTTGATGGTTGAGGGTTCGGGTCGCTCTTTGTTGGATGTGGGAAATGGACGAAGCTAGTATTCGGGTGCCCCTACTCAGAGAAGAGAACGTTACACCGGACTTGCGCCTTGTAGAGTTGCAACAAATAAAGGGAGTGTTTATTAAAATAAGTAACATAAGAAATAATTATAAAATAAAATAATAATCTCATTTATTACAGCAATTTTGTAATTCTAGACTACATACTAAGACAAATCACATTATTGGAAAAATAAGTTGAACTAATAAATCAAATCGAATCGAATCAAAATTCTTGATGAGGAATTGTGTGATGTGATTTTATATAACTTCACCAAGTGAACCAGTATATTCTTTTTGGAACTTCATCAATATTTATTCGTTGTTAAAAAATACAGACAATCAAATATATTACAATGTTTACTATATCACACCACGTCAGGATTTTTTATATTTTATTTTGTATCTCCTTCCAAATTGTATTGCAGTTTACAATGATCTACCTTGCCGAAGTTGTCTCAATCACATCGATTAACATATAATTCATATTTCATAAAGGATATATCCAGTAACTTGTATGTTTCACAGACTCCACAGGCTCCTTTTAATGGAACTAGAATATAGAACCATGGTTCTAGGCAGTCATCAACCCAGAGTTATATTTCTCCACTATTAATAGCGTAGAGATTACTTAAATAATACGTAGTGTAGCAGAAATGAGTTATCGGTATTAGTATTGTATTGTTATTTATTAATTTATACGACTTACTATGTCTGTAATTTTTTATCTCAATAATAAAGCACTTTATTAAGGGTCTGTTTTACCGAGGCACTTTTTAAAAAAAGTCTGTTTTACCGAGGCACTTTTTGTTTAGGGTATACTTTTACCGAGATACTTTTTGCTAAGGGTCTATTTTACCGTGGCACTTTTTGATAAGGGTCTATTTTATCGAGGTTAAATGATAAAATTATGTTACTAGAGATCAAGGTATTTCATGTAATAAAAGTAAAACTAATTCTACAAACGTTAATTCAATCAAATTCAAAAAAGGTTCACAACCTTCACTTTTTTTATAATTTACTCTAACGTAAGGTTGCTAAAAATTTGTATGTAAATACTTTTAAAATTTTATTATAAATGTTACATTTATTAACACGTTATTATTTAATATTGACTCAATGATTTTAGTACAAGTTGATATAAAAATCATTTTAGCACTCGACAAAGTTTAGAAAAACATGGAAATAGAAAAGTAAAAAGACTTAATTTAATTAAACAATGCTACATTACGAGTCACTAGTTATTTAATAAATGTTATTGTTTGTTCATTATATTTAATATGCCCGAAAATATACAAAAACTATTCCATTATATAGTGGAATCCACAATTTAAACTTCAAAATCTTTACGCGTACAATTTTATTCAGCTTAAGATTTTCTAAAAATTCTCAAAATTAAAATTTTATATCAGAAACGTGGCACTGTTTAATAACACAAAAATCATAGCGAAAAAATTAAAGATATCACATTGTAGCTGTATACAAGATTTGTTTTCCTACACCTAGGAGAAGCTATACTGTAAATTATCTACAAAAGATTTTTTTATCAAGACAAAGTTTTATAAATATTTAATATTGTCATAATTGGTAGTTAGCAAAATTCAATTGCATGATTGGTATAAATATATAGTACATTATTTTTTTAAATAATCCCTATTATAACGCAGTAATGCGTTGTTTCACTAATATAATATTGCAATGCATTAAGCAAAGTATTTGTCATTTTTTCCCCAGTAAATCATCTAACAAGTCTTGATTCGACATACTAGTATCTCCAAGAAGAATATTTCTAGATTCGAGTCTCGGATTCTTACGGCCAGATACGGAGCGTTTCCTTCCAATAGGTACAGATTCTGTCAAGACCTGATCTGTTAGTAGTTTAAAGTTATTGTTCAGTTCAGATAACGCTTCTTCAGGTATGTCCCCGTTAGAATTAACTAAATCGTTTATTTTATCGACAGCTTGCAACTGCTGAACCAATTGGTCACTCTCCAACTTAGTATTGTTAAAGTGTTTTATATGTTTGTCAATAACTTTACTGCTTTTCTCTAAATCTTGCATGATATCTTTACAGTAAGATTCAATTGGCTTTCCGGGTTTTTTATCTTTACCGCTAGACTCTCGCTTAGGTTTTTTATCTGCGTCACCTGAAGCGTAATCGTGTATAAAAACACTAGTATTGTTTTCTTCAATTGTAACGTTTTCATAGAAAGAAACATTAGAATTTTTACGACCTCTTGATTTAGGTCGATCATCTTCTGCATCAATTTCTATTTGTTCCTCAATAGATTCTTCAGTTGACTTCCTTCTCAAACCGCTGTTTTTCCTAGACATCGACTCTTCATTGTTTTTGATTTTCTTGAGTAGATCCGCTTTAAGAATTTCCATTTTCTGTTGCATTTCATCTGGTGAGCAATTTGTTAATAAGTTATCCTCATCCGAGATTGCTAAGTCTGCCATTCCATCTTGTATTGATTTGGAAATTTCTATTATATCGTCGGAACCTTTAGAACTTTTTCTAGTAGCGTTTGATGTCGAGCGTGTACTTGTAGAATTCGTACGGCTTCTAGCGTAACGAGATCTAGGTTCTGTGGAAGAACTGGTTTCGTCATCGTGAGATAATGAACTGCTAACGGAGCGAGAGTTTTCGCATAATTTCGCAAGCATATTTTGATCGACCTGCAATCGATAAATATTGACTCTTCACTTTTGCACTGATAATTATAAAATTAAACTTTATGAATGGGGTTATAATGACTAATGAGTCGTTAATGTAACTATATGGGACGGTATAAATGAGATATTAAGAGAAAAAATGAAAACTGTTCATTGTACAGAAACTGATTTATGAATTTATATAATATTGTAAATCAAGGAAAATTACATTATGACGGTCATCGCTTGGTTTAATCGTGCTAGATTCTGGAACAGTCTTATTAGGTTTGCTAAGGGAACGGATCACGTTCATTGATGAGCTGCTTTTCACTGGAGACTTCACAACTCGACTTGAAGCTGTACTCAGCATCCTCTCTTTCATCTATATAGAAAGAAAACCCTATTTATTTATTATGATATAAGCAACCTCTGAAAATGTAGTGATCCTATTAATACATATTAATTACCACATTTTTTTTTAAATTTGTGAATCAATTTATTCGTATCTATTGTGTAACATTAGCTTAACTTTATAATATTTCTTCTTTTGTTTATATATTTTTAAGCTAATTATCAGTTGACCCGTGTTTATAAATAAATAAATATATAATTACCTCGATAATAGTCGACAACTTGTCAGCGTTGTTTATAGCCATGTCCAAATCGTGTCTCGTATCTTTATGTTTGTTGATCTCGTTCTGGAGCTGATGCTTGAAGTTCTTGGCTTCGAGCACGATCCGACGCTGCAGCATGCTGATTGTTTCGTTCTGCTGTTGAACTTTGGTCGCGAGCTCGTTCACTTGGGCTTGTAGCTTCTCGCGTTCCAGAAGATTTCTAGTTACGTTGACAATAAAAAAAGGTTTACTAACTTCTCTATGGAACCTTAGGCTGAATTAGATATTTCTAATATGACTAATATGTGTGCAACAATAGGATCTTTCAATGTATTTAGTGTCACTAGCCCATTAGCTAGAACACTAAGCAAAGTTATGTTTCAGTTTTATTTATTTGTAAAAACATGTGATTTTGTAAAACGCCTTTTTGTAATATTCCGTGTAGCATATCATGCATCTATGTTTTATGTTATTTAGAAAGATATAATTTTAATTGTACTTATTTGTTATGTTGACATTATAACACAATAACAACATTTAAGTCGAAATTTTATCTGCAACATATGATCTGATAACAGTCATACAATTTCGCAGTGATCGTAATCAGTTGGTTTAAACTTATACTATTATATAGGAGGCATGTCTTGTCCTCAAATGTGCCAACACATCTACATTTAATTCATTGCCCTCTCACGGCTACCGCGTCGCGGGTATATACTACCTTGGTTATACACAAATATGTGTACCACGACGATTGGATTTCTGGATGTGTGTATATCCCGTGTCCCTAATACTGCATTTGAATAACCCTCCGATCTTATCTGTTATGTTGTCTGATATAATGTACGTGCATGAGGAAATGAGGAGCGCATACGGCACTATAATAATATTGTGTGCATTTGATGTCATCTGGTCATAACGTAATGGACTGCAAGAAACACTTCACAAAAAAACCGCATAATGTAAATTTTTAGTGAAAAATATGCACACTGATCTTTTCTCTTATTAATAAGGTAGATGCAATAATATTATTAGGTAGGTACAATAGTAAAATAATTGGATAGGGGTATATTTTACTAGAATTTTAACGTAAAAAAATGTTTATTTTCGATATATACCGTGTTTACAGACGTACTACATCTGATATAGGTACATACCAATTGATTTCCTCGTAAAACTATTCAACTAGTATTTTTTTTTAATAATCTAAACTAAATTACTTGAAATTATATCAGAATTAAATGGAAAAGTTAAATACAAGTCCTCTTCACAACGTGTTATAAAAAAAATGGTGAACACGCTTAAAGCTGAACAAATGGCACGATCCCTTTGGGCTATTTGAGAGTACAACATTCTGAGGCGTGGAATTTAAAAAAAGATTTAAGTAAATGTATACTTGTCCTTGCTTAATTCCACCAGGTGCTGATGTTCATCACGCAACTGCTGGAGTTGTAATTCTCGTTCCTTGAGGCGCATGGCCGTCTCCTTGTACTGCTGCCGCAGCTGTTTGTACTTGGTCTGCTGGACTCGCATCTCCTCGTTGTGAGAATTCAACACCTGAGGCAGTTCGGCATTGGAGTTCTCATATCTGAGGGTAGTTAGAAAAATGGACAGTATTGATAGAGTCCAAATTAATTTATAGCAATCGTAAATTGATTCCCACCTTTGCAGGGCGATTTCTTGTTTCTTTTGCATCGCACGCAAAACACGATTCTCGTTGTTGAGCTCCTGCGAACATACTTAAATCATTTCATCATCAACGCAGCCTATCCATAGTCCACTGCTGGACATGGGCCAGGAGTCATTTACATTACAATATTTTTGATGTTCTAAATATAGTGGATGATGAGGGAGCAGACAATTCACCTGATGATAAATCACGACTGTAGCATCTACATATGTACATTCATTCTTGTAATACATCAATATAACCAAGCCAGCAAAAACTTGATAGATATACAATAAGAACTATTAATGCGGTCTTTAAATTCCTTTTTTGCCTTAAAAGGCATTATAAACCAAATACTACCATACTATGTTTATACACTGTGTTTCAGTATAAGGTGCATTCCAGCGAGGTATGGGTAGATAGACCGCTAGACCGACCAGCGATCGACTTATCATATGCGTAGTCTACGGAGGAAGAAGGGGTGTGAAATGCATACTAGACTTATACACTGTATCTCCGTATAAGGTGCATTCCAGCGAGGTATTAGTAGATAGACCGCTAGACCGACCGGCGATCGACTTGTTGTCATATGCCTAGTCTACGGAGGAAGAAGGGGTGTGAAATGCATACTAGACTTATACACTGTATCTCAGTATAAGGTGCATTCCAGCGAGGTATTAGTAGATAGACCGCTAGACCGACCGGCGATCGACTTGTTGTCATATGCGTAGTCTACGGAGGAAGAAGGTGTGAAATGCATACCAGACTTATACACCGTATCTCAGTATAAGGTGCATTCCAGCGAGGTATTAGTAGATAGACCGCTAGACCGACCGGCGATCGACTTGTTGTCATATGCCTAGTCTACGGAGGAAGAAGGGGTGTGAAATGCATACTAGACTTATACACTGTATCTCAGTATAAGGTGCATTCCAGCGAGGTATTAGTAGATAGACCGCTAGACCGACCGGCGATCGACTTGTTGTCATATGCGTAGTCTACGGAGGAAGAAGGGGTGTGAAATGCATACTAGACTTATACACCGTATCTCAGCATAAGGTGCATTCCAGCGAGGTATTAGTAGATAGACCGCTAGACCGACCAGCGATCGACTTGTTGTCATATGCGTAGTCTACGGAGGAAGAAGGGGTGTGAAATGCATACCAGACTTATACACCGTATCTCAGCATAAGGTGCATTCCAGCGAGGTATTAGTAGATAGACCGCTAGACCGACCAGCGATCGACTTGTTGTCATATGCCCAGTCTACGGAGGAAGAAGGCGTGAAATGCATACCAGACTTATACACTGTATCTCAGCATAAGGTGCATTCCAGCGAGGCATTAGTAGATAGACCGCTAGACCGACCAGCGATCGACTTGTTGTCATATGCCCAGTCTACGGAGGAAGAAGGTGAAATGCATACTAGACTTATACACCGTATCTCAGCATAAGGCATTCCAGCGAGGTATTAGTAGATAGACCGCTAGACCGACCAGCGATCGACTTGTTGTCATATGCGCAGTCTACGGAGGAAGAAGGTGTGAAATGCATACTAGACTTATACACCGTATCTCAGTATAAGGCATTCCAGCGAGGTATTAGTAGATAGACCGCTAAGACCGACCGGCGATCGACTTGTTGTCATATGCGCAGTCTACGGAGGAAGAAGGTGAAATGCATACTAGACTTATACACTGTATCTCAGTATAAGGTGCATTCCAGCGAGGCATTAGTAGATAGACCGCTAAGACCGACCGGCGATCGACTTGTTGTCATATGCGCAGTCTACGGAGGAAGAAGGTGAAATGCATACTAGACTTATACACTGTATCTCAGTATAAGGTGCATTCCAGCGAGGTATTAGTAGATAGACCGCTAGACCGACCAGCGATCGACTTGTTGTCATATGCGTAGTCTACGGAGGAAGAAGGGGTGTGAAATGCATACCAGACTTATACACCGTATCTCAGCATAAGGTGCATTCCAGCGAGGTATTAGTAGATAGACTGCTAGACCGACCGGCGATCGACTTGTTGTCATATGCCTAGTCTACGGAGGAAGAAGGCGTGAAATGCATACCAGACTTATACACTGTATCTCAGTATAGGTGCATTCCAGCGAGGTATTAGTAGATAGACCGCCAGACCGACCGGCGATCGACTTGTTGTCATATGCGTAGTCTACGGAGGAAGAAGGGTGTGAAATGCATACCAGACTTATACACCGTATCTCAGCATAAGGTGCATTCCAGCGAGGTATTAGGTAGATAGACCGCTAGACCGACCGGCGATCGACTTGTTGTCATATGCCTAGTCTACGGAGGAAGAAGGTGAAATGCATACTAGACTTATACACTGTATCTCAGTATAAGGTGCATTCCAGCGAGGTATTAGTAGATAGACCGCTAGACCGACCGGCGATCGACTTGTTGTCATATGCGTAGTCTACGGAGGAAGAAGGGGTGTGAAATGCATACTAGACTTATACACCGTATCTCAGCATAAGGCATTCCAGCGAGGTATTAGTAGATAGACCGCTAGACCGACCAGCGATCGACTTGTTGTCATATGCGTAGTCTACGGAGGAAGAAGGGTGTGAAATGCATACTAGACTTATACACCGTATCTCAGTATAAGGTGCATTCCAGCGAGGTATTAGTAGATAGACCGCTAGGACCGACCGGCGATCGACTTGTTGTCATATGCGTAGTCTACGGAGGAAGAAGGGGTGTGAAATGCATACTAGACTTATACACCGTATCTCAGTATAAGGTGCATTCCAGCGAGGTATTAGGTAGATAGACCGCTAGACCGACCAGCGATCGACTTGTTGTCATATGCGTAGTCTACGGAGGAAGAAGGGTGTGAAATGCATACCAGACTTATACACTGTATCTCAGCATAAGGTGCATTCCAGCGAGGTATTAGTAGATAGACCGCCAGACCGACCGGCGATCGACTTGTTGTCATATGCCTAGTCTACGGAGGAAGAAGGGTGTGAAATGCATACTAGACTTATACACCGTATCTCAGTATAAGGTGCATTCCAGCGAGGTATTAGTAGATAGACCGCTAGACCGACCGGCGATCGACTTGTTGTCATATGCCTAGTCTACGGAGGAAGAAGGTGAAATGCATACTAGACTTATACACTGTATCTCAGTATAAGGTGCATTCAGCGAGGTATTAGTAAGATAGACCGCTAGACCGGACCGGCGATCGACTTGTTGTCATATGCGTAGTCTACGGAGGAAGAAGGTGTGAAATGCATACTAGACTTATACACTGTATCTCAGTATAAGGTGCATTCCAGCGAGGTATTAGTAAGATAGACCGCTAGACCGACCAGCGATCGACTTGTTGTCATATGCGTAGTCTACGGAGGAAGAAGGGTGTGAAATGCATACTCAGACTTATACACCGTATCTCAGCATAAGGTGCATTCCAGCGAAGGTATTAGTAGATAGACCGCTAGACCGACCGGCGATCGACTTGTTGTCATATGCGTAGTCTACGGAGGAAGAAGGCGTGAAATGCATACCAGACTTATACACCGTATCTCAGTATAAGGCATTCCAGCGAGGTATTAGTAGATAGACCGCTAGACCGACCGGCGATCGACTTGTTGTCATATGCGTAGTCTACGGAGGAAGAAGGTGAAATGCATACCAGACTTATACACTGTATCTCAGTATAAGGCATTCCAGCGAGGTATTATAGATAGACCGCTAGACCGACCGGCGATCGACTTGTTGTCATATGCCTAGTCTACGGAGGAAGAAGGGGTGTGAAATGCATACTAGACTTATACACTGTATCTCAGTATAAGGTGCATTCCAGCGAGGTATTAGTAGATAGACCGCTAGACCGACCGGCGATCGACTTGTTGTCATATGCCTAGTCTACGGAGGAAGAAGGTGTGAAATGCATACTAGACTTATACACTGTATCTCAGCATAAGGTGCATTCCAGCGAGGTATTAGTAGATAGACCGCTAGACCGGACCGGCGATCGACTTGTTGTCATATGCGTAGTCTACGGAGGAAGAAGGTGTGAAATGCATACTAGACTTATACACCGTATCTCAGTATAAGGCATTCCAGCGAGGTATTAGTAGATAGACCGCTAGACCGACCAGCGATCGACTTGTTGTCATATGCGCAGTCTACGGAGGAAGAAGGTGTGAAATGCATACCAGACTTATACACTGTATCTCGAGTATAAGGTGCATTCCAGCGAGGTATTAGTAGATAGACCGCTAGACCGACCGGCGATCGACTTGTTGTCATATGCGTAGTCTACGGAGGAAGAAGGTGTGAAATGCATACTAGACTTATACACCGTATCTCAGCATAAGGTGCATTCCAGCGAGGTATTAGTAGATAGACCGCTAGACCGACCGGCGATCGACTTGTTGTCATATGCGTAGTCTACGGAGGAAGAAGGGGTGTGAAATGCATACTAGACTTATACACTGTATCTCAGTATAAGGTGCATTCCAGCGAGGTATTAGTAGATAGACCGCTAGACCGACCGGCGATCGACTTGTTGTCATATGCGTAGTCTACGGAGGAAGAAGGTGTGAAATGCATACTCAGACTTATACACTGTATCTCAGCATAAGGTGCATTCCAGCGAGTATTAGTAGATAGACCGCTAGACCGACCGGCGATCGACTTGTTGTCATATGCGTAGTCTACGGAGGAAGAAGGTGTGAAATGCATACTAGACTTATACACTGTATCTCAGCATAAGGTGCATTCCAGCGAGGTATTAGTAGATAGACCGCCAGACCGACCGGCGATCGACTTGTTGTCATATGCGTAGTCTACGGAGGAAGAAGGTGTGAAATGCATACTAGACTTATACACCGTATCTCAGTATAAGGTGCATTTCAGCGAAGTATTAGTAGATAGACCGCTAGGACCGACCGGCGATCGACTTGTTGTCATATGCGTAGTCTACGGAGGAAGAAGGTGTGAAATGCATACTCAGACTTATACACTGTATCTCAGTATAAGGTGCATTCCAGCGAGGTATTAGTAGATAGACCGCTAGACCGACCGGCGATCGACTTGTTGTCATATGCGTAGTCTACGGAGGAAGAAGGTGTGAAATGCATACCAGACTTATACACCGTATCTCAGTATAAGGTGCATTCCAGCGAGGTATTAGTAGATAGACCGCTAGACCGACCGGCGATCGACTTGTTGTCATATGCGTAGTCTACGGAGGAAGAAGGGGTGTGAAATGCATACTAGACTTATACACTGTATCTCAGTATAAGGTGCATTCCAGCGAGGTATTAGTAGATAGACCGCTAGACCGACCGGCGATCGACTTGTTGTCATATGCGTAGTCTACGGAGGAAGAAGGGGTGTGAAATGCATACTAGACTTATACACTGTATCTCAGTATAAGGTGCATTCCAGCGAGGTATTGATAGATAGACCGTTATACCGATCGTTATTACTATTTTGTTAAATCCTTATAATTTAAAACTACTGAAGGTTATGAAATTCCGCATCAATCTGTAATGATTTAGTTGCACAGCGCCATCTTGTGGGTTAAGATTTGCGATTATTACTTCACATTCTGTATCAAAGATCACAACTTTATTTCCTAATATCAGTCTGGATACTTTTATTTTATATCTTAGAAATGCAAGTTTCCTCACGATGATTTACTTCACCGCTGAGCAACGTGGTATATCAATTTCATTGCCGGCACCGACCTATTTGCTCTCGTATCTTGAAATAAAAGCGAGCAGTCGAACACAGCTGCCACGGCTGTAATATGTGTAAATACCTGCAAGTGATAGTGCGCGTCTGCCAATTGATTCTGCAGTTGCTTCACTCGATGGGTCTTCGCCGAGAGTACTCGCTGCGTCACGTAGCGGTCCCCCTTGCCTATGGAGTGGTTCGACATTTCCACGGTCAGTGGCACCATGCGCTTCCTCTTGTTCAGCAAGTTGAGGCGAGAGTTACTGCTGTAGACGCTCTCGACAGATTCTTTTCTGTAAATGTTATAGAATGGAAATTGAACAGTGTTCAGTATTACGATTGTAAACAAAGCTTTTATAAAATAAATAGTAAAGAAATTAAAGAAGTATGGAATGAGCACAGATACACAGGGGCACGTGCTGTGTGCGGTCCATGACCCTCCCTCAACAAAATGAGTCCCCGGATCCCTACTCGCACCATACGAACCACAAAAGTGTTATTCACTATTTCACGCTCGCTGTCGTTTCATTTTCACCCAAATCGAGCCGACCCATTCATGCCAGGAACTCGCTGCAGCGTAAATCTACCACTGTTAAATACCTGACAGCGCTCAAAGGATCCGTAGGTTGAGGTGGCAATGGGCTACAAATATAGCTCATAGAACCTATATGAGAGGATCTTGCGTGGCAAGCTCGTATAGCACTGTAGCAGTGCAGGACGACTCATCATTGGAGTGAAGACCTATGCACGTCAGCAGGAAAACGATGGATGCAGGTGACTCAGTATCGTGCTTCGTAACAGTCTATTGGGGAGGCCTATGTCGTGCAGTAGTTGATGAATCCACCATACAAGTCACCTGATGTCAAGTAATTATCACAGCGATAAAATTGTAATCGAAAAGCATTGTCACACCTAAGGTCTAACATGGATTGTCACGTCGCCTGTAAAAAGATATCCGGTATCTTTTAATTATCAGGCGAAACACACACCAGCGCCATACAACGACTTTACGCTGGAATTAAAATTATACAATAACGTAAGTTCTGTCAATAAGCAACAAACACATTTATCATCTTTCCGACGCCATGTAATCCGTGAAACCAAATAAATGCGAAAGAAATCTGGCTGTCTGATCGCCAACCCATCTGCCAGCCACGATGTTTACGGCATACCTGGCATAGGACTATTTCCACTGAACAAAGTAAACTTTATTAAATATAATAGCGAATAATGCAAACAACACCGACCTGAGATCTTTCTTCTTGTCTTCCGGCAGAAGACTCAATACTGACATTATCTTAAATCACAATACAAAATACATTTTCTGTACAATATTAAAAACAAGCCCAATAACGAGCAACTAAATGAATATATTGTTTAATCTGATAATTGTTGTGAAAAAATGTCGCTATGGCAACCGATAGATGCATGACAATCAATAGATTTCGAAAAAGTTTATGATACAGGAAACTGTTTTCAAAATTTTTCACATTGAAGGATTTTTATTTATGTATAAATAAAAATAAAATGCTTGGAAAGCGCATAACTTGAGAACGGCCGGACAGATTCGGTTGTTTTATTACTTAAATATTTGATGATCTGAATTAGGTTTTTATTGAAAGAAATATTGTAAACGTGGGCAACGTTTTTATTTATTTTATTATTACAAAATTAGCAAATGCGGGACAAACTGAATGTTTATTTTTCCTATGGAATTTTTGTACGTACTCAAGAGTATACTTCACGATTTGAATCAATTAACTTTCCAAAGTTCACAAAATTTTACATTTTGTGAACAAACTATTTACCATTTGGCCAGGACGTCTGTCGTACGGCTCAATGTATATAATATTTTAGTTGAGAATATTTTATTGATTGGTTATAATAAATTGGCAGTAATTTATTATTCAATAAAACCTTTTATATCTATATACAGATAATATATATATATAGCAACTTTGTTTTAGCATTAATATCTTTAAACATAACTAAACCTCCTACTAAGGTTCTGGAAACTGATGATGAAATGTTCATGGTCTTAGGAGATGGGAATAATCCATCTCCAGGATGTACCCTAAACCATTAAGGCTATTGTCGCTTCACATTCTTCAAAGGCGTAGTGTTCATGTCCAACCATAAAATAGCATACACCTCGATGTAATGCTTCTTATTTATGAAGGTTCATTCTTAGCCAATCTGTTCAAGTTTCTAGCTTCAGGGGCACGACCTCACAATAGAGTAAAATAGCAGCATAACGCAGCTGTGTTTCGTCTGGTGAGTAGGGATCCGGAAGCCTTATTAGTAATGACGAGGCATTCCATTTCAGCCTTCAGGGGCTGACAGTGAATCTTAAGTATTATGATTCCTTATTATGGATAAATGAGAGTGTCATGGACCGCAGAATTCAGTTAGCTTTTCTTTTTTTCGGGTTGATGACCGCTGTTAGCCCGAGGGCACTGCGTTGAGAAGTGACCGAGCGCTTATGGCGCTCAGTCGAGACCTCTAGTAGTGGAACCTCGGGCGCTTCTGACTAAGAATTATCAACATTAATATCACTATTTTTAATATTGGCACTGTACTACCACTTTGGGGGCTGGAGAAGCAGTGGCGCAAGTGACGACTGAAGTGGAAACTCCAGCGACGCTTCTATCATTATTGACGGGAGAGAACCTACGTGCGACATGGTGGTATCGCGTATAACCTAGTTTGCGACGCCTTCCGTCGGCGGGGGCGGCATGAGGGTGCAATGTACGTATGTAGCGTCTTATGAAGGGCTTGAAGTCTGGTGGTCACGTCGACGGGGTCATCGAGGGCGTGGCCCGGTCTCCTTGAGACACGGGTGAAGTTATGATTCGCGATGGGACTGTAAGTGGCGGCACTTACAATTTGACAAAAACTATTTGGGTGTGTGACGGCAGAATCGAAATATCGGCGGGAGCAGGCTTCCTGAGGTACTGAGTACTTCAGGTACTGAGCTATAGTTGGCAGCTCAAGATCTATGTGTACATTTTCGTCACGCAATCGTGCACTGGTGGCCGTGCGCATGAAACAATTTTGAATTATCTGAAATCGGCGAATGTGACGCGAGATGCATGTGCAAAGTCGGAGCTTGCGTGTCATTACAGGTCGAATGCACACTTTGTATAGTGTAATTTTATTAATTAAGGACATATTGCTACTTTTATGAAGTAACGGGTGCAAATGACCTAGGTTAGGTCGCTGCTCGATTCTGTACACGTCTTTCATCTAATGTGACGCCTAAATATTTGACTGTCTATTCCCAGGGGATTTGACGATCAAATAGCATAGCATATTTTATTGCGTCGAGAGTAGTACATGGCTGCACATGGTTTTCGTGAGATTAACCTCAATCCTCCATTTCCGAAACCATTGCCAAGGTGTAATTTTTAAGTTGCTACGGATTGGAGGCGTTCACAAATAGCGTCTGGTTTAGCGTAGAAGCTGGTTTCATCGGAGAAGCGATGTAGTGTGTAGATAATGGGACCTAGGACGGAGCGCTTTCACCATGTCGAAGAAGAGCGCCCCGGTTTGGTAGCCCTGAATTAATTTACTGTAAATGTGCACTTGATGTGTGCATGAGTGGTGGGTGCGAAATCCGAACTGCTCGTTGATGGGTAACTCTAGGGACAGCATGCTGTCCTTGAGGCGGGGATGAGCCTTTTGTACACGTTACGCAAGGCTTTGAGTATTATTATGGGTCGATAGGCTGATGGATCAGTTGTGTGTTTCGAGGGCTTGAGAATCCCTATGACGTCGGCTTCCTTCCAGGTGTTCGGGAAGCTGCCTTTGGACAGCCTTACAGCCAGTGCTATTGATTATCACTAGTAGGTGTAGAATGAATATAGATAGGAGATGATCACCTTGTTGTTGATACCGTCGAGGTCGGGGGTCTTTCGTGGTTTTTAACTATAGACTCAACTTCGATGCATAACTTGAGTAACGGAATCGCGAGGTGGTTCCTTAGTCCTCCGGTCGAACTCGCTGTCAACCATTGCAAGGTGAGCGGTGTCGATCGGTAGGGTGCTCGGTGAGCATTGGAGCTCGAGATTGTAAGCCAGATATTCGGCTTTCTCTTCGTCTAAGAAGACAGACGCTTTATTGGGACGCGCTAAGGGAGGCATTGTTTGGGCGGTGCTTCCTTGAGGGACTTGAGAAAACAGCAGAAGGCGAGTTGGGAAATTTCGATCTTGGAGAGGTAATAATCAGTTCTCTATGCTAGTATTTTACTTCAATATAATAAAAAAATGATCTCTGTTACATAGTCGGACGTGGTCTGTAGAGCTGTAGGAGGCTCTACAGATCTACGTCCGGTGTCGGTAAAACTATACCATGATATTGCCCGGATTAGTCCAAAAAAAATCAATAAGTGCTGAAGGTATATTCGAGAAAATCCATGAATCTGTACGAAACTATACTAATTTTATTTATCTGCATTTTTTTCCATGGTTTATATTATTTCCAGTCTCATCCTAAAGGTGTTGGAAGCAAAATTGCTTAAGGAACTATATATATTAGTAACCTCAAACCAGGAACGCTAATGTTTTTATATATGATCACCAATATGACACCAATCTCCATATTTTTTCTAGATATAGAGTATGTGTACCAACGTTTACCAACTATTCATCCTTGTTTCTGCTTAAGTTAATGCAGCATCGGCACCATCATCTGCAATCACGAAAACATTGGACTTGATACATACCAAGCATCGACAAATTCAATGAGTCTTTAAGAAATCAATACAAAAAAAATATTAGTTAAAAAATTCTCGATTTCATTTAGTCTTTCCCAATTTGCGACGGCGAAGTCGACATTTTGCATTTAACTTTCACTTGCACGCGGCCGTCATAATAGTGTCGTGTTAGTATTTTTTTTCGGATTGATTGCCGCTGTTTATCGAGGGCTTTTTGCGCTCAGCCGAGACCTATACTAGGGGGACTAAACAGCACAAGGGGTCCCGAGAGGGAGCCTCGGCTTGGACCACTACCCTATTTCGCAAGAGCGTCGGGACCTCGCTTCGGTCAGTTGCTTCTGACAGAGGTTTAACTAAATTAATATCGCTATTATTATTATTAGCTATATGTACCACCACTTCGGTAAGCATAGGCGTTGGAGAAGAAGTTGCGCAAAAAACTCCAGCGACGCTTCTATCTGTATTGTCTGGTGAGAACCGGCCTGTGACATGGCGGTCTCGCGAATTTCGTATTAGTCGCAAACACATGCTCTCTCGTTTTTTCTTCACATAATCATTTCATCATCTGTTCGCCGGGGATGAAAGGATTATTATAAACTAGTTGTGTGGATTATTGTAATCAGCAAAATGATGCTCTCCCTGGTAATCAGTCGGAGAATCCAAAACCTAGTCACCCGAACCATAAGTATTTTAATCTTGAAAGATGCGATTATTTTTATGAAACTTGAAAACATGAAAGAGTTTAATGATAAGTGACGACTGAATCCCATGAACATCCGTCCTCAACAAAGGTTCAAGATACGCGAGCATTATCACTGGGGACTGAGATGGAATGATGATGAAATGTGATAATGTGAATTGTGTTGATGAAATGAACTTGAATGATGCTAGTAATCACCGCCGCCCATGAAAATCCGCAACACCAGTGGAGTCGCTGACGCGCTGCCTGTGTTTGCGAAAGGTAGGTTCTTCTTGAAGGTCCCTAAGTCGTATCGGTTCAGAGACACCGCTAGCGACAGCTGATTCCACAGAGTAGCTGTGCGTGGCAGTTTGAAGCGCAGTGCTGTATTGCCAACCATCGAGATGATGAGGATAAAATATTGGATTTTGTCGTGATGTACGTAATTTAAACTCAGCGGCTGGAATTAATCCGAACAACTCTTCAGATTATCATGTTGGTATTCTGCGCGAGCGTGGTCACAGCAGAGCCATCTTTTATTTCCATCCATTTACTTTTATTGGTTTATTTTATATATTTTCATTTTGATTTCTTTTTTAAAAGAATATTAGCAATGCTATTAATTACTAATATTCCGGTTACCCACTCCAACTAAGCTGAAGATGCTTGTGCTAGGAGATGGTTCACAAGAATAGTCTAATGGTGGATTCGAACCTAACCTTAAATTTCGCAGACCGTACCCTAAACCATTAGGCTATTAACGTTTTGATGACTTTGATTGACACGTTAACACATTGGATACACTAATAGAGAACGCCAACAGGCATTGAATCCGTATGTATAAATAAATATGCAATCATGATGCATACTCAACACTAACTAAAACTCCAGTGATTTGCTCTCGCAGTTTTGTAGGTTTTCATTAGTGTGTAAGCGCTCGCTTTTGATTTACAATACGCGAGCAAACAGAGTTCGATTCCCGGTGGCGGCACCAAGGAAATTGTTAATCGCAGTTTTACACACCGATTTAAAACGTGCGGATAACATTGTAATTTTCTTTTTTAATCAGATTATCTTTTCTTTAGTCCGGTGGCCTGCTGGCCCGAAAGCTTTGACAGCTCCACCGGATTAAAGGGCGAGTGGGAACCTCGGCTGAGGCCCGAGAGAGCCGAGGGCCGAGGGAAGGGCAGACGCGTGAGATGTCCAACTGTGTAATTTATATAAATAGATTATTAGTATATACAGGTTATATATATGTAAATAAAAGGCTTCGTTTTAAAACAAAATAATATACTTATTCAACAAACAACTGTACACAACAAGATCGTGTATTTACAAATAACATATAACTGTACACGAGCCTCGACAAGGAATACCGACATATATGTACAAACACATAATAACTCGAGTTGAATGTCGTTGACAGACAAACAATACAACTTTGTAATTTATATTTTATTAAAGTTGATAAACATCACAGCCTGTCTATAGTCCACTGCTGAATATGCTCACCCTTATATTTTGTCCATAATCCACTAATAAACGTTGTCACCCCTATTTTAAAAAGGTAACCTAAAAAGTGTTGCCTGTTTATAAAGATATAATTTTAAAAAAAGTTTTGATCATCTGATTCTTAGTAATGAAAGGATTTAAGGTGCTGCAGGAATCGTAATTAAATAAATAAATAAACATCAGGTGATCGACTCTCCACTATAAAGAGGCGAGGGATACGGGCGAGTTGTGCTTGTGGCAATCTGTGGGGGAGGCCTTTTTTCAGCAGTGGGTTATGGATGGGTTAGGATGATCCAAAAAAAAATATGCGAAGTACCAACAACATACGATGTACCTCATACTAACTAAATTCTAAGACGGCAATGCATTCAACAACTCGTTGAGATCGTAGACAAGATCTAAGGAATCCTTCACAAATAACATATAGATATATTTATATATCTATATCCAATTATAAAATTCATTTACATATAATTAGACAATCTCTAAACTATATTTGAATATTTTTATTTTATTGTTTTCTTTCATTTTATTGTTTATATTAGATATATTTTGAGACGATGTTTTTATAATCGAAATATTTTTTTTAGTGTTTGAATTGAAAATTATAAATTAAAACAAAACTTTTTTAGTTTTTAAATTGTTAATATATTTTTTTTAATGTTTTTTTATTATGGCCACCTTTTGAAGATGCTAGAGTACTATCCAGACTTATTATATGATGTAGATAAACGCACTTCATAATTTTCCGTGTACCTGTGAGGAGGTTGTTTTTCGTGTGATGTGGTAAAAACCTTCTTCAATGATGACAAAAACACAACTCACCTGATGGTAGAATTCATCCTCAACAAAGATTCATGAAACACAGTGATGTTAGTCCAGTTGGTATTCTGTGTTAATTAGAATGAGTCTTCCACTATTACAATTTTTTTAATAAACGTTAAATATTTTTAAATTAATAAATATATATAATACTATAAAAAGATTACTCAAAAATTCGCAATAAAAAAAATCAGGTTCTATAGTGCCTCCGACACGAATCATGAAGACATAAATGTATGTCTCGCGATGTCGAAGGTCTTAGGTTCGATTCCTTCCTCTAATCTTATTGCATTACATCGGAAAGCTACCCTGCGCAGTTCTCATCTAGTAATAACCAGCAGACATCGCCGTGGTGCAGTCGACCAGGAGGACATCGTTATTGTCTCAACACTATCTGACGAGCACCAATTCTTCCAAAAAAAATATTTACTCGTGAAAAAGTTATAGCAATTCTATTGTGACGTTACAATGACGGAAGTAACATCATATTTTTTTATATTAAATATATATAATTAAATGGCGTAGAAGTTACTTGTGTTTTCACCATAATAAATATATCATAATTTTTATTTACATTTCTGTTGATTGTGAAATTAAATTCTTAGATATATTATTGAATTTCTACAGGATGTCAATGCATTACTAAATCGTACACATCCGCAGGTTCTACGACATTACTGAAGTCACATAAAATGGTACCTAAAAACTCCTAGACCCTGAAGTGTCACTGTCTAAAACTTTAGAACCTAACACAAAAGCTAAACCAGCCGACGTACCACAACAATCAAATGTCAAGTTTGAAATTTTCAAACGTCAAAATGATCGATCTGTCAAAGTGTTAAACATTTGACGTGAGGTTCGTCACTTGGGCACAGCGTCTTTGTTCTGTTTCTCCCACAGCCTGGAGTAGAGCGATTTGGGATTGCTGATCAGATCCGCGTGCGCGCCGCGTTCAGAAATGGATCCGTTTTCGAGGACCAATATTTCGTCCGCGTCGGCCACCGTGGACAGCCGGTGTGCGATGCAGATGGACGTCCGGCCCACGGTCGCCGCCTTCAGCGCTTGCAGGATCGCCTGGAAATTTCATAAAGGTGAAGCGTAAGGACACAGTTATGAACTAGCTGTTACGCGGCTACGGTCGGCTCGACCGGAGTGAGTATATATATATATACATATATATATATATATTCTGAGTACACGCTCTTTACGTATAATTTCCTGCCACACACAACTACACTATAAAATCAGCTGTCACCAGGAATGTTTCCGAACCATTTGGCGACCTTCAAAAAGAGTCTACACAAGAGGTTCGAAGACTTATTTTCTCATAGACCACTTTCAAAATTTAGCTGTTTCGAGTGGACCCCCTGCAGATACATTTCTACCATATTCCTAAAACTCGACAAAAATGTGGAATATGCAAGTTTTTACAAGTAACAGTCGATAAGCTTCTTAAAATATTATCTGCCTACATTGATGGGTGAAGTCAAGCCAAAATTTTTTAGTTCTTCACTATCGAAAGCAAATAATTTTTTGTGGACCGCCATTTTTATGTCACGCCAGCGTATACCCCAGTTGAATCTCCCGCGGATCTACACCTTTCTTAAAGGCCGGCAGCGCATCTGCGCCTCCTCTGGTGTTGCGAGTGTCCATGGGCATAGACAATCACTTACCATGAGGTGAGCTGCTCACTCGCTTCCCACCTGTTATATAAAAAATAGCAAAGATGTGAAATAGAATATGTTAAGGTCAACATACCAAATGTTGGTAGATGTGTACACCCATGCGACTTCTATAAACTCTCTACTTGTCTTTCAGTGAAGAATATATAACTCACATGTTCCGTGATGGAATCCAAACTGGAGGTGGCTTCGTCGAATACGATAATCGGCGAATCTTTCAAAATGGCCCGAGCGATGGCCACACGTTGCTTCTCACCGCCGGACAATTTGAGACCTCTCTCGCCGACCTGAGTTTCGTAACCCTGCAAATAAAAAACATTTCATTATAAACTACAGGTAAGAAAATATAAAAATCTTATAAAAATATTATAATTATATTATAATAATTATCTTACACCTAGTATTACTAATTAGTAAACGAAGTCTGTGGTAAGTTACTCGTATTGTTGTATATTCAATTATGTATGTATCGTTATTTATATATAAATAGTGTATATATTACTTTTGTATTGTTTTTAGTAGAGATCATTGTTAGATTCTTTTTTTAATATATCCGCCGCACCCACAATTTCTCTCCACGCCACATGTTGACTGGTACATAATACCTTAAGGTATTATTCCTATATACAAATATTTGTGCCCTTTTTATAAGGTGTGAGGAATAAAATCGATATAAACAAAATCACCATAAGTGATTCCTACGGCTCGAAGACATCGGCATTCAGTCGCAGTATGTAACCTTCGACATCTATAAGTTCATCGGAGTCTAACCCTTCCGAAGATATACACTGCCGGCCAAAAGTTAAAGACCACATTAATTAAAGTAGGAAAATAAAGTAAAACTCCAATAAAATATTAAATGTTTTATTGGAGGATTAATTAACCTGTTTAATCATCTAATAGAACATTGATTGACAAACAATATACTTTAAAAGCGTAAAGAAATATTAACAGTCCTTGCAAAAAAATCCTCCTTCATATTTTATGACTTTTTTCACAAGTCTCGGCATACGGCCAATGAATTACCTAATGGTGTCTTGTGATATATTGCTCCAATTTTCGCATAAAGCATTCCACATTTCTTCTCGCGAGGATGTGCCACGATAACGGACGTTCCTATCAAGCTCTTCCCACAAAAGTTCAATGGGATTGAGATCCGGGCTCTGAAGAGGCCAAACCATGTTTCATAACCATGTCTTTCTCTTCTAAATATCCTCTACATAATCTTGAGCTATGCTTTGGATCATTACCTTGTTGGAAATGTTGGAAAATGAATCCATCTCCAAATAATCGCAACCCGGAAGAAACGGCATGTTATTGTACTTTTCCTTTTTCAAAATTCCTTCAATTTTAATCAAATCGCCAGTTCCTTGACTACAGAAGCAACCCCAGACCACGATTGAGCTAGCACCATGCTTGATTGTTTAGACTAGAAAATCTGACATCATCGTTTCTTGGGTACTGCGTCGAACGTAAATTCTACGTTTTGAACCGAATAGTTCAAACTTGGATTCATCCGCGTTCATCGCCGTTTTAATGTAGTCAATGATAAAGGTTTAACTCGGGTTTTGTTTACTTACAACAACGCGGATTTCTGGTGCTGTTAAGCGTCTATTTCGCTTGCTGGTAACAACAATGAAATTATGTTCACTAGACGTGGTAGCTCTCGGCCTTCCTGAACGTGGATGATCTTGAAACCTGCCTGTCTCCCTGTATCGAGTTATTGTGCCATGAACACAAGTCTTCGATAACTTCAGTTGTGAAGCAATCTCACGTTCGGATTTGCCTTCGTTATGTAAAACAACGATGGCAGAACGCACTTCACTGCTAATTTCTCGAGCTTTTCCCATTTTATGACGACTTCACTGTAGAAACCATAAGTTTAAACTAATTGAGATTGTTTGTGAACAAACCCAAGTAAACTAGGGTAATAATAAGTCAGAAACACGTGTTTTCAGGAGCTAAATAATCTTAATTACTGAAAAATACATAAGCAAAAGCAAAAATAACATAAGCAAAGTAATTAGTAATGAGGACATTATTAAAATATTATTACGACTCTACCACCTGGCTTTAGCGCAGCGTTTGTCGGTGTTTGAAAACAATAGATGTTTATTGTCCAATAACTTGAAAGTAAACAAAAGAATGACTGCTTTAAATATTCGATACTAACAATAGAATATGCAGATGTACATTTCTTTTATTTCTCCTGTGGGATTTTATTACAATTGATGGATAATTATGTTGTTTATGTGCGGTGTTAAACTTTTGGCCGGCAGGGTACAACGGTATTCTGTAAAAGCGTCATTCATCTCGGGTCAATAAGACTTGGTCTATAGCTACTTATAGCTTCAGATTGGCTCTAACATTGCAAATAATAACATTCTACATGAGGATGACGAGACCAGGAAACATACTGGCTATGGATTTCATTAGCATTGATATGTTCTGGTCATTACCAAATTACTAATTGTAAGAATAATCATCAGCCAACGACACCCATGCAGGTCACCTGGTCAGTGATCACTACGGCCCACGCACACCCATCTCAAACTAAGACTCAAGATGCACATGTGTTGTCAACCCTGACGTCTGAAAAGGACTTTACGACCATACGAAACACAGGTTTACTTCTATTTCACGTTGGTATTCTGAGGGTGTCGTCTTTGCTCGAGTCATTCATTTTAGAAAGCAACTATAGCTGCCCCTGTATTCAAACACTACCTTGGGCCAAGTGATAACAGACTCGTGCAGCTCCGCCATCTTGCTCGCCTGGTAGACGTCCTGCGGTGACCTGGTGAGGTCCCCGTAGTGCAGGTTATGGAATATAGTGTCGTGGAACAGCACGCAATCCTGGAACATTTTTGTACACAACCATGAATTTGAGATGTCGATAATAATACAATTTTAAATGACCACATATTGTAAATGACTACATATTTTAAATGACTACATATTTTAAATGACTACATATTTTAAATTAATACATATTGTAAATGACTACATATTTTAAATGACTACATATTTTAAATTAATACATATTGTAAATGACTACATATTTTAAATGACTACATATTTTAAATGACTACATATTTTAAATGACTACATATTTTAAATTAATACATATTGTAAATGACTACATATTTTAAATTACTACATATTGTAAATGACTACATATTTTAAATTAATACATATTGTAAATGACTACATATTTTAAATGACTACATATTTTAAATGACTACATATTTTAAATGACTACATAGTTTAAATGACTACATATTTTAAATTAATACATATTGTAAATGACTACATTTTAAATGACTACATATTTTAAATGAATACATATTTTAAATGACTACATATTTTAAATGACTACATATTTTAAATTAATACATATTGTAAATGACTACATATTTTAAATGACTACATATTTTTAAATGATTACTCATTTTAAATTACTACATATATTAAATTACTACATATTTCCCAGTGTGTGTTGGCAGTGATGACTTACGGTACCGCCATGACAGACATGGTACTTCACTGCCGGCCGTATGTGAAGCTGAGAATCACTCAGCGTGATAGAATTCAAAAGTAATCATCACACGAACACTTCAAAGGATTAGCTGAAATGGCAATGGGCTAGCCATATAGCTCGTAGAACCGATAGCTGATGGGAAAGAAAGTGGTCATGAGTGGCAACCTCCGACTGGCAGTCACAGTGTAGAATAACTCCTCAGTAGATGAAGTGCAACCCTTTCAAGTTTGCGAAGAGGCTATGAATGTAATTGGCTCAGGATTGTTGCAATCTATGGTGAAGCCCTATGCCCAGCAGTGGACATTAAAGGTGACAAACGAGCACAAAGTTGATGATGACTGATTCAGTAATGATGATGAAATTAAAGCTTTATACCTGTGGAACAATGGCGATAGCTCTCCTAAGGCTGGCGAGATCCAAGTTCTTGATGTTCTGGCCGGCGATCGAGATGTGCCCCGACTGCGGCTCGAAGAAACGGAACAGCAAACGCACCATTGTGGACTTGCTGCAAGTTGAAACATTCAGTTAACGTTTATCAAAGCTATTCCGTAACTAACAATTATTCTAGATTTTGAATGGCATGTTGTTTGGTATTTCATCTCAGTCCCCATGCATCATGAATCTTTGTCTAGATGCCATGAGATAATAACTTACCATCAGTTGAACTGTGTCCTTCTTTGTGACCCTGTACTGGAGCAAATAAATATATGTTTCTAACCTCCTAGTTTATTTAAACCACAACTCTTTACCGCTTGGGAGTAACTATATTAACCTTTTGCACTAGGAGTCAATTTTAGTATGACCTTGTATTGTATTTGGTTTGTATTTATATATACCCAGCCTCCTGGAGGGAACACAACTAACAACTATTCTGAGACAAGTGTTGCATTTTAAAAATTAAACATTTTAAGAATTACTTTTCAAAAATAGATTTTATCATTTTTGAAAAGTAATTTATATCATTTTCAGAATGATATAAAAATACAAGATAACATACCCACTGCCCGATCCTCCAACAATGCCAATCTTTTTCCCCGCTGGTATGGAGAAGGTGAGGTTATTGAATATCGGCTTCCCGTTGATATATTTAAAGCTGACGTCTTTGAAATCTATGGTCGCCGTCTTCGCGGTCACATTGAGCATGGGCGCCGACTCTTTCTCCTGAATTTTTTTTTATATTATTGTCGGAACATCAAACATGGATACAGTTCATTTGTTGCCAAGTGTTTCTTTATAAGTGATCAAAGTGAGCAAATAGCAAAACTGATGGTAAGTTATGACTGTGGTCTGTAACATCCACATCAATCCTCAGCAAAAATTCAACATGTGTATGCGTTGCTACCCTAGACTAAACTGGAATGCCTGATGTCGTGGTTCCAGAGGTAGCGATGAATATGCACGCCCCCAGGGATAGGCTAACCCAGCAAAGCGAAGAGGGGTTGAGATTGCGACCCCTCGACCACCGTGGGATTTTATTCTTACCCGATTGTGTCCGCCGTGAACGCCGTGCACGTGATAAATCAACAGTTAAAATTGCGATTAACAATTTCATTGGTTGCAACTCAGAGGATCAAACTCGGTTTGCTCGCTTTGCTCGTGGCAGGATGGTGAGGCCTGTGTCCAGCAGTGGACTGATACAGGCTGATGATGTGTATACCTTAGTTGCCAAAGTGGTGCAGGTTGGAGACTTGACAGGGGTCTACAAAGTTGGCGTGAAAAAAAAATGGGAATTCACAGTTCGTAAGTGGAGGTCCATGAAAATTTATTTGCTTTCGACAGTGAAGAACTAAAATGTTGGCTGGACTTCATCTATCAATGTATGTGGATAATATTTCAAGAAGCTCAGCGATTGTTTCTTGTAAAAACATGCATATTCCACATTTCTTGTCAAGTTTTGGGAATATGGTAGAGATGTAGCTGCAGGGGGTCCACAAACAAAATCTGCGAACCTCTGATCTATACCATCAGGTCAACTGTCTGTTAGTTTGACACTCGCTAATGTCAAAAAAAATATGCATAAAAACTTACCTTAATTTTAGACTGAACGGTCATAAGCGTGAACATGGTCTGCATATCGATGAGGGCCTGACGCACTTCACGGTACACGGAGCCGAGGAAACCCAGGGGTATGGACAGTTGGAACAACAGACCGTTCACCATCACCAGGTCGCCCACTGTCATGTTACCTGCAAGGGAATACATAAATAAATTCAAATATGTATTTAGTTTGAATTAATGACGTAGCAAAAAAATACATTTTTTTTTACTGTATTCAGGCAAGCGGCCTGCCGTGACTAACGCATTCATTCTCGATAAGGAACCCTCACGCAGGTGCTTTGTCAATATTGAGGACTCAGAATGCAATGCTTTTTTTTTTTTATATTTGAGTCTGAGGGTCGCGGCTTGGACCGTTGCCCTGCGCGCGGAAGCATTAGACTCGAGGGTGATTTAAAATGCCGAACCTTGGCCGTGTAGTAATATTGTTAGATGGAATGTCTTGACAAGTAATAAGGTCCCCTGGATTCCTTACACTTACAGCCTCATGCTGCTATTTTACTCTAATGCATTGTTTCTCAAACACTTATCTCGAGAGGCATAGAGCCAAACAGTAATGAAGACCTCATGCTATCCCTGCACTATCAAAATTCCAATAACATTTTGAATTCTAACACATTTTTTAACTTTCAAGGCTCCCTCGGGAACGCCTAATTTTTATTGCAGCAATAGAATGTAATATTCAATCCGTAATTTTAAGCTGCTGTTTAAACAATTAACATTTTTTTTAGTCATTTTAATCTCAATTTTCTTTTTTTCTTAATATATCGTGTGATCATATAATATATAATTTAATTAATCTCTATTTTTTATTTAATTACCACTTAATTTAAATTTGATTGTGACTTCAATTAATTTAATTTTAAAATCTTATGTAATTATTTTATTATGATTTATTTTATTTTATTAAGATATTATTCCATTTATTTCATTTTGATAATATAATTCTGTTTTTTGTTTTTAATTTGATTGAATAATTATTTAGTTTAATTTTTAACCGTTTTTTTACCCTTAATTATAACAATTGATGTATCCTTTCCTGTATCTTAATCCTTTATGGATTAAGATTGTTTTCATGCATGCGCTGTAGATAACCCAAATTACATTAATAAATAAAAGATCAATTTCATTCCTATAATAAACAGATATTTTATACATGGCTCTTATTTATTAAACAGATCAGAAACTGCTCTAAAATAAACAACAATGAAGTCAGATTAATCGGGTTTTTTTTTAATATTTTTTTTTATTATTACCATTAGCAATCTCCTTTGCAGCCATGATCATGATGATACTGAGTCCTCCGCTGAATATTGCATGCTGTCCAAAGTTTAGCAGGGCCAAGCTGGATGCAGTCTTCAGAGAAGCGTCCTCGTACTTCTTGAGGCTCTCGTCGTATTTTTCTAATTCGTATTTTTCATTGTTGAAGTACTGAAATTCAAGATGATTTTTTTTTATTGTATTGAGTGTAGGTGCCAAATGGTAACACAGTCCAGCTGATGGAAAGCGATTCCTGCGCCCCGTAACCCCCATATTCGTACTCGACAAGGAATCTTAATGCTTCTCTCCCTTGAACTCTGTAATTGGGTAACCAGAAACCTATACTCAACATAACGAAACACACTATTTTTATTCTGCTATTTCACATTTGTATTATGTGAGCTGTGGTCTTCCCCGGTCTAGCCGATTCATCCATTTGGCTCTACCACCAATTTTTTTATTGTATTAAGAGTGGAACACAAGCACACAGCAAACAAATTCGTAAATGATTCCTGATGGGCAAGACACTGACATTTATCCTAGAGAAGGAAACACAATGCTGATGCTTCTCCAACCCCGAGGACTGAGGTGGAATGTCTCATTACCAATAAGTGAGTTGCCGGATCCCTACACTAAGAAAATTAAATACGACACAATTATGCTGTCTGTCTCGCTCGCACTTACCCGTCTTATGGAGAGGTGTAGTGATGTGCGAGAGAATTGTGGAGATGCATATCGATAACGGGATATGTACGATCGATATGCTAAATTATGTAAAGTATTAACAGGAATAATTTTTCCCTTCTTCAAAACCACGTTAGAAAATAAATTATCCATTGTGCGTATTGCGTAACGAAGCGTAAGTAATGTAATGAGTGTCAAAACAAAAAATCTTATATTTATAGAAAAACATCAATCCTTACTCGTAACAACCAATCAGGAGTCAAAGTGCTAATGAAGGTCACAATGACGCATCGACCCCGCGTGCGCAGGTAGCTAAGTATCGATAACGGGTTGCATTGCGTGCACATTGCTACTGTCAGTGACATTTACTGCCCGACGACTCAGTTTAAAATGCGTCGACTATAAATGGAGTGTAGACCTGTGCAAGTTTGCAGGAAGCAAATGGACACAGGTGGTTCAGAATCGTTCTCTGTAACAATCTGTGGAAGAGGTCTTTGCTCTGCAATCGACTAGTGATGAGCCGAAATGATGATGATGATATTACCTTAACAGTTTCGTAGTTGATGAGCGAGTCAACAGCTTTGTTCCCGGCTTCGTTCTCCGCACGGTTCATGTACACGCGGAACTTCGTCCGCCATTGCGTCACCGCTAATGTGAACACGCCGTATACTCCGACGCAACTGAACGCAACGCCTGAAACGTCAAAGCTAATGTCATATTTGATACGTCAAAGTTAATGTCATATTTAGAATTTTATATTGAATGACCACTACTTCTTTCACTATATTACTGTATCCGACGTGAGCACATCATATATTATAGCGCCTTTTCCAGTGTCTTCGCGCTGATGTCGTCGTCGTAAGTATGATGATGTCGGCGACGTAAAGTATGCATTACATCGTAAGTATATACAACACACACACACACGCCCTGCTCCGCCGTCCTCGAACGGCGGATAAGGACCCAGGGGGAAGTTACCCCTAGAAAGGATGCCCGGGTAGAGGGGACAGCCCCGTGACCCATTACCTGCAGCCCTTCATGCTGTAGATGCCCCGTAGCTATATTACTGTAGGCGTTACTTCCTATGGGAAAACTTAACGGTTTCAACAACATTGTGGCAAATGTATATACAATAAAGGTAGTTTTAGTTTACTCCATTTATAGTTAAGTAAGTCACTATAAACAAGATTATAATTACATTTAATTCAAAATTGAGCATTCAAACTAATTTGGGAAGTTTATTCGTGTGTAAGTGCGCAACCGTGTCGTGTGCAATGCACTGTGTGGGGGATTGTTTTGGAAATCTGTTATTTATTACTAAAATATTACATTTTATATTCCATCAATAGATTACTGTGGGCATAGCAACGAAAATATAACTAACATGTTTAGTACAATGACCGCCAATATTTTTGTCGTGATTTTGGACTAATCACTTGGGCGATCTAGAATCTATGAGTATGATTGTTACTCATAGATTCTAGATTTTATTAGATTCAATTGGCCACCAATTTCTCAGGTCACAAACTTTTATTTTACAGCTATAGTGTTAGTAAAAATTCTTTACCAGCAAAAGCAAGTCCACCCTTAAGCCCGAGTATAGAAGACACCAGAGTGAGCTCGAATATGGTGGGCACTACGTTGAACACCATGGCTGTGAGCACAAAGTTGATCGCACGGGAGCCTCGGTCTATCGTCTGGAATGATACGAGGCAAATTAATAACTAGCTGTTCCCCGAAGCTTCACATGCGTGTATATATGTATAATATATTCAAATAAGGTTCGTAGTTTGAGTAGTAAGAAAATGCTAAATGTCGCGTAACGAAAGCATAGCGCGATTCAGAAACGCCATCTATCGAGCTTAGATGTAAACTTATTTATAATATATTTTCCTAAGAAGACTTTATACAAGAAGCTTTCATATTAAATTTCATGCTTCTTCCTTCAAAAGTGAAGAATTTCGTATGTACACTTTAATTCTCTATTTCACCCTCTTAGGGGGAAAATTTTGAAAAACATGATATACGTATACATTTATTTCCAAACAGAAGCAAGTATATGAAACTTCATGTTTCTTACTTTGAAAATGACGGACTTCCATACAACCATTACTCCCCTATTCTACCCCCTGAGGGTTGAAATTTCCAAAAATCCTTCCTTAGTGGATACTTACAACATAAAATGCATCAACCAATGCCAAAATAACAAGTTTGCAGCCCCAGCGGTTTAGGCTCTGCGTTGATTGAACAGTCAGACCTGATGAATCGGTCAGGACAAGTAATAGTTTAACTAAAACTGGTGCGGTCGCTACCGCTACGGCTGAATTGGTGGACGTTGGATTTGCCGGCAAGTCATAAGTTCGAATTTATAATATTAACTATTATTACTCTTAGGTTATTAGATAGATACTAATGTTGTTAGATGACTGATTGCCAACCCATGTAACAGCTGGAATGTGGCTCAACACATTTTGATTGTATTGAGGGTGAAAAACGAGCACACAGTTCTGATGGTATGTCATTCTTGGAACCCATGACATCCACATTCATCCTCAATGAGGATAATGCAGGTCACTTATACACTCACCAGACGAAACACGGCAGCGTTATGCTGCTATTTTACGTTAGTATTCTGCGAGGAGTTATTCCTTCCCCGGTCGATGGTGTATGCTGCCGCTAGGAACAAACTGTAGCGTGGTTCCACTGGTACATATATATTTATTTTATAAAAATATTTTCAATAAAGATGATGGCTGGATGCTACCGTCGGCTTAGGATACCGTCTTTAGTAAATGTGATTCAACAACACATCGGGAATTAAGGCCTATTGTAGTGTTGCAAGCCTCGCCATCTGTCACCAGATATACAGCTTGCAATTCTCCCTGGGGTAAATCCTTGACAGCTCAGTGTCTAAGCGTTCGCTTATAATTTACATTACACGAGCGAACCGAGTTCAATCCCCGATGAACATTGTTAATCGGTGAAGAAAAACGTCATGAGGAAACCTGCATGTCTTAGAAAAAATGCGAAGACATGCGAAGTCCGCCTATCGGCATTGGAGCCGCGTCGTGGACTATTCTCTAACACTCTGTATAGAGCTGAAAGTAACTTATTAAATCATACCTTGGACAAAGCTCCAGTCTGTCTGCCCAAATGGAAGCCGAGGTCGAGATTGTGCAGATGTGTAAACACATTGCAGGCCAGCCGTCGGATGGAGTGCTGGGCGACCCTAGCGAACACAGCATTCCGTAATTCATTGAAACCGGCCGCCGTGGCCCGGGCTATGCCATCTGGTAACAAAAAAATAAATAAAACTAATAAAACCAAAGAGCCGTGGCGGAATCGCGATAGATCCTCGATGCCACCTGTTTGTCGGTGGCGCTAAACCATCTAAGAGATTAAAAATAAATATATTTCAAAGACCGTCAAACACAGTATAGCTCCTATAGTCTAACACCCTACCTGCAGAGGAGATATATGCCCGAAACTGGGATTTATATATATATATCTATATTTTTTAGTAACAAAATAGTAAGATGGGTAAATATGAGTATTCATTCAATCTATATTAATAAACATATAAGACATTCAGTATCCTTGACGCAGTGAAAAGAAAGAGGAGAAAAGAATGCAAAGTGTGGATGGAGATTTTAGTGAGAGTAGGTAATCTTCTAATTCCTAGGGGATAACTTTGCAACAAATATTTTAAAACTGTAATATAATTATAAGTTTAATACTCTGATTAATTACAACTATAATACATACAGATGTTGGAAGTAAGCCATTACTTGTATATTTATACATCAACTAACACATCGAGACAACTGTTTTTTTTTTTTGTATTTTGTATAGCAAGTTAAAAACATTTTACAATATTAAATTTACTTGTTGGATCGGTAGTAGTAGATGCCTTAAATTAGATACTCTATTCAATGGGCCAGGCTGTCTTTATCGAGTAAGAAGAAAAGAGAGAGATAGTACTGTTAATATCACTTACATCCAATCAACAAACTCACTGCAGTGGTCCCGAGTGCCTGAGGTACAGTCGCCATTCCCAACAGTGCGTCACCAGCCGGTGTGATGGTAGCCTGGTTCACCTCGTCCACTGCATATTTGAACAGGAAAGGGACGGACACATTCATCACCTTGGCGCCGAACAGGAGGGAGAGGGACAGCATCACTCGGTTGCGTATCATCGCGTTGTCCTGTTTGCACATATAAATACTTTTTTCACAAGTTTCAAAACTATTATAATGCCACAAACTAACAAAGAAGCGTCTACAGCCTAATGGTTTAGGGTATGGTCTGAGAATTAAGGTTGTAGGTTAGAACCCGACATCCAACTATGTAGTGACCCACATCACAAACATTTTGAGCATAGTTGGAGTGGTTAACTGGAATGTTACTAATATTTATAACACTGCAACATATTTTTAATTATAACGAATTTAAATATATGATATAATTCACTGTATAGTTTAATATCATTTAAAAAACCTGATTAATTTTCTCTTCTACCACAATTTTATATTGGACCTTTATAATTTGAAATTTACTGATTCATTATATTATTAAGTTTGTAATATTATTATTAAGTATTATTAGATTATTCAACAATAAATTAACACATAAAATAAGTTTAGAAATATACATTAGCATATGGGGCGGGATAAGATAAAATCCAACATTCCGTCTTGTCTCCTAGGTGTCAAAGAAAAGAGAATAATAGAGTATGCCTATCAATATCCAATCTTTCTATTATGACTACACCTTAAAGTTTTAGGAAACTTGGGGCAATTGTATCATTATTTTTGACTGTCATTCAGATATGTTATTTAGGGTTATGGTTCCAAAGTTCAAATGAACAAAAATAATAAAAATTAACCACAATAACCGAAAAATGGTTACAGTTTGACCAAATTTCTAGGTTTTTCTTAAAATGCCCATAATTTTCAAACTGCATGCTGATAGATATTTTTGTCTGATTTTTCTCATGATGGTTACAATCATTCCTGTCACCCCATTTCGGCTTGACATTAAGTTCTGGGACAAACTGTATATTTATATACATATATATACATATATATATATATAATCATATATATACATATATATATATATAATCATATACATACATATATATATATATAATCATATACATACATATATATATATATAATCATATACATACATATATATATATATATATATTTTATATATAAAATCTACAACCTTGAGTTACCTAGACCATATTTCAAAGCATTAGGTTATTCACATTTTAGTAACAAATGCAACCCCAATGTTTAGAAATGAAAAGGTTGCTAAGAAGGTTAAAAGAAACACTGATGATGATGAAGAATTATCTAAAATAAGTTCTTACCCTTGGCCAAACATACTCCATCATTCCCCTTATCATGTCCATCCCAGAAACAGGTTTTGCATCCCCCAAATTGATATCTTCACGGGACAAAACAGATGCACCTGGGTGAAAGCAGTCTCTCTTTTGGATACCTAGGGATGGGACACAATATCAGGATACTCATAGGATGCGGGTAACGCAAATTGAGGGGATAAGGATGCGAGCGGACGAAACAATGAGGAACAAGTGCAGGTAGGGCAAAAGAGCTGCATTCCAACCAAGTATTAACAACATAAAGGTGAAATGGTATAGGCTGTGAATAAAATGCATTTGCAATAATAGTTGAAACAATTCTGATAGATTAAATAAAATTGTATGGAAGATAAATGAGCTTTAGCAAAGTGTAACAAATTTTATAAGCAGTTATAATTTATTAAAAACGTTCATGTGATTGTATATGATGATGGAAGATGACATCTATTTTTGTTGAGGGTAGATGACCCTCAACAAAAATTCAAGTTGCCATGCATTGCCACCCCTATGGCAGTCAATCTCAGTAGAAGGAATGCCTTATTAGATGTGACGGCAGGTAGTGTTCTGAGGAGTTGTTAAGAACAATTCCAGTCACCGAGTTTAAAAATCTTAACAGAATTTAAAATTTCATCCTCATCATCTCAATGTTGATGAGCTGCGGTCATCTCTTACCATTGGGTGAGCTGCTTGCTGCCACCTGTACTATATAAAAAAATGTAATTGAATCCCTGGATCTGGATGGAGCTGACCCCAATGAAATTGTTATTTGCAATTTTAAGTGCTGCTTTAACACATGCTTGGTGAAGGACAAACATCATGAGGAAAGCTCCAGGTCTAAGAAATACATTTAAAAAATATATACTTCTAGTTGGACTATACTCTCTCAGGAAAAGGATGCTCAACAGTGGGATTTATATATATAGGCTATAACTTCTATTTATTTTAAAAAACACAAAGTCATGGGCGACAAAGATAGATATAAAGGAAAGGAAAATTAGTGAATCCTTGTTAAACTGAGGCAGATACGACGTTACTATAAATATGATAATAACATTAACAATTCACCATTACAAGGTCAAGTTCAGATTACGCAACTTCACATATCTATGAACACACTACACTATATACACTAGATCACAGAGGTACTGTAGAAGTATAATTATATCTTCACATTTTTAACTTACCAACTGGAATTTTTCCAGTTTTTGGCTTGTTAGCCAAGACCGCAGCCAAAACATTTTTCGCCGTGTCGGACCCAGCCAGATTACTTGTGGAAGATGATGAATAATACTAAAATCAAACAGCACTTTTATAATATTATTGTGCATAAACTTCAATGACATTAAAACTTTTGTAACAGTTTTATTACACATAACCTACCCTGAAATAACTTGCAGCAGCACATTGTTTACAAATATTTCTAAACTGTGGCTTATTCAAGACTACGATATCGCTATGGTATTTTGAAAATTTAATATGATTTTTAATAAATTTATCGAATTTCTTATTTGACAGCAAGGCCGCCGCCATGATCGTAGATCACTAACAAACGAAACGTCATTATTATCGTACGGTGATATAATTTTTTTTTTTTTTTGAGTTGATAGCCGCTGTTAGCCAGAGGGCTTTCAGAGTTTCGCCGGGTTGAGGGTGCCCGAGAGGACCGAACCTCGGCTCGGTCAGTTGCTTCTGACTAAAAATTATCTACATTAATATCTCTATTATTATTATTGGCTATCTGTACCATCACTTCGGAATGCGTAGGCGAACTCGCGATGCAAGAAACTCCAGCGACGTTTCTATCCGTATTGACTGGAGAGAACCGGCCTGTGACATGGCGGTATCGCGAATAACCTTGTTTGCGACGCCCTCAGCGGGGGCGGTATGAGAGTGCAGTGTACGTGTGTAGTGTTTTATGAAGGGCTTGGGCCCTGGTAATCGAGCCATTGGGGTCATCGCGGGCGTGCCTCGGTCTCCTTCGGACGCGGGTGAATCTATGATTTGCGGTGGGATTGTAAGTGGCGACACTTACCTGATGCCTGAATATTTGACAGTCTTATCCCGAGGGATTGGATGATCAAATAACTCTATAGTTGGGAGATGAGGCATTTTGTTGCGCCGAGAGAAGTACATGGATGCACTTTTGGTGGGGTTAACCTCGATATACCATTTCTGAAACCATTTACACACAAACAAATAGCGTCTGGTTTGAATACAGACACGTAGAGGCTGGTGTCTTTGGTGAAAAGGGGTAGGGCTCTACGCCGCGAGTGCGCGGTATGTTGTTGGTGTAGAGTGTGTATAAAATGGGACCTAGGACGGAGCCTTGTGGTACTCCGGCACAAATGAGGTGAACCTCGGAGCGCGTTCTCTTGACGCGGTACCGAAAGGTGCGATTGTGATGAAAGTCTTGTACGATTAGTACGAGTCGATCTGGCACACCGAACTCATACAGTTTGTATATGAGTCCGTTGTGCCAGACCTTGTCGAAAGCTTTCGCCACGTCGAGGAAAAGTGCCTGTGCAGTTTGGTAGCCCTGAAGAAATTTACTGAGAATGTGCTCCGTGATGCGATGCACTTGATGTGTGCATGAGTGTTGGGTGTGAAACCCGAACTACTCATTGATTGGTAGCCTAGCTCGCTAGCTAGCTTGGGATAGCATGAAGTCCTTTAGGCAGGCGAGGATGAGCCTTTCATATACTTTACCCAAGACCTTGAGTAGGCTTATGGGCCGGTAGGCTGATGGATCGGTTGGATGTTTTGGGGGCTAGAGAATTCCTATGACATCGGCTTCCTTGCAGGTTTTCGGGAAGGTGCCTTGGGATATGGCTGCCTTGTAGATTATCACCAGCAGGTGTAAAATGGACATGGGTAGGAGTTTTATCACTTTGTTGGTGATGCCGTCGAGGCCGGGTGTTATCATTGTAATACCATAAAGATAGGCAGGTTTGAGGTTAATTATGTGGCCTTTTTATTTTTATAATTGAAATCGAGACAGAGATATATTATATAAATGATAAATATATGTAATTAAATTTCTAACTAATACTAAACTTATGGGGACATCCAGATTATCCTCCACGAACCGCAGATATCACTTGCAATCAGGTGAATTGTTGTCTGCTCATTTGACCACTAATTTAACAAAAAAACATATTAAACATATTTTTTTACGGAACATTTACAGGATCAATTAAAGAGGAACATTTAGGAATCAATTGAAGAGAAGCCAACAAAAAAGTTTCCAACTGTGTATGTGAAGTACAAGAAGCCCAACTCTATCAAAGTCACAATAGATCCAGAAGTTAGTGATTAAAGTTATATCAGAATTAAGTTTTTGTGTAATTTTAGTAAAAAATTAATGACTATTTGAAACACTCCTTTAAAAAAATATAATTTTATGCATTATTAAACTGCAGTAAAAACACATAATAGAGCCCTATATTTTTTTTTAGTATTTTTTAAAAAACTTTGATGATTGTACTAGAATAATTTATAAGCTATAAAATTAAACAAAAATAAATCTTTATTATTGTTATTCAACCTCTCATTTTCAACTATGATATGACTTTTATATTATTAGTCACACAATGAAATTTCCTTGACCAACATAGATAAGTGACTTAGATAATCCATACAGGTTTATACTCATTTTTATTTACAGGATTTAAGCAAACAATTTACAGGAATCCTACTCTCAACCACGATTCAAGTTGCAAAGGTATTATCATCTTTAAGTACTGATATGGAAAGCCTTGTTCCAGGGTTCCCAATCCCCAACATAAAATACAACAAGTTTCATGTTGCTATTTCACACCAGTATTCAGTGAGATGTGGTCCTTTCCTGTCCAGCCGAATGTATCAGCTTCAACTAGAAACAAGCTGCTAAGTGAGACAACCAATGAATGCAGCATGGCTCTTTCTTACCGCTTTCAAGAATAACTATTAAATTTCCAAATTTTGTTGAATGAAACTTCTGAATAATGTTGTTATCTAACATTTAATAAACTTTTCTAATATAGTAACATATTGACCCATAAGCTCTAAACAGTTATTTACAATAATGCAGTCCCTAACAAAACCATTCAATTTAACAATGGAAAATTTTAAATTTACGAGCTTCTCTTGAACCATGGGCATTATTAAATCTATGAGCAGTCTATCATCGGAGCATATAGCAGCGGAGTAAATTAGTCTACTAACATCAGTGTTTTCTTTATAATAATATTTAGCAACCATTAACAATCCATAGAAATTAAAACTTAGGCCTCTAAAATCAATATACAATTCTTTATTTAAATGATGGTTACTGATAAATTTTAATTGATCCTGAGAAAAACCAATTGCCTTTGAATTTAAATATGTTTTAACATGATCAAAATTGAAATGAACACAATCTAAATCATTAGATGGCAAAAAGAAACCATATTCAGTGATCAATTTTAAATTATGACTGTCACCATAACAAATAAATACTTGTGAATGGGGTTTGAAATTATTTTTTGTATATATAGAAAATTGTACATCGGTAAATAAATCCTCTTGTATATTTCCCATTGCAATATTTTTTATATTCCCACTTACTACTAACTTAGTTTCATTTTTGGCATTAGGACTGTGGTTTATCATATCTAAATATGGACACAGAGATATTTTTGTATTATCACTAATCATTGCTATAATCGAACTTTTTGTATTATTAAAATCTATTACTTTAGTTAAATCCATAAAAACACATCTTGTGTTAACAGTAAAATAGGCCCATTCAAATATAGATTTAGTAAAATACTCTTTCAATTTATCTATAGTGGGACTATTGCTTGTGTTACATTTTAAAATTTCCTCAAAAATATTAAATGACTTCTTAATTATATCATTCTGTTTTGTAATTGCAGACTTTATTTCTGTATCTATATAGCATTGCAACTCACATGATAAAAAATAAGGAACTGTGTACTCTTTTGGTAAACTTTCTAAATAGATACACCACTTTGTGTTAGTACCTTGTAGTTTTAAATATACTAAGTAAAAAGCCATTAAGGATTGGAATGATACAGTCTGCCTGTATTCTATAAAACATTGCTTCTTGTTCTCTAAAAATATACTACAAAACACTGTATCTAGTATCAAAGTTGTAATATTAATAGTTAGATTTAAAGGAAGATTAATCAGTTCATCTCCTGCACATATCTTCTTTTTAGTTAGCACACCACGTCCTGTATTTTTAAAAACTGCTAATCCTAAATTTTTATTACGTCTCACACCTTGCTTTATTAACCAGGAATTTAATGAAATCAATTCTTCGCTATTGTTGCATGTGCAATACTCTCGTTCTTTTTTCAATTTCCTTCTACGTTTAGTCCGACCCATGACACCCTAATAAACCATTTCTATCTTTGTAATATGGTTCTAGAGACTAAACGGTAATTTTAATAAGTTTATTTAATGTTTAACAGTATCACTTATTCCATTTAAGATTTTTTTACATTATTTGTTTTAGTTTAAAAACAATTTGTAAATTGTTAATGTTAACTTGTTATCTGTTCAACAATATTGACGTTTTCTTTGTTTTGGTGTTGCTATTGTGAAAAATAATAATATAGTATTCATTTACTTGTCTGGCTACCACTTCTAAAGTAATAACACAATTTAAGCATTTTAAATGTTAATTTTCTTTCATTCAGCGATTTTATTAAAAATTATAAAGTTCAAGACGTATCAGCTTTTAAATTTCAACCATAAATTCAGTAAAAATTATGGTTTTATTATTTATTTTTTTTTTTTTTTAGTATTAAATGCAAAATATCTTCATTACCAACATAGAAATAAACTTTAAAATTTATTATATCATTGAGAATTTTGCTTTTGCTGCCAATTACTGTTACGGTAACTACTGTTTCATAAAATTTAAATATTAAAACTTTTGAGTGGTCAGTTTAATACAGTTAATAAAATTTATATATATATGTATAACCACGTAAAAATTAAGAATCAAATCGTCTTAGTTGTAATACCATTATTCTCGTCACTCCGCAATACTCTCTCGCATTACGTCCTCATTTTTCATTTGTGGATCTTTCATAGAAAAATTTAATATGTAATTGTTAATATATGAAGCAATTATGAAGTTTTGTTTGCACTAAATGGACTTAACTGAAAATTTTCTCAAAATGGCAACCTCCATTCTCATTAAGATTTCTTCAATGATGATTCCGGACAAATTATTACCTAAATGATATTATTTTAGACTGAACAATTTGGTTGTATTTTTTAGTTAATATTGAATTTTTTAATTTAATATTGAATTGATTAATGTTACGTTATGTCACGGTGCTAAAATGGTGGTAAAATTGTGGGATTATATCACAGCCAGCTTCCAGGTGCAGCAAATATTTACAGTACTGTATAGATGAAGTATAATTGAAATATTATGTTCTAGTTTGGCGGTTGTCTAAATGTCCTAACCCGTGACATTTATTACGGTTCTCTACTAGACTTAATGTTCATGAGAGAGCATACTGAATTTAATTAAGTTTTCCAATATCTTAGCGGATTTAATTTTCCTATCTGGCAAGTGACATCACAGAATGAGCTGTCAGTTTAACTTGCTGTAGGAGTTTGAAAATAACGTCTTGTAACGAATTTTCAAAGTGGGAATAAAGTTTCGTTTATCGAAGTTTATTTACTATTTCCAGGAATCAATTGTATGTTTCAAAAATGTCGCAACAACAAACGAAAAATTGTATTACCCTCAGGGGCTCTGCTCAAGTCATTTGTGAATACCTAAGTAAGTGGTAAAAGTATTTTCGAAAAAAATCGCAAGATATATTTAGCTGTGGTATTAATTTATATATTTATATAATTATAGTCTCACAATAGATCGCAAACTCATATAAAAAATAAAATACTTTCTTATAAATATTCTTTAAGGGAGAAATATATACCGTTATACATTTAAATATTTTATTGTGCTTCCTCCTTTTTTGTTACTTTTTAATAAAATACTTGTATTAAATCAAATATGACCTAATTTCGATTCCAACATTAACATAAGTTTGTTATTTCAAAAAGAAAATTATATGCATATTTATTTCACAATATAAAAGTATTAATATATAATATTTTTCCTTTATTTATATTGTCTATCCTTTTTTTAGAGTTTGCCATCAACTCTGTCTTGTTTCAAAGGGGACTATACCCGCCAGAAACATTCAAGGCCGAACAACAATATGGTATAACTCTACTTTTATCCGAGGATCCATTTATCAAGAGTTTCCTCACTAATCTCCTGACCCAGAGTGAAGGTAATTTTTTTTAACTAATTCTAAGAGCGCGAACAACACCACATTATTATAATATACCCTAAAATGCCTGTTGATGCTCAGGAGATGGTCCATGACTGTGTTGAGATGTTGAATATTATTAATTTAATTTTACAAATATTGGCCCAAATAGCAAATAAACCTATGACTAAAAGTATTTATCATAGTTTATAGTGTCTATAAACTTATTTTAACAGTATATAAATAATTTTTAACTGGACTGGTAGTTGTAGTGTAGGATACCCCTTAGCTAGAGCAACAACCTATGTTAGTTTGCAGGACGAATGCAGGTGGCTCAGAGTTGTGCTTTGTGGTCATTTATGTTAGGCAGTGGGAACATAGATCGGCTGTGTTGATGATGAAGTATTTTGGCAATACTATGTATAATTATATATATAAAATTTTACAAACTACATATGCCAGGAATGACTTCATTTTTAGTGACATGCTTAAAGTTTAAAGCTTCTGAAAATAACTAATTTTAAATATTAGTTTTAATGGTATTTTAATTATGCAGGTACAATCAGATACTTTAGTGAATCACTTCCTTAATAAAAGCAATTTTTCAAGTACATACTATGAGATATTTTTTCTATTATCTTACAGAATGGATTATTAATAAGAAAGTTACTAAGTTATCACTTGTTATAATAAATGTAGCAAATAAAGAGGTGCTAGAATGTTGGGATTTCAATGTGCAATATGAAGACGGAGATGTTGCATTATCAAAAGAAAAAAATGAAACGGTGGGCAGTAAAGAATTGAAGAAGATACAACAGGAAATCAGGGATGTCATGTTGCAGGTAGCTGCTACCATTTCCTATCTACCCCTCTTAGATTACCGGTGTTCTTTTGATGTTTTAGTTCATGCTAAACCTCATTGCGATATACCGGAGAAATGGGCTGAAGCAGAACCCATTACCATTTCAAATGCGCAGAATGTCCAACTTAAAACTTTCTCTACAAGTCTTCACAAAATGGAGACTGTTGTAAGTTATAAGTTAGGTGACTAGAATTGGAATAGCAATATGAAGCATAGATACAGAGAAAATTAAAGAGATTTAAATAAGTGAATTCATGACCTTAAAATTTTCAAGTTACAATATGGCAAATGAAAACCCTTTAAAGTGTTATTACTACAGCTTTTTGTACCAAAAAGAAGTATAGTGTTTATTGAAATCAGGCATGAAATTATCCTAAAAATTGTTTTTTTTCCAGTAAACAATATAATAATTTTCTTTATGATATTTGGTTGGCAACTCACTTCTTTTTTCCTTTCTTAGTTCATTTATCATTAAAAATTTAACATTTTTTGAATTGATAATATATTCTATGATTGTTTACAACTTTCTCCCACCATTCAATAAGATTTTCAATATCTCCAAGGTAGAAATCATCCAGTGTCTACTCAAAAGTTCATCCAACCAAACTCAATTCTGCATCAGTATTAATCGAGACTGCGCGCTTAGCATTCGAAAGAGATCGAACTAAGTAGAATTCCGCGTAAATGACCTTGAACAAAAACACAAAACAGATTCCTGTAGAAGTAAACATCCCCTTTAAAAAAATCATTATTCCGGGAACTTGATGAAAAGAATTGGTATAGACTTTAATGTCTGGTGAATTTTTACTATGGCAATATCATCTGGTTGTTACAAGATATCAGAACATCAGCTGTAGAGGATATAGTATAGTGATGATTTGCATGATGCAAACAAAAAGGGTTCTCATTTATCGTCCCCTTTCCTAACCGAATGAAGTTAATGCATATATGAATATGACCAGAGTCAGATTGGGAATCAATGTCAGGCTTGGAACATACACTGCAGTCAGATCTGAGTAGCAGGAATAGAGCTCGAAACTTATACCACTAGGGTGTGATGAATGTATTAGTACCCATGTATATATTTTTTTACTAATGGCAGCATATAACTTTCCAATCTTAGCAGAGTAAGCTATTTAAACACCATATTGTTTCATCTCTGTATGGGGCAATAACCGCATAGAGTATGAAACAAAGTTTGCTATTCATGCTAGTTCATATATATTATGTTAAGATTATCTGTGTAAAAGTTTAAAATAAACAAAATGTCGGGAGTTCCTGACTTGGAGTGTGTGTAATTTGTTTAGGAAATCCATCTTTCTTGAATTTGAATGAGAAAATGTAGATTACTCTTCAAATAAAAAAATCGTGTGTAGGTAGGTAATCATTTTGATTTGAATATATGTGAAACTTTGTTATAGTGTTTTTAATTACTTTTTAGTTTTATTCTGTAAATACCAAAGATTGATTTTTTTAATACAAAACAATGTAGATAGAAACTGTAAATTTCAGAAATCAAAATTAAATTAACTGCATCTTGAGTTTTTGCTGAATGGATGTAGGTCGTATTTATTGCTTGGTAACAAAATATGATAAAAAAAAATTTGTTATATTAATAAGGCTGTTATTTAAATACCTTTTGGATTATTCCATCAGCTTACTTATCAAATGTGCATGATATATTATTATAGGTGTAGTAAAGTGTTGAGGCTTACGCTGATCCTCTCAGTTTAGGGATGATGTATTTTGATTCATGATTTGTGTGAAGCGCGTTATGCCATATTAATTATATTTTTAATTTAGATCTAAGATTTATTTGTGGTAAATAAAATAAAATAAAAATTGTAATGATTTTTTGTACATAGCTGTGATATGGTAAACTTAATTCTCTTAATAATATTTACTCTATGTTTGGTTTGCATGATTGTGATTAATATTTGACAAATGGTCTTTTGCATTGGTCAATTAATAGTTTATATTGGTCCTTTTAAAATATTTTTACATTCTACAGACGGACACAAAACTAAAGTTAAGTATTGTGTTGGGGAGTAATAATCTTAAAATATCTTCTTTTAGTTATACATGTTTGTCTATAGGCTTTAGTGTCCGCTTACAATCAGCTGAAATATGTCATCGCTTGTCAAACTTAATAAAAAAGTTACTATGATCATCCTCAAAAAATACTGATATATCCACCGTCATTTGCAAATCATAGATAAGCATCTCATTCAGTCGCCGTTCAGAGTGGCTGATTCACAAAGAATGGATTTATCAAGGATACATTGTGATTACTGGAATGGTCAAATCAGGTTCACTATTTATAATATTGATTTTGTAAATATTTTTACGTAAATATGTAACTTCTCTATTTAAGTTTTTTTATAATTAAAATGTCACATTTTGTCTAATCCTTTTTTTAATTCTACTGTAAAATTGAATTTTTCTCAAACAGCTGTTTGGTGATGACACACAATTCAACTTAATTCAAGTAAATCCCATGAATCCCCACTATGCAGAGTCATAATGCAAATGCGTTGTCACCCGTGACTATTAAAGTATCTCTCATCACCAGCAATATTCATTCAAGTTAGGGGCCGCTTACTATATTCCTGTAATTAAGACCGGATGGACTGGTCAGAGTGTATGGCTGTTGTGTACATAGTACAGCCTTAAGGTTTTTGTGTTTTAAATTTATTGTGCATTTCTGCCAGCTTCAATAGAAGTATATGATTTATTTTATCTTTAATCTTACATGGTCCCATTGGGATGGAACTTTCTTTTATTTTAGGGAAAGGGATTATTCATCAATTTCTACCAAATTCATTTCGTTATTGCTATATTCACACAATTTAACAGTTGTATTGCAGCTGGTTTCTACCTGCAACATCAATGGGCCGGATGGAACAGGGGGAGGACAAGAACCTCATAGAATAGCTGCACAGCTCTGATATGTTATGTGTGATAAATGAAGGGATATAGGGTCTCAATACCAGTTCTCTTTACCTGGAATTTCCATGTGATTACATCTGTCCATCTTGACTCTTTCTTGAGGATGGCTATATAGTTCATGGGCCGTATTAACATATATACTTGATACTGGGTACCCGCGACTTCAGCTCACGGTGCTAAGTCAATCTTATGCAAAGTGGTCATAAGGTATTCCAATAAAGCTGTAAAGTGCATACACTTTTATTCTGCCAATACAAGAAGTCAGAATAGTCTTTGGCATTCGAGTATGAAATTAATTTCATGGTTTTATTTGCGGTAATCTGGATAATATATTTTTTAAATGGCCATGCTTGTATATGAACGTTTTACAACAGCTTTGTCTTTTCCAAGTACTAAAATTGACGCCAAAAAGTCTAATCGCGTTCGACTGAGAAATACTGCCAGCCATGTGACAGGATGGCTATTACTGGTCCAACTTAAATCGTTTATTTGTAAAGTTTAAAATAAACAAAATGTCAGGGTTCCTGACTTGGAGTGTGTGTAATTTGTTTAGGAAATCCATCTTTCTTGAATTTGAATGAGAAAATGTAGATTACTCTTCAAATAAAAAAAATCGTGTGTAGGTAGGTAATCATTTTGATTTGAATATATGTGAAACTTTGTTATAGTGTTTTTAATTACTTTTTAGTTTTATTCTGTAAATACCAAAGATTGATTTTTTTAATACAAAACAATGTAGATAGAAACTGTAAATTTCAGAAATCAAAATTAAATTAACTGCATCTTGAGTTTTTGCTGAATGGATGTAGGTTGTATTTATTGCTTGGTAACAAAATATGATAAAAAAAAATTTGTTATATTAATAAGGCTGTTATTTAAATACCTTTTGGATTATTCCATCAGCTTACTTATCAAATGTGCATGATATATTATTATAGGTGTAGTAAAGTGTTGAGGCTTACGCTGATCCTCTCAGTTTAGGGATGATGTATTTTGATTCATGATTTGTGTGAAGCGCGTTATGCCATATTAATTATATTTTTAATTTAGATCTAAGATTTATTTGTGGTAAATAAAATACAATATGTTTTTGATACAGTTTATTAAAATAACAAAGTACTTACATAATACCATTTAAACGCTACAATAAATAATATCTATTCAGCAAATAATACTGTACAAAATTGTTAATACAACTTAACATTTCTCGCGGTATCGAGACAGTAGAAACAACAAACATAAAACTAAAACGGGCTTGGGGCGTAGCAAAGCGAAAAATGTTTCAAAATTAATAAAATAACGACTTGTTGAGTTAAAAATCTTAATAGCTTTCTTTGAACAAATATGGCAACATTATGTATTTTTTGCATGATAAGATGGAGATTTATGTTTTAGTTTCTGGTGTGACAAGTCAAAAAATAGGCTTCTTGCTGCGTCAAGAAAATGCGAGTTGAAGACATTAATATAGATACCGATTTTTTTGAAAAAGTTAAGTTATTAAAATTTGTATTTAAAACATTAAGCATGCTAATGAAATGATCAATGAATGATGATAAAATCCTAAAGAAAATGATCAATCGATGTTAGCAGAACAGTGACAACGATTTTCGTTTGTGACGGACGGATTTTGGATTTACTACACTAGTAAATAGTTAATAAAATAGACATTGATATCGACATAACAATATGTATCTGGTGAAAACGTTAATAATTAAATTAATAAGTAAGATTATATTAATTAAAGCGCGGTGGTCTATTACTAGTTGGCTGTTACAATATTTATACAAATCGTTCAAGTACTAATACAATACTTTAAATTTTGTTCATAATACAAAAATAATAATAAATTAGATAAAATGTTTGTTTGTTTTAATAGTCGTCCCATATTAAAGTAGATATTGACATGAGATTGATAATATGACGTTTTAAAAACCAGTGAGTAATATGTGCATTAAAATGTGATTGTAACAGGACACGTACAGATTATTAGACTGACAACTATATAATAAGCATCTTCAATTTTATTTATTTGCATAAACAAATTTATTTATTATTATATTGATCTGTTAAAAACTTCTAAGCATCGATGCTTACGTATTGTGGTTTGCCATTTTATAAGAGCCACAGGCACCATTAACAGATATGGTAGTATATTACCAATAAGGAAATATTATATGTTCTATTATTTTAATCAAAGTATAATTTAGTGTTAAATTATTGTATACATGTATTTTTACCACAGGAATGCTTGATTACCACCATCTTTTGAAAATGAGCTTTTCATAACATTGTGACAAATCCATGTTTCGTTACCATAAACGTTCGCCCATACCTAGAAACAAAATTATATTTAATCAAAAAATTATAAAAAATAAATAAAAAAAGATCTGTCTTGCTTGTACAAACACAAAAAAGATTGCAAATATTGTATTTATATTTTATTCACAAATTTAATATTGGTTTCCGTAAAAAGGTACAATTGTTTTTCAATGTTTGCCACAAAAAAAGTAAAACAGATCTTGATATAATTAGCCTACACCAAATATGGATGAGGATGACATGCTGTTACTATAAATTGGCTTAGACATTGTTATCTCACAACAAATACTAAGTAGAATGACTTTGATACAACGAGAATGACATGCAACTAGCATGCTACATCTAGACATTAGTAACGGTGATTAAGCATTAGTGACTAATTTATGTGAATGAAATATTAAATGAAAAAATGTAGTTTTATCACAAATAAGGCGAACTAAGTAAATTATTTGTCACATTTTTTCATTTCTATGCAACAATGAGTGCGGAGCGTTTTTTGTGCACGACATAAAAAAATTAATTTAGAATACATACCATTAGGTTCATTCCACCATATTTTCTTATTTTGTGCCAGGGTAGGATATTATACGAAAGAAAAAAAACAAAATTAAAATTATCGCCTCTCTGTTAATTCCAACACTCATTCTTTTATTGTGATTTGGTATATTACAATATATCATGATGTTTTGAGTTTTAATATTTGTTGTGAGACTACAAAACTCGAGAAGAGATGCAGCGACGTCATTTTAGTTTAAAATAAAAATTAATTGAATTAACCTGCCAATAGATTTTTTTATTTTATTTCCACCATTAATTTCGACCGAATTTGTCAAACGTGTTAAAATACATTAAATGTTTGCCGTCGTTGCATCTTCAAAGTAATGCCCTAGTATCTCAAATAGCGTAAAATAAATAGTCCCTTCTCTAATTTAATTACATATAAATAATGAACTTAAAAATTAAAAGTTCTTTATACAAGAAGATAATTCCATAAAATCTGCATCCGTATGTTTTTGTACAAAACTTAGAACATCATTAAAGGATTATTTTATATATATAAAAAATCCAGTAGTTTTCAACTACATGTTATATTGTTCTATTATATTTTACTTCCTTGCTTTATTGCTAAAATCCAGGTTGTTTTAGTTGATATATTTAAATAGACCTTTGTTCTTAATTAAGTCCTTCAGCGATATTCTAGGTATTGCATAAAATGTTAGGAAATTATAATTGATATGTTATAATTTTCCGTAATAAAACGAAAATGGAGAAAAAAGATTTCGCTACATCCACAACCATCCGTCCGATTAGCCACACTCATTAAATTATACATAAATTAATTAATATAAGCCTAACTAGTTTTTAAGTATTAAAACTGCTCTTTGACTAGGTGGAGTATATCGGATTCAAGAAATAATTCGGGCATTGTAATTTTAAATTATAGGGTCAGTCCAAGCCGGCTACGCTGCGATGATTTCAATTTATCTCATTCTTATAGATTGATACTTTTATTAGATTATATTATGAAGGCACTTTTATCATCAAATAAGTAGATACTACTTGATTTTAATAATTATTTCCTAACTATAAACTATTTTTTTAAAAAATGTCACGCTCTAACTTGACCCTGGCAAAAAAGTTAATTATGTCATTTTTAGACAGAAACAAAGTATTTTTAAAAAATTTCGAGTGTGTGCTTCGAAGTATTTATATATTCTTTGGTGTGCGTAGCGAGTCGGATCGAAATGTGATTATTGTGTCTTGCATAAAAAAATTACTTATCCTAATAGATATGTACAAAACTTGCAAGTCTCTTCATCAGGATTTTACCCACTAAAACGAGTTATCAAACCTTAAGAGTTAATAACAATAAAATAAATCGCAAAATTACAAATACATTGTAAAATATTTACAACTTTAAATATAGAACGCCATAATTTAATAAAGTAGGGTCTTCGTTCCAAAATTGATGAAAAGGTTTTAATAGTTGCATTTTTCGATATTGCTAATTTAAGAATGTTTAATTTGTATCAGAATAAAATAAATCACTTCTTTCAACGACTATAATTTCCTATTGCGACTGAGTGAGATTCTATTGCGTATTACTGAAAGTTATACTCCCAGTAGTTCAAAATTTGCAATTCTTTAAAAACTACATGTTTTCTCACCAAAAACAAGAGATACACAAGTTTCTAAAAGAGAAATCCTTGTTCAGAAGCCGAATTTTATTCTTTTTGTGGTAGCGCGTCCAAATTTGATATTTTTATATAAACCAATTGAATGATTGTCTTAAGTACGGAAAGTGTCATTAGCCTTTAGAATATGTATAAATTAATATATAAATAAATACATTCTGGTCTGTAAGTCCTATTATAAATATATTGTATTTACGTATGTTATCGACCGGAAATCTTTTGTTGAAGAGGTAAGGATTTTTGTAGTAATACTGATGGATTATATTTAGATGTTATTCTAATAATACTTTGTGGATAAATGTTAATATTAAAAATAACATTAGCTAAAATAAAAACAATAAAGTTGTCTTTGTGATCTTGATACTAAAATTGTGATATCTTTTTTGACTGATTTATTTTTATAAACCTATTAGTTTATATTACTGATAAAATATTCGTGTTCAGCATGAATTATATAAAATTACTTATCCTAATAGATATGTACAAAACTTGCAAGTCTCTTCATCAGGATTTTACCCACTAAAACGAGTTATCAAACCTTAAGAGTTAATAACAATAAAATAAATCGCAAAATTACAAATACATTGTAAAATATTTACAACTTTAAATATAGAACGCCATAATTTAATAAAGTAGGGTCTTCGTTCCAAAATTGATGAAAAGGTTTTAATAGTTGCATTTTTCGATATTGCTAATTTAAGAATGTTTAATTTGTATCAGAATAAAATAAATCACTTCTTTCAACGACTATAATTTCCTATTGCGACTGAGTGAGATTCTATTGCGTATTACTGAAAGTTATACTCCCAGTAGTTCAAAATTTGCAATTCTTTAAAAACTACATGTTTTCTCACCAAAAACAAGAGATACACAAGTTTCTAAAAGAGAAATCCTTGATTTGTTCAGAAGCCGAATTTTATTCTTTTTGTGGTAGCGCGTCCAAATTTGATATTTTTATATAAACCAATTGAATGATTGTCTTAAGTACGGAAAGTGTCATTAGCCTTTAGTATATGTATAAATTAATATATAAATAAATACATTCTGGTCTGTAAGTCCTATTATAAATATATTGTATTTGCGTATGTTATCGACCGGAAATCTTTTGTTGAAGAGGTAAGGATTTTTGTAGTAATACTGATGGATTATATTTAGATGTTATTCTAATAATACTTTGTGGATAAATGTTAATATTAAAAATAACATTAGCTAAAATAAAAACAATAAAGTTGTCTTTGTGATCTTGATACTAAAATTGTGATATCTTTTTTGACTGATTTATTTTTATAAACCTATTAGTTTATATTACTGATAAAATATTCGTGTTCAGCATGAATTATATAAAAATTACTTAGCATACATTGAAAATCCTGGCCAAAAAAATCTATTGTCATTAAAAAAAATATTTTGAATTTTAATTTTCTTCATTTTAACCAACCAGTATTTCTACGTTTATTTTTCTAAATCCATTAATTCTTAAATCCCCAATAACAAATACGAATCCGGAGCGAAACAATAAAGATTATCTCTGCAGAGTCGGACATTTCGTGCGCTCGGTGCGATATTGCGATCTAAATTTTTAAATATAAAATTGGAACGAGGTGGGTTATGCGCCGGCGCATCGCTGGCTAACAGTAGTAGGACGTCGATAGGCCCAGTTTGCATGTGTAGGAATGAGACATACTGCTCCTATTCGATACGTCCTTATTCTCGCAGCGTTGCCCGTTGAATCCTTCTGGACACCTGGAGGAGTTACACAATTCATTGTTATTTATTACGTACATAGAAAAATAGCAAATTAGTATTAGGACAGATTATAAAGGAAAACAGATCTTAATGCTGCGAAATAAAGTTTCTGGGATTTATAATATTCCTTTAATGTGTTAACACTTAAATCAAATTTAAAAGAAGAGCTTTTATCTAAAAGAAGTATAACAGCGGTATAGTTTTCTATATTTTCTAGTAACAATACATATACAATTTGTTCTATTTTTATTTTTCAATATGTTATACTTACTTGCAAGCTTGCTCTTGAACTAATTCGAAATATAAACACGTGCCTCCATTGAGGCAATACGAAGAAGGGTCCGGCATCGGACAAGGTGCACCCAAAGAGGCTGAAATTAAAAACAAATCATCAATCTATAAACGAGCTATTGTCATATTTTGATATATATATATATATATATATATATATACATTATTATTACTTGTATTAGTTATTTTTAGTTTTCTTTTTATTAATTACTTTATTGCTACAACTATCACAATATCTCATCACACGTTGGGTTGATCGGTAAAAGTTAAAAGTCCGCCCTTTCGAACTTTTAACTTTGTTAAGGAGTAAATAAATAAATAAAATGGTGCAGGAATCTTATCTTACTTATCATGTGAAATGTGTGGTTGTTTGTCACACTCAATACAGCTGAAAAAAAACCGAACGAATGAACTGTGTACTTTTTTGTTTACCTATGTTTAAAAAGAAAAAAATATCGTCTATGCCGTCATGCAAAGGTATGCAATTAACCCCATTACGATCGATTCAAACACCACACGTGTCGACGGCAACTGTCACCGTTCAGTAACCAAACAAACAACAATGCAGATGCCATTAAGAATCATACACGAGGTTTATTATTCATTAAAGGTAACTGATAAAGCCGTCGGCCTTCATAATAGCATTGTTAGACGTTCGCAGAATCTGCTGTTACCGTTTCCCATATGCGTTCGCGGTACCACCGGTGTCGAGCTTCGGTAAACATGTGACATTTTTCATACATACACGACAACTGGGAAATATAGGCAAACATTTTCACCACAACACTATAAGAATATTTGTCTGACAAATATGCTTGGAATTAAGCTTTGAGCTCTGGGTTCGATATTGGACATCTCTTGGACATTTTGTAACTTATTATTTAAAAAAAAAATTACAACGAATATAATTTATTGACGTTTCTCGTCGCTAGCGGTTGCCTTCGAACCGAAGGTCCTATTAGCTATCTTGACGAATCAAAACTATTTTGTATAAACCCAAGTAGGTTTATAAAGTTTTCTTGGTTTGATTTGATTCAATACGCTTGGTTTAATAGTAGAACCTCACTGCAGTTTGTTTCTAGCTGCAGACCCTCACTTCCTCATAGAATACCAGTGTAAAATAGCAGCATAACTACTACATTTCGTCTGGTGAGTTTAGGTAACCGGTCTATTATTGGTGACGAGGGATTCCATCTCAGTCCTCCAGGGTGACAACGCATCTGCATTAAGATTCCTTGTCAAGGATGAATGTAGATGTCACGGGCCGCAGGAATTACTTGCCATCACATGAACTATGTGCTCGGTTGTTATTTTCATTTTAATAATAAGAAAAAACGTCGGCAAATATTTAGTAATAAACGTTGTCTGACAACGCATGTGCAACAAAGATGGATGTGGGCAGTCATCATTTACCATCAGGTGAATATTTTGCCCGTTTTCCACCCCCGTTGTAGACAAAAGATCGATTTCGACTAAGATCTTCTGGTTGTCACCCGTGATAGAAGCAAGCTACAGTTAGAGTCCAGTTGCAACAGCAATCGGGTCAACTATGATCGATCGTCGCGTGGTCCAATTCGACCAGGTCACCAATATGATCATCATAGAATTTCTAGTTCCATTACCTTGTTCGAAGTAATGCATTTGCAATATCATCGAATGTAGGTTCATATGCAGTGTTAAGGATACTGTATCATTCATCTAGACCCGAAAACCAAACAAATGTGATTAGAGAGTTAGTTATTAGAGTTCCTCAATCGGAAACAGTGTAACCAACCCTAAAGATAGCGATTGTACCGGGTTGTATCGTATGCCGGTCGTATTCCAGCAAAAAATATTATATTTTTAATATTCTATTTAAATACATCGATGATAAATAAATAATTCTCAGAAGCTTACATTGCACACGAAAATATTTTTTTCGTTTTTATGGTTGTAACAGCTGACCAACCATAATTATGTCAAAAAAATGTCAGATTGGCTTAGTAAAAATAATGTTGCCAGTTACACCTGATGGAAGTTTTTCATAAGCGTCCAGAGATATATATTTTCAAATAAGATATTTCTATCATATCATTTTATTTTTTATATTTTTGATTCTCAAAAATATCCTATTCATACTACATACATACAGAATTTTTTTAAAATATGGTATAATTACGATATTTTAAAAAAATACTAGCGTGATATTATCATTAGGTACAAACATTCACATTAATTATTCCAACTAAGTATTAATAATACTTGTGCTAAAAGTTTATTCACGTCAATAGTTGGAAAATGTTGGATTTGAATCTACGACGTTGATTGACGTTGATTCGCAGAATAACTTTATTTTAAATGCAGGAATAATCAGCTACTCAAAAGCCACTAGCTTGTGAGTAGCTGTTACGTTTTGGTGTATTGTTGCTGCTGTTTTTGTTGAATGGGTCGGCTCTACCAAGGAATGACCACGCACTCACAATACTAGCGTAAAATAGCAATTATAACGCTTATGTGTTTCGTCTAGTGAGTACAGGGATCCTAAGTGGACATAGCCTCTCTATGTCATGTGCATGTATTAAAGGACCTATGCCTTTATTACTGGTAGGGCATTCTATTTTCGTAGTCCTCATGGGGATCCTAATCAAGGATAAATATAGATGTCATGGGCCGTAGGAATCACTTACCATTAGGTTGAATCGTGTGCTCATTTGTCACCCTTAATAAAAAACACCTGCTAACCGTTGAGCATAGCGTCCTAGCCCTACTTTAACGATTGCATGCATAGGAATGACTGGCTCGCTTGCTGTAAAATGCGCGCCGTATACCGATCCAGACTCGACGGAACATTGCCATAAGTAAATAGTAATTTAGACCGCGCAGTTATGGGACGGAATAAGAATGAAGTGCTGACAATTTTCTCAGTTTAAAAGTTTGGATAATTTTATTGCGCAAGCCAAGTAACAAAATATTTGATATAATAATATTGACTAAAAGTATTATTATATAATATATTAATGTATTAAAAGTATTATTGACTAAAAGTAAGATACATTTTTAATTTAAAAAAAAATCTGACAGTTATCATTTTTTTTTTAATTTTAAACAAACAATAATAGCTGCAGTAGTAAAATTGTTAATCTATTTATTGAGTTTTCTTGCAGAACAATTGACGTGAATAACATATTTTTTTTACAATATTTTTTTTTTTAAATAATCTAAATGAGACCACATAATTATATATAATTGTTATATAGAATTTTCTTTTAATAATAGTGAATTGTTTTTACTATTAGCGAGCAACGTCGTGAAGTGTGCGGAATTGTACTAACGTGAGGTATTCGTCGTTAATTTCGTAACATGCCTACTACTATCTAACAGGCTTACTCTACTGGTTGTATTGAAATTAAATCTCAACAAAGAATCAAAATGTTGTAGCGCTTTATAAGATTTGAAGAAATTTAGCCCTGTAAGCAAAAATATCAGCCTTATTATTTGTCATTCTACTAGGATTTTGTGATTGTAGTATTTAGTTTCGTAGCCCCTGAGCTCGATTCTGAGACGAGTAACAATATTTGTATATCAATAATCGTTGGAAATCGGCTCTGGGTGCGTTGTACTGCTGGATGCATTGTGTGCTTGATCACCGGAAAGGGAAAGGTGTGATGAGTGACCGCTTCTGTGTTTGCGCAATTGCTTACGGCACTAATTACTCTTGCGCAGATGTTATCATTTGGTAATAAGAAGATAACGCCGCGATCAAAATGGACGAGGAAGACATCAGTTTTTTTTCGCCCTTTAGCAGTGGACAGTGGATCGGTGTGTTATGATCATTCCCATTATATATGGAGACGTAAATTATCAGAACACATAATGATGAAGATTTTGTTGAAGAGTTCCTTAATTGTTAGTTCAGCGCTATGTTTCTTTTGGTGAAAGAAGGAAACCTTATTACTTGAGGTGAAGGGAGGTGGATCGTAGACCACAGAGGTGACATCTGCACTATGATTCCTTATCTGATGGATGTCATGGGATGTCGTGGGTCGCATTTATCACTTAGCGTTAAGTTGGACGCTATTGTCGTTTGTCCAACACTAATGTATTGAGAAAAGATATTTACCAGGATCGGGTGGCGTCGTGACCGGTGGCAGTACACTGACGTTGGCCGTGGCAACCGCTGGGGGGCCCATGGCGCCCTGTGCCCGGCACTCGTAGCTCGCGGTGTCCTCCCGTCGCGCGTGCCTTATCACTAACACCGAGCGCCGTCTGAAATATATCATCGTCTTTAAATTTAGGTACATTAGTTATCCAAGCATTATCCATTGTCATCTTACGCGGGGGCGTGGACGTACGTGAAACCGTGCTAAAGCATTCTTGTCTAAGTATCTTTAAGCATTCATTTTCATTCATTTCTACGAAAATCTACACATAGATCTTGAGCTGCCGACCATAGCTCATGCCCTGAAGCAGGTATCTCGCCTATATTTCGACTCTGCCGTCACACACCCAAACCCATTGATTGTAAGTGCCGCCACTTACAATCCCATCGCGCATCATAGATTCACCCGCGTCCGAAGGAGACCGAGGCACGCCCTCGACGACCCCGACGACGCGACCACCAGGGCCCAAGTTCTTCATAAAACACTACACATGTACATTGCACCCTCATACCACCCCCGCGGACGGCGAGGGCGTCGCAAAAAGGTTATTTGCGATACCGGCATGTTACAGGCCGGTTCTCTCCAGTCAATACAGTTAGAAGCGTCGCTGGAGTTTCTTGCGCCACTTCTTCTCCAGCGCTCACGCATTCCGAAGTAGTAGTACATATAGCCAACAATAATAAGATAGAGATATTAATGTAGATAATTCTTAGTCAGAAGCAACTGACTGAGCCGAAGTTCGGCTCTCTCGGGCACCCTCGAGTCAGACGCTCTCGCGGAACAGAGTAACGGTCCAAGCTGAGGCTCCCTCTCGGGAGCCCTTGTGCTGGTTACTCACTAATAGAGGTCTCGACTGAGCGGCATAAGCGCTCGGTCACCTCTCAACCCAGCGAAATTGTAAAAGCCCTCGGGCTAACAGCGGCCATCAGCCCGAAAAAAAAAAAAAAGTATCTTTATATTCAAAATTTTCAGATAAAGTTAGCTTACATTAAACAATTTGTAGGTAACGAGGTATTCCATCTCAGTCCTTAGGTGAGACAACACAGGGTAATTTTTTTATTACATAATGAGCACACAGTTCACCTGCTAGTACAATGATTCCTGCGGCCCAGGACATCTGAATTCATCCTTGACAAGTAATCATAATGCAGATGCGTTGTTACCACTGAGATAGAATGCCTCGTCACCAGTAATAAAGATCTCCGGATCCCTGCACTCATCAGACGAAACACAGCAATAATATACTGCTATTCCACGCTGGTATTCTGTGAGGGTGTTGTTCTACCCCGGTCGAGCTGACCCATTTATTCTGCAGCTGGAAACAAACTGCAGTTTAGTGTTCTACCACTGTTGAAACATCTTGAATCTTTGTTGAGATTAGACGCATATGTCTTAAGCCACAGTTTTCTCTAGCCGTCAATAGAAATGTGTGCTCGTTTGACACCCTAACATTTAAAAAAATACAGTGGATAGCTTACGCACGACTAAATAGGTCTTATTGGCAAAGCAAAGAGCAAAGGGGACATTGCGCGGCGCGGGTATGAGTAAGCGAGTTGATCGCATAAATGCATCTAGATGTATCAACATGGATGTAATGGGCAATAACCTTAATAATGAATGGCTACTGTTTGTTGTCTTACGGATGATAATGTATTAGCATTTAGAAACTCGACATGATTTTAAGTGAGATTAATTTTATTGGAGGGGTTTTAAAAGAAGTTATTTGTGAGGCATTAGTGGAAAACGAGCTTGTGCCAAATTGTACTATAAATGACAGTTGCGTTTACGAACACTTAATTTGTGATGTTGAAAAATGCATTGCAAGTTTTCGAATAATTCTGTATATATTACAAATTAAAAAAAATAACTGCAACTATATTAGTACATATTGAAATACTTTATATTTATAATTTTCCATATTACGTAAGAGAACAATAATGGTATTCGAACGCACCTCTTGGAGACGTCATTACAGTTCGCCGGAATAAGTTATCAAAACCCCTCAATCCTAAGTATAGACATATATTTCTGGAAAATGCCAGTCGTTCCTTAGAAACAGATTCCTGCCGTCTATCGTCGCGTCTACGTGCGGTTCACGACAGAAGTCCTTGGAATACACTAACTGTTAATGAGGATCTATAGAGTAGCGTAGATTAGTAAAACAGTCTTAAAGAACTTCGCCGAAATAAACCATAAATAAACCATTGTATTAAAAAAGTAAAAATAATGTTTATATCACTGTAACATATTAATTAATTTAATAATAATTGTACATTGAAATATGTATAAAACTAATAAAATAATAAAAACTCGTTTTTAATTTGATAAGTGTCATTTACAGTACTTGTAAGTATTGGGCACTGATCATGTGAGAAGCAAGAGTGCCCAAATTAATTCCTGCAACTTTCCATTTGACAATATACAATATCGACTCATACATTTTTTATTTCTTGACCCAATTCTGAAGTCCAAGCAGAAGAATTCGCGGGTAGTTGTTAGTTTATTTTAAAATAAATTGATAACAGTCATTAGGCTATCTCATGTACCTGGGTTAAAAAGTAGTCATGTGTTAGTCCAAATGATAATAATGTCTTGATTAATACCTAAGTACTTATTAGCTATATATACCTAAAAAAACTATAACATATCAAATAAAAAAAATATATTTTATATTATTGTAACTGTTATTTCTGCAAATACGAAGTAGCCTATACGAAATTAATAAAGGGAACACAAATCCCATCACATAACCCTGTTCTCTCAGGAGGCGCGGTATCTTTTGAAGATTTCCTCCCAAAAAAAACGAAGGATTGGATCCGAGAAGCTGAATGTTGTCTGGGTTAGTCATTAGACTATCGTTGTTATACTATTACTCCTGTGTGGTGACAACGCCCCGTACGTATCTTGAGTATCTTGAATTTATTTAAAAACTACAATTGTAGTTTGTTTTCGACGTTGTTAGACACCCAAACTTATTGATTCAAGACCTTCTATCATCACATTGCTGGGGCCCCTGTTGTCTGTTAGTACGGGTGCACCTGCTGCTGCCAGTATAACTTGCTCAAGTTGTTTATGTTTCTTACACATTACAATAGGTCTAGAACGGTATGTATTTTACATATACTTTTACAATTATCTAACCATTATATAATAGCCTACAACTGTTTATCTTAATAAAGAAAAATCTTTATCGAGGACGGATCAATAAAAGAGCAATGTGTGCTCTTTTGTCACACCTAATATTATAAATTAGACGAAAGGTGATTGAACTAGTGTTCAGTCAGTAGCGAAGTTTGTTTTGCTCGAACATCGACTGGTAAATTTAGTGCACCCGCGACCACCGACCCGTGACACCGCTGTCTGGATCATTTCACACTAATTGCTGGACAAAATTATATCTGTTCGACTCATATTACTGTTTCAATAAGAGTCATAATCGAGTGAACGATACGGTCAGTTAAACGGCTACCTCGGGTCATTCGCAGGACTGTACTTTTCATTAGTGCTGTTTGTAGTTCAGTGCATTTAGTAATGCGAATAGCACGTGTGAACAACCCTTAGAGATCAACACCAAGTAGACAATAATCGTAAATAATAATGTAAAACAAGATTAATAATAACAAAAAGATCCTTAAATCCTCAGATAATTATTTAAATTCATTCAACGTGATTGTGGTGTTATACTATGTATTAAATATATTGTTTTATTTTATTTAATCGAATACATGCACGCATGCATGCACACTACACACACACAATCCCGATGATGGTGGCTGCCACCTATCGAAGACATTGGAGATGGACATCGATATTTCGACCGTCTTCTTGGGCGAACATGGGGACGATGACAGTTTATATATTAGGGTGGCAACTATTCTCGAGAGCAAATAAATCGACTCACTCCGTACGCTTGCGGGCAAAATATTCTCGTAAAAAATCTGTTGCTCAGATTAATTTTTTGACTATAGCAGATTAAAAAGATAAGGGTTCTAGCTAGTTCTAGTTCTAGTTCTAAGTTAATCGACATGAGATACATATAAATAAATTATTTATTATTATATATTGATACGATTCAACATTCTCTTGTTATTGTGACGGTTGAGTAATGTAACGCAGCACCCAGTGCGTGTTTGTTGGTGTGTTTCGCTTATTTCATGCGGTACCAATTTCTCAAGCTTTTTCGCTTTATCAATTTGTTTCAATTGAATTAAAATTATTTTGTCCCTCACACCGAAGCTTGCCGCTAACTCTGATGTGGTTTGCGATGGATCCGCTTCCACGATCACCTTTATTTTTCATACACAACGTGGGTCCAGCCGTCTGTTTTGGAGGTCAAAATCTTCGTAACTAAAACGTTGGAACCAAAAACGTTGCGTGCTTTCTTTTACAGTAGCTTTCCCATACACATCATAAATCCTTCTAGCTGTTTCTGCAGTGTTGGTGCCACGATGGAACTCATATTCCTAAATAACGCGATATTTCAAGTTTTCCATTTTGTTAACAGAACGATATCAACGAAAAAACAAATGGCGCGTAAACAAACGAATCACTAAATTCGTAACACTTTTTTATTTGAAATATATTTGAATCTGGAATTTCTAACACCACAGATTATTTAAGGTCAATGTGGCCAGTACGACAAAACGCCCGTTTCATATCTAAGTACAAAGCCGCCCATGACATTACATAAACATACTTCCAACTTCTGCAAAGATATATGCACATTCGTTGTCACCCCCGAGGACTGGGATGTAATGCTCGTAATTTGGTGTATGAAACCTGGCTATTCTGCGTGGTCCTTCCCCGGCTTGAGAGGAACAATCCATGATACAGTTAGAAAGAAGATGCCTATAACGAGGTGACACATAATTTTGATTCTATTGAGAATTGATGTGGATGCCATGGACCTAAGCCATATATTACATTCAGGAGAACTCTGTGCTCATTTATCACCCCTAAAATTATAAATAGTAAAATATATTTATACTGGTACATACAGGTTTATGGTTGTAATATTCAATAGTAAATGTCTTTAAGGTCTTAAATCATAACAGAGATTATATATATATATATATTATTTTCCCACAAAACTCACCTGTAATTTTGCACCCGGAATCTCCTTAACGCGATGTCCGCGACGGGTTTCCCGTCCTTGTACCACGAAATGCGCGGCGGCGGGCGGGCGCTCGCCTGACACTCCAACTTCACCCGCCCGCCCCGCGGCGCCCTCACCGATTGCATCGGCTCAACTCGCGCCGGAGTACCTGTGTACGGGGGAGGCTTATTAGTATGACATATATTTAAAAAAAAATTGATGCCTATATATATAAATTCCACTGTTGGGCATAGGTTTCTCTAGAGAGGGTGTTAAAGCATAATCCACTGCGGATTAATGTTACATGTTTACGAAATATATATATTTCTCAGACGTACAGGTTTTCTCCTGATGTTTTACTTCATCGCCGAGCACGTACTAAATTTGCGTTTAAAATTGCAATTAACAATTTCATTTGCGTCGACCGTTGCCGAGGATCTAACTAAAAGCGAGCACTTATACACTGAACTACCATAGGTTTTATATCGTTTTATAATATCCACATATAGTAGCTTTCAATTAACGAGAATAATACTTTAGGATTGCCAATTCCGATCCCAAACAGTCTTCAATATGTCGACTGAAACACACGACATCTGTTTAATCGCAAAGCCGATTCGTTTGCCAAATGTTTGAAAAGATAAATATGTCCGAGATTTATAGGTAAAAGTATATAAACATAGTTCGAGAATCCCTTACTCACCTTACTCTTAAGAAGAGACGCATCCAAAAGTCCCTAACTAAAAATACTTCGCTGTCATTAGGCCAATGGCCTTATTATTTCAACGGACGAAAAACATACGTATAGACAGAAATAGACTACGAGTATTATCTAAAAGGGAGACAGTCGTTTGGACACGAAAAAAAAAATTAGCTCGGTTTCTGTTAGAAAAAGTATCTATAATTTATTTAAGTGTTTTCTCTATCCACTGCGTGGGGATGGAAATGATTAATGGTAAACGTTTATAAAAATGTGTAACTATTTTAGTATAACATAAGTTTATAAATGTTTTTTTTAATACTGTCAGTGTTAACATCACAAAAATAATCGAATGCGTTAAAATATTTCCGCTTCAGAAAATATGTTTTATAAAAAAAACATTTATAAGTTTAAAAATGTTATAGTTCAAGATTTATTTAGTATACAGAATATATAGAATAGTTACTACCATCTAACTACTACAGGTAACGAAGTATTCCATCTTTGTCCTCAGGGGTGTCAATGGGCCTTCCGTTGACCACATCTTGAATTTTTGTCGAGGATGTATTATTTAGGCGGCATGGGTAGTTATTACTTAGCATCAACTGAACTGTGTTTGAGCTTTTTTTTAGTGCAATTCGTATCATTAAATTTATTAATAATACGTCTAAGTGGCAGAATGTTTGCAACACAACTTGCTTATTCTAGAGGAAAACGTTTTTGATGACTATACCTTGTTACGTTTTCCTGTTCTGTCAGCGGCTCATTATACAAAATACATCTTGTCAAGGGTACAAAGCAAACTATTTGTTATCTATTTCTACGCAACTCATTGCAGTTTCCTCGGTTTCAAGATCGCTGACAATTAATAGATTTAGGTTAAAATACAGATAAGAGAGAACGAGAGAGTTAACAGCAGCGTGAAATAGCAGTATACCGCTGCTGCATTTCGTTTGGGAAGGGGGTAAGGAGACCTCGTTATTGCTAACGAGGTATATGATCTCAGTTCTGAGAGGTGACAACGCACGTGCATTTTGAATGTGTGTTAAGGGTTAATGTGGGTGTTTATTGGGGTTATTAAATATATACTCGTTTCATTAAAAAATTAGCTACCCCAAAATACAAAAGTGAAATAATTCAAGTTTAAGAATATAATTAGATTGGAAAATTGAAGTTGTCGGAGTTAGGGTTTTGTGCACCTCAAGCTCCATTTTTGATATTAGCCCACTACACATTTCTTCAAATCAACTTTTATATATTTTTAGATGTATTCTTTTTCCCTCGAGTAAGTGGTAAATTTAAAATTACAATTATAAATTTAATTGATACATAGTAATGAAATGTTATAAATATAACATTACATAGATAAGTAATAAATATAACTGTAATAAATATTTATTACTTAACTATGTACATTTCATTGATACTAGAAAAACAGACATAGTACAAAAGTTGGACATAATGACAATAGGCATTCTCTATCAGCTTGCCTTTGGGTTGAGCAATAAATCTATAAATATATTACATCTATGTAAAAAGATGTAAAAAAAACCAACAACGTTTTTCTGTAGTACTATCACATTCACGTGACTTTTCTCGTGACTCTACGCTCTCACCGCCTACATTTCATTCATAAGTTCCAACGAACTATTGAATTCCACGGCGGCAGATCATTGCCAATAGCTCTGCTCACGCTGTGATGAACTCAATAATGGAAATATGAATGGATAGACGTATTGGAGTGTGTTCATGGCAGTAATAGTGTTCTTTTGGGTTGGGTTGTTTTTCCGGAAAGTATATAATAATATAAATGTTTCTACTACTAGCGCCATCTTACCTGTGATATCAAAAACATTATAATTGTAAGAATTCGTCCTCAACTTTGTAATTTAGAGCAAAACTCTTAACACCTCGTCAGTTATTCAACATGTGAATAATATAGTGCATATATAATATATTTGTAATATGTTGAATATTTGTAAGAATATTCGATAATATTCGATTTTAAATAAAACATCTAGTAAATGTTAAGAAATCAAACTTATTGATAAAATATATTTTTCAATTTTCTAAAATTTGGTTGCATCAGAAAATATTGCGTTATGATAATGCAATATAATAAAATTCGTTAGAGATTAATTTATTAATTATAATCAAATTATTTTTATTATATTATTATTCTATATTATTCCAACAAATGCAGCTCGCATTCATAATAAAAAGACAAGACTACAGAAAATATGGTGTCCTCTTTAAATAAAATGTTACCCGCTCAAAGATTCCACGTAACGCAAACAATTTTTTTTTAATCTGTCCCCCGTCATTTGTTGTCATCAGTTGCTCCTCACCCTATAAATAGTGGCAGAGTTCGAACGCATCCTGAACGGAAGCGAAATGGGAGCGGCAGGTGAGACTGGACGTCGGCCAAGTCACCGGGACGGTGACGCTCACGCATCACACTTTTTTCAGGAGCGTGTGAATAATAGGGTAAAGTAGTAACATCGGGTACTGTGTTTCACGATGTGACTAAAAGAAACCCCTTTACTGGTACTTGATAATTGTCAGAGGTGACAACGCAAATGCCTTTATGATTGCTTATCGAGTGTAGATTTAGATAGCGATAGAGAGTGTAGATTTAGATCATGGATCGCAAGAATCACAAATCATGAGGTGAAAAATGTTATTACGAAGCCCTTTGAACCTTAGAGAACTTCATTTAGTAAGATTCTAAACGAAAATGTAATAGATTATAAGATTCAATGAGCACATGGTAATTGACAGGTAATGCCAGCTTCATCTAGTGGATATTTGTTTACAATGAATATGTCACTGTTACTACTTTCGAACGAATCATAGGTGGGGAAGTGAATGTCTCTGCGCTCGGAATAATATTAACGGTACGGTATAACTTATCCTGAACAGGTGATGTTATCGAATATATACTAGATTTTACTGTTCGCACCTGAGGATAAGAATGCAGCATCTGAGACGGGGCCAAGAGATTTAACATACTATGAGCATATTTATAAATAATATTAGTACTACTTGGTATAATTTTTACAGATATATATATATATATATATATATATATATATATATATATATATAATTCCTAAACCAATATAGAACCTAAATAATTTGTATATAAACTGAAGTATAAGTATACTAGAATATTAGTAATAAATAATAATTATAAATATTTCAATTGTTAATATATAAGTTTGTGTATGTGTGTATATCACACATACACAAACTTATATATTTATTTGTTTGGTTTGATTTGATAATAATTTTGTTGCTTATTAATAAAATAATCAAATTTAAAATAATTATTGAAATATATAAAAATAGAATCGAAATTATATTTGAAAATTGTATATATTACCTATATATATCACATCACTATATCAAAATATTTTAAATTGTCACAGATTTTTTTTTAATTATATGGCAACTATCGTTGTGATGTCTGCCAATGTCTAGTCAGAAAGAGAGTTTCAGACCAACTATCATACAAACAAGACCTGACTGTATGGACTAAAGTCCTTTGCCTTTCCCATTAGAGATAAATTAATATCATCATCATCATCATCTAGTCAGAAAGAGGCATGTATATGAAGTTGCTCGGTAACACATGAGAACACTAGGTTGACACTTAACAGAATTTTGTTATTTCTAAACAAAAATATATCGCCTCAAACTAAGAGATGGCTCTCCTTGTCATATTAAAACAACTATGTAAGTAAGTAGTTAGTATATTTTTTTTCGATCGATCTCGTTTGAACAATCAAATACATATTATTTAAAGGATAATGGCTCATGGTGAGCGATTGAAAAAATATTATGTTATAAATTAAACTTTCAGTCTATTTTCAAGCAACTTATATTACTTACGTATCAACGTTACTACTATAAGTTCCTCGAGTTAATGTCGTTATTATCGTGTAGATCACAAAAGTTATTCACTTCCTTTTCTTTTTTTTTTCATCTGGTGGCCGCTGTTACCCCGTGGGCTTTTACAGTTTCACCTAGTTGAGAAGTGACCGAGCGCTTATGGCGCTCAGTCGAGACCTCAAATTATTCACAAGCTTGTGAAAAAGCTCCTTCATTACATAACATCTTACATTGTACCGCAATATTATCGCATTAAAACAGCCGCGGCAAATCGAGCTAAAATCTATCGAGGCTTTCAATCAATCAATGCCTGATATTCATTTATTTATTTTAGATAAGGATGCTCATTTATTTTATGGTGATTATCTAGGTTTGGAAGAGTAAACGTATAAAATTAATACGATATAGTATACTATATCACCATAATACTTGGATACGAGATGGTTTTGATGGTCTTATTAATTGAAATAATATAACAATTGGCTTTATCATTGTTGAACTGTAGACAGTTGGTATAAATTAAAACACTATCACTTGAAGGAGAAAGGCGATGAGAGTCGGACACACGAACGATGAATATAATTTAGTACCGTTGATGCAGCCGTTCCGTATTGGTTAAGTGTCTAAGAGGTAGCTTTTCATTTCGAATCAACCGAGTTCGATCCCCGGATGTTTAACATTGAGAAATTCTACCACTTTTTTTATGGCTACAATTATTTCGGGGTTGACGGGAGGACGTCTGTAAGTGAAGCGTAATTGGTAAACTAAAATTGATATTGACATTAAATTTTCCAATGTCGACGTTATCGTTTAAATGTGTGGCTTCAAATCGATAACCTGCCGTGTCATGGGACCTATACCTAAACAAAATATATCGCCTCAATCTAAGAGATGGCTCTCCTTGTCATATTAAAACAACTATGTAAGTAAGTAGTTAGTATATTTTTTTTCGATCGATCTCGTTTGAACAATCAAATACATATTATTTAAAGGATAATGGCTCATGGTGAGCGATTGAAAAAATATTATGTTATAAATTAAACTTTCAGTCCATTTTCAAGCAACTTATATTACTTACGTATCAACGTTACTACTATAAGTTCCTCGAGTTAATGTCGTTATTATCGTGTAGATCACAAAAGTTATTCACTTCCTTTTCTTTTTTTTTCATCTGGTGGCCGCTGTTACCCCGTGGGCTTTTACAGTTTCACCTAGTTGAGAAGTGACCGAGCGCTTATGGCGCTCAGTCGAGACCTCAAATTATTCACAAGCTCGTGAAAAAGCTCCTTCATTACATAACATCTTACATTGTACCGCAATATGATCGCATTAAAACAGCCGCGGCAAATCGAGCTAAAATCTATCGAGGCTTTCAATCAATCAATGCCTGATATTCATTTATTTAATTAATTTTTAAAAATTTTTTTTTAGATAAGGATGCTCATTTATTTTATAGTGATTATCTAAGTTTGGAAGAGTAAACGTATAAAATTAATACGATATAGTATACTATATCACCATAATACTTGGATACGAGATGGTTTTGATGGTCTTATTAATTGAAATAATATAACAATTGGCTTTATCATTGTTGAACTGTAGACAGTTGGTATAAATTAAAAACCACTATCACTTGAAGGAGAAAGGCGATGAGAGTCGGACACATGAACGATGAATATAATTTAGTACCGTTGATGCAGCCGTTCCGTGTTGGTTAAGTGTCTAAGAGGTAGCTTTTCATTTCGAATCAACCGAGTTCGATCCCCGGATGTTTAACATTGAGAAATTCTACCACTTTTTTTATGGCTACAATTATTTCGGGGTTGACGGGAGGACGTCTGTAAGTGAAGCGTAATTGGTAAACAAAAATTGATATTGACATTAAATTTTCCAATGTCGACATTATCGTTTAAATGTGTGGCTTCAAATCGATAACCTGCCGTGTCATGGGACCTATACCTAAACAAAAATAAATAAAATTAAAGAGATTTTTGATCGACGATTCTTGTTGTATTTCAAATAAAGAAATCATGCTTAGCCAAAAATGAATTACACCAAACAAAGTGTTAATTGCAGTTTTATAGTTCTGAATTACCACATGCTCTGCGTTGAAGTATTATAAAACATCAATGAAAACTGCACGTGTCGGAGACAAAAAAAATATGTCAAAACATATACAATCACAACAATATCGGTATATCGATTTATATACAGGCTGTTACTTCACTTTACTTTTTACCTTTGACGCAACTATTAGGCACTCTGACTACAACTCTCATCTGATTAAATATAAAAAACCATAAACATAAATGTTGTACTTTCGCAAGACATCGTAAAACTGTGCCGCATTTTGCTGAGCAAAATGAACACTCAGGTTTAAACATGGCGCGTTACGATGAATAAATATAGATTAAAAATAGCTTTAGATAACACGGACTATAGAAGTGGTAGTAGATTTTATAGAATATAACAAATATTAATATTGTGTAATATAGCTATGTGTTTTATTATTAGATACAATAAAAAAATGACGTGAACGTCATTGCCATTATTAGTTCTGCTAATGATTATAATTAAGTTTAATTATGTTCTAATCGAGTCGTGCGTTAAGTGATCCTTTCTAACTTGTAGAATTTATAAAGCTTGAGTAGAACTTGCATTAACCAGAGACCAGATTAAGAGACCAGAATAACTAATAAATAAATACAATACATATATAGTACATAATAAGACAGCAATAAATAAAAAATATAGATAGTAGAGACGAATAAGCCGCAAATAATAGTGATGTATTTGATGACTACTATCGATAGAATACCAAAAGCCTAGCAGTATGTACGAATAATATTTCGTTCATGTTATCGACACTGGCAATAGCTTATCAAGGTATTTGTCAATAGATCAGGGTCTATTGTATAATATTAGGGGTGACAAATGAGCCCACAGTTTACCTGATAGTAAGTGATAACTGCGGAAGATGATAACTACATCCATCTCAGTCAATGATTCATTGATACCGTTGTGATGGAATACCTTATTAATGTTTCATCCAGACTCTAACTTCATCGTGATTTTACCACGGTTAATAGGTATCGATAAAATTAATGGATCTATTGGAGCTTTACAACATTCTGCTATATTTTTAAGAACTATTGTCATAAATGAGACTATCGATAGTTTGACATCACTAGTAAAATATGAATTATACGTTCACGTTTAAACCGTAGTGGTTTCGTATTACGCGTCTGGGGTCGGTGCATGCATGTCTCGTATCTTTGACACTGCACCGGAACCTTCCCCCACCTTATTCCACATGCACTACATCGGACATTAGATTAGAGAAAGGGACGACGAATGAGTGCCCCTGTGTATGCTCAAATATTTACGGCATAATATATCCTGCACAGTTGATGTCTTCTGACAATAACCAGAAATCTACTGAGAAGACTACATCATCATTTAACATTAACAGTTCAGAACTGCAGTTCGTTTCTAATTATAGAATGAATAGGTCAGCTCGACCGGGGTGGGACCACGGCCCCACAGAATACCGGCGTGAAATAGCAGCATAACGCTGCTGTGTTTCGTCTGGTGAGTGAAGGGATCCGGCGACCTATATTACTGGTGACGGGGCAGTCCATCTCAGTCCTCAAGAGTGAGAACGCATCTGTACTATGATTACTTCTCAAGGATTGTAATGTAGATGTGATGGGCTGCAGGAATCACTTAATATCAGGTGAACTGTGTGCTCTTTGCTCTGTAACTCTCAATGTAATAAAAAAAGAAAAAAAAAGTATAGATTTTAATGAAATATGCTACATTGTCTTAAGGCCATTCCATTTATAGACGTATTATAAATTAAGGTGATAATTTCCATTTCATACGATTTAAAAAAATAGTTGTAATTTTATACCATACAATTTACTATGTACAATTTTTTATTATGATTATTAAAGGTGGCAAACGAGCACAGTTCATCTGATGGTAAGTGATGACTGCGGCCCATCACATCTACATCGCCTCTGAGAACTGGAGCGGAATGATCTATTACCTCACCCTACTAGTGTTGAATACTTGTACACACAGTTATGTTTACACACACACAACACTAAGGCATGCCTTCATTCGAAAGGACCGGTGATCGCTATACCAACTTTTATGTCATAAAATTTTTAATAGTGCCCCTGTAAAAATTCAATAGATGATATAAAGTTTAATTATATCGCTTACGGCTGTATGGTTTCGTTTCCATTGCCTTTTGTTTTATCGTCGATAAAAATTCTTTATGAATGTCGACGAATGTTTCTTTATTATCTGTAATATAACCTACCCTTATGTGAACTAGTAAGTTATTAAAAAGATATCAAATATAAAAATTGTGTTCTGTGTTGTATGTCCTTCATCGCTGACCATACACATTAGAACTTCCCGTTGTTAACGTTGTAGTTGGATAGGAATTAGAAATCTAGGAGATGATGCAGAAGAAAAAGACAGTTTATGTTTTCTTATGACATTATAAACGAACAGTTCACTTGGTAAATTAATTTATGACATCCTATAATCTCTGAGGATTGCAATAAAATGTATTGTTGATAAACCAAAAATCTACAATAATCAAAAATATTTTAAAATTTCTGTTATAATAGCGTATATAAACACTTATAAATTAATAATTAATGTTGTCAAATCGTAAGCGTGAGATACAATGTCATATGAAATTACAGTCCTGATAACCTGATAAATGATAATTATAATTGTATAAAAAAAACAATAATATAAAAAAGGAAAAAAGAACCAATCACACGTTTATTCCAGCTGAGTTACATCAATAGTCTCAAAATATTCTGCACGAACCACAGCAGCAGGACCTTTCAAATAGGGTTCATAAAAAACACCCCTGAGTATTGAGATGGAATGTCTTGCTATACCAGTTACTGGATTTTTCGGATCCCAGCACTTACCAAACGAAACGCAGGCACTTCAAGCTGTCATTCAATGTTAGTATTCCATCAAGACGTGGGCCTTCAGCGTGCAAGTTGACCGATTCAGGCTCCAGCTAGATAAGATATAGTGTTGATTTACCTCTATCAAAAATGACTTTACGAACTTTATTTACGGGGTAGCGTTGCCTTGAAGCTAGAGATTGGCCACGGCTATTCTCTCGCAGTCAAAACTATAAAATATATTTGTGTAACAATGCACACAAACCAAGGTCAACAGTTGTAATCCATAAATCTTTTCTGATGGAACTTCGTAGTAAATAAAAAAAAGAGGTGTCGTTGGACACCAGACAGCAGCCAATCTTCTTACGCATTGTATGTAAAATGGAATTTATTAAAGCTATAAAACAAGTAATTGAAATATTTTTTTTACTGTATTTTATCGCGCGGTTACTGTAGCACTATCATAGAGGTTTAGGCTATATCTTATGGTTATTACACTAAATAACATCATCTGCGTAAGATATATATTATAGTGCCGAAACCACACAAAGAGAGGGTATCTCGTCATTCCCTTCCCTTGGTCGATGTGTATGTGTAATGAGATTGGAGGAAGGTTAGGATGCAGTAGATGTTAAACTGATATTATTCCTCGACTGAGAATCGTACCCAGGTCCAAGCTACTCTGACAACGCTAGACGCAACAGTCGCGGTTCGCTTATAAAAAAACTAGTTATTATCTATGCTCAAAATAAATAGCAAGTCTATGAATTCATATGTCAATGAGTCACAGTCGCCGTACGTTTAAAAAGAAAACGTCTCTGTGTGTACGCTTGACTCACGCTTCTCTGTAAACACACTCGCTGCAAGCACTATATTTTCTTTCAATTTCGCGTGCCAAGAGAATTTTCCATGAGCCGCGAATTGGCCAAATGGTTGGTGCATTAATTACAGTTAATAAATGTCATCCTGGGCTTATCTTCGTTTGATAGAAAAATATATATTCGAGTTCAATGACCTTACAGCATAGGTGATCTTTGCCTTTTAATTAAAAAATCATGTGTGAAAATAAATTACGATCTAAGTCATTGATTAAAATTAGAATTGACGTGCATTTATTTCGTTTCAAGCCGTCCATAGTAAGTGATGTGTACTCGTGTATATAAGATGTGACAAACTGTCACACAATCAGTGTGGTAAGTGATTCATGCGGCTCCTGACACCCACATCCATCCTTGATATGGGATCAGTATGCAGATCACCCCTGAGGACTAAGGTGGAACACTTTTTCAACAGTAATACGGGTCTCCGTATTCCAACACTCACGAAATACAGAAACGTCATGCGCTGTGCGGTATTCTGTGAGGGCGCGGTCATTTCCCGATCAAGCTGACCCATTCATGCTGCTGCTAGACACGAATTACATCTTGGCTATACCATTTAAAGACTGTACTCAGAACTCCCTACACATTATAATGCAGATTTCTCACAAATAAATTTACCGATCGCAGGTGTTTTTTTATAAATGTTTTTATAATGTTAGAAGTGAGTGAACAGACAGTTCACCTGATGGTAAGTGATTCCTGAGGGCCATGAAACGACACAAACACATTTATCCTCGATAAGGAAATATAACACTGATGCGTTATCACCCCTCAGAACTAATGAGAACTAAGATGACATGCCCCGTCACTAATATTAATTGTCTACGGATCCTCACACTCACAGAAACACAGCAATGTTATGCTGCTTATTTTACGCTGGTATTCTGCGAGGCCGTGGTCCCACCCCCGTCGAGCCGACCCATAATTTAATTTTGTTTATACTTCCACCCTTTTCCACTGGAGATATTTAAGTAACTTAGACCTCTTGTCTAGAGAGCATGTTAGAACATATAGCATATTAATATTAGTACTAAATAATGTTCAGTTATCTACTAATTACTTTCTATTATTGTTATTATATCTACTACTTTATATTACTTTTATAAATCTATAGCAAATGAAAAGATATATAAACTTTTTCTTTTACTAAAAATAAAAACATCAAATTCGCTTTACTAGGCGGTCGTATAACGTTTTTTTTTATAAAACTAATAATATAAACAAATAAAACCTTTTTCGTAATTAAATAAAAAAATAAAATCATTCGCAACAAAATTAAAAACAAACCGAGCTCGAGTGGCCGGTGCGCGCGTTGTTTACTCGGACAGCGTAGTACTCGCACGGGGCCTCGCGGAGGCATTCTACTACGCTACGGCGGCCGATGGGTGCGTTTTTTGCCGCGTTCGGGTTTCCTTTCGACTCGGGCACTCGGGTTTTTTTTTCACTTAGCGCCCAGTTTGGTGCGGCAACTCCATAAACAGTTATACGAGCGAGGCAACCCCGCTGGATTGTTTTTAAATGACGACTCCCGAGCGGCTTGCGAGCACGTATGCGTCCGTTCGGCGGATTTATGTGCGAGCTTTTTGAATTTTTGAAACTTTTCTCGCGGTTAATTGTATTATATTACGGTAAGCGTGATTATTTTTGTATATGTAGGATTCTTTATTATTATAAAGTTTAGTTGTGATGTTTTGTATTAACGTCATTTACTAATTGAAACTTATCTAAACCCTAACTTATGCCAGCTAAGTTTATTTCGCTCGTACATTTATTTTATTGTAAAAGACTAAGTTATACAAAAGGAAAAGATAGAGACGACTACAAATGTAATTGTTTAATTACATTGTACTATTTAAGTCTAAATGGAATTTTTAAAGTGACCGTTGGACATGAAATATACTATTCATAAAAATAAAAAATAAAAAAAACTTAAAATAATTATAGAGTTGGAAACGATCACTATCTTAATTTAATAAATATAAAACATTTTATATATATAAATACAACTGCTCCCGTCCTCTCTTTAGAGAGTTTTAGAACATAATCCACTACGCTGCTCCTCTCCGGATTGGCGATTAAAATGTCTTCGAAATATTTTTTATTATTTCTAAGACATGTAGGTTTCCTCTTGGCATCATTCTTCACTCCCAAGAATTTCAACACTTAAAATTTAAATTATATTTATTTACGTAAATGAAAGTGAGCACTTGAACACTGAGCTACCACGGCTCTTATTTACAAAAAGTAACAACATATTATAAATCTCGCACTACATTCGTGCGAACACACCGTAGTCGGCGAAATCAATACGATCTTTTGTTCATCCCCACATGGCGCGGACTTACGATAAGCGAATCGCAATATCCCATTCCGTCTAAAGACAGTAAAAGTATACGTTTATTTGTTGCATTTTTTTGCATAATGTCTAAATTCAGATTTTCCTTATACATTCGTTTTACGTGGAAACATCGGCTCGCAGCGGTCAATTATTACGCGAGGAACAGACGTCGATTTAAAACGGTGTTGTGAGTAACTGAAGCGTTGGATGTGTTATTTGATTATATATGCACAGGGGTGTCGAGATACAATAGAGAATAAGGTTGCCTAACAACCATAGTAAAGGTGGAAACTTTTATGGAGCTTTTAAGAGAAATTGAGTTTAATTTAAAAGTTAGTGTATGTGTCGCTGCTGTGGACGTGCAGCTTAATAAATATCAGTTACTCAATTCATTGTTTCTCAATCAAAGCTTTTAATGTCGCAACCCACGAAAAAGCCAAGTTGGTAAGTAAAAAGTCTTGCGACCACGTCACTATGAAATTATAAAAACATTTTAAATATTAGTTTATATACACAAAACAATAAATATGTTTAGTTTTTTCACGTTATTAATACGAGTATGTAATATTTAATTTTATAAAACTACATTAAAATTTATTTCTTTAATAAACGAATATTTTGTATATAGTTCTTATTCATTGAACAGATTGCGACCTCCATTAATAAAAAACGCGATCCCCCAAGGTCGCAACCCCCTAGTTGAGAAACGATGCCCTAATTAATCTTGTTACATGACATTTAGATGCAAAAATCTACTTGCAATAACAATAAAAATATACTTCGTCTATTCCGTAGTCTATGTAAAGTTGAAGTCAATAGTTAAATATACATGACGGGACGGGATGGGCATCAGTAGAATAATTTCGTCTTTTTTATTGCATTGAGGGTGACAAACTAGTACATAGTGAATTTTATGATGAACGTGAATGCGGTTATTTTGGATGCGTTATAATTCCTGACTAACATGGATGGAATGCCTCATCATTACGTCCTGCTCCAATCGAGCCCACCCATCCATGCTGCAGCTAGAACATACTGCAGATCATCATTGTCAAGTTGAAAATAAAGTCATTTTTGAAAAGATGCTTCGCTGATTCTTTTTGAAGGCGGTCCGACATTTGTAGGCTTCCATTACAATATGTATATATGTATTTATGTATGTTTGTGCATTCGTATATAACTTCTATAGCTTTTTTACTTCTTTGTTACTGTATTATCTGTATGTTTAACACGTGTCTCAAATCTTCGCCATCTTCTGGGTTGACTCGTAGAAGCTGCTACTTGGTACTAAGTCCGCTAATTGTGCTTTACATTTAAAGGTTACAACAATAACGTTATGAATAAATATATATAATTTGTATTATTTTTATTTAACAGTAATTTAATTACACCCGGGAGTCATCTGTCTCGCAGTAGAAGCCAGTTGGCCTAAAAACAATAGACGTACTCAAAAAAAGAGAATATAAAAAAAGTTATATAAAATGAGCAAACCTAAATGATTTCACGATCATCCGATGTTAAATGACTACGGGCGTATTAGGTAAATATTTATAAGCCGTGCGTGGTAGCGAATTTCGTTAATAATTCCATCGGATTCCAATAATCAGCTTGGGTTTAGAACAGTCTTGCGTGCCCGTCGGGACATTAACCCATTTAGGAAATATTTTTGGGGTTCGATGACTCTCTCTTAGAGGTCACTGCGTTGCTATGCAGACAATCGCAGGATGAAAGCGATTTGACGGGAAATTATCGTGCGCGGTATGCGTCAAGAGACCCCTGTGATCCGTCTGCAATATCTTATGACGACCTATATTTAAATAATTTTATTCGCTATGAATTATAAATCGATAAGAAAGTGAAAATGAAAGTGTTCTTAACTTTGATAGATTGCGAAAGTAATAGACATGTATACTAGTAATAGACATGTATACTAGTAATAGACATGTATACTAGTAATAGACATGTATACTAGTTATTTCGTGGGCAGAGTTACACATGCTGGAAATATCGCTGATAGTTAATTCCACAAATCAGAACGGTGGGGATGAAGTTTTATTTTTAAAAAAATGCTTGCCGTGCATTAAATTAATAACAATCCGGTTAACCACTCCAACTGAGCTTAAATATTCACTCTAGGAGATGCTTCACGACAATATAATACGACAGATAATCATATGGCGGATTCAAACCTACAAAACTATGTTTCGCACACTTGTACCCTAAACCATTAAGCTATTAAGACGTTTTGTTAAATCCTTTGGCGATATACAAAGATCAGATTCAGTGGCTGGAGTTAATCCAAACAGTATAGTTATAAAGTGTGGTGTTAAAAGGAACGTTTCAAGTTTTACGTATATAACTTAAAAAGAAGTGTCCAATGTGATTAAGATATATAAAAAGATATATTATATTAAAAAAAATATGTCTTTGACGTTTCCCTTTATATCACAACTCATCAAACGTGACTTAGCGATGAAAACTTAATGCGTTCTTTAAAAATGACGAGATTGAACTCATTTCTTAGAGAGATGGATTTTTTAATTTTTTTTGACAAACCTGTTATAGTAAAATCTAATTTTAAATGCAAAATTATGATTTGTGTTTCGTATTAACAAATTTCTATAATAAAATTGGCTTTTATAAATGTTATTTTTATATTACATCGTTACACAACTCGTACAAGTGCGATAATGTATACTTTCATATTTTATCGCCTGCGATATTGAGATATACGTTCCTAGTACATTTTCTTAGTTAGGACGTATGTGATCTTATATCCTACTACTGCTATAAATTAGGCCTGCCTGGAAGAGCCTTGAAAGGTTAAACATTCAAAAAATACCATTTTAACTATTACGTAGAGTGTTATCAATTAAATGCAGTTTAAGGAATGAACATGCAGTATGGGAATAGAGTAATTCGATCAATGGCAACAACGGTCACCCATAAGTAGTTGGTACGGAAATCAAAAACGCCGAAGCATTTGAAGAACAAACAACGGCAATTGTTACCGAAAGATGACCACATGTATTTGTACAAGAATCGATCACAAAGCGAATGCAATCGTTTATTTGCTCACCGATACAAAACGGATTGGGCATATTGCATCGAAAGAGATGATGATATTGAAAGTATCGATGAAGAAAAGAGACAAGTAAATGAAACACTTGCGACCACAGCGGCCTGTGATGAAAGAACGAGCGGAATACAAATGAGGTATGGTGACAATGCGTTGGAATCCAGAGACGGCCAACAAGTAGGTTAAAAGGTGAGCCTGACAGGTATTACAGTAATTAGAGGTGTGCTGGCATAGTGATGCAAATGCAGTACGACGATTCCATTACTCTGCGCGGAGGAATTTAACTACATTATCAAGGAAGCATTGTGGGCTGTTGTTGATACTGGTTCAATATCAACGCTCCTTTGGATACACATTTCGTATCAGTGTAAGGGTCTAATTCAACATTTCGTACTGAGGCTGTAATTGACAGTAAAACTAGTGGAGTATCTAAGGAAAATCAAAGATAAATTAATATTAATTTATCTTTGATTTTCCTTAGATTAAACTCTTTCTCTAAATGTCAATCTCAATACTGCTAAATAGCTGACGAATCTCTATCGTCGAATATCAAAATATTTATCCGAATTCATATTTCAAAAGCTGATATGGGAAGGTTGTAATCAACACGATAAGTAGGCTAAATCAAATTTTGTTTCGGTGGTTCTCTCTTGAAAGAGACGATGGTCTTAAAAGTGCTGTCAACTATACCGGAGAATTATACGAATATAAAAGTACAGACAAAAATCTATCAAATAAAGATAATATAATATAATATAATCCCCATCCCACAAGTCTTATGAACCGTAGCAAGAAGGCGTTCACTAAATTATGTATAGGACATTAACTGTATTGCCCGTATTAGAATTCCTAAAAAGTCTGTCACATCGGCATCTCCCGGCCTCCCTCCATCCGATAACAATCACCTTAATTGTGGCCCGATTAAGGCCGATTATGGGCCGTATGGCAAAAACCCTCCCGCTTGGCTGCTTAATGGCCAAACTGTTTAATTAGACCTATTTGCTGTTTGTCCCAATTTGGATTCGGACAAGAAATGTTAATTACTGAGCTTCGACCGCGCGATGTGGTTTGAATAATTTGATACAGAATTGAAGATGCACCGCTTTCGATCTGAACTTCTTTTAATTGTTTCAAATCCGAAGCGGTTCGGTTGATGTTTGTTTCTTTTATTCTTAAATAATGGTTTCTTTTTATGTTATTTTAATTTACATGTTTCTTTGTTTTATTATTAATAAACGTTAACAGTACAACGAGGGTAACCGACGTAGCTCAAAAGATCAGGTAATGGATTTACCATATAACTCGTTGAACCGATAACCGATGTGGAATAAAGTTTCTTGAGTGGCAACCTTGGACTGACAGTCGCAGTATACGGGGACCCCCCACTAGATGGTGCGAGGACTATACAAGTTTGCTGGAAGTCGATGGATACAGGTGGCCACGTGGTCAGAGTTGTGCTTTGTTGCAATCTGAGAGGGAGACTTATGTTCAGCAGTGGGTATTAATTTATAACATTATTAAATAAGCATATCGTGCTCTATCTGACCATATAACCATTTTTATCCTACACTATAAGCATACCAGTGAAAGTAAAGGCTTCTAACAGATCACTCCAAACATGCCTAATGGAGAAAAGTATGAGAGTTGGACATAAAATTAATGACGGCGTAAAAGTTGGGGTGAGCCCAGCATAGCATGTGGTATTTCAATTACGCACGATAATCGTAGCGACTACGGCATTTAGGTATGCCGATTCTGGGAGTCGATCTTGGTTTGCTCGTACAGTAAATTTTTAGTACTGCCTAGATACTGATCTAGCTCGGCTCTTTGTATAGTATTGTTATATTAAATTCCATCAAACACTTTCGTCGTATTAGAAATATTAAATTGGTTGACTGGTTACTATGTTTAAATAAAAGCTTTTGTTTAAACATAGTAACCAGCTATTCTGAGATGTTTTCTAATGTAAGAGAGTGTCAAGGCTACAAATTGTAAACCATTCGTCCACCAGTATCTCTCTAACCTAGATAATGTTGCCAGCGATATGTAGGATGAGATATCTATATAAATTCCAGTGTGTTGCCCGTTCTTTCCTCTCCTTACAGTTCTTCGAGCGTGTGATATTTGAGGATTTTAGTAGACCTACGTTACGATGGGTTAATTGTTTTAACACTTTATTTAATTACTCTTTATTGCATTAAACTATACAAAATTAGACGTTCACAAAAGACGGACTTAATCCCAAAGACATTCTCTATCATTCAACGAAAATAAAAAAATACATTAAGCGATATATATGAAATTATTTCAACATTATTAATATAAAATAAACATTTAAAACGGTACAAAAAATAGTACAACCAAAAAAATATATATTCTTAATTAACCAACTACTTGACGCTTTTAGATTTACATTTAAAATAAATAGATAACTAAAATATCAGCTCAAAAAAACCATCAGGTTAATTCTGAGTCTATTTGCAAGCATGCAGTTTCTATACCAACGTTTATACCAGAAATACTTGCTATACACAGTGGTAAGTTGCATAGTTTATTTAAAAGAATACCATCTAAAATTAGAATTTAATAGTTCGCAAAAGAGATATGAAATTATACGAAGCGGGCGCGCTTATCGCCGAACTCTTAAATCAAAGATTGGGATCTTGAGGGATCAGACAAAACAAAACGGCCGAGAGGCGATGGACAATAAAATTGAGTTACTGTTAGTGCAAAAAGAATTAACTAAATCCTCGTTGGCGGCGCCTGGACACGAAATTAGAAACTAACAATTTTTTGTCTGAACTAAAGTATGCTCTTAATTATAAAAGAAATAAAGCTTCTCCACTTTTATTCAGATTTGTGGGAAGCGAGCGAAAAAAGTAAAGTAAATCTACAAAGTAAATATATATATATATAGGAGAGGATATCCTCCACGCAGTTCCTAGGGTGGCGGTGGACTTTACATGTCTTATTATTAACTGTATTTCTTAGACAGGTTTTAATGAGATATTTTCATTCACCGCCGTGCACGTGATACATCAGCACTGAAAATTGTAATGAATTATTGGTGCCGGGATCCATTGGGAATCGAACCCGGTTTTGTTCGAGTACCGTGAATTAAAATGGAGTGCTTACACACTGGGCTACCGGCTGCGGCTCAAGAAACAAAAACGTTAATTTTTAACATTGATATACATCATAGATATCTGTAATGTTATAACATTTACAGGAAAACATCAGAGCATCGATGTTTCCTCAGCTCAACTGGGGAATAAGGAATTACGCAACCGACGTATCCCTGTTAGGAATGCTCCTTGTAAGTATGACATGATACGTAAATACGTACACATTTTATTTAAGACGCTGGTGATCAGGGTCCAGGGGAGACGTAGGTACGCCTCCCCTGGAGTGAATGGAAATACTGAGTAATAAGAACATCCACAATACCCACACCTGCAGCCTTCACGACTCCGATGGGGAGAGGAATAGCCGACCTTTGAGAAAGGAATAGGCTAGGTTTTTTGAAGGTTAATACGAAAATTTAATTTTGAGAGCAAGACCAAACATGAACATACAATCAAACTAAGTTAATGTAGAGTCATGATGCAGGTTTTTTCTAGAAGCAGCGCAGGTAGGTCAGCTCTTCCTCACAGAACACCAGCGTAAAATAGCAACATGATGCTGCTTTAGTTTGGTGATTGAAGAATTCCGGAGATCCGATCACCGATGATGAAGTATTTCATCACAGTGTTCAGTGGTGAAGACGAATCTGCATTATGTTTCTTTATCGAGGATGCATGTGGGTTATGGCAGTCATCATTCTCCTTGGACCTGTGTGTTGGCCACCCCATTTTGTATAAAGAAAAAAGGTAAAACCTTTCCAAAACACCGAAGCCCCCGTGCAGCTGCAATGGGGTCGTCCGAACTGTCCGCCACATCGCCAGCATATAAAGGTGTCCCAATCCGAAAAATTAAACTTTCGCCGCCAG